>OY365745.1:17521000-18837000 GCA_959347395.1 Mechanitis mazaeus | reverse complement strand
GTATAATAATCTAAGTAAATTTTCATTTTAAATAAATATAGAACGATGTTTTTAGGTACAGTATTAGTGCAAGAAATTTTTTATATAACAAAAGCATTGAAGTTATTTTTAAAGGACAAGTCGTGAGAAAGCTAAGAAGCTGAGAAAGAACAAGTTCTGAGAAGGGCTGGCGAGAGACATTCAGTGAATTTTTCTGTCGCCGTCTCTTCTCAGGACTGAAGCATTTATTTTTCCGAGTTGGTGGTAATTTCGACTATAAAAAAATGTTTTTAGATACTAATTTTAATAAAATATATTGTAGTTAGGGTTATAATAATATTTCAAGATTTCTACAAGGGAAATAATGTTTAAATGTAAAACTTATATATATAAATATATGAATACCAGTTCATTGACATCGCGACTTCTGAAAACTATGACCTTCAAGACGCTGTGGAGCGATAGCTCAATTGCAAGAGAGACTAGTTTTATAATTGGTCCAAGGTTCGAGTCCTGTGTCGATGAAATTATGTATATTTAAAATTAGTTACATATCGGTAGCTATTAAAAGTGATAACATGGCGGAGATAATAAACGTTGTATTATATTCGACCTTTGGTCGATCAATTAAAAACTAGTTCTGAGTACTGAAAGAAGTAATATTATTTATAAACTAAGAAATATTTAAAATTAATTTTTTTATAATCTATACAGAGTTAATGTTCCAGAGGTCGCGGGTTCGAATACGGTGTCATAAAATTCTGTATTATGTAATCTTAATATAATAAAATATGTTTATAGACAATATCAAATATAGATTTGTTAAGAACTGTTATTATAAATTAAAAAAGGTCTTGACAGACAGACAAACCAAACACTTGTTCATTAAAGGGTTGCATTTTCTTTATGAAGCTACGGTTACAAAACCCTCATTCTGCCCTCAACTAGTTTTCAAGACGAGACACATTATTACATTTATCGTTAATTTTTTTTATTTTTTAAAACCACCGTCAGACTTATGTCTATCAGTGTGCAAAATTTGGAAATTTTCTTATATACCGTTTTTGATTGATGCTTGCACAAAGGATGCAGAAAAGCCTGTCATGGAGAGCTTGGCTCAATAATATAACACATAAACTATACAAATCTTTAATTTAAACCTTAAATTTATATTTGTATTGCTTTTAGGCAAATGTAAATCATAAAATAGTTTGAACCTTGGATCGACACTTTCATTAGCCTAATTTTTTTTTTTGTTTAAAACTATATTCATGCGAATATTATGAAACGGAAAAGTCTGTTTTTTGTTTCTTCTTTTATCTTCGAAACTGAAATGAAAAATTCTATTCTATAGTTGAAAAATTATTTCTAATTATGATAGAGAGGTTCATAATTTATTTATTTATTTAAAAACCTTAATCTTACAGAGACATTTTAATTTAAAAATATGTACATAGGATAGTTTATCCCTACGCAGAGATATTTTCCTACTACCCTTAACTTTGAGAGTTGTTCATAAGGCAATTAGGTGGTACACGGTACAATAGAAACTTAGATTAAATGATAATATTAACATAAGGAAGGCTATAGGCTATAGCATTATGCTACCGCTTTTAGTAATCCTAATAGTAAAAAAATCTTTCGTTCGCGGGTGGAACCGCGAGTAACTGCTAGTAAATAATATTGAGTAAGTTTTGGTAAAAATATTTTTATTGGCACAAAATGAAGGTTATCTTAAGGTCACATACAAAGTTTTATGTAACCAAAAATCATGTTTAATTGAGTGTAAATTGATCAAGTACATATATATATTTTACCAGAAAAATCAATTATGATATTAAAATTATTTTTTATAAAAAACAGAAAGTTTTCAGAAGAAAAATGGCGTCTTAATCAGTCACAAAAAATGTCACATTTTTATTTATTTTTTTCGACATGGCTAAAATAAGTATGTTTCCGTACCTTTATTTTGAAAAAAAAAACTCATTTAACATGTTCAGACTATTTTATAAGAACTATTTAAGCAATGTAGAGGAACCGGATATCCGCCTTATACATATAAAAATATTCTGTCCATGCTGAGCGAGAGGCTTCCCACGCCATTGTACCTCGCTAAGATAAGACTTACCTAAACAAAATTTCGAAAGCACAAACGTGTAGAAGAAAAACAAACAATCCAAAAATATACTTTAATTTAATTTTCAATATGTTAATATTTAAACAGACATGAGTGTTTTTTATGGTTCAGCATTGAGAAATTTTGAAACATAAAATCTTCCTATTGTTGTATATTTTAATATATATATATTTCCTACTAATGTAATTTATGTTAGAATGAAGTTAATAAAAAAAAACAATGCAATATCACTATCTTAAAGTAACTACTCATCAAATTGATTTATTAACAATGGCCGTTAAGTTATCAGTTATCAGACCTTGTATCTGTTCCTCTACAATACACAATAGTCAATAGTCAGTAACTCTTGTATATTGTGCGCGTAGTATGTGTTTTTCACCTACTTGTTAAAGTAAACGTAGATTTTTTTATGAAATTTGATACAACGCCATCTAGTGGAAGCAAAGTGGAACTGCTTTGACAAGCCTTTTAAATTATTCAATTTCAATAGGCCCTTACGCTTAGAGTGGTGGAATAAATTTGAAGTATCGGCCGATCGGCGCGTACCAATTTCTCTTACTTCCTTACGCCCTGATATTTGAGTAGTAAAATAGCTGTTAGGCAGAATTAGTTTCCTTACATATTCACAAGTGTACGTTGAAATAAAATAGTTTTTATTTGATTTAAGTTGCGTATTCACGGGAAGACACTTACATCTCGACTTCCTTTGGATACAATTATTGCAAAGCATTCGAAACGTCGGGTAAAAAATAAATAAAAATGTAATCAATAATTAAACGTGATTTAAATATTTATAATTCAAAACTAGATCTGCCGGCGACGTCTTTCGCGTGGCGTATTGATGTAACGCCGAGAAAACTGGACAAAATAGTTTTTGTTTGTTTCACGACAATAGTCTTTCTTACAAATTTTCTTTCTTGTGTGAATTTCAATGATTTTTAAATTTTTTTCTTACCGATAGCAAATATTATATAGGTTCGAATTTAAAATTTCTAAGATATAAATATATTTCTAAGTTATATGTGAAGTCATCCGTAAATCCTATAGTGCCATCTAGTTTTTAACATCAAAACTAATTTATTATACGTACACATTTTGTGTATTTTTCCGTTTCATTTAATCTAATGTTCAAAATTATTACAATGGGTCTATATGTAAATATTTAGGAACCTATTGTGATATATTTTAAGATATCTTAATAGAAAGAAGAAGAAATAGACATTTTCTTACAGAAAAATATCTTAAATAGTGACTTGGACATTCAGCTATCACCATACCAAATTTCATTAAAATCCTTTACGTAGGTTTTGCGTTATTCGTGCACAAACATATAGACAGACAGACAAAATATTCAAAAATTTGTGATTTGGTTTCTATATCAATTACTTATTTACACCCTCTTTAAAAGTTTTAAAAGTTTCAATATACATAAACAGGCTATTTACAGCACTATTATATGTATAGATTAGTTTGTTGTAATAATGTTGATATTTAAGAATGAATGAATGAAGATTATTGTAGTGCTTTGATTGTATGTCATCAATTACTTGTCATATTTCTGAGATGGTTTTACAAAAATACTAAGGAGTAACCTCCAATCTTCATAACAGTATCCTGCCACCAGTTTCTGTTTAACATTTAAACTGCCTTAAAATTGTACTTCCTTTCTAGAATAAAATAATGACTAATTTGAGTAAAAGTTAAAAAAAAATATTTGAGTAACAAAGTAACAGTTTTTTTAATCCAAATCTTTCTCTTCATTTAATTGCAATCGATTAAGAAATTTGTTTGTGACTTGTGCATTCACGACTTTCTACCAAAACCACGTTTACATTCCAACTGATTTAGAGTACTGATACAGCGCTGTCACAGCACTACCACGACATGCCCAGTTTTTCTATAAAGCCCTTAAAATTAGGTAGTTATAGACGCGGGATGACGAACCAATGGCATGCGTGTGCCTTTGGTTTTTGTCTAATTGCCAGGTCGCCAAATCTAATAGCCGGACAGACCAGCCAGTTTGACCGGATATTTGGGTAGTATGGCCGGAAACCATATTTTTGATGATTTTGTCTCGTTATTAATAGGTATGACAATTTTTTTTATGTAAAATCAAGCTTTTTTTATTATTATCATAAATCTTGTTAAAAATTAAATTACTTAAAAATAAACTTATTTATTAAATTGCGTTCTATTCTGTAAAATAAATTGTCCTAAAATTTTAATTGTTGTGTCATTTAAAAATGACTTTTTATTGTAATATTTTAAATACGAGCGTAGTGTGATAAATATCTAATATAGACAGAGAAAGGTCAGGAGAGAGAGAGATAGGAGAGAGAGAGAGAGAGAGAAGGAAAGAGAGACAACCTATCAGCACGCTGAAGACTATTTGGGCCAAGACAAACAATTAAAAAAAATACAAAAAAAATATTTTTTGATGATTCTTTCGAGTAATGAATGATTCGAAAGTCGGTCTGAAATTCGAACGATTAAAAGTGCTATTATTTACTATTAGGAATTTGACTTTTACCCTTAAACCAAAATGTAGGATGTTTAAAATATATTCACACAAGTATTAGAAAGAGTTCAGCTGAAGGATTTGGCCTCCAATATTAAAAGTAAAAGCTAAGTAAAAGTTAAGTAATTAATTTTGTATTTATTTCAGATGACCATCTCCTGTTACGTTTTGCGCACAGCTGTTACTATGACCTGGACAAAACTAAGACGACAATAGAAACATTCTCCACTCTAAGAAGTTCCTCCTCAGATCTGATTACGAATAGAGATCCACTGTCTCCAAACATGCAGAGAATGCTGAAGGTCATGTAGGTCTTAATTTTATATAAATGTATACTAATTTTAAATAAATATAGATTGAAAAATATCATTAAGGCCGCGGTTTATCTCTCTCTTTGATGCCATTAAAATTTTTTATTATATTTATTATAAATATCTATATATATTTTAAATATAATATTTATCGCAGCGAGCAGCTATATGGTAGCTCAATTGGTAATTGGCAACAGGACGTTTTCAGAGATCGTGGGTTCCAATCCTGCTTGTATCGATAGATTTTTCATTACATTTCGTTATTTTTTTTTTGATTTTTTATTTTTCTAGCTTGAGGTACGTACGTACTATTTTATTTAAAACTATTGTATTGTATTTTGAGTGCAAGCAGAATAAAAAATCCCATGAATGTATCTCAAAAGCCACATTTTCGATTCTTGTTTCGTGTTGATACATTTTATATAATTTTTTTTTTTTTTTAATTATTATTTTTTGCTATTATAACTTGCGGTGTCTATTTTATTTGAAACTATTGTCACTGAGGACTGAAAGAATCTGAGTTGGGTGTAATATCTATTATAATTTAGAATTTTTATTCATTTTCAGACATTTAGGAAATTACATGTTATCAGATAACAGATGTCTGTGGATATGGCAGGTCAATGACCCTGGCCTGGAGACCTACGACTATACGTTGGACGCCAAATTATTCTTCCTCACTACAGACGCCTTCTTCATGACTGACAAAGACCTGCCCGAGGCGGACATTGTACTACTAGACGCTAAAGACATATCCTTGAAGTTTATAACTAAAATAAATATATCGATAGCTAGAAGGTTGGCCAAATATCAGGAGGTAATTTTTATGTTGGTATTCTTGTTTTTACTTTTGTTACTTTTGTTGGTACTTAAATGAAGTTTATAATAATATTATGTCCCTTTTTTTATTTCATTTTGATATCACAACTTTTTATTTTTTATGAAAAATATATTTTTTTGGTATATTTTGTTGAATCTTTACTACGTTTTTAGTTTCGTTTGTAGTTTATTGTAGATTTTAGAACAATTCTTGATTATCGAATAATATATCCAACAATTTTATTTAGTTTAATTTTAATATCGCAATAATATATTTTTTTATATTTTTTGTGTAAAATACATCGTTTTGATAAGTGTTCTTAATTCTTTTATACATTTTTTTCAGGACGCAATACCAATAAGACTGAAGCAGATCCATGTCATCAACGCTCCTTCAGTGATAGACAAAATTTATGGAATATTAAAGCCTTTTATGAAAAAAGAGAATACGGAAATGGTAAGCTTTATTTATTTTTGAAAATAACCTACATAACTTAAATAGGTTATTTTATTAATCGTGTCTGTGTCGTGTCTTATTAAATGTGCTAAAACTAATAATTAAAATTTAATATTTTGATATATCTTATTAATATATCAAAATACACAATTTAATTTATTCATTTAAAAAGTTATGAATTTTTTGTATATATAACACAACATATAACAAATCCATAACATATCATGTAGATAATATTTTTTTTTTATTTTAGATACATTTCCATACACCTAAATCAGAAACACTGTACAAGTATATAAGTAAGGAGGATTTGCCGGAGGACTATGGAGGACTGAGGCCCTCTTTGTCTGAGTTGACAGAAAAAAGTTTGAAAATTGTAATGGATAAGAGGTAAGCTAAATAATATTGAATAAATATATATTTTTTTAATATATAGAGAGCAAACTCCAAAAAACGGATCAAACTAAAAAAAGAGCGACCTGTTACTTGTGGATATTACAATATTTTCAAATATTTACATGATGATTTCTGCCAGGAACTAATATAAATATAATTTAGGTTAATATATAATATATATATCGATAGCTAGATTAATATGTGTGTATTTTTTATTGGCTTTAAACAGACTAATCCGTCGAGTTTCAGTAGCCGTCTCTTCTCAGATCTGTGGCTATATATTTCCGTGCTGGTGATAGTTCTGAATGTGAACAGATGATTCTGGAAAATTTATTTTCAATAAAGTTTTTGCTTTTTTTTGCTTCAATAAAGGTCAAAAAGCGCAAAATGAAGCAACAACCTATAACCAAGTACATCTTTATGGTAAAGGTTACAATTATCCTAGACGTTGCAATTTTTTATCGTTACTTTTGAAAAAGCTATTGAGACAAAAAAGATTGAAATTGAGTTTTCAATATATGACAGCTGCATCTGGTGGTACTTTTCAGTCGTACAAGCTTCATAACTTCTTTAACTGCAAGCTTCTTGATATAGCTCTTAATGTTTTAGATAACTATCTAATCTTTGTAAGAAATATATTCATATTTTATATAACACAAATATCCTGCCCCTCATCCCGTCCCTGTGTGAAAGTTGATCATATTTTGTGAACTCATCCATATAAAAATTTATTTTTTACTTTATTACAGGGTACAATTATTAGATGAAAATCTCTGGCGAGTCAAGAAGAACAACTCAGTTGACGCTGGTTCCTTCCGCAAGCTGGCCATAGACTAAAAACAATTAGTAATCATAGACTAATTAAAATTAAATCTAATATTAGTTAATAGTCACAGGTGCCTTAGGTGTAAGGATGAAACAAGGTATATTAACACATTTTTATAGAGAAATATAGTTTGTGAAGCAGTATTATGATTTGTAAATAAAGGTTAAGAATTCTCTTATTGTTGGACATTTGCTATATTTGTATGATTAATAATATTTGCATATAAAATTACCTGGTTTTTTGAATTTATATGTCTATATGTCATTCATTTTTTACGTTACATGAATCTTCCCAACACACTTTTGTGACACTTAATCTAATATAAAGCGTTAAGTTTATCAAATTATTAATATAATAAATTATTACAAAGAAGTATGTATTGTTTAATATTGTCTATAAACATGTATGGCATGTTATTTTCTTAGATTTTCACGAGCACACATTTGAAATAAAACTATGTTTTATGGATTTAAATTGCGTATAATTTTAATTTTAGTTACATTTTAAATTTTAACCCGACGATTGGAATGCTTTGCAGCAATCGTGTTCACTGGTAGACGAGATGTGTCTGTCAGTATGTCAGTTAATTAGTCATCTACATCTACGTTTTGTCTAAATCCAGAACTCTATGCACGGAAACTAAGAAAACGTAAGAGTTAGATGGCAAATTAACTGACTTACTGACAGACACATCTGGTCTACTCGTGAACACGATTTCTGCAAAGCATTCCAATCGTCGGGTTAAAATTTAAAATGTAACCAAAATTAAAATTATACGCAAATTTAAATCCATAAAACATAAATCTATTTCAAATGTGTACTCGTGAAAATCTAACGTCGGGTTAAAATAAAAATGTAACCAAATTATATGCGAGTTAAATTTGTAAAAAATAGTTTTATTTCAGATGTATGGCATGTTAAGATTATTTTAAATAAATATAGAATGAAAAATTTATCGATACGAGCAGGATTCAAACCCGCGATTCTGGGAAACTATTCGCTTGGGCTATTGCTACTCGCTTCGATGGATTTAGTATTATTTATATGACCGTCTTTACAGAGACTGTGGCTACATCTTTAGGATATAATTTGAATTTAAATTGATTACTACTCACGTAAGTACTATCGGAATTTGAACATGTAGTTGCTATTAAGGACTGAAATGTCTTGAACCTCTGCCATCACAATAACGTACAGACGGATAATTATATTTAAAGATTAAATTTAAAATCTAGATCGTTTAAATATTTGAGTTAAATAAAGAAATTAACTTTAAAACTGTTTTTCGCCACTTTTTTGAAAAGAGGAAGTTGGTAAATTGGATTTAAGAGAAGTTCAAAGGGAAATGGCCGATGAACTTCTCTTACTCACTTTTTAAAATATGTCTGTGTCTGTGGTATTGGTGGCGACTGAGCGGGTCTTTTCATTTATGATCAGTAATTATCTAATGACCTAGAACTTACTTAAATTACAATCATATTAATAAGATAAAATTTAAGAACAATAATAATGAAATACATACATGTATGATACGCACAACGTAACTTTGAGACTTCATATATTTTAAAGCAAAGCTAAAAACGATAATGAAAAACCCATCATTTTATTTATTTGACAAACATTTTATGATTTAAACCATGTATTATGTTTTGTAGCAAATAACTTTAAAATATTTACGAACAAATTTTTATATTGTTGTTATTTATAATTGAATAAAGAGGTTGAGTTTTGCTATTTGTGTTTCTTTTAAATACGAAATGATGCGACTATTAACTTCACTGGTAAATGTGTTCCAGCCCTGAAAAAAAATCATATTTATTATTTAAATACAATAACTTTACTTAATAACATAACTTTTTTATTCTAGTTATTTATAGTAATCTTAGACTTTAAAGAAAATTTAAAAGGATTTTAGTGTTCATAAAATGTATGTTGGATATCTTTAAATATTAAAAAAGAGTTTTTAAAGATGAGCTTTTGAAGTGTATTAAACTTACGCCATGTTGTATCAGTGGTTATTTTGGTTTGAATTTCTTTTCATTGGATGGGAATTGTATTCTACTTTTCCCATATTTGGTGGGCTTTATCAATAAGTTTAACCATCTTGTAATGTCAGCCATCTCTGATATAAAATTTTTTTAACTCCATGATTAACGAAGTTACTTCATGTTGCATTTCACAAACTGAGCTCTTCTATTTGACACACATTGCGTGGGTTAAAAATATGTTATCCGCCATTTTATGCAGTGGCCATTTTGAATTGATGACAATATCGATTACATATTGCGATTTCATTCTCATCGTAATCAAAGGTCATTAAATTAACTAACTCGTTCAAAACTCAGTTTCAAGATTTGTCCTTTATTAAAAAACTTACAAACGCCTAAGTTAAATACAAGCTTGTAAGAATATCAAAAGCCAAGAATAATTTTGAACAAGTCACGTCTATAAAAATAAAAATACTATTATTTACATCGCATCGCATTATAATTTAATTTGGCTATCAAAGGTGGTATTTAGTTAAATGTACTCTTATCTAAGGTAATATTTAGGAAAATAGTATTAGCCTTCACATCATCCGGTGTCAGCCTCAATTTTCGGAAGCAGCGGAACCGTGACGGAGATACACGTACCAATAAAATCAATAGGTACTTATTTTAAATAACTTTAAAAACTACAAAACAAAAAAAACTAACAGAAACTTAACCGACTGTAGTTTCTGTACTCTATATTTTTTCTCGAACAGTTTAGAAAGTAACTAATCTATACTTAAATAAGTAAAAATTACGTTATTTATTACTTCTTTTAATAAAATATCCAAAATAAATAAGTATCTACTATTACTTTAAAACGACATTTTGTTTGCTATTTATAATAAAACTCGCTAATATAATCAACCCATACAATTTTTGGATGATGGATATTTTTATGTTGTATTTTTATTTTTATAGTTTGAGTGTGAATGTTTTATAGTTTCTATATAGTCCAAGGTGTCAATTTTATATTGGAAATGAATAGGACTTGAAATCTATTTTCAAAATTAAGTTCCGAATTCTTAGGTTGTTTTATTTGTCCGAATAAAGTTATTTTATTTCGATCAAACAGACTTATATCCAAATAGATGAAGACAGCTATTTACCATATCTCAGTAACTGAAAACATTCTACTTTATTTAAGGTTTAGATTGCAAGAGTTACAATCTAGAAGTTTTACCTGCGTGCCGAGTGCAAGTGTTATGTACTCGATCGCGTTAACGTAAATTTCGATTTACATGAAACAAGTGCTACTTACTTCCGCTAGATGGCATTGTTATTAATCCATAGAAACAGTCTTACTTTTACACGATCAAGTAAATTATTATTTTTTTATGCTTAGTCCATGAATATTATTAATAATGTAAGTATGTAAAAATGTTGCCATCATTTGCTATGAGTAATATAGAGGATTGGAGGAATTTCTAACATCTGAGTCTATATAATATATGTACAGGTTACAAAAATAGATAATTACATCGTTCTCGTGACTTATCATGACTTTTAATTAACATATGTCTTATATTTTATAAATATCCTACTCGTAAGTCATATCGAAGTCATCTTTGAAAATGTATCAAAGTTTTTGGTAAGTTTTCTTATTTAATTGGCATGGTCATTTTCATTGTAGTGGAAAATTGAACTAATCTTGCATGAAAATAAGCAAAAAGTAATTATTGTATCTAATTGCTTAAATAGCATAAAGAAACATTGTTTTGTGTACATTTCGTTTAGGATTCTTGTCCAGTACAACCTAAGGTTTATTTAGGTAAAATGTTATTACATAAACATATAACTTACTAGTAATAATTCATTTACTTCATAATTTCTAGGGAAAACTTTGGCTCGTCATGAGTGTTGGTTTTTAAGATTCAGTATAAAATTCCGCATCGATTAATATATAGAAATATTTTTTTTGAAGAAAATTTTTTTTATTCCCCAAATAGGTACTATAACTATATATAATTTTCTTAAATTGCAAAGTTAAAAGCATAGGTTATTGGGCGTCTTGCTAGTTTGAGATAATTTATTATTTCATTCCATTTTATATTTTACTATAGGCAATTTGTATAATATATAGTTTGAATTATTTATTTTATTTTAATATGTAATTGCACAAACTTACAAATCTACAAAGATTAAGTTAGTTCTAAAAAGGCATTCTCTGCCAGCCAATCTTTAAATTTATTAACAATATATACCAGGGCCAGCCAACCTTTTTGATGTCCGTGCCACAGTCTTTTTTTTTAAAATAGGTAATGTGCCACAATAAAATTTCATTTATAAGTTAGCGTGGTGAAACTATACGTTAGTATAATTATTTTTTTACGGAATTTGTACTATTTTGTTTTGTTATCATTTTTTAATTCCATTTATATGTGATTCAAGTGTAAATTAATCATTTCTATAAAAAAAATATTTTGTTTTTGTGTGAGCCATCAAAACTTTCAAACGTGCCACTTGTGGTACGCCTGCCATCGGTTCGCCATCTCTGCTATATACGAGTACAGATATACAACAGAAATTATGCATAAATTCTAAGAAAATTGCATTAAAAAATGTTTGTATAATTGTTACTGCTAATATTTTATTATTTCATTTAAATAAACTACGCAGCATATTACGATGGTTTTGTCTCTTTTTATAATATGTTGTTTTATAAATATAACAATTTCATCTAATGTTGTTTGTTTGTTTTTATCGAGTGGCGTTTTTTCTGGTTTTTTGGCAACATCAATATATTAATTTTTTAAGTCAATTTATCATTATATTTTTGTTATTAATTTATGTTTCTAGTTACAAAAAAGATTATATGGTGGTATTTATTTTATATAATTAGATACTTTTAAGTACAGTTTAAAAAATATATGAACGTTGAGAGCGCTACAATATTGTTATTAATAATTTGACAATTAATGAAAATTAATATGTGACTAAATTGGTTTATACCGTTTATTAAAAACTACATACTTTACATGTAGTAAAAAAATACTAAATATAAGCAACATTTTAATACTTGTAACTAGTTTAGAATTATTTTGAATATTATATGACTATAAATCGACAAAATGAAAATTGTTAAAATTAATTTTATGACATAACGTTATCTGTATTATCAAATATAGAAGTTCAAGTAATTTGAGATTGATTTAATGTTATGGTAAAACATTAGGGAAGTAAGAGGTAATATTAATTATATTTTTTTTAACGATAATTTAATACCGGGAAAGGAATTAAGAATAAGAGTTTTAGAGCCTAGACCATGGTAGTACCACCTTTTCACAAAAGACATGCTTAAGCAAGCTATCATAGCTACATTTCCTACATTAATAGAGAAAGTCGGATACCCAAATTCCCCTCCCCCACTTTTCCATACTAGGGCCGCCAGCAAACGAGCTGGAAAAGGGGAGTGAAACGAAAAATATAACTCAAAAACTTTTATATTATGTCTGCAATTAACAGAAAAAATGATACATATATCAGTCATAGTAAAAATTTGGCATTTGCGCGTGTATAAGAACGTTTCAATTAAAAACAAAGTTATTGAATATTACTCTTAATCAACAATTACAATTTTTTCAAAATATATATATAAGATTGACATGTGATAATGAACTGATCCAAATTTGGTTAGTATAGCTTGATCAAATAAAGATAGCGGACAAAATTGGATCGAGTTGACCGGTAAAGAGCTTCACTTGGCTCAGCTTAATAATATCTACAACTCTACTAGACAAGATTTTTATGAAATTTGGGCAGGTTTTAAATATGTACCTCAGTCCTAATATACATGAGCATGGAGGAAACGGCGTGAACTGGAACTGAAACTAGTCGTGCAAATTCTGATAGTAATAACATAAGTACAGTTTTTATATCACATTTTCATATGGCATTGATGAATATTCGTATAAGGTGGTCTACCGTGAACTTTTAAAACTATTATAGTTTAAAATTTTTGGCTTTCTATAACAATCTATATTTATTATATATAAAGAAATTTTTGAAGAACAATAGACTACTAACATTTTATAAAGAATTGCAAAAACTTTTGAAACTTTTGAAAATTGAAAATAAGATTATTATAACATTACTTTTAGATGGTGGTAAGGTTGCTTGATAATTAAGAGAGGACAATAATTAAAATTTGTTTGCCATTCACCACACGTATATCAAAGCTTCTAAAGGTGTACAAGCGTGGCTATACTTGCATACAAGATGAAGGCCGTATACATTTTTAAGTAACTAGCTGTTGTCCTCAATACCGTTCTCGTATAAAAGGAGAGAGAGAGAGTTCAGAGTTTGGAACTACTTATTAAAATTTAAATAATCTTAAAATAGTTAAAAGTTACTAAAATAAACTTGAACTATTTAAAAGTTATTATACTTAAAACTCAAATTATAAATATGACTTAACTGTGCTACTCACATAGTTTTTAAGATTCCTTCTCCTATTTTTTCATCTCAAATTTAACAACCATATTTAAGATCACAAAGAGTATTTTGCTATATTTTAAATATATATAATTTAAATATTGACCTCAAAAAACGTTTTTTTTCGATTATTCCCTTACTTTTTAATATTATAGTAAAATGTTACATAGCGTTGTACAAGTCTAACGCAACTAGAGTCTAACGTTTCATTAATTGTATGAATGAACCTTGTTTGATTTTTTTTTAAACCTTTAATCCTTCAGAGGACAGGCAAAGACTTTTACATCATGCAGCGTGGTCTTAAATACAAACCTTGTTTTAGTTAAAATACTTTGACATATTTTTTTTTAATTTAGCTACGAACTCCAACAGCCTTACATCCATCTCTTATAGTAATATTACAACAATCCTTTTTTCCTTTTTCATATCAAAACTATTAAGTAATATTTTTTTACTCAAATTTATACGATTCTTTTTGAGCTATTACTATTTGGTTAAGTCTAAGGTCTCCGAAAGTAAAATTATTGCAACATTGAAATAAAACTTTTTTAACCAATAGTTTAAGAGTATAGTAGGTAACCAGAGCGAGTTTATTCAAAAAAAAATATCGGAACCAATATTAACATATTTATATTAATACTCACAATTATCTTATACAAATACAACGATACGATATTGTTGATAACGCTTATAATTATGTATTATTCTCGTTCATCCGTAACCAATGTTCGTGAAGCCAATGTTCGTGTTCCGAGTCGAAACATCAAGAATAAAAGTTAAAAATATGCATTATTGAGTGAGGCTGTCTATGAGAGACTTTTCTGCATCCTTTGTGCAAGCATCAATCAAACGCGGTATATCCGGAAATTTTCAAATTTTGCACACTGATAGACATAAGTCGGATTGTGGTTAAAAAAAAAATTTTACAAATATTCGATGTTGTTGAAGAATAATCACGACAAAACTAAAATCTCATTGCCTTCAAGGGGAAGAGTTTTCGCGCGAATAATTAGCTTTTTAAAAAAAAAAAGTTTGAGAACCGAATGCGTCGACGTCTTGTAAACGCAACTGCAATGCAAATTGCACCTCACTTCGCTTAATATGCTAACACATACCGAGATTTTAGGAGTACAGCGAATCAAAATTGAGTTCTAATCGCGCTCCTAGTACATTTTCTAATGATCCAGAATAAACCTGTTTTAAACAATACTAAGTGATATTTATATCAAAAATTATCTTCATATAACAGAAAGCATTTAATAAATATCTATACTAATATTATAAAGCAGAAAAGTTTGTTTGTTTAAAAGCGCTGATCTTCGAAAGTACAGAATGAATTTGAAAATTTTTTTCTGATTATAGGCAGGAAGCTATTTAATACAACAACAACAACTCATAATCATCTTAATAATAAATAAAACTTATTAAGCGAGTGAAACCGCGAGTAACAGCTAGTCTAGTATATAATTATATTGAAGACTGATTTGGAGGCGTGTATAGTTGGGTTGAACGTCATCCAACAATTAAATTGAAGGCGATATTATTGTCATAATAATTTTTTATTATGTAATAATATGGTAAAAATACAATAACCTTTTTACCTTTATTGTGTTAGAATTTCTTGTTATTTATATATCTTTAATTTTTAAATTAATAATTATGAAAATAAATTTTAATCCGACTTATAGTAACCTGTATTTGTCGTTCTACACAATGATATATATGATCTCCCTCCAGAAGTCCTTGACGTTGGTATACAGTAGGGGAGACTGGGCGCGGTTGTGCCAGTAGGATATTGATAACGGAAACACATCAACAGTAAGCACCTTTCTACCGAAATAAAAATTTAGAGCGTATTTGGTTAAATAATGAGATAGCTATGGTTTCTGTATCAATAAATACTTTCATTGATAACAAAAAAAATATTAGTATTAATACGCAGATACACACACTACACACTTTATTTAAAAACAACGTAAATATTAGTATTTTCTTAGATTTTCACGAGTACACATTTAAAATAAAAAATATTTTTTACGGATTAAAACTCGCGTATAATTTGGTTACATTTTTATTTCAATCCGACGTTTCGAATACTTTGCAGCAATCGTTTTCACGGGTAGACGAGATGGTGAGATCGCTGACATCTCGTCTACCCGTATAAATGTAACCAAATTATACAAATATTTTTTACGGATTAAAACTCGCGTATAATTTGGTTACATTTTTATTTTTACCCGACATTTCGAATGCTTTGCAGCAATCGTGTTCACGGGTAGACGAGATGATGAGATCACTTACATCTCGTCTACCCGAAAAAGGTAACCAAATTATACGCGAGTTTTAATATAATATAGTTTTATTTGAAACGTAAATATTAACTAAAATGGTCCAATCAAATGAAACTGTCACAACAGCACCCACTCTCCTCTATAGTGGCTGTCTGTAGTCTCATTCTCTTTAAGTCACTCACGTATATCGGTTTAGTCAGTGTAATAGTTTTGGCAACCTCGATTTTTATATTAATATTTTTTGTTTTTTACACGTTCTGGATTTTGTTACTTAAAACCAGTTATCACGGTAAGTTAGAAATATAATTATTCTTTATAATAATGCATTATAACTTTATTTTTGTTATAAATATATAAAATATTTCTTATGTTCGTTCTTAAGTTGGTTTTTTTATTTATAATCTGAATACAGTCAAAGTAATATTAATATTGTTATAGTAATTTGTTTATTACAATAAATGTAACTAATAAAACTTGTTCTATTATCATATAGCATCATAATATATTCCGGTCAGGTTTCTTTGAAGTCACAAGTTTAATAAAATGGCGTTAGTTTTAGTGTAAACAAAAAACTATTATTAATATATCTTAGGAATTATGTCAATTATAGTTCTCTTGGATTTGTAATTATCATTTCATATTTTAATGATGTTTTTATTATATTTTTATTTAGATGCCGTCAGATTTAACTCAAAACATAAATTATATAAAAGACTGGATGTCAAAGGAACCTCACTTGCCCTCTGATTTTGGTATGTAATATTTAAAATTGTTTATAAATATGTGTATTTTTTTAAAACGAGTAGCAGTAACTTTTATATGAGAAAAGTGTATTATTAATTATAAATATATTTATATAGATATATTATTACGTATATTTTATAATTAAATAAGAGCTGGTATTATTAACTTCTAAAATCAGTGTTATTCATTTATATATAATTATATTTATATATAATTTACTAGCTGTTCGCGGTTGCAGTCGCGGACGAGTGATTTTATATACACTAGCCTTTACTCGTGGTTGCACTCGCGGACCAATAATTTAATTAATTATATAATAATTAAAATTAGTGGCGTAATGCTTTATGACCTTCCTCTTGAACCGGTCCATCATAATCAGAAAAAGATTGTATTATCCATCAAGTAGTTTCGAATATACAGCGTTTAACCAAACAAACAAACCTTTCAACTTAATAATATTAATATAGATAATATAGAAAATAGTAGGGTTATTCTATAGCTATACTCATTGCTCGGGGCACCCTCATTCGGGGGGTCTCGCCGGGGCGTCACGGTGTGTGCTAAAGCGATCCCGTGACGTCCCATTACGGCAAAGAGGGCAACCGTTGGTTTTTTAGTAGCCTTAAAAATGGCAGCATCCTCTATGCTGCCGGGTAGTCCCACATAACCCCCCGGCCGTCACCCCCCTGGGCCGACGGGGTACCCGTAACGGGTTTTTCCAACGGAAAAAAAAAAAAGAAAAAAAAAAAAATAGCTATACTCATGATCCTGCCTATAATAAATAAAAAATTAATTGGAATCCATCCGGTAGTGTTTAATATTAGCACGTTTAATAAACAAACTTTCCGCTTTATAATATTACCATAGAATAATTGTATTAAATGTTCAAATACTGTATTAATATTATTATATCTATATAGATAAGAAAAACAGAATATACGTATATACGGATATTCTGTTTTTCTTGTATTATCGTATAAACTCATTATAAAAGTTTAATAAAAAATCGTTAAAAATTAATTAAACAAATATAATATGAATTTTATTTCTATTATAAAGTTATGCTTTAGAGATAAAATCTAAATTTTTAACACTTATACTCATACATATATGTATATCTTAAGATCACTTAAAGATGAGGATACATTTGTTAACATTCAATAACGTAATATTACAAAAGTTATACATTGTATCCATATTAAATATTGTGAGAACCAAAACTATATTACAATTGTAATATAGCATGTAAATAATGTTTAACCCAGGTGACAAACATACAAAGTCCGACAAAGAGATCCCTCGATCTCTCTCGAGAGACACTAATCTCTAAATTACACAAATTATTCTTCAGTGTTAGAATCAAACTTTGAATCAGAAACTACTATATAGATATACTAGATTAATAGTGCGTTAACATAATTCTTGTTTCAAAAACTACGTGTTAGTTTATTATTTTTTAAAATAACCAACCGGGTGATATATGACATATGTAGACTTTTAACAACCATACTACGAACCGCAAAACAAAATAACGATTCTAACGTTCTTTTGTTTTTCTTTTTTTTTATTTGTATATAAATTTTATAATGGCCAGTTGTAATTAAAAACTCATGCAAAAAGTTTAGTACTGTCACAAAATCTTGTTCTCCTGATTGTAACTGAAGTTATAATTTCGAATAAACTTTGTTCACTGACTGATTGACTGACTGACTATTTTGATTTATACTTAATCATTGGAACGCTTCATATTATATATTTAATTAAATACTTTAAGTTTTTATATCTGTTTCTTGGTATAGTTATAATCGATTAAAAGTCATAGGTATAAAGAATAACTGGTAAAAGAACAAATGTCTTAACATAAAAATGATTTATTAAATAGAGACGGATTCAATGAAAACTAACTAATTAGTTTACCATTTGTTAATTTAATTATAATTGGCTAAAGAGCATGCCGCTTTTAAAATTAACAATTTAGCGTAAAACAGTATATAACCTTGCAATTTGTAATAGAGATAAATTAATCTGGTTATACGATGTTATTCCAGATGATGCAGTTATCGCAAAGTTCCTTCACAGCTGTTATGGAAATTTCGAGAAGACTAAGCGATGTATTGACCGGTTTTGTTGTAGTCGCGCTCAAATGACAGAAGCTTTTACCCTCAGAGATCCACTTTCATTGAAAATGAAAACTGCATTTTCCATCATGTGAGTATATACTAGGTCCGCCACTGTGCACGACAGGTGGAGCTGAGCGAAGCATTGTTGCTGAATGTGAATTCTAAAGGTGATAGCAAAGTAAATAGTGGATATAATCTTAAGCCTAATCAGAATTCGCGCGTCGACTTCAAAACGTTCCATATGTTAACTCTATGGGACACACTTTGAACATTTAATAAAAAACTACAATCACAAATATCACCAAAAAAAACTTCAGGATCGATAAGTCACTGTCCTCTCAACTCCTCGATGACTTTGTAAATTTTCAACCTCCTTCCAATATTCGTCTAGGAGTAACATTACTAACGAAACACACTTTTGACCAGTAAGAGCCCAATTAACTTTTTTTCGCTCAATTCACTTTGGGCGGCCTAATGGCCATGTCTGCTAAGCCGTTCGTTCGATGCCCATGTGAGACAGCTGCTTGCTGTTTTGAGTTATTTGAGTCAGTTATTTCTATTTATGAAACCCCCCTCGACTCAGATTATTTCTCTAGAGGAGTTACTTAAAAAAATGTTAGTTAAATCAAAAGAACTATTTAAAAACTCTTATTAGAAGAACTCTATTTTAACTCCATTTATAAAATAGAATTTTTAATGTTAAAACTATTTTATTTCATATAAAAAAAGTCAGTTTTAAATAAAAATATAAATGAAACGAATTATGTGATATAAACATTTTAATATATTTGATGGTTGAAGGTCATCTAGTTTCCTTTAACATTTAACATAAATAAATAACATTCACAGGGTTAGATCAACATTCATATGCGGTGACACGGAGTTGATTATAAACAAACACATAGACCCGAATCTGGAGAAGTTCTCGTTTCCAGAAATGATTAAGGCTATATGCATGACTGTGGATTATTGGGTTCAGTTTCATACTTTTCTGGCTGAAAAACATGTTATTGTCCTCGATTTACAGCACTACTCTTTGAAAATGCTCCCGAAGATAAATATTATTGCTTTTAGAGATTTCGTTTTATATATGCTGGTATGTCTTTTTGTGAAATGACGTATGAATAATCAAAATTCAATGATATTTTTTTATTAAAAGTCGCTAAAATGTTAATAAAGTTCATGGTAACATTTGGCTATTCAGGGTTAATTTATAATAACCTAGTAATCTTGAATTAAATTTGATATTGTAGCAAGCTTTACCTGTACGAGTGACAAACATAGTAGGAATTAATGCGCCGCCATTTTATGAGAAGCTGTACGCGTTTGCAAAACCCTTGCTACCGTCTATGGTCTGCGATATTGTAAGTTTTATTTTAACTAAAACTTTCGTGTTCCATTTCTATTATATTTAATTTAAAAAGAAAAAAAAAACAAAATTCAAAATAAACTTTAATTGGACATCACAGAATAAATAATTACAATAAAAAATACAAATATGAATAAAATAAAAAACTGTTAAAAAGATAAAAATAAAAACTGTGTCACAGTTGGTGATGCTTTGAAATACTGGCTAATAAAATACCCCTGATTTACGACAACAAAAAATATATAATTTTATTAAAATTAAACAACGAAGTTGCAATATAGACAAGGCATAATAATTGTATATATTTTATATATATTCAAGATAAATTCGAAATTAACTTTAATATTACCTGAGTTTTAATTAAATTTCCACTAGTTCTAATTTGGAAGCGATCTTTATGCGAACCTAAGAACTAAGAATTATTTAAACAAGGGATTTTATTAAAAGAAGCACTAAAGTTGTTAAATTCATGTTGATGCCACAGAAAAATACCCACGTTAAATTATAATTCTTCATTTTAGATACATTTCTACCCAGACCATGAAGGTCTGTACAAATATGTGGAGAAGAAATACTTACCAGTGGAATATGGTGGAGAAGTACAGAGTATGTTGGAACAGGATAAAGAATGGTCTAAGAACTTAGATAGAGAAAGGTAATATATATTATGATAATAACAAGACTAAATCAGATCATTTTTCTATTTTTTTTGTTAGTTCATAACTCAAAAATACTGAACTGATTTTGATAAAACTTAACTAACTAATGTTCGTTATATTTTAATTTTTTTACAGAAATAATGTAAATCATTATTAGTTTTATTTTTGTTTCTGTAACCGATAATTTGTAACTTTCATTAATTTACAGAAATATGTTTCTAAATGACAATCTATGGAAGGCGGACTTAAAGAAGAAAAGGAAAGGCAAAGATGATGAAATGAACGGATCATTCAAATCACTTTCTATAGATTAACTTCTAGAAAAAAATTATTACTTATTATATAAGTTTGGTTATTGTATACTTTAAGAAACTTGACACTTGAAACTTTAAATTTAATTTTAAAATATTGTTAAATTAACTCCAGATTCTATTTTATGTAAATAAATATATATAGTTTTAATATATTTTCGGGAAAATAAAAATGGATATTGCAATTTTGGTACATATTTTAATTTTTTTATTTCTGCATTCGTGTTCCATGGTTTTATTTATTTTATTTATTTATTTAAAACTTTATTGCACTCCTACAAACTAAGGTACAAAGGGCGAACTTAATGCCTATTGGCATTTTCCACCAGTCAACCCTTGATGATGTATAGAAGTTGCGGTAGGTAATTAAATTTAAAAATTTTGAATAATATACATATTTATATAACTTTATAAAACATAAATATATATATATATATATATATATATATATATATATATATATACATATACAATACATATACATACAAAACTAATAGATACATATAATAAATAAATAAAAATACATAAATTACTATTATTATTATAAAATTACTCAGACAGATAATGCTCACGCACTTGCTTTTTGAATGACCAGAGAGTCGGCGCCCTTCGAATGGATTCAGGTAAGGCGTTCCAAAGTATTATTACCTGAACAGTGAAAGAAGAATGAAAGAAACCAGAATTATGTGGTGGAATAAAAGCAATTAAATTAGAAGAGGAGCGAAGTACCCTGTTATGAGTATGACAGATGTACTGAAAGTTTTCCTTTAGATAAGATGGAAAATGGTTACCATTGCTTAGATAATTCTATAAGATTTTGGCTAATTCCGATAGCCGAGTATAGACAGATAGAGCTGAGTATAGCCGGCTAAGTATATATTTATTATTTTCAGATTAGAATTAAAACACAACTTATTTAAAAATATGATCTTTATTTACAGATGTATATAATATAAATACTTTTATGAAACATTAGAATTTACAATAAAATTGTGCCTTTTATAGTATAATACGATTATCTACGTCACTAACCACAGCATTACAAGTCAAAAGTTCACTAACATATATTTAGTATATATTGAAAGCACTTTAATAATAACTCTATGCAATTTACTGAGCACTATTTGACCCCAAAAATAGAGTTATAATTATATACACACAATAACAGCCTACACAATGCTAAATAATATATATATAGAAAATAAAGTTTAGTAAATTGTATAAGGAAATGTCCGTCTGCCCACGATAAATTTTACTAGATAATAAACATTAATTTCTGTAAATATTGTCTCAAAAACCTATAGGAATCCTCTTGTTGTTTCTTTTACTAGTATATAAGCTTTAGTCAAAGGCGAGTGTCCTGAAAGAGCCCGGCAGGGCATCGGCGTCCTCCCGCGGGCGGAGGCTCTCCTCCACACACCACTCCTTGTCATTGGACAGGAACCAGTCCCTGGTGGAGAGTGCTTAGTAAATAATTTACACCTGGGATTATTAGTACGATACATAACAAATGTGGGCAAATGTGGGTTTGGGCTTCCAAAATTCTTATATGAGCTGGACATACTGGCTTATTCTTTGAGATATTACGGCTCTTGGTATTGTAATCTGAAGAAAACCAGGTTTAAGAGTGTGTAACCACATTTGAGTCTATGAACAGGATTACTCAAATCCAATTTTACTTCCTTTTGACCTATAAGACACATCGGAATAATAAATAGAATAAATAATTTCCTTAGAACATATACTCTTATATCCAGGATATCCCCTAAATCATCAACCAACATACCCCATATATACTTGGATACTAAAATATAAATTATAATAAAGCTTTTGGTGCTACATTTAATTGAAATACCTTTTGGCTTCAACTCGCTTGATCCAGTATCTCTTGATCTGGTCAATTGTCCCGGCTGAGCCGCCGTACTCATTAGGCAACAACTCCAGTGGAACATCTTCGTACAAAGTATCTGAGTTCGGCTGGTGGAACTTTATCTAATAAAAAGAAATGATTAGAATGAGTTGTCTTATCTTTTCTTATCTTATCTTGTTTCAGAAAACGCCAAAAGTTTAATTAAAAGTTCCAGACAGAATATTATATATGTTATATTTTGAGGAAGAGTATCTAATGTATAAGACTTAAGACAAAAAAGTTGTAAAATATAAATAACATAAATAATATATACATTAAGCTCTAAGTGTTAACTTTATAAGGATATTTCTATGACGTCATAACTTCATAATATATTTATAATATTTTTATATTACCAGTTTGGCGACATCAGCGTTTAAAAATGGTTTGCACACAGCAAATAGCTTGCCAATATACGCAGGCGCGTTGATAATATGAACTTGCTTCAGTCTTATTGGGATAGCTTCCTGAAATTATAATTATAGAAACTAGGCTATCGAATATAACTAACATTAGAGTTATATAATTTAAAACAAATTTTTGATTTGAAGCATCATATTTAATATAAAGATAAGTAAGAGTTTATATAAGAAAAATATTTATATTCCTGGCGATCATAATTAAAAGAAATTTTGCAAATCCATCCGGTAGTTTTGAAGATAAGTGCGTTTAAACATACAAACAAAACCTTTTCCTTTATATAGTATTAATGATATTTCTATATACATCGTATGCATGGTCCAATTGTTAAGTTTTCTTTTTAGGCCAAACTTCAAATCCTCTTAGAAACACTAACAAATAGCAATTAATTACCATACTTATGAAAATATATAATTAAGTTTATTTTCTAATAGATGTCACCACCGTCCCGACAAAGAATAACATATGAAATGCTAGTTATAGATACAACAACTCAATTGGTAGAGCGTCGGGACGGGTTTCCAGAGGTTGGGCGTTTGAATCCTGCCCTTATCCATAAATTTTTCATATACGTTAATTTAATCACTAATAAGGTTATAAGCTACTAGCTTTGTGGCTCGATTCTAACGCATCGGGATTCTAGAAAATGGTGTACCTCTTAAAGTAATACTACTAGGAACACCACCAGACCCTTAATTTCGACTCGCTGCGATCGCGAAATCTCGGGTGCCGTTTGCATGTTGAGCGAAGCGAGCCAAGCCGAAGGCTTCGTTTTGGTTTGGGAAAAAAAATTTAACAGGGGGACAGTACAATTCGATTAAAAAAATACGGCACGAGCATCCACAATGAGACTTCAATTTTTCGCGCTAATTTTTTTAAATTGAAATCTATGGGAGTGATGTTTTTTGGACATTATTCCTCCACGACAATGAGTTTTTTTGAAATTTTTTTTTACAAACCCCCACACATTTCAGCATGGTATGTGAGCAAAATTTGAAATCGAACCGTTAAGCCGTTTTAATGCCAACTTTGTAAAACCAAAGCAAATTCTCTCCAGTAGAGCGCTCCGCTCGCTTCGCTCAACAACGATCTTACTTTCCCTTTTGGAATGGTAGGCTTTAAGAAATGAGGTATTTACATCAAAATTGATTTAATATTATAAATAATGATAATAAACTTATTTAAAGAAGAAAACCGGATTCAAATCTAATAAAAGCGGATTTCCTTATAAACTTTAATAAATATTATTTTTACGTTTTAAAAACATTTCAAACCGATATAAAAAACTACTAAGAATGGCGACCAACATTGGCAAACATTTGCCAAACATTTGAAGTCAAATCATTTCCGTAATTTTTCATATTCGTACATATTAAAAACAAATTGGAAATGCAGTCTTCCATTGGCATTGATTTTATTCCTAGGTCATATTATAATTTGGTGTAGTGTTATTAAAAGTGATAATTTAATATGAACATCTGAATCAAAATTTGGAATGACACAGACAGACAAAAACAAGCTTGAATTAACAATGGGACGAAGTCATTGAAACCTTAAAATATGAAAGTTCTAGCTGTTACTAGCCTTTCTCATAAATCTGTCTATTACGTCAGAATAAATCAAATCCGAATGGATTTACTACCGGATGGAAGTTTAAAAAATTAACAAACAAACGTTTCCGCCGTATAATATTATATATAATTAATTAAACAATACCTGAGTATATAACATGTATTTCCGAAGCACATTTAAGTTAATTTTTCCCAAGAATTTGAGTGTAATATTAGTAGCATCGAATATTGGTATTTCCCCAGTGGGTATGTCTTCTTCTTCAGTGAGTCTAGTATCAGCAAGCATAAAGAATGTCTTCACACCGTCTATGAAGTTGAATAAATCGTAATTTGGATTATTCAAACGGTAAATGAATACTTTATAGTTCTCTTTTGTTTTATTTGGCAATGGCAGCATGTCTCTGCAAAAATATAAACAGGTATTTAAACACAGAGTACTATATACATTTATATCAAAATGGCCGTACGTCAAGGACGAATAAAAAAAAAATGTTTAATGTTGCTGTATAAAAAATTGTGGTTACAAGTTATTGCGTCACTTATTTTTTTGTTCTTTACAAATGTATTTTAATTTATTCATATACAAACCTAGCTGTTTCTTGCGATTCCACCCGCATAATTTATTTGCTTTTAAGATAGCTAAGATTAAAAGTAATAGATATTCTAGATATCCTATGGCAGGGATGGCGAACCAATGGTTCGCGTGACTCAAGTGGCACGTTTGAAAGTTTTGATGGCCCGCACAAAAACCAAATGATTGTTAAACATTGATTGTTAAAAAATATTTAAAGATACGATTTTTGTATATTTCGTACGTAAAATTTCACCACGCTAACATTTGCAATGAAGATTTATTGTGGCACGTTAGCTATTTAAAAATAAAATGTTTTTGTGGCACGGACATAAAAAAAAATTCGCCATCCCTATTCCTTCCTTCCTTCCTTATAAACAGAAAGAAATTCAAATAAAGATTAGTTCATTTAAACAAAGAAGCTTTTCCTCTACATAATATTAATATAGATACGTTTGTAGGAATTTATAATTTATTGAACTTTTAAAAATTTTAGAACCCGTTTTTTATTATATGGAAATATAATTTAAGAATTTAAATTGTAGAAGTTTATAAGATTTTTTTAATGGTAGGGGCCTTACAGTAAAATAATATTACACTGATTTTACTTTCCATTTTCATACCATGACCTGCCTAAAGTAAGATTACTTTAATATTATTTTGACTAGTTCTGATGACGTCATCCTAAATCAATCATTCTTTAACGATCTCGTACCATGAGATGTTTTTTTACATTAGAAATATTAATATAATATTATTTTTATGTAAAATTTGCTTTAAAAAAAATACAGATTTCAAACGAATATGTGACAGTAACTGTTTGATTTTGGTACATATTAAATAACAATATCAGTACGAGTTCTGTAGAAAAAATTAATATAGTATAAAAAATGTCCGTCTTTCTGTACGAAAGTAAATTCATTTGGAAAAAACGAAACATTAATACCAATTAGATAGACGTGTCATCATTTTCAAGATTATATAATGCTCAGCAGAGCTGTTCCAAGTAAAGAAGATTATAAATTTTACTCTGTGTACCAAATAAATACGAAATTTGAAAAAGAGTTTTTGTATGAACATTTAACTATATACATATGTAAAATTAAATTGTAAATTAGTTGTTGCTAGCGATTTGGTATGCTCCAGGTTCCAATGAAGCAATCCTACATTTATAATTTTACAATTTCTCTATAAATATCGGTAAAAAAGGGAAAAAAAAACACCGGAATGAAAATTATTAAATTTTTAAATTTAACCCGACGTTTCGAATTTGCAGCAAACAAAAAAAAATAATAAACGCGAGTTATATCCGTAAAAAAGTTTTATTGAAATGTGTAGTACTCGTGTAAATCTTAGAAAACATTTTGTAAATTATTATAAGTAAACATATTGTTCAACACCATATAATTTTTTGTCAAAATCGATCCAGTAGTTTTTGTTTTACAGTTGTTTGACAATGAGTTGAGATTTCGGAGGAAATCCTACATGTTAGACACTGAATATCTGTAATTTTAGAGAGATGAACAAACTAATGCATAATATATATCTGCTTATAAGCAGATATATATTTTTTGAGACGTATGTTTGCGTTTGAATACAGTCTGTATATGTTAAGTGATACTGTTTTCTAATAATTTATTTCTACCCTAAAAAATAACCCACTCTACTTTTCTTTTAAGATTTTTCATGTATGTACGGAATAAGTAATAATTATTTTCAAAATTTAATGTCGAGTTTTTAAGCCTCGTTTTTATATATTATATGAATAAATACATATTAATTAATATTTCTGACAGCTTCAGAAGAGATATAAAAAAATCACTTACGATTTCTTTTTAAAAACGTGCTATGTGTAACAGTCCCGGGAAATTTTTTTTGGGTACACACATACACATATACATGAAAGTTTTATTTAAAGGTACAAATATTAAATCTTACGTGATTTCAAAGATTCTGCGTATCTCCGGAGACCAGGGGTCTCGCTTCAGGAACAGCTCAGGGGCGGTGGAACGAATGGTGAAGAACAAGTCAATAGTACGTTTCACTACCTCTGTGCTCTGACCGCAGCTCACGTAGAAACGACGAAGAAGAACATCATCTAAGAAATATTTATTTTTAGTTGTTATATTCATACAGTTAGGAGTTATTTTGAAGGAAACATACAATTTAATAATACTAATATACTTACGAACAACAAAAACATTCATAAATCAGTACAGTTTAAAAAGATATTTTTAATGTTTTCTGTTTCCTGAGTAGTAATTTTAAATAAAATTAATTTATTCCTAATTCGCGTTTATTATTTTATTTTTTGTTCTTACAGACACAATTCGTCTTCCCTTGAATATGTTTGATGCAAATTATTTGAAACTTCGGGTTATAAATAAAAATGCAATTGAGCTGAGCAAAGCGAAGTTCTTATTGTTTAAGTGTGCGTTACTAATGCTGCTCCTCCTATATGAATATTGGTAGGATGTCGAAAATTGGCAGAGTTGTCGTTGACAGGGACTTATAGGTCTAGAATTTTTTGGTAACATTTGTGATTGTAGTTTTTTATTAAACATCCAAAGTGTGTCCCATAGACTTAACATGTGGAACGTTTTGAAATCGGACACGCGAGTTCTTTCTTATTAGGCTTAAGATATAGACCACTATGCGTATGCGAAAGTCAATCAGCAACAATCCTTCGCTCAGCTCCACCCGCCGTGCACAGTGGCGGATCTAATAATAAATGCAATTTAAATCCGTAAAATAGTTTTCTTAACAGACATTTTATTTATGTTGTAACAAAGACAATAAGAAAATGATTTTTTCAAATTCTTATATTTCAAACTTCAACTGTCATATGTCATAGGGTTAATGGCGTACACTTAAAATGATTTAAATGAATCTGACGTAAGGAGCTTTTGACATTTTATTCTTAATAAAACAAAGGACGCATTTCTTTGAGTAGTTGCGCAACCAACCATTAGACATACTTATGTAACAACTTATTATTCTGGTACTTACCTGTAAAGGAATAAAGGAACGTTCTTTGAATTTAAAAGACGTTGCTTAAAGAGAATTTGGAAATAATGTTGCGTCTTGAAATAAGTGTAACATTTGAAAATAAATCTTAATATATATTTTTTAATAACTTTAGTATTTGATTTAACCTTGTGATACGGATACGATATGCGATATGCAATAACTTCTTGCATATTATAATTTTGTATTCAAGAACATAATATATATACTTAATAATCCTTTTAACGTATTATATTTGTTATTGTTTTGTAAGAACAATATTTTTAAAACTGTAAATTTTAAGGCCATTAAGTCATAAAACTAAATAAACTTCCAACAGCAGAATTTCATTCACAATTTTCAAATATCAGTAATTTTATGTGTTTTTAAAATACATAAATTATATACCTAAATTATTATCATTATTCTTTTAATAAAAGCAGCATATCAAACTTTCCAGTGGTTGCGAATATATTGTTAAAACACACTCAGACAAGTTAACTTCTTTAATAATAATACTATAATAGCTAAATTACAATTGATTTGCCTTAAAATAATTATGAATCCTGGCATTTGTAGTGACGCTGATTTCTTTAAAAGAAACGAACATAATACAGAAAATAGGTAATGTTATATTACCGAAATAATATTAATAATAATGTTATAATAACATTTAATAATATTGTGGTCTGATTTAGTTTGTTGAATACGAGTTTTCGAACTTACTCGATCGCGTTAGCGTAAACTTCGCTTTTTATGAAGCTAGTACCACTTTATTTGCGCTAGATGGCGTTGCTCTCATTTCATAAAAATCTAATTTTATGTTAACACATTCGATTAGGTAAGAAATCGTACAATGCTTTCGAAACTTCTAATTGTAATCTTAGCCCAAATAAAAATAAACATACTCTGTAACTAAATTTCAAATATTTACACTACTATTATAAAGCGGGAAAGTTGGTTCGTTTTGCTTAACCGCGCTAATATACAAACTACAGGATGGATTTGAAAAATTATTTCTGATTATGATATGACGAAGGCTTATGGCCAGGGATGGCGAACCTTTTTTGTTGTACATGCCACAAAGTCAAAATTATTTTTAAATAGGTAACGTGCCACAATAAAATTTCATTCGAAATATTAGCGTGATGAGACTATACGTTAGTATAATTAAATTTGTACAATATTTGTTTGTTAACATTTTTTTTTATTTTTTTCATCAATCATTTTTAATCCATAGAAATACATTGATAGAAATAAAAAAAGATAAGTTAAAAAAATATATTTTGGTTTTTAGCGTGCCATCAAAACTTTCAGAAGTGCAACTTGTGTCACACGTGCCATTGGTTCGCCATCCCTGATAGAGGATATATAGCATTATGCTTCTATTCTTAGTTATCCTCTTAGTAAATAAAATCTAATACGAACGAACTGCTAATAATATTAGAGTATATAAAAAAATATTGAATATAATTATTATTTTTATCTCACTATTTTTATTTGTTAGAATAGATCTCTGTTTTTTTAAAATATAATATTTTGTAATTAATGATGCTTTTGTATGTAATGTATGAAGTTGATATTGAATCTTTTTAATATTAATCTCAGTTATAAATAAATAATGTATTATTAATGTATTGTTTTGTTTTTATATACATAATAATATTAAAAATAATACAATTTAAGTATGGTATCAAAATGGGCCCTTCTGACTTTAAATTGACGTACACAAGGAATCACTGATATGGATTCAAAGTAGAAAAAATATTAATAAATAATTAATATATGCACATTTGTAACATTATGCCCTTGTTATTACATTGTATTAATACTAAAATAATCTTATCAAAACGTTATCATTGGAAGGGCATCTAATATTATAAGATTAGATGTTGCTATACACAATGTTGCTATACATAATGTCTGTGTGTGCGTGTGTGCGAATCAGATTACGTATAACTGAAACAATAATTCATAGCTTCCGATTTTGTAAGACATTATCTCATTTATCCATCTTATATGGTTCTGAAGCATACACACACACATAAATATAAATGTATATATTTGTATGTATGTATTTGTGTGTGTATGTGCATTAGTATCATATAAAATAAATATTTATATATATGTGTGAATGTGTGTGAAAAAAAATGCCTACATAAATTAGTTCTAATTATTTCAATCGTAACAAGTTTAAGAAGGATGTTGAAACCAGATACAACCATTTTAGAAAATTTATTAGATTATAGAAGGTAACCGATCACCTAGTAGCTAAGTACTTGTTACGTACATAAATACGTTTGAACTTTTACAATAATTTTTTTAAAGTGTTTCAATATATTTTTTTAAGTAGAAGTACTAAATCTTTATGAATATTTTGTGGTTTTAATTTATATAATACAAATGGATTTTCAAAAAGCTACCATGAAAATGAAAATAAAAACAATACAAAAACGAATAGAATATGAAATTGTATAAAAAAAATGTTTAGGCATATTATGTGTATTTGATTCTTTAATACACTTGAACCTGTGACTTTAAGAAAATCGTCAGTTACCCAACTGGATAGAGCTAATACGATATATATAGTCGTCTTTATTATTAGTGATATATATTAGGATATTTATGAAAATTGTAGCCAATATTTCAAACTTTGCTTCATATGATAATATAAAAAAATTAAAGTTCCGATTTTAATAATAATGCGACATAAAAAAACAAATTTAAAGCCAATAAAAAGTTCGTACACAAAATAATGTTATATGTGTATAGTAAAATAACAGTATATAACATTACGTGTTACCACTCTCCAACATGTTATAATCGAGGTCATTGACCCACAATCATCTTCATTTAAAACTCTTTCTTTTAAGATACGTGACCTAAAATCAACTATGATTATGAATATATATGAATTCGTATATTCAGTCATAATTGTAATAATAAGCGACTTATTATTATAATTATTATCGTTTTAAGTATTTTATCTATTATAATAATTAATAAGTTATATATTATTACTCAAAATATAAACAAAGTTATTATAACAATAAAGTTTAAAATAAACAAAGGACCGTGCATTGTTAATTCTATTTCAAAATTTGATTACAATTGTTTTTTATTTATAATAATGAATAAAGAATATAATAATTTATAAGTTACTGTATAATAACTAGACGATGTATGTATGTGTGGTGTATATTGGATATAGATTAAACCTTTTAGACTAAATAAATAATGTTAAATAAAAATGTTTTATTATGAAATCAAAAAATTTGATTTATGGATATTAATTTATAATATTTTAACAGTTATTGTACACTATAAATCTCAATACCAAAGAGGTTAAACTTTCTCTTGTACGTACGTATAACAAATGAATTTAGAAAGACGTCATATCAAAATGTCAAAGCTTTCGAAAACTATATAATTGACATTTACGGTTAGTAAAAATGGAATTTACGTAATTTTTTTTTAATTAAAATAATTAAGACTGTAATATTAATACATCTATTTCAAGTATATCATATGCGTGAATTAAATCAATTCAGTTATAATAACGATTAAAGAATAATCCTTGAATATATAATTATATAAATAATGTAATATTCAAGGTTTATTGTTTAATTGCGATTATATTTATATGTTATTATTTATTAACTTAATAAGTATAATTGTTCTAAAACATAAATAATACTTTTATATAAGAAAAACATATTCACTAGCTGTTACTCGCGTTTCCACCCGTGAACGAATGAACTTATTTACTATACCTATATATTGCCAGGTATCCTATAGTCTTCCTCGGGAACCTGCTTCTCATAATAATTAATAAGATTTTGAAATCTATCTGATAGGTTCGAAAATTATTTACAAACAAACTTATCCGGTTCATAATATTAGTATAGAGTCCATTACAAAAAGTACGATTGTTTTATTTCGTCTAATTGAAGCGAAGTTCTACTTTGAAGAATATTTTAGTTTATTTTGAATAATTCTATGAAATTTCGAAATCAAAATTAAGTTAACATATAGAATTCACCTATTTCATTTGGCAGATGAGGTTGCTTTGAAAGCCAGTCCTTTATGGGGACAAGGGCGGTACTCCATTCCACTTCTTGGTCTGGCATTACTGAAAATAATAAAACACATTTTATAATATATATGTTAGATACTGTCGACTGGAATTAAAACATATGAACACCATGAACACTTCACTTTATTTTACTCGTAGTTAGCACTTCTTCCCTTGAATACAATAGATTCACTGTCTAATAACCCCCAAAAATGCTGTTTATATAACTTTTTGCTTACTAGCTCCCCTTCTCAAATAATTAACAATCTTAATCAAATCATCAACTTTAAACACAAAACAGTTAATTAATTATTTATAAATACAATTCCAAATAATGAGCAAGTTATTAAAATAATAATTTATGTTATTATGCCTCATTGATTCTAATTATTATGGTTAAATCCACAATTTGTTATTCTATTTTGGAAAAGACGTACTACTCAAGATTTGAAGCTTAGTCAAATCAACAACTCACACAAAATACAAAATACGGATTACTTTTAAGATTGACGAATCTGAAATATAAATATTAAAATTATATTAAATAATATTAAATATAAGGTAACCTCACATGTATATGCTTTAATAATAAATTAAAACAATAACCTTTATTGTCTAATTTAAATGTTATACTTATTATTTTCTTATTCAAAGTATAAGAACAAAAGTTTTTTTAATAATAATAATAATAAATATTTATTTCAGACAAGATCCATACAGTGTTAGTATGTTAGTAACAATGTTTACTTATAAACTGAGTTAGTTATTGTTAATTACATGATACAAATGTTCAATTACAATTTATTTTATTTGGCTCGTCATTCTTTCTATCCAGTGTTCCTGAATAGAACAATGAGGGCGATCCTTGATTGCCAATAATGATATATTTCATATTTTATGTAATTTTAATATTGATAATTAATATGCTTTTCTGATAGTACTGATACTGACAATAATTAATTACATATTATGTTATATATATATATAAAAGTGAAAAATTCTTTGAGTTCGCTATGTCTAACTAAACTACTAAACTACTGCACCGATCAAGCTGAAACTTTGAACACGGATAGATCAGTTACTGGAGGATGTTCGTGAGTGTGTTTGATTGATACACACCGCCACCCCCGCACTCACCAACGCATTCCATAACTACTGAATCTTTACGTTGATTTTAATTAAATTTTCACTAATTATGTCGATCTGAAAATTGATCTCTGTGTTTTTAAATGAAACTTTAATTAAATGAATATTTTACAACTAAGATTATGATGAAATTTGAAACATTTTATGATGTTTTTCGATATATATATGGGTCTGGATTAGGACTTAGGGTACTTTCTATCAACAAACTACGCGGGCGAAACCGCGTGCGGAGTATAGTATACTTATTAAATACAAAAACAATAAATTAAGAACATTAATTGTTTTATCTGTCTAGGTACTTAATAATAATGATAAATACAATGAAATATCGTTGAAATAAATAATATTAAATATAATGAACGATAAGACTCAGTTACTAAGTTATTATAAAATTGTTTATTTGTTATAATGCTTCTTATCTTCATTTTTATGTATTTATTTATTAAGGGTTAAATATTGTAGAGGGGTTTTAGTGCCATACATATTTTACCAATATATGCTAAAAATACTAGTAACAAAGTGCATTTTTATAGATAATTTATATGTAATGACAGAAACAGAGTGAACTGTGAAAAGAAGCGCTATCGCGACGCTGGCGTTTATGATAACCAGCGAGAGCAGCGTGACAACGCTCCTTGGCACGAAAAGGGTATAACAAACAACTGCAAGTAAGTTTTTTATTGTATTTTCGAGGATGCATAATTATACTGCCAAAAAAGGTATTGCAAAAAGGTTGTACTAAATACAATTCCAAAACATTGTCAGAAATAAAACCTTACCAATTTTTAAACACAATTTTGTTTAATTTTTTTTTGGTTTAAGAACGAAAAAGAACATACATCATATAATTTATATATATATCATAATGTATTTCAATTCTATTTCTTCTATATATTTATGATTAATATACAAGAATATACTTTAGTAAAACTATACATATCCCAAACAATAGATAAAGTGAAAGTAATTGAACCGCTAATTACAGTAATTATCTGAGGCTACTCGCATGTTATGTAAGTTGAATAGAGAGTGAAAATTAAAATTATTTATTTAATACATATAAAAACTATTCATTATACAAATTTCATTCAATTTCGTTGCTGATGCTACTCTCAAATAATGGTGGGATGTCGAAAATCTTTCGATAAATTAATTTTTTTTTGTATTCAATTGTTAAATAATTCAGTTTTTTATGTCATATGACGTATTTATGTACCAAGAAGATACAAAGTTGTATAATTGAGGTGACCGAAGCGAAGAATGCTACACCTCCTAGTCGAATAATGGTAGGATGTCGAAAAATGGCAGAGTTGTCGAGGACAGTGACTTTTAGGTCCTGAAGTTTTTGGTGACATTTGAGATTGTAATTTTTTATTTAATGGTCAAAGTTTGTACCATAGAGTTAACATGAGGAACGTTTTGAAATCGCACGCGCGGGTTCTTAACAGGCTTAAGATTACAGCCACTATTTTTTCTGTTAATTTTATAAATGCGAAATCAACAATGCTTCGCTCAGCTTCACCATTCACAGTGTTATATTTATTTAATTTTATTACTATATATTTATATATAGTTATAACTATATAGTTATACATAGAATAGAATATTTTATTATAAATTTACTTCCTTTTTGAATTGTCAATTTCCTGTCATTGTCAAATTTTGATTGCATTGCTAGGAAAACATTTTATTGTTTATTATCACGCTAAAATATTACGCAACTGTGTATTTCTTTGTATTTTATGTAAGTTAAAAATAACTAGTGGCTAAGTGAAGTATTACACAAGTTACTAGCATAGTTTTGTGCAATATATTAACAAACTCCGGTTCTGGAGATTAGCGTTAAATTTATTGACCTACATGTCTAGTCTTGTCTATATTTTTTTTTGACATATTGCTAAGTTTTTTCTGTATTATGGCACTACTTGATTTTGTATTGCATTATTCAGCTTAAGAATATTTTTGAATTATTTAAAGTAATCAACAAATATTTTCTTTATTATTTATTTATTATACATGTTACCAACCAAATAAGTTATATATAGGTGGGTTCGTGAGTTCAGCCGGATAATTATATATAATGATAATCATGAACCACGAAACGTTAAACACAAATAAGTATATATATATATATATATATATATATATATATATTATTTAATTTTGAGTACCAAATTTACTAAAATACTAATTTAAATATGTAACTTATATCTTTTTTACTTGACTTTATAGCTCTTTTAAGTTACCAACTTATTGAGTAGTAAGTAGGTAAGTATTACAAATTTTTAATTTTAATATAAATAATTCGTCTCAGTCTTAAACATTGATTACATATTTTTAAGACTGAATTTATACATATATATATATATATACTGATTATTTTTATTATTAGATAAGTTTGGTATTACTAAAGTTCTAAACAGAAAACTCAAAAAATTATTATTCGATATCTCATATCTCAAAATATCCTTATTGATATATCAATCTTAAAAAATATTATCTTAAGACAGAATAAAATTTGGTTAGGTAGGGATAGCAGCACATACAGTATAGGTGAACGTGTATGCCAGTTTTAAGGGCCCCCTTATACTTACACCTCGGTCGCGAGTTTCAGACACTATTTGCACTCCTCTCTGCCTTAAATGCTAAAAAGCTGTGTCTCAGTCTGCTTTAATAATATTTAAATGTTTACATAAAAATATGTAATATGTACACTTGATTATGGTATCAGTTGCAAACTGAAACCAAAGGCAAAAATTCTAAAACAGCCGAAAATTCTGACACCAAAGAAAAATATTCTGAATCCAAAGCAAAAAATCTGAGCCAAAAAAATCAAATAGTCTGAGATCAAAGCCAAAAATTCTGTGACCAAAGCATCAAATTTTCTAAGCACCATTCGATCCCATTTTTTCATACCCAGTATTTTTATATTGAGATATTTATTGCACTCTATGCAATAATTAACATCAAAATTATAATAGGTTAAGAGTAATTTATTGTTTTTTTTATTACTCTAATTATAAATAATTTTCCTAACAATGGCAATAATCAAAGCATTCCAGGAAGTTATTAGAATATCTAGAATAATCTATGATATTTTGCCCTTTGTTTTATATTAATAACAATTATGATTCCTATCACGGTTAAGGTCGCATTGTAATATAATTATTATAATATAAAATGCATATTTATATATTACCATACCACATATTATGCTATAAGTATTATAAAGTAACTCTTTTGACTTTATAGTTTAAAAGTTCGTGTTTTTATAACTCAAAAGTAATTATAAATGTAAACAATATTATTTTACATTTTTAATTTACTTTAATATAAACAAAAATAAATTAAATACATAACAATTTTATATTAGAATCAAAAGTAAATAATTTTTGTGATGTTTAATTATTGTATCTTGTCAGAGCATTAAACGATCTTTTTTATTTACGAACTTGTATGTAGCCTACGTGCCTTCCAGCACGAAATTGGTAAGGCTAAGAGATGCATAATAAAATGGAAAATAAAAACATAAATATAGGTTCCTATACATATTTAGATGGGCAGAATGTAAAATTTTATTATTTCAGACAAAATACAAATAAAATTAAACTTTTTATATTTTTTATAAATAACTCCACCGACCATAGAAATTATATCAATAATTTCAAGAGGTTTACGTTTATTAGCATCTTGTTACTTACCTATTACGTTACATAAATACAAGTCTATAAAATTATTAATATTTTATATTTCTTGTTTTAGTTCGCACATACTTCAAGTTGTTATTAAATTTCTTGAAAGCTATTCATTATAAGCTCAAGGCAAACTTGTTTAAGCTTTTCTATGATTTTCTAAACACTGAGTGTTACGGGTTTTCTTAATATTTAATGTTCAATAATTAAAAATTATATAACGCTTTCGAGAACATTCACTTTCTGTATAACAAAATGTTGTTTTATGAAGCCATAACAAATACCTTTCAGAGAAAGTTTTATTATGAACACGTTACAGACAATTAACATCTTCAGTTCATTAGTGAAAAAAAAATCAATTCGAATACTTTTTATCATTTTTATCAAACGTTACAAAATTATTTTCAATGATGTATTTATTTGTATTCAATGTAAACAACGTCAATAAACTATATACACATAAAATATTATTTAATCTAGTTAAATAATTCTAATTTATATTTGTCATAATAATAATAAAATGTCTTTTAAAACTTACTTATTAACTTTCGAATTAAAACTTATTTACGAAAACAAATGCGTGAAATGATAACACTTTTCAAACAACGCGCGCGTCTCAATCGAGCGCTCCAAGCAAACTGAAGGGTTTAGAGTTTAGACTTTAGAATAGGTGCGACTACTACGACAACATTAGTGGCGAGTACGAGGAGAGATTAGGGAGTGTCGACTAGTATTGCCTTATCCTTACTAATAAGAATATTTATATCCAAAAATATATTCTTTTTTTTGTCACTATCACGCCTTTGACGTAATTCGTTAGTGAGAATGTGACAAAGAATAAAAGTTCTACTAGGTTTATTATATTTATTAATAATGCAGTTAGTGTCTACTCTTAGTAGTAATAACAGAGTACTATACAATATGTGTGATAGTAATATAGACACTGCTCTAGAGGCAAGTTGCCAAATGTTTGGCTGTATGCGTTACACGTAAGTTCGTACATAGGTAAGTACCTACTCACTTTAAATTTTTTTATTTGATAGTACTAAACCTCAACCTAAATATACTATATTGTTCATACATTGCACAATTCACTATGAAAAGTTTTGGTGTAATTTAATGTAGCAACCAATTTTTAAACAATTTTAATTTATTAACTTGCCAGAGCATAAGGGAGTAATAGTGACCGGTTTAGTTCAAGAATTGCAAATAACCAACAGTATAGGTTACATGATCAGACTGATATTAATATTGACTCATCCATAGGCAACGGAAGTTCTAAAATTGTGGATGTTCTTGATGTGGTATCGTATAGCAGCATAAGATGAAGGCAAAGCAGTCCTTTCGAAGCAGATTTTGGATCATCCTTTCGTTTAAAGAAGCTATTCTTCGTGTCCTGGATCCTCGATAACTTTATCTTTAATACATGACATGGGTCCTCGGGATTCTTAAAACTTTTAAAAAGACTTACTAGTACTATATTACGCTTCACTTACTCTTTTTTTTAATTACTTATTATGAATACAAAATATTAAAAAAAAAGTATCACTGACTTTAAGGATAAAAAATTTAAAGCTAATAATAAACGTATTCTCATATGCTTATAATAATGCTAAGGACATTGTAAAAGGTAGGGAGATTTGGAAATAACCAATTTGTTGAATTTTCTGCTCACGTTCCTTCATTGTACCTTACACGGTGTTCTCTATTAGTGTATTTATTGTTATTTTAAATGTATCAAGTTTAAATCATTTTAAATATGAGAGCAACATAGAACTAGTAGAGTTAGTTTTAGTTTTTCTGATATTTTCTGTACCATACTTGATTTGAATTCTGATTTTTGTTTCACATATTTTAGTTTGTCAATATTATTAATTCGAAATTATATAATTCAAAAGAATACTCAACCAGTTTCTAAAAATTTCTAGGAAAATTTTTCAAAATAAATTACTTTGGCTGTGATTTGACTTCTCTAAGTACTGGAAAGAGTCTTTACATTTCTAATAATAATATATAATAATTTGAAAAAACAATACTAACTTAATGAGCAGGAAATTATAATTCCGTCGGTAATTAATCTGTTTTAGGGTTTCGAACACGATGTGTTGTATTTTATTTAAGGTTACTAATCTCTTTATTTCGCATAAAATAATAAGAGGTGGTGGGAGAAAAATAAAAAACAGAAATAACGAAAACAAAATACGTCTTGTTAACATACTTGTCAGCATAATTGTGTATCACAATATTGTAAAAAAACAAAAAAACTGTGCTGTATGTTAATTGAATCCACAAACTTTGGTTCCGCAGATATAGCTGTATGTGGTTAGGAGCTCCTAACCACTTGAGAAGGAAGCTTAATGGTGTGAAATTTCAGTACGCATATAACGGTACAGACTTTATGTTTTTATTATTCCGATCACTTTTCAAAATATTCAAAATAGAAAAGCTGTATAATTTGTACTTTATATATTATGGTAACATAAAACTTTTTCAAGTGTCACTTGTCATTTGTCAGTTACAGTTGACATTAATAAAACTAATATCCTCATAATAACCTCTATTTTATATTATTTTTGTGGATTTTATTTATTTAAAATGTTTAATATCAATATAACACGGCTGTACTATGTCTGCAACAAAGTTCCAATGCGAACTATAAGAAGCAGAAGCAAAAACTTACGTATCCAAAATCCCAATCCAGGTTTAAATAACAGATTACAAGCTTTTAAGGAAGATGGAATCAAGATAAACGCTGAAGATGCGGAAGAATTTATTGAGCAGTCTGATAGTAACTTTTACGATGTAATATCAATTTAATATGCTTAACATTTCTATTAATATATAAAGTTATTTTCAAAATATTGAATACACTTTCTTTTTTCTCTGATGTCTTTATAGTTTCTTCTGTATTTTTTTACTGGTTTGTTGAATTTCATATTTTTTCATTTTACAGGTTGGTCACGCCTACAATCAACATATGAATGAGACACTTATAGGCAAACATGAATTGCGACACCATGTAATCAAAGAAAAGTATTTCAAGGAAAACATGCCAAACCTTCTCACATGGAGTGAAAAGGAACAAATACGACATCTTGCTACAACACAACCAGATGAATGGACACCACAAAAAATAGCAGAAAGTTTTCCCATCACTGAATCAGTTGCAAAGGTAATCATTGTTATTTATAAGATATAATTTAGATAAGAAAGCAACATTTTAAACATAGTTTGATTAATTATAAAAATTTTGATCAAAATTGTGATTTTTCTTCTAGAAATTGCTAAAATATCCATGGAAACCTGCATCAGAACTAAGAATAGCTCGTCATGATGCTTCTGCAATGAGAAACTGGAGGGAGCTTAAAGAAGGAACTCTTGACATTTCTGAAGATTTGAAACAATACTTTCTTAAATTCTCAGATAGAAAAATACCGCCCCTGAACAAAAAATCTGTAAAAAAGGATTTGTCTCACAAAAAGATAGGTGAATTTGAACAAATTGTTAGGAAATGTGCTATAAATGACCAGAAGAAAGTGAAACATGAGGAACACAAAGAATACCAAGCCACGGAAGAAAAAAAAATAAAAGAACCAAAAAAAGATCACACAGTTCTCACATTAGATGAATTAGCAAGAAAAATTAAGCATAGAATGGAACAAGGCAATGATGTTAACATGAATGATCATATTATTATAGATTCTGTAAAAAGTATGAAGACAGAAAATCAAAGTAATGTATCAATCAACAATGAAATAGAATTAATCAGTGAAAAGGAAAATAAACTTACAAATTTCAAGGAGAAAAATGATGAAGTTTTAGTTAACAATTATCCTGAAAGAATAAGGGTACCAAAAAAGGCTTACAAAAGAGGTGCTACATATAAGATAAATGACTGCTTTTACGATGATGATGGTAGATTTCTGTATAGAGTGATGGGAATGACTAACTGAGTATTGTATTTATAATAAGTTAAAAAATAATAAATCATTATTAAATGAAGCCATATATTTTTTATAAAAATTATATCCATCTCATACTTGTCCATTACAATAAAATAAATTTATAATCAATTAAAATCAGTATACAATAATAATTATTGCATGTCTTTTTACCTTTAGATATAATATCTAAATATTACATTAAAAATAATGTTGTATCTACTTCATTATAAAAATATATGTGACTATAACCATTGTACATACAGTATGGAACAAAAAATATGGCTTGAGACATCACTTGAGGCTAACAAAAATATCAAGCATTATATACATGTACCATTTATATTCATATAATTCCCTCTGTATGTATGTTAATAAAACCTGCCAACAAATTGCCTCAATTTAAATATTTTCTTAAATCTAGAGTTAATAGAATAAATATAATGTAGTTGAATTCAAAATCTATTGGTTATGAGTATTCAAGTTGTAGACAAAATATTTAGTTATATTTAGGCCGCTTAAGGGGCATAGCGATTATAATTTGCGAGTTATAAAAAAAAGCTTAAAACCTTTTAGACTTAAGTATCACACTTTCAAAATACATTACATCGATTTTAATACGTATTGACACTTACCCAGAATACTTTAGATTTTGGCAGTCACGTGATAACTTAAAGTAAACTTCACACTAGGTTTTAGTGAAAAATAGTGAAATTGAAATGCCTAAAATAGTGAAAATACAAAAAAAGTGATTCCAATACGATCTCTCACAATAAACTATTACCTACATTCAAAATATTATTTACAATAAATTTTAGATTTCTATTCCAAATCAATTCGCATTAGCACCAGCTATCTTAAAATGCTAACTTGCGAGATGTAAAGTAAACGTATATTTAACCAAACCGGTGTAATATATACAAAACATTCGAGTTGACTAATAGTAAAGATTTTCGAATTAGTTTACTGTCAGAATTCAAAATGTGTTTGACAGTTCTGGAAACTACAATTGTAACCTTGAATAAATGATTTGTTCTTGAAAATATGATTGCGTCTATCGAAACAAATTTTATTTTTTTGCAGCTGTAGATTTTTCTGTGATATTTCGATGTGATATCTTGTCAATATTTTATGTTTGGAAACGCAATTATAATTTAATTATTTTTAGCTAGTATAAAGTCTATAGACGTAATTTAAGCTTATATATCAAAGCTGTCATATAGTTCTGAACAACGGTTTGGTCATCGCACATGATTTTAAACAGTTTGAAATGTCAGAAACTGGCCCTTTATAAATTGCTTTAACAATTAGAAATAAACTTAATATTTATCATAACTGGTGTGACATATCCTAAATTATTAGCCAATACAAACCTTTTATCAAATTTTGATGTAAAGATAACAAATAATATTGTTCCCGATAAAGGACGGGTGTATTAAATAAATCATTTGAAATTATGTTAACTTAACATATTGGACGGCTGCCGTAATGTTAGTGCAAGAAAATCTCTTAAGTTCATCAGCGTGATTGTTCTACGTATTTACAATAAGTTTTTATTATCAGTAATATAGAACTTACACAAACTGATTTATAGATGAATGAGATGAAAAAAGTAGTAACTTAAAAAAAAATAAAAAAAAGTAAATTAATGAGCAAAATTAATTTTCACGTATAGTTTAAGCGATTTCAGCAATTATCCAATTTAATTAATTTTAAATAGTCAAGAATATTTAGTTAAATTGATCTTTACATATATTCAAATCATATATAATATATAAATTCTATTAAATATAATTATCCGGCTGTACTCACGTTATTATTATAAAAAACTTCCGACTAATTTCGAACCCATTCGGGGTTCTTATTCATGAGTTCAGAGCATGGCGGAATCGCGGCGTGAACTGAAACCGGTGGGAAACTAGTTGGACGAATTCCGATAATCTAATGTGAGTATAGCCGGATAATTATATTTAATAGTAATCATGGATCAGGAAAGTTTACATACAAAAATTTACAATTTTGATTATAATTTACCAAATGTATAATATATTTCAACAAAGCAACATTGTACCGTGCTAGTTATTGTCAATTATATTAATGACAAATCAACCTAACGATATAAAGAATATTTCACATCATTTATCACACTCTTTCGCGTAACCAAATTCGTTGGAGACAACCAATACATGATCACTTGTAATACATTAAACTATTTTGAACAGTTATTATTAATACTCGTTAATAATTACTAGTACAATTCAAAATAGTTTTTTATCATTCTAAACTAAATATAATACTAAATTTCAAGGCCAAAACACCACACATTTGCATTCAAAAATTTCATCATATCTTTTTAAATATTAGACAGATCACAAAAAATATTTTTTATTTTAGTTTCTACAGGTTTAAGAGAAATAGTTTCGTAGTTTTTGTGTGCAATAAACTCATATCCAACCGTCTAAATACATATACTGCATAACAGCGGTGGTATATTGATTGTTTAGAAGTTGGGATTTCCTCTATACATATGCTTTATATCTGATCAGAAATCCAATTATTATATAATATTATTAGGTAGTGAGCGGTTTAAGAATGAAAACTACCCAGTATTGGTATGTGATAAGTAAGTTAGTAAACATTGATGACTGTAGTAAGGGCAGATATTCACTCGTAGAAGTCGTAACAGAACCGTAGGTCTACTCGTCTACTGGTAGCGTCTACTCGTCGACGTCTAGTGTGAGTCTCTTGAAGTAGTGCCTGCAGCAGACGGCCGTGTGTGAGGGCGGCAGGTCCTGCGGGCGCGCCTCCGGGCCGAGGCGCTCGACGGCGCGCGTGTACTCGTGCTGGAATGACGTCACGTCGATCTTGTGCTCGCCCAGCGCTGCCATCGCCAGGAACAGGATATCTCTGTGCATTTTTGTTATAGATCTATTAGAGAATATGTTGTTTCCACACCCTCTTATTTTTGCGTACAATATCAACAATTCTCAAAATTGTCTTGAATTCAAAATCTTTTATTTATATAACAGAAATGTCAAGTGTAATGTTTATAAAATGTTTAAAACTTATTCCGTACCTGTAAAATGAGTAGTATCGCTTATTAGCGCAAGTGGCTTCCCGCCATGCAGCCAACTTCCTTACTGCCTCGGATAGATCATTGCTCAGTAGGCCATCTAACACCGTCGCTACAATTCTGAAGGACAAATTTCATATTGACAAGAAATATCAAATGTCATGCTCTCTCTCTCTCTCTGTGCGTGTGTGTGTGTGTATTTGTGTGTATGTATACGTACTCGTTGTTGAGTGGGTCGGTGTGTTAGTGTGTGTGTACGTACTCGTTGTTAGGTCTGTCGTGGTGTGTGAGCAGCAGCGCCCTCAGCTGCCTGGAGCGCGGCTGAGTGCGTCTCTTGCGCCAGGCGCGGTGCAGCGCGGGCGCCTCGCCCTCGGCCGCGCGCGCGCTCTCCCACGAACACACCACGCGCGTGCCTGCTGGAGGACTCGCTCGTTGACACAGAATGTATAGCTTAGTAAGACACACTTCAGTAACATCAGTACCTGGTTTATCCGCTTCGGGCAAGGGATCCGAACTTTGATATTTCGCAGAAAAATTTGGACATAACAAATCCGGCAGGTGGTTTTCGATATTCGCCCTTTCTAGGAACCAAACTAAATTCCAATACACTATTGGATGTGATTCCACAAATTCCGGCTCCACTAAGGAGGCGTCCCCTTCTCTTCCTGAAATAAAAAGTATTTAATAAAATATACAGTCCAATATAATATAATTTAAATCCAATATTGAAATTAATTAAGTCCAATATAATTTAAGTTAAAGAATATAATATAATTTCTCACCTAAGATAGACTCAAACTCCTTTCTCAATACCAGTGGATTCAAATAAGGAACTGTTAATGTTTCTGCTTGTGTTTGTTCAGTCCGCAAAATCTGAAATTATAGAAAATATTATTGGCTAATTTTGTTATGATATCTTTAGTAAAAAAACGAAATATATGCAATACTCGACTGACTTAATAGTAGCCTTGGTTAAAAATAGCTAAGTCACAATTCATTTATAATCTGTTAATAATATTATTTCAAATAGACCAAAAAACTTCGCATGAATGGTACCTACTAATGCTCTTATGTTATCTAGTTCCTTATATAGGGATATTGTACGATAATGTTAAGGCAATAATATCTTCGTTTTAGCCTAGCTCACTATAATGTGTAAGGGTGCAACACACAATAACAGCAACACGCTATGATGTCCTCGTCGTAAATCGCACGCATGCACGCACGCTCGCACCCACGCACACACACACACCCACCTGCACGGATAGCAGCGGCACGGTGTGTCTTCCGCACGCGGTGCAGCGTGTGTTGAGGTTAGAGTCGTCGGCCGCCCAGCCCGCCATGATGTCCTCGTCGTACAGCAGCGCCAGGCACTGGTGACACTGTGAGCATGACGTCATGCGCACTTCCACTGACGTATTGTCGTATTTTGAGTTATCCTGGAAGGTAAAAACGTTTATATATTTGAATTTTCTGCAATATTATGATTTGGAACAGGTATTTCGTTCGAATATTGAAAATTTTTAATCTGAAGACAAATTAATAGCATCCATGCACTTACATTCTGAGTCGGGTACAGGTTATCAGGTAAATGCGAAAGAAGGGTTGCCAGAGAACCTCTCTCCATTGAACACGCTAGTTCCGCGTCACTGGACGCTCGTCTGAATCCCATGCCACCTGACCATTCTGTCATAGAAACAGGCCAACATAAATTATATGAAACTTTATACATTTTTTAAATTAGGTTTATAATCTCACCATTTGGATTTAATTCCGAAGAACCGTCTCCAGAATCATCATCGCCAATAAAGCTCGTCAACGCACTGGTTGCGTTACCGATGGCTCCTTTAACTGGAGTTGAGTTAGCTGATATAACTTCTTTCATTTCATCAAATTTCTTCGCCATACTTGTTGCGGCTGACTTCAAACTACTTAGACCACTTTGGAGTAACTCATTTGATTTCTTACCGGCTATGCTTGTTGGGCTGAAATAAAAAAATATATATATTCATATAAGTTACCTTAAATTCTCATTGTATCATATACCAGAAAGCACAGATAATATTAGTTGTTAATAAAACAAAGCGTGAAAAAGTATTATATGGTGTATGGATTGAAATCAATTAATACTACACAATATTTTAAGATTTATTAAATATATTAGTTCCCATTAAAAATAGTTTCACCACAACCTATAAAACCTTCATTGTATTAGTCTTACCTGAAGTAGTTCTCGATCATTGCCTTGCCAATGTTCATATTTTCTTTCCTCAACGACAGTCTGGCGGGCGAATAGCGTCTAAGACAAAAAGCTAGCACTTGCATACGGTGCAGAACAAAAATAAAAAAATAATAAAACATATTTGTCACCACTTTCATTCAATTGACGTTATTTTCTCAAGACTATATGGTGTCAAATGCGTCTTAAAATAAAATGTTTATGTACAATTTACTGTTGTTTTTAATGGCTTTTAATTAAATCATATGGGATGTGCGCAAAAACATTCAAAACATGCAAAATTATCAAAATGAAATTAGCTTTTATTTGGCAGCTAAATTAACTAAACATGCTATGATTTTAGGTGTCTAAAATATAAAAATTATATATAACAAATAAAAAAAACCATGTTCTCGTACTCACCCAAAGCTGATCTTCAGCGTGTTGCCGATAGAGGCCAAGCTGGAGGACACGGTGGCGGGCGCGGTTTCGCTCCTGTGTAGTTTCCTGTCAACAGGAAACTATCCAGCTCATCGCGTTCTGTACTCCGCGGTACAAAGTGTACCAGTAGTACAGTTACACAGTACACCGGTACACCGTACCGCGGCATGTTCATACTAGCACTACTGTTAGCGGGAGCAAGGTTAACGTGCAGAGGGCGGTAAAAGAGATTCGTATTTGTTTGAACATTTTGGAATATATGCGGGGTGGATATTCTTAAAACTAATTTATATTATAGAATATAGACCATATACAATTACGGAATTCATAATATAACTAAGGAGTGTGTATTGTATATAATTTTTTGGCTGTAGTCACGTACTTACTGTATACTTTGTACTTAATGTTATACATAAGTTCCGAGCATGACAAAATCGGTAGGGCAAATTTCGACAATAATTACGTGAGTGCAACCGGATAATTATATATAATAGTAATAATGGATCACGAATCTTCGAATACAAAAATGGAGTGTGTAAGTACAAGAAGCTATATACCCAACGGTCTCCGGCTCATCCTGGAAGGAGTTGCTCCGCTGGAACAGCCTGGGGCTGACGCTGAGGTCGTGTTTGGGCGGCGGCGGTTGCGGCTGCGGCGGCGGCTGCGGCTGCGGCGCGGGGTGCGGCTCGGCCAGCGCGCCCAGCGGGTCGTCACACAGCACAGGCGTGCGGGGGGACAGCCTGAGGAGAACAACACAGCGTTGCCGGTGGTAGTCTAGGCATGTCAGGGGTCACCAACCTCTAAGATAATATTGGCGTAACGAATGCATTGTAGCAGGATGACTAAAAATCTTTCTTCCTTCTTCATGTGTCCTAGTCCTTCATCCTACATTACTTGCACTAGGGGGTAACGTTAAAAATTTTTGCACATTCATATAAAATGGACTGTCTCGTTTGTATATTATTGAAATCTTAATCCAACGTCATATAAGCATACTTGAGAGGTGATGATTTAGTGGTTTCTATAGACTCCATGGCCGCCGCTTCCTTGTCTGGCTCCTCGGGGAAGCTGAGTGTCCGTGAACAACGGGACTTGGGGTTAGAGGTACCTAAAAGCGATATTAAAAATATATGTAAGAATATATTATGTAGGTAAAGCTAAGTAAAATTTGTTTGTTACAATGACTCGTACATATTTACGTTAAATAAAGATTATGGTTTTAAACGTATAATACATTTACCACTAGAAAACGAAAGCCTTTGCAAGTTCTGAACAATCTGAGCGTCTCCAGCGAAGCTTTCAGACCGAGTCAGGATGCGATGATCTGAAGGGCTGTCTGGACTTACGTGGATTGTCTGTACATCATAAAAAATATATATACACATTTATAAAACCAATTTAATTAAACATAAGTTTGATCAAATATTTAAAGACTAACATGGATAATTTAAAATAATGTACGTTCTTGAGGAGCACGATTGTTTATTTAAGTAAAAGAAAATTATATACATATACCCGTGTCTGTCATATACCTGTCTCTTTTCTACAATTGATATAACTGGTTCGATTTCTTCATTGCCCAATGAATTACTTCTAGGTCTGACTGTAGCACTTAGATCTGGATCCGAAGGAAGACCTAAAAAATAAGTTTATTTGCATTTTAATATATAGGATTAATATTTAAAAATATATATAAAATAAAATATCAAGTATTGGACTCTGGGGGGGGGGGGGGGGGGTTAAGTTAAAATAAGATTTTTTTTTTATATGGATGAAACAGCTGATAATCATTCCTCAGTACTAGGGTCGCATAACTCACCAGAGATGAGTATCCCCGCGGCGGTGGACAGTTGGTGTGCTCTGGGGCGGCCAGTGTGCGCGCGCACGATGTTGCCGCGACGCCACAGCGCTTCGAAAGCACTGGCTGATGCTGCACTAGCACTGGCTGAGGCTGCGTTTGTTTCGCATGCTATGGATAGATTATTTATTATAAGTAAGCAATATAATATTTTTAAACACTTAAAACATATGGTGCCCTCATGTATTGGTTATTTAAATACAAAACCAAATATTTTTATATGTTTCTTAAAATCAAAATTAACTTACAAGAATCCAGGCTACATCTGCTACGCGTAGGTTCGGCGAGCGCTAGCGCTGACAGATCAGAACCCTCTCCCCCTACGGTGCGCACTCTTGGCAATGTGCCCGTACCTACAAAATAAATTAAAATTTCTTGTTTGAAATTGTATATGAACATGTAAAACTCTGTTAAGCTAATATTAAAAATAAATATACAGTGACACATTTATCGATTATATTATATGTGGAAGGTTTGAACTTGTGACTTTTGGAAAACCATTCTGTTATTCTACCGATTAAGCTACCGTATTGTTACTTGATTCGAGGAATTTACGATTTTTTAGGAATTTATGAGACACAATCCCTTAAGCTTCTTTCGAAAATAGTAACACGTTTCTAAAAATTTCAGTTTAGAATAAAATTGAGAAAATGCGTCAACCGATATTAATGTTTGAATTATCTTTAAGCATGTATTTACATGTTATGATATATTTATTTATATAAAAACATTCCTTTTAAAGTATATATAATTAAAAATATAATAGATACTCACTACCGGCTGTCCCGGCGGCCCGGCTGGCTCGTAACGCACCCGCTTTACGAAACAACGCCGCGCCCACTACTGCGATACGCAATTTGTTCCATAGGAGTTGAGACCCACTGGAATATTAATGAAATTAAAGATCACATATCAGTTTCGATAAAATTTGGTACTTACGTAATTAATTACTTAAACTAAATTAATTTATAACTCTATTAGATCATGTGGGAAGCGATATTGTTCCTCATGTTTTTCTATCGGAAATGGTCTTATATCATCAATAAAGTTAATAACTTTGTCTTTATTTAGCATTGTACTTTAATGTATTTGTTAATTATACGTCCGGTCCTACCTAGGCATGTCCTTGGGCCAGGCGGCCTCCAGCACGCAACGGTTGTAGTATCCGTAGGTAAGCGCGTTGGGCTGCAAGCCAGCGCGCTTCATAAGGAACAACAGCTGGACGGCCAACACTGGCAAAGCGTGGATCCCACACAGCTGCATCATCACCCGGTAGCATACCTAGGAACAATCACATTATGGGAAAGGAGTTAATACACGAGTGTTAGCTTGTTAAAATAATATATTTTAGTATTTAATAAATATAAAGAATGATTAAGAAAAATGTATTTATTGTTATGAAAAATCTGTTTTGACTTCCGGTAAATGTTATTCTAATAGTCAATTGAGGACGTGTTATTGGACATAACTTACTGGGGGTTGATATAAAAGGCGTCAGTCTTTGTTGTGCTGGCAAGAAGATAGTTGACTAAGTTGTGCTATCTTTCGCATTGTAACAGTTAAGAGAGTGATAAGTGTTAATAAAACAAATTAATGAAGAAAGTGTGTTTTAATTTAGCAGTGTGAAGTTTTCAATTCAGAAGTGGGATTACATCGGGGATATCTGGTTTATTACTAACCACCCTGGTGTTATTTTGCGTTCACAAAAAGGTTTGTTAATATATGTATTTGTTAGTAATAATTTTTTTTTTAAATTACTTAAATAAAAAAAAAATAATAGTAATAATAAAATAAGCTTAGTACTTTATAAATTTATTAAAAGATTATTATTGTTAATTTATTAAAATATTATTTAAAAATAAACGCTATAAATAAAAGATACTTCATACTTTAGAAATAATTGTTGTAGGGTAGAAATAATATTGAATGAATAAAAGATAATATGGTTTTTACTACTTCATCAATAAATATCAAATATTACCCTCAAGTTTTACTCAAGTTAATTGTTACGTATTGGATACGAAATTTTATATTCATTTGAAATAGATACTGGTTGTGCCATTTATTTCAGATTAGTGAACAGACAAGAGATGCCTAACGAGCGCTCTGAAAATGGACGAGGATCGACTCGGAGGCATCGCAGAATTGATTCGAGATCGTCTTCAAAGTGCAGCCGATCCCGAACGCGCCATCGAAGATCCAGACATAGTGAACGTTCGGCAGCTCCCATCTACACTGACTAACATCGCTCCGAGCGGCATGAATCCCGAATAACAAAATCAAGAGTTATATCAAGGTCAAGAAATCGAAGCAGGTCAGTTATAATACCTATATCGAAGCGAGGTACACGTGTACCATCACCGGATGTTCAGAGTTTTGAGTCTGCTAGTAAATGTATAGATCAGAATCGTAGTTGTCAGAGGCGTCACAAATTGCAAACTCCTCCTAGACAAAGTGTTAGTAAATCACGTAGTTCAGTCCACCTTCAAGTTAGTGAACAAAGTGCGACACCGAAGCCTTCAGTTATAGACACTAATATTGAATTTCTTAGGTGTATCAAAGAGTCTTTGCAATCTATCTCAACTATAAATCCACATATTAAGGAAAGATTTCCTACTAATAATGTAGTTCCAGAATTTGATCCTAAATTAAAAAACCAAACAATTGACACTTGGTTAAACAAAGTAAAAGAATGCTCGGAGATTTATGGCTGGGATAGTAAGCAGACTGCTCATTACGCTCTTCCAAAGTTAGTTGGTACCGCCAAGAAATGGTTTGAAGGACAGCCATCAATAATGTTCACGTGGGAAGAATGGGTTGATAAACTTAAGTTAGCCTTTCCATCATATGAAAATTATGGTCATTTATTAACAGAAATGTTAGCTAAAAGAGCAAAGTTTGGGGATGACTTAGAAGAATATTATTATGAAAAGTTAATAGCTTTAAATCGATGTGGTATAGTCGGAAGAAACGCTATTGACTGTATTGTTTATGGGATAGACGATAGATCGGTTCGATATGGAGCGGAGGCAGTAGGTTTTGACGATGTCGATAAATTATTGGGTTATCTAAGGGATGTCAAACACGAACGGTTAGATAAATTTATTAAAAAACCAGTACGTCCCACTACCGATATAATTCGTAAGCCCGTTAAAAGTGACTTAAGGATTTTTAAATGTTTTAATTGTCGTGAAGCGGGTCATGTAGTGTCGGAATGCAAAAAACCTATCATTCAGTGTCGTAAATGTAAACGCATTGGTCACGATAATTCGGATTGCAATAGAAATATTGTAGTGGATAATATGCATGTCAAAACGTTATGACTAGAAAACAGTATGCGTTCAAGAATAGACGATAAATTTATCAAAGATGTATACATTAATAATGTGCGGTTGATGGGTTACGTAGATTTCGGAAGTCAGTGCACATTAATAAAAGAATCCGTTATGAAAGAAATTATACCACGCGGAGAGTGGCAAGTTGATAATTTGCCATGTCTCAAAGGTTTCGGTAATACATACGTCAGCACTTTAGGTAAAAGTTTAGTTACGTTAATAATTGACAGTGCTCAAATTTACGTAGAAACTGTAGTTGTTCCTGACTACTATCTGAGTTATGACCTTCTTATTGGACAAACGGCTACTGAACAGCCTCAAATATGCGTATTTAAAACCGATAAGAAATTAATGATAACGGATAAACGAATAAATAATGGTACAAGACTGCTTCTAAAATGCTTCAAGACAGTTACAATCGAAGGTTGCATTTCATTAAAAGTATATACAGAACCAAGTTTTAGTGGTACTATTTTCGTTGAAAATGGTCATCGTGAAAAATATGGTATTAAAATTGACACTTATGATATTACAAACAGTAGTGGTTATTTAACTATACTAAACTTTGACAATATTTTAATACAATTTAAAGAGGGCCAACTCGTGGCTCGTGCTTTTCAAGTGAATAATACGCAATCTATTAATAGGATACAGGAAGTTTCGAATCCTGTTGCTAAACCTCCACTTACACTAGTTGACTTTAATATAGACACGAATTTAGAAAATGATAAAAAAATTAAATTAATTAATGTCCTAAACCAATATCGCGATTGTTTTGCTAGAAACTTGTCCGAGTTAGGTAAGACAACAATTACAGAAATGAACATACCGTTAGTAGATACAGAACCAGTCGTTTACCGACCATATAAGTTAAGTCATATAGAGCGAGAAGAAGTTAGAATTATGACTGAAGAACTTTTGAAATATGACATAATAAGGGAATCTCAGTCTCCATACGCAAGTCCCGTATTACTAGTGAAAAAGAAGACTGGCGATAAACGACTTTGTGTAGATTATCGTAGTCTTAATAGGAAAACGGTTAAGCAACATTATCCATTGCCTCGTATTGAGGACCAAATTGATCGTTTGGCTGGAAATAAATATTTTTGTGCATTGGACTTAGCATCTGGCTATTATCAAATTCCATTAAGTGAAGAGAGTAAAAGTAAGAGCTCGTTTGTAACACCTGATGGTCAGTTCGAGTTTAATGGAATGCCGTTTGGGCTAGCTAATGCACCAGCAATTTTTCAGCGAACTATAAATTTAGTTTTAGGCAATTTGCGTTATAATACTGCCTTAGCCTATATGGATGATGTTTTGATACCAAGTAAGTCGTTTGAGGATGGTATCGAAAGACTAGAAATAGTACTTCAAAGGTTTAGAAAAGCGGGACTAACGTTTAAACCACAAAAATGTTATTTCTTTCAAAATCGGGTTGACTATCTAGGATTTGAAGTATCTATTGAGGGGGTAAGGCCGGGTCATAATAAAATTAAATCCGTTAATAACTTTCCTAAACCTAAAGACGTTCATAATGTCCGACAGTTTATTGGCCTTGCAAGTTTTTTTCGGCGCTTTATCAGGAATTTCGGTGAAATAGCTCGTCCTCTCACAAAATTACTCAAAAAAAACTCTATTTGGTCTTGGTCACAAGAACAAGACATAGCTTTTAACAAATTAAAAAATGCGCTTATTTCAAGACCCGTTCTCGCGTTGTATAACCCCAAACTGGAGACTCAAATCCATACAGACGCCAGCAAACATGGTATAGGCGGTGTTTTACTACAAAAACAAACCGAAGAAGTCTATAAACCTGTAGCTTATTATAGTAGACAGACGTCACCAGAAGAGTCCCACTTTTCATCATATGAATTAGAGACTCTTGCAGTCATCGCCTCGTTAGTAAAGTTTAGAACATATGTGCTTGGATTAAACTTTACCATTGTAACAGATTGTAACTCACTTAGAGCAACATTTTTAAAACGCGATATGATACCTAGAGTCGCTCGATGGTGGAGTTTAATTCAAGAGTACGATTGCAACATAGTTTATAAATCTGGTAAAGGCATGATACACGTTGATGCCTTAAGTAGGAATCCTATCACAGAAGATGCAGGGTTAATTCAGGCTATTGATACTTTCGATGTTATGTCCATAACAGATGATTGGTTAACTACAGTACAATCGCAAGATTCTGAAATACAACGTATTAAAAAAATCCTTTCTTCGAGTGAATTTGATGACTTGGTAGAGATACGTAAAAATTTTGTAGTGAAGCGCGAGAGGGTATATAGAATAACGGAGAACGGATTAAGATGGGTGGTACCAAAAGGATGCAGATGGCAAATACTAAAAAAAAATCACGAAAAAATAGGTCATTTCGCATTTGATAAAACTTTAGATAAAATAAAACAACATTATTGGTTTCCTCGTATGCGTAAATTCGTTAAAAAGTATGTTAACTCCTGTCTAGAGTGTGCTCATAATAAATTGCCATCTGGTAAAAGGCAAGGCTTTTTGCACCCCATTCCCAAAGAAAACGTACCATTTCATACCATTCATGTTGACCACGTTGGTCCATTTGTCAAATCAAAAAGAAAGAATTGTTACATTTTAGTAATTGTGGAGTCGTTCACAAAATTTATAGTTTTAAAAGCCGTTAAAAACACAAAGTCTTCCTCCACAATAGTAATACTAAGGGATTATTTTGGAACGTTCGGTTTACCCAAAAGATTAATTACCGATAGAGGCACTTCGTTCACGAGCGTTAAATTTAAAAGTTTTATGACTGAAGTAGGAGTTCATCATATAAAGAATGCAGTTGCTTCACCTAGAGCGAACGCTATAATAGAACGGTTTTAGACTCTCTAGCTACACAAAATCACGGTAAAGACGAGAGACTTTGGGATGACAGATTATTACAGGTTCAATGGGGATTAAATAACACAATTAATAAAGGTACTGGTAAAACTCCATCCGAGGTTTTGTTTGGTCTAAGGCTTACTGGTGCTAATGAAGGTAGTCTAGTTTTTGAAATAGATAATGACATAACAGTAAACACGTCCGGGCAAAATAATGGAAATACTGATGTTGATAAATTATGTGAGATTAGAAATGAAGTAGATAAACATACGAAAAAGTCACAGATAGATCAGAAAAATAGATACGATAAAAAAAGAAAAAACCAACAGAATTCAAAGTTGGGGATTTAGTTCGAGTCGAAAGAACGTCTCATACCGTGGGAAAAAGTAAAAAGTTATTACCGAAATGTTCAGGACCTTATAGAATAACAAAAACTTTAGACCACGATAGGTATGAAGTAGTAGATACTCCCATAACTAAAAAAGGAGCGTCTGCATATAAAGGTGTATTCTCTATCGACAAAATACATCCTTGGCTTTGTTTCAATGTTAAAGGCAGTGGGATTTCGACTAGCGGAAGTAGCGATGAGGATAATATAGTGTTGTAGTTAAGTGTGCTTGTAAATAAAAATTATAGTAATAAAGAAAATAATAATGTAACAAGGAACATAATGTTATGATTAAAATGTGTTAAGTATTAAATCAATATTTTGTAATGGGATGTAGAACATTTTTTCTTATGTAATTGATTCAATTGGAATTTTGTAGAAGTTTGTATGAATTGTTTAAAGAAATTTGTATGAATTGTAGTGCAAAGTGCACAAACGATAAATCTACATTGCTATGAGCGTGAGTGTAGCCCAAATTGATTAGTGCAATGTGCACGTATTAATGTTTTGCTATGAGCAAACCTAATGTTTTAAGTGCAATGTGCACATATAAGGTGCTATGAGCGAACCTTACTTGCAAAGTGCAAGGGATAAAAGAGCTATGAGCTAACCTATTTGCAAAGTGCAAAACAAAAAAACAAAGGGCTATGAGCCAAACTTACTTGCAAAGTGCAAAGGATGAAGATGCTATGAGCCAAACTTACTTGCAAAGTGCAAAGAATAAAGGCTATATTGAATTGCTATTTAAAAATTAAAAATCTTGTCTTTACTTTTAATGTGTTAGGATAGAAAATATACTGTAACATTATTTATTTGATACATGTTTTGTTTTTATGTGTAGTTTGATTTATATTTGTAATTACTTTATCATTCGCGGGGACGCGAAAATTATCAGGATGGACGAATTGTTAGCTTGTTAAAATAATATATTTTAGTATTTAATAAATATAAAGAATGATTAAGAAAAATGTATTTATTGTTATGAAAAATCTGTTTTGACTTCCGGTAAATGTTATTCTAATAGTCAATTGAGGACGTGTTATTGGACATAACTTACTGGGGGTTGATATAAAAGGCGTCAGTCTTTGTTGTGCTGGCAAGAAGATAGTTGACTAAGTTGTGCTGTCTTTCGCATTGTAACAGTTAAGAGAGTGATAAGTGTTAATAAAACAAATTAATGAAGAAAGTGTGTTTTAATTTAGCAGTGTGAAGTTTTCACGAGTTATACATTATTATTTTTTTATTTGGTACGGTATTTATAAAATAAGTTATCATGGACCAGATATGAAGAACTGACCTCATCACACGGAACTCTCAATTTAGTAGCTCGTTCCAGTAGCTCGAATGCCAGACGTAAAGTTGCGTGTTCTTTGCCACGGGACAGCAACATGCGACCCGGTAGAGCCAGGAAGTACAGCGAGTAGCACGCGCCAAGGAGACACTTCGCCCACGCCTCGGGGGATAAATTTGCTTTACGAGCCAATCTAGAAAATATAAAATTATATAATTTAAATATTATAGAATTTAAATATTAAGTTAATAATTAGCTTGCGTCGGCGAGTGACTCGACCGATGCAAGCGCGGCCGCGGGCAGTGCGTGCAGTGCTAACTAAGAGAACACTAAGGTGTCGTCTGTACGCACCGCTGCGCGGCGGCTATCTCCTGCTTGGTGCGTCGCGCCATGGGCGAGGCGTCGGCGAGTGACTCGACCGATGCAAGCGCGGCCGCGGGCAGTGCGTGCAGTGCTAACTAAGAGAACACTAAGGTGTCGTCTGTACGCACCGCTGCGCGGCGGCTATCTCCTGCTTGGTGCGTCGCGCCATGGGCGAGGCGTCGGCAAGTGACTCGACCGATGCAAGCGCGGCCGCGGGCAGTGCGTGCAGTGCGCTAACTAAGAGAACACTAAGGTTTCGTCTGTACGCACCGCTGCGCGGCGGCTATCTCCTGCTTGGTGCGTCGCGCCATGGGCGAGGCGTCGGCGAGTGACTCGACCGATGCAAGCGCGGCCGCGGGCAGTGCGTGCAGTGCGCTAACTAAGAGAACACTAAGGTTTCGTCTGTACGCACCGCTGCGCGGCGGCTATCTCCTGCTTGGTGCGTCGCGCCATGGGCGAGGCGTCAGCGAGTGACTCGACCGATGCAAGCGCGGCCGCGGGCAGTGCGTGCAGTGCGCTAACTAAGAGAACACTAAGGTTTCGTCTGTACGCACCGCTGCGCGGCGGCTATCTCCTGCTTGGTGCGTCGCGCCATGGGCGAGGCGTCGGCGAGTGACTCGACCGATGCAAGCGCGGCCGCGGGCAGTGCGTGCAGTGCGCTAACTAAGAGAACACTAAGGTTTCGTCTGTACGCACCGCTGCGCGGCGGCTATCTCCTGCTTGGTGCGTCGCGCCATGGGCGAGGCGTCAGCGAGTGACTCGACCGATGCAAGCGCGGCCGCGGGCAGTGCGTGCAGTGCGCTAACTAAGAGAACACTAAGGTTTCGTCTGTACGCACCGCTGCGCGGCGGCTATCTCCTGCTTGGTGCGTCGCGCCATGGGCGAGGCGTCGGCGAGTGACTCGACCGATGCAAGCGCGGCCGCGGGCAGTGCGTGCAGTGCGCTAACTAAGAGAACACTAAGGTTTCGTCTGTACGCACCGCTGCGCGGCGGCTATCTCCTGCTTGGTGCGTCGCGCCATGGGCGAGGCGTCGGCGAGTGACTCGACCGATGCAAGCGCGGCCGCGGGCAGTGCGTGCAGTGCGCGCGCCCCGGCCCGCCAACGAGACGCCAGCTCTATGTCCAGTACGAACTTGCTGTACGAGTACTGTTGCTCTGCGGAATATTTGTCTATATTAATATTAAAAGCAAAAAAGTTTAATTGTTTAAGTTTTTTTTATATCCGCCTGTGGAAAATAGGTACTTTGCTGGACAGTTTTATTATATGCATTCAAGAGAATTTTGTAAAAGATTTAGTAGCCACTGTTGACGCCAGGACAACAGCGCCAACGAATGTCCGCGGGGTCTGCACAAGGGACGGGGACACACATCATCTATGATCCCCGAGACCCCGCTAATTGCAGATAGTTCCTCAATCGACTAACAGCATACTTGCTAATTTTGTTAATTTCTAAATATACATTTTCTATTGTGTGGGTCATTTTTTTATTTATGTTCCCTTAATGAACATAAGTGGCGAACGTGAAAAATAAAATTAAAATACGCAATCTTCGGACGACAGCCGATACTAAGCTCGTACTACATTCTCGGGACAAAGGTCACCGAGAACTCACGAGAGAAATATTAATAAGCCTAAGGACTCTTTAGGTAAAGGCAACCCTATTCTACATCACTCCAAATTAGGATGGCTCATTGCAGGTCCTATGCACTATCGAGCTGCTAAAAGTGACTCAGAAATCAAATGTAATTTCACAAATATAGTAAATAGTAATACTTTAGCCGAACTTCATACGGATTGACAACGTTTTTGGGAGATGGAAAGCTTACCACAAAAACCCCTACTTACTGATAAAGAAAAAACTTGTGAAATTAATTTTTTAAAACACACTAGCAGGGCTAAAGAAGGACGTTTTTGTGTTAAGTTACCACTGCTTGATGATCCAAATTGTCTAGGTGAATCACATTTTGTAGTCAAACGAAGATTTCTTAATCTGGAACGTCGTTTTCGCAAACAACCTAATCTTAAGACAGCATATGTAGATTTTATGAAAGAGTACCACAGACTATGTCATCTTTCAATTACAGAGATAGATCGACCTGAAAACGCCTATTTCGCGCATCATCACCCCGTCATCCGTGAGGATAGTGAATCCACGCGCCTTAGGGTTATGTTTGATGCGTCAGCTCGCACTACACAAACCTCGTGAGGGAATACTTTCTTGCTAATGGATAAAGTCTTTCTTATATTGATATTGATATCTCTTTCTTATGAGATATTGTATTTATTTGTATGTTTATGTATGTTTATTTAATAGTTCAATATAGTTAATTCGAGTTTTATATTAATTTTTGTTTGCTTATTAGTATGTACACCTCCTTACCTGTTCTTATTACTATAATTTTTTTTTATTTTTTTTTTTCTTTATTTCCCTACCCTAAAGTTTGCCTGGAAGAGATCGCTTTATAGCGATAAGGTCAACTACGTACTTGTACGTAATTTTAAAATGTAAATTTTCTTTTTTTTTTGTCTTTCTTTAATTAGTGTACAATAAAAAGCATATTATTATTATTATTATTATTATTATTACATCAGGTTTGTTTATAAATGACATTCAAATGATAGGCCCTATAGTTCAAGACTCTCTTTTCAATATTCTGATTCGATTCCGTCAACATCGTTGTGTCGTCAAGGGATATTGAAAAATGTACCGACAGATATTAATAGACGAGTCTGACCGCAATTTACAGCTGATTCTTTGGCGTGATTCTGAAAGAAAACCTATACAAACCCTCCGGCTTAACACGATTACATACGAATATACTAGCGCAAGTTATTTCAAATTCAAATTCAAAAACCTTTATTTAGACATCACATAATAAACATAAAGAAATAAAACTATAAATGTAACCCAAAAAAAAAAAAAATCAAAGAAAACAATAAATAAAGAATTAACAAATAAAACTGTGACATCTAAACCGGTAAACCACTCAGCTGTTGCTGGGATACGTGACCCTAGCGCTGGTTTTCAGTGGCCGCCGCGCCGCGACGTGAACGAACGTTGATGACTGCTTAATTACATATACCTTAATATCTAAACATATACATTATTCAATACTAAATTAAATAATTAGATATATAAAGTAAAAAAAATAAAAAAAAATAAAAACATATCTTTCATATAATAAAATACATATATCATGAGTACATAAGTCGACTATAATAAATTAGTTGTCCTACCAGGGTCGGGCGGGTCAGGGGGTAACACAAACACTGTCCTCTCGGAGGTGTTAGTGTTGTCGATCCCCAGCAGCGGCTCGTCCGCGCCCACTCGCTCGATGCACTCGTCGAAGAACGTCATGCCCTGGTCTGCGTCACACACGAACGAGCGCTCCTCTATGAAGCGAGTGAACATCTGAGTACGCATCGTCAGGGCGAAGAAGCGCTGGTGCGTCTGGAATAATCATTACAATATGTACTTTTTATTTAACATTTTACTACTAATGTATATTATAATTACTCTAATTTAATGATTACTCTACAAAGTTTACTAGGAGCGCGAACCAGATCTGAATTTTGACTCGCTACGCTCGTAAAATATCGGTATGTGTTAGCATATTGAGCGAAGCGAGGTGTAAACGACACCGAAGTAGCATTTACAAAACATCGACGCATTCTGTCTATTTTTTTTTTCAAGTTAAATTTTCAAGCTAAATTTTCCGTTATTATTCCTCAATGACATCAAGTATTTGAATTTTTTTTAAAACCACCACCAGGTTGATGTCTATCAGTGAGCAAAATTTCGAATTTTTCGGATATACCGTTTTTGATTGAGGTTTGCATAAAGGATGCAGAAAAGTCTCTTCATAAAGAACTTCACACAATAATTGACAAAATGATGGCATGTTGGTTTGTATTAATATATTGCAACAAAAACGTACCTTATCTCGCGATCTCAAAAAGGCATCCATATGGAACAATGCGTGGGGGTCTGTGGTGCCCACTGTGGGGGCTTTAGTGATGGGTATGAGGTACCCACGGTACCCCTGAAACGTCACCGCCATGAAGCGTAGGAACGCTTCTTGAATTTTAAGTTCCAAAGCTTGCTGAAATTACATAATCATTTTCATAATCAAAAATTACAAAAATAAAAATGCTGTTTAAAGTAATTGTTTACCTCTTTTTTTCTTTTTTGAAAATCTCTATCCAAACTCGTGGTTGGTTCTCCGTTATGTTTACTGTCTCCGGATGAGTGGACAGGAGATGCTGAAAAGGGTATTTAATTAAAATATAAATTAAGAGTCATATTATTTTTTAAATATGTTTGTTTCCATCAAAATAAAAAAAAAATAAACGACAAATCTAATGCAATTTTTGTGATGACTAATTATTTGAGTTGAATCATTTACTGACTATAAAACTATAATTACTATATAGTCGTGAAACTTCTCGTTTAGTGAACAGATATTTTAATATTTTAATGTGTAGTTTTTCCCTCATAACTTCTAGGGAATTTTTGGCTCGTCATGAGTGTTGGTATATAGAAATATTTTTTTTAGAAGATGAAATTTTTTTTTCCCAAATATTAAAACTATATATTATGGAATAAGATTCTATTATATATAATTTCCACGACTAGTTCCGAAGACATTCGAGTTCCTACTCACTACTTGGGCAAATTACAAGGAGTACCAGCGAATAATTATATATATTAATAATTATGGCCTTCAAAAGTCTTAATAAAGGATTCTGTCGTCATTAAGTAAGCAAACTACTAACCTAACATACCGGGTCGAATGTTAGACAGCAGCTGGTCGAGGGTCTGTCGCAACACTCTCGCCTGTCGCTTGGGCAATAGTTTGAGGGATATATGCCGTTGCGAATCGCATATCTGAAAAAAAAAATATCTTCGTAAAGTTCATGAAACAGTAAAATTTAAGCGAAGTTTTGTACATTATTTTGTATTAGAAAGTAAATCTGTTTTTGTGTATTATTAACAAAAATTACCGTTATATTATTAGTGTCTAGATCAACACAAGTGACATCTGGTGGTGGTTCGTACAAGTCGAAAAACCTTGAGTCCACACCGATTAAATATGGCAGGGGTGCGTGTAGTACTTCCGCTAAACCTAGTAAAAAACACATATTATAAAAAATGTTTAAAATTGTACACAAAATTATATATATTAACTTACCTAATGGACATAGAGGTATGTATGGACATTGCCACTTGAATGGAAAAAGAAAACTTGATACTGCCTCGGACACCGCTGTTAAGGTATCAGGCCTGAAAAATATTAAAGATTATAAAAAAGCTGTAAATTAATTACAGAAATATTCTGAGAAAAAAATTCTCAAAAGTTCTTATTATATTTATAATATTTGTCATGCCCATATATCATGTATGCCTCCTATTTTAATAAATATTATATATATTTAAGTATCTATTCGCATTTATATATCTATATTTACATATATGTGTATTTATTTTTTACGTTCATTTTTAATTTTATTGTTTATACCACCTTGTAATATTTTTCTTTTTACTTTTCTATGGGTTGACTGATAGAGAATGCTCTATAGCAGGGATGGCAAACCAAAGGCACGCATTCCACAAGTTGGACGTTTAAAATTTTTGACGGCACGCACAAAAACAAAATAATTGTAAAACATTGATTGATAAAAAATATTTAAAGAAGAAATATTTATATTTGTGGCACGTTACTTATTTGTTTATTTTTTTTACTTTGTGGCACGGACATCAAAATCGTTAGCCACCCCGCTCTATAGTATTAAGTACACACGTTGTACTTTTTTTTATAGTTAACATTTAAATAAATAAAAAAATAAATATATATAACATATATATTTTGCAAGATTTTTTGTTATAGCACTTTTTGTTATTAATTATTTATTGTGATAAGGTTAGTACTCGAAACTGGATCTTGTATCCCAACTATTTCTTTGGAAAGTGGTTCTCGAGATCGACAGGAAAAAGAGCATACACAATATACTACCCCTATTATGGTGACGTAGATAATTTTGTGAGATATCGATCGGATTGGAGAAACCATTGAGTGACCTACTACTGCACTACCTTAAAGAGTGTATGAGTATCTTCTGTTCTGTGATGGCGAGCGCCAGGAGCAGCAGACAGTTGTCAGGTCCCAGGTTGAGCAGCAGCTGCCTGAAGCCTGCGCCACTGCGCACCAGCGGCTGGTCGTCGCGACGAGTTACTATCACACGGTCGTGAGGGTTCGTAGGGGACAGCTGGGGGAATATTAGACGCATGACATGATATATCAATTATGATACCTCTATTATATTGTCATTAGGGGATATAAAACTATATGATATTATGTTAATTATACCGTTATATAGTTGACCTTGATGTTTATTGCAAATAAAATCTTTGAAAATACAAAAAGACTTACTTGTAATAATATTCTTGGCTCCGGAAACGGAACTTCTTCCAACAAATGAGTTATGTAACGCTCCACTGGAATGTTTAGGGGTTCTTTACTCCATGACATTTCCTAAAAAAAAACAGTTGTATTTTTATCTTAATATGTATATATTAGATAAAGATTTAAAATTTATAACTATCTAATTTAGTTTATTAAAACATTTAATAATTTTAAAACAACTGAGACAATACATTTTTCAAATAAATATCATGAGACAAATGTAATGTTATTCAAAAAAGTTTAAGTAGGCTAAATAAATATAAAAAACAAAATATATTAATATTATTTATTCGGGTCACGATAAAACACTACGATTTCTTTAGACATGGAGGACGTCTCCCGCAACGCTCTTCCCCCCCTTATCCCTCATCGTTCCCCTTTTCTCTTCGTACCCGCTGGGTTTGTTCGTCCGCTATATTATTTTTAGTATATTAATGAATCCTCACCAGTATATAGAGCAGCCATCTCTCAAAGGTATCACTAAAGGGCCACCGCGACAGTAAGCATATGCACTTGTTAGCGTGCAACGCGTGTGTGGTGTGCGTGACGCCACTCCTCCAGCCCAGCTGTTCCATCTGACTGTCACTGAGCGACTGAGGGTAGCGCTCGTAGAAGGTCATCGCTGATCCGTACACCTGCGGAATATATAAAAGATTTGAATTTGGAATATATAAAGGTAAACTTAAAATTTCGAACCTATAACTGCCAAGCTTCATAATGCTCTGTGTTTACTGAGCCTACGTGTTACTATATAAATTTATCACGTAAAAATGTTGATTTTTAAGATTGTGAGTTTGATATTTACGAAAATATATAAGTTTTTAAAAGTTTTTAATATAAATGTACTATGATTAGTGTTAATACATTAAGACTTGCCTAGTTGTAAGCTAGATGGCGTTGTATGAAAATATCCAAAAATGATTATTTTACAATAATAAATTTACGCATTTGTTTTAATTATTAATAAATAGACACCATACAATTTATAATAACAATACAATTCATAATATTTTTTAATCTGACAGAAATATAGCAGTTTTCACGTATTAAAAAATACATTTCTTAGAAGCTACAGATTATATATGTTTACGTAAATATCTTATTGTTATAAATGTGAAACATGCAATTTCATAATTACATTTAAATTAGAGCACTTAAACTCTCAGTAATTATAATAATTTGATATTACCTTATCAGTAGCGTCGGCAACCGTGAGTACAAATGTAGAGAAGACAGGCTTCGGCGAACATGCGTTGTGAGGCCACATCTCTAGAGTAGCGCCCATGGGCAGACAGAATAGTGGTACGGACGTTGGAAATACTAGACTGCGGCGGTCCACTGTGGGGTACCTAGATAGGGAAATATATAAAACAATATACAAACCTTATTATAAGAAATTATACAAACCTGGGACCCTGGACAAATTCACCGGATGGGGCCCCTTCGTTAATACAAATAATCTCAACCAATAATTTTTATTTTATACATTTATGTGGAGCTGGCACATACGAACACTAATTATAATTGATTTTAAGTTACTTAATTTAGATGAGGCCCCCTTCCCACTAGGGACCCTTGACATTTTGCCGTCTTTCCACCCTAATGTTACGCCACTGTTTTGTCCATACTCGTCAATGTCAATTTTATAGATTATTTTGTAAGCTTTTTAATGTTAATCGTATTTTTGTTTTTTTTTTGTTCTCACAAATCAAGGGTTGCATAAATCTCTTGGAACAAATGAGCTATTACATGCACTAATTGTTTATTTTAAAAATTCTTTTAATTGTTGCATAATAAATAATTTATAAATAAGTAAAAAAAACTATCCATAACAAATATATAATATTAAAAAAAACCTGTCTGTTCTGTCTGTCGTAGGCTTAATCGAAATTTGAATGCACTCATTTATTATTTTTAATCTTAATCTTAATCTTAATAAGGTGTCAAGACAAGTCAAGTCAAAAAACCTAATACTTGGCTAAAATTTTTAAGTTTAAAATAAAAACATACTGTAAATAACATATAGGATTTTTATTTAATTAAAGCTTGGTCTTGCCCGCGACTATGCTTTCAGAATTATTAGCAATATATTAAAATATTTTTTTGGATAACTTCAATGTTATATATGGAATAAACTTACTCATTATACATAGTTTTTAATAAAAATATGTAAGAAAATAAAAAAAAACTTATCTAACTATTATTACACCGATATTTCAACGGAAAGGGGAACGATTTAATCTACTTTTATAATAACTGAGGGTAGTAGCGTAAAATTAGGACTATACGCTCATGAATCTACCCATCATAATCAGAAAGAATTTTTCAAGTCCATCCCGTAGTATAGTAGTAGTAGATTCGAAGATTTGTAAGTATAAACAAACTAACTTTTCTCCTTTTTAATTGAGCGAAGATCTCTGTGAGGAACTTTTCTGCATCCTTTGTGAAAGCATCAAACAAAAACGGTATATCCGACAGACTTCAGTGTGGTGGTGGTTTTAAATTTTTTTTCGAATATTCTATCTTTGAGGAATAATCAGCGAAAAACTAAAATAGACTTCAATAGATTTTTTCGCGCGAAAATTTATCTTTACAATGACACGCGCGTGCCAATTTTTTTAACAGCTTTCAGAATTTAATTTTTTTTTTATTTCAAAAAATTGTTGAGGGCAGAATGCGACAACGTTTTGTAAATGCTACTTCGGTGCTTTTGCATCTCGCTTCGCTGAATATGATAACACATACCGAGATTTTGAGAACGCAACGAGTCAAAATTGGAGTCTTGTTCGCGCTTATATACATATAATAAAATGTTAAATTAATATTCTATTAAAGTTGAGAGTAAAAGTGTGGTAATGTAGTTTAAATGCGTTAGTCCGCCTCTAAACTGCATTAGAGAACCTTTTAGCGCTGCGGGCGATAATTAGTGACGCATTGTGAAAGTTACTTCAAATTATGCTTTAGTTTAAATGTATTTTTATGTTTTTTATAGATCCAGTATATATATTACGTAAATAATAAAAATATAGGTTTGTTTCGAGTTTGAATGTTATTTCCAATTGTTATTTGTATGATTATGAAATCGACGCAGATATTTCACTAGTGTGGGAATTGTTTTTTATATATTGTGTAAAAGTATTTAGTATATAAATTCTTGTGTATATAATTCACATTGAGTTGTATTTGTCTTGGTTTGAAAAATTAATTAATTATTGTTTTGGAAATACATTATTTTTTATGCATTTCCAAAAAAAGGATTTTATTTTATAATTATTTTTATGTATTTTTACCGATTTGATTTGAAAAATTCTTTCGGATCATGATAGGCTATCTAGAATTATGCTATTTCTCTAAGTTATAATAATTGTAAATAAAATCATCCGCGAGTGGAACCGTGAGTAACAACTAGTAAATGTTTTTTAAGATTTTGTAATTTATTTTTTCAGGTGACAAACTGACTGACTGACAGACACTATCCTGTCTTACCGCGAACACGTTTGCTGCAAAAGACCTCGAAATGTCGGGTTTAAATTAAAAAATGTAATAATAAACGCGAGTTATATTCGTAATATAGTTGTATTGAAAAACTAGTTATTTAATTAAATTTTTACGAAATTCCGAATTGAAACAAAGATAATATGAAACAGTTTCTTCACCATGAAATAATTTCAAACATACTACATATAAATTACACAAGACACGTAACTAAAGATTAGTTTATAACACGCAATGTATCAAGTACATCCCATCTCGTGCCTCATTTTTAATCTATTATTAAGTAGATTATTACATTATAAGCCTAGGCCTATATACAAAAATTTAATCATTGTTCTTAACACAAATAATACCCTTTTTATTTTAATTTTTAACGTTTTATTTTTTTTTGTTTTAATTATATATTAGTTGTATTATAATCGGGGAAAATATTTTTGGAAAAATTTTATGAACGTTCACGCCGTGATTTCACCATTTCCGAGTTCAAGAACCTCGAATAGACGAAATCTGTTCAATTTTAATATCATTGACGTCAATACAACCGGACAGTAATATAAAATAGTAATGAAAAAAAAAAAGTAAAATAAAATTTCTATACAAAAAAAAGTATACATATATAGTATAATATATATGTCCTTTTAATAATAGGTTGCCTGCAAGAGATCAGCATATTGATAAGGCTGCCTTTGCACCAAAGTTTAAATGGTTTTATTTTTCTTTTTTGTTTTATCATCTTTTTTTTTTATATGTATTTTTGTGTGCAATAAAGTGTATAAATAAATAACAAAATAATAATTATACTACTTCTTTTTTGTATACACTTACCTAAATAGTACTTCAGGTTTGTAAGCTATGAGTGGCGGTCGGTTCATTGACTTCTTGTAACAGAGGAACACGTTGCTTCCCATTAGCCCTGTAATTATTATATAATTATTTCTTTAGATAATACTGTTGTATGAGATTTGTTACTTGAAAGTTAAGAATCATTTGTATATATATACATAATTGTTCAATTACTTTTTCTATAACTTTCTGTTTGACTGGTAGAAAATGCTTTGTAGTATAAAGTTCGCCCATTGTGTATTTTTCTAGGACAATAAAGACTAAATGAATTAATGAAATATATTATAATTAGCTAAAGTTAAGCAGTGGTAACGGTGATAATTTTTTTTCGCGAATATTCTAGAACAAAGATGGCGAAACTTTTTTGATGTCCGTGCCAAAAAGACAATAAAAAATTGTTTAAATAGGTAACGTACCACAAATAAAATATCATTCGAAATGTTATCGTGGTGGAATTATACGTAAGCATAATTAAATAAACAAACTAGGAGCGTGAACCAGACCTCAATTTAGACTCGGTGCGCTCGCAAAATCTCAGTATGTTTCTTAAGCGAAGCCAAGTACAAACAGAATGAATAAATATATAAATGAATGAATTAAATGAATAAATATATAACGCAAATATTAATAGATCTAGTAATGTATGATAAAATTAATTAATCGTTAGTACATATTTAAAAAAAGACAATTTCAAAATTACTACGACTTCAATGATATCAATGATATAACAATGATAGTGATATCAATAAAAAAATATCTATATACAAAACTATTTATAACTAGTTTTTACTTGTATCCACCTGGGTACAGGCCAAATGTATAGCTCAAGATTTGCGCCAGCACTGAGTAATTTTTGAAGTGAAATTCGTAAACAGTCCATTAGTTTTAAGAAGAATCGCTCTTATTTGTTTATTTATTTATACTTACGTATAGTCTCACCACGCTAATATTTCGAATGAAATTTTATTGTGGCGCGTTACCTATTTAAAAAATATTTTTTTTTGGACTTTGTGGCACGGGCATCAAAAAAGGTTCGCCATCCCTGTTCTAGAGTATTAGTATGATATATAATATGTTACCATTCTTACCTTTATTCAAATTCTTGGGGATCATACAGAAGGCATGTGGTGGTGTCTCCCCCCTACTTTCAACGATCACGCACACATCCACCACAACGAGGGCATTGCAGGGCGCGTTCGGATGAGCTCGTCTATACGTTATGAAAGTTTTAGCTGACGAGTTGTTCACATTTGCTACTCTGTCTTCGACTGATCGTAATACCATTTCAGCATCAGCCATTAGACGTTCTTTACCCTCGTACATTACACCTGGAAATTAGTTTGTTCATTGATTTCTATTCAATAATTTGAGGATTATTTATAGGTAAATATTTTTTTTATTGTTTGTTCTTGCATTTTGTTGGTTAAAAAAAGGAGTTTAAGGTTTTTCATGTATATATTTCTTAATACGTATATATCTAAGTACGTATATATCTTTTTCTTTCTCATAATAAAGGTACATATTAACCAATATTGGCACATATCGTAAAATACAGGCCAATATCGTCCAATATGGGCCAATCACTTTATTCATGTTACTTTAAAGTGAGTACATATGTATTATTAGTACTACGTAATATTAAAACCTGAAAAGGCCCGTATATATAAGTGCACGATGTAAAGTTCAAGACTAATGTAACAGATCAAAGCTGTAAAAATAACAATACGAGGCCAAATACCATGTTTACTTGAAGTATTTTTCTGTTGTTATTTTAGTTATTATGTATATATATTCATTTGTTTAAATATTTAAAAGAGATTGTCATATTATTTCTTTCTTTAAAATTGTTATACAGTAAATAATTTATATTATTTTCATGTAAAAACTATCGAAATTTGCGCGACTAGTTTCAAACTTTTTGGGGGTTTTTATTCATGAGACGAGCTTGGAAGAATTGCGGCGTCACTAGACATCGCGGGCAAATTACAATAGTATCTATGGGAGGGTATCTACAAACAGCCCGATAATTATATATTATAATAATAGTCACGAAACTTTCAATACAAAAATATATATCATATTTAAGGCAAGATAGAAACTTTATATTTATACGTTTATATAGTTTACAATTGTAGTTACCTTAATAGAAAAAATAAAAATATAACACGCTAAGCTCGTAATTTCACATAACATATATATTTTTTTATTTCTAAGATATTATGAAAATATATATTATATTTTTTAACATTGATTTTATATTTTATCATTATTTATATTGTAGAGATAATTTAGATTACAAGCTACGTATATTTTTATTGGAGTAGGCGTTTAAGTGGGTACAATAATGTAGGTCGGAATCATGAATAAAGAATCTTTTTATAACTTCAATTGCAACCATTGATATAATTTAAATCCAATTGAAATTTCTGGAATGTTCATGTACTGATAATGATTTAAATCTACCCAAAAACAATCATACGTTTTATTAGTTTGGTTTAGTTTCAATTAAATATACAACACATGAACGTATACTTTATTAGTTAGTTTTAAATTACGTAAAATACTCACAAACGTACAGTTTAAAAGTTAGTTTTCAATTACGTAAAATACTCACAAGCGTACAGTTTATTAGTTAGTTTTAAATTACGTAAAATACTCACAAACGTACAGTTTAAAAGTTAGTTTTCAATTACGTAAAATACTCACAAGCGTACAGTTTATTAGTTAGTTTTAAATTACGTAAAATACTCACAAGCGTACAGTTTATTAGTTAGTTTTAAATTACGTAAAATACTCACAAGCGTATAGTTTATTAGTTAGTTTTAAATTACGTAAAATACTCACAAGCGTATAGTTTATTAGTTAGTTTTAAATTACGTAAAATACTCACAAGCGTACAGTTTATTAGTTAGTTTTAAATTACGTAAAATACTCACAAGCGTACAGTTTATTAGTTAGTTTTAAATTACGTAAAATACTCACAAGCGTATAGTTTATTAGTTAGTTTTAAATTACGTAAAATACTCACAAGCTTATAGTAGTTAGTTTTAAATTACGTAAAACTAGTATGCTAAGACCAGCTAGTCACAATAGATAATACAAAAAATTTGAAAGCCGGCGCAAAATTTCCCCATGCAAAGTCTATGGGAAAAATTAATTTTTTGACTAATTACTGCAATTAGGCTAATGAGATTTGAGAGTTGTCACTATTTTTCAGCAGTGTAGCATAATGAGACCTTTGATTTGAGCCATCAACGATATTTTTCCCTTTAGTGGTTCTCGAGCTACAGTGTGCCAACGAAATCGCTTCCTGCATTAATTACGTAAAATACTCACAAACGTACAGTTTATTAGTTTGGTTTTGTTAGTTATCTATTACATGAAACATTTATAAAGATACACTACTAGTTTGTTGTAGTTAGTATATAATTGAGTAAATTTATTATAATTATTATTAGCAAAATTTAAAAAAAAAATTTTTTTTTGTTAATAATATCAATAATTAGAAAATTTAATGAAAGTCGAGAATATCGATACAAATCAATATTATTTATTGACTTTTCGAACTAAACAAATTAGTATGAGAGGCCGCACGCATAAAATACTTTGCATTATGCATATCCTAATATGCAATTAACTCATGGGATTTGATAATTGAGCAAAACCTTTCTAGTAGTTATTACTAGGTGCAAGCACCGAAGTTTCATTTACAAAATGTCGACGCATTGACAACTTTTTTTTAAAGCAAAATTTTCCCATTGAAGTCAATGGGATTTTAGTTTTTCCGTGATTATTCCTCAACGACATCGAATAATTGAATTTTTTTTTAGAACCATCACCAGACTGGTGTCTACCAGTATGCAAAATTTGGAAATTTTCGGATATACCGATTTTCATTGATGCTTGCACAAAGGATACAGAAATAAATTCTTTCTAAAAAACAATTGGAATTTAGATAAAATATTTCAATTACATAAAGTGTGCAATCTACTCCGTGGAATCCTTATAACGCCTTGCCTTCAGTGCGTGGGTATAGTTATAGTATAAGAGACAGTCTTAACGACTCGCCTCGACGCGGTTTAAAACGAAATTTAATACTTTTAAAACCGTTTCAAACATTACTTTCATCATTTCAAGAAAACATTTTTTGAATTAATTAATGAATGTTTTTACAATGTTAACGATTTTCTTGAAAAATTAAATATACGACATTATTCATAATTTCATTATCTATTTCCTATTAAAATATATGTTGTGTATTTTAGAATTTGTTGTGTACTATTATTTTATATAATTACATATAATAAATTACTAGGTCCACGTGCGTTTCGTGCGTGTAGCTCATAAATTGAAGGAGTAGAGTAACGAAGAGTTGAAAATTTTAGTAGTAAAGAGCTTAACTTCGCTCAGCTCAATAATTTGTATTATTCTTAAAGTTAGTATTTTAAAAAGCTTTATTTTAAAATGTCAAAATATTGTGATGTCATGATATTTAATTTTGCACGCCATACATATGGCAAAATGTAAAACAATTTTATTATAATAAGATCTATGTTTATAAGATGTACTGACATTTCGCAAAAATAAAATTAATATAATTTTAATTTGAATCCTTGAACCGTTTCAAAAATATCTTATGTGATATATATTAAATATATATTATAATTAAGAATATACTTACCAATATCGACGAGTGGTGCCCGATCCCTTCCTCTTCTAATGCAAAGAAAACATTCCGGTGACCTCATTGAACCATGATTTAGATCAGCTGGAAGCCCCGTTGGTGTTAGTTCTAACATCTCATAGCCATCAGGCACCTTTTCGCCTAGTCCTGGGAATATTACACCTAAAACAACATTAAAATAAATATTATTGAATAAATTAAAGTTTGTCTTCGCTACTACGAATATATTTACGTAAAAAGGTACGTACGTTTTTTTTATAAAAAAAGGTAAAAATAAAATATTTCTATTTATTTGCGCAATGTCATTATTAGTTTTTAGTCATAACTCGATAAGGTGATAAAATACTGAAACTCATTATAATAATCATTATAATTTATATGTATAAATAATACTTTCATTTCTATATATATTCTGTATACGTCAAGTATTTTAACATTCATTCAAGACGAATGATCAATGATAATAAATATGAATCAGACTGAGGTCAATCGATAGTGCCTCAACTGTTATCACGATGGGAGCTGATAACAATGCAGGTCTTGTTAAGCCAATTCACACTGGGATTTTACATTAATAAACGTATAAAATTATTTTCATGTGTGTGAACACCGCCTTATCTTGACAATACTATTATTAGAAATATAACAATTGTATTATATAACGTAACTTTGTTAATAGGATAGTTCGTAGTTCGACAAAAATAGAAGTCGTTCTTGTTACGCACTCATATGTATTGAATAAGACATTTTTATATTTTATTATTACTGTTCATTATATCTTCTAAATTATATGCTATAGTATTCCTTATTAAAAAATTTTTGAAGTTTTTTATTTATAAAAACTACGGAAACGACATAAAAATATCACACCGGAAAATGCTATTGTATTATTTTTATTAGTCACAATCGGAAGTGACGCGTCGCAGAATGTACCCGGATTTACTTATTTAAATTTCGCCATTTTGTTTTTTAAGTTTCCAGCAAGCGTCGTTATAACCGATAAGCTTTAGTATATTCAGGCAAATGGTAGGCGTTTAATGATAACTGCATTTGTAAACTTGAATAACAACTTTTTATTTATACCCTTTATTGGTCTCAGTTCATCCAAAGCGAGATCAAGGTCTGATTGTGTCCTAGGCTTTACGTTACCCTGACTTGAATATCATACTTTATATTTATTATTATATTGTATAACAGTCAAAATTAATAAAAGATTTACTAACCAAGATTGAAATCAGCCTAAAGTTTCAATCTCGGATAGTAAATATAATCTACATTTCCATCTTGTCGATCTCATAGACACTTACATCTCGTCTACCCGTGAACACGATTGCTGCAAAGCATTCGAAACGTCGGGTTAAAATAAAAATGTAACCGAATTATACGCGAGTTTTAATCCGTAAAAAATATGTTTTATTTCAAATGTGTATGACAATTTAAGAAAATACTATATAATCTACAATATCCATCATAACTATCCACAATTCGAAATCCATTCACAAGTCGACTATTGTTACTGAACTTAATTTAAAAATTAGTTGGCACGAAACAGCTTGTAATTTATAGAAATTACAAGCTGTACTATAGAGTATAAAAATTATAATATAAATCAGAATCGATTATTCATAGTAGACACAGACCAGTATAAAATTTTCGATATTTCATAATTAATAGCACAGTAACTAACAAGCTATTTTCACTTTTAAGTCTGTTTCGTGATCAATCATTTAAGGATTTTTTTATCAACCGCCGCGCGTGTAAATACCATTATCAATTATATGTACATGTAATAGTTATATCTCTAATTTCATGGAATAAACTGAAATATTTAAGAATACCGAACTATATAAGTTCTTTATTATTAAATCACTACGGATTGATATTAAGTATTATTATACAAATATTTATACAAAATTGTTTTTTATGTTGTTCCATTTGATATATAACATAAAAAATTAATTAAATATGTCATTGTGTCATGAGAGGCTTCACAGAAGATTAGGTAAATCAAATAAATGTTATGTTTTTAAATACTTCATATTGGCTCTAATATCTATACTAATATTATAAAGTGGAAAACTTTGTTTATCAAACAATGATGGATTATAAAAATTATTTTAAAAATTGATTATTATAAAGATCTTGAGGAAGAATAAAGGCAATAGTAGTAAGAACATATACAGGTAAAGTCATGGGGCACAGATAATATATATAACAAAAAATATGATTTTTATATACTAATAAATGGTGATTCCATTTCTATATAATTGATAAGATTATAAGAAATCTAAGTATATCACATGAATTAATCACCTAGTTTCAATACTGGTTTCATACTGGCCGGCCATTCAAAAGAAAAATAACTACACAGGCTTGTTAACACAATATATATACATTATATTTTTTAGTGATTGTGAGAATTTTATCTAAATATAGATATGGTTGAATTTAATTAGTTTATAAATAGATTATTTCCTATTCAGAGTAATATATTTTTTGTATAATATATATATATATATAATTAACACTTTAATTTTTTATCACTGAAGTTTAACATTTTTGCCTTATTTCAATTTCAATAAGAGAATCAATAAAAACAACAATATTGAAAAAACAACATTTGTAAAAGGTAGTGCTAAAAAAATTCTTTATATAATTAGGTTAAACAAAATAATTATAATTATTTCAAACAAACTAAACTATTACATTCATTAGGATATAAGGTCTTGCATACAAATTGTGTTTCAATACACTATGCATTGTCATTTTAAAGGAATGCAAATAGTAATATAAGGCATATCTATTTCCGAGAGCTACTGTAACCTGAGGCTCGCCACAAGGATTATGTAGTTAACTACTCTAGTTAAATAATTATTTAATAAATTAATTATACAGCAAACTATCAGTACTATCTGTATATGTATAGTGGTATGAAGTGTAGAGAAACAAGTATCGAAATCAAATATATCAATGTGTAAACAGATGGGAAGTATCCAAAAATAATTTCAACAAAAAATTATAAGTAAGTGTACATAAATGGGAAGTATAGTGAAATAAGCACTAAAAACAAACATATAAATGTGTATAAAGATGGGACGTACACAGATATAAGTACCAAAAACAAATATATAAATTTATACATAGCTGGGGAATATAGAGAAATAAGTACCAAAAAGAAATATATATAAAAGTGCACATTGATGGGAAATATAAAGAAATAAGTACCAAAAACAAAACATGTCTAGAATATGCAATTACAAGTCTTATAATAAAAACAATATTTTTTTTACTCTAACAGCATTATTGTTAAAGATATTTTGTTATCAGCATCAGAAATCAGCATTCAATAAAAATAAAAACATTTTCTGAATTTATTCAACTTATTGTTCTTCTCCACTTATCTACTGATATTATTTGTGTGTAAATAAAAGTTATCTTACATAAATAATTAATATGCAGAGGGATATGAACATGAATGGAATAACTAATTAGTTTTTGTGTTAACAAGTATCATCTGGAGGTTACATTAACTATGCATGTGACAACCAATTAGGTACTTCCTTGTTATATTTTAAACAAATACCTACATGTTTTAAAATAAATTGATTTGTATTAGATTATGTACTTTTTTAAATGTAATTCAATTAAACACTGGCCATTTATATTATGAATGAAGGTTTATTGACATTCACTATGGATTTTTGTAATAAAAAAAAAAATTAAAACAAATATAACAATTAACATATTTCTGTTGTACCATTATTGATCAATGCACCTTTAAACACACACATATAAATAAACTACAGATACTCTTTAAGTAAAAATATAATTATAAATAATTAATTAAAGCAGTCTTGACATTTTAATAAACTTCAAAAATATGCTATATTATATTATATTTGTTATTACTACACAAAATAACAACCAGCACAAGTTAATTAAACAAATATAAACCTTATTTAGTGAGAATCAATGATTAAAATATCTTATAATTGAAACTTATTATTTTGCTGTAATTTAATATTAATCCAATTAACTAATACGTTTTTACTTACCAATATCAGTGATGGGAGCTTTTGTACTGTATCCTTTTAAATGTCCAGAATCAGAATCATCAAGTACTTCTGGCACCTCTGGTAGGCCAGCCACTACAAAATAATCAGCTACTCTTCGTTCTTCCATTTTTTAATATTTATTTAGTCTAGAAGTGTATACGACTTATGAACAAAACTTTTTATAAAAGCTTCAATGAAAAAAATATTTAACCTTCTAAAATACCGTGTTAAAAATAATATTTAATTGAACACAGTTCTACGTCTTTATTTATGTAAGAGATTATTGAATAAATTTTACATTGATTAGAGCCACACAAATAATAAATAAACGAAAAACATTAAAACTCTAAGTGAACATACCGAAAAGAAAAGATAATAATAATCTATTGAAGTCGAAAATTAATCCTCATATTTTCTTCGTGACTACGTTGTGTGTTATTCATGTTTATGCTATAATTCATTACTAGACACTCATTTTATAATTTTAGTGTTTATCGCCGTATATAAATCTTATGCAAGTTGAACACAGCACAATCACATCACATTTATTAAAACACAGATAAAATTGCAAATTAAAATGACAACTGTCAATTTTTGTTATATGTTACCACTCATAAAAAAAAATACTTTCCTGATCCAGCCATTTAAAAACCATGTCTGTTTATTAAAAATATGTACATTAAGCTAATGAACCTTCAACACATGTGAAAAAATAGGAGTTGGTATCACAAGGGTGAAAAATAATATTTTTACGTCGAGGATGCTATTTTTAAGCACGAGCGAAGCGAAGGATTCTAGAATAGAATCCTGAGCACAGCGAGGGAAAAATAATTTCAAAGTACATCACCAGAGGAAATAATAATTTGGTCTCTAGTTATATATTACATTTCATCCCCTTTCTACGAGAAAATATGTACCAACTGATTGCAAAAAGAGAGACGTCATTGGCGAGCTTTTGTTTTTTTAGTTAGGGCCGTGCAACCAACACATACAGCCAGTAATTCATACAATTTGCTTTCGATTTCTATGAATTTTATTTCCATATGTTCCAAATTCAAATCACTTACCCACCCGCTAAAAAGTTCGTATCGGAAGTGCTATTTTTCTCCAATTGAAAGAGCAACAAAGCGACACTTTTGGAATAGGAGGGATAAAAAAAATATTAAATATTTTTAATGTGATATATTCCATATACCTTTTACTCCCACAAAAGTATAGTCACATTTTTAACCTGATGTCAAACTTATTAGTCGGAACCTTAGTGACGTCAGCAAAAAAAAATGATTTAATATATTTTTGTAAAGAACAAACCTACATTCAATTCACTTTAGATAATTTCTATTAAATGATATAAAACTTTTTGTTAGACAATAGGAAAAAGGAAATAAAATAAAAGGAATTCTTTAGTATTTAAAATATATTAGCTACAAGTTTAAACATCTATTACAATATCTTCCTGAGCTTTAGTAGATGGAGCTATATTATCATTTAGCTCTATTGTATCCAAACTTGTGCCAACTTGTGCACCAGAAAATAATAGTCCAATAGCTCCTTCAAGTTCACTGACTTTCATACACACTTCTATTTCATCCTTAATTTCTTCTTGTAGGGATGTGTACAGGCACAAATTTTGTTCACTAAATAATTTAATTTGATGTTCGAAAACATCCACAAAAACATTACTTGCATCAATAACTGTCCTCGTAAATCTAGTTTCACCCAGATTTTTTTTGAAGAATCTTAATAATGCACCAATATCTTTTTCTTTCAGACCTTGAATAGCCGAGTGTAAGACTTTTCTTCTAAGCATTTCTTGAAGTAAAGCAACTGTTTTCTCTGGGTATTTGGTTGCTACATAAGTTTTAAGCACAGCTGATAAAGCTTTACTGAATTCCATTTTTCTTAAAAATTTATCAAAATCTGGTCCCTTTTCAGGTTTTTGTTTAGAAACAATGTCATCTACAGCATTTGATTCTATATGATCAGGAGCAAATTTAAATAAGCCTCTCTTCTCTTCAGATAGGGATGCTGGTTGTTCTCGCTTCCTTATTGAAATGACTCCATCTATCATGCCAACTGCTAGGACATCATCATCTTCTGAGATAGCCATACTCAAGACAGCATTAGGAAAATCAATATTATGCACTACTTTAAATGTAGCTAGATCATAAATCTTTACATGTCTATCTAATGATGCTGACATAAGTCGGCTATTATTACTAGCAAGTCTCAACGTGGTTACAGTTTTATGATGCTGAGAAATATTCGCTAATAATTTGCCACCATTGAATATATCCCAGACTTTTATTTCAGTACCACCAGCACTAATAAAAATGCCACCAGATGGTAAAAATAATGTAGATTCTACTGGACTGCCATGATTGACTGTTAGAACAGTTTCATTAGACCTGCAGTCATACAGTTTAACTGCATGGTCATATCCACCAGACAATATAATATCAGGTGATATAGGACTTGGAGCACCAGCTCGTATATAGTCAGTATGTTCAGAAAAACTAGCAATCTTTTCTTCTGTTGCAATATCCCATAAACAAACAGATTTATCATCAGAGAAACTGAGAACTTTGACTTGGTCCTTTGTGAAAAATGTTCTGTGAACCTTAAAAAAAGAAATATTTTATAAAAAAGAAAATATTTTATATATTTTATTAGTTAAACTTTTATATACTTACTGGACCAGTATGACCTGTGAAAACTCTGAGTACATTTTTAGATTGAACATCAAATAACTTAACAGCAGATTCTTCGCTGCCAGCAATTAATAACCTCCCATCACTTCTAAAACAACTCCCATATGCTGCTTCTAGAAATTTGGATATATTTTTTGCTACTACTTTAGAGATGGGATCATAAACCTGAAAAATATTTAAATATTAAAAACAATTATTTTATAATTTCAATCTTTACTATTGATTACGTGAATGACTATTCTTTTATAAAATATTCCAAAAGAGATGATGTTGTCAAAACATTAGTTTTAGAAATATATTTTTGTATATTATTAAGATCAGTATAAAAGTTTTACCTGTATTCTGACGGAGCAAGTTGCAGCAAAATAATAAGGTTCCACAGGACTAAAATCTAAGTAGTCTATAGCTCCGAACTCTTTAACAAGCACCGGTAACTAAAAAGTTAAATGTACTGAGTAGTTTTTTTAAACAGTCAATACAATATACATTTAAATAAATAAAAGTTACCCCTAGTTTCTTCCAGTAGAGTGTATCTTCTGTTAAAACCGAAGCCGGTTTTTGGAAGACAGCTTTATTTGTCTTTTTGAACGGATATGATATATGTGCCATAGTTGAGACACTATTCTTTTATAATTATGATTCAAAATTACTATTTAAAACTTATCAAAACAAATCGAGCATGGCCCTTCCTCTCAATCACATTGTTGTTATTATTGACAAATGACAGCTTAAAGCACTATGACATTTTAAGTAAGGTGATTGTTATATCATAGCTACATTTAAAAAAAGTTTTCATTATTTATGAAGTTAATTTAAATTAGCTTTTTCCTTATCTTTTTATACCTGAGATATTTAACCTTTGTTAAAAAAATTAATGATGATGAAGAACAGGACAGACTGTATAACTTAACCTATGCCCTATGGCTCCCACCACTAAGAAATTAATGATGTTTTAATCTAAATTTTTATTATAAAAATATATCAATGATCAGAGAGCTTTCAACAAATTATAGCATTACACCTTTTGCATTATCTCTGCTAACTGAAGTCTTTATAGAATAGAAAGAGGTCACTTCTTTGACAAAGTTGTAGAATTTATTTAATTTTTTGCAATGGTTTCAGTCATCGAAATCAACAATAAGCTAATAAAGGGAACCGCCGTTTCTTCTTGTTTGTAGTCTTAAAAATGGCTGTTTCATTTATGCCGTCGGAGCATCCTATATAACTCTCTTGGCTGTCGTGGTAACTGTTTTCTTCAGCAAAAAAAAAAAAGAAAATTATTAATACTGTTGAGGTGGGGCGCTATATAAAATAATACTGGCACCACCCTCGGGGGACGGATCTTATGATGCCGCTGAGATAGCAAATTGAAACAAGAAAGTCTTGAAAAAGTATGGCTATCTCAGTCGGGCGCTGGTTAGTCCGTCTCTTAGGATCCTGGGTTTGGTGGAGGGGGTCGTGATTGAAAACACTGGAGTATTATATGTAGACGCGATAGTAAACCAACCAGAATTACATAATGTCTTCAATTCCTTTCTTTCCTTCAGTTCCTTTTTCTTCAGTTCCTTTTCTTCAGAGTTCCTTTTTTCTTGAGAGTTCCTTGTTCTTCGTAGCCGTCGGGAGTAATGTCGGTCTATACGGCCGAGCGTAGCACGCCACGTATAGCGTAAAAAGAGGTGCGATTTATAGACTCATTTTTATAACATTTTACATTATGGTTGAACCGCTTTTTTGGTTATATTTATTTCTCTTAAACTTATAATTAGACATGTTATACATCAATATAATCGTCGCAATAAAATCTATCTAAAGGTATATAATACAAAATGGTAATAATCATGGTTAATGGTATAATTAATCATGGTTAATGGTTAATGGTATAATTTGGTTACTTTTTAATTTACTACTATCTTAACTTAAGAAAATATAAAATAATTTGTATTAATATTTATCCCCTTAATTAACATTTTATTTTAACTATTATCTAAAGTAACTAAGAACTTTAAAAAATAAAACATTGAGGCTGCAGTTTAATGATTTTTAAGGATGTTAGTAACGTTTAGCGCTTAGTATAATCGTTATCCTCTTCCCTTCATTGCCAGTACCATAAAATAGATTGTGAACAGATTGTAATTTTACTTTTTGGGAGCTGTCACTGTCAATTGTCAAAATGACCTTTCTTCTAAGTTGACATAACCATACTTGAGAGTTTTTAATTCATAATTTTTATAAACAAATATATTAATAACGGATAAGACGAAGTTTAAAAACCGAAATGTTTAAATTATTAAGTCGCCAAGGTCGTCGGAGTGGTATTATAAATTTATTTTCTGAAAAGCATATTGAGGTTAGAAAAGCAAGAGTATATTATTTGTATTCTTCTGCGAGTTCAGTCCGATTCGCCTCAAGTGGTGGCGATGTAGATAAAATAATACCATTAGAATCCATTCCGGAACCCCCTCCTATACCTGATCTGTCCACGGCTGAGGGTGGTATAACAGAGGCTGTTCAAAGTTTAGCAGCTAATGGTGAACCTACATTTGCAAGCCTTGGACTCGGTGGATGGGGTCCAGTAGGCATAGTTCAAAACTGTCTTGAATACCTTCATGTCTCGCTTGACGTACCTTGGTGGGGTGCCATATTAATTGGTACTGTAGTGGTGAGAACCATAATGTTTCCCCTTGTCATCATTTCACAAAGGAATACTGCCAAAATGAATAATCATTTGCCTGAGATTCAATTACTTCAAATGAAAATGACACAGGCCAGACAGACAGGAAATCAATTAGAAGCTGCTCGCTATGCCCAGGAAATGATGATGTTTATGAAAGAAAAGGGTTTAAATCCTTTAAGGAATGTTATGGTTCCACTGGCACAAGCCCCACTTTTTATTTCTTTCTTTATGGGATTAAGAGGTATGGCAAATTGTCCTGTAGAAAGTATGATGTCTGGTGGCCTATGGTGGTTTGCAGATTTGACTGTACCTGATCAGTTTTTCTTGTTACCATTAATCACAAGTGCAACTATGTGGGCTACTATTGAAATGGGAGTAGATGGTGGTCGTCTTGAAGCATCAAACATGCAGCTAATGAGATACTTTTTGAGAGCAATACCTTTAGTAATGATACCATTTACTATCAATTTCCCCGGAGCTATTTTAGTGTATTGGTGTTCAACTAATTTCATTTCTCTTTGCCAAGTATCTATTCTCAAAGCCCCTGCTGTCAGAGCATACTTTAATATTCCCAAATTGATAAAACATAACTCTGAGACTTTGCCGATGAAGAAAAAGGGATTTGTAGAAGGAGCCAAAGAGTCCTGGACCAATATGAAACTATCGAGAGATCTTGCCGATAGGCAAAGGGTAGATGAAATGATTTTCACAAAAGCTGGAAAAGGTCCATTACAGAAAACATTCAAATTCGATCCAACAAAAATTGCTAAAGTAGAAGCCAAGTCTAAGTCTTAATTAGTGTAATTATTTAGCTTGTAGATTATGTATTAAAGTTAATTGTACATTATATAAAATGTTTTTTCCTTTATATATATAATATACTCTAATCACATATTGAAATAATATATATTCATATATATACTCAATTTAATTCATCAAATGACCCAATTTAAAGTAGTTTCATTCATTTTATAGACATTGTTTGATCACAGGACTAATGAGCCTGAAAACAGGCTGAAAAGAGCCTGTTTTCAGGCTCATTAGTCCTGTCCTCATTAGTCCTTTTGGAAAGCCAAAAGGTTCAATAATTATAATAATCTCGGTTTTTGGTTTATAGTAACAGTCTGAAATATATATGAATAATGTTAAAAATTATAATCATAGTATAATTGGTACTGTTGGTATTTATTGAATGATATGAATGACATTAGTGTATTTGATAAAGCTTAACCCTTTGCATATGGTACTTACTTGCATTGCTAAAAAAGTACTTATAAATTGGTGATAGTAGTTTAAAACATTTTCTTTTTAGAGCTTCCTTTTTTTGGTTATTTGTTTTCAATATTGATTTTATTGGGAAACAAAACTAGATAAATCATAATATTTTCTAAAATTTACACGAGTACTACTCATATCAATAAAACTATTTTACGGATATAACTCGCGTTTGTTATTACAATTTTAAATTTAACCCAATTAAATTGTTTTTTTTTTAATTATACCTTATATTTTTATAAATGGTCTTGAGCAATACTATGTTGTATGATTTTGATTGTTAATGTTTGATCGTTTCTTTGTTTGTTTGTATAAGTAGGTGAGAATTTATTTTGATTGGACAACTTATTGTTTAGTAAAGGCCACCTTAGTAAGTTGGATAGTGTAATAGACTCCAGGTTCTAAGGGTCGTCACAGTGATAAAAGGGTACAAAAATATATACAAGAATTTATTGAACATGTATGAAAGTGTTTTGGGTGTTTAAGTTGAAATATTTATACTAAAACGAGCCTTTGCCTTGATCGGCACTGTATATAACTGCTTTTTAAAAAATGCCACGGTGACATATAAAATGTTTCTCTCCTTTTTTACACACATGTTTTCAAACGACGCGTGTCGTAAATTGTTATAGAAAAATAAATTTTTTCTCGAATGACATAGAATTGAAACTATTTTACTCATATGACAGAAAACAGATGCCTTCATAAGGAATACGAATGATTTGGAATTCCTTTCTGAGAAAATGGTTTTTAGAATATTGAATACCAGGAAATGTTATTTCGTTCGTAGTCTTGAGAAATGTATGAAGTTTGGAATTCGTGCATGGATTTTGTATTTTGCTTCAAAATTTAAAGTTTCAATATATAAATACATAAATTAATATATTATTCTGGATCGTTTATTAATTCCAGATTGAGCTTTAGAGCTAAGCCATTTACTACTGTTTTACGTTGTGTGCAATAACCGAAGTAGGTAATATATAGTGTTATAGAGAAAAAATCGCACATCGATTAAGCACATTGCCATTTACAAAATTTTATATTTAGAAAAATTGAAAAGAAGTGGAATTGAATGACATTGAAGAAACGTAGCTAGCGACTTCTCTTGCTCCCCTCATTGGCACAAATAAATACTAAATCATCAGAAAATTTATGCTCACAATACATATTTAGGTTTATTATTATTCATGTAAGTATAACCTAAACCAATATTTTATGTTTTCGTGTGAAAATTCGTTAAAATTTCAGAGTGAAACTCATTATTTGTATGAACTACAATTATAAAGTAAAAATATATGAAATTTAATTAAAATTCGTTTAGTATTACTGTTGTAAGTGGAGGCCATACCAGTTTTTCTGTTTTACTAATTGGTCCTATATTTTGACTAGCGCCACAAGCTTTAATAAAATCAAACTGCGTATTAATTGACATACTTTTATTCTAATAATTCAACAAACAAAAATAAAAATATAAATAATTCTATTTCATTAAACAGGATCTATTTATTAAATAAGCTGTATTTAAATTGTTACAATATTAAAACCGGAATGTATTATAGATTAAATTAACACTTGTCATAACACACATTTACTTTGTTTTGTATTACATGTTAAATATAAGTCCATATGTTTATTAATGTAGTTAGAAGATGGCGTTAGTAAATTCCTAAATCACGGTAGCGAGTTCTCATAAAAATATTACATGTATTAAAATATTGACAATTATAAATTTTCCATACGGTCCGAATGTTTGGTTTTATTCACTGGATTCCCTGGATCAGTATACCTTTGGCCAGGATCTCTAAATTTTTTTATATCTTAAAAGTACCTACTTAGATAAATACTTCATAATTTTATAATGTGTTATATATTCTTTATTGCGAAAAATATTAAAATTTATTGATTTTGTGATTTAAGTATGTAATACATTGAGTATTTTCTTAGATTTTCACGAGTACACATTTGAAATAAAACGTAATATTTTTACGCATTAAAACACGCGTATAATTTGGATACATTTTGATTTTAACCCGACGTTTCGAATACTTTGTAGTAATCGTGTCTTTGCATTTAATACATTTATTGCATATTCTATTGAAAATGTATATATTTAGATAAATATCTTTAATTAAGCTCAAAACAATTGGCTATATCTCGATTGTTATAAAAAACAGTAATATTGCAAAACAACAATAATTCATAATCTATCAAGCATCCAGAGAGTTTGGTTTGAAAGTGTATTTATTTGGATTAAATTGGTTTTTATTCATCCAATAAATTACACATGATCCTCCATGTGAATGCAACTCAATCGCTGCATTCAATTCAAGCGTAGTCAATTGAGTCGAACAATCGGCTTCACTCTCATCAAATTGCAGGATCATTGCGTGCACTAACCTCATACCAATTATTTGTGTTTAGACCGGTCAAATTTCATTTTACGTATTGTTTTCTCTACTTTAAAAAATGTTTTGTTATAACTTTGATAAATATTAGTTATCTGCGTCCTTTCTGATTCGATTTTACAATTTATATGGTATTTTATAAAGAATATTACTTTTTTTGGTAAAATTTAAATTAAATTAAAGAAATAATTAAAGAAATACGAAATAAGTACAAATAGAATTACTTAAAATGTTGATTTTTGAGCTATGTTAATATTTTTCAGTTACTAAGGGTCAAAGCGACGAAATTTTTTGCTTGTTTGGGATTTAAGTTGTTTTTCGAAGTAAATCCTTGTAAGTGGAAGAAGATAAATGAAACGATTTCCACACTGCGGGAATCGGGAAATGATATTCGAAATTGTATTTTATTAATATGGTATAAGCTTCTCAGTTTCTTATGACCAATATTATTTTGTTAAATTTGGGTTTAATTAAAAATCTTGGAATGATGTTTTATATCTTGATTTAAATATTAAAAGCTACACTGTTCGATTATGAACACATATATTTTTATCTAAAATAAAAGAAATCATACCATTGACACGTTGTTAGTGAATTGGTGTTTAAAGATCGTATTTTTATATCATTTCCTTTTCTGTCAGCGATTCGATACTTTTCTTAACAATATTGTTTTGTTACTACTTTCTTTGTGATTGTGTAAAAACTAAAGCATATCATGTCAAAGGCTAACGATATAAAACTTTAGGCCATTATTTTACTTTTGTTTTGGAAAAACGTGCAATTTTAACAATAGTTCTATTCTAGTACAAGAGCAAACACTTCCATGAAGTATTTTTTCTTTGAATACAAAACTACAACTGTATTCGTTTCTATTGTAGTTGGGATATTGTAAATAATAAAGGTTTAGAGTCATTAAAGGCAGCATGAGAAGTTTGTGGCAGGCAAGATTGAATACTGCACGTCATTCGCAGTAGTAAATGATCAATTTGTAGAAAAATAATAACATAAACAAACGATCTACTGACACTAATCAGTAAGAAATAATACAAATAAGAAATAAACAAGATTATTCTTTACAAAAAGTAGATTAACTAAAAATCGCGAGCCTCCGCACTTATCTACATATCGCAAGTTTTAAAAATACAAACATTTAATGAAAATCGACTGAAAAAATAGTTCAAATATAATAAGTTTCACTATAAAACACTTGTTTTATTCAGTTTTCGATCAATTTTTTGTATCTAGTGTTTCAACAAAGAATCTTCATTTGGAGACAAAATGTTGAACGATCTAGTACGTGATTTGGTTCTTAGTTTCAAGGTTGGAATTTTCTAGAAAAAAAAACAGAATATGCATATACAGAAAAAGAGTTTTTAATTTTTTTTTTTTCGTAGACATTCCCTCAGAGATAATTGAACAATTAATATTTATAATTATAATCGCTACATTCTAAATAATAGTGTAATAAAAGATGTTTTTATTAAATGTATAATTTTTATGCATTAGCAATTCTATAAAGCTAAGCTCGTGCTACAAAGAAGCGGAGGAGGATTGATAGTTTTTGTAAATGCAGCTTAATTATGTACTAGTTGGGAATACAAAAAAAAAACAATACAATTCTGTTGAACATTGTGTAAAAGTGATAAAAATATAATAATACAGTGAAATAAAAGTATATATAATTAATGTTATAAAAATTTAATATCAAATTCATTTGGACATGGTTTTTTTGAAAACTGAAGTTATATATTAAGTATATACTATATACTTAAATTGTAACTATTTCCCAAATAAAAATTTATGATTTTTCTTTTTTAATTATATCTTTGTTATATGATATTTGCGAAGTTAAACAAATAAATAATTTATCGCAATAAAAACACTTTTAGCTAAAACAATTTATGGTACAACAAAAGAAAAAATCCCTAAATTAAATCGTATTGTGTCACTAGGAGCGTCAGGATGGCAATTGAAATGTTTGACGAAAATAATAATGAGGGCAAGCTGCCAAAGTTGATTGAAAAAGAGCCTCTAAGATAATATTACAAAAATCTTACTTTCCTTTTTCGTACCACAACCTCTATAAAACAATATTGTTTTATCAAAATTGCTACGATTTTTTTTGAGGTGTCCAGAAATAAAAGATAGGTAATCTTTTATGTTCTATAAAATATTTTAAATTTTCCTTATGTATTTGTAATACAAATATCAAATTATTAAATTGTCTGTGAATTTATTTGTATTTCTAAACACATTATATTGAGATATACTAAAGCAAATAATTTAATGTGTTTCTGCATCACAACTCGTTTCATGTGTTTTCAACTCATAGTATAATATCAGAAAAATTATCTGAGGATGTCAAAAAAAATTTAAAAAAAAAAAAAGATTTAAAAAAATTTCAATGTTTTGTTTCTTTTATTTGCTGTGCAATTATAAATAATTAAATGACTTGAAAACTAATATCATACTGTGTCATTAAAAAGATATTAATATAAAAATATATTTTTAAGAATTGTAGGTATTGTACCTAACTATAGCAAATAAGGATATTTTTATTTTTACTCAAATTTTATCACCTGAAGGTTTTCAGATATTCCTCAGTGCAATAAAGACTTTGCATATGCGTTTGTTTTCCGTAAATTTTACTTAGTGTTCTTGTCTTTGCTCGAAGCACCCTCAAATGGGTGTACCGCTGGGGCATCACGGTGAGTGCTAACGCAATCCCGTGGCGTCCCATTAAGGCGATGAGGGCAACCGTTGGTTTTATTAGTGGGTAGCCTTAAAAAAGCAAGCGTCCTCTACGCTGCCGGGTAGTCCCACATAACGGCTATCATTATTTCTTGGCCGACGGGGTGTCCGTAACGGACAAAAAAAAAAACGTTTTCCAACGAACAAAAAAAAGGGGTTATGGTCTTAATGACCTATAAAATGCTTATTTATCTATCTATAATTTTCTTGTTGATATAGCAACTTTAAAATTTGTTATGTTTATCTCTTAAATTGACTGTTTATTCATTTAAAATTAAAATATTCCCCCTGAAGATTTCGCACTTCAGAAAACAAGCAATGCCGTCTTTGATAAGCAAAATTCCCTTAACTGTGGACTCGTTATGGAAATTTAAAGCTTTTAATTAAGTCGTAGTATGAACTTTGAATTACCATTTATAAAAAGAAAATAATAATTTATATACAAAAATGTTTTCTTAGTATACCATATTTAGTCTCAGAACAATGAAGTAAGAGATCATTTTTATGTATTATTCAATGTTGCCAGCGTAATATGTTATCTGTCAATATGTTATAAAAATAATTTTTGAAATTTTTGGTAATATTTATTCTAAATAAGAGATTGTTGGTTAAATTTATTCAATTATAACTTTCACTTAATCCATATTTTTTAAGCAACTTTTTTACTGTTTTTTTCTGGATTTAGATAGGGTTATAAAAGTTATTAACAAGAGAAAATAGTTACCTCCAATAAAATATTAGGGTTCTTTTCATAATAAAAACCGTTTGTTCAGAATAGTTAATGGGCTAATAATTGTGCTATGCTAATATAAAAAGTCAGGCTTTCAAACTACAATTTTTTACGAATATAAATTCGTGGGTATTTATAACTTTTTTTTTCAGCGTGATGACAAACACATGAATGTCAGTCGGAAATAGTTTTTGGTGATAGCATTTCTTTACCGAGTTGCGGATTAATATCAAAAGTGTTAACAGTTTCTAAAATATTGATATAATTTGGTGGTCGTTTAATATCAAGTTTAGTGCAAGCTAGTGTCTGTCACCCACTCGAAGTTAGTATGAAACCGGAGATCACGCAACCGAACACTTAAGTATCAAACTTCTTTACGCTTAATTATATATATATGCATTTATTTATTCCCTCTATATCGTGACTAACTCTGGGGAACTCTTAGAAATTGGCAATATATATATATATTGTACACTAAATATATTAAGTATGGACTTAGCCACCGATGATCGGTGTCGTGGGGCTCATCAATTCTCTTTGCACGATACGCTTAATTCTTGAACAAGTCGGTTTACAATCGGACAATATTTGGTTTAACAGGTTAAGTGACAGGTTATTATAAATTAGTAATATAAGCGGTTTGTTATATATATATATATATATATATATATATATATATATATATATATATATATATATATATATATATACGTATGTATCTATCGGTATAACAAATTTGTTTTTTTCTTTATTCGATGTTATTTGATCACGAGTTTTAACTGACTTATAAAGTGATCGATAAAGAAATGACTTATAAAACGTAAAAAAGTATTACGTATCGATCGATTTTTTAATCAACATTTTATTTTATTTGCAATTGTATCCAATAGTCAAATATATTGAACATACAATCTTAACTGTTTTATATGTGGATTGGTTTTACATTAAATTTTTGCTCTTTTGAATGAATGAAAGGATCCCCGATAGGTCCTTTTCGATATGAAGTTACACATTTCAAGCAGTTAAGTCCGGATCACTGAACGTTTGTCCTATCACACATACAAACATACACACATATATACAACATACTCAAAGGCAAAGTCTATATGACGTCATTAAATACTCTCACTTATAATTCTCTAAAAAGGGATGAACTTTTAATCTCAAATTAAACTCATTTCTTTTTGATATTAGGTGTAAAATTAGCACATTAGGCGAGATTCGACCGCACTTAAAGTGTTCTCCTGGCGGGTGAGAGCTTTCATTTAAGTTATTACTCTTGAACATGCTTGCTTAATTATTGAAGGTAGAGATGGTTTAACAATATGCACACTTTTTCCGTTTTCTTCTTCTAATAAAACATTTATATAAGTTATTTTAATACTTTTGGTATGAGAACGTCGGGATGTTTGTTTATTAAAAGAATAAAATTATTATACAGAAGCTCATTACTTTTACATACACTAACTAAATTGAATATACACATCTATTATTTTTCAATATTCTATATTAGAGGAAGACGCAGCTTAGGCAGGCTTCCCACAAGATGGACCGACGAACTTGTGAGGATCGCCAGAGTCCGATGGATGAGGGCCAGCCCAGAACAGCTCTCCGTGGCGTTCAATGGCCTATGTCCAGCAGTGGACAATTGACGGCTAAATGATGATGATGATGATATAAGAGTCATTAGATGCCTATAGTGTCACTGAAGCTAGACTGGCTTTGACGGTAAGAAGCCCCAACGGCGTTTATACGTTTGTAAGGTTTCGGTGTTTTTTTTTTATGATAGTTTTAAGAACAAGCAGAAGGCAGACATAATGAAACAGTATGGGGTATTTCTGGGCGTTACGTTTACGTTACGTTACGTTACGGAACAAGTTTTTTTAGTATGTAGCATGAAAAATGGCAATTGCCAAGCCAAGCCAAGCCCAACATAAACCACTGGCCATCACCTCCTTGCCTGTGTGGGTATCCGTAATCGACTTTTCCCATTTTAAAAAATATATGTTAGCTTACGATTTTAATTAGGTTGAAAAAAATATTGAATTTTTCGACAATAATGTACAAAAAACATATCCAAAACTTATTATAATACTAAGGACTATATTGAAAGTATTCTACAAAAAAACTTTGCTAACCTGAAAAATATTATATTTCATAAATATTAATCATATAATATTGGTATTTTAGTTAGTTTTAAAACAAACATGACATTTATTTAATAAATGGATATCTATGATAACGTATAGTTAATAGCTATTTGGGTACCGAGCACGTACGATATGATTTGTTTTAGCTCGTTCAATAACGATGTTATTAAGATAACATCAAAATGATCTTGAATATAGGACATACACTGAATTACAATATGGCTTCAATTGAGATAAAATCAAGCCAATATTTAGTAAATACGTAATTATCGAGTAACCTAAAATTCATGCTAGTTATAATATACTATTTTGTACGAATTTTTCTACTACAATTCTGGTAATTTCTACTAATATTCTTATTAGTAGAAATTTCCAGAATTCACGAACTCTTACAATATCCGAAGACTCGCAAAAGTATTGCCGGCCTTGGAGGTAAGAGTATATGTCTTTTTTGAAGGTACCCATGTCGTATCGATCTGGAATCATCGCCGAAGGAATATCATTTCACATCTTTGTGGTACGTGCAATGAGGTGAGTGAGAGTTTTTATATAATAAATAAAAAAATTATAAGTAATTAAAAATTAAATAAAAAAAGTACAGATAACAAAAACAATACATAAATATAATATAAAACAGTTCAATATTATGAGTGTTGAGAGCAAAATCGTAAAACATTGTCTACAACCTAATATATGTCAGTGCTGTTTACAACTTGGAAAGTAAAATAGTTGTGGCACTGGACGTGAAACAAAAGCATGTGCAATTTAGTGTTTCCAGTTTTCTTTAGACTCCCACTCATAGGTTTACTGTCTTTAATGTTAAATTAGTTGAATATAATCCTTAATTCTGAGATTACCGTGAATTGATTTGGAATAAATTAATGTCAAAATTACTATATTTCTCAAAAAAAATATAAAACTTCTAGAATATATAATTGTAAAATTATCTATGAGCCGTTTTTATTACTTTTTAATTATTAAGCCACAAAAGACAATATTGAATTTATCTAACATTGAGTGCTTTCGAATAGAAATATTCATGATTACTCTTCAGTTGCAAGGATTTCTCATTCGTATTCTGAAACCGTTTAGGAGATATTTTTACATTGTATCGCAATGTACGTTCACATTGGACGAGCGTGAATTTTTTTAATAATTCAAAAGTCGTTTCGTTGTTTAATTCAAAATATTTACAATTTCAGTGAGTTTATTCAAAAACAATATATTTATATATATTTGCAAAACTACGCTACTATCTGAATGGTTGCTGTTAAAAGATATTTTAATATAAAATTTTTTGTTAAGCAAATTATATTATATAAAATTAATAAATGTAAACAAATATCGTGGAAAAGATATTTGTATACATTTATTTTTACATCTTCATCTTCAAAAACTGACCGATATTTGTGACTAATATATTTTTTTTATTTAGTTAATCCAAGAAAATATATAGTATTTATATTCTTCTACTGAATATTTAATTTAATATTTAAATTGAAATTTTAAAATACAAATTTTATTACTATCAATTTTAACTTTAATCTGACATATTTATATGAATTATTTTTTCTGGAAAAACGAATGCAGGGACCATATTTCTTTTTCAGGTGTACTTTAAAACGAAATGATCTTACTAGTTTGTCAAAGAGAGAACAAAAATTTGTTTTGCAATTTCATTTGGAGTAGAAACTAACGACTGTCATAGCGAGAATTTTTCAGCATGAAAAGTCAGTTTTGTGCTCAAAAGCAGTGATTCCATTTCCAAAACTGCTCTCACATAGTAGTCGTATTAATTAAATGCAGAGCCCTGAGCCCCTTACGAGAGTCAGAGTGGAACTTATTCTGTTTATCGACTACATCCCAAAACGTTAGAAGAAATATATGTACTTATCTATCGTATATATATAGAAATAGTATTTGCAGGGATAGGTTTTTGTATAAGTAAAATTATTTGAAGAATCAGTAATATTTATTTAATAGACAGGGAAGAAGGGCAATAAGAAAAAATCAAGGTAGCGAGGGATTCGAAATAAATTGATATAAAAAGGCTTATGTGAAAGTCGCTGAGTACACAAGATTAAAATTAAACCATACCGACGTCTGCTTAAATATTAATATCAATATTTCGTTATAACAATAATAATAACAATTTAAGTTTTTACATTACTTTGACTATGTTTCATACACTACCTTAGACCAATTGTGAAAGAATGTCGTATTTTAATTGATAACCATCCTTTTAACATCGATCTTGTGTTCTTGAGGTTAATACACTAAACTTACAATATGCATTTACAATGTTTGTGGTAAAGCGAGTCATAAGATCCTAAATCATTGCAACTACATTTAAATAGAATTACTGATTTTTCATCTCGAAACGCACAGAAATTTGAAAATTTTATCAACAAAATATGAGTCGTAAATTTAACAAATGCGACATCTATTGCGTATTTTGCTTGACTGTTTCATTTTATACAGAAGATTTATTTTAAATAATGATTCGATGACCGTAAAGGCGACAAAATTTCACAAGCGAAAAAAATATTATACAGAAACATATATGAAATAGTAAATCTAAAATAAAATGAAGTTACTTTGTTTAATAACTATTATTATTTCTAGATAATTCCTTATTACTTTTAAAAGCTTGTGCTTTTTAGATTTATTTTTTATAGAAGCAAGATGAGCTCTAACTTTTGCTGAAATTAAAAAGCATGTCCAAGATTTTTTTTATTATTTTAGTATACAATTCTTAGGTTAACTGTAGTTTCATTCATTTATTTTATTTTTCTCTTTTGTTAGTTTTATTTTTCTATGACAAATACTTATCTATTTAGTTTTACAATACTTGTGTATATATCTATGTAGCCTTTATGTATATATCAACATCGATAATATTTAATGCTTGTATGTACAGCAGGTAAGGTTCTCTGGAAGAATCCGCTGCAGTAGTGATCAGGTCACCTTTTGTACATTATTTAAATATATCACGTATTGTTTTGACTTCTGTCTTTGTATTTTTTTTTATTGGTGTACAATAAAGAGTATTAGAATTAATGAACACAATTATGAATTCTGAAAAACCCTTTTAAATAAGGGATGGGAATCTCTTTGATTGGGAATCTCTTTTATTTTCTAATGCTAATATTACTAACAGAATTTACCTTACGTATTTGTTGGAATAAAACGATTAATACGATGATTAAAAATATTTTATTTAATCATTAGAATTAGGGAAAGTGAAATTTTCACAAATTTTATTTATTTTAGTAAAGTCAAATACTGATTTCTGTGCTAAATAATTCAACACTTTAATAAATAACTTTTTTTTGTTATTGTATTTATGTACTTTATATACCACATAAGTATTAAATGTTGGCTAATTCTTTTTTTATATTCTATTTTATGAGTCTATCCATTGTTATCGGTGTAATACCTGGACTCAAACCCCAGGCTAGGAACACTCAATTGTTGATGAACTGGAGATGATGAAATCGGGTTATTGAAAATTTATGTATCCAAGCATATCTTAGACTAAAACTGATATCATATTTCGACAAAAGATTATAGTTCATTCTTTATAATTCAAAATAGGGAGCAGGAAAGAGTCAAAGCCCCAAAAACAGGATTTCGTAGCAAAAAATTTGAGGTCTCAATTTTAGTCTGATCATTCTTAAATTTGTATTTTGCTATTGAAAATTGGCAAGCTCAATTAATCAAATCAAATCAAATCAAATCAAAAAACTTTATTCAGACGTCACATACATTCACACAGAACTAAAATAACATATAAAAATAGAACTACATATAAAAAACAAACAAAAAAAAAAAAGGAAATTAAAAAAAAATAAAAAAATTAAATTAAATGTGACGTCCAAAACGGTCGACCACTCAGCTATTACTGAAGTGAAACACTCCAGCGCTGGTTTTCAGTGGCTGCCGAACCATGGCGTAACCAACACTAGTGACACTTATGTGAGATGTATAATTGTGTTTAAAAATAAATATAAAGTAAAAAGAAAATGATACCGATAATAGTAATAATAATAATAATAATAATAATAATAATAATAAAGAGGAGATGGAATAAATCAGAAATAAGTAAATGTCTATGCCAAGATGCCAGTGACTACCCAAAGCGTGCGAAACCATATATCAAAGCGATTGTTTATGATTTATATACGTTTTTGGAGGGCTATGTAGAAATAATAATAATAAAAACAAATGTGAATACAATTATTGTAAACATTTAAACAATTTATATTATATACTACATAAAAAAAAAAATAAAATAAAATAATAAAAAAATAATTTCATAGAATAATTAAAAATATCCGAATAACCTAATAAAATACAATAATCCACCTAATCACTTATAGAGACGTTAATTACGTTTTTGATTTGCTAACAGGTGGTTTTTATAACAATTGACGTCTTCTATTTTTTTTATAGAAAAAAACACGTATTTCATATTAAAAAAATTGTATCTCCGTTAATATTACAAATAGAGGCAAAGTATTCTTGTGTCATCGATTCGCTATGAAAAAATACACATTTTATGTAAGTGAATTATTTTTTTAATCCTATACCGAACGAGAAAAAAAAATAAACCAATAAAAAAAGATCAAAAATCGACGCGCGGCGAAGTCGCGTTGTCGTAAGGGCCGGAATCTATCTGATAAAATAAAGTTATTTAAAACTATTTTGTAATTGATATATTAAAAATGTATCTACTAAAAACTTTCCCTAATGACGTCAAAGTGCAATTTATATTATTTTAACACATAACATTACATATAAATAATACATAACTATTTGTTAATTTCTATTCAATAATTTCAATTATTAGACATAAAAGACAACACGTGCTGTTAACTTTAAATAAATGTATAAACAAGGGTCTAGTTGTAATTCAAAGAAACGTGACACGGGTTCATGTCGAATACAAACATTGCATACAAACGAGCAATTAGTACAGAACCTAATTAAATAAAGCACTCTTCTATAATTATACTCCATACATGCTTACATTTCACCAAATAACATTGGATTACATTTTGAGTGTATTGCAATATGTTGACGGAAAAAACAACATATATATATTTTTTTTGTATGTAAACTTTCGTGATCCATGACTACTATTAAATATACCGTCTACTATTAAGTATACGAATAATTAAACCGTCTGTACTGATGTTATTACTATCGGAATTTGTCTGACTAGGTTCGAACCCATTCGGGGTCCTTATTCACAGAGATCATGAATAACGTCATGAATAACGTTCGTTTAGTTTATGTTTGAGTTATATGTGGACTGAAGTTTTTAATATATACAAAAGGACATAAAAACTTAAGTTAGAAGAAAAGTCTATAATTGTAAGGCCATTCTAGTATCGTATTTTTTATTTAAGCTACTAGAATAATTGCTTTTGCCGTTAATTCTTACTCGAACACAGAAAAAATAAAAACATTCTACTCTAAAATTTTATTTGAACACTTTCAGTTATATAATAGTATAATATATATAAATTATTTGTTTGATTAGCGAAGATACAAATTTTTCTGTCATTGTTAATATTACATATATCATTGTTTTGGACATTATCAAGATCCCTGTTAGGGTTCCTTGCTTATAACGAGGGTCTCCCGTTCATACATTAACTTTAGATTACCCACACCTGGCTACCATAAGGCAATTAGTGGATGGTTTTGATGGATATTTTTAAAAGTATAAGCTATATCTTTCTAAGTAATTATAATAACATCGAATTATTAGAGAGTAATTGTTAGCTTATTACTAATAATATTTAACTTTTGTAAATAAACAAATTCTTTTAATTATATTTTAAAGCTATATATGAATTAATTTTATTTATTATTTTAGTTTATTAGGAGTTTTATGTTAATTATTATTTTAATAAACAATTTTATTTACCGCATTTAAGTCTCGATTTGGGGTTGTATTTATTTAAACTCTATTACGTTTTTCTTACGTCTGTTTTGATACTATTTTCATAGTATACAATATTATTATAGTATAAAATTATTAGTTAAGTGAATTTGAGTAACAATGATGTTTTTATAAAAAACCATAAAGTGTTGCATTAGGATTGCTAAATAATTTAATATTATTTTTGAGTGATGAAATATAATAAGTAATATATAATATAACAAAAGACCACAATATATATTATAGACATAATAGACGTTAGACAATTATATTTTTTTATGTATTCTTTATAGAAATATATAAAATTTATCTAAAATATATATATAGATATTATTTATATAATAAGTTAAAATCCAAAATAAATTTAATTATAAATTTTATCATAAGTTTTTCCGCTTTTGTCAGCACAAATCAGCAAAAATCAGCTGACGTCACAGCGCACACACATACACATACCCAATACTAAGTCATCAATTGACGAACTTTAACTATAACAATATTTCTATCTGCAATATATTTAATAAAATATCGCATAACAAGGCCAGATGTGTCCAACATTTACAAATACCGCCATCATACGCTGTGCTCGTAAAACACTAATAGCCTCGCAAATGGTTGATCATTTGTTGCTTGTTTTGATTTAATTAAAGGCCACTAAATTTAAAGTGTCACTTTTATGATGTTCATTACATTATTTTGGTACTGTCAAATAAACTATTCGTTTTCAACATAAATACTCATTATATTATACTTATAAATGTATTCAGATATATTTAAGATATTGAAGTGAATATTTTAAGAAAAATAACTGCCTAACACTCTTCTCTGCCCTACATCTGTAGTACAAATAAGAATATAATTTGATCTATCGATTTAATAAGTTTTCAATACTATATAATGATTATATTAACATTATCATATTTTTAAAAGCTGTTTTTCACAAACTCATTTCAGTGTTGTAAAATTATCATACAAAATAAAAAACAATTACCTTTTCTTTTTCGTATTTGCAATAACATAATTCGAGTTCTTGTTCTCTTCAACACTTTATTTAGCAATCTAGATAATCTAAGATTAATACATAGTGATGTAAATGTATGTCTTCTTTTATGATAGTATATATAAAAAATAATATTTATCCTACAAGCGAATATAAATATAATGTACCCACCTAAATTTGAATACAAATTCCTAATACTGTAATATGATGTAGTAGTTTATGAGCAAGCTCTCTCACATCTCTTTATTAAAAGGCCAAAGGAAGATTAATTTGAAATTAGACTCATTTGTCTCCGGACGAAACATAATTTCGACACTTTGGTAAGATCAGACCGTACTTAACGTGTTAAGCTGCGTGTGATGTCTTTTAACTTGCAATAGAGTCAAATACCTCATTTATCTCTTAAAATAAGGGCTTTTTTCTGTTTAGCAAAAGAGACAATTTATCATGCGAGCTTTTGCTGCTGTGGTAATAACTTTTAATATCATTTTTGATAACTGTTTGTATAATCTTCTGGAGTGTTTTAGCAAAATGTATTTAAATATGGCTCGCATTTACATTCGTAAAGGTATTTTATTTTAATAATATGCTGAAGTTACTAAACGTTCATAAAAAAAAAATATTACCGTTATAAATATATAAACATTCTTTTTTTATCAAGATTAATAAAGGAAAATAAATTAATATCTTATTCAAAAATGTTTATCATACAGTTCTTTTTAATTGCTTAAGACAATACTGTATTCGTTAAAAATTTAGGCATTGTGTGACTTTTAAATGGAAATATTCTCTTCAGTTGCAGTTGAAACAGTTTAGAAGATGTTTTTACATTTTATTGTGATGTATGTTAACATCGGATGAACAAAACACTTTTTAGCAATTGTTCCCATTTTATAAAATCCTTTTCTGACTTTGAATAAAAATAAGAACAATTTCCAAAATTACAGCAAATGCATTTGCAAAATTACACCACTATCTCACTCAGTGAAAAGATGTTTCAAATATGCAATTTCTTTGTAAAGTTAAATTATATAAAATATTGAATCATAGAAATAAATGTTAATAAATGGTTTTATTATTCGAAATTTTTTTTTTGCTTAAAATAACGTTCAGTTTTGTTTTGGACTAATTAATATTTTTCTTATATTAAATTTATATTAATTTTAATGATAAAAACCCTCAAAGCAATATTTTGTATTGTATAAAATAATTATAATAATTAATTTTTTCTTGAAAAACGAATGCAAAGAATATTTATATTTTTTAAGTACACTTTAAAAAAATATATTATTATATAGTATTTATATTCTTCTAGTACTGAATATTTAATTTAATATTTAAATTGAAATTTTAAAATACAAATTTTATTACTATCAATTTTAACTTTAATCTGATATATTTATATTAATAATTTTTTCTGGAAAAACGAATGTAGTGAACATTTTTCTTTTTCAGGTGTACTTTAAAACGAAATTAACTTACTAGTTTGTCGAAGTTAATAACAATTTGTTTTGCAATTTCATTTGGAGTAGAAACTAACGACTGTCATAGCGAGAATTTTTCAGCATGAAGAGTCAGTTTTGCGGTCAACACCGGTGGTTCCATTTCCAAAAGTGCTCTCACATAGTAGTCGTATTAATTAAATGCAGAGCCCTGAGTTCCGAGGTCCTTACGAGAGTCAGAGTGGAACTCGTTTTGTTTATCGACTTCCATTCATAAGCCATTACCTTGTTGAAAGTCTTTTAGCTTCCCAAAATGTGAGAAGAAATATATGTACATAAATATCGTATTTTGTATTTGCTGCTGCAATAGATTTTTGAGTTTCTGGAATTTTCTGAAGAATCATTCATATAGAAGGGCATTATGAATGAATCAGGGTAGCAAAATATTTGACATAAATTGTTATATATACATTTATATGAAAGTCGCTGAGTACACAAGATTAAAATTCAACGATAACAACGACTCTATCTAAATATTGATATTAATATTTCGTTTTAATAATTTAACCTCGCATTTGTATTCTTGAGGTTAATACATAAAATTTACATTATTGTAATGCACATGTGTACATTATAAGGATTACTATGTTTAGATACAACTATGGTAAATTAATGGTGGTAAACTGGGTCATAGATCATATCTCATTACTTCTATACTTTAATAAAATTACTGATTTTTCCATCTCGAGGCGCAAATAATTTTATGAACAAAATCGTAAAAATCGTAAAAATAACAAATGAAACATCTATTGCGCATTTCGATTGCCTGTTTCATTTTGTACAGACAATTTAATTTAAATAATGATTCGATCACCACAACAGCGACAGAATTCCACGAACGACAAAGAGAAAAAAATTGATTGAAAAAAATCGCGAAAACAAGGCTATATAAAAACAATATTAAATAGATTAATTATATGAGTAAGGCAGTAAGTATTTTTTGGTAATTAAATTTTAATGCTATTTATTGCAAAAATGTGTTACATTAATTATGCTACTCTTCCTTGATGAATAGTGGTAGTATGTCGAAAAATGGCGGAGTTGTCGAGGACAGTGACTTATAGGTCCTGAAGTTTATGGTGACATTTGAGATTGTAGTTTTTATATTAAATAGTCAAAGTTTGTCCCATAGAGTTAACATGTGATACGGTTTGAAATCGTACGAGCGAGGTCTTATTAGATTAAAATTATTGCCACTATTTACTCTGCCAATTTTACAATATTAGCTGAGCTCCACCCAGCGTGCACAGTGGCGGAATTATTTATAAAAAAGTAACAACATGTTTTTTGACTACGAGGTTACTGAAATAAACTAACTAACTAACACTAACATCCTAATGATAACCACAGTTGCTAATAAATCAGAACCGATCTATAGTGGATTACTTCAATTATTCAAAAGAGTTATTAGATTCTTCGTTTCATTTTTAATTCAGTTATAATTGAATAGATGAATTTGTTTGTAATGAGATATCGTTTCCAACGGAAGTCTTAAAATAAGTACTAAAATTATTCATACCTATTACACATATATATTCGCAGTTTAAAAATACCTTATCTTAAAATTAAGATATTACAAACCATCAGACATTATTAACTATATTATTTGTGAATCCCTGGAAGAGACCATAACTACATTTTAAAACTACTAGATTATCAGAGTTGTGAAATAGATAATTTATTAAAACTCTTTGTCGCTTTATCAGTAGCAGGACATCCATATCATTGTTTAGTTTGCGGCAAGTAAGACCGTCCTTGACCTGCTTCATTCCATGTAGCAACTTTATCACTTAACTTTACCTGTTCATTGTGAAACTTTTGATGACTTAAACTAAGATATTATTTGAACACTACATTTGATATTGCTTTTTATACATATTGATTATTTACTTTGGCTAACTAGAGTAAAATCAATACAAGAGTGTTATATTGCGTCTTTAGGTCAATTTTAGAGCTTCTTTTACAAAGAACAATACATATATATAGCAAATAGTAAATGTAAAATATAATAAAAGTACTGTGTTTAGTAATTTAGTTAATATTTTAGATTTCAAAATTCTTTTTTACTTTAAACTATTTTACAAATTCTTTCACAGTAAAAGTTTGTGCTTTGTAGAACTCTTTTTCCATAGAATAGGACGAGCTAAAACTCTTGCTGTATTTAAAAAAGCTTGACTAAGCAAGTAGGTTTAGCAGACAAGGTTTTCTGGCAGATATGTGCGTTTTACCCGTAAGGCCAAATATTGTGCCATTTTAATACATATATGATGTATTGTTTTTGAAACAGGAGGGCAAAAGAGCGTGTGGGTCACAGATGGAATATGATCACGAACTCTTGCAACATCCGAAGAATTACAAAAGTGTTACCAGCCTTCGAAGTAGGACTTCAGCCTTTTTTTAAGGTACTCATATCGTATCTATCTGAAAACACCGCCGAAGCAAGTATAAAAAAAATATTTAAATTAAATAAGATTAAACAACAGTAAATCCATTCATAATTTTAATAAATAATATTCTTGTCTCGAATTTCTCAATTAATAACTTTTGGCTTGTGTTGTTAGTTGTGAGTAATCGAAGAACTTTAAATATAATTAATTGACGAAGTATTGAAACATTTAGGTGAGCTTAAAACTGATTCTTAGAAACTCATAGGCTTCTCAAGTGAAATTTGTCATTATTTCTACGCACACATACACACCTTTCTACAAATATCGTACTGATAAATTGTCGCCTGTTAATTTTGTTAAGGCGATGTTATGCCATAATTATTTTGATAAATAAATGAACCAGTATATTGTCATTAATAAATAATTACATTTACATTACATTAAACACAAACACACGTAATCACTATCTATAAATACATAAAATAAATTGTAAATAACCTGTTTCTGTAAATTAAATATACTTTAAAACATTTAATATAATATGTAATCGATATAAATACCAAATCACCAATTTTTTTAGCATTTAAGTTAATTTTTACTGCAGGGAAATGTCTTTGTGCTACGGAGAAATACAAAATATCAGTTCTTGCTGCTATCAGTATTTAATGATAAAAAGATATCTTAAATTTTTTAAAATCATATTTTGAATTAAGTTTTTTAAAAATTAGATTAAAAGTACTAAAGAAAAAATACACAAAATGCATACATTCTATAAATTACGTGTATGCCCAAAACTAGGTGGCGCCACATACTCGATATCTTGAAACTTCACTTGCACTAATCTTAGTAGCTTGAATTTCAAACACTAAAAAAATTACTACAAACTAAATTCATTGAAATAGGTCAGAGTTCCTCATCTTAACTAAAGTATAACACGATGAAGAAAACTTATAAAAAAAGCTGTTTTAATAAATCAAAGAAAAATTATTTTGTCAACTTTTTACCGGCGATAAATCAATAAGCCACGTGAACGACGTCGCGTTCATAGCTAGTAAATAATAAAGTGATACATGAATAACGGATAATCCTATATCCAAGGTTAATATTATATTTATTTTTTTAAAGTGAAATTTGGAAAAGGTGTAATAATAATGTAATGAGACGATTTGTCTAAAAATAGATATTTAATTTATTCTTAGGTAAAAATATAGAAATTAAAAGTTATCAAAAGCGAAAGTATAAATGATTACCAAAACATCAAAGTTGTTAATAGTATAATTTGTCCCGTAAGATAAATTGTCTCTTTTGCTAAATAGAAAATAGTCCTTGTTTGAACAGATAGGTATTTGGGTGCTAGGACGGTATTGCAAGTTAAAAGATATCACACGCAAGCTTAACACGTTAAGTACGGTCGGATCTTACCAAAGTGTCGAAATTATGTTTCGTCCGGAGACAAATGAGTTTCATTTCAAATTAATCTTCCCTTACAATAAAGAGGTGTGAGAGAGCTTGCTCATAAACTACTACATCATATTTTCAGTACTGGCATTTATCCCAATATATGGAAGTATATTTTATTTATGTTTTTTGAATTAAATATTAATATTTGTTCTATCTGAGAATGTCGGATTGTTTAAATATTGAAACATACTTTAAAACCAAAAATTACTTTCTAAATATTGCCTTTTTAAGAAATTTGTTTGAAACAGCTAAAGAAATTTTGAAAAAATATATAATGGATACGATAATATATTATCGAAGCCATTATATATTTTATACTGTTCTTTTGTTAATTTGGTTCGTCTATTCTTATCTTTAGAATCTTAATATATAACATAGACAGAAGTTATCTTAAATTACTTTTATTGAAATATTTGAGATCTTAACTTTATATCTGTTTTGACAGTAGACGACACTAGCAAATAAACGACGGAACGGCTTGGAAATGATAAAAAGATCGTATAATACTAAGGCATATACTTTAAATTATTCACTCCGATTTCGTTCATATAATAAAATAATATAATGAACACCATAAAAGTAACACATTATATTTAGTATCGTTTAATTAAATCAAAACGAGCAACAAATGATCAACCATTTGCGAGGCTATTAGTGTTTTACGAGCACAGCGTATGATGGCAGTATTTGTAAATGTTGGACACATCTGGCCTTGTTATGCGATATTTTAATAAATAATGTGCGCTACATAGGCGATATTTCAATATAGCATGATCAGTAATTCAGGTGAAAATTACCTTAACATTTTTAAGCTTCCAACGATAAGAAAGCGCTTCTCTACTTTTGAGGATACTTTACCAGTATTTACTATGACAAGGATTGGAGAGGAAAATTTTAGTTTTAAATAACTAATGAGATTAAAAATACAATATGGCTTCATATAAAGCTATAGCTTCTTCTGTAAATACATTGGAAAAAAGGGGATATATCCAATTTAACATTATCCAATCCAAACAACATTCTACTTTTATTACAGATATCTGTGTACCTAAGACAAAAATATATTCATTATGATCTGATCTTACTGAGCTGAGTGAAGCGAAACTCTTTACTACTCAAATTTTCAACTCTTTGTTACCCTACTCCTCCTTCAATTTACGAGCTACACGCACGAAATTTTGCACACATGCGCATAATGAGCAAAACTCGGTCTGGATTGAAAATCAAACGAATCGTAATTGTAGTTTTTGAAATAATTGATAAAATGTGTCCCATATAGTTAAGATATAGAACTTTTTTGTTTTGCGCACTTGACCATTCCTACTACACTACTTTAGAGGCGTCTCATGTGCTTTCACCTCAGTCCTGTGTGAGACGTAAATTAATTACAAATTTGTTCAAAACAAGTATTGACATCAAATTATAATTTTTGTCCATATATAAATATCAATATTTAACTCTAGACATTGATGCGCTCGCCTGCGTCGCGAGGCTAACCCCGCTTGCGTGGACCTAGTAAAAAAAGTAGGTAATTGTATACAAATATACATTAATTTGCTATTTTACATCTTATAAAGTTGTAAGTGTTGCAATATCATCAAATTATTATCAAAACGTAGGACGTAAGTAAAACGCATAGAGTTTTGTCTTTTATCTTCCTAAACTAAAAAGAACTATATTATTGTATTCTATAGTTAAATAATTTGTTTTTTTTTTTTTGTGAAATATGACGTATTTATATACTAAGAAGTACTGAAAACCAAATTCTATAATATTAATGACTTCATTGTTGACAGCAAAAACGTTTAACATTTTTTGTTTAGGATCTATCGTCAGTGCAATTTAAGTGACATAGTCGTGGCAATGAACGAGAAACAAAGTCAGTTAAATTTAGTGTTTAATGTTTTTCTTGTACTCTTTAATTTTACTTTGTCACCTTTACTGGTTGTTTTATTTATGTATCTAAGTTTATAGTTTTAGTAGTATTAGTTAACTAATTTTATATACTTTTAGTTTGAATATAACAACTTATCGAATATCTCGATTATTTATTTTTAAGCTCGTAAAAACGATGTAGTTTGAATGTTTTCTCATTTTCATAATTTTTGCTATCGTGATAATCAATTAATTCCATATACATAATAACAATATAGCATTATAGACATATAGTTATGACGTTATTTTTTTTCATAATTCTTCCAAAATAGGCCATTACAGATAATATTAGAATGATCAAAATGTTATCTGTAATCATATTTGATTTTTCTCTCACCATATTGCAGGGCAACAAAAGTAATTCCATCTCATGTGGTTAATTGTAAGCATGTATGGAGTATAATTATAGAAGAGTGCTTTGTTTAATTAGGTTCCATACTAATTGCTCGTTTGTATGCAATGTTTGTATGGGACATGAACCCGTGTCACGTTTCTTTGAATTACAACCAGACCCTTGTTTATACATTTATTTAAAGTTAACAGCACATGTTGTCTTTTATGTCTAATAATTGAAATTATTGAATTTAAATTAACAAATAGTTATGTATTATTTTTATTTAATGTTGTATGTTACAATAATATAAATTGCACTTTGACGTCATTAGGGAAAGTTTTTAGTAGATACATAGATTTAAATTTAGAGGACTCTTCTTATCATCTATAAGAACATATTTAAAAATAAGTAAGCTAATTATCTTTACTTATTTAATATAAAAAATAAATATAATTAAAAATATTTTTTTTTACTCCTTTCAAATAATATTAATAAGCATTTAGTTGCTTCCTCGTAGTTTTTTTTGTAATCTTCCCTCTTTCCTTACCTTTGTAGTTATCGCACCTATCGGTCGACTGCGATCCGATTAACGAAGAGCCCGCGTCTCCTTAGCTCTTAAAAGCTGCAACAAATATTCAAGAATTCCCCTTATAAGCCCAGCTTTTCTCAGTCTTATTTTATAGTTTTTCGGCTCAAGAATCACTGGTCTACAGAGTTACTCTACTGTTGTAATTTTTTAAAAACAAACATTGATTTTATTTGTTTAAAATATATCTATTAAAATTGGGCTATTACTATATTCTATATCTAGATATATTTTAAACAATTATAATAAATGAGATAATAAAGACAGGGGAATACTGAATATTTGTTAACATTATTTTAATGGTAACTGACATGCCGGTGATGGCATGAGATTTACCACTGTGCTTAATTTAGTGTAAGGAGCGAACTACCAGTTCTCTCTTTACACAGAGAGCAGTCTGAGACGAGATGGATAAAACAACATTTACAAAGGAATTTTAATAAATTTAAAACTCATAAAAATATTACAAGAAGGGTATAATTTATATAAAATATAATATAGATTTCAATAAAACTATTTTACGGATATACTAACTATTTTACTCGCGTTTATTTTTAACTTTTTTTAATTTAAACCGACGTTTCGAATGCTTTGCAGCAAAAGTGTTCGCGGTAAGACAAGATGATGGTGTCATCATCTCGATTGAAATCTATTAAAATATGTAGTACTCGTGTAAATCTTAGAAAACACTATATAAAATAGATATAACTTTAGTAGTAATATATTATAGTATATTATTTAGACTTTTGATTTTTTCGTATACCACTTGGACTATACCACTATATTTCGTATACCATTTGGACTATACCACTATATTTCGTATACCACTTGGACTATACCACTATATTTCGTATACCACTGGGTTTATTTAAATATATTTGTAAGTTTTTGTCTAATGTTGTCATAACCATCATAAATATTGTAATAAAGTCAGAAAGAATAATACAAGTGTATTATATTTTCTGACCGAGTCCGCACCATCGAGAAGATTACGCGAATCCAGAGCGACGGTCGAGCTGAAAGAAAAGTTATTCAAAGTATCGAGTATTGTACGGAACCGGCAATTTGTAATATAATACTAAACACCATGTTTACATAATAAGTTATATATCTATTTATGTAATGGTTTTTATCGTACGGGAGATTATTTAATTAGTTTTAGATGTGAAAGTTCACCAATATATTGTATTTAGATAATGGGCATTTTTGCTCGATTCTGCATAATACTTGTCGCTTCACAGAGCACACAAAATTATTATAAAATACATACACATAATATTTAAGTCTGAAATTATTTATTTAACATTACGAAAAAAAATTGAATTTGTGAAAAGTTGCATTTTTCTATCTCTAATAATATAATGAAATGATGTTTAAAGATTGTTGTATTAATCATGTCACCCAAATTGGTACGTAATGTAAATTTTGTTTGTGATATTAGCATAAGAAAATAAATTAATTTATAGGTTGTACAAAGCTACCCAAAGGTCAAAAACTGTTCAAAGAGATTCTCATCCCTTTTTTGAAAGGGTTCCTCGAACTCCATAATTAAGTTTATTAATTACAATACTCTTTATTGTACACCGATAAAACAAAAGATAAAGTTGAAATAGCACGTTTTATATTTAAATAATGTGTAAAAGGTGGCCTTACTGCTATAACACACATTTCTGACAGAGCTGTCTTCTGTACCTACTATTATATATCTTGTATCTATATTGTCTGCTGTACCTATATGTTTTAAATAGTATGTGTATTATTTGTAGATGATAAGTAAAAGAATGGATAGATATACCTATGTATATATCAGTCTATCATTACAGTAAAAATAAACTTTATTAAAATGAACTGACTATGTATGTATAACACAATATTTTATTACAATACTGCTATTTATAATAATACCTACCTCTATAAGTATGTATACGTATATATGTTGCGTTACGATGTTGCATTTTTGTTTTACCTATATATTTAAAACATAAATGCAACATCACATATACATAACTATTGTAATAATAAACAAAACTAATAACAGAGAAAAATAAAAGAAATGAAAAGAAATGAATAAAATTACAAAAAAAATATGCAAAACATATCTACTAATATGATAAATAAAAATCTTGAAATTGCTTTTTAAATACAGCAAAGAATTTCATCTTGTTTCTTTGTAAAATATTTCAACAAACAAAAGCTTTTACCATAAAAGAATTCGCAAAATAATGTAAAGTATGTTAAAATAATAATTATTATTAAACAAAGTAAATTTATAATATTTTACATATACTATTTTATATATGTATGTATTTTTCTGTTTAATAGAAACTATAAGACAGACTGAATAATAATATATTTATTTTACTCTAGCAAGCTTAATGTATTTTATATGGATAAAAAGAAATTTCAAATGTATTGTTCAATAAATTCAAGTTATCTTAGTTTAAATGATCCCAAGCTTCAGAATGAGCAGGTGAGGTTAAGTCTGAAAGTATCTATTACAACGAATGAAGCAGCTCAAAGGCGTACTAACTTGCCGCAAACTAAATAAAGATATCTCTTACCTCTTTCTACTGCTACTGATAACGCGATAGTGACTTAGTAAATTATCTATTTTGAAAACTTTGGTGGTCTAATAGTTCTATTCTAATAATTCTAAAATTTAGTTCTATCCTCGTTACAGTATTACACTTACATGAATAATATAGATGGTAACATTTGATTACGTGATGTCTAAATTTTGTTTTCTTATATAATTATGTAAACTAAAATAAACCTGTATATATTTTATGTTAACTTTTTAAGTCTCCATAAGAATATAAATATTTATCAAATATTTGACCAAAGCTTTAATCTCCTTAAATTTAATTTAATTTACCCTAATTAGTTACGTTGTATATACATTAGAATTATTCCTTCTGTTATAAATCAATCAGACTCTTTTTAGTTTCGAATAGCAAGATATGTTTATATCAGTAGTGTTATTTCATATACCAATTTTATGTTATTTTATATATCAACTTTTTTTCTCTTTGTTGCGTGAAGAATTCAGTCGCCGTTTTGGAGATCGAATTTCATTATTTAAATGAAATCTTCTGTATAAAATGAAATAGGCAATCGAAATACGCAATAGATGTAGCATTTGTAAAATTTACGACCCATATTTTGTTGTTAAAATTTTCGATTTTCATTGCGTCTTAAGATGGAAAAATCAGTAGTTTTATTTGAATATAGTTACAATAAATTATGATGTTATGGCTCGATGTACAACAATATTTGTTTCTTAAAAAAGTAATTCATATAACTGCATATTGTAAGTTTAATGTATTAATTTCAAAATCAGCGACTTTCACATAAGCGTTTTTATAATAATTTATTTCAAATCCTTTTCTACCTTGATTCGTTCTTAAACGGCAGTTTTTGCCTTGAAATTAAATTAATATTTCTGATACAAAATCGCTGCAAATACGATTTAAATATATATATACATATGTTACTAATGTTTGCGGACGCTAAAAGTCATTCAACAAACTAATTGCTTATGGGCGGAAGCCGATAAACGAAACGAGTTCCACTCTGACTCTCGTAAGGGACTCAGGGCTCTGCATTTAATTAATACAATCACTATGTGAGAGCACTTTTGGAAATGGAATCACTGCTTTTGACCACGAAACTGACTTTTCATGCTGAAAAATTCTCGCTATGATAGTCGTTGGTTTCTACTCCAAATAAATTTGCAAAACAAATTTTTATCTCTCTTTGACAAACTATTAAGTTAATTTCGGTTCAAAACTCACTTAAAAAGATAAATTCTTTGTATTTGTCGTTCCAAAAAAAAATTTAAACCATTTTTTGTTCTTATGCAAAATAAAATTATGTTTTGATATTTTTATAACACTTAAATTAATACATTTTTGATATAAGACAAATATTAATAAGTCATAAACACAACTGACCGTTTTTTAGTAATAAATATGTTTGACCGAAAAAGCTATTGGTTTACATTTTTTTTTACGCCCTATTCATTTGTATGATTGACTTCGCAAAGAAATAGCATATTAGAAATATCTTTTAACTGAGTGAGGTAGTTTTGCAAGTCTCTTGTTTTTAAAACAGCTCTAAGGAAAGTATACATATTTTTAATCAAAGTCAGAATCGGCTTTCGTAAAATGGGCACAAAGATTTAAAAAGTGTTTTGTCCATCCTTAGTGAACGTACATTGCGATACAATGAAAAAATATCGTCTGAATTGTTCCAGAATACGAATGAGAAATCGTTGCAACTGAAGAGTTATATATCATGAATATTTCGATTTAAAATCTATCAATTCATGAATGTTTGACAAATTCAATATTGTATGTATTCAGTATTGTTGTAAGAACTAAACAATTAAAAAGAAATTTTATTTGAGTTGATTATAATATGTATTTGATTGTTATGTAATCCAAATTAAATTAAACTACTAAACCTTTATTATAAACCTTTATTATGTTAAATTCTAACTATTTAATATTACTTAAGGATACACTTACTCGATTTAAATTTAGTTTTTAGGAACAGGTCTTCAATTGGGTGTAAAATTCGAACTGAAGAACCCATTTGAATTCTGAGATTCTAACAATGTTTTTGATAATTTTTTTTGTATTTAAACTATTATGAAGATAAACCTATGTTAAAGTCAACTTATAAAAACGTAACATATAATAATTATAGCTTATATTAAACTAGGGCCCCCAGAAAACAAGCGGGGAAAGCTGAGCGAAACGAAAAATATATTAAAAAAACTTGATATTATGTCTGGAATTAACAAAAAATATATATATGTCAGTCATAGTAAGAATTTACCATTTGCGCGTGTAAAACAAAGTTATAATTAAAAATAAAGTTAATTGCAAATTACTCTTAATCTACAATTACAATTTTTTTTCAAAATCTATTTATAGAAAGGCAGGCATGTGATAATGAACTGGTCCAAAATGTAGCAAGTATGCGAGTAGTTTGATCTGTGGAGTGGGAGATAGTAGCTAAAATTTGATCGAGTTGACCGGTAAAGAGCTTAGCTTCGCTCTGCTCAATTAACTGGGCCTCAGTATCCCGCGTCCATTGCAATAATTAATAGTTGTCTAGGGCAAACGATATGCTGTAATGATAGACACATCGCTTTTTGCTAAATAAACTAGAAAAAAATTAGTGCTGTATTGCTTTTTTAAACGGAAGTTATATAACTTTTATAATAGTTATGCATTGAAATATGGCGTCAGATATCCAAAAAGTATATTTGTCCGAAAAGTGTTATTTGAATTAAAAAAACTGCATTTTGAATTAAATTTATAGGCGGTAGCCAAACTAACGTATCCTAAATAAGTTTCGTCGTTTCTCGACTGATGGTCAGCAAATGAATGAATTCGTTTGGTTTTTCTCTGTAAATTAAACTTTATAAACCATACGGTACTTCATACATAAATTTAATGTTTCGTTGCTTGAAATATGATCTGTCTACGAGTTAGTTTGCGACCAGCAAGATATATTACAAATACAGACACTTATTACTTTATATTATTCCGGTGGTCAGCAACTGGTTATTTATGATTTGCAGTCTTCTTATTCCGTACGAAATCGTATAAAATGCTGAATTGATAGTCGTAAACTAATTTCCGAAAACTTAAATAAATGAACATGCCTCTGCTAATATTTGATGGTCAAAGCAATAACAAACGCAAAAAACGGCTATCAACAATAGCAAAAGGCTTCCGTCAAAGTCAGTTGTATCCATTACGTGAAAACACCTTTCATTAATGAAATATGTGAGAGCATATGCAAAAAAGACACAATTCTAATCAAAATAAAATACTCGGTCTTTTAGAGATTATGATAAAACTGTAAAAGTTATATCTTTTGTAGCTAGCTGTAAAAGTTTTGCAGGCAATTTTCAATTATTTAAACATTTTTTTTTTAAATATTTCCTTATTAAATTTTGTGGGTTTTAAGAAAAGGTTTCATTTAAAAAAAAAAAATTTCTTTTCAGGAGCGCTCAATGAATACTTGCTTCATCCAGATTCTAACCACCTTCCTCATATAATTTCATCAAATGTATTTATTTTGTACCCAGTAGATATAGACAATAATTACAATAACAATATGCATATGTCATCTAACATTTCAACCTACTAGTTGTATAAGTAACTGTGTTTACTATTAGAGATTTAAAATATTGTTATTTTAGTTTATATCTTACAGCAGTTAATTGGATCTAAATAAATCTATAATAACTAACAAATTAGTCGAGCAACTAGTTGATCAACTAATCTACCAACTAATTGACCAACTAGCCTACCAAATAGTCGAGCAACTAGTCAAGCGACTAGTAGACCAACTAACCTACCAAGTAGTCGAGCAACTAGTAGAGCAACTGGTCGAGCAGCTAGTCGAGCAACTAGTCCAGCAAGTAGTCTACCTAATAGTCGAGCAACTAGTCTACCAACTAGTCGAGCAAGTGGTCGAGCAACTAGTCGCAATTAATTATTTTTATTATTGTTATTATTATTATCTCCCCAATGTCACTGTCAATGTTAAATTAACAAAAAATGTTACATATGTTGCATATGAATTTACCATCGGCGCGTGGAATTGAAACTTTCAATTAAAAATAAAGTAATTGCAAATAACTCTTAATCAACAATTTGATTTTGTTTCAAAATCTATCTAAAGAAGGGTGGGCATGTCATAATAAAGTGTTTCAAATTTAGCTTGCTTGGTTTATATAGCTTGAATGTTGTAAGAAGCGCTAGTGGTCTAAATTTGATCGAATTGACCGGTAAGCAAGCAAATTTAAAAAAAACAACATAAATCTACCCACAATTTTAGTAAAAATTGAATCTAAAATTTGTTTATTGATGACCATTGTTAGCCTTGATTTGATTATTAGTTTTGCGTAATAACAATGTTTTAATATTACCGGGACATAGTGTTGAAACAATTTCGATAAGTTTAAAACTTATTAAGAACCTTAGGTGTAATTAAGAAGACTTTGAAGTGATATTTGTCATGTAAAAAGTTTTGTAAGCGATCGACATTTAGCTTAAATCGTATGAGTTATTATATTTTTAATTGTATTAAATGTTCTTTTTAATTAGTAACTTACGAATATCACAAGAATAAAAAAAATCTTTACTAGAAAAAATAATAACGATAATAATAATAATACGTTTAGTACTACCTTTATTTAAGTTTACGACAATAGCTTAAAACATAAGAAGATGACTTATCAAAAGTGAAATTAAAAGTTATTAGCTCAGCAGCAACGCTCTTAATATTACAATTTGTCCCTTAAGATTGTCTCTTTTATAAATTGTCTCTTTTGCTAAACAGAAAATAGTTCTTTTCTTAACGTGGAGTATTTGGGTACTTGGGATCTATCACATGCTAGCTTAACAAGTTAAGTACGGTCGGAACTCGCTAGGACGTCGAAATTATGTACCTCGTAATTCAAGAGACAAATGACTATAATTTCAAATTAACTCCTTTACTCTCAATATAATAAAGAGCTGTGAGAGAACAGGCTCATACGGTACTACATAATATTTTCAGTATTAGTATGTATCCAAATATAGGTATATTCTATTTACTTTTTTTTATGGTAAATATATATTATTATTTGTTCTATCTGGGAATGTTGGATAATTAAGTTATTTAACTATACCGAAATGTATACATTTTAACTTTTTAAGTGCTCTGTATTTATTTTAGATTATCTAGATTGCTGAATAAAGTGTAAAAAAGGCCAAAAACTTTCTGTATATTTTTGCATGAAAAGTAAATGTTTAAATATGGTTATTTAGTGTGATTAACATTTTAATATTTAAGTGAGATTGATTTGTAAAAGTTTTAGATAAATATAAAAAAATATAATAGTTATGTAATCAAAATTATAATATTTTGTACAGACAGAAGTTAGTCTCAATTGAAACACTCTAGATAACCAATAAGATGCACCACTGTTAAGAAATCCAAAAAAACATACATTCTATTAGAATATTATATTGAAATGTATATGCACTCCAATTTCGTATATATAATCTTCTTGCTGAACATATGTATCAGTTATATGAGAATAATTTATGTATGGGTTAAAAATAATTAAAAGTAACACTTTATATTTAGAAGCATTTAATTAAATCAAAGCGAGCCACAAATGATCAACCATTTGCGAGGCTATTATTGTTTTACTAGCACAGCGTATGATGGTAGTATTTGTTATTGTTGGTCAAATGTGGCCTTGTTATGCGATATTTTATTAAATAAATGTAAGGCTTAAATGAGCTATATATTTCAATTTGGATGCATGATTCCGAATGCAGATAACATTTATCTACAATTTTTAAGCTGGCAACGAAAAAGAGTTTCTTTACATTTGAGGATGAAAGGAAATATACTTCTACTCTGAAAAGGATTTGAGGGTAAATTATAGTTTTATTTAAATTATAAGATTCAACATACATTATAGCTTATAGCTGTAGCTCTTTCCGTAAAGATACTAAAGAGAAAAGAGGACAAAAAACGCTTTAAATTTAAAAAAAGTTGAGATACCTTTATGAACATTAAAAGCTAATTAGAGTAGTTGTTGTCTATCATTTGTTAAAATTCATAATTTGACTTTAGATTGTTTTTAGAACTTCAAATATTGAACAAAATCTGTTGTTAAAATATTAAAGCGTCGTAAAAGTATCAAAAAAGGGATAATTTTTTGGAAATTCATACTAACAAGTTAATTATAAAACTATTTTTTACGTATTAAAACTCGCGAGTTTTAATACGTAAAATTAGTGATATAATTTAAAATAATATGTTTAGATGAACATACATTTGATATTAGCATTTAATAATTGGTGTTAAAAGCAATTCAGATCTCTTAAAAAATTCCCATACTATATATCAGTAAATAATGTTCGTTATAAACTGTAAAATTGCTTATGTAAAAGTTACTAATAATATATTTGTATATCATGTATGAATAGGAAATAAACATATCATGTTTATTTAAATTAAACATTAATAATCTATGAAATTAAAAATATATATAAAACTTATGTTCGATGGCTTGATAAGAGTAATTCTATTATTAACAAACTCGTCAATTTGTATTATTTAAATAAGAACAATTATATCTATTCATACTACAAGATTTATGGAGTTTTTGTGTTTATAATTATATAAAACGTCTAATAAATCAAATTATTTATTATCACACCGCAGTAATGTCTTTAAATAATCAGTCTCTACTCATTCTTTATTGCTTCTTAGATGTAGTTCTTAAAAAACTAAGTTTTCCCTAAAATTAGTAATTTGAACGCAATAAGCCAAATTTTTAATAAAATAATATACATCTGATACTTCTACCACACTATCATTATCGTAATTGTATAAAAAATAATTAACCAAGCGCGAAATTTTAATAATTTTAAAGTCCATATTTAAGCTTGCCGAATAAAACCAAAATTCAAAATCAGGAAACCAGGAAAAATGTGCATTTATTACACTTTTAAAACTTTATGACTATTGTTATTATAAATATTAAAAATGATTACTCACTTACAGTAGACATCAGTATTTTCTCATATGTTTCATCTTTGGTAGTCAAAGAAATAAAAAATGAATACAGAACGTTATAAAATAAATAGTTATATTATAAACTATTATATAATTATAACTATAATAGAGTCGTTTGTTAGAAAATGAAGGAAATTTGAGTTGATTATTTCTCTGAGAAGTTAGTTTTCTTAGTTCATTATTATGCTTCCGCCGCAGGCCCCAAATCTGGCTGAGTTAAAACATCGTTCACGGGTCACGTTCAAAAAACTTTCATTCCACATTAAATGGCCTCTTAAATTTAATTCTACAAGATCTGAAGCACGTACGGCAACGTGTGCACAGTGAAGTGAATATTGCAGTAGTAATTATTTTATAAATGTTCATGTTTAACATATTTTCCTTCATAATAAATTATTTGTAATATTTTTCTTCAAGCAAAGTCGTTTTATAACTTATAATAAAATCAAAATTAGAGCCATTTTAAATTTTCATGAGATGTGTTATCTTTTGTAGGTTCTATTGCTACTTTATTTGTAAATAAAACCGCATTCAGAGTTATTACTTATAATTTATATGTATTTTATTACAATTTTTTACGTGTCCGTGAAGTTCGCTGTAAAGATGATTACACTAATGAGTAGGCTTCTTACACACCACGTTGTCCACGGGTGTAGGCAACTATGGCATGTATACATACACACACACACACACACACACACACACACAAATATAAACACAGTAATTTAAATAAAATTTATCAAGTATAAGAAGTGCATTTAGATTGCAAAACAAAATATTATCGGCTTAGCTTATCTGTTTATCATAATCATGTTATTTCATTGAAATCGACCAAGCGTTGTTTGAAGGAGATATGCAGATATTTTCACACTATAAAAACTTTTGCGCCATTTACTCGGATTTAAATTTAAAAAACTTTGTGGTAAATTTCAGATCTCATGCAATTAGTAATACTCAAAGTTTTACTATTTGTCAAAACTAGCGAGGCGAGTAGCTTTGAATTTGAAATTTTCGTAGCATTTTGTTACAGTATATGGACATTATTGTCTTAAACTACTTGAAAACTTTGAATTAATATATTTTTTATCTATTGCTCTATATTCAAATTTTGATTTCAAATTGTAGAATAAGGAATGTAAACTTATACAGTGGGGTTGGGTAATAAGAAACTGTCCTTTTTCTTATTCTGTTCTTATATCAAAAACCTAGTATACATTCTCAGTTAAAACTATAATAAAATTGACTTTAAACTTGTTAGTACAAATTTAAAAGAGGTATCCATCTCATATGCAAAAAATTTTTAAGAATTGGAATAATATTTCATTTTTCGGTCTTAAACTATCAGTATTATTATAAATGAAAGCTGAAGGAACACATTTTGTAACCCGTATTTAGGAAATTGTATCTAGATTTCAAGAATCTTTTTACTGCAGTTTCTGCGAAATGTGTATAGTTTGTTCACAAAAGTCTTAGACTGGAAATTCTTATTGAGTTTGACAATTTTAAAACAAACAGTAAAAGTAAAAACTATTTAAAATTTTATTGTCTTGTGGCAACGTATATATGGTAGATGAATTTAAACTTCAATTTCTAGCATCTTACTTTCTATCTAGCTGTAACCACTCCTAACGTGCTACTCGCTGATAATACTGGAAGTACAGACAGATATAAGCTTACTTTACAAACTTTTGGTCTGAAATAGAGGTGTATAACAATTAATTGTTATATTATCTATTTGGAAAACTTCGATATAATTCTTAATTTGTTTAAGATGACAATTGATGCAACATTTTTATCCTTTGTATATAAACTTTAGTTTGATATTAAAATATACATAGCTACAAAATGTGTTACGTAAATGTGTTTATTTCTATGATAATTTTGAAAATAAAATCTTGTTTAAAATTATAATGATATTAAAGAGGCATTTCCTTTTACTTAGACAATAAAGAATGTATGATTATGTGAGCATTACTTTTTAATATCCAAAATAATGACATGAATAAGAATGAATTTATATATAAGAAAAAAAAAATATATATCTTTATGTGATAAAACTTTGCAACATATTCAGTCCATGACCCAGAACATAAAACAATAGTTTTCAAAACTATTGTGTTTTTTTGTTTGTTTGTTTTGTTCGCAGAACGGCTAGGGAAGGTTCTCTCATCTGACAATTAGAGATATGAACTGATTGGACCTGTACAAGAAAACTACTCGTAGGATTTTATGACATTTTTGTGTAGTTGGGTTATCTAAAGCAATATTTAGAGTGTCTTGCTTTCTGGAAATTTGAAACATTTTATAATAACAAAATGGTAACAGAAATTTATTATAATATTAATTTATAGATAATTTCAATACATAAACATTAGATTTATTCAAATAGTCGTAGACATATAATTAATATTAAATGATACGTATCTACTAATGAATCTAAATATAATATTCATATTGAATCCAATAAATGAACACAACAAAGTAATTAATTATAGTAACGTTCCTAATACAAAATAAATGGATTTCAAATGTTTAGTAATTTTAACTAGATTATATATATATAGTTCTAAGTTTTTTCAACCAAAATATATTTCTTAACAACTATCTGTATTGTATTATATAGGCAAAAAGAAATGGCTGATATCAAACTTTTGAGTGTAAAACTATAGATAGTTCCATAAACATAGAGGCCATAACTGTAATTCTGTTTTCTTTAAAACTCTTCACCTAAGAAATGCTATATATACTAGAAATTTTAAAAATATTTTCAGTTACAAAAATGTCTTTAATATATAAAGAACAAATATGTTTTTATAATGTTTAAATATCTATAGTCTTTAATAAACAACTACATTCTATTAATACATTAAATATCAGTTGTATAATATAAATAAAATAATACGAACCAGGACGACATTGAGAAAGAGGGAGTTTGTTCCGTTCCCCTCATTAACTGTACGAAACATATAACTATAGCTATATAACAAAACTGGGAATACAATTTCTTAATAAAATCACGAAGCTTTTTTTGTGGAGGATAGTTATCTCACTCGAGTCAGTCCTTATGCGAGTTGCTGTCAAAATACCAAAGTTATTGTTTTACAATACAAGAAATTGTATCCGTTCATTTTAAATTTAATATAAACCATTTAATGACTCCAGAAAATATTTTATTAGTAACAAACTTCATTGAATAAATATTTAATGAAATACCTACTTTTTTAGCTCTTATATAACTGAATGTTATCATAAAACAGAGCAATTCATAATTATTTGATTTTCTTCTAAACCGAGCAAATTTATTTTTATTACAAAACAGATCTAACGAGGACAATAAATAAAAGTTCTTACGTACAATTGTTTCATGAATTAGCAATTTGCATCATAAAGATGGTCCTACTATAAAGTAAATATTTATTACAAAAAATTAATTAATTAATAAAATAAAACTTTATGATATAAATGTTCAACTCAAAATAAATATTTAATAAATAATTTATAACTTTAATTTAAGGTATCTAATCTTTTTAATAATTGTAATATTATAATTTCATTTATTTAAATTTCTATTATCAGAATATCAAGCTACCCACGGTTAAAGGTCAAGTTGAATTAAGTAATTGTTTACGAAAGACAATCACTTATCTTAGCCTTTCTCTAAACAAAACAAACTACCCAAAAGGCGTTATATAATTGTTTTGTCTGTTGGTCTCAACCATTCCTTGTCTGCCTTATATTGAATACTCTCGACCTTAACCCTTCTCATTGTCTGAGATGTTTTGTTATAAACTTCACAAGTATCAAGATTGTTTTTACTATTGTTGTTAGTGACTTTGTCTGCTATCCGTCTCCCCCAACTAAAAACTTATTATTTATAAATAATCAATCAAAACTTAATATTTATACAAACTCACATAGTTTTATCTCGTAATTTTATTCTTATAGTTTTACGAAGTAAATTTTTATATGTTCGTTTGAATTATAAGATTGGAACTCACCGATTTCCATTAAAAACTTTCGTGAATTGTAGTCATAACCCACATAAATAGATGTATTTGTCTGTGAAAAATAAAGAATTTTTCGATAAATGCATAATGAATAACACACATTTATTATAAATAAAATCCGTGACAAATATACCACATTTTTAGAACTATAGTTTTAAGATATGTAGGCAACATCTAATGAACATGTTTTAAAACATATTTTTTATTTTTAATGTATAGAATTTCTTTAAGTAAATGTAATTAATTTTTTAATGAATGCTGGAAGCAGACGTTGAGAATTGATACAGACAGACGACAGATGTTTCTTTTGAATATAATGGTTTGTACATTTAATATAAAAAGCAAAACTTTTTTAAACAAGACATGTTATTTTTAGTCTTTCTAATATAAGCAGCGAGGCAAGGAAAAAGGATTTTACTGGTGAAAAATTACTAACTCTCATAGACATAAGGTAAGCAACCTTTCTTTGGAGAATATTAATGATTAAGAAATGTTAAAAAAAGTTTAAACGAGGTTCCTGTTCTCTCACTTACCGGTGAAAATTCTGCTATTGTAGTTACTTTTTCATTGACTATGTAATTTGAAAATAATATAAATTTAAAGAAAACTTAACGCTTTACACACGCTTTGACATATCAAAGAAGTAATGTTTAATGTTTATAATTTATTATTAACAATCATATTACAGGAGAAGTAAATTATAAAAAATATTGAAGTGTATTTATGTGATTCTTTGATTATTTATTAAATTTTGATTTAGTGAATTTCAATTCTAAACTCTTAATTTAAAAATAATTATGGCTTCTGCCTTCAGGTGTCGTCAATACTGTTTGACTTCAGAAATAAAGAGATTTTGGTATAGAGTGAATGTATCACGAGGTTCATGACCCGGTTATGATAGCACGAGCCAAAGGTGCCGGAAGGACTTTCCAGTATGCCAGGGAAACAGCGTTTTCACGCCTTGTGAATCTTTTGGTTGCATAAAATTTTGAATATGTCATATTTTCTAAGATATTTGAATCACATATTGTAAAAAACAATTGTGATCTGCTTAAAATGCAAATGAATCTACATATTTCTGATAAGGAAAATAGTTAACAGGAGAAAATAGCGCGGAGAATAACGCTATACTTTAATTTAACATTTTGAATATAAAAACTAAAAAAAAAGTTGTTATTGTAAGTTAACTGTAGGACATAGAGATATGCCATGGCTTATGTTTTTGAAGCTATCATTATTGTGGATCTATATTTTTTGTAATTGAGCTGAGCGAAGCGAAGCTCTTTACTACCCAAATTTTCAACTCTTTGTTATCCTATTCCTCATTCAATTTACGAGCTACACGCACGAAATTTTGCACACATGCGCATAATGAGCAAAACCCGGTCTGGATTGAAAATCAGCCGTATCGTAATTGTAGTTTTCGAGATAATTGATAAAATGTGTCCCATATAATAAACATAGAATGTTTTTGTATCGCCCGCGCTGCGTAGCGAGGCCAACCCCGCTTGCGTGGATTTAGTATATATTTAATCCTTTACGTAGGCAAGAGCTTTTGCGACATCTTCAACAATAATCGTTATAATATAGTAAATTTACATAAAACGATAATTAATTTAACACCATCTTTTTTCACAAATAACACTATTTGTAACTTCCAGAGTTTTTGAGTATATCGCATTTATACAGACTGACGCACGCATGTATAGTTTTAGGTTTTCAAAATATCTTTTAATTAGTATTTACTTTTAATTTAAATTAAGAAATAATTTCATGAATAGCGTGATTGCTAACTTTGTTGGTTTAATAAAATCAGGAAGGCAAAATGTGAAAAATAATAATAATAATAAATAGAAATATAATTGATTAAGAATGAAACAAATTTGTACACTCTATAATGAGTGTAGAAAACACTCCATAGTAATAGAATTAATGTATAGTTTGGTTTAAGTTCTAAAACATAAAGTAGATTAAAATGTATAATATTTATCAGAGGCGAACTATACATATATCAGAGGTTTATAAACCTATAAATTGCAATAACCTTACTGAGCCAGGTGGTCCGACACATGGTTGAATTTACGAAGCACGAAGATAAAACGGAAACACGTGTTTTGAACTAGAAATATAACTTTTTTATGACATAAAACATTTTTTGAAAATTCTATGTCTACCTCAACGTATACATGTTATTTGCTGTGACGAAGACCCAGTGTCAGTCAATAAAGGATTTTAAAATATTTTTTTTTTTTATAAAACAAAATTATTGTTTTCGTATGAACTGCAATATTTAGGACAATTGTTTTTTATTATTTGGATAAAATATAGAACAGGAACATGAACGGAACGGAAAGGAACCGAACCGACCCAAACCGAATCGAATCGAACCGAACCGAACGAAACGGATCGGAATGGAACGGAACAGAATTGAATACCTACTTAAGATCGCAGAACTGATTTTTTATACAGAAAAACTTGACGCTAAACTAGGCTTTGACGGTCGGTATTAACAAAATCTAATGAAATTTCAAAACAAATTTACGCTCTTTAATATAAAAGGCAATTAAATTTTAAAGTTAAGTTAGATAATAACTAAGTATTATTAATTACGCTTATTTTTGTTTTAAATTAATATAAATTTAAAAATATGTACTACATAATCAGGTTTATTATATCGTTTATAAGTTAGAAAACAATTTGATATACGTACTTTAATAAATTATTACAGATCACATTTTTAAAATTTTAAATAGTGAAAGATGTAAAAAAAATTGTATCTTTTTTTAAAATATATTTTATAATCTACCTACAATTCAATTAATAAAATAATTTTACAGCCATTATGAAAGCTCTTTTCTCATTTCATTTTTCAATAACACGAACTTTTACAATATTGATTACTGTTAATAGTCAGTACATTGCACAATATATTTCAATAAACTATCTTTATTAATTTAGTAAACTTTACTAGTCTTTATTATGGAAGTTTTCTGGGACCTACTAGCTTTAAACAATATATTTCATAGCTGTTTAAACCACTTCTGTAAACAACGAAATAGGAAGACGATGTGGTTAAAAATTTATTAATGTACTTGTATTTTATACAATAATAAGATAAATTATAAAGAAAGTCAAATAAATATCCAGCCATGTTTCTGATGAAAACTTATTCGAATTCGTGAAATCTGAAATCTGAGGAGCAAATATATTAATGTTCCCACTGTGATGTATGTTGCACCTGCGGACTGCACGTTACCAGGGAAATGATCTTAGATATTAAAATAAATTCCTATTTAACGTTAGATATTATTATTGGTATTGGAAGTAAGATGAGTTGGTCATAAGGTTTTTGTGCATTACATCTGCTTTAAGCTAAAAGTGTAAATGTATGTGTAAATTTGTACAAATTATGTGTAAATTTGTACAAATTAAATGTTATGTAATAAAATATATATCTCAATTAATTGTTTTTTTTGTTTGTACGATAATTTATTTATTATCGATAGTCTAATTTGTTGGAATAATGATTTTGTTTAGATTACTTAAAAAATATGAATATATATAAAACTATATTTCGTTTTAGAAAAGGATTTCCATTCACAGGCAACATATACTGTTAATGTATAGTTAATTAATGTTATAATTTACTAGAAACATATAAATTAATAAAGGCATTTTGGTGGAAATGTTTAAATAAGTAAAGAAGTAATTAATGATTTTTCTGAAAATATTTAAATATAAGAAGCTCAGAGTTTTAAGAAATAATACATATTGTTTGAAGATAAATGTGAGTAATAGTGACATTCACTTTATTTTTTTTTACTTCATAAAATAAAAACCAATTTTTAGATATTCTATCATCAGAGTCTAAGAAATAAGTAAGGTTTTTTTGTTAATGAATGTCAAGTTGGTATCTATATTTTATTATGAATATATAAATATATAGAGATTCAATGATCTGCCTCATAATAACATGAAGCTATTAGGCCTGTACTAAAAATAGCTTTAAATTAGAGGCCGACAGGTCAATATACAAATCCATTCTTCAAGCGGTTTTAAGTCTCGGTATATTTTAATGAAGTTATTAAAGTAAGTTCTATGAGAAATAAATAAAGGAGTAGAAAAATATGAATTGAAAATATATTTCAATTAAAACAGCAGGCTTATAGTTATAATATTTCATAATCTAATAAGAATATTTCAACTATTTCCTCAATAATACAATTTGTTTCATATATTTGGTATTGAAATGTTTTATAAAATCAAACGTAAGCAATAATTATATTTATATATGGACACCAATTTAAGCTTTTTTTCCTGCAAAATAAACATAAACAAATAGAAAAAATCGTAGAATAAACAGTAAGTAGGGAATTCTATATATATATACGAAGAAAGTTCAGAAAGAAAAATAACTTTCCTGTTTTTGTTGAAGAAAAGTAGTATTTTTTTAAATATTTCTTTTTAATTTTTAATTTATCAAAAGAGCAATTTTATCCTGACTGTTATTAAACATTAGTTTCTTTATTTGTCACCATTTTTCAGGCTAATAACCTAAAACGTTACATTGCAGGAGCACAGAAAAATACATGGGGTATCTTTTATCTTGAAAAATGATAAAAATCATATCCTTATAGCTTGGGCAAAGCTGATTGCAAAAGCAAATATTGTTATAAATATATTTCAGAAAAATAAATTTTCACATCAAAATAAATAACATGAGAGACATAAAATCACTATACAAATGTTGCGTGAATGCCTTCTCCGTCACTACAGCAATTAAATTATTCTGCCTTTTATCAAAATTAATTGACCTTAATATTTTCAACTTTCAAGCTACATTATTATTTTTAACAATAAAAATAAAATGAACTGAATATTGCAGTCTTAAAATAGTTTAACATACCGAGTTACTATATACTATACCAGGGTGATCCAACAGCGTACTATAAAATTTAAACTTGCATACATCTATAATTTTGTCATTATGTGAACGTTGAAACAAGGAATGCAATCACTCTATTCCCGATTTAATTTTTTTAAAACAATGATACATTAGAAATAAAAGATATAAATACTTAAAAAAACATTTTTTAACTATAAAGTATTATTAAAGTGGGAAAATTACTAATACATATCTTAAGAGATATCCATATTTTTCTTTCGCTTACAACTTGCATAATAAAATGAGTATACAAGAAATTTGCAGTTTTAATATAGCTTCTTCCTGTATTTTAAAGTGATTTTACTTGTAACATTTGTTGAAGTTTTGAAGCTTTTTGTTTATATGCATCATAGCAGAGATATTTATCTCTTTCTATATCTAAGTTTTGTACTATATATCGGAGTCGTAGTTGTAAGTATTGACACCAAAATGTAAAGACATTTGTAATAAATACGCTGCGATTCTTAACGCCGCGCGCCGCTCAGAATTAAGTAACATAATATCTGTTTTTATAATACCATTGATAGACGCTGAGAATTCGATTCCAAGAACATTTCACGATTTTTTCGTAACGCGGTACGGTATGCCTCCATTTTGTTTTTTCCTATCTTGATAAAAAAAGGGCGTCATATTCACAAATTTTAACCACAAAACATGGGTCATAAATATAACAAATGCGAGAGCTATTGCGTATTTTGATTGCAATTTTCATTTTAACTGACAATTTGATTTAAATGATGAAATTCGACCGTCATTAAGACGATAGAATACAACAAGCGATATGGCGAAAACAATTTTTGGTTTAAAACAGCACAATATTAAGATTATAAAATATAATTATTGATGTTAGCTTATCTTGATAGTCAACTCTGTTTGGTAATAACTTCAGGTAAAATTGTTTAAGTACTAAAAACTATAGAAGAAGTGAAGAATTTACTAGTTTTTTCTATCTATCCATAGCACTTTCAAATTCAAATTCAACATAACTTTATTTAGACATCACACAAATACATAAATAGAAATACAAATATAAATATAATTAACAAACAAAAGAAAACAAAACGATAGAATTAACCAACATTAAAAGCAAATGGAACTGTGACATCTAAAACGGTAAACCAGCTCTCTAACGGTAAATAAGCTCTTGCTGGAATACGTGACCCAGCGCTGATTTTCAGTGGCTGCCGCGCCGTGAAGTGAACGAACGTTGATTTCAAGTAGTGTTTCTGGTTAATGCTGGTTATTCATGGTGGCATGTTTTCTTCCCTTAGTCTTGTCATTAATATAGCAAAACCTGTTTTCTTTATTTTTTTCAAAATTATTTTTATCAAAATTTATAAATCTATTTAAATTCTTAATTGCATGTATTAGGTATACTGTAAACGGAATGAATTGCCAACTTACTTACTTATTTATTGAAGTAATTTCTATAAATTAAATACGAATAGACAAAATTTTTATTGTATGATAAAAAGTGAAAGCAGTTTTTTAATTGCTTGGTTCAAGCAAACTACCAACGAAAATATAAGGCAAGCATTACATTTTTGTGCAGATAATTATAAAGAAGTGATTTGTTTGTAGCCATATATTATTTTGGCCTTACGTGACTTCTTTATACAACATTAATTAATGGTAATAGTCAATACATTGTATAATATATCAAATAATCTATAGATAATAATTTAGATCCTTACAAGTTTAACGCAAATATACTGCGGGTCATTCCTCGATGATAAATGCTTTCGTTTATCGAAGTTTCTAGGGGCCTACTAGCTTCAACCATATATCATGACTGTTTAAGTAACTATTTAAACTCAGATATAGAAGGATGCGGATAAAAATATGATTTTTTAATTTTTTAATTTTTATTAGTTTATACACCTTAAAAAAATTATATAAAATTATATTTAGATAAAGTGGTTTTCTTAAATTTGATATAATTAATTTTTATCTGAATGTATAACATGGTTTGGTGAAACTTGCTTCATTGTTGTTTCATAGGATTTTTAAAAAATATTTTTGACTTTATGAATCCTTGACGGATTTGTCGAAAAATCCCTGATCGAAAGTCAAACAAGTAAAGCCCAGAGCGTTATCTGGGACCACGGAAAAAAATAATAATAAGGTTTTTTATACTATTAACTATACTAGCTAAATTATACAACGAGTACATAACAATTATTTTGTATTTTCTTGTAAGATTTTTTTTTATTGTAACCGATTCAACTATTATTATTAACCGATTAAACTCTTCAATAAGAAAGAAAAATTATAAAGAGAGTCAAGTAAAGAGCCAGCCCTGATGCTGTTAAATCTGAAATCTGGGGAGCAAAGATATTAATGTTCCTACTATGATGTATGTTGCACCTGCGAACTGCACGCTAACAGAGTAAATGATCTTAGATATTAAAATAGATTCCTTTTTAATGTTATTATTATGAACATTGGTAGCAAAATTTTAGTTTTAGTGGATAATATTTTATAATTATGACATTGGACAAGTTAGTTAAATATTATGGAATAAAACATATATTAAAACTAATTACTAATGCTATTAAAATTATGGTTTGTTTCTATGATAACGTAAATATCATATATATTTAATATCGAACACGATTGAACTAATTCGTTCGCGTTCTCCAATAATGATCTAGTTTAGATAAAATGAAAATGTGCTTACATTTTGGACAATGTACCGTATTATAATATGGTTTTCATTAAGTGGCAATTTATTTGGTTAATGTATATTTAACGGCGGTTATAAAGGATAAGCATTTGCATTAATGATTAATTGATTAATGTTGGCTGATTAAGCAAATAGTTAAGAAATAACGATATGAATTAAAAAATATTAATTTAATTTTACAAGTTAAGACTTTCAAGGAAATAAGAAAAATCTTTTGTAACGGATGCGATCCTCAACAATAATCTTCCTGGTTAAGAAAAATTTAATATTATTAACATTAATCATTTCTTGTTTATAAATAAAATACATTCCATCATTACTGGCTATAAAGTCATTAAAAAACTTATTTTATTCATTTTATCCAGATTGAACTTATATCATTCAGCAAACGGATCAGAAGTAAATTGCATAATCATTCATCAAAAACTTTCAATTTATTTAACGTCATGTTTTTATACTCAATGTCATAAGTTTCCGTTATTTTTTTCACAGAGACCGAGGCCCTTAATATGATATATGAGTAATATTTTCAACTTTATATGAAAATATATCATTTTAACGCCCTAAAGTCCGGTAATAACACGTTTATATTTATGTCGCTTCTTGTTCAATTAGAACATGTTTATATTTGTAGAATTCTATAGCATATTTGTTGTTTGTGTTGCTTATATCATTATTATTGTATAATGAGGAGGAATGTATTGACTATAAAATTCTATAGTATGCACAGTTTAATGTGGGCTACATATGGCATCTGTCAGCATATCAGTAATAAGGTGACATAAATAAAAACATCGATTTAAGCGAATGAATCGATACAAACTTCAGAGTTCTATTAATTGAAATCAGTTATAATACATAGAAAATACTAATAGCTACTCAATTTTTATTGGGGAAATGCCGTTCCATTATTTTATCGAAAATAAAATTTAAAAAAAAACAATTACATAATTAACAAAAAGATTTATTCAGTTAAATTATCAGAACTACTATTTTCTTCTTCAGTGCTAGAAGCTCTTGGAGATGTTGTTAATTCGTTTTCTTACTTAATTTAATTTGTTAAGTTTTACATAGAAATATCTATAGAAACAATAACATGTGTTAAATTTATAATGAAAAATAAGAAATACACAACAAACAATTAACAATCAATATGTAAAGATGCAGAAATCGTATTCTTTGAAGGACGACATATAGGCGTCTGTCACATCTGGTGACATATCGTCTTACCAGAAACCCTTTTGCTGTAAAATACAGTTTAAAATTTAGTTTATGCTTGAAATGTTTCTTTAATAAATATGCGAGAATTAAATCCGTTTAAATTAAAATAGTTTTTCTTTGAAAAGCGTACAAACTTTTTATGCCACAAAAAATTCCACAAATAATATTATTTATTAGGACAAGATTAAGAAAAAAATCTGAAAACAATACATTTGTAATAAATCATAAAAATGTAGTTATGGGGTCTTCAAATTTAATTTTACATTGGATATAGTACAATGTTTATAAAATCTAGATAGGGTAGACAGAATTTAAGTTATATATTGGATGTGGGTAGAATGTGTTTTAGAAAAGATGTAGGTAGACAAGTTTTGTGATTGTGATGGGGGTTGAGGAGAAAAGGTAATAACAACGAGTGTAACAAAAAAATGTGACTCTGTTTGCTGAAAATTTAGAGCTAAGTATTCACTTACATTCGTAAGTGCTGATATATATATATTGAATTGTAACCCAGATGGGGAATTGTAAGTAAAGTGAAACGAGAACAAAGTCATATGTACGAGTGAGTCCAGAGTTTTATTACAATTATAATTTATTTTCTCACATTATCGTCATTAATCAATACAAATATATACATGTATGTTTGTATTTATGTACATATGAATTATAAGTATTATATATATTGTTTGTATCGTGTATGTAATCTTGTCGCTCATTGTTTTTTATATTTTTTTTATTGTACTTTTGTGACTTTTGTTAGTCTTATCGGTTGACTGGTAAGGAGTGATAGTGGTTGAGTGCTACCATCAGCCTTTCAGTGACTACATTTATAAAAACTACCCAGGACTTTTTAAAAGCGACACAATGAGTTTAATATATATTCAATATAATACAAAAAAATAAAAGACAAAGATGAGGTCTCTTTTCGCATAACTATATATCTGCTGAACGCAATTGACGTCACGTCCCCGCTATGTACCCAGCTCATGAGTAAGGGTTTGACCGAGGTTTGAAACTAGATGAGCAATTCCAAAATGAATGAAGTAAGTACTGATAAATATAAATAAAAGTGACGTTATTATTATTTCTATTTATGTAGTTTATTAAACTACAAAAGATTTTATGGCTATATTGTATAGATAAATTAACTAAATTTCTAACTTTATTAATATTTACTCTAAATGTGATATGTCTTAAAAAACTTGAAACTTTCTGTTTATTTTAGGACTTTCATCTTGTTTTATGTAAAAAAAAATATTCTTTGAATTGCTTATTATTTTGTGACATTTGCTAATGCAAATGATTATTATATACAAAATAATAAGCAATTATTAGATAATCCTAGCGACATAGATTTTCACGCGTATACATTTAAATAAAACTATTTTTACGGATTAAATTCACGTTTTGAATGCTTTGCAGCAATTGTGTTCACGGGTAGACGAGATGTAAGTGTATGTCAGACAGACAAATAATTTTATTTCATATAGAGATAAAGTTACTATGTTCACATGTTCCGGGTGAGGTTTGATATTGTGGATTTACATTATGTAGCTGCCTGCTTTAAGTTACGTAATTAAATTCGCTATATTTTATTTAATATGGCTTGTGCCGTCAAAAAAGTTTAAAGTAAAGGATTAAAATTTTTATTTATTAATTAAATTTATAGGGTATATGTTAAATACTAATAGTTTCAAAGAAAAGTAGGCAATGCCATATATCTAAGTTTAAGAACGAATCAACATAATGTTTAAGGTTTATATTAAAAATAAGTGTAAGAAAATTAAGTTTGGATCTAGGTTTTACGTATACTTTACAAATTCCTGTATTTTATACAACGTGTTAAATGGAGGAGTTGATCTGAAGATGTTTTTGTACATAGAATATAATTTAAAACTACCAAATCACCAATTTTTGAACATTTTGTCTTTCTGTTTGTATGTTTATGTCTAATTCCTAAAGAAAATACAAAATAACAGTTCTACCACTTATTTCTATTAAGATATTTCAACAAAATATCATAATGAGTCCTTAAACACCTATGTATAGGAACAAATTGTGTTATATTATTGAACATTAAAATTAAAGTATCACAAAAAAAATACACAAAATGCGCTCGTCCTATAAATTAGTTTTGATGTACAAAACTAGATGACGCCACAGGGGTTATGAAATGACTTCAGCCGCGCTATTTCTTGAAAATTTGAAAATTTTACATTTAAAATATTTGCTTTTGGTGAGAACTTCCTACATTCTAAATTCATTCAAATTAGTGCGAGTTCCACCTTTAACCAAAAGTTTAACATAATAAAGAAAATTATAAGAAAAGCTGTTTTAATGAAACAAACAAACTACTTTGGAAACTTTTTACCTTTAAACCAATACACCATGCGACTGAGGCTGCTGGCAGAGCTGGTAAACAATATAAACGTTAAGCCACGTTATAAGCATGTATACACTTTCAAACACAACGATTAAACTCTCCATAAAATTGCTTAGTTTATGTATGTATATATTGACTTAGATATATACCTATTATAATGTATACATGTAATATTTATTAAGTATTAATAACATTCATGAATTTGTGCTCCTTCTACATATTATATAAAATATATTGTACCACTTCTTATATTAATCTATATTTAATCCTTTGCTTATTTTTACAAAATTAACGATAACATTTTTGCACCTATATTATAATTTGCCAGTTTTCTTTTTAAGTTTAATCTTTCATTTTATTGATTCTATTCTCTATATTATTTTTTATTTATAGAATGCGATAAAGTGTAATATCTTACATCTTATCTTAATATGTTAAATATTAATACTAGATTTGTTTGGTTATCTTTACATAGATATATTTCAGGTGGCATTAAAATTTGAATTATTTCCGGTAGATTTTGGTATAAAATAAAATTTCATTAGTTTTGATTCTCACAAGATTTTGTTATTTATTAACAATTGGTTGTTTCTTTCTTTTCTACTGATCACTGTGTTCAAAATTTGTTCTCGTTGTGATTTTGTTAGATAGTTTTGAATTTATCTTCCATAGAAAATTAGAAAGGATTTTTCTATTTAAATGTACAATAGTATTTGCATATAAATGCTTACAATAATAAAAAGCAAGTAAATATTTTGAAAAACTAAACACATTTTATAGTGTTAATAATTTTTCTTCTTCGCTTCTCTGAGTGACACTGTAATCATTACGAATCTATCATGATACTAAATAATAAAAATAAGATATCGATCTAAATCTTCTAAACGTTTAAATTTAAATTCTAATGCACTAAAATCTACAGAAGATTTGGTCTTGGCAAATTATTCCGAAAAAATGTTTTGATTGTTTAATTTAAAGCACATAACATATTAAATAACAATACTTAAACTGTAACATCTTTGATTGCTTCAATTTTTTTTTTTAGAATTCATCATGGTGTGCGCGATAAGCAAAGTCGTTGTGTCTTACCAAAACGGTGAAGGCAATCGTTGGTTTGAGTGGATATTCTGACGCTCACTACGCTGGCGAAATCCACATTTCTTCTCACTAGGCCAGGCGGTATCCGTGAAGGAATTCCCAATGTAAGAAAAAATAATGGAATTCCTTGTCTAAGATTCATTCTCGCCAAAAACGCATACTTCGACATCAACTCAAACCCCCTACCTCTAAAAACTGTGAAGCCAGAAATCTAAAATTTATACAGTTCAGAAATAATCAAAATATTTTATAACTAGGTTCAATTCTTTCCAACAATTTGTATACAATTATAATAATTTCAGTAAATATTATATTTTATATAAATTGTATTATATTTCTCTAAACACTTAAAATCATTTGACTTGTCAAAACTTGTGCAAAAACAAAATTTACAAAACTGGTAAATTTTGAATTTTAATCAATTATTTATTTTGACTTCTTTTTCTTTAAATATTGCGATTAATACATTCGCATGATATGAGTTCTAAAAATAAGTACTTGGATATAGTTATATTTTTAGATATTAAACTAAATAAACATTTCGTATACGAGTATATGTTATCATTTAAAATTGATAAAATTTATTTCCATGAATTTAATACCTATGGATGAGCACAGGTGTTAAATTCATGCACAGGTGTGACTGATAAGATTATTCTGTAAGTGACTAATAGTTAATCTAATCTCTTCTGTTAAGGTTGAATCCTGTTGCACACAACATACAACCACAGGCAGCTATACATCATTATCAGAGGCATGATTAAAATGCTCACGAGGCTATATACGGCTCCTATACGCTATTGGTTCATTGGTGTGGAAATATGAGGTGTAAATGTTAATGGTGAGTTTTTACCTAAACGCATTTTGCGAAGCACTTACATCTGCAACCTCAATCGCATATGAAAATCGTTCATTGCAACGGTATCTTACAACTTTTTGGCAGACAGTTCTCCAACACTTTCAAAGTTCCAAATAAGTATCGAATACATTGATTTATTATATTTTTATAATGAAATTTTATTAGAAATTTATTTTCTTATTTAAAAATACAAAGATTTTATAATATTCTAATAAATGATTGACCTGTACTTATTTAACTTAACATTTCAATATTTTTTACTTATTTTAGCAGATATGTAAGATGAAATGGAATAATAATTATTTTATTTATACAATTCGCGTCAATTATAAACCGAAGTTTCGAATGCTTTGCAGCAAGCGTGTTTTTTCGGTAAGACGAGATTTTGCTGTCTGTCAGTGAGTCAGTTAATTTGTCATCTACCTCCAACTGTTTCTTTATGGGCATAGACATAAGTCATGCCAACATCACTATAAAAAAACACGCTTGTACGTCATCTCTATATGTATGTTACACTCAAAAATATATATTTGATAAAATGTATATTAGATAAGATAATTTTACACATTACGCTATAACCAAAGAAGCATCAAATAATATCAGATAATACATGATAATAACTAGTATAAAATAGTTTTAGTATGAAATAATATTTAGTATTATACAAATTCGAATCTGTAATGTCCTTTCTTCAGCAAACCCGAAACATGAAGACTCTTTTTATCTTATTATCTATATCAGGTGCGTGAAATTATTTTCGTATTTTTTCTTATTTCCAAGTTTTTGGAGGTCGTATAGCTTGAACTTTAAATAAAGTAATTTAACCAGTTAAATTATAAAAATAAAACACATTAATTATTATAACTGATATTATCATAAAATAATAACTCTTTCAATAAATTACTTCTTTAATTTTCTTGAATTAAAGACAAAAAAACTATGCAGGATTTTTGTTTATGACGTCATATTTCCTCGGTTTTAAAATTTATAAATTGTACCACTAAAAAATCTTACAACGTAATTTCTTGTTGTTATTAGTATATTCAAAATTTTCTATAAAAGATACTTATTAAGCCACTGTACAAACTAATTTTGGATAGTATGACGTAACTTGAGAAGCAAACGTTATATTCAGTTTGGGTTGGTAACAGTTTGGGAAAAACAAACACATTCAAAAAATGTCGCTTTATACCTAGATACCACGTGAATATAATAAGTATAAGTATATGTATATAATATATATAAGTGATAATTCGGCCAGTCAGAAGAGTACGAAGTGTGTACTAAGTATATAAAGTGTGTAATTAGAAAATGGATATTGCAAGAGTCATTAAAATTAGACTCTTTGTTATTGTGTTGGTATACTGAAAGAAACATATACATTGACATATATTCTTACAAAAATATGATTATATTGAAACAGAATATTATTTATTGTACCAAAATGTTATTCGTGACCAACACATGACCAGAAAAGAAATATCATAGAGGTGTTATTTAATTAAGTTTTATTTAGTGTAGTATAAAAATTACAAAACTTTTGACTACATTTTTTAAAAAATAAATATTATTTTATAAGCGTATTATTTACTTAAGACAAATAATCGTGGCGTTCCTTTATTCTATTATCGTACTTTTTCAAACAAAAGCAGAAAGAGAGGAAGATTGTGAAATGATATATATCAAGAACCAGTTAGCCGAAGAAGACTGTGCTATTGACGTGCTCGTATTCTTTTGATTTCACTTTAATTTGTCAACTTGCTTCCGATCATTGTGGCACAATAAAGTTTACTGTGGAAAAACCTAGATTGTGCTGCCTTCTTAAGGTGAAATCTGAATTATTGTTTCCGTGACTTGATTCAATACTTACATGGCTTCCTTGCAAAATAGTACAATCACGCCGTCATCTATCGAATTCTCAAAATTACAAATACGTTTTTCGAATAATTGAATTTTGGCAGTCGTTATCCAAGATCATGATATTAATACGACTTTCACAGTAACGATTTATATGTTACTCAAAAATTAATAAAATTAGTGGGATTATAAGTTATTATGATATAACAATAATAGGGCTGACGACTGTAAAGATTTACTATAGAATTGGCTTTATAGATTCAATATGTTACTATATACTCCATGGGTGGAAAATCAACTTGATCGACCACAAGAGATCAACAGAACAATAAAAAAACCATGCAACCAATATGTGAAACCGTTTTTATAACAATTTGCCATATCTGCGTATATGTAATGGTTAGTATATATATTAAACTTTTTAATTCAAAATTTCAAAGGAATTCTTCAGAGACTAGACTAAGGACTGAGTGTTATTTGTTCTAATTTCATTATTTTTATTATATCATTTCTTTTATTTATTTTATTTATCCTTACACATTTTAAATGTTACCTTTGAAACTTTAGTAATCACACTGTTCTGACCACTCCTTCAGAGAATAGTGATATCAGTTTTACTCCTTACATATAACATTTTTATATTTTTATTTCAGGTGAGGCAACAACCAAGAAGGCTCAATGAGTTTTTGCGCATATTGTTTCCGCCATATAACATCGATATGTAAATCAATATCAAACGAGAACAGGACTTATTTTTATTTGATTCAAACTTGCCAAACGAGAAGAATGTATCCGTTTACGTAAAGGAGATATGAACAATATGGAAAGACTTATGTTGTTCATATAAATTAATTGCTTTCATGTGTAATTGAAAATAGATAGAAGTTATTTAATAAGAACTATTAATTAAATATTATTAAGACATCACAGCACGTGTAAGCTAGAAAAACAGACACTGATGAACTTGCAAAGTGTCTTTGAAGAGATTGGATGTTGCATGTATTTAATCGAATAGCTCAAAAGAGGCTTGATGAATTCACATATATCAATTGATTTATAGAAAGAATTGAAACAGACCAAATGAACAATATCATGTGGTAAAGATTACCACTGGTAATGATTGTTTTCCCAAAATAACACCCGATGACAACGGTTTCATTATTATAACAAAAGTGAAAGAAACGAGAGTTTCAGTGCTAAACGATACATCTATTGAATAAAAAATGCTGAGCATCTCTAACTGCTGTGTGCTGATCCCGCTGATGAAATAAGTGATTTCATTTCCTGAGAAAATTTGTAAGACCGAATTCATCAAGTGTTCAAAGATCATTAGACAACCACAAAAATGATATATAATGATGGGAGCGTACAAGTTGATAGCTAAGAAAAAAGATTTATTTTTAAACCGAATACTTATATTTTGTAATTTAGAATCAAATTTTTGCATTCATTCAAAGCCGATAAAGAAAATGTTCAAAGCCGCCAACTATCGAATGTTTTTGGCTTACCACCGCACCATCTACAACTGAAGGTTGCCTCGTTAGTCATGATTCGAAGTATAAACCAACCAAAACTATGAAAACATGGAACGCATTTAATAATAACAAAACCGATGATTAATGTTATTCATGTGACGTTAGTCATAGGAAAATTTGAAAGTGAGGAAGTTCTTATTCTGAACATTTGAATAATACCAACCTATATGCTATTTAAATTCAAAACCTTTAAATTTTCGATTGATCTTGTTCTGTGCCGATTAAAATATTACAAGGTCGATATCGCTTGTTTTTCTCACAAACATCATTATTGTATAAAAATATATTTGAAAGCATAAACACAAATTTTGATAGGTGATATAATGCTTTAGACTCATTGGTTTCACATGTTTTAGTTTTAATGAAGATGATAGGTGAAGCGTACATACAAGTTATAGAAAATATTCTTAGGAATCCGGTTAATAACGTTTACTATTTATACACTAGGTATAATTTGTTTTATTTAATGAAATCTGAATTGGAATGGTTTACTAAAAATATATTTATTATCATTTGTTTAATTTCAGGCGTAACCCTAGAAATTCTCAAATTTTAAGCATCAATAATGCACATAGTATCAACTCATCGTACTTTAATCCCAGTTTACCAACAGTTGTCATTGCTCACGGTTGGCTCGGAAACAAAAAGTCTTCACTCAATCCAATTATTAGAGACGGTGGGTATTTCTTTGTTAATGTAAGCGTACAAATCACTAACTCGCGAGAATCTTGTCCTTTTATACTTTTCAGTCTATCTTGAGAAAAGCGATGTTAACTTCATTGTTTTGGAAGGGAAGAATCTCGGATACAAAGATTATGTCACAGCAATAGCTTGGGTTCCTGGTGTGGGGAAAGGACTGGGACAGTTCCTCAAGTTTTTGAATACTTTAACTGGGGCTCCTTTCGATAAAATGCATCTAATTGGATTTAGCTTAGGAGCTCATGTTGTCGGAAACGCTGGAAGAGAACTTGGTGGTAGAGTTGCTCGTATCACTGGTAATTATTTTTTATTTATTTTTAATAATTTGAGAAATATTGTTTTCAAAAATACAATTAAAATATTATTTCATTCTAAGGTTTGGATCCCGCTAAAATATTGTGGAATGGGAATGACCTTCTCCTCAGTAAAACTGATGCAGTATATGTGGAAGCCATCCATACAGATGGCTCACTGATTGGTCTCGGGGTTGGATATGCTGTTGCGAGAGCCGATTTCTTTCCAAACGGTGGCCGAATGCAGCCTGGTTGCTATATACCACTAACTGGATGCAGCCATGACCGTGCATTCGAGTTTTTTGCTGCAACCATTACTTACAACCACCTCGTGGGTCAAGAATGTGCAAACAGTCACCAAGTTATTGCTAATACTTGTCGGGGAAATTATTTACATATGGGCAACGACCTTTTAAATAAAACTGGGTAAGTATTTTAATAAACTCCGTCTTTTAAAAAGTCACAATAACATTTTATTTTTTTATTTAAAATCGATTTAAATAAGAAGGATTTAAATAAATAGAAAGAAATTTTTTATGTTATTTTTTAATTTAATCTTTGATTTAACACAATTTTATAATATTCTTACAGATCTGGTTTATATAGAGTGAATACAGGAGCAAGTCATCCTTTTAATATGATATGATTTATTACAGAATAAATTTAATATTTTTTTATTTTAAAAAGTGATTTTATTAAGCCCCTTAAATTATATATTTTTTATAATTTTAAACCGTCACCGTATAATTCGATCATTTTTATTATAAATTTATTTTAAAGATACCATTGACGACCTTCTATATAACTATAATAACTTTGTGGAAGACAAGGTTGAATAAAAAATTGTTTACTTCAAAAGTATCATATCTGTATGTATAATGTAATCAATTTAATTTATTTGATTATAAATATTAAGAAATCACCTAAAACTTTGTATTTGTACTTTTGGTAAGAGATTTCAAGAAAAACATATTTTTGTTAACATTTATTTACTTCGTATAATTTACTATCTCATTAACATTGTTGACTATAAATTTATTTTGTCCAACCTAATATTCAAATTTACCTTAGCTTTTAAATTTTCCTTTGAGCATCATCGTAAGTATTACATTAATCATCAACTTTGTTATCATCAAAAACGCTGTTTTGCAGAGTGTTGGTTGCTTAAAATTTCGAAAAATGCTGACCATCGAGACAATCCTATCTTGTAAATTGTACATTGGTTAGTTAAATACGTCTAAGAGATAAGATAAACGTAGTTAACATTGATATATATATGTATTTTGATTTATTGCCGTTTTATACCACTTCATGAATATATGTTTACAATGCTTCAAAAATTACAAAATTATATGAGTAAAAACAATACATATTGAAATTTACTTAATTAAGTTGGTCATTCGACAAATCTTATCTTTCTTATCTATAAACGAAAACATAGGCTGATTTATTTTAATTATTTGGCAATAGTAGGCTGATAGAAATTTGGGTCAATTATGTCTTTTGAAATACTAGAGATATTATAATTTTCTGTACCGATAGGCCAGGCCAAGAGATACAACTCTTCCAAGAAAGGCTGTTCCAATTGCTTAACAATTAAAAGAAGTACACATTTTGAGCTTTTGCTTCATATATATATATACCATTGCACTCGATACATATATTCTTGTTGAAGAATATAAGTTTCCTTGACCGGGAAGTATGACATTTCGGAAAAGCAACTCAAAAACACACAAAATTTTATATATATTATTTTATAATTGTTCGGCATGCGCTGTCCTTCTAAAAAAATAATTGTGTTTCTATATGTTGAATGATTTCTCTAATTAATAAAATGAGTTTGATTATTTAAATACGAAAATCATGACGTATATTCAATATTTATTTTAAAACTAGCTGTTGTCGTATTCTGTAGAATAGCACTTCACAGGGCAACTTTTTCTTTGAGGACACTTGAAGTAATGCCGAGACAGACAGTTTTTTGAGAGAAACTATATCAATTTTGAATGTTAAAAAATATTATTTTCAGTAAAACAAGGTAAAGTATTCACTTTAAAATATTCAAGACTATAATTTGATTCAAGACTATAAGGCTAAGTTCATTTTATGAAACGTTAGATATTTTTGAATATTTTATTAACTTCTCTAGCAGTGAATATACACTTTTTAATTTGTTTGAGTTAAACCCACAAAGGTATTAAATACTCCAAGTCTCAAATAACTCTCGCCTTATATATAATCATATATGTTAACCAAAGGCATATTCAAATCGTAAGGTGGTATTGCTTGGTCGAAAGTGAGAAAACCTTGTTTTAAACTGTCTTATTTTCTTCTCTTTGATGAGATTTCAGGGCTTCAATAGAAATTACTGCTTAATTTCTGTTTAGTCTCAGATAATATAAAAAAGATTGCGCTTTAACGTTTATTCTAAGACAACGTTTTAGTGATTCGTCATCATCCAACATGTTTGAAAACATGCATTTGAAAGTACCCTCGAAAATACTTTTAATGGCATATTATAAATTAAAATAGTAGGAATTCGAGATCTTTAAAATTATTAGCAGGATTTGTCTATATGTTTTACATAAAAAAAAATTTTAAAAATTAATTTTTGTGAATTAGGCTTCAAATTTTAGAACAATTAAATTACAATAAATAAAATATTATTAATATTCTCAATATAATAATCACCCAGCTGTTATATTTTTTTTTTGTGTTTTTTCTTGATAACTAATTATTTTCGATACTGTCATATAATGTATAAAAACTAATAATATAATAATTAATTATAAAATAAGAGGTGATTGTATGTACTTTCAGACGACATTCATCAATACGACTCCATATCAATAAAACTATAGTAAACTATAGGTTCTATAGCTACGGTTCGATATTCGTGAGAGAAAGTCATCCCTTACTCCAGCGACGAACAAAGCCAACACTGTCAATAAGCCGCAATTGCTTCACAATTCAAACAAGTTTGTGTTCTCTTACGACACACACTTCAGCGTACAAATTCCAATAACGAATCTAAGTGTTTTTGCCACTAAATATACAAAAATTTTTTCTTTCACGTAAATAATAAAACGTAATATTTTAAAGTAATAACGTCCTTTTAAAATCAATCAACTAAGTACTTGCACAATTTCTTTTATACTATATACATACATATGTATATATATACATATATATATATAATATATATATATATATATATATATATATATATATATATATATATATAATATATATACTTTTTATATGAATTCCGTTGTATTTTTGCATATAAAATACCGTTGGGAGACTAAGAGACACGCTGCATAAAATAAGCCATTGTACTCCTTAAGGGTGTTTGCTGAGACAACGTCTTCATGACGCCGAGAAGACTTACATAAGCAGTTTATGCTGAGAGGCAATTTTCATAAAACTTAACTGTACCTTTAAAGAGGTTTCTTGCTGTTAAAACAGATTTTGGTGATTAAGAGATACGGAATTATGAGATATGGTTTTATTTAAAATACAGCAATATTTATAATGTAAACTTAACATTTGTAACGAAAAATTTTATGTCAGAAATTGTTCTTGAAAGTAATTTTAAAAAACACTTCATGCTTTTGGATAGAGGTCTGAAAAGCTTGTTTGGCAAAATGATTTTAAAATTTTGATTAATTCAGTTTTGCTGACCTTTTTAAAGTTAAATTAAAGCTCCTAATGAAATAAATAAATATATATAGATCGATACGTGTCCACATTATTTCGACTTTTGACATTAAATTCTTAATATTGTGTTTAATAGAGAATGTTTGCCCCATAATTAATACCTGGGACCCACTAAGGAAAATTTTACATTTCATATCCATGAACACACTGCGGATACTGAAAATAAATTTAGTAATAAATCTAAAAAATAATAATATAAAGGTGACAGGCACATGATATCTCGATGATATAAATTTCAAGTTCATATTGCTTTGTGTAATCAACTGATATCATAAAAAATGGTTTTAATATGTCCTATATTTTTTATTAAAGTCTGTTCACAAACCCTTAGGTAAATGTCGTCTGTCAGTAAAATCGAAATTATTAAATAATGTTACATAGTTAAAACAGCTAAAAGTAATAAAACTATTCAATTACGTTAGTTTGCAAGTAAATTAATTACCATAGCGAAGCTTCGAGGTATAGTTCTAGATTTGCGTAGCGACTTTAGAAACGCTCTGTGAATGCTTATTAAGTCAACATTAAGTGCCTTAAATTCTCTCCATTATATAATGCATATCCGACTTATTTCAAGTTTCTAATTTAGGAACATAAACTTTAATAATGTTCCATTAAGCCAAGGCTTTTAGTGACAGGCAATGCAATAAGAATATTTTTTCAAATAACATTGTATATAAACTACGCACCAGCCAAAATCACCTCAGTGTAATTTTAAAAGGAGTGCATCGTTGAAATGCTGCATATTATTGCAATATATACAATGGCGTGTTCATAAAAAAATGTAAATGAGTTTTTTTTCCAACATTTGTAATGTAAATGAGTTATTTTACGAATAAAAAATACAAAATATTTAGCTTTTATTTAGTCTCAAGGCAAAAACATTATTTGTTTTATATTAAACCAGTAAATACTTAAAAGTAAATAAAGTAATAGTAAGTTGAATTAAAAATATAAAGGCGGCAACTAGAAGTCGAAGAAAATTTACTTTGATTATTTCTCGGAGAAGTCTACTTTGTTTAGTTCATTATTATGCTTACTCCCTTAATGGCATTTTAATTCAATTCTATAAAATGTACAGTACGGACAGTTATGCTTGTACAGTTAAGCAAATATTATTAATATTGCAATTATTAAAGTTGCAAATTATTAATATTGCAATGGTAATTGTTGTTTTTAAGTTCATGTTAATTTCATTTAGGATATGATGGGGCTGACATATCTGAATCGAATAAAAGTCCCATAAAAATAAAGATAATAAAAAAATGTTTATGTTAAGATTTTTTTTTTAATTCACAAATATGTAATATAATTATACATATGTAATAAAAATATAATATATGTAACAAACATGTAATATAATTATATAATACATTGTACTAAATTTTTTTGTGGAAATAATAATTAGAACCTCAGTTTGAGTTGTAATATTTGTAATATTTTATCAATTTTTGCAGTTCATTTGTATATGACGGCGCCACCATCAATGTTTTAAAGGCAACGAAAGCTATATAAAGCGGCGCAAGCGCGCGGCTCACACAGTTGTTGGCTGACCGTTGCGCGGTGCACACCTACCCACTAGATGAAGATAATTTATTAATTGAAGTTTGTGATCGAGGTGATGGTGAGGACTTATTTTGTGTTTTTTAAACAATGTCGGAGCCTGACGCTATATCAGAAGTGGGATCTGAATCACCACCACTAAATGAACCAAGTAATCCAATAATGGAACAGATGATGTTTTTAATTATAAAAAAAGAGATTTGAAAAAAAAAAAAATGAAAAAAAAAGAGAAAAAAAAGTGAGAGAAGTTTAAAACAAAGAGAGAGAAGTGAAAAAAAAAGCGAAATTAAAAAAAGAGAAGTGAAAAGAAAAAGAGAGAAGGTAATAAAAAAGAGACATGAAAAAAAGAGAGAACTAATATATCAAAAAAATGTAGGGAAGAGTTATTGAAGGGGCTCGGGCCAATAACTCGGCTAAAGGGGTTGCATTCTGGTCTAGCCTTTTGGCTATAGGGATTGCAAATCCGGTCTAGCATGGATCCAGTCTCCGGTTCTTAAACTGAAGAGAGGGATTTATCTAGTCTCCGGTTCTGAAACTGATGAGAGGGATTTATCCAGTCTCCGGTTCTGAAACCGATGAGAGGGATTTATCCAGTCTCCGGTTTTAGAACTGATGAGAAGGGCTTAATAGTTCTAATACGCTGAAGGGCTTGCCGGACCAGCACATTGTTATTTTCAGAAGACGCTCGAGGACGAGCGTATGTCAGCATGGCCGTGACGGCGCCACCATCAATGTTTTAAAGGCAACGAAAGCTATATAAAGCGGCGCAAGCGCGCGGCTCACACAGTTGTTGGCTGACCGTTGCGCGGTGCACACCTACCCACTAGATGAAGATAATTTATTAATTGAAGTTTGTGATCGAGGTAATGCGAGGTGATGGGGAGGACTTATTTTGTGTTTTTTAAACAATGTCGGAGCCTGACGCTATATATATAAAATCACATGCAGTATACCTATTTTTAATTTCGAATTACTCAATTACAATATTTTTTATTGTATAACCAAATAAAATTTTCGAATAAATTTACCATAAATTACTTAATATAATAAATATTTTAAGGCAAATAATAATAAAGATTTTTTAAAAGAATTAGCATTTGCAAAATATTATTTACCTCAATACGCACATTACAAGCAAGTAAAGACACACAGAACACACACAAAGATTAATTTTTCATAGATTAATCTCACTGAAGGTAAGAATTGTGATAGTAGGCATATATATGTTGATATTCTTTACAATATCAGGTTTAGTGTCTACAAATATAAAAAGTAAACAAGCTTATTACAAATTAAATAAAAACATTAAAAAATTGTTATGTTGAAATTATAATAATTAATACAGAAAGGAAACTGTTTTCAAAAATGATTTATTATCATTAATCCAAGTTTATAATGTATATATCATATAAAACCCTGATAGGCGGAAATGCCTAATCATACTAAACGTCTAGAGAGACACTTTATCACTCTTCATCAGATTTATGATAGTAATATTCCACTTCTAATAAATTAAAATGCTTTTAAAGACGAAATAAATTCATGCGTTATTTATTCAACCTTAAATTTATCGTAAAATGTATGATATAACCTTCAGACCTTATCGAATTAGTAGTACTTTAAATTTTACTATTTATCAAAACTAGCGCGGCTAATAGGTTTGTTTTTGAAATTCTCGTAGTATTTTTTACATTTACATTTACATTGTGAAGATTATAGTCCTTAATTATCAATGATTGATAAATAAATATTATGAAGTTTATATTATAATATTCATTTATCAATTTATCTATAATAAAACTATGGTTTCCTTTTATAATTGTTCTATATTACTACTGTACTACTGCTCTATATTACATGACTTTTCCCATGATTGGTAAATTTCCGTCATCAAAGAGTCATCAATCATACTTTTACAAACTTTTGCACTAAAACGATGAGTAACACTTTTGAATTTAAATATTTGGCTACATGTCGAAACAATGTTTGTGGGTGGTTACTCATCTTATAACTCATGAACATACAAGTTCTCAGTTTAAAACAAAATATAGCTGGGTTGAAATTTATTACCGCGGTGAAAAAATGAAATACAGCTACTATTATTTAAAATGTATTAAATATGGAGTAATATTTTTTTCATTGTTTAATTTTTATTTTAAAAACCCAGAAGATGTGAAAAAAATGCATTTTTCAATCCGTATATAGGACATTATGTCACGATTAAAGCAAATTACTAGGTTTGTCTTACTGCAGTTTCAGCAAAATGCAAAAGTTTGTTTGCCAAAGTTTCAGCCTGGAAACCGCCATTGAATTTAACTATAATATATTAAAACAATAAGAAAACTTAAATACCTACTAGAACTTAATTTCTATTCATGGCACTGTTTTTCAATAATAGTAGAATTCATACTTTTGTTTCTGGTATCTTGGTAAAAAAAAAATATTGTCCTGTATTGTATAAAATATATCGTATAATCTAATTTTATTGTTAAATTTAGTCATGATGTTATAAAGAAATAAGTATTCGGCTTTTTATTTCGTTTTGTAATAATCTTTTAAAATGAAATCCAACCGTTTTTATATGATTAACAACAAAGAAATGTAAAAAAACAAGAAGAAACCAGAGAACCTACTTTAAATGTTCCTTGAATAAATTTATTCCGTTCCTACATTTTATTTTGTAAGCATTTGTAAAATAACCCCTTCTTAATAAAATGATTAATGTATTTTTTTTCCTCATAACTTTATTATAAGTTTTAGTTGTAACAAAGGTTTAATTTCATTCATTAAATGTTTAACTTCTTTCATTACATGTTTTAAAAAACAATTAATCTTCATTTTATAATAATACTTGATAATAAAAAATGTTTTTAAATTATTTTTATCTTTCGTTTCTAATGTGGCAATAAAGAATTTAAAACTGAAAAAAAGACTTATATTCTTTGTCTCAAATTTAACTAAGTGTTCTAGTTCACACAAGGACAGAGTTATTAATGTGTGCAAGGTTCAATTTCATACTACAGTCTGATTACCAGTACCGGTATAGACGGTTATATATAAAGCTAAGTTCATCAAAGCGGGTTGCGATACGGTAGCTTAATTGGCAGAGCAACGGTTATTATGTCGTACTTGTAAATTAATACTTGTCTAATGAAAGAAATTATACAACTCGGAATATTGCATGGAGTGGGTCATCATAGCCAGTTCATGCAATTTCTAACTACAGTAAGAAAGCTAATTTTTCTTGATTTATGGAAAAACTCTCAATACAAAAATATTATAAATTTATTGTTTCAATAAAATAATTTAGGAAACTTTGTGTTTTTTCTTGTATTGTAAACCATATATTAAAACTACTAATTTACAAATCCATTCTTTTGATAATTGTAAATTTCGTTTAAATTTTTTCAACTTGTATATATTACTTCTGGTAGTTCTTTCGCCTGCAGTTTTTATGAGATGCTTAAGTTAATCGCTAGACTCAGTACCACAGGAATACACTTTTCTGATCTGCTATTAAAAAAGAATATATAAGAAACCAAAACAAAACTTTCTTATTAAATCAAATTTACGATTTCTCGTAAAACAACTAAATTAAGTTGATTACATTAAAAGTAAATGTATTTTACCAACTTTAAGAACATAACGCTTTTATCTACAAGGTATTAATAATAAAAATGTTATATATATTTTCAAAAAATCCATTATAGTTTAACAAAATCGTATCACAAAAACGCATTTCTATCTCATACATAAAATTAAAACTTCGCAGTGTAAAACCATATAGTGTGAACAATGTGAATTTTTAACTTTTTCAGGACGTTTAGCAACATATTGTTGTTGGAAAATTTTCTTTTTTTATAAAGTATAGTTCTCTAAAAAAAATGTTTCATAGAAAAAATCTTTAATCATGTTATGTAACTCAAATAAAATTACCTTTTTAATAATGTTGTCAATATATAATATTATCTGACTACCCACATTGGTATTATGTAATAAAAAATATTTTTTGTATTTTCAAAATTAAGATTAAAACGAAGCAGATGCTTCGTTGGTTTTAAAATTTAATACAGTAGAATAAAAATTAAAAAAATGGTCAACAAAAGAAAAATAACATTTATTTTGTACCAGTAATTACAAATAGAGAAACATGATAGCACGTGCAGGTATATCAAATATATCAAAAAAAATCTCTACAGTTGAACCGAGTTATACCCGGTTATTTTCTCTGCACTTTTGGGACTCCCTGAAAGTCAATCCACAGAGTAATCGTTATGAACGGAAGCGAATAAACGACACCACTTCTCCCCGGTGAAGCTCGTAAAATGGACTCGGGGGTTTGCATTTAATTAATAGCGCAGCCATAACGTGTGAGCAAAGCGCCGGAAATGGAATCACCGTCGACTTTTGGTCGCAAAACTGTCTTTTCATGCTTAAAAACCCAATGATGTTCGGTACTTTACAGTACTTTAGTATTGAGCTCAAACAACAAAATATCAGCGCTCTTTATCTCATCTATAGCAGTTTTTATCTTTTACAAGACTTTTGGTACTGCAAAGTTTTAAAATTGTTGGTATTGCAAATTGTTATTTTCAAGGTTATGGTTATGGAAGTATTTTAATGACATTAATATTACTATTCTAGGGCTTAAGTATGTAGCAATTTCGTTTTCACTCATGTTTTGCAAATATTTTTTTTAAATAGCTATTTATTAATTTTATATATAACATGATTTAATATTCTCTCTAATGAAGCCTCGGTTGAAGATTAGTTCAACATATATTAATTAGCATATGCTTAAATTGAATTCTATCTAGAGATACAAGAAATGTATAAAGTTTATATCATATGAGGTAGTCGGAGTAATACCAGGAAATGTTTTAATATTATTTTAGTATATTTGAAATTGATGAATATTAATATCACATCCGTAACGTAATTATTATATATAATTAATTAATTATTGATGAAACTTATTCCAATAAAAGGTATTGTATTAGAAATTCCTCATATTTTGTTTAAGAATGTTTTGTTAAAGTTCTTGTATAAAAAAATATATCTCATGCTAATATTTACTACGTTTAAACAGTATCACAAAAATATGCTATAAAAGTAATATTAAAGTGTGCTATTCAGTTTTTGAATAAAGTTCATTTGTTTAATCTAAATAAAACTATTTTGAAATTCCAAAAAGTAGATATTTTAATATACTATGACAAATGTTTATTGTAAATACAAAGTCTGAAAGACGATCGGATACCATTAATTCTTAAGGCGATATAAAATGCTTTTTTACTGGAGACTGGCATGCAGACGACGAGACGCCACGTAATGAATTCGAGCGACTTCCCACTTGTCACATGGAGCGGCCGACCGTAAAATACTCGGATTCTCTAGAAATATTCATATTTACTCATACTTTTACGGTAAATAAAAGTCGGACCAATACGCGTTGCGCTTGTCCACAGAGGGTACAAATTGGTAAGATAATAGCAGCTGAGCTTAAACAATTAAGCAATAGCTAATAGCTTAGCTTTTGTGTTACCAAATTTTTGCTGTCTGAATTTTTATCTTATTTTTAAATGAATTATATTGTATTCATATTACGTTTCAGTACACTTTGCCACTTCGACAAAAATATTAATTTAATTTTTAATATGACAATTAATTTGGAATTTAAAAATATAGTTTTAGTTTCCACATTTGTCGAAGCAGTCAAGTGGACTTCTGACATTAGTAAAAACTATATTTTTTATATATTTTTTAAACATAAAAACTACACAACTAGTATTTTTTTAATATTATTTTTATAGTAATTATACCTTATAAGTAATGGCTACTGAGAGACAAAGAACTTTCCCGTTGCCAAATGGAATCCACTACTACCAGGCTCAGGCATAAAAAAGGTGTGTGTGCAATTAAAGATAATTTATAAAATACATTATTCAGTATTTTAATACAAAGAAAAAAAAATAAAAAAAAAATGAATAAAAAAAATGATTATAACAAATATAACCACAAAATATAAGCAAGAAGTGGGTTTTATGAAAATATAAGAACTGAAATATCTTTAACATAGTCTAAATACGACCGCTATGACGCAAGAGAGCTAATAACGTGGTGCACAGGGTTTTTATAGTTTTATTGGCATTGGTTTTCGTCATTCTGCCGGAAATGACAACATATATACTCAACATATATTACTCAATTTCCAATTTTATGTACATGACAGTGTTACGAAATGTTATTTATTAATAAAATCTTTTATGGATTATAAAACATATTTTATTTTTATGCCAGAGAAAGGGAAGCCAGATAGGATGGTGCCGTTACGCATTTGCCATCCCTTAAGGAGTTATTACTTCAAAATTGAAATTATATCAGTCACTTTGCAACTGCATGAAGTTGATTAAAGTAGGCATATTTAAACCAAGGTGATATGGCAAATACTAAAATTGTAAAGGTTGTTTGTGATTTAAAGAATATTTCAATGAAATGCAATACAAAATATTTTCTTCCTAACTATATTCAGAGTACTCTATGCAATGAGTTTATTTCTGTCTTAAGTAATTTGCGTTTTATCGTTTGCCTCTTAGGGCAACAGTAAGATAATGTTTATAGAGTTAGAAAGAGGGTCTTAAAACAAGCAAAATGGAGTTCATTCGCTCCAAATAATATCATTATCCTGGTATTGATATGATTCTAAAAGATTATGAGTTAGTTATACGTATAATCTTTTAGATTTTTTTTATTTAATAATAAATATTTATATTAATATTGTAAAAAAAAGGTTTTAATTTTTATATCATAAATAAATTTTAAAAACTACTACTACATTATCATTAATTACACCAATCTTAAGATTGCGTTTACTCAGCGCTTGTGCAGGCTCAAAGTTGTAGTTTTGTCACGAGTAGACCACATGTTTCAGCCCGTATTGTTATATATTTAACCTAATACACTACTACAAATTAGTAAATAGTTAATGTTAATATGTTACACTGGTATAAATTAGTCTATACTTAATTTGCTGGAAAATCAAATTTTTAAATGTGAATATTCATTATATTTATGTATGTTAGTAAAAGAAACACATTTAATAGAATGGGTTAAAACCTTCAAGCAAGTGGCAATTATGTAGATGATATTCCATACAAAATAATTGAGCATTTATGCTAATAGCGACGACATAAACGCCAAAACGTTGTCCATGGGTTTTTATGCAAATCTACTCTAAAGCTGCCAGTGACTGTAACAACTCTTAACGTGCTACTCGCTGATGATACTGAACTCACTGCGAAAAATACGCTTACTTTACAAACTTTTTGCCTGTTTTCGAGTTTAATTACATTTCATGTTTCGACTATACATAACATATTTGTTTGTAATTATTAGTAATAAAATTTTAATATTATAAATTAAGTAAATGTAAATTTTTGTATGTTGTTAAACATTAACACAATAGTATTTTCTTACATTTTCACGAGTACAAATTTCAAATAAATAATTTTTTTACGGATTAAAACTCGCGTATAATATGGTTACATTTTTATTTTAACCCGACTTTTCGAATGCTTTGCAGCAATCGTGTTCACGGGTAGAATCTACATCTCGTCTTAAAATCTAAAAATGTCACCAAATTATACGCGAGTTTTAATCTATTAACCCGATTTTTAAAATTCCGAAAATTATAAATTTGTAAAATATTAACAATGTAGCCAGTTATATAAATGTGTTTGGTTTTGTAAGAATAATGAAACCGTACACATTACTGCTGTAAATATTTTGCTACTCCAGCATAAACATACGGAATCGTGTTTTTTTTTAACATTTCCAGATTCATGAACTGTGATAACCATTTGTATTAGTTATTAGATTTTCTGTATTATATCCTCCTTTTATCTTAGCACTTAGTTTAATAAGATGAATCAGAAATAAGCAATATATTTGGCATTATCTTTATTAAAAATATGTGAGAAAGTAGCAACAACGTAATTGCTATGTTAGGTAAGAATTATGTAATTTTAGTGTTACAGGTAGGTTCGGTTTAAAAGTCTGTTTTTTAAATTTGAAAAAATATTTTTATATCTGACATTCTTAAATATTTCATTTTTTTAATTGTCTATGAATAATATTGATTTTAGCTTTAATAGGCTTATTGAGGCTTTAAAAATATACAGAAGGAAAAAATCATAGTATAACAAATTTTCTACTTTGAAAACTTCCCTTCGCTTTATCAATTGTGCAATTATATACAGATAGACGATGTCACATATTGTTTATGTTTCCTTATGTCAAACAATTTTACTATAATATACTTATAATAACTTTATATTGCTTATGAGATTCCCTGAAATCCAAATTATTACTATATAATATGAACGTTTCAGAGGTATGTGTCAGGAATGTTGTTTATTTAGTATCAGCATCGGCTTGGATATGTATCCTACATATCGCACGGGATTTATATCAAACACAATTTAGCTTGGTATCTATTTTCGTAAGCAAATATTATAATTAACCCAATATGTTATGTATCCTAGTTTTTCTTATGATTTCAGGAATTCCACAAATCTAATGATCTAGTACATTTATGATGGATATATTTAATGATATATGTTCTGTTTAACCAATGTAATAACCGTGGGTTATTATATTAGTTAGTCATTATATGTCATATTGGTGAGAGCAGTAGCAAGCCGCTCGGAATTGTTTCGTTTCGTCGCGCGTCGAGCAACTTATTTTGGAAGCAATATGATTGATGTGTATGTAACGTGACCAGGTTGGAATGAACGTACGTTGCCTTTTTTTGTTTCATTGCTCACGATCTTTTGTTAAAATGATACTCATTTACTTCACGTAAACTCTGACGATAAAAAGGTTACAATAGGTATTTTACCAAATGAAAACAATAATCTTGTTGGAGATTATTTTGAACCCTATTTATTACATAAAACTTGTTTCGAAATAAATATTATTATAAGACAAATTCAACATTCATAATTTTATTTCCAGTACACTAACGTTCCAATTGTTTTAGAAGTCGAATTTGAGCCTGTCGATGAAAAATATTTTTTTGTAATTAAGTAGCCAAAGTTACTCTATAAGATTGACTTGGATATCTGTCTGTCCATCAGTACGTCTGTGTATATGATAACTCAGAGACGTTAAATATTTCAGGTCTGCAATTTAGTAAGGTATAGATTTAGAGGAGCGTATGTTAGAAATTTTGACCTCCTAGATGCCTTTGGGTCGATATTATGAGGTGAATCGTCACAACATGCATGCACTGTATATGTATAAATGTTCAAATTTCAAACAGACTTTCACAGTTAATTCTACAGTTGTTACAGTTATTTTTTGAACTACGAATTATTATTCTTTTTACGTCTGACCCAATTTTTGCAGTCTAACTCATACTTGACAATCTTCCGCCATTTTAGGATTTCATGCTTTAGCAAATGGTTTGTTTATTTCTTGTACAAGGTTTTTACATAAGAATTTATATTATAATATAATTGTCAAGATATCGAGAAATTATTTCCATCTCATCTATGGCTAAAATAATTATGCACAAATTATTATAATATAAAATAATGTTCATATATTAGACATACAGAGATTACATATATGTCAATAAAACTATTTTACGGATATAACTAGCGTTTATTTTTACATTTTTTTAATTTAAACCCGACGTTTCGAATGCTTTGTAGCAAACGTGTTCGCTGTAAGACGCTGTATATATACATATTTTATATCATCGTTATATAAATAATCTATATCTATCGGTGTAACGTTGTTTTTACCCTTCATATTATTTTATCTAATATAAACATATATTAATTTTTGGAAGATATATTTATATTAAAATAGAGAACAGTATTATTTGGATAATAATTATACACTATAGCCTGTTGTGGGCTTTTAGTAACATGTGTGCATAATTTATTAACATGTATTTAAGGCTTAAAAGCGGAACCAAAACAAGATATTTACATTTGCATATGTCATATTATTATGGGTAAAAAGAAAAATGGATTAAGGACAGTCAAAGTTGTTTTAGTAAAAGATTTATATCTTTTGAAACAATTCTGTGAAGTTTAATTCTCCGTGTTTTATTCTTTCTTTCTTCGTATGCAAATTGAATTCATTACTTAATGTCCATTCTGCGACTTTCTTTCTGTTTTAAGTAAACTCTTACATATATTTTCTTAAATAATTTAATTAAATATTTAACGAAAACATTATTGAGGAACTTGAAGAAAAGCTTCTACGTCTTAATAAATTTAAAGTTATATATGTTTATGCTTATTTATTTGATCGTAATGGGCTAGGCTAATAACATTTACTGAAGAACTGACCATATTTTATGATTCTATAAAACTATTTAAACAAATGACTTTGTTTTGATGAACACAGAAATAAAAAGTAATAAAACATTTTGACTCATTTGTATCCACATAGTTTTGTTCAGTCACGTCTGAGTTCAAACAAATAATTCTGACAGTTATGATATATTATTGAAAGCTAGTGGGTTTGATATATAGCAGAAGGCACCGGGAACGTTCTATAAATTAATTTATCATGGTCACTATATCTCTAGCGCCAGTATGTTTGTTGTAAGTCAATAAAACTTTTATGCTTTTATTGATTAATATATCTGTATTAATTGTTCCGAATTAATAATGATTAATGTTATTGCAGATTTTTCTTATTCTTTATATCTTGATGTTTAAAATAAGCTTTTTTTAATTTGTAATTATTTGAATATATTTATATTATATAATTTGCAAGAGTAAAGAAGATAATCAACTCTTCTTTCATTTTCATTTCAGTTTCTTCTAAGCTAAAGAATCTTGTAGAGAAATATCCCTAAATCTCTAGGTAGTTTTAGTTAAGTCGAGCAAGAAATGAAAAGCAAAAATGTTCCAAAAGAGATTTAATTATAAATCCTTTTTCTACCTAAAATATATTCTAGAAATCTTGAATTAAAATTGTATTGCAATAAGTATTTATAGGTGTACTACCTAATACATTATATTTTTCAGTAAATCAACATCGACAACAAAATTTCGAATACGCATAGGAAAAAAATATATTATTATTATTTTTGAGAAAATAAAAGATAAAAGAAAAGTTTTCTCTAATGACAAAATAGCTATGCTTTGAATAAATAAAAAAGTATGTATGAGAATTATCACTCGCCAGTTAAACACTAAGTGCGGTTAGAATGTGTTATTTATGTACAGTCGGCTTCAAAAGGCGACGACCATATTTAAAGTTTCAAAATAGCTATACACTATATTACATCAAAACTGCTGAACATAACAAAACACCAATTATGATAAGTTCAAATTATAATTGACACAAATTTATAATTTTGTAATTGTCACGGAATAAAATTTAAGACAAAGAATATAGCAAAGAATATTTTAATCATTTAAAAACATTGTTTAAATATTAATTTTGTATTTTTAATTATAAATTTTTATATACATTTTATAAATTCCACTGTATTATAAAATTAATGTATTTTTAAAGTGGCAATGTTGCCTTTCCATCTATTGTCACTTAGAACAAGAACATACTTCAAAATACGTTAAATTAAATAAAATCTGTTAGGAACATGATATAAGTTTGATGAATTTGACAACTTGATATTTAGGTAATATGAACTCTAATGATATTCCTTCAATATTGGCGTTTTTCATGTTCAGCAGCTTTGATGTAATATAGTGTATAGCTATTTTTGAAATTTTATTATGGTTATCGAATTTTGAAGCTGACTGTACATAAAAGCGGCGAAGAGAGATAAATTTAATTTTAGACTTAATTTTCAAAATTTTTCTAGGTATAAGTAACATCATTTCAACTAGTGCTATACTTTTTTTTTGTATATTTTACCTTGTTTTCATGTGTTCTACAAAACTCACATTCAATGATCCGGAACAAACTGCTTGAAATTTTGAGCTTCGTTTCGGAAACGATTCATCAGGGATCAATTCAATTATTCAAAGGATCAAATATCCAATATCCAATTTATTTGAATATTAGATATTCTTTGCCGATAAAATGATGACTTACAAAATTGTAAATTTCAAATGAATTATAAATTGGCTTGTCTAGTAATTTAATAATAAAGGATTCACGGCTTTTTAATTTTAATTATTTATTACAATAGCTTCTTCACGGGGCTTCTGCGTGTGTGGTGTTTTCATGAAAAATACCAAATACCAAGTTGCACCTCCTCTTCACCTCCACTTCTCGCCGCACTTTTCCATAGTAGGCGCTTAATGGTTCATATTAATCTTATAACAATTTTTATGTTATTGTGGACTTCTATTTATAACTATTTAAAACAAACGATCCTGCGGTACAATATAATCTTGTAACTTCATTGGTAACCAACTAAAACAGTTATCATACGGCGTGATTTTCCGATTTCCTCAATACTCATCAGTATATAATGGTTAAATTACACAAAAGCTTGCAGCATTTGTTTTATTCTGATGTATAAGCAACTCGTACATCACTGTTAAGTTTCGTCTAAATTCATTAAGTAGTTTTTGTTTGAAAGATTACCAATATCTTTACAAACATTTGCATTTGTAATAGTAGTTCTAATTCTTTAATTCTTTAATAGTTTTCGTAATTATAAACGCAAATGATGTTTGTTTTTTTTACTACATAAGAGATGTCGAGTTTATTACATAAAATCGAACCTTGATTCACATATCTCAAAAGTATTCTGGTTTGAAGTAAATGGACATATATATTTTTTTATTCTGAAAACAAAACAATTATATATAATTTATATTTGATGAAAATCAATGTTTGAATATTAAACATATTTTTTTATAATAAATCTTAAATATTTTAAAAACTTCCTTTCTTCACCAAATTTTAATATTACAATGAAAACTAAACATGTTTTCGTTGGTTTCAATTGATGCAGTCGGAATGTTGGTATCATTATTTAATCCTGTGATTGATGAGGCCTTTTTTTCCGTTGGAAAAACCCGTTACGGGTACCCCGTCGGCCCAGGGGAGTGACTGCCGGGGGGTGATTTGGGACTACCCGGCAGCATAGAGGATGCTGCTATTTTTAAGTCTAACCACTAACAACCAACGGTTGCCCTCTGCGCCGTACTGGGACGTCACGGGATCGCGTTAGCACACATCGTGACTCCCCGGCGAGATGATTGATAAGGCCTAAAAGAACCTAAAATTTCCTAATTTAGATGAAATCGTGCCAGCATATCTCAAATATATATTAGAGTGTTCACGTAATCATTTTATAGAAGAAGCTTAAATTTATATTTATATGTTTTGAAAAAAAAAACCTGTTAATCTGGGCTGGAATGCAAGCTGTGACATGTGGGATACTTTTTTTTTTTTAATTTACTATACTTGTTAAGCTTATGACATAATAGACCATACAATTAAAATATATGGTAAAAATAATTAAATATATGGTAAAATATGGTAAAGATTATTAAATATATGGTAAAATATGTTTTTTAAAATTTAAATAATATTTTTTTTTAATTCAATTAATTGCTCTGTATTTCTTCCGTTAGTCACCATCTGCATGACGCAAATTGCGAATTCATTAAATAATTGTACGTCCGTCTTGAACTTTTGTTTTTTGTCTTCTTTGTTACGATTCGCTTGTTATAAAAGAAAAAGGAATTGGCCTGCTCTTTATTGTCTTGAAGAAAACAAAAAAATTGTTTATTGTTTTATCAGAAATTATTGCTATAAACTAAATATATATTTATTAAACATTTACAATTCATAATTTACTTTAAGATATTAAACAAAATATAATATTATAATAAATTAAAATTAGAAACAGCTTAACAGAAAATCGTTTATTAAAAATTATAGCTAGGTAGTCTAATCTTACTACTACTAAGATGTCACTTTAATAGTCTCTAGGATCTTCAAAAGAGAAAGAGCTGGGTAAGATGCAATAAAATCACATTGAATCCTAATTTGATGAATTGTAGTCTGAGAACTTCCAGGTTGTAAATTTTGTGCAACATGGACGTTTTATTGCCACAACACTCCCTTCACCAAGCAATGGTCAAGCGATCCCAGAGAAGCGTAAATAGTTGTCAGTACTCTGTAGTTTTCCGATTGTGCAGTTTAAAAGATCTAGAAGAGGGCGTATCTATGTCCGGGACGCGAGTAAACCATTTTGGTGGGTAGACCATTCATTAGTTGAACTACTTGGCACTTGAAACAAAACCAATCGGTAAAGTGCGCGATGAAGACTCGAGGGAACATGCCTTCATCGCAAAGGATCTGTAATAGTATATGTATGGGATATGCATAAATTTAATAATATGAATACTTACAGGTTTTTTAAGCTTAGTTTTTATTTGAACACGAAATTGTATTATAGTAATTTGATAAGTTTTAAAAGGTATAATAATAGACGAATATATACATTACGTCATCAGGCAGCTTACACTCACTTATCACTCTCGTTGATAAGATTAAATTTATTGTGTAATCTATAAATTAAAAGTAATAATAATAAATAAATATATAATAATATTTTACTTGTTTGTGCATATGCAAAAATTGTTTTAAGTAAAATTAATAAATTGAATTGTATTGTATATTACAAAAAACTAAGTCCAAATTTTATTAAACATTTTTTTAGTATTGTTATGTAACACATTTATAATAATTCGTTATAAGAACCACTATCTTTCAATATCTAATTGCGTTCTAAAGACTGAAGACTCAGAGCTTGGATCCGCTTTGATCAATCACCCTGATTCCCTTGTCCTCTTTATCATTATTTCCGTCAAACATTCATAATGGAGTTTTTTCTAACTAAACATTTTTTCCTTGATTTCCTAAGCAACCTTAAGTATATTCTACAATATGTTTCATAAACTTTTTTATTTCGACATAGTATTATCAAAAATATAGTTTTATTAAAATTTACAATCATAATTTATTTTTTTTACTAATTTACTAATATGCATTTTTATAAGCTCTGTCAAACATTACAATAGTAATATATACATTTTAAACTTATTTGTCCTTATTTTAAGTTTTAATAAACATGAGCTTTACAAGTATCTTGAATAGTTTAACCTTAAAATTGTATAATCAAAACAGCATTGTTGCACAGTACTACGTTTATTTGTAAGAGTAATAACACATACTATTTAAAGTACAGAAAACAATATGTGTTAAAATTTGTCTGGTCCTCAAAACACAAATGAAATATATAGGGTCGTTCACATGCACTGATCCTGCAATTTGATGTGAGTGAAACCGATTGTAAAACTCCATTGACTACACTTGGATCGAATCCTTCAAAGTGAGTTGCATTCACATGGAGGATCACGCGTAATTTGTGGGATGAATTGAAGTCACTCTGAACAAATAAATACATCCAAACTCACTTTATGCTTAATATTACAAACTGTATATATTTAAGAGGGATGGTATTTTTTTATATAATATCTGTTAATAGGCTGTATACATTTTTGATAGTATGTATGAGATATTTAAAAAAAATCAAGGATTCCAGTTGAATGATATAGAACGTAAGACTTTTGTAGCAGTCAATTAGTGTGTAAAATATTTATTATAATAGGTTCATATTTTATTAATATATATTTTTGTTATTTAATAATTTATTTTATTTAGTTGTTTCGATGTGAACAGATACGAAGGAGATATAACAGTACGCCTTGTTTAGATAATACAAACGATATCGCTGGAGTCTGTTTGCTTTTGACCAAATATGTTGAAGATAACTATTCATCAGTTTCAACTATTGCTATTGAGACTATTTAACTGTCTTTGTCTGAGTTCTTGTTGTTTGTATATCGATTTCCGTCAATAAAGTTTAAAATAAGTACAATATTTGTAATTATATGGATGGTATTTTTAAAAAGTTATTGCTACTTTAAGCTTTATAATATTGTTTCCTTGAGTTTGTCTTGGAACTTAACAATAAATGCCCGAGTGCTTCAGGGGACCATTCTTTTATCAACTTTTTTTGCTACATATCTGACGACAAATATGTATTTATGGGTACGCAGATAACAGCACTTTTGTAGGAAGATTCAGGCCAGGAAAGATCAAGTACAGTCTGAAAGAACCATGGTGCAGCATTTTCAACTTCAGAGAGTTCAGGCAAATTAAGGCAGACTCCTCAAAGGGCAATGCCAATCTTTTTAAATTCAAAGATCCGTTGTGTGGAGTATTGCGGTCACATATTGGCTGGTGCTGCAAAATATCACCTTGTAGCTCTGGATTCAATAAATTGGCGACCCGAAATTAATAGATGCAGATCTCCAATGCCTGGAACACAGTCAAAGTATTGCTAGCTGCTTAGTGTTCTACAGGACAGATCTTGATTGGTGTGGGTAGCATTACACTAAATAATTCGCCCAATCCCCCATTCATCATCAGATTTTTCGTCGCAAACCTTAATGTCGTGGACATCCCTCATCTCCGAACAAAGAGCTTATTTTCTTTTTTTAATTCGCACATTGAAAGATTGGAACAAATTGCCCTAGTCACAATTTCAGATCGCGTTCAATTTGAACCTACAAAGCGAGAGTGACTATTCACTCTCGCCTTGTAGGTAGCCTATGCTCTCACTAAGTTAATGCACTTTACTACTTGCGATTACAATTGTACTTAGCTTCAGGTGGAATATAGTCATGCATTAACTAAGACTCTGCTGAGAACATTGTTATTTCCAAAACCAATGTTTGAGGAAAAATAGAAAATATTTTATGTACAACAAAAAATAAAATCAACAGCTAATTTCTTAAACAAGTCTCTGCTTTTATATGATTATGTTTTATTTAAGTCTTATTTAATGTTTGTTTTAAATTAAAACAAGAGGAAGGGTAATCATTCTCGGTTTGAAAACTTTGTTAATTTCAAAACAAGTTCATCGCAAAAGTTTTTATATTTATTAACATAGCAATATTTATAAAATTAAAAAATAAGTTTGAAATTTGACTATCACCAAAATATTAAACTATTTAATATCGTTTCAAGAGTCTGTAACTATTAAACCAATATTATTGTAATATTATTCAAGCTTACTAGTATACCGAATAAGTAAAATTATTTCAACCAATATTTGACATGTTTATGGCTAAAATGTAATTTTTGTTTTTCTAAAAACCATAGCTAATTAAATGCCTTAAAAAAAGTGTAGTTTCTTAGAAATCATAGTTTTCTTATTTAAATAATTAGTAATTAACTAAGAAAATAGGATATGTATGCTAGGATATGTATGATAGCATATGTTTTCGTTTCAGGCTTTGAATTTGGCTGATATAAAAAGAGTTCACGGGACACGTTCAAAAAACTATATTTCCTATTAAATTAACTTAACATTAAATTCTACAAGATACAAGAAGTAATAATTAAAATAGTAATTACATTATCAATGTTCATGTTAATAATTATTATTTTATTTTTAAGCTTTAAGAGGAATTAAATTGAACACCACAGTTCAAATTGTAATGTGATACGTGGTCATGAATGATTGTAGCGCTTCATTTGTCGATAAAACCACATGCAGTGTATCTACTTACAATTTAAACCTACTACATTACATTTTAAGCTTATGAATAGCTAAAGCCATATTAAATGACAAGTAAAACACATTATAGTTTTTATAAAAGGATTTTTAGGAATCTAGTCCTATTTGATTCCTAGATATTTATTAAATGAAAGTCAGACTCCAAAAACAACAATCACTATATTTCTCAATGCCACAATATTTGGGTATAACGTATATAGTAATGTATGTAACATTAATATTACGTGTTATTAGTACATGGTATAAAACTGGACTGACTATACAATGACTTAACGGTGGGAACTGAATAGATGGCACTTTACGCTTACACAGCTATGTACATGCACTTACATAGTACGTATTCGTGTGTGTGTCCCTACAGATTAGTATTTAAAAAATTATACTAAAATACGTGGCAGTATAAAAACCTAAAACAAAACTCTTCATATCACACTGCATTATTTTCCCATGAGTCTTAAATTTAAGTAAAAAAAGTGAAGAAACTTTAAAAAAAAAAGAGTTACACCTATTAATAGACGTGAAAACAGTATCGAAATAATATTTTAAGAAAGGCGTTACGTTTAACTTTTTATAAACTCAAAAAAATATATACTCTTGGTTTAAAAATAAAATAAATCTAATTAAAAATGTGTTACCACAACATTAAACCTAAAATATAACATTTGATGCATTTGAAATGCTATCTTATAAACTTTAAGAACCGTGTAACATTACTCTTTTCAAAGTCTTAGTATTAATCGTATTGAAAATAGAGAGCCGATGTTCGCAGGTTTTAAGCGCAGTACATGGTTCCGTTTGCTGCAGTTTCTGCGAAATATATAAAGTTTGCTTGCCAAAGTCTCAGTCTGGAATAGTTATTGAGTTTGAATGCAATTTTAAAAATTTTATCGCCAACCATACCGACGAAATGTAGTATTCGTTTCATTTTTTTTTAGTCAATCCTAATCGATGAATTCAAAATCTAAATCAACTGAATACGAACAAACTGTTTTAATAATTAAGATAATTCTTAACACACATTATTCTAAGATAATATGTAATATATTATAATAAAATTTACGGGAATTATTTATGGATGTAATAACAATAATATAATCGATTACTATGTTATCATTAATAACAAACAGAATATATAATAACTGATATTTATAACCCTCATGTCGATTGCATAATATACATCATTAGAAAAAACTTATTGATCTCGTTTTTACTCTACGATTTTTATAACGTCATATATAACTTATTCAAATGCGAAACTAATGTTTATGATAAAACAGCAATATAAAAAAGAATAAAAAATTGTGATCACAGCTTTAAGTAAATTGCGTAAAAGACAGGAATAGTGCAACGAAGTCATTGTTATGAGGCAGGATTTTTGTGGGAGGTGAACTAAATAACGATTACTCCTTTTTGAGATGTCGGTTACTGCCATATAAATAAGAAATAAACAAACTATGGAGTAACAAAGTGTTTCCGATTTCAAATAAGAAATCTAACGTTTTGCATGGCTTCTAGAATTCAAAACGATTGCAATTTTTCATTTTGAAATGACTGTCGAGTGAAACGTTTCCAATATTTCTGATACATTATTTGAGCTTGTGTCTGTCATAGCAATTTAACAGGTTCTTTACTAATTAAAATTCGCGTATAATTTGGTTACATTTTTGATTTTAACCTGACGTAAGAGGTAAGTGACACTTACATCTCGTCTACCCGTGAACACGATTACTGCAAAGTATTCGAAACGTCGGGTTAAAATCAAAAATGTAACAAAATTATATGCGAGTTTTAATCCGTTAAAATAGTTTTATTTCAAATGTGTACTCGTGAAAATCTAAGAAAATACTAGGTTCTTTACTTTAGCTTAACAAAAATTTTGGAAAAATAAATTTAGGATTTGTCACCAGTGACATATAAACATGTTACGTCACTTTATGCTTTTAAATTATGAGTGCGTCAAAAATGATAGTATTACAAAGAAGCTAGTCTTCATTGAGTTGAAGTATTTAATAGCATAACAGGAATTGTCATACAATTGTTGCGCCAACACAATTATAAGGATAAGGGCAGTAGATTATGTTACTACATTACCCATTCGTTCATTCGTTACTATGACGGAATATAAATAAATATATTAATAAGACTATATTTAGTTATATTCCTTCATAGTAACGAATGAGAGGCTGTCGCTTTTTACTATACGCTTTTTTTAAATAACAATCTCAAACCTAACTAATCACAGCTAGCAATAGTATTAACTAAATTAAGCTTAAAATATTTTATCTAAATTGTCTTTTAAAGTAAAATAGTAGACTTTACAAAGAGTAATATATTTTAGGATTTTCTTATACAAAGTTTGAAGTATATTCCGCAAATAAAATACCATATATAACTATCTTGCATCAATTGCATGCTAAGTTTAATTATACTCATGGTTTGTTCTTGAGATTAACATTTATTTATTTATAGTTGATAAATGCTAACTTTTTTGGACAAAGCCCTCATATATATTATATATATTATAGAACTTCACGTACAGGTAAGTTCGTTTAATTGTTAATTATCTGATGTGGCCCTGTGATGATTTTATTATGACACCCGACAAAAGAATTACTTTAGAAATAATTTGCTTATTCTTTTTTTTAATAAGGCTATGTAAATTATCTTTAGTGATTTTATGTAAAAAAAGCAATTCTCGAATGTTAAATTTCAGGTCACATATTGTATTATACGCCGAACTTTGTACCGTTATTACTTTGAAAGAAGAATGAGTCTCTTGAGGCTATTTCCAACAAAATAAATGTCGAGACAAGCAATTATACCGCGAGCTTGCCTTTGCAATATAACAAGACTCAGCTAATATAAATAATTTTATTTGTTTTTTCTGCATAATTATGACAATTATAGAAAATACTAAATCTAGAGTTGCCCAAAACTTCTACTACATTTGTGTGTATTTCATGAAGTACGAGTACCTAACCATAGTAGGTAAGTTCATTTCATTCATAAAAATACTAATGAATTAAATAAAATATAATTGAATATTTAATATTTCATTCATTTCAATACAATTTTTAAGTAAAGTTAAGAACGTCACTTTTTTTTTACCAAATTCGTATATTTGTTTTATAACTGTTTTGCTAAGTGAAAATTCTTAGAGAATTTTGCCAACTTGTGTAAAATTTAGAGGCACTGAATTCTTTCGTCTGCCTGTCGAGTTTCTGCATCTAATGCTCTAAGTTTCTTGGGTAAACCTAATGCCAAAGTACGAGAAGCTTTTTCGGTTTACACTTTCTGAACTGCAATTTAAAAAAAAAATCCCGGGGATTTTAAAATTATTTTTTTTATCTTCGTTCCAGTTTTGTTATGATTTATCGTAAAAATAATTAAATTAAAAGCGAATTAGCTCAACATACGTCACAAACAAAACCCTGTGGACGTCACAAACAAAACCCTGTGGTGTTTATAACTACCAGTGACTGAGAATAATGATCTATATTCTACTTGATATAATAGTTTAACTAGACCGTAAAGTTCATTTTTTTTATTTAAAAAACACTGTACTGTATGACTGTTTTATTTTATATGACTGTTTTTATTTATTTTGACATCCTATATAACTTAATGGAATAGTATTCCTCGGTGCAAAATGTTATGTGAAAGAAAAATAGGGTTTTTTTAGGCTTTTAAATTCACATGTAAAAATAACGTTTCTCAGAAAAAATGTAATTATAAATTGACAATTAAATATAATAAAGTCAAATTATAATTGCCAATATAACATACAGATTAGCAATTTATTATATTATATAATATTAGCATATTATTTACAGTACATAATTATCTTATTTTAATAAAAATATTTTTAATTATTATCTATTACAATATACTCTTTCTTTTAAGAAAAACAAATATATATATATATCTTTTAATAATGTCTCATAGGTATGTACTATTAGATGTAATAAAAAAACATGAAAACAATTTTTTTATTATAATTCATCTAAATCAAAATTTTCTCTTCATAAAAATTTACTTTAGAACCAAGTTTAAGTTATGCGCAGTTATTTTCTCTGCTCTATTGGGACTCCCGTAAACTCATTCCAAAAAGTAATACTTATGAATGGAAGTGAATTTATGACAAGAGTTTTACTCTAGCGAATCGTAAATGGACTCGGTAGTTTGGTAATTCAAGTAAAAATGTTGGATACGAGATGAAATTTAAAAGATACCATTTGATTGTTATTGAACTGATCTGGAATATTTATAACTGCCGTAATAATTCGTAGCACGTACGAAATGATTTATTACTCTCTAATAAATACCCGTTTAAATAATATCTTAATGTGTTTTTTTTTATTCTATTCGGACCACCTCCCACAGGATTGGAGTCTTTATTTATCAACTTCTATTCTTGCATACCAGTTCTCGCGGGCATTCCTCTAGTACTTTCATTCCTCATTCCTTATTCCTTATCTTTCTTGTAGCCATCACCATTCTTATTCTTATGGGTGGAACTCCCAACTACTTTTCTAGAATTTGTATTTTATTTATCTTACGATTTCAGTAAATTTCAGGGATGTTATAGGGTACAGAGTGCAAAAAGTTTTTCAGGGTTGATTTTTCTCTTATTTACATAGATGTTCTATATCTAATCTAATTACATACGACTTGCTGTTTTGCTTTGCTATATCTAATATCTAGTTTAGTTATCTTCTCTTACAATCTAACTTTTTATATATCCTGTCTTACAATCTAACTTTTTATATAATATGTTTAAATATCGTATTCCTTCTAATACAAATGTAAATGTATGCACTTATATTTATAAAGTTAATAAAGCTTAATGTCATATGAAGGTTAGAGCAAAAGTAGGTTATGTGACATTTATAAACAATTGATTGTGGATTGATTATAATGTTTGCTGACGATAATAGATAGCTGAATTGTGTTTAATTTAAGTCCCATGACGCATTCAGGATATATTCAAGCCGGAATTGATGATATATTAACAACATTACTGATGACAAACCACTAAAACATATATTAAGATATATATTAAAATTTCAGTAAAGCTTACAAAGCAATATAAATTTATTAAAGGTTCTCTTGAAAATATAATAATTTTTGGAAATATTATTTGACAGCTATTTATTTTATTTTTTAGCTATTTAGTTTATTTGACAGCTCAACTATTTATTTATTTGACAGCTCAACTAATATTTTAACTCAATTTATTTATTTGACAGCTCAACTAATATTGAGTGACAGGACGTTTTCTAAGATGTTGCAGGTTTGATTCTTGCCCAAGTCTAAGAATTTTTCGATCTGTATTTATTTAAAATCTTAATAAAGTTAACAGGGCTAATAACATTTATACACAATTTCATAAATGGAAAAATATTTAAAAGTTTCAGTTAAAATAATATAATTAAAAAAATGTGAAATGTTGACTAATTAACTGACTTACTGACAGACACTTGCATCTCGTCTACCCGTGAACACGATTGCGACAAAGCATTTGAAATGTCGGGTTAAAGTTAAAATTTTACCAAATTATACGTGAGTTTTAATCCGTAAAAAATAATTTTATTTCAAATGTGAAATAGGTTTTATATTACATTAAAAAAAATATTAGTAAATATTACTAGAGCAATGATTCCTAGTGTAAACTGTACGGAACTAATTACCCTGTACTGCCATTATAAATTGAATAAGTTTCATTCAGAATACGATAAGATTTACAACAAAAATAATACTTTTTCGTAACCGTATGCTATGCACATTTAATAGATGTACCTATCTTAATATATTATACGTAAAAATGTATATGTAATTGTAGCATCAAATGTTTAATATCATTTTTAACTTAACTATACCTATCAGTTCATATCTGGTTTACTTTTTTGTAGTAAAATCGTTATAGTTTTGTTATAATCAATTCATCCGCTTATTAAAGACCTGATTGATTCTCTTTCTTACACTAAAAAAATATTTTTTTAATAATAAATTGCTTTAAAACAAGTATTTTAAAATAATTATAAAAATAAACATATTAATATTTATAATTTTTGTAAAATTATATTAATAGAATTATATTCTACTACAAACAAAATCAGAACTATATTTGAAATTAATATAGTATCAAAATTTTATAATTTTGTTACAGGCATGAATTGTATGACATTTAATATAATGTATACTAAACCTAATATGATATATTACAGACGACAATTTTTAAATAATTAATATTTAAATTAGTATTTAAATTTTTATAACTTCTTAAAAAGGTAACAAATCGTTTTAAACTTTTCTAGAAAAGTTCGCGAGAACGCTTCCTGGGTTGGGAAGTAAAGTATTTCCGTAATGTTTTTGCTAACAATAGAAGGAAACCAAAGTAATTATAAAGAGATGAGTGTGGCCTCATTTTAATATATTTTAGGTTTTGTTGCTTCAACTAATTACCTTTTAAATCTGCCCGAATAAATAATAAGTATTTTAATGATCCTTTAAATGTATGTGTTATAATTTTTTTATTAACTATTAAATACGTTCAATAAATATACATGTCATATTTGCTAAGAACAGTTATTTATTAATTGTCTTTAGTGGTTTATTTTTATTACTTTGTGTTTATGAAGAGGAGGGCAAACGAGCGTGCGGGTCACAGATGGAATGTGATCACCGTCGCCCATTACTCACAAAAGCGTTGACGGCCCTGAAGGGAGTACAAACTTTTTTTGAAGGTACCCATGTCGTACTGATCTGGAAACATCGCCGAAGGAAGTTCATTCCACATGTGGTATTTGGAAGAAAAGTCCTGGAAAACTGCACAGTAGAAGATCGCCATTTTTAATATGAATATACGCATTTTGTTAAATTTTAACTGATTTTGATATTATGTATCTTTAGACCAATTAAAAGACAATATCACTGAGAAATTGTATCGAAAAATGGTATCTTAATAAAATTATAAAATAAAAATTACAGCATAAAACGAGCAGCGTATAAGCTAAAACTTGTTTAGGAAGTAATAATTAAATGTTGTCGTAGTCTTAAATACAAAGAGAAATTTTATAAAAATGTAATAGCGTGAAGCTCTCAAGCAATTTCAGTATAACAGTGTAAAACATTGATAAAACAGAGAAAGCCTTTAAAAAAATACTATTACTACTGTAAAGCAATTTCAATTTATTATTAATAAAAGTTTAATTCCAGCTTAATTTGATAACTATTAAATAATTGAAGAAACAAAAATTGTTAAACAAGGATCAATGACCAAATTTTATGCGTGCCTTTGATTTGTTCTTAAGTTAGCTTAAACACGTGTAAATTAAACAGTTATGCCATTTGCAATGCAGCTTGGTTCAGTTGAACTGGAGCTTGTGGATGTTGATTAAAACACCAGGCAGGCAAGCCGCGTGCGTAAGCTAGTGAACGGTACTTAAAATAGTTTTCTATAATTTTAGTATAAAGAAAAATCAGACATCGATAAATTTAGCATTGTATTTATGACAAAAATGTGAAACGAAAAGATCATTACTAGAAATAGAAACAAAACTGAATATATTATTTAAAAAATATATATTATATATATTTAAAATCATAATATTAAGTAAAAAGTCATTTAAAGTAGGGTTTTATTATTTTTGCTCAAAATAAGCTCGATGTTGCGATTGATTGATTGATTTATGAAACATAATATCATTATGAATGAACTTCAAAACTTGACAACAACACACAATATGGCGTCATTTAATACTAACCATATTTAAAATTACATCACATTTATTTTTCTTTTACTACCTTATCTTTTAAGTAATCTTGCTTCTCTCATCTATTATGAATAAAAATAATTATGAAATATTTAAGTTCCCGTTCCAGGAAACACTCCTGCGATATAAGGACCCTAAAACGATTTTCTTACCATTAGTCGGGTAAGTCACAGTTCCTACTTGAAAGCTACCGGTTCTTTATCAAATAATTGTGTCATGAAAGTATGTAAAATATATAAGTATTATAATATAGTTGCTGCTATATCTTTTGTGCTTATTGTTATATAAGACAATTTCACAATTTAATTTTACAATTAAATTTTAATCACATTCAAGTTATTATGATCTAAAATGTAAATAATTATGTAAACATATAATTTAACCTCATTAAGTATTGTATGTTCAAATATCTATTCTTTAAACTTGTGTTCTACATTAAATTAATCTAGTGTAATTTTCGTTTGTTAGGCAAATACGTCGTCGATCAAATATACAAAACAAACGCTTCATTTGCACCTCGAAGTGTTCAAAGATCTGAACCAATTGAGATAAGGTTCATTATTAAACTGTGTACTGTTATGTAAATTATTAAAGCACACAAACTTCGTATGTATAACGAGCATGTTCAAACGATTATAAATCCGCAACAATGAGCAAGTTGATGGGAAATATATTTTGAATAAAACTATTTTACGAATATAACTAACGGGTTAAATTAGTAATTTTCCGTAAAAAAGTTTTATTGAAATGTGTAGTACTCCTGTAAATCTTAGAAAACATTAATGGAAATATAGGTTAAATATAAAACTAATAAGTTATACAAAAACTATAACTTTATTTATTTATAATAATTTTAATGTGAAGTTCAGCTTCATAATATAATTAATTTAATTTAATATCACTTAACTATTATATTATGTGGTATAAAAAAATAAAACAATAATAAAAAATGTATCACCCGATTTCGGTTTAAACCATTCTACGCGTATTATAACAGAGTGGGAGTAATATATACTAACATAACTAGGTAGGTGATAATACACAAATCCAAATAACAATACATGGTACCATCATCACGTATCACCTTTTACAAAATTATATTTAAAATTCTCAAAATAATGCGTTAAGATGGATGCAGCATGTCTTTTCAACGAATGAATTCAGGAATATTCAAATTTAAATTCAAATTCAAAATATCTTTATTCAAATAGGCATTTACACGCACTTTTGAATCGTCAATTATTACATTATAAAAATATCAGTATAGTCAGTCCATCCTTAAGTTACCACCAGCTCGGAATGCTGTTCTGTTGAGAAGAGCTGGCCAGAAACTCAACAGTTGCTCTTTTTAAAATATGTGAACAATGTCTCATATACAGATTAGAATATCCTGCAAATGAGTCAACAACCAAAGCTCCACAACCTAACCTTTTACTTGATCGAAATACGATCAATAGAGTACTCTCATATAAATTCTGGTTTTACCTAAAACTTCTCATTAAAATAAAATAGCTACTTTTAATGGAGAAGTTTTTTTTATATTAATGGTAGGAATAGATACGTAGAAAATAATTTTAACTATGTGTGCTTTTATACCAAAAGTGTGGAGATTTCAGGTTGAACATATATGAGAAAAATTAACCGAAAAACCTCATGTACTGTGCAGTAAAAAAATTCATGTTGCATTTTTAATATTATCAAAAATAGCTCCTGAATAAGATAGTTTTGTTATGGATATAGTTAATTAATAAGATTTTATTTATTTATTGTATTTGTTTTTCCCATTTTTTAAAACTAAAAACCAAAATAAATTATCTAGATACTACAATTTATTGTTAAGGTATCAAATATTTCTTCCTTGAGAATAAAATCATAGCTTATATATTTTATGTATCAGTCTAAGCAAAATAATAATATTATATTATTTAGTAATATTTATATAAAAGTATTTCGAAGTACTGAACTTTAATATTTATTTAACTTCATGTTTCATGTACGATATCGTCACAGTTACGAATTTCTCAGAGCTCGAGGCCCTTAAAAAAATATTATTATAAAATTTTGCAAAAATAATATTTTTGTTTATTTCAAAGTAAAGCATTTATAACTGTATTAGTGTTTTTCAAACCGTTCTAGGAATTAATTCAAATAGTCATGATATATTATTTAAAGCTAGCGGGTCTGATATATAGCAGAGGGCTCCTGGAACACTCGATAAACGAAGTCATCTATCATGGAGACATGACCCTCGGTATATTTGCGTTAGGGTGATGAAAGTCGGACTTTTCGTCGATATATCAATGTATCCAAGTAACAAAAAATATTATATAATTTTATTTAATCAGTATAAATAGTAAAAAAATACTTTTTAAAATAAAAAAAAGTAAAAAAAAAGTAAAAAATTAGTGATATTAGTATAAGTATACCTATAAGTTTGGTCAACAATCAATATACTTATCTATTTATGTATTATGTATTTATCTCAACGTGCTTGAATCCATTTTAAATCAAATTAACTTTTTCATGAATTTTCATGAATCATTCCGAGATACCGTTAGTAGTAATTTATATGAATAGAAGTAAAACTCTTTTGAATAAGCCAAAAATCAAGTGTATAATAAAAAAATATATATGAATTAAGAGTTATTTCATTAATAAATTATTAAACTTAATTAAACTTTAAGTTATATTTTATTATCAATTTCGTAATCCTGTTAAAAGTAAAAGGTTTTTTTAGATCTATCATCATTAGGTCTTTGGAGATATTTATTAGAGCTAGTTATTAAATATTTTAACATTAAATTAATTTATTCAATTGACTATACTAATCTCTTACACAATTTTTTTCAACGTAAACATTAGAATCATATCATAAAGTAAAAAATATCTTTATTATTTAAATTTAGACCCTTTGCGTTTTATGGAAAATAATTTAGATTATCGAATACATTCTAACTAACTTTAACTGAATAAATGTTAAGCGTATCAAAACTGTCAGTTATAACATATTGTTATTTAAATATTACAAAGGAGGCAACGTTATTTTACTTCCGTTATTTCATAACAGCGTTATTTTGTTATTCCATTGCGAATAATATGATATGTGACTTAGATAATATTATTTTCATTATTAGAATTCATCCTTCGTATGCATGTTGATTTATTTTATTTTTTAGTAAAATCGGTCTGTCCATACTTTTAAATGACTATGTCCATTTGTCGCTATTACTTATCAGCTGATGTCACGTTTACGCTACAACTAAGTACTCAATTTACGAACTTTAATTAAAACAATATTGTTGTCTGCGACATAAAGTTTTTCGGGTGTACTTACTTATCGTCAATACAATACTTTCGGACACATTCGGACCCTTATTCATGACCTCGGAGTGTTGCGGGAACTTTGTGTTAATTGTGACAGCGTCAAGACCGGCTTCAGACTGTTCTGGTAAATTCCGATAGTATAAACGTGAGGACAGCTGGATAATTATATATAATAGTGTTTTGGGTAACTTAAAGAGAAGGGTACTTTATGATATAGAAGCATGTATGTTTGTTGGTATTAATTCTGTATTAGACTTATCAACATCTCAAAGAAATATGACAACAATCTGACGTCACCTTTTGTTAGGAACTATTCTTTTTTGTTGACACATCGCGACCAAGGCCTAAACGACAGTACAGTTCCTATCAAGAGACTGGAGATGGCCATAAGAATGACCATCTCCTTAAGTTAAAAGATAATGGATAAAGGTAGTAAAAGAAATTAAAAGAAAACAAAAACATCGATATTAAAAAGATATACGATTATAACGTCGACTTTTTAATTTGTGGTTCTCTAGATAATTAAAACTAATTTCTTTAAAGAAATTTTTATTGCAGTTCCTTTCCAATACTTTGTATTGCGGTAATGCACGCTACATAAAATTGTTGGAATCATTTCTTTTCATAACCTATACGTATTCCTATTATTCGATCCTATGATTTATTCCTACCCACGACTTCCTCCGTTCATTTTATAAAAGAAAAACTACTACTTCTTATTTCTAACGTCATTGTCATGTATTGAAATATTGTGATTGAAATTTGAATAACAAAGCATTAATATGTAAATTAAATATTTAGTATTACAAAGTTTTTGAAAAGTTACTCTTGTTATTAACACTAAAATTTTCAAAATGTAAAATATATGTTTTTCTCTCAAATGTATGTAATTGAATCCAACCACGTACAAATCGACGCTTCGTGATCACGTTCGCTCAACACGTAGATACCAACATAAGGTGATGTGTCTTGCTGTTCGTCAACAATCACATTTCAATGTATAGTAATAATACACAACTTAATAACACTGTGTGTATGGTTTTGTTACATATAAATTAGCAATATTAGGGTCAATCATTGCATAAGAAATTCAATTGTATAAAAGTAGTGTAGGTTAATAAAACAACAAAAACATTTATATTTAAATCAAAATAATAAATTTATATATAGATATTATTAATATCCACAACACATTTTTTAAAATAACCTTAAATTATTATAACAAATCAAAAATTTCTTCAACATGTTTAAATAAATTATACCTGGTTTGTAGGTAGATAATAAAAGAGTTCCAGTTGAATTAAACATTTGAATGTAAAAATTAATAGTCTTGTAGTAATGTATTCCAGGTAACAATTGATTCTATATAAAATGTTAGTCCTATAGAAGCTCACATTCTGCAAACGCGAGATTTTTATTAAATTTTCGGTATGTGAAGTACGTTCGGGAATTGAAATTTGAATACAGTGGTACGGCACGGCTTGGCTAAAATCCTGATTCAATATTACCATTTTGATTTTCAATACTGTCTAAGTTATTGATATTACTATAAACTATATTCATTTTATCTATATGTAAGTACTATAGAATTGGGTGGTATAAAATTAGACGTTAAGTACCTCTTAAAATTCTTAGAATGTAACAATTTATTAAATTAAAATTTTAGTATTTTAATTCTGGTAAAGTAAAAGACAATTCATTATTTTATAAAATGATACCTTGAATATCCATATTAATGACTTTTAGACTTTTGTTGTTAGTTTTGACAAATTGCAGAACTTTAAGTAAAATTAATTGGCACTGAACTGAAACATGCCAGCAACTTTAGGGGAATTTACAACTGAGTAAAGGGCTTAGGTGAAACTCAGAGGCTTCTGAAGTGAAATATGCCGTTATTACGCACACATCCACACCTCCCTGCAAACAAATCGTAACACTGACAAATTGGTGCCCATTCATGTCGGTCTCGATGTGTTCCGCAAATGAACAACTTGTGAATAGAAAATTTTGCATCAAATACTCGTTACTTTGAATGATTTCTTTTAGTTAAAAATCGAATATGTTATTTTTCAATTTTTTGAAATAAGTTACCAAGTTATAATTTAAGTAAAAAAATATTAGAAAGTAATTAAAAATATACATTTATATAACGAATACCTAATAAGTAATAAAAGTTGGCCATATCATATACATTTCTTAAATGTTTAATTTACTTATACAAATAAAATAAAACACAAATCCAAAGACGTAACATTAGTAAAGATTTCATATAAATTTATGTAACAGTTCAGAAGTTATTAAAAACCCATGCATGAGTAGGAGGGTGGCTGTAGGTGTCATTACAACACATCCACGAACACTTGTAGGTGTTTGATCTAGCCATGGCTAAACTTTCAGCTCGAGAGGTGCAGTAGTTTAGTCAGACAGCAAAAATACGAAGAATTTTACTAATGTAACCTAAATATCCAACAAAATCTGGTAAAAAGAAAATACATGAAACAGGATTTTTACCAGTAAAAAATATATATTTTGTATTAAACAGAAAACAGTTCTGTTTAGTTGGTATGTGATTGCTATAGTACTATATCACGTTGACAGCTATCATAGCTATGTTAACACAATAATTCCCGTTCCACTAGAATGTCATTTTGTACCTGGTAACTTCGGAGACAAATAGGTCTAATTTCAAATCAAACTTTCTTAGTCGTTATAAAGAAATCTACAAGTATAAATACATATCATATATATATACGTTTTACGTGAAAATAAAATAGATATTCAAAGTAATACTAGAATGTACTAGAACTAGTACTTATAAGTAATCAAAAATGTTTGAAATAACAATTATACATTCATAACATTTCTAATAACAACCTTTAATCGAATAATAATACTAAATCTAATATAAGTGTTGTTGTTGTTCGATTATAAAAAAATAAAACCTCAACTTATACATTTACCATTTACATTTACCAATAATAAAATATATTTTAAAAGTTTTCTTGACTGCTTGGTCTAGAATTTCATAGCCATAATAGGAGAATAAGAAACTTGAACTTTTAATGTGTTTCTTTTGTGACTTACTTAGTCAAATTTATGAATTTAAATTTGAAAGAGAATGAAATAGATTATGAAATCATTTTCGAAATAAGAAGCAAGGAATTCTATAGGAAAATTAACATAATATTATTCTAATAACAACTTCTTAATAATTTGCTATTCATAGTATTTTCTTAGATTTTCACGAGTACACATTTGAAATAAAACTATATTTACGGAGTAAAACTCGCGTATAATTTGGTTACATTATGATTTTAGCCCGATGTTTCGATTACTTTGCAGCAATCGTGTTCACGGGTAGACGAGATGTAAGTGTCTGTCCCGTCTGTGACGTCGGGAAATGTTGCTAACAGAATCTACAACTATATCTGACAGCTTGGAAGGGTAATTAATTCACTTATAAACTCGCATAATTCAGCTTAACCTTTCTTTTTTTTTTTTTCTTTTTGGAATCTTTTATTGTCTCCCTAGGGGAAGGAGGAGGCTGGTTATGTGGCACTCCCGACAGCATAGAGGATGCTGCCTTTTTTAAGGCTACCCACTAAACCAGACGGTCATCATCTCACGGTCATAGTGGAGCGCCACGGGAATCGCTTTCGCATACATCCGCGTTGCTCCGACGGCTGGCCGCGTGAGCGGCCACCTACTCGCGGGGGGCACGCCCGGGACCCAAGCGTGCCCTACTCTCTCCCGTGGCCGGCTTGTTATAACGTGAAGGGCTCCCCTGCCCCCACCCAAGCCGACCGAGCCAGACCACCTCCCTCTTCACCGAGCCGACACTTACGCCGAAACTCAGAATCAGGGAGTACCGGTCCGACTCCACTACTCGGGCCCAGACCCCTAAAAAGAGCTCGAACCCGAGGCCGCCACCATCGGAGGCAAACTACCGGCGACGGCCGCGAAATACCACCCTGCTATGCTGGGAGCAGCAAGTGGTATCTACAACTGTCTCCGAACTTCCCGCCACCAAGTGCGCCCTTACACCGCACCCGGAGCAGGCAGCCCGGCCTTCTACGACCCCACAACCCCCAACTGACAACCACGGGACACCGTCCGGCGATGTTGGATACCTGAGGAGGCATCCATGACTGTCCCCGAACCCCAGACCACCACGCACGTCCCAACACGCTCACAACAGTCCACGATCCGGGTTGTTGTACGCCTGTGGCTCTCCTTCGAGACAGACCACTACGGCATACAGGGCCGGAGGAGTCGGAATCCACCACCTCAACCTACCCCCCTGTCGCTACGAAGCCCTCCGTCAAACCGAAACCTTCGCTCAGGAGAGGCTCCGTAGCAGGGACCAGACCCAGCAACCTCTACTGAAAGAGACGCGAGTCCGATCCCCACCTGCGCCGGGCATTAGCCAACGGCTAACGCGAACCCGAAGGAACTCATTAACCGTTGCCCGGGGAGCATCGGCCGGCACAACTTCCCATTTCGCCGAACGTATCAGACAGCATCGATAGCGGATGGGCACACGAGGAGGTTCCCGACGCGTAGCCCCCTAATTCAGCTGTACCTACATTAAACTGTTTTAACTTGTTAATACTAAACAATTGTTTCATAAGGTGAACCGATCTACCTAAACTTTACGAATATTTATTATATATTAAATATATTTAAAAAATATTTTAAATATATTGTATATAAAACATATTTATAAAAAAAAGAACCTACCATGATTTTTTTAAGAAAAATAACAAAATTCTAGTGCACTTGATTCTATTTGTAATTAGCGGATTCTTTACAGTTAAATAAAAATATTTGTCTACGTTTATACTTCTTTATCGAAGAAATCTTTTTTCAACTACTCTTAGGAATCCATCATGTCTTCATTCATGTATTAATCCTTTAATTCGAATTTTCCTACAGAAAAGTAAAATAATAAATAGACATTCTATTTGTTATTTCATCCATGAATATCAAGAACTTAAAATAAATTCAGTAACTTAAATGATAGCAGGTTTCAACAAGAAGCGTTCATATTATTATTTTTAAGTAAAAATGGAAATAAAGGTTTCAATAAACGTCAATAAATTTAAAAGAGCTCATGTTATTGTTCTTTCATATATAATATGCCATTAAATTTTTATAAAATAAACAGATGTCAAAGTGAACTATTTAAATACTTTCCTAACATTTTCATTCTGAGCTGATATCTACGTTTTCATTATTCAACTTTGAACAGACTAAATCAAGCAGTAGGTTCTATAGAAGTACTGCGAAAGCTAATTAAAGGCAAGCAAACTTGGCAGTTGAAACACTCTAGATGTTAGATCTTATCACTTCCGACTAACAAAGCCGATACGAACCAATATACCTCACTTTACAATTTAAACACGATCGCGTACTCGTTAACATATACGAGAATACAGACCGCAATAATGGAGCTAGGGTTATTTGTCTGTGACGTCTACATACTGAGATAAATAAGTAACTTTATAGGTTATATGTTATTATATATAGAAGTTTGTAAGTCATATTGAAAAGAAATGATACTACAATGACTAAGTATGTTCAAAAATATTTATACTGTTTCGAAAGTCATCCAGCCAAATTTAAAATTGTTTAGTTATATTTTATTATATTATAATTGAATTTAAGCAACGAAATTAAATAAATTAATAAAATATTTCTCGCAAAGATAATGAAGAAGTATTAGTGATTATAATTTTCGACAAACTTTATGGATATACTATCATGTAATTTAAAAATTTAATTATGTATAACTTTATACTCAGCTTAACTTAACACTAATACTGTTCCTAAGTCCAGCCAGGTAAGAAACAGGGAGGTAACGCAGAGAGATATCATGTACTTCCCTGTTTAATAATATGCCAGCTACTTTCGTAACATTATTTCGTAGAGTTATTTTTTCTTGTGAAATATTGAATTGTCATTTGGGGTGATTCCACTAAAACCCAACGTTCCGATAGAATTGAGCTCCAACTCAACTATCAATAATAAAATAATAGTAATGTTACAATAATCAATGTAGTATTATGTTTTATTGTTTTAAATGATTCTGGAATAAATTAATTGGAATGGAAGGAAAGATATGGGACAACAAATGGTGTAAGTAAGGGAAAAAAAACATAAAAAACAGTTGTAAGAAAAGATAACATCTTAGAGAGTTATGCATTGACGCAAGCTGTATTCAAAAATTTTGTATTCAAAAAGAGTAATTTTAATTTTAGTGTTGAAGTGAATATATCCTGGCGAGACGTTACGGAATACGCCTCTAAAGTCCAATGGTTGAAAACATATCAGAGAATACTATAAGATTTTCAGGGGTAACCGGTGACATTACAAAATTTTAATTTATGCTATTGTATTAATATATTATTAACAATTTAACTATATATATACTTTCAAATTTGGTTTGAGTATCTGTGAAAACTTGACTTGTCAACAGATTTCATTAAGTCGCTAAAGTAATCCCGTAGTTTAAGATGGATCTGCATTGCAAATACTTTATTAGTAAAGAGCAGCTGAGTGAATCCAATTTGAAATAATACGCTTTAAGTTTTTGATCTTTAGAATAATAGCTGCGAATCTAGATTGTGTAAATTTTCTGTATTAATTGAAATTATAAATATTAATATATATTTCTTTGTGTATACTATTTTGCAAAAATTGATTAAGATATTTTAAACTTTTTTCTCATTGTACATTTCTTTTACTTTATACTTGATATTCATATTATTTTATAAGGTTTGACTTTTGTACCAATAACTTGACTTGGAATTATTTATTATTCAATGAATAAACAAATGCTGTAGGATGAACTGCTGATTATTATTGTTTAAGTTATAAAAGCAGTATGTTTCAGTAGATTAATTACTTTATCGCTACTTGACTAGTTAAGAGTCTAGCTTATCAAAGACAGAACATAGTTCAAATTAAGAAAGTAGAATTATGCAGTTTTATAATACGTAAATAATAATTATATATTCACTATAAAACATTCATATATTTAAATAAAACAATGACCACCATTACCGTTACATATCACGGAACAATTCAAAAGGAAAATGTCAATATAAATTTAAATTGAATACGATAACGCAAAAGAGTTATGGAAATTAATGTATAATTGAGTTTCGATCCAATAAGTTTTAATTTTACATCGACATGATTCTTTTGGCATAAATCAATAACGTATTTACGTATTAGGGGCTAGTATAACTTGTGCATCTTTGACTGGAGCAAGCAATTGAACAAACATAATTTATAGTTCGACTACAATATAAATCACATGTTGGCGAAAAACAGCCCAATAGAAAATTTCAAGGAATTTATTATTTTCCAATAGTTAAAAGATAATAAAAATAATATAGTATTTAATAAAAAGGAGGCGTTTTATAGAAAATTACAACTACATTTTGTTTCAAGTTTCAAGTGGACTTTGCGGACATATTTATATGTCTTTTTGAAACTCTCCACTCAACAAATCTATTTATTATCTAGTGCTAAAATTGTTATTTTTTGGCAAAAAAAGAGAGAAATTATGTGTGAATGCATGAGGGAAACTTCAAAAGGTTTGAGTAAAACTTTTAACTCCTATCAACAAATAATCTGAAGTGACGTGAAGTTACTTTTTCTCTAAAATGATCTTTTATATCGTAAAACGAGATGAGAACATTATTTCAGTTTTTGTAAATTCATGGTCTCATTTGAATGATATATTGTATGATATAAAACAAAAAAATCGATAAATTTCGAAATGCTGTGATAATGATTTCAATTTAATTTTTATTGATCAAAGTTTTTTTTTTTTTAATTTAATCGAATTTTTTTAAACATAGATTATATTTTTTTTAAACTCTAGAATTGAAACAAAGGACTAAAATACAGAAATTATCTTAACGACTTCTATATTTCGTAGAACTATTACGCGTCAGAAATATTTAAAAAAATACATTGTTTGAAGTATTGGCTTTAATTTTATTAGTGTTCTTAAACTGTTTTGTAAATAAAGTATTGTAAATAAATAAAAAATAAGGGTTTTTACAGATCTCTTTAGATACGTTATTATCTTTCTTACACTAAACTATATAACATTATTTAATACCTTACAAACATAGTATGACTGAAAATTTGCTTATACACATATATATTTACAGCTATAAAAAGCTCCAAGCAAATATAGGCTAAATATAGTGAGGACTGTGCTTTCATAATATATGTCTTCGTTTATCGAGTGTTCCAGAGGCACTTTGCCATACATCACTTGCCAGCTTTCCATAATATATTGGAACTGTTTGAATTAATTCCTGGAGTTCTTTAAAAATAATATTATAGTACTAATACTTTATTTAGAACAAAAATAAACTTTTAACCAATTGGAATAAATTAAAATAATTATAATTGTTACGTAATTTAATAAGTAGTTTTATGCTTTGAAAGTATTTAAGAAATCTATTTATTTATACTATAAGTGGATAATTAAGTACTTTTAAATAAATTCTACTATATGTTACACATATATTAAATTACATATAAATATGTTGTCGTATAAGGTATAAGTATATAAATAAATGAATGTACCGACGAACAATAAAATGAATAAATAAAATATATAATTACTAAGAAAGGATAAAACGAGTTATTTAGTGAATTAATTTAAGAAAATACTGTTAAATTCATTGGGTGTTTAAGTTTACTGTAATTTAAACTCCAAATGAAAATCACTGCACGTCGGCTATATAAATAAGTTTTGTTATTTTTTTTTATTCGACCCTGAAAACCGAAATTATTTCTATTAACGTTTTAATAATACGATAGAAATATAACGTTATTATGATTGTCAGATTATGTAGATTCATGTAAGTGCATCTAGTAAATGTGATTTTATATTTATAATAAAAATAATAATCAAATCCTAGTAATGTAATATACAGAAAGTTAATTTCTGATATAATACTCGTATGCCTGTCCCAAAAAATATGTAATAAAACATAACATATTATATTATTCCGTAGAAGATGCAAGCATGAAATTGAAATGTATTTGACAACTGCTCTGCTGATATGAGATTGCAGCTTCAATATTGTCTGAAACATATAATAAAAATTGAAGAAATCGCAATCCTTCCATGATATAAAAAAGTCTGTCCTTTTTTATATCATGATTTATTAAACTTAGTTATATGAAGTAATCAAAAAAAAACTTTTGTAATAATTTAAAACTATTATTTTAATAAATCTCAAGAAATAGAAAATCCCTAATGTAATGTAATGTAATGTTAAATTCGATATTTTGCTATGAAATCTAAATTAAAATTAGTGTTATAATTATGATACCTTATTTTTCATATGGAATAACAGTATATAGAACTATTTTTTACGGATTAAAATAATTTGGTTACATTTTAATTTTAACCCGACGTTTCGAATGCTTTGCAGCAATCGTATTCACGGATGGAAAAACACTTACATCTCGTCTACCCGTGTATATATATTAAATTAATGAAATATGAATTTGAAATTTGAAATTACTTTGATTCAACGAAAACAGAACCAACGACAAACCCATACATATTCGCATAGTTTTGATCAATGTCACGCCTGTATTCAAATAAATAATTCAAACCGTTATGATATATTATTTAAAGCTAGTATGTGTCTGATATATAGCAGAGGGCAGCTGAAACGTTCGATAAAGGATGACATTTATCATTGTAGCACGACCCTCAGTATATTTGTGGTTTATTGATCAAATAAATTAACATGTACATGTTGTAGTAGTACATCAGTAATTTTTTTGATCTTCTATATAAAGTGTGTTTAAATAAAACTGTTTTGAATTTAATATTTGATTTCTAATTCATAAATTCATTTTCTTACTTCAAATATCCTAAATTAAAAACTCCTGTAAAGATTTTTTCCTGAATTTCATAGTTGGTTTTGGTTACATCAAACAAGAAATGGAAAGCTAAGAATAGAAAATGTGACCATGTGCTAATCCAGATTTGGTAGGACAGTTTTATCAACTCGCCGGGACGTCACGGTGTATGCTAACGCGATCCCGTGACATCCCATTACGGCGCAGAGGGCGATCGTTGTTTTTTTAGTGGGTAGCCTTAAAAATGGCAGCATTCTCTATGCTGCCGGGTAGTCCCACATCACCCCCCGGCCGTCACCTCCCTTGGGCCGACGGGGTACCCGTAACGGGTTTTTCCAACAGAAAAAAAGGACAGTTTTATCAAGGATCGCCGATAGTAAAATGGGGGTCGCAAAAAAATTCCTAACCTATAGAACAGAACTTTGTAAATGGAGTTAAAATGTAATACCGGCGAAAATACTGTCAAATTTTTCAAAAATACTGTCACACCGTGACTGTCAAAATTATTAAGCAACAACAGCAAGCACGAAACTTCAACATTCTCATTACTTTCAACTTAAACCGGATAAAGTTCAAATATTAAAAAAAAGTCTAAACGTCTTAGATTTCAAATACATATTTTCTTAAACACCAAAATAACAAAAAAAGCAAACTTATTCCAAAAAAGTAGCTAAATCGCTTGACAAAAGAATAGAGCAAAATACAATAGTTTTAAGATTGTCTAATTGACCAAAAATGTTGTACTAGGCTGATGAAAGTGGAGCCATTCGCTACAGACAAAAAAATCGATGAATTTCGTAATAGTCAAAAAGTTTTTAATTTTACATTTTTTATAATAAATATTCTTAGCTGCTGTATATTCAGTAGTAGCATCCAGATTTCGCCAGAATATGTTAATATTGTACCTTACAATGCCGAAAAGAAGTTAACTTAATTTAAGATTAAAATTGTTTTCTGTTGAAAAATTTCTTATACTTCTGAAGGTATAACTGAGAATATTAAGAAATATCAATATACGTTTTTCGTATATTGTACCTAGTTTTAATGCGTGATGGAAAACTTGAATTCAATGATTCAGATAAAACTGCTTGAAATTGTTCGCTTCTTATCGGAAACAATTCATCGGGGATCACTTCAATTATTATCTAATGTTAAATTTATTTGAAAATCAATAAAAATCTTTGTCAGTAAAAATTATAAGGTACAATTGTTTTCTAAATTATTTTTTTCATAATAATTTAATGATATACTTTATTATAATCTTCCTAAAATAAAAAGATTTTGTTTTATTTTTCAAAAATTTATTTAATTATTGTACCATGTATTTTTTCTGTTAGTATCATCTTCTTGATGCAAATTGCGAATTCATTAAATAATTGTACGTCCGTCTTAAAGTTTTATTTTTTGCCTTCTTTGTCACGGGTCACTTGTTACAAAGAAAAAGAAATTGGCCTGCTCTGAATTGTCTAGAAGAAAACAAAATAATTGTTGATTGTTTTTTTATCAGATAATTTAATTTAAGGTCCTCCTGACCCGTCTTATTGACGTCCACAAGTATTCAATGATATTGATTCTAAGTGGAAAACATAGACACAAATAAATAAGTAAAATAAATAAATAATGAAAATATATAATTCTTTATTAAACAATAGAATTATTAAGTCATAAAATAAATCCTGGAGTCATTTAAACAGTAGATAAAAACATAAATATTTTTTATAAATCAAAATATATTTTTAAGTTATATATTTATATCATTTGAATACTATAATATACTCATAAGGACATTAACTTGTCCATTGCCATTATTTTTTTAGCTTTAAAAAAATTATACTTAACATTGTCTTCGATGGTGAAATAGTGTATTTGAACATTAATTTCAAACACTATAGTAGTTAACTAAACATTTGAAAGAATTTCTGTTTTGTCCTTATTTCGTCTTTAAATAAAAATAAGTTTTAATGGCATACTAAACTGTAATCATCGTTTAAAAACAAAACCTTAAAATTATAAATTCTGAATAGAAAAGTTGTAGGAAATTGCTATTATTTGTGAGTTACAAAACACATTCTTTAAACTGTAGAAAACTTATGTAAACTTACACTTCTAAACACAAATATTTTTTGAGTTTAGTAGCAAGCAATGATCCTACAATTTGGTGAGAAGAGATGTGAAGCCGATTGTACGACTCAATTGATTGAGAATGAATCGAAAACTACAGATTGATTTGCATTCACATGGAGGATCACGCGTAATTGGTGTGATGAATTGAAGTCAATCTGATACGAATAAAGATATTCAATCTCACTTGATGCTTAAAAACTTATTGTTGAAAATACAATAATTAGCAATGAGTTTAATTAAAAATATGCCTGGTATTATTGTTATCTTAAATTGAAGTTGTTGAGAAATTGCGGTGTATATATTTTTCTACATAGATGAATGATTCTTTGATTTGACTTATAAACAGTATAGATCAGATTATAACATTCCAATTTAATATTTTTTTATCCAAATTTAAGAGAATCAAAATTTTTTAAGTCTTTGAGTATTCTTGTATATTAGCGAAATTAAAATCGAAATTTCCAGTGAAAGAAAAAGAACGTAAGACTTTTGGATTTATAGGTACAAGTATTGTTCATAATGGCTTAATGTTTTAGTAATAAGAGGGTTTGAAATGTTGGCTTCTCTTGTATTTAGTTATTTTGATAAGAACTCTTACAAAGAAGATAAAGCATGTCATTGTGTTTAGATAAAGAAACGATATTGTTTTAGACTGTTTGCTTTTGACTGCTGATATGTTAAAGTTAACTGTAGTACTTAATTTCAACTATTTCTATTGAGATTATTGAACTATGTTTGACTGAGTCCTTGTTGCTCATATTATTTGGATAAGCTAGACTTCCGTTAGTAAGTTAACTAATATTTGTAGAGGTTTTAACGGTAGAATTTTGTAAGTATACTATTATTTTAACTTTTATAAATGAGTTTTTACTACTTTTACATCAAGGGAGGCTGTGAAGGAAGAGGGTTTCAGGCAGATAGCGTGAAGTTAGTGGCGATAGGGCGTGACACTTACTTTTTGTAACAAGGAACACATATCAGGTTTAAAAAATACCCCCCGGCCGTCACCCCTATGGGCCGACGGGGTACCCGGGTTTTTCCAACGGAAAAAAAAAAAAAAAAAAAAGGTTTAAAAAATAGGCGTACGTCGAAGTCAACAGTGTGTACACATACAATAGACAAGCCCAACCACTTTCTTCGATTTGATAAACCCAAGATCCTCGCTCGTGAAGATAGGTATAGCCCTACAATGATTCGCGAGGTTATTGAAATTAAATAACATCTTAATTTTAATAGAGAAGATGGTTGAAATCTATAAAATACCTGTGATCCTCTAATGAAAGTATTAAATCCCACGTCTGTGAACACAATACCAAACCCATAGACACAGTGCGTTTTGTGTGCACCTTGAACTCTATACCCGTAAACTCAGGAACCGTTGGACGTAGGTTACAAATAAACTGACTGACTGACAGACACCAACATCTAGTCTTACCGCGAACAGGTTGCTCGAATCTTCGGGTTTTACTTAAAAAAATGTAATAATAAACGCGAGTTTTATCTATAAAAAAGTTTTATTGAAAGGTTTAGAACTCGTGTAAATCTAAGAAAACATTAAAAAAATTTCAATTTGACTAGGAACGTAATATAAACTATCAAAATAATTACCTTTTTATGAATTTGAGAACAAAACAAAGTATTATTTTTACAATATTGTATAATACACCCAGTATTGCTCATTTAGCAATATAGCATACTTAAGAATTTTAATTTGAATGAATATAAATATAGTAAATTGTTGTTTCTTAGAAGTGGCTAGTTTTCTGAGTTAATTACTGTACTTCTGCCCCATGCTTTGAAATTGGCTGAGTTACAACTTCGTTCCTGGGTCACGTTCAAAAAAGTTTCTTTATTATTAAATGACTTTTAAATTTAATTCTACAAGATCTGAAGCACGTACGACGACGCGAGCACAGTAGAGTGAATTATGCAGTAATAATTATTTTATCAATGTTCATTTTAGACATATTTTCCTTTACTTAATAATAACAAATCATTTGTAATTTTATTTTTTCAAAAAATACTATTTAGACCTTTTAAAAGAAACAAAGCTAACGCCACCATTCAAATTCTAATGAAATACGTGGTCATGGTGATCAATTGTAGCACTTCATTAGATGAAACCGCATGCAAAGTACGTACTTGTAATTTAAACCTGCTGAATTACAAATTAAGCCTATTGATTTATGAATAGACAGAGCCATATTAAATTACAAGTAAAAAGGATATTGCAGTTTTTGATACAGAATCAGAATTTGTAAAAATATTAAAGTTATAACATATCTATTAGTAGAATATTACGTTGTTTAAAAGACATTAATCTTATATATTAATGCAGGAAGCGATTTCGTTGGCACACTGTAGCTCGAGAACCACTAAAGGGAAAAATATCGTTGATGGCTCAAATCAAAGGTCTCATTATGCTACACTGCTGAAAAATAGTGATAACTCTCAAACCTCATTAGCCTAATTGCAGTAATTAGTCAAAAAATTAATTTTTCCCATAGACTTTGCATGGGGAAATTTTGAGCGCGCTTTCAAATTTTTTGTATTATCTATTGTGACTAGCTGGTCTTAGCATACTAGTTCTTTCTTAATTTAATTATGTTAAAATTGTACTATTTCGTAGTGATTAATAAAATAGAAGAATAAAATAGAAAATCTTTAACGGGTGTGGAAATTATGTCGATATATTATTTGTGTTTAGGGAATTCCGTTTCATTTCTCTTATTCTCATAACTTGATAACATATAAGCTCTTGGTTTAAAAATCAGTGGCACGAAAGTCTAAAGTAGTGAATAAAATTCAATTAAGTGTAACATTTCTAAAATTGGGTCAAGCGAAAAGCAACAATAATTGCTCAAAAATTAACTGTGAAAGCCTGTCTGAAATTTAAATATTTGTACATATGCAGTGCATGCATGTCGTGACTTTATAATTTCCACCGAAAGGAGGCCAAAATATAGTTTAACGTAAAGTCTATATTGGAATATTAAACATACTAAGGTTTAGATCTGAACTATATACTTGGATTTGTCGTGAATAGACATCCCAAACAAATTTATAAAGTAGCTTTTGTTACTTAATAAAAAAAATGCAAAATTATAACATGTAATTTGAGCAAAAGTAACATTTCATTTTTCACAGCCGTAATATAAGTCTTATTACAAATAGAGAGCTGATGGTCGCATATGTGAAACGAATGCATTTTGCACTAGGTACTTAGAAAATTGTATCCAGATGTCACGTTTTAAGCGAAGTACGGTTCGCTTTACTGCAGTTTGTGCGATGCATAAAGTTGATTCGTCAGTCTTAATCTGGAATCAATATTGAGTTTTACTACACTTTTTAAGAGTTCTTCACCAACCAAATTGGAGAAATAAGTTTTTTTACAATTAGTTTTATTTTGTCTAGTCTGCCAATTTTAAATCTTAATTGAAGGATAAAAACAAATATTTTTACTAATTATGACAATCCTTAACTGAACCGTCAGATGTTTTTCTATAAAATGGAGCAATATCCCTTTTAGTTACGCATTTGAATACAACAGGCATTATTTATGGGTACAATTACAATAACTCGATAGTTATATTTATTTTCACCCGTAACAACCACAAATTATAATTTTATATACATATGTCACATGATATTAACTACTTGCATATCGAATACATACTATAGATAAATAGAAAATACACCTTTTCATCTCCCTTTAACTCCATTTAGATACATCCATGTGGATACAATATATACAGTGGTACATACATACATGTAGATTGAAATCTGGAAATAAATAATCAAAACAGGTTTTACATAAAAAAGATATATTAATTATTAATCTAAATTCAACTTTATGTCCATAAAATTTAATATTAACTTTAAAACCAACTTTAAGTTATGCGCAGTTATTTTCTATGCTCTTCTGGGATTCCCTGAAAGTCATTCCGTAAAGTAACAGTTATGAACGGAAGCGAATAAACGACACGAGTTCTATTCGAGAGAAGCTTGTTAAATGGACTCGGTAGTTTGTATTTAAGTAATGCGACAGCCAATGCGTTTGAGCATGGCGTCGGAAATGACTTCACCGGGGAATTTTGGTGTCAAAATAGTTCTGTCCTTTTTAAAAATAAATAAAAATAACTGTATGTAGGAACTATATCTTATAAGATATAATATATAGGAAGTTGCCTAGCCAAGTCATTATTTTAAAACTTTATTCATGTTACAAAAAAAATTGCTTATTATATTAAAAATATGTTAGACAAGAGGTGAAATTTAGAAGATAATGACGTAATTTGATAGTTACTGAAAGGGTCTGGTTTTTTATAACCAGAATATGATTTATTACAATAGAATATGTTTAAAAAAAGTATGCTCTCATCTAAATGCACTGGACGCTGAATATAGCGATGAATAACATATTAGGGAATACTGAGAAATATGACGATGCTTTCATCTTAGCTTTGTTCTATAGTTTTCTTATAATGAATATTGTTTATATATTTTTAAATACGTAATAATTATTTTTAATGTATTTTATTATTTTTAGTTTTATGTAACTTAAATACAAGATCAAGAATTTTGATGTCTTGTCATAAATAATCATGACATAATTACAAATAATCATTGATACCAAAAAAAAAAAATCTAATCAATCTAGTCTAGTTAATGTAATATGAATCCAGTTATAATAATATAATTTTCACAAATCCAAATGCTCATTATGTATGCAATTATAAAGTGAATAAATTTAATTCAGCACGACATATGAGTTACTGTACAAAAATACTTACTGTATAAAAATAAGAGTAACATAGAATTTAAGCTTTTTAACCTCGGAAATATAAACCTACTTCTCATCTTCCTTGAAACTTTTAAGAACAGTTATACGTTTCTAATATATATAATATGTATAATATATAATACTATGAAGTTGTGAAAATTAACATTATAATATTATAAAAATTTTCTTGCGAAAATGGTTTTTAATGAGTTATACTGTCAAACTTTAACGTATAATATCTTTATGGAATTATAATAATTGTAAGAACTACTCCTACTGGATATGTAAAGCCGGGCTGTGATTTGAAGGTTATTTATATATATTTTGTCTATAATTCAGAACTAACAATTTAAAGTCTTTGGCAAGATTTTCTTTGTAAGATTATATTCTTATATTAAAAGGCACCGTTAAGAAAATTAATATACCAAAATTAATATATATGAAACTTGACTTTAAATGTGAGTGATAAAGAAGATATTATGAAAACTAAGGCTCTCTTGTTAAATAGACCCGGAAATAAAACTATTTAACGAAAATTTTCCCTAATTTTCATAGTTGTACAATCTAAATTTGATCATAATTTCAAATAAAACTATTTTTTACGGTAACGGATATAACTCGCGTTTATAATCATAAAACAATAAACAAGGGTTATATCTGTAAAATAGTTTTATTAAAATCTGTAGTACTCGTGTAAATCTTAGAAAACATCATTTTTAACGGATTTAAACTCGTGTATAATTTGGTTGCATTTTTAATTTTAATCCGACGTTTCGAATGCTTTGCAGCAATCGTGTTCACGGGTAGACGAGATGTAAAGGTCTGTCCAGACAACCAAATTATACGCGAGTTTTAATCCGTAAAGAATAGTTTTATTTGAAATGTGTAGTCGTGAAAATCTAAGAAAATACTATTGATCATAATTTCTTTAGTCATACGAGTGTGTATAAAGATTTTAATAATGGAGCTCAGTTTATTTAATTCCGATTCTTGAACATTGCGAGGTGCAAATAAATCTGTTGCTTTATTTACCTAATATTTGTAATATATTAAAATTACATTATGATATAATGTGATAAGAAAACCATATGATATTTTTAATTTTGTTCAAATCGTTTATATATTTATTTATATTGTTAATTTTAAAGTTAATTAAATTTAATATAATTTAAATATAGATAATAAGGAAACAAAACAGTTTTATTATTTATTGTTTTATAACTTTTTAAAAAGGTAACAAATCGTTTTAACAATTTTCTTTAGAATATTTCGTGGGAACGTTTCCTGTAGGGAAGTAAAATATTTCCCTAATGTTTTTGCTAACAATAGCTGAAAGGAACCAAATATTATAAAGAGATGAGTATGGCCCTATTTTAAATATATTTTAAGCTTTGTTGTCACAACTGATTACCTTTTAAAAACAGCTTGAATAATTAATAACATCCTTTTAATGTAATATGTTTTTCCTGTAATATGTATATTTTTAATTTTTTAATTTTTATTAAATATAAAATTTTACTAATAATAATTGTTTTTCGTGTTTTATATTATTTCAAAATGTGGGTAGTTTTCAATTTTATAATTTAAAATTAGCCTTAATATTTGCTGCATAGTAAGATTCAAAAGACATGATAAGTATAATTGTATATTCATCCATCTTTATCCATGTATTTTAAATGTTGTCTATAAGTAAAATTATAAAATAATAATAAACGCATACAAAGAACAGCGACGCAGAAGCTCAAACTTGTTTAGGAAGTGCAAACTTCAGAGGGAATAGTTAAAGAGTGCCGTGGGCTTAGATACAAAGAGGAATTTTAATGAAAACGTAATCATGCTATTACGCTATCAAGCAAATTTACCATAACAGAGAAAAATCGTTGATAAGAAAAAGAAAAAATGTTTAAAGATAATAGTATTTTCAATCTTGTTTTTATTAGAGAGACAACTAAAAAAGAATATTTCATACAGCAAACAATTTTTAGTCATTCACTGAGTATTATGGTCCAATTACTAAACCAAAATGTTTATGGACTCACCCAACATGCAGAAAAAAAATGGAAAAATATTTTTCAATATATAACACATAGTGGATATAGTGACATGATAGGAACTTTAATATGTTTGTATTTGAGGTATATACTTTAAATCTTAAAGATCAGGAAATAAACTAATATTTACAATTTCTCAGGTAATAAAATAATTAAGATTCAAAAATTAGTTGTGGTAGTAATAGTCACCCGAACGCTGAATAAGTTATCAAAATTATTAAATTATTTGACTTTCCCAACGCCCTCTTTATTATTTCTTCCTGATAAAGGAGTTATTCTAATTACCTTGATTATCGAAACCTTTTTTTTTGTAAAATACGTTTTGAGCCGTCCTAAGTAATTCTAGACACATTTAAAAACATGTATGGAAGTGTGTATATGTGAGACTTGATTATGAAACATACACGGCAATACCGTGAACAAAATATGTATTAATTATGGTCTAATATCTATTCTGTAAACTGGTGTACTGTATTATTACTGGTGTAGGTAAATAATTCGTCGATGAAATAGGCAAATCAAGCGCTTCATTGGCACCGCGGAGTGTTCACAGATCTGAGTATCTATTGAGTTAAGGTTCCTTATTAAACTGTGTACATTATTAAAGTATACAAACCTTGTATGTACAAGAAGCAAGTTCAAATTGTAAACGATTATAAGCTCGTAAACAATAAACTAGTCGATGGAAAAGTTAGGATAAAAATAAATATACAAGGTTTTGATGAAAATTAATAATAATTTAAAGTTCAGATTCCTAAAATGTATGTTATTTAAAACCAAATCTGTAAAATATAAATTTACTTTTCTGGTCTAGTTGGTGACAGAATCTCTAAAATTGTATTCAAACTCAATAACGTTTGCAGACTGAGACTTTGGCGAACGAACTTTATGCATTCCGCCGAAACTGCAGTAAAAGGAACCGTGTACTTCGCTTCAAACGTGACATCAGCTGGATACAATTTCTTAACAACCTAGGAAAGGTAAAATATGTGTAGACTGCAGAGCAGCCTGTTCTGTGACGCCCTGCTATTTATAGTATTAATAATATATTATAGTCTTATTTATTGTAATTTAAATGATTTAAAATCACAGGCCTAACTTTAGTATATGTAGATTTATAATACTTTTTATTTTAAAAAGCCTAAATTATTGTTAATATATAATATGAAAGTGTAAGCAGCTCAGAGAGTTTTGAAAAAGGCATGTTTCTATGAATATATTGTATTTTAGTGAACAACTATAATATTGTTCTACACTGCTCATTCTAAGCTAATATCTAATTATTGCAATCTGAACAAAGTAAATCAAACATTAATTTCTGTTCCCGGTTCACTGCGACATTTAATTAAAGACCAACAAACGTGGCAAAGTGAAACTTCTCACAAAGGCGATAACAACTAATATATTTCACTTTACAATTTAAACAGGAACGCTTATAATCTAATGTACACTAAAAAAACGTGATTCTGTTAAAATTGTAGAGTGAAATATATTGGCTGGTATCGGCTTTGTTAGTCGAAAGTGATAAGATCTAACATCTTGAGTATTTTAACTGCGACATCTGCTTGTCTTTAATTAGCTTTCTCAGTACTTCAAATGGACCTATTGCTTGATTTAGTTTGCTAAGATTTGGATAGTCGAAATACTAGGAGCGCGAACCAGACCTCAATTTTGACTCGCTGCGTTTGCAAAATCTCGGTATGTGTTAGCATATTGAGCGAAGCGAGGCGCAAACAGCACCGAAACTGTATTTACAAAACGTCGATGCACTCTGTCCTGAACTATTTGTCAAGATAACAAAAAGAAAAATATTAAATTTCTAAAAGCTGGTAATAAAAACCGGCACGCTTGTATCATTGTAGATCTAAATTTTCGCGCGAAAAATTTTTCATTTTTAGATTTTCCATGGTTATTCCTCAACGATATCGAATATTTGATTTTTTTTAAAACCACCACCAGACTGATGTCTATCTGTGTACAAAATTTGGAAATTTTCAGATATACCGTTTTTGATTGATACCGTTTTTGCTTGCACAAAAAATTCAGAAAAGTCTCATAGAGAGCTTCGCTCGCTCCGCTTGCTTAGCTCAATAAAATATATTAGTAAAAAAATGAAAATATGAGGAAAGCTTTTTTTAGTATTAACAGAATAGTTTCTACGAAAATTCGTTTTAGTTAAGACTACACAGATTTTGTTCATCTCTCGACTTTTTTCTTAGATAGTACTGCTTTGTTAAATTAAGTTGAATTTGAGGTTTATTGTAATTTTGATTTCTTTTTTAACTAAATCATTTAACATTAAATTTAACTAAATTTACAATTCATATAAGTACCTAGCCTTTACTCGCGGTTGATTCGGCTGCCGAACCCTTTTATTTACTATTAAAATTATTAAGAGTAATGTTAGATATCTTATGGCCTTCCTAATAAACCTGCCTATTATAATCACAAATAAATGTTCAGATCCATCAAGTAGTTTCGAAGATTAGTGCTTTCAACCAACCAAACAAACAAACATTTGGGCTTTATTATTATGGAGCTGAAGTGTTTGTTAGTATAGATGGTTGAAATTATAAAAAAGGAATTTGTCAATATAAGGATAATGAAAACCAATTTTTCATGGATAAATATATAAATAATGTAAATGAGAGGTAATGAGAGGTCCTGAAAGTTAGGGATAAGATTTCATGGAATAGAAGGAGTGGATTATGAAATATGCAACATTTTTGTTTGATTGTAAGGCTGCTGTTGCAACTTTCGCTGCCGCAAGTTATCAGCGCGATGGTCAGCAGCGAGAGGTGCTGGGTCGCAATGGCCTCCTTCTGCGAGCAAGTCATCGCCGCAAAGGAGGCCGCGGAGCGGTACAGGGAGTCAGCCTCGTCCGCTGACCCGCTCCGTAGAGGGAGACTGGGTAGAAGGAGGCGGGAATACGCCCGTCGCTTCCTTCCCCACCAGTAGGCCTGGTGAGGGGGGAGGGTGACCCCTCTTACCTAACATAGGCCTACGATGAGAGGGTGCTCTACGTTGCTCGGGACACTCTCATTCGGGGGGTCTCGCCGGAGCGTCACGGTGTGTGCTAACGCGATCCCGTGACTTCCTATTACGGCGAAGAGGGCAACCGTTGGTTTTTTAGTGGGTAGCCTTAAAAATGGCAGCATCCTCTATGCTGCCGGGTAGTCCCACATAACCCCCCGGCCGTCAACCCCCTGGGCCGACGGGGTACCCGTAACAGGTTTTTCCAAAGGAAAAAAAAAGGCTGCTGTTGCAAAGTTTGCTGGGTTTGTTTGGTTAATTACAAATAAAATCAAGTGCTACAGAAGTTTCCTGTGTTTCTTAAGAGAATAGATGTCGGCTGTTGTTTCTGTACTATGTTTGTTTATAAGTTAATTAACTACCATAGCCAAACTGCCATATATAGTCGTGGATTACCACAGGGACTTTTGGAATTATGAAACACATATTAAATCAGCTTGAAGTGCTTTAAATTCTTTGAATTTTATTAAATACATTCGACTTATTTCAACGTTTAAACTCATTAACTGTAGCAGTCTGCCTTTTAATCAAGGTTTCTTTGGGCCCTAGCTTTGCATTTTAAATGTTTGTTGTCGGAACTTATTTTTACATAAACAGGGTATTTGTATTCTGTTTAATGATATGTTCGTTTCATCTTTCTGTAACTTTTACTTATTTAAATACATTATAAAATATTTATAAATATATATATTTCAATTAAGATAAATTCATAACATTTCAATTTCAATTATTTACGTAAACTTGTTATAACCTCAATTAATTTTTAAACCTAGCTTTTGAAATATTGATAAGTATATTATTATATACTTATTATTACATTGTTATGTTAAATAATTTTTTTGTTATTTTCATTATTTGAATCAACAAGTTTAAACATAGTGACATGACATATTTCACTTCACCTAAGCCCTTTACTCAGTTTTAAACTCGCCTAAAGTTGTTGGCATGTAATAGTTCTGTACCAATTAATTACATTTAAAGTTCTGCAATTAGTCAAAACTAACAACAGTAGCCTAAAAGTCATTAATATAGTTATTAAACGCTAGAGTATCATTTTATAAATTTATGAAAGTGTTCAGTGTTTTTCGAAAAACTCAGTTTTTCCTACCGATCTGTCTGTCTGTATGTGTGTCTGTGTGTCTGTGTGTCTGTCGAATTTTATTTTTCGAATTTTGAAAAACTAAAGATATATTTGGAATCAGCATCTAAATGTAAGATTCACTTTTCAAAATTATGTTGATTGTCCAACGGGAAGGTGGTCAGATCGGCCGCCGAAGTTACCGAAAAATGGAAAAAAAGTTTCGAATTTTTAAATTTTTTAAAATTTAAAAATTTATTTATTAATTAATTAATTTAATTATTTTAATTTTTTTTTCTTTTGTTTGTTAATTAATTTGCGAGTTATAATTTGCCGATTAGGAGTTTTTCATAGCGGCAAGCTCGATTGCCGCGTGTCAGATGTTTTTTAAAGTAAATAAATGCTAAAAGTAATATCTTTAATTTTTTTTTATATCTCACAGAGTTTAATTACTAAAATTTTGATTAAATATTTTGCTAAAATCTAAAAATTCAAACAGGTACTTAAGGGAAAAATTTATAACAGTTAATTCTTGAAGATTAAAGTAAAATGAACATAGCGTAGTTTACAGTAATATCAAGAACTTAGAATTGGATATTATAAAGGAAATATTGAAATCAGGATTTTAGCCAAGTCGTGCCATACCGCTGTATTCAAATCTCAATTCCCGAATGTACTTCCATATCACAAAATTTAATAAAAATCGCGCGCATGCAAAATGTGAGCTGCTATAGGATCAACATTTTATATGGAACCAATTGTTACCTGGGATATTAATTTTTACATTCAAATCTAAAATTCAACTGGAACTTTTTTATTTACTACCTTAAAAACCAAGGTATAATTTATTTAATCATGAGCAAGAAGTTTTTGTTCTGTTATCATATTTTCGGATATTTTAAAAATATATGTGTGAATATTAATATGTAAAGAAATATATAACTTCATTATAATTATTAATTGTAGATGTTTTTCCATTAACTTACACTATTTTTAACAAAATAATTGAATTTCTTATGAAATTACTGTTGATGATATGTGTAAGATGTTAATATGCTTATTTAAATATATTAAAACCATAAATATAGTGTTATTAACTTGTGTATTATTACTTTACATTGAAATGTGATTGTTGACGAGCAGCAAGACACATCACCTTATGTTCGTATCTACGTGATGAGCGAACGTGATCACGAAGCTTCGATCTGTACGTGGTTGGATTTAATTACATACATTTAAAAGAAATACATACAGCTTTTAATTTCACATAGTAAAAAGTTGTACGTATTTTTCTCAAATGTCTGTAATATATGTTTCTTAATTTTTAGTAGTTTAACAATGAGAGTAAATTGTCATCAAATTGAATGTTTAATTTACATATTGATCAAATTTTGCTTAAGACTAAATAGAAATAAATTCAACATATGACTGATAACGATGACAGAAAAAAGAGGTATCCATTTTTCTATTATCAAGTGATCGGAGGTAGTTGTGGGTAGGAAAACAAAATCTCAGAAGTTATATCGGGTGCGGTCCCATAACATGAATTTTCTGGTTAGAAGAAATGTTTTTTTTTTTCTTATTTTTCTTTTTAGAAAAACCATTCCATTATATTTTTAAATAATAAGAATATTTACATATATAAAAAAAATATATATTTTTTTACATTCAAAATCAAGTGTTGGTAGCATAGCCACCCCAATTGTACTATTCGTTTTTTACAAATTTCAAGCGGCTTAAAGCTTTTTTAATCCTTTTGACAAATTTCGCTAAAAACTAATTAAACTAGGTACACGATTCGATTCGTGCTAAAACATAGTCAATAATATAATCAGGTCTCGAGAAAATGAAAACACGTGTGTGTGTGTAAAAATACATATACATACATACATGTATTTTAAAGGTGTCTACAACTACTCAGGACACCTCAAATTGTAAGGATATTACTAAAAATCTGATATCGAAAACGGTGGTGATTACAATAACTTTCTTAAAGATGACAATCATTAAGACAATATTTCAAAATTTATGTAATTAAAACAAAAAGTTACTTCTATAACTCACTTTCTACTCATCATCTATTGGTATTTTTTTCTCCTAAAACTACTCGTTAAATTGCTGTACCTTTTTTAAAACTATTTCTGTTTTGGTTAAGTTAACTTTAAAAAAAGAATTAACTTATTACATGGTCAAGAAGAAAACATCGAAATTATAACGCAATTCTTTTTGAACATGAGGATAACAAACATCATAGCGAGCATTAAAAGTTAAAAGTTAGTTGCAGTTAAAAGTAGCATTTCTAACAATTTGCTTTCATATAGTGAAGGTTGTATTAATTAAATGCAGACCCCTGAGTCTATTATACGACCATTGCTAGTGCGGGTCTCGTTTAGTTGATCCGCTTCTACCTTGTTAAACAAAGTAAGCAATTACTGGCTTTTAAACGTTAGACAGTGTAAAATTATGGTTTTAAAACTTGAATGGAAATTGTTGATTTCCGTTTTAATGGAATTTAAAATATAATTGGTATCCCATTAAAGTATGACTTTAATTTAAATAACATAATTTAAATAATAAAAAGGCAATAAAAATTTTAGATGTATAAAATTGTCTAGTTGATCGGTGATCAAGAAAGTATTTATGATATAATTAAATTCGCCCTCAAAATTATGAATATATGATTAATTAAATAAACAAAAAAAAAATTGTAAAGTCATATTTATAATATTATTTCCAACGGCATAATAAAATGACGCTATTATGAAATAACGGAGGTAAAATAACGTTGCCTACATTGTAATATTTAGATAACAATAAGTTATAACTGACAGTTATGACACGCGTAACATTTATACACTTAACGTAAGGTAGAATGTAGTCGGAATATCTAAATTTCTTAAATAACAACAAAGTGGCGGTAAGTATCACATATATTCTTTAAGATTAATTTATTTAATAAGGGACAATCAATCTTCTAAATACTAAGTTTTATGATATGTACATATTATTTCATATAAGAGACTATTTTTGGTATTTTTACTTTTCCGAAATATAGGTTGGGAAAACAATTTCTTATTTACAAAATAATATTCTTAATTTAATAAATTAATGCAATGTGAAAAATAGAATCGACACAAACATCTTCAGCATTAAAAATATTTAACTCTATTAAAAATCTGCAAAGACATATTTGGTCTTTACATGGTCTAATTTTAGGTCCTTATTTAAAATAACTTAAAATTTAATATAAATTTACAAGAAGACTAAAACCTATGCTTTAATATACTTTTACTAATTTTCTTTTCAAAGAAGTTTTTACTATTTACACTAATCAAACAAAGTTGTACAATAAAATTTTATTTTTGCTTGGATACTTTGAAATATCGACATATCGGTGAAAAGTCCGAGCTTCATCACCCTAACGCAAATATACTGAGGGTCATGCCTCCATGATAGATGACTTCGTTTATCGAGTGTTCCAGGAGCCCTCTGCTATATATCAGACCCGCTAGCTTTAAATAATATATCATGACTATTTGAATTAATCCTATAACGGTTTGAAAGACACTTACATAGTTATAAATACTTTGAACTAAACAAATTTGTACATTTAGATGGTTTTAGCGTCAAATTTTAAAATAATAGTCACATTATAATTTTTAGGGGCCGCAAGTTCTTTAATAAAACATTTTACTTGCAACATTGTGTATTGTGTTAAATTAACGTTTGGTATTTTAAATAATTTTTTCTTTGTAAATTTGAAAAAAAAAAAGTTTGTATAATTCTTTAGACAGATACTCGTATATCTATAAAACATAAAATGTGTAATGTATACGTATCTCTATAAAGCATAAAAATTTTATATTCTTGGAAGGAAAATTTTATACCTTGATTTAAAAATGTTTGATTTTATGAAAAACAAATATAACAATTTATTAAAACCTTGTTATTAAAATAACTATATCCATAATAAAGCTCAGTAAATATACATTTCTATACTGCAATACTTACAAATGTTTTTTTTTTGTCGTATACTCGTATGCAAATATGATCCAAAATCTGTACACAGTCGATGTAAAGATACACCTAATTAAAATTATTTGCTACTACCTTTTTTTTTTTTTTCTTTTTTTTTTTTCCGTTGGAAAAACCCGTTACGGGTACCCCGTCGGCCCAGGGGGGGACGGCCGGGGGGTTACTACCTACTCCTACTGTTGATATAAAAACAAAATCTATATATAAATAACATCCTATTTAATAAGATACTTTAGATGAAATCAGACTAATATAAAATTACTTTACTCCTGAATTCATTTGGTGAATAAACCTTCTGGAACCATCGATTCATTTGAGAATTTGGATTATAATTTAATTAATAATATTACAGAACACATTGTTGTCACAATTTGTACCAAAAAATCACCTAACAAAGAAAATGTAATACTATCTTTTTGTATGTATCTTTTTTGCTTAAAATATAATAACTACCGAATTAGAGATATAATTTCGGTGTCTCGAACCCACAAACATTGGTTCAGCAGGAGAAGCCACTTACAACTAGACCCACGGGCATCAATTGTAAATAAGAGGATAACTTACTGAATTTGTTTGACGTTGCCGTTACTCTTGTTTGAGAAGCTGGCTGCAACACAACGTTCTCTTAAAAGTCATTACTTGCAGTATTGTTGAGGGTCGGGTTTCCATACTCTCTTTAATATAAAGGTGATGGATGATCTGCCTGAAACGAGCTTCAAAGAAATTCTCGTAGTTTTAACATTAAGTTTGAGAGTGTCTTTACACATGGGCTAATTTCGATAAATAAGGTATTCAAATAAGCCTTTTGACATTCCAAGTTATTGTTGATATTTTTTGAGGCGAAAAAGATAAAGATAAATAAATAAGCCAATAGATCTAAAATACATAACTAGCAACGACAACAAAAACTTATCGCGAAGTCCCAACTTCAGATGTTTACAACAGAGTTGTACTGATAGAAAAGAGTTTTACCAAAAATATAATAAAGTTTAAAAGGTTTTAGTTAAAATAATAAAAGATGTTTCTGTCAAATATTACGGATAGTATAACTTTGCAAAATACTTGTGATGTACTTATTTTCCTACAAATTGGCGTCATATCTCAAAAATTTTCAAATAAATATGTAATAAGTTAATTTTATAAAAATTTAATATTTCGTAAGAATCTAAATAGATAATAGATTATTCATTAACAATATTGCAAATCCATTAAAAACAACTAACCCCAACTTCGTACATTTTAACTTTCTTACAAGTTTGGGATTCAATGCAAGTCATTTAGCAAAGTAATTGCTAACTAGCGAAAACAAGTAGTATACGAATTCAATCCAGTAGTGCTTATTTAGTAGATTAAAAAGCTTACATTTAAGTTGTACAATATAGCCTGCATACTTTTTATAACACATATTCCCTTGGAATGGAATCACTATGTTGTCTTGATGTATATTTAACATTTTCTGGTTCTAATAAAATCGCTAAACAAATTTCAGGTTGCCTAAATATGTACTTGTGAAGTTTTATTACAGTATAGGTCAGTTTAAAATAGATTAAGGTCGAGAGTATTTAATTTACGCTAGATAAGGAATTCCCACTTACCATTGACAAAACAATTATATAAGGACTTTTGGGTAGATTGCTTTGTTCAAGGTAATGGCTGAAATCAGTTTGTTAGCGTCCTTTGTTAAATATCTACCTTATTGACTGATATTTAACGATAATAGAGGAATTGTATTAAAGCCCAGGATGTATAATAGATGTATATGTATTTTTTAATTGTTACAATCACTAATGGTGTCTTCATTACCTTAATTTTCTAGAACAAATATATTAGATTTACATTAAAAAGCAACTTTTGTAATAATCCAGAGATTGCAACCAAGAGGTTACAAGGGGTTCCATAAACAAAGAACTAACGGCCACTCTCTGGAATACACAAATAAGTATCCCTTGAGAATCGAACAAACCTGTAATTGCTAGGATTTTTTTATATAACAAAAACGGCCTGTGCCCTTGTTGTATGAGAAAAACCGATTCAATACTTTAGAACGTATTTATTTCATAAAATCTTAGTAGTAATGATAGGTATTGATGACTGACACAATGTTCTTTATTGGCTAAAACTCTTTATAATTATTTATTTAGTAACAGAATGTTTTTTGGAATCTTTTAATGTGTATTCATTACAATTCCGTTAGAAAACAAGAAATACGTGATTGAAAATGAAGACAATTAATGAAAAACGCTATAATTGGAGAGAAATATCTTAATAATGATATTTATATTGTGTGGTGTGAGTTGATATAATGTTCTAGCAACATGTATTGGAACATTATAACTAATAGAATATATTTTCGACAATGATTTTATTATTTACGTATTCTTTCTAGAGAGTTATTTGCTAATATAATTTTCAGATTTGAAAAATAAAGTATAAATAAGTCGTTGTTGATTACAAATTGATTTAGTATTTTCTTAGATTTTCACGAGTACACATTTGAAATAAAACTATTTTTACGGATTAAACACTTTCATCTCATCTACCCGTGAACACGATTACTGCAAAGTATTCGAAACGTCGGGTTAAAATCAAAATGCATATAAATTTATTTTACGTAATTCTTAACATTAACCTTTTGGACAAAGAAAGTTCTAGATATATATTTTTGATTCCTAAAATACCAAACTAAAAATATGTATTTAATTATGCCTTGAAACTTGGCTTCATATAATATAATGTTTATGTTTGTTATTGTCATTATTTAATATAGTACATAATAAGATCGTCAAGATATATAACATATGAATCTTTATCTCAAATTACACCCACTGTAGACATTAAACATTACATATTATAAACATTTTACATTTATTTTTAACCTAAATTTTCCATCAATTCAACAAGCTTGTTATACATACATACACGGCTAGTAACCTTAATAATGTGCACAACATGAGTACAGAGTTTAATAATGGACCTTATCTCAATTAGTTCAGATCTGTGAACACTTAGAGGCTCAAGTGAAGCATTTGTATTGTATATTTGATCGACGACGTATTTACCTAACAAACGAAAATTACACTAGATTTAATTAACATAGCCTACAAGTTTACAGAATAGATATTTGAACATACAATACCTAATGGGGTTAAATTATTGACATTTTAGACGATAATTAATGGATATTTGACGATGGCTATTACGTGATTTAGTTTTGTTTTCAAAATTAAATAGTTAATAACACAATTACCTTGCTATAAAGCATATAAAGTGAAGAGAGTGCATCCATTTTATCTTAATTTATTGCTTCGTATAACACCAACTAGTCGAGATTGCAATGTGTTGTTTTTCAAGCATTGGTGTAAGAATATTTTTTTTGGAAAACAGTTTTTCAGTAACAGCTTTTAAGTTTATAATAAAAAATAAGAAACTATAGATATTTATGTATTTACTTTGATAAAACAATTATTTGATAAGAAACCAGGAGCTTTCAAGTGGGAACCATAATGTGACTCAGGCTGTTTAATGCTTATCAAATTATTTTAGGGGTTTTTAAAAACACCGCGTGAATGCTTCCTGAACCGGAAATTGAAATATTTCTTTAATGTTTTTATTTATAAAAGATGAAAGAAACAAGAGTCCTTAAGTAAAGGACATGGTAATTTTACAAAAATCATATATTTAAGTAAAATACAAAATATTTATAGGTATTAATATAGAAGATTGAATATTACATAGATATAATTTAGTAATAATTGGGTGAAATTTTTATTTTTTACCAAATAAACAGAAATGTGAAACATGAGAGCAAATGAAACAAATATATAAAGCCAGATAAATACTTAAAAAGAAAATTTAAATCTCAACTAAAAAAATATATTTTGTCCTTATTTAGATTTTCAATTATGTAACAATTATTTGTTTAACGCACACACACTACCCTAGGACTGATGCTTTCGTTTATCAAACCAGCAGGTGCCTTTTATGTAATAGAGCTATACGAGTAATACTATAATATGATTGCCAATAACTTGTCACACTGTTTGCATTACTTACTAAATATATTTTTGACCAAACCGTCTGGAACTGGGACGATAATGATATAAAAAATATTTTATTCAAAACAGTGCATGTAAAATATTTTACAAAATCTTTAATACCAGTAAATTAAGAAGAGATTAAATTACGTAATATTTTAAATATTCAAAGTAAAATTCTGAGTGAAAAGAAAACACAAATAATCAAAATTAGCAAGAATAAGTGAACGTATTAAAGCAGACTATTCAGTATGTATAAAATTTCAATGAACACGTTATGTGCTGACACAAACAGAACTTACATTTAATAGAATAACTACCTATAATTCATTTTATTGTATGATTTCAAAATACTTTTTAGCACTGTTGTATATTTTTTATCATAAAAATTAAGAACTTGCTCATATTAAATTAATTCTTTAAAATATGGCCTTTATCCGTACTTCCTTCAAAAAATATAAGTTCCACGACACTTAAATTGTTGTCATTTAAAATAATATATTCAGCTTAGTTTGTGTTATTAGAATGATATTTTTAAGTCACATTTTATACTTAAACAACAAACAAATAATCAGTTTATCGTTATTTAAATATGTTATTATTTTCATCCCTGGCATTTGTCGTAAATCATTTTAACAGGTTTGGAATTTTGAAGAATTTTTACTAATAAAACTATTTACTAATAATAGTTTATGACTTTGCATGTTATTTATTTTATTGATACGTCGTCTTCCATACCTAAGAAATTGTAAATATTAATTGCTTTTGTAAAGTTGAAGATTTATAGTATTTATCTAAAGTACGATATATACTAGAAATCTTCCACCTTTAATGTGTTATATAATCAGACTTGATATACTAATTTCATTTTGTATATTGATAATACTACTGTAATATGTAATGACTACTCTTTATATATATAATAAGACAAGTAAGTCATATTAGAATTGAGTAATCGGGATCAACACCCATACTATTTCTTATTCTGCTCTTATAAATATTAATCAATTATTTGTAGCTATACAATATGTACGGTTCATTAGTGTATTGAAGTTGCCATAAACATTAATATGGACTTTCAGTATGTACGGACTAAGTAAAGCTAGTGTTATAATATATATATACCATATACCATATATATAAATATATATATATATATATATATATATATATATATATATATATATGGAATTTAAGTGTGGGGATTTTACCCAAGATATTGTTTTAAAAATACTGGTTTTGAAGAAAAACGCGTTCGTTACACGCTATTAAGATATTTAATACTTAACTAATGGATACACTTTTAAAACTCCAAAACCATTACAGAGACTTTTTTACACGCCGTGAATTATTTATAAATTGATCTGGTCCCTGAAGATTAATATTCCTAGTGAATATCTTGTTGTTACAATGTTAAATTAGAATTTATGCTAAGTACTGAATATATAATAATTCATAAACATAACGTTAAATCAAATATTAATGATATTTTGTGTCACAGACCTTCAGTTTAATCTTTTATTATAAAACTAAAGATATTATGTTAATAAAACTTTTTTTGTATTACATACGTACTTTATGTATTTGACTTTGATTTTTCACTGAGAATTCTGAAAGACAATATTGGGCTTGATTATAGCGTATTAAATTTAAAATATTAAACAAAAAGGACTCGTTTTGAAGTTTCTCATCGAGAAGTTTAAACCTCCGATCATACCATAGAACCTTGACGTGGCACGATTTCAATTGGGGATAATAAAATCTTTGCTGAATTATTGAAAGCAGTTTATATTACAAGATTGAAATATCTAAATTTAAATGCTAGAGAAGAATACATAAGTTACAGAAATAATGCACTATTAATATAAGTATTTAGACGCATGGACGCAGTGTGACGCAGTATGGACGCCACTTTAAGAACAAATCAAATATATGCACAAAGATATCTGCGCCTCGATAAGATGGAAATATTTCCAAATGCCTTTGTATCTTGTCAATATATGTAACTTGTAACTAATTTTTTATTCAAGTAATAAATTGAAACTTCCTATGACTAACTTAAGTTTTGAAAGAAAAATGTTTTCTTTATTAGTTGTTAGACATTGTTTGCTGTATGAAATAATCTTTTTTGGTAGTCTTTCTTTAATAAAAACAAGATTGAAAATACTATTATCTGTAAACGTTTTTTCTTTTTCTTATCAACGATTATTTTCTGTTATAGTAAATTTGCTTGATAGCGTAATAGCATGATTACGTTTTCATTAAAACTCCTCTTTGTATCTAAGCCCACGGCACTCTTTAACTATTCCCTCTGAAGTTTGCACTTCCTAAACAAGTTTGAGCTTCTGCGTCGCTGTTCGTTGTATGCGTTTATTATTATTTTATAATTTTACTTAAATACTTAGCAAAAAGAGAAGATGGCGATACAATTTCTTAATACTTGTGATGTGCTTAAAATAATAAAAATTACAAAAACAAATAACCAATCATTTTAAACTAATATGAGTTTCTAAGAACAACTAACAAATAATTATTCTTAGAAGTACTAATAATTGAACGTATTTTATTATACATTGAAACAAAAAAACAATAACTTTGTCTGGAATTAAAAGGTAAATATTTGGGGCATTAAACCTTAAAACATATTTAAAATGATACCATGCTTATCTTCATATAATTACTTCGTGGCTGTTGAAATAAGAGCTTTTTTTCTTTTATCTAGTAAGAACATTAAGGAAATACTGTACTTACACAACCAGGAAGTGTTCTCGCGGTATATTCTTAAGACCTTTCAAGACAGTTTGGCACTGTATTAAAATTTTATAAAACATATATTTATTTACATACTATAAAAAAAAAATGTACATTTTAAAAATTTTATTTTTATAGCCTTAGTAAAATTTTTATTTAATGTAATATAAGCCATGCTATTTAAAAATTTATAATTTTTTTTTTAAATATATTGTTTTAAAATATTTAAATTATTCTAGAATAATCTTATTATATTTTAATTTTACAAATATTAAACAACAAATTAAGCAGCAAGTCTTGGTTGCCTATATTTATATTTATTCAAAAACACGTTGATTTGAAACAATTTATTTTTAGAAAAGCAATTTATTATTGTACGAAGGAGAATCAGATCCATAATAATAATCGGTTAATAAGAATGAATTCTTACAAAGTTAAATAGTTTTGTTTAATTACAAAAAAGAAAACTAGATATTGCTAAACCTATATGTACTTCTTTACAAACAATATATTTATTTGCACCTCAAATGTTCAGAGATCTGAACCAAATAGGTTGAGTTCCAATTTTAAAGTCTTAATATTGTGTTTAGCCAATACGGGCAAATCAAAATTTTAATCCTATAAAACTATGGCTGATAAGATTTTTTATTAAAAAAAGGTTTATGTGTAGGTACAGTTAACGACAGCGGTTTGATTTGTAGAATATCTCCTTTATTACTCACATTTCAAGTCTCATAAAATTTTGCTGCAAACCGCTTTCAGAGGAATATTATATAAGTTCCTTAACGATGCCTTTTATTGTAAAACCTTACAAAGAACATCTTACCAATAGTATAATATTTATAGTTCTTTATTGTAGAAAAACTAGAAGCTTTAATTACAACCTCTCTTTACAGATCTAGTAAAATTATTTATTTCTTAAAATTTTATTTTTTAATCTATATCATCATCATCATCATTTCAGCCCAAGGATGTCTACTGCTGAACATAGGCCTCCCCTTTCGACCTCCAGAGAGACCGATCCATAGCCGTCTGCATCCAGCGGCTTCCTGCCACTTTTCGAATGTCGTCCGCCCACCTTGTGGGTGGTCGTCCAATATTGCGCTTGCTTTTACATGGCCTTCAGTCGAGAATTTTTCTCCCAATGCCAATTATTACTAAAAAAATTATATTAATATCAATGGGATGATATACAAATAAGAATAAGAATAAAAAAATTTGGAGTCGGTGAAAGAGGGATTTAGTGGAGTTGATATATTAACTAATCATTATAATAATACTAATAATTAAAATTTGTTATATATTTGTACTCAATAAAATTATCGATCTGATTAAATATAAATAGAGTTTAAAAATAACCTGTGTAGATAAAATAAATGAAATATTTTTCATTGTTTTTTTTAATCCATTGTTATATTATTTTTTTAGTGAAAATGTATATATTTTTTTAATCTGATAGTGAATTTATAATACAGAAATTCATGTGTGGCTAAAGATCAATAATACTATTTTAGGTTATGGTATATTTCATAAGTATTTTTGCAAATTAAATGTCGTTCATTAATCGAATTTAATTTTAATTAATAAAATTAAATTCCTTTAATTTTATTAATTAAAATTAATAAGTCAGTAAAAATAATTAAATAAACTTTCATCAATCAATTATTAAACAATATATAATATTTAGCAGGTATTATAGATAGAGGAAACAGATTAACGATGTTAATTCTCCAAACTATAGCTGAAACGGCGATATGATACGAACTAATCCATCACAACCTTTGCCAATCCAAAATATCATTGTCCTTAATATTGTCTTAATTAACATATACAAGTGGTTTTATTAATGGCCTTTGTGATGTTTGATTGTAATTCTGAATCGGTTACTCAGTGTTATATTCAAATTACCTCATGCATATTCTGCCAAGGATCAAACAATTCTTATAAATATATTCATCTTAGAGCGATTTTAAATCAGAACAACAATTAAAAAAAAAGTGTTTAGACCTCTCCGTATTTGTTACAGTTCCTACTATTATTTTTGTTTAGTTTTAAGAACGAAAAGACTATTTTGCCGTCGAAATTCCCTGGTTTTGGTGATTTCCATTCAGATGCTATGCTCATTTCCTCTCAAATGCTAGTCATAGGGTGTAGCATAACTTAAATATAAACTATTGAGTCGACTTAACAAGCTTCGCTGGAGTAGATATCGTGTCAAATAAAACTATTTTTACGGATTAAAACTCGCGTATAATTTGGTTAAATTTTTATTTTAACCCGACGTTTCGAATGCTTTGCAGCAATCGTGTTCAAGAGTGACACTTGCATCTCGACTACCAGGTTATATTATTGTTATTTTAATAATAAAAAATATATATTTTAATAAATTGATTATGGTTACATACATCACGAAATACAAACAAACATAATTTTTAGTTTATATATCTATATGGTTTCGGAAATCTTTTTCTTAACGTTTCCTATTTAAGTGTCATAATTAAGCAAAAAAAAAGAAATAATATAACTAATATAAGATGGGGTAAGTTTAAAACATTCATGTCTTATTATATTGTAAGGGTAAGCTCACGTGAAGATTGATTGTCCCTAAATTAATTTTTTTGGAAATCACCTTTAAAGATTCATTCTTCTTTCTTAACGCACATAACGGAATTAAGTTGACACAATATGACATGAAATTTAGCAGTCCTGTATTTTTTTTCAATGGAGCTAGTTTTTCTTTTAGAGAAAAAATCCAGGATCTGTGAAAACATATTTATTGAATTAATCGACATATCCTCACAAATTTATAACATTTAAATTCAAACACGAAAATCCGTGAACTTACCTGAAGACGTCGGACATCGCTTTATTTATAAAAATAGAGCAAGCAAAATATTTTTGCAGTAATTTTTGTGGGAGGTGGCAGAAATAAAAATGTTATAATAGAATGAAACCTAACATGCATTGGATGCATGCTATTATATACAGTACTTCATGCAGGAACTTTGTATTTTTTATAAGATATGAATGAATTTAAATTGCTTTGCCAGCTACGTTGTTGCTTCTTCTAAATTGGATCACAATGAAACTGCTTCTACTGTAGTTTTCAATATATCGTTATAAACTTTAGTGTCAGAACGAGAACTTATTGTCCAGTAAAAATACAATTTTGAAACTATTTCACGGATTTTATTCGCATATATTACGTCTAATGTCTTCGCTAAATTGTTATGACTTCGCTAAATATATTTTTCAGCAAACGTGCCAATTAGCGTGTTGTAGTTAGATTAGATGTTCTATTCATATTAAAGATAAAAAAAATATTTTTATTATTGTTGATATAAAGATAAAAACTAAAATAAGATTCTAATCTTTTTTTAAGATACTTATTTAAGACTACTTCCAATTTCGTAAATGAATAATACTTTTTTGAAAACAAAAACTCCGGTAATTAAAATAAACATTTCACTTTGACGATTTAAATATACATTCGAAATGTATGGTTCAAGTATTTAAAAAGGAATTAAAATTAGTCACGTGCGAAAACGCTTGATAAATGTTGTCGCTTGTACTGGGTGCTATATTTATGTCGCAGTGAAGCTTAACATTCTTCAGAGAGCAATGAATCTAAATCTAGATGAACTACGATATATAAAAAGATACAGGTGTTACTTATGAGTTTAATTATTATTTTATTATTTGTTTGTGTTGGTTATGTTGTCTTCCTTGTGTAATAAAAGCGTATCCACTCAAATATTATACAATGTCTTAAGGATCAGATACTTTATCATAAGTATTGTCGTTATTTCAGTATATTTAAGATATTTTATGATAAAATTATAATGCTTCTTTACCAAATTATAATTGTTTACCCACTCGTTTCATAAAAACCGTGATGACGTGTTTCTGTGTGATGGATTACGTGGGTCCATTGTTACAATATCAGTGAAATCAAAAGCAGCTAATTCTCATGTTGCGAATTCTATTAGGCTAATGATTACTAAGAAATATTTACTTATTTATAGGAATATTTAACTGATGAAAATAACCAATATAATAAAGCCCTTTTTTCACCTTAAAGTTATATAAGTTTAAGGTTAAAAACAATGAAACTTATTAATTTTTTTTTTGGGTTAAGACTTCATTCAATTGGGTTCACACTTCATAATGTTATATATTTCATATGTTTATCTATCTATCTATGAGTTAGGTTATCATTTTTATGTTTTATAAACATCAGTAATAATTTTTTTATAATTTGTCGTCGAAATGTTATTAAACCGCTAATTTCATATTAATTAATTGTTATATAGGATATTCAATAACAAACATATTTATATATGTGAACGCTGAATAGAACCCGTTTATTATATTTTTATATTTCTGATACAAACAACTAAAATAGAAGTTTTTAACCAAAATAGATATAACTTTAAGTCTTTTTCATTATTACAGATTATGTAATTCACATTATGTAATTCGATCATAAATTTTGTATAAGTCGATACACCGTCAGAATAACGGTATAAACAAACTGGTGTCAGTGATGGAGGTAGAAGACAGTCTATTGAGACAGCAGTCCGTACATCAAGATGCAATCGCTAGATTTGCTTTGCTTAGTAAACAGTTTTCTACTTCCATAATTTTTATTTTATTTATATCACTCTTTTTAAAAATGTAATACAGGATAAGGAATTGTTTGTTTTATATGGTTTTATTTGACGAAAATGAAGCCAGCTGCAAGAACAAACTAATTACTATTATTTGATTTAAGTATATTTCTTACTTAGTTCCTTAATAAAGTGCTTATTGGTATGCCCTTAAGTCTTTTATTAAGAAAATTAATAGAAAAGAATTTTTTAAATTGCCATGACGTAAACCGAAATAATGTATCAGAAATATTGGAAACGTTTCACTCGACAGTCGTTTCAAAATGAAAAATTGCAATCGTTTTGAATTTTGGAAGCCGTTCAAAAAGTTACATTATTTATCGAAATTGTATGTTTTCCTTATTTCTAATCGAGAACACTTCATCTTATGTACATTTCTGAATTATACTACAATTACCGACGTCTGAATAAGAGGTAATTCTTTCTTAATTTATGATAGCCTCTGATTGATACAGGATAATGATGACGTTGCACTGTTTCTACTATTCCGCACCTTACTCAGAGCTGTGAGTACACTAGTTCTTTTCTTTGTTAATTATAACATATAATTGACGTATCATTTTATAACTGAATAGCATTAACTGTTTAATCATAAAAATTTATTTACCATTTAAAAAGCTTTTCCTATATCTATTCATATTTTTTATCACAAATTTACTTGAATTTACATGAATAAAATATTAATACACAATCGAGAAAATGAAATATATTCATTTAACAATATCATCGAAAACTGTTCCCAATGTCTAATTTAAAAATAATGTAATCTATTTCTTTTTTACTTATCTAATTTTATAACTCCAAAAACAGAAACAAAAAAAAAATTTGCTCGTTATTGTTTTATTAAAAGTTAATCGCTAAAAGTTTTATTATGTGAAATATAAATTACAATAAATCTCAATAAAACTATTTTACGGATATAACTCGCGTTTATTTTTAAATTTTCAATTTAACCCGAAGTTTCGAATGCTTTGCAGCAAACAAGTTCGCAGTAAGACGTTATCATGACACCATCATCTCGTCTTACCGCGAACACGTTTGCTGCAAAGCATTGGAAACGTCGGGTTAAATTAAAAAAATATAAAAATAAACGCGAGTTATATCCGTAAAAGAGTTTTATTGAAATGTGTCGTACTCTTTTAAATCTGATAAATCATTAAAATAAATATTTTTTTTTGTAAAAGTAATAATACATGGCTGTTTTTTTTATTTATTTTTTATTTTGTAAAATTATATTGTTGTAAATATTAATATTATTTAATTATATATAGTATCCAATCAACATGCAAGATAGAATTGTCGATAATCATATGTTTTTGATTGTTATGGATAATAATATTTATAGATTTATATTCTTCTATATTATCTTAGCGAAAAAAAAATTAAAACTGTATTTTTTTTTATTCGTCAATGAAGACTTAAAATTGACAGATTAGACCAGATACAAAAAAAATATAAAAAAACGTCACCAGTCTGGTTGGTGAATTAACCTTTAAAATTGTAGTCAAATTCAATAACGATTCTAGATTGAAACTTTGTTAATAAACTTTATGCATTTTGCAGAAATTATAGTAAAAGAAACCGTGTACTTCGCTTAAAATGTGACATCTGTACACATTTTCCTAATGACCTCGTTCAAAATTGATTCGTTTAACATATACGACCATCGAATCCCTATTTGTAATAAGTCAGTTACTAATGCGGTGAAAAAAAAATTTGACTCTTCCTTAAATTTATTTTATAAAATAGTATTTTAAATAAACAAATTTTAAATAACTTATGTCGTTTAATGCTATGGTAACACATTTCTAATCCATTTTACTTATTTTGCAAGCAAAGAACCTATATGTTCTTCAGTTATGAGAAGAAGAGAAACGAAACGATTTCCCTACCCACGAATAACATATCAATAGAGAATCAACATTTATTAAAAAGTGTAACTCTCTATTTTGTTAATATAGTTTTGACACTTTTTTTTTACTTCATTTTACGAGTCATACAATTTATGTACAATCATGACCTATCTCTTTATAGTTTTAAATGTGGCGTCAGCTTCGATTTCTTTAAAAGAACAACCACATAATTTTTCATTTAATTAGAGGATATATTATATTTAACATGAACATTGATAAAATAAATACTAATGCAATATTCACTTCGCTGTGCTTTCGTCATCGTACGTGCTTCGGATCTTGTAGAATTAAATTTAAAGGTCATATAATAGAAAAGAAACTTTTTCGTACGTGACCCATGAACGAAGATGTAACTCAGTTAAATTCAAAGCCTGGGATGGAAGCCAACCCAGGCTTTGGGGGTAATAGTAATAGTAATTAACTAAAAAAAAACTAGTCTAAATAAGAAACTACACTTCATTAAAGACATTTAAATAAACATAAACAGCGATACAGAGGTACGTCGTTTCATTCAATTTTTATAAAATTCTGTTAAATATTGATTATCCGGTTTAAGTTCCCTAAAAATGTAAAAATTTGGATAGTTTAATACTTTGGTGATAATCAAATTTCTCATTTATTTTCAAATTTTGTAGACATGCTATTTTACAAATATAAAAAAGTTTCGCGATGACCTTATTTTGAAATAATTAAGTTTTTAAACCGAGAATTACCTTTTTTTTGTACTAATTTAAAACAAACGTTAAATACAACTTAAATAAAATCTAATAAAAAAAACAATCTTGTATAAAGCTTCTAGCTGCAAATTTTATGATAAATTTTAGATGTTATATATAAAATATTTTAATTTTCCAGGTTTACAAATTAATATAAAATATTTATAAAATTTGTATTATTGTTTTTCTAAATTAGAATAAAATTATTTATGGAACTTATTTATTTTATTTTTTGTCATTGGGAAAGGTAAGAAGGTTATTAATGTTCTACCCTCTAAGTAAAAAGGGTTTTAAAGGCCATCTCAATTCTTCAGCTCTCAAATAAACGATGTGATAGTGTCAGTAAATATCAGATATCAACAAAGTAAATGTACTTATTATATGTAATAATTGTGATATAATCATCTTTTTACAATTATTGACAATGTTAATTTTAAAAAATATAGTTAAAAAGATGCAAGCAGTTATTTTTATATAGCGATATAATACGAGTATAAAATAACAATTTTATGTAAATATTTATCTTTGGTCTTATTTTTCTCTTACAAACTCTACCTATCATATTTTTTTATTATATTCAAATCTCACTATTCATTATAGTTCAGAATTCAGATCACAATTGTAAATAATAATATACATATACGGTTATACTTAATAAATATTCAAATCAATTACTTAGGCAATAATTTAGTAAGACTCATTTATATTTAATGTTTTCTAAGATTTACACGAGTACTACACATTTCAATAAAACAATTTTTCGGATATAACTCGCGTTTATTTATACATTTTTATATTTAGCCCGACGTTTCGAATGCTTTGCAGCAAACGTGTTCGCGGTAAGACGAGATGATGGTGTCTATTAAAATATATAATTTAATAAATGTTAAAAAATCATATATATTCAACTTTCTCAAGGACTCAGTCAAAGACAGTTAAATAGTGTCAATAACAATAGTTGAAACTGAATACTCCAGCTATATTCAACATATTTGATCAAAAACAAACAGATTTCAACAATTGAATTGAATTATAAATATAGCGAGTTGCTTTATTTTATTTGTAAGTTCTAATCGAAACAACTAACTACAAAAAAATCTATAATTTCAAAAATGTATTTTAGTAATAAACAGTCTTATGTTTTATTTCTTTTAAATTATTATGTTTCGAATACGCACTCCTTTTTTAATTTATTATGTTTCGAATACTGGCTCAAAATAAATATTATTTTAAAAGGTATTGATTATACATATTATCATAAAATAATAAATGAGTATTTATTATTTTATATAATCTTTAATTAATATTTAAACAGTTTAGATGAGTATCTTAACTGTTTAAATATTAATTAAAGATTCATTTGCTTAGAAAAAACTACAACAAAATTTAAAATTTGTGCATCGCTAAGAAATGGATCTATATATATTATCAACAATTCTATAATATAAGTTCACAATAATTGATAATAAGCTTTTAAGATCAAGTGAGCTTGAATGTATTTATTTGTTCAGAGTGACTTCAATTCATCCCACAAATTACGCGTGATCCTCCATGTGAATGCAACTCAATCTGCAGCGTTCGATTCAAGCGTAGCCAATTGAGTCGTACAATCGGCTTCACTCTCATCAAATTGCAGGATCAGTGCATGCGAATAACCACTTGTGTCTAGAGGACCAATCAAATTTAATTTTTAAAAAATTTCTATAGTAGTTTAAAGCATCGGCTTTATAAATATATTTAATAAATAATAGATATTTTCTACAAAATTATTATTCTGATTATACAAATACAGTTTTTTAAAAGATGACAACTGTTTAAAATACTTGAAAGCTTATGTTTAAGGACAATCCTAATCTCTTCAACATATATAATTGACTACTACTATTGTTTGTCTATTAACATGTATATACATACTAAGCTTATTGAATTTTTAGAATTTTAAATAAACTTAGAAATATAATGACGGTCAAATATAGAATGGTAAATTCATCGAAACGAGTAGCGATTCGGTAGCTTAATTTGTAGAGGGACGATGGTTTCCCAGACGTCGAGAATTCGAATCCCACTCGTATCGTTATTTTTCATACTATATTTGTTTAAAATTTTCTACTAATATAAATTTAACCTAGGGCTAAAGGTTAAAAGTTATTATAAAATTTATATTTAATATTATCCAGTTTAGAGCGACGAATCATTAATTTAAAATACGATTTAGCCAAATACCAAATAACTAAATTATTTAGGGATTCAAACGTTTAAAAATATATATTTTTTTATTTTGAAGTATTTTCTTCATTTATTCATTAATTATTATAAGTAGGAACAAATGAACCAAATCTTGTTTGTTTTATATACATTATACAGAACATTATACAGAAATCATTTGTATATATATTGGTATATATAGACGTGAACATATTACGGTATTTAAATTAAAGTGTCATTTCGAAATTATATTGTAATTAAATTATACCAAATTAAATATGGCATATTTATAAATTAATAATTATTTTTTAATATCTATTTAAGGCTCTCAAGCTTCAAAGCTTTCAGCTCCAAGCTTATGATCCTGTCAGTCGGGTCTTAATTATAAGTTCATGATATTTTTAGCATGTTTTGAAACTTCTATAAAGAACTAAAAATAATTTGTTTTTGGTTGATATTCATGCTTTCGAAATTTTGTACTAAGAACATTATAGTTTAATATCTTGGTCACTAATAAAAATATTAAAAATTCTATTATAATCTTAAACTTAAAAATGTGATTGTAATTTGTTTTAAATACCAGATATTCCTTGAAGGTATTTGATATGGTTAAAAACCGTACATACATTATCCCACTGAAAAAAAAAAGTTTACTTTTCTTTCATCATGTTAGCAGTATTAGATATTACAGTACTAGAACGAATAGTTCTAATACTATAATGAAATAGGAAAGTTTATTAACCATTATCTAGAATGTACAATATATACTTAAATATATTTAAAAAACAAAATTAAAGATAAAAAAAGAAAGACTAAGATAAAAAAAAAAATATGGCTCAAAATAGAAATGGAATATTCCTTTATATAATTCGAATTGTGTTACTGAGAGCGTCAGAATGAGAATTGAAATGTTTGACGGAAATAATAATAAAGAGGACAAGGGTATCAGGGTGATTGATCAAAGCGCTACCAAGCTCTGAGTCTTCACAACGCAATTAGATTTTGAAAGAGAGCGGTTCTTATAACAGACATAATGACTATTAATAATGTATTACATATAAATCCCAAAAACATGTTAAATTAAACTTGGATTTAGTTTATTGTAATATACAATATTTATTTACTTTCTCAAAAACATTAAATAAAATTTAAAAGATTTGTATAAACCTACATACGCTATCATTATATGGGGTATCATAAATAGGAGTTAATGCAACATCTGTAACATTAGGTACTCTTACGAGATCCATGATTACTATCGATAATTATTCAGCTGTACTTATCTCAATGCTATAGGAATGTACCAGATTAGTTTCGAACTCATGAAGTTTTTAAAAACCCATAAGTCAGGCTGGATAATTATATATATTATATGACATATGCAGCACAATAAAAAAAATAAGAATTAAGTTATGGATGCTGCCATATATTTCATTTCAAACAGTGTTGATAAATTCAGTTGAATAAACAAGATAATGATCAATCAGTGCATTGTAAATGCAGACAACTATATATGATGACGTAACAAACATAACGTAAAATAGGACTTTATATATCATAACTCCGTCTTCGATTACAAACACTTTTTTTATTTTATTTAACGTTATAGAAACTCTAAGCTTATAATTAAATCCTATAATAAACTTTAGGTTATTAATAAAAAATGAAAACAAAAATATTTTAAAATAAAATCATTTATTAAAGTTTTTGTCGTACTATAGTGAAACATAAAACAATATCGTAAGAGTTCTTTATAAGATTCTTTAAAGTTGTTGCTACTGACTTTGTTTAATATCTGCCAATATGTTAAAAAAATAATAATGAAATTACAACAGAATAGCACAACATTTAAAATTGAATTTCTGAACCAGGCGGCAAAAGAGGAACTTCTTTATAAAACATTGAGTTTAATGTTGATAATAAAAAACTTTTATAGTACGAAAAAGAGTATACCATATTAATATATTATTATCATTTTTGGATTTCAGGTTGTGCTAATGCACAACGAGCTTGATATTTTAGATATACGACAAAATCTATTAAGTGTATCGTATATTTAATATGTTTATGTATTATGTATAAATATTATCACAGTAAAGTAGGATTATAATATTTAGAGAACTGTTTAATATTATCATGTTCACACAGAGACTTCAAGCCTACAAAACGTGTATTACATTATTAAAGAATTGTCAAAATACTTATACATATACTATCATAAGCCTTTCTAGACTTTAGGATGCCCCATGCCAATTGATTGGGGTCACGTGCAACAAACTCTGAGCTTTTTTTAATTTCTTACAGTGAAGGATCTATTTTAATTAGTTTAAATCTTTTGTTGACTACATATTCCAAACGCTATCGGGTACTGTTGATGCTCCCTTGGGATCATCTGATCGCTGTTAAATCGGTAGATTTTACCCATGAGGTCAGCTGTTAAGTTTTCCAAGATCCTAGTGACTGTTCCTCTGTCGTCATCGAAGTGGGACTCCAAGGAATGGAAATACTTATATCGAGCTCTACAATGCTAATCAAGACCAGCTCCATTCAAACTAAAATCGTTTTTTCTTGCGCTGAGGAGCTAACAACGTAGAATTTAAACTACAGAGTGCTAAAAAGAAATATCCATGTTTTGAGATTCTTCAAAAGACAAATAGCTGCGGGTTTATGCAAGTGGATCACAGTTTCTTGCACTGAGCAGGTTAAACACGTCAATGTAGCCAGCCAGTTGGTATTTATTGCTATATGAATGACAGCACTGGGAATGCAGTATATTCCGTCCGTGTAGGACTCTCTCGGGAAAACGTCGATGAGTGCCGAACTGGTATATTCTATTGAGACCTCTTGAGGGAAGGTTTTGAAATGGAGTAAATTGAATCGCGTTCAGTTCAATTCCCAGAAGACATAAATTTGCGCAAAGAAAACCGCACTCGTCGTATTACCGTTCTTAAACAACGCGTCTATAGGTGGCGGATACTCCCCTAAGAAATCAAATTAAGTATAGGGCTTTAAAGTGCCAAACTGTGGCCAGTTTCACGATCAGGCATTGAGACAATAAGGTTAAGTCAGCCTCAATAAAATGGAAAGTGATCAAGAGGGCGAGGCAGTACTTTATGTCGGACCACTGGATGGGCTCTGTATGACATTTGACCGATCTAATACTTGACCACATACAGCAAAGAGGCGCTTTGATTTTCGGGGACCACATTATATGTGAAAAGTTTTATTTAGTCTTTATGGGTAGGAGCGTCGTATCTTTATACATTTTCTACCGCTTTTATAACTGGGAATGTACCGCATATTAGATAAACAAACTTTACATCATTCGCTTAAAACTATGTAATTCCTATGGTAAAGATATATATATTTAGAAAACTTTCTTTTAAGCAATATTTAATGATATTATATTCCATATCACATAAAATCCTAAAGGAACTTAATTTCAATTTGTCACATAAAACTACTTTAAAAGTGGTCATAAACCTATGTTGATAAAATCAACACATTTAATAGAATGTGTTAAAACTCTCAACCAAGTAGCAAATTGTGTAGTGGATATTCCATACAAAACAATTGTGTAGTTATGCAAATGTCGACGAAATAAACCAACGCCAAAACGTTGTTCAAGGGGTTTTATGCTAATCTGCTCGAGAGGCTTGCTGCCGGTGACTGTAACAGCTCCTAATGTGCTGCCAGCTGATAATACTAAAAGTCTGACAGAAATAAGCTTAAATAACAAACTTTTTGCCTGAGTTAGAATTTTGAATTAAAGGTTAATAATCTATTTGGTTTACTAATGTATATGAAATATATTCCTGAATACTTTTTGACGACAAATAAAATTATAAGAAACTAAATATAAGTTGTATCATATCCTTAGCTTGGTTCAAGCTAACAATTAATGCAATTTTAATAATGTGAATTTAATTTAATAGAAATATTTTTAAGCTTTTGATAATTTTTTTAAACTATTTTTTAAGATTTTTTAAGAAGTGTCCGACAAAAACAATATAACGGATAAATATGACATTTATTATTTAAACTGTTTTTGTGAACTTACTAAATTCCAATTCAATAAAATAAAAGTGTTCAAAACACAGTAATGTTATTTAGTAATAGTTGTATAATGTAATGTACATTTATCAATATAACATTAATACTAAATTAGACCGCATTTAATATACATTTTAATTAATATTTTTGGTTATTTTGACTCAAGAACTAGTTTTCTCAGTAAATAGTTTGTCATTTAACAAACAAATAATGAATTTCAAAGTCTTCTATATAGCTGATAAAAAGAATGAACAATTATTTGATTTTCTTCTAGACAATAAAGAGCCAATTCCTTTTTCTTTGTTAACAAGAGAGTCGTAACGAGGAAGGCAAAAAGAAAAAGTTTAAGATGGACGTACGATTATTTAATGAATTCGCAATTTGCATTAAGAAGATGGTTCTAACAGAAAAAAATACATGACTATTAAAGTGATAAGCCAAAATAAAGAAATAAAAATAATTATTTTAACTCTACAACTATAATTTATAGTTTTTAAAGAAAATATAAAGAAATAACTTGTAAGAGTCCTGAGGAGATCAATAAGTTAAAAAGTTAAATTTTTAATATATTATTGAAATTTTAACTTTAAACATTTCACTAAATTTAAATTTTAGCTTCAATACTAATTTTGAGATACGCTTGCTTGTTTTAATTGAAAATACGAATCTTAGTTCCTTATAGGCCTTATTTGTACCAGGATGTATTAATGATTTGTACCAGGATGTATTCGGACTGCATCAGTTGAAACTAAGGGCAAAATGATGGATTCTCATTATGTTATTTAATTGTGTCAAATGAAGGAAGTTTATAAAATATTCAAGATATATTTAATATTCAAAAATTTATTTTCATCCATTATGTTTTCAGAATAAATAAAATAAATTTCTAAGTTTTTATTTCAAGCCATTAAAGTTTAGGACAGCATCTAAAAAACTTGACATCTTTTACGTAAAGCAGCTCGCTCGAGCATAGTCCAACATCATTTGGGTTTATAATTACGAAAACTAATAACCAATTGTGATATTCTGTCACTCCTTGATTAAAATTAGAAAGCCGTGAATATATTTTTAAATTAAGAAAGGAAAGAAATTTTGTAATATGTTTGATTTTTACGACTTTGTAAATTATCATTTTACTGGCAAAGAATATTGCGTATAATATCATAATGAAATAAATTTAATAGTGGATATTTTCTCCTGTGCATAATTGAAGTGGCCCCTTATGAATCGTTTCCGATACGAAGCTTAAAATTTCAATCGGTTTTTTCCGGATTATTCCATGTTTTGCTTATAAATAAAGCTTCTTGAAGCATTGAAATGTACATGAAGTTTTGTGTACAGTGTAGCTAATATTGTACACAAAAGTATAGAAAAGATAAAACCCGTCTTGAGGTAACTGTCTTTAATAAAAATAGTTTTATATATATACTTTTTTATTAATTCAAAGCAAAGCGTTTAATAATAGAGATTTTTTTTATCATTGATTTTATACAAATATAAGAATGATGAGACTAGAATTTTTGTACAGTAATAGTAGTAGTAAAAATATTTATTCTATTATTATCTATTTATTAATTTAAAGAAATTTTACAGAATTATAGAAATGGCAATTCAATGAATTTTGATTTTCAACATAATTTATGAATTAGAATTTATGTATAATAATTTATAAAAACTGCGTTAGTACTGCAATATATACATTTTAATTAATTTGACCACTCCATATAGAATTCATGAGATAAAAAAACAAATATAGGATTTTTTTTCTCCATTTTACAAAATAAAAATCCACGTAGTTCGACTACGTGTGGTCTTTTATCTTCATAATAGTGATTGGTGTAAATTAATTTTAAATTAAATCTAACAAATAAAAATGTTATAAATAGGTATTTAATATATATTTCCGATGTATATAATTCTTTTGTTCTCGGTAACAATATTCTGGCCTTGCAATAATGAATTGATAATCTTTTGCTAATATTAAAAACGGAAAAGTTTGTTTGTTTAAACTCGCTAATCTTCGATTCTTCTGGAAGGATTTAAAAAAGTTTTTCTGATTATGGAAGGCATTACTATAAGGAAGGCTGTAGGCTACTATTTTCAGTTATTTTAATAATAAATATAATCATTCGTCCGTGGGTGAAACCTCGGAAAATAACTAATAATGAAAATTTGGAACACTTCGAATAATTATTATAGAAACATTTATAAAAGGTAAAAGATGATCTACCCACAAATATACTGAGGGTCGTGATACCATGAAAAATGCCTTCGTTTATCGAACGTTCCAGGTGCTATACATCAGATCCACTAGCTTTAAATAATATATCATAACTGTTTTATTTATTTGTTTGAACATAGGCGTAACAGTGGCCAAAACTATGCGAATATGAATGAGTCTAAATGCTTTGTTGTATTTTCATTCACATCAAAACAAAGTACTTACCTTAAATTATTAAATCGAAATTTTTATATGTTCTAATATATATCACCAAGTTTACATTTTTTAATTTATCGAAATATAATATTTGTATGTATAGTAACTACATAAAATGGCTTGATTTGTATTCCACATATACTTTTTTTTAAAGGACATATAAATTTTTTTGTTTTACTTTGGGAATGTCATTAATGGATAAACACGATCATGAAAGTAATTATATTTATGTGAGACTATAATAAATTATTACAATGTATTTTTTTAATTATAATTAAATGATTTATAATACATAACAGTTTTAATAATTAGACTTATATTTTTTAAAACAAGTATGATGTACAAATACATAAATTTTCTAAAAAATTTACTTTTTGCAAAAGAAAACGGTTTTTAATTAAATATTATTATGTAACGCTCATTATTTACATTAACGTAACATACAAAAAGAAATAATAAAAAGTTGAAATAAAGAGCAAGTCGGTTTCTTGATGCCGAGAATTTATAAGGGAAATCTTATATCTGAGGAACGAAGATATTAATGTTTCTACCGTGATGTATGCTGCACCTGCTGACTGCACGCTATCTCTACAATGATGTTAGATATTGAAATTGATTTCTTTTTATTATTGTATAACGTCCTCTTCTGCACATCTAAAGTTGTCTGGTAAAGAATGTCTTAGTAGCGTTAAGCCCGCCTTTTGTAAATGTACATAATGATGTTGAGTATTGTGCAATAAAGAATAAACAAATAAATAAATATATATATTTTTTCAATTAGTGGCAATATATTTTGTTAATATCTAGTTAACAGCAACACACTTTTGAACATTATTGTGAGCCATGAAGACATTCAAAACATACTTATACTTGAAATTATATCACGCTATTTTCTACGATTTCTAACCATTAACCGTTCATTAAAAAATTATATTTATTTTCATAAAAAGAATTTCAAGTATTAGTATTTTATGTTAAAGATATGTTTTATTTTATAGTTCTTTTTCTTGGTATATTTTTGTGAAGTTTATTTACTTAAATTTACTGTTTTAGTAACTATGACATAACAACGAATACATAGGCATAAAAATATATGTCAAAATTAATTCAAATACTGCAGCCTGTACTCATGTAAATAGCAAATTTTATCTTATAACAGTATTTCTTTAAGTTCCTCAATAATGTTTTTCATTTTAGATATTTCGTATTTTAATACTGAATTAAATTTAGTTAAGTCTACTTAAAACAATTTACTTTATTATATAGACACCATTTTATTTTTTTTTATTATTAACAAAGACAAACAGAAAGAAATGGACATTAAGTAATGAATTCAATTTGCATACAAAGAAGGTAGGCAAAGAATAAGAACTTTACAGAGTTGTTTATTAAAATATTTTTTAATTAAAAACTGTAAAATTTAATGAAAATAGATATGAATAGTTTTATTAATATAACTTTTATTGCTCTCATTGTCTTTTTATTATTATTTACTTTTTAACAATTCAGGCTAACTAATTTTAGATATACAAATGTGAGTTTTTTTACGCTTTCACGCATTAACTATAAACAAACACCATTCAATTCGTCAAACACATTATTAGAAGAACAGTAAAGGATATAACGTTTCTTTGATACTCAAATGGAACTATTTCGGATGTATAGAAAAATAACTTTAAAAATGCTGTTGGCGATAACAAGTTTGCTTTTTACTTATATGATATGTGCAAAAACAACATATATATTTATATAATATTTTTTTCAAAATAAATTAAATAACAAAATAGGTAAAAACAACTCTATATAGATAGGCTGAACGAGCAACCCGATGTTCGTGTAAGCGGCCCCTACTACAGTACATACATCGCGTTGTTCACTATTTATTGAACTCCATTAATACCTACTTTGAAATATTATAAGCTACATTATTAATAAACTAAAGCGTAATATGTGATAATTAAGGGTATAAATTATGAGATATTTTTCAATTTACTAGTTGTTGGTAAATCTCTGCCTTCTAACATTTCATAACATTTAAATTCACTTTGTGACCATTTTCAAATATAATATGAAAAATAATTTCTCTAAGTTTATAACGTAAATACTGAAAGTAAAAATTACCATTTACCACCAAACAAAAAATTTAATATAAATTTATAATGTAAAAAAAATATTGATGTCGATATTTATTTGTTTTCACTCATTATTAAAAAATAACATGAATTTGAAATTTGAAGCCGAATGCCAAATGTCGAACTGAACTCTAACTAATATTAAAAGTATCATAAATAATGGTCTCATATTTTTTTAAATAGTTTAAATTATTCGTAATAGATAAATAAATTTTAGAGGATGTATTTTGATACAAATTCATATAACTAATTTATGACTTAGATTGTTTCAATTTGAAATATATTTTAAAGACAAGCAAAGCTTTCTATATATTGTTAAAGCTGTAACCTTATATATCAGCATAACAGATTTCAAATACTATTCAATTTCCTGTTTGCATCTTTTAAAGAATAAGAGAAATTGTAACATTTTTATTCAAATAGGTGTTTTGCCACAGGCACATAATGTTAGAAGTTAATTTCCCTTGCAATAAATAAATAGTACTGTATTATTATTTTTCTTTTTATCGTAAAGTCACATAATATTATTGTATTATAATAAATCTGTCACAATACATAACTAAGTAAAAAGTTAAAAGTAACTCGTACAGAGAGAGATATTGTAACAAAGGCGGTCTCTTGAAACACACTAAGAGTTGGGTGAACTGCAAAATATCGACTAATGGTTGGTTTAAAATTTTTTATTGATAATTTCATATAGATAGATATGAATAAAATATACTTAATTTTAAATAGAGAACACATTTAATATACTCGATAAATACATAATAAATAAGTAATATTTAGTAAGTCATTTTCTAAGCAACTGATTTTCACAGGCCTTAAAATGACTTATAAGTATTTTTTTTACTTCATACAGATATTTCATTTTAAGGTCTTAGCAAAATTTGTATTAAATGCGATATTAAATATTGATCAATTAGTGTATTTATATCGTTTTTTGTAGTTGTTATAGTTCCATATAATATGTAAATGCTTAATAAACATTTATTGAAATGCTGATTAGACGATGGCGCATTAATCCGAGAATGTAATGATCAGATATCTGAAAGCCTTGTTTGTTCAACTTTTTTTTGTAATTCTTTTAATTATAATTTCATTTGTTTTATTATATTCAATTTTGTCTTTAACTTTGATCAAGTGCCACTTAAATTTTAACCTATTTAATAATTAATAAATATTAAGTCAAAAACTTTGTATTATTTTATACACAGAGGATCCCGAGGATCTAAAATAATATAAATTTGGGGTTGTGACTCTGATTTACTCAAAAACTTATTTATGTCTGTGTTGCCAATTATTATTACGTTTATAAATAAACACATTTCTTGAATATAAAAGGGACTATAGAAATATCCAATGACATGAAAATTATAATGTTAGTAAGGTTTAGTTTTGTTCTAAATAAAGTATTAGTACTATTATAATATTTTTAAAGAACTCCAGGAATTAATTCAAACAGTTCCAATATGTTATGGAAAACTGGCAAGTGATGTATGGCAAAGTGCCTCTGGAACACTCGATAAACGAAGACATATATTATGAAGGCACAAACCTCACTATATTTGCTTTACCCTCCTGAATCTCAGGCTTTTTATAGATATTTCGTTTCAAATATGTGTGTAGAAGCCATATTGCGTCATATTGCGTTTAGAAATTTCTCTCCTTTTATTTAGAAATAATAACTGAAAATCTACTAACTTATTTAACGAGAGGAATATGTAAAGGCCATTATTTTTTTTTAAAATTATAACTGTTTAATAATTTAACACAAAGTAATAAAATAAATAATTAAATTATATATACTTTAATAGTATGATAATAAAATTATGGTTTTTACCAATATTACTAATATATACTTAGTATTTTCTTAGATTTTCACGAGTACACATTTCAAATAAAACTATTTTTTACGGATTAAAACTCGCGTATAATTTGGTTGTCTGGACAGACCCTTATATCTCGTCTACCCGTGAACACGATTGCTGCAAGGCTTTCAAAACGTCGGGTTAAAATAAAAATCTAATGAAATTATACGCGAGTTTTAATACGTAAAAAATAGTTTTATTTAATATATACCTTTTCTGAAACGTTTCTCATGTAAACAATACATTTCATTTTTAAATTGAATTTTAGGGTGTGTAGATTTATTCTAGATATTTGTAATTTCTTTAAATTTTATAGCTTCAGTTTAAAATTATTTTTTTATAGCATTATAAGTATCGGATAAAGTTTTTCTTTTTTATAATCTATATTTATAAAAAAATATGCTTAAATTATTAATTTCCGACCCCATCACCATAATTCCGACATTTTGGTGATTTCAAATATACAAAAAATTAATAAATATTGAAATAATGTTGCCTTCATATATAATATGTTACAACACAAATAATAATTTTAGTGGAAATTATCCTCATTTCGGAGGATTCGTTGTTGATAGGACTGAATTTTTTAAAATTTTTTTTACAGTTTTCTCCATATATTAACTCATTATTAATTACGTGACTACTTTTTAGTAGACAAAAAAAAGTTTTTGATTATAATGTTATAATTCATATACATAATTAATAATTAGTTGAAGTTATAAATAAGCTATCTTAACCATCATATTTATTTTTTTATTCATGTCAAGGTGCATGAGGCAATTGTGATATTCAAAGTAAGCTTTTAAAGACGCCAATAGAACATCGGAAATGAAGTGTCAGTAACAATTTATTTTAATAGAAGTCAGTAAAGCTTTTGTAAAGAAAACAATTTAAAGTATAATTTCTTGATTTAAGGATAGGTATATAAATATAACAATATATTTCTTAAGGAATTGTTAAAAGAACAGCGAACAATCTTTTTTATGGAGCTGAAACTTGGTCACTACGAATGCAAGACCGTCTCAAAAACTGACGCACTAGAGATGTGGTGCTGGAGGTGTATGCTGAATATCTCTTGAACTGCTTTCCGCACAAACAAGACTGTTCAATTGCGAATACTAAAGTTATTTGGTCAAATAGCCAGGAAGGAGAACTCCGTTGAAAGACTGGTGATACATGATACATTATTAGAGATCGATATTTTATACTTCTGTTTAATATTATTAAAAACATTAAAATATTATATTATTGAAACTCTAACTAAATTAAAGTCTAGTTAAAAAATTATTTGAACATACATTGTTGGAGTTCGTTATTGTACATTTTCGTTTAATATTTTTAGTATCATCAGAATATATTTCAGTCAATATGATTTTAACCAAAAAGTATATAAGTTGTTGGTTTTTGACAAAATAAATTTGAATAATGTCAATGTAAAATACATAAAAAGTTTTGTCAGACAGCCGCTTAACAAGATTAAAACTTATTGGATCGAGACTCGATTATACATTAATTTCCATAACTCTTTTGTATTATAGAATTCAATTTAAATTTACGTTCGCATTTTACTTTTTGAAAAGCCCCATTGTTCCGTTATATTTAACGATGGTAATTGTTTTGTTTAAATATAATACTGTATTATAATATATACCGATATATATCCCGTAAATAAATATCTTAACTCTCAATAATTTTATCAGTTTTGAGTCTATACTAAACAAGACATGTAATTAGCTTATAAACGATAAAGTAATTAATCGACTAAAATATTTGTCATATAATATTAAAATGCCTAATATGATTAGAAATAAACAGCAGTTCATCCTGCAGCACTTGTGAGTTCATTGAACTCTGATAAAAGAGTAACTCGAGGTCAATAATCTTTTTCCTTTCATATAAAATTTATATATGCTTTAAAACATTGCCTTCCAATTTATAATTAGTGTCACAGATTACTTCTTTCCAGTTAGTTCAGGTTCAACCTTTACACAAGTACCCTCACCTAATTATTAGTAGGTACAATTTATGAAACAGTAAATTATACAACAAGTAAATAAATCGTTTTTGAAAATACCATACGTAAACAAAGTTTCAAGTATTTTGTCGCTATTTATAAACAAATAAGTCTTTATTACTTCTCGCCATGATCGATAGGTAGGACGTGACGTGAAACTTTTTGTCAATTCCCATGCACATACAAAGTTACAAGGTAATGGATGATATATTAAACTTTGTCGTAAACAAAATGAGTATGTTGTTTATATTTTGTTTGCGTTACATAGTAGAAGATCGTTTATTATACTTTACAAAAATTACTTATTTTTTGCAAACAACTGTTCCTTATCACTATAATAAGTTTTTCCATTACCAAATTTAAGAACCTATATTTATTTTGTAGACTTAAATAAAACATATTTTAATCTGCGAAATATTAAATTGATCTTCTATTAAATTTCATGTCAAATATGACATATGTCAAATATAAATATTTCATGTCAAATATGTCTTTAATAAAAAGGACTTGTATCCATTCGATATAAACCAGAAGGTTATAATTAACTATATATTTATACCCGGTCCTGGCGATGTTATTTTACCAGATAATATGTACGCGCTTTAACTGTTTAGAGTACTGCAATATGTTCCGTTTAGATGACAAAACAGTAATATCCTCAGTTTTGTATATTGTTTCCCATATATATTCATACTGAGAATTCAATCAGAAGCGGCTCCTAAGATAAAATATTTTTTTTTGTTTTTTCAGTCTAGCCTTGTTTTTGTGCTACGGAAACTAAACGCTTCAGGCATGACTTCTACTAATACATTGCCTCGACGCAAATATTAACCTTTATCCAGTTCCATAAAAAGGAAATTTGTTCAAGTTAATTGTTACCTCTTTATAGTGTAGCCTTAAAGAAGCATGACCAGCTTCCATACACTGAAAACCCTATCAAACGATTTTTTTAAATAGATATCGTCTACTTACCACTAGTGTTGTATTTAACGTATTTTTGTTTACTATTTAAGAAAAGCATATTATTTTTTCATTACTAAATCTTAAAACAAAATTATGTTTAAAAAATTTTTTTACGAGGTTATAACAAAATAACGATAGAAAATGAAGGATAGGATTGTGAATGTGGATTACTTAGATTGACTAACGGGTTATATTTTAATAAGTATATAATAATTTTAAATGTAATATTGTGATTATTATAGACACAAGTAAAAAACTATTTAAACGCAAAGATTTTATTGTCAAAACACTCCAATACCTCAAGTTGTATTTTAGGCACAAAGACAACTGAATATTTTTGAATTTTATAAAGCCCCATCATGACAGTTCATTTTGAACTCTTTCCTTCAATGTTGAATTACTTCGATTAATATTAATGTAAACGTAAAATAATATTGTTTTCTTGATATATGTCTGAACTTTTTTCTTTTTTTTTTTAAATAACGTTCTTCACCTAATTCAGGTATATAACTTGTCTCTAAACATACTTCTATTCTGTATTCACCCTGAAAAAGTATGTGTTTTCAATACTAGGCTCGTGCTTGACAAAAATCTGATACGCACACAGACCAAGCAACATTTATTCATTTAATCCTAGATTGGGGAGTGTATGATATTTGGTATATTATAGTTGTAATAAGATGTTCTTTGATTGAGATTATCTTCTGCAATAATGTTTGATAAGTTGTTTATTTGCAGTGTCAAATGAATCGAACATGAAATAACAGGTGACAGGAAAAATAAAATCTATGAATAATTTATTCTACGCAAACTTAACGTTTTTATCTGTAATTTTTAATTTTAATAATATCCAAATATTACAAAAAAAAAGCACAAATTATTTTAAATATTACAACGGATAATAATACTTTTACTATAAAAATAATTTTTCTGACAATGTATAATTACAAAATGGAACGTTTATATTATGTTTACCATAGATTACATAATGTTGAAACAACTAATTACACTTATTATAGCGTAATAAATTAAAAATAGTACAACACCATGCCGTACCGTACCGCACCGTACCACACCGTACCGCACCTTACCGCACCTTACCGCATTGTAAGCTTTATTGTAAGCTTTAATGTAAGCTTCATTGTAATTTTTGTTGTTAGCTTCATTGTTTTTAAATTTAAACCAAGTTTGAAATATTTTCATATTTTAAAGTAAATTAAATTACATATTTTTCAGATTTTTTTTTGAAGTAATTTAAATTGCTTATATCTCATAAATAAATATTATTTTCGGTTGTCATGTTTCACTTTGAACAAATGCGTTTCATTGAAATGTTATGGTATCAAAAATAGGACAAAAAAAAAAAAGAAAAATATATGTGTAAAGTTAAAACTAGTTAGATCGTTTTCGATAATTTGTCACTAAAATAAAAAATAATATATTAAATAGGACTATAGAGATATTCGATACATTTTCTTTTCTGTTAAACAGAAAATAGTTCTTGTTTTTAAAGTAAGAAGTTTATTTGAGCTCCATAGTGCTAAGTAAAGTAGGATGTACCTCGTATCACCAGTCTAATAAGTCTAATGTCGAATAAATCTTCCTTTTTCCTTTTAATAGAGCTAGAGAGAGACAGAGATATATCAGACCTACTAAGTATCTAATTTTATGAATACATTTTATTTATAATTAATATTGTTTTCATTTTGTTCAGTGGGAATTATTAAGATGTTTACATAAGCAAAGATAATTAATAATATCAATATTTTGTTTCTAAGTTATCTTTATTAATATTTAGTATTTCGTTTAATACAGAAAATTTACAAAATCTAGATTCGCAGCTATTATTCTAAAGATCAAAAACTTAAAGCGTATTATTTCAAATTGGATTCACTCAGCTGCTCTTTACTAATAAAGTATTTGCAATGCAGATCCATCTTAAACTACGGGATTACTTTAGCGACTTAATGAAATCTGTTGACAAGTCGTTAGCTTTAGCGGTCCTCACAGATACAGATAGGAAATTTAAAAGTATATATATAGTTAAAATGTTAATAATATATTAATAAAATAGCATAATTTAAAATTTTGTACTGTCGCCTGTTACCCCTGAAAATCTTATAGTATTCTCTAACATGTTTTCAACCATTGGACTTTAGCGGCGTATACCGTAACGTCTCGCCAGGATAAATTCATTTCAACTTATAATAGGTTAAAAGAGTATTCATAAAAAAAGAATAGCCAAAGAAAGCACATAAATAAAACAACTTTCTAGTTAGTAATATTAGAATAAAAAAGGGCATATCATCCCATCATGATTTTTTTTTAGGAAAAGTACTAGTTTTAAGTAAAATAGTGAATAAAGTTATGTATAATTGGATTACAGACTTATTTTAAGCACACAAAGACTGTCTGACATATTTTTATATATTTTCACTTATTATTTTCTTTCAAATCAAACATCAAAAATCCTGTTATACCAATATTGAAACATTTATTGTTATTAATAACTATGTTAATAATTAAATTTTTCTTACTTTAGTTGCTTAAAGATTTATTATTGTCTATACAATTCAAAGGTATAATGCAGATAGGAATTGAAACAAAAGAATTTTTGTTATTTCCTACAGCTATGGGTAATTAAAACACGCTCACATTCTGTTGCAGTATTTGCTTCCTTTTAATTTTAATCGAGTAATAAAATAATTATCGTTAATGGTTTATTATAAGACAAAACTTTATATAACATCTAACTTTTTGAATAAAACTTTTATAGGGAGTGTTTAAGCGCCTGTTTGATTTAGCTGAGCAATTACGTTTACTTAATTTAAGATATGCCATATGAAGTTAAGTTCACATTATATGGAGCGTATGTAACTTGTTAGTCAGTGATATTTTGATTAAAATCAAGATCAGTTTATCGCAGCAAGTTTTTTATTACTTTAAATCCTGTAAGTTGTTATCCGTACAGGGAGTTATACTAATACTCAATAATTATTACTAATTGCTACAAGTAAATCTATACTAGTAGATTTAATTTAATTATTTAATAAAAACCCTATATAAAGCACAAGACACTCTTTTTATGACTTAAAAACGGTATTGTTCTTAAAATTCATTTTTTCAGTCTATAACGTATTTAAAATCAGACGTAGCTAAAACTTGACATGGCAACTTTTTCTGCAACAAACTTACTTACTTATTTCCAGTATAACAAGAGACAATATTAACTTTCTAAAATATAAGACTTTATTTTATTGCTTAGTCTATTATACATTATGTCGGATACAATCTTTTCTATGGCTTGCTATCTAACCCATAAAGTTTCTTAATTAGTCATCTCAGTATGTAGACGTCACAGACAAATAACCCTAGCTCCATTATTGCGGTCTGTATTCTCGTATATGTTAACGAGTACGCGATCGTGTTTAAATTGTAAAGTGAAGTATATTGGTTCGTATCGGCTTTGTTAGTCGGAAGTGATAGGACCTAATATCTCGTGTTTCAACTGCCACGTTTGCTTGTCTTTAATTAGCTTTCGCTGTGCTTCCATAGAAACTTCTGTTTGATTATGTCTGGTTAGAGTCGAATAATGAAAATGTATAGAATAGAAATGTTAGGATTTTAAACGTTCACTTTAACACAAAACCTTTATACGAAAATGCATTTTACCAAACTGTCAGCACTGTTTATAGTGGCATTTTATACATGAAATTATATAGATTTAAATTAACTTTTATTCTTTTTTTTAAGTATTATGTAATTATTTATGAATAGACTTAGTATAGGTGCTCCTCTTCCTCTTGGAAGAGAAACACTTAAAGGTGAGTTAAAGGAGGAAATAAGATCAATTTCAATTCCACCATCAATAATACAATAGTAGTTTAGAAATCTATATACCTTCAAATTACATTTATGTAACTCTAAGGACTGCTATTGGTCGTATCACAAGGTTTCATTTCGTCACTAAAGTAATCCCTTGGTTTAAGATCTGCATTCTAAATATTTTGTTAGTGAAGAGCAGCTAAGAGAATCCAATTAACAATAATACGCTTCAAGTGCATGGTATCTTTAGCATTTAACCAGCAAACTCGATTTAGTAAATCTCTTATTAATGAAAACTAGTGTAATAATTAACCTTAGGATAATAAATAAATATAGATTGCAGATTCTTAAATTATAAATGCATGATTGCTACATTTTTAATATATAATTACTTTTAAGAATGTTTTCTAGTTCAAATATCTATACAATTGTGATATATAAAAAGAAGATAATATTTTTTCTAATATACAAACATATATAGTTGCAAATTCTTTTGAAGGGCAAAAATGTTCATGTGAAATTAAACTTATTTGTCTTTGAAGTTATTAAGTACTTATTTTGGACATTCTCGTGTAACGGCATTTAATATATCAACAAAGCTTGTGATAGCTGTTGGCGAGTTCTAGTGGTATAATAAAATAAGATCTGTTTTAAAAAGAAAGAAAACATGTATTATACTTTTCAAAAATCCTGTTTTTTATTTTATTTTTAATAAGTTTTTTTTTATTTACAAGGCTCTGTATCTTATTTTCTTGAATATCTAAAACACTTTAGCCAAGGTAGGTTTTTGTATAGTATGCTGATGTTACTCATAATGAAATAATGTAAAGCTTATGCGAATTGAAATGAATAATAATTTTATAAAAAAAAAACAAATAAAATTTAAAAAAATATACTATGAATTATCCAAATTATAAAATTTTGTTTCATTTTTTTTTCTAGCTATTGCATTTGAACTTTTTTTCAATTTTTAATTGGTTTAAATAAATTCATCGCCAAAAATCTAAGACCTAATTTTAAAATATATAGATCTTTTTAATCTATCTATCATATATAAAAAACATAATTTTAGTATAGAATCACGGTCATTGATTTTCATACTTTATAATATCAAACAGAAACACTTTTTCAAACGTCATAAGCTCGTCCTCGATTTGCAAACCCGCAATTTAATTTTTCAAATTTTTTCATAAAAACATCTAGTTTCGAGAGAACCAATGTATATAAAATACAATCTATTCAGCCATTCTAATGTTATAGTACTGTTAAGTATTTTCTTAAATTTTCACGAGTACACATTTCAAATAAAACTATTTTTTACGGATTACTCGTAATTTGGTTATATTTTAATTTTAGGTTAAAATAAAAATGTAACCAAAGCACGCACATATACAAATAAAACTATTTACGAATTAACCGTAAAAAATAGTTTTATTTGTACTGTTAAGTTGTACGTTTCTTTATTCTATTTAGTATTATCAAGTGTTTATTTACCTACGTACGAGTATGTTCATTTTAAAGCTACAAAAACTCTTCACAGAAAAATATTTAAGATTAGAAACAAAATATTCTATTTATAATGTTTATTTGCGGTACACATCGAGACCGACACGAATGGGTGGCAATTTATCAATGTTACGATCTTTGTAGGTAGGTGTGGACGAGGGCGTGGGATTAAAGCATATTTATTTTATTCGAGAAGCCTCTCAGTTTCTACTAAGCCCTTGCTTAGGTTTAAACTAACATAAAGTTTCTGGCATGTTTCAGTTCTGTGGAAATGAATTATAATCTATCAAAAATAACCTAATCTTCAAAATCTATCAAAAATAAATAATCTATCAAAAAAGGCCTGGCCTGTAAATGGTTACAGGCCAGGCCTTTTTTTATAGAAACTTACTTTCAATTAAGATTTCGATTTTGAAGATTTAAACCAGGATTTCAACCAAGCTGTGTTATACCGCTATATTAAAATCTCAATTCCCGTTCTTATTACTCTTATCGAAAAATTATAAATCTCGCGCAGGCAGAATGTAAGCTGCTATAGGACCAACATTTTATATTGACCTAATTCTTTAATTTTTTTTTAATAATTTTTATATTCTAATCTACATAAGTATTAATTTATAAATCAAAAGCAGGTAGTCGATTAAAAATATTGGTGACGTCAGGCATGGCTAAGTCTCTTTGTCTTCAGTCATGATAACAACAAAATATGAGTTTACGCACCTTTTATTGTTTAAATTTATACTGTTATATGGAATAGGTAACACGGCTAGCGAAGCTATAATTCAGCTCCTGCAATGACTCGACAATCTCTGTTTTTAATTTAAAATGTCGTCTATTTATACTCGCTGAATCGCCTGCTATAGGAATGACATGACGTTATCTACGCAACAAATGCAGTACTGAATATTGAATTATTTCCTTAGCTTACAAATGTAATAGGCCTTTAATGCTTTGACAATATTTTAGACATTTTTTAACTTATAATTTACTAGGTAAACATAACTATTACCTTAAAAAAAACTAAAATGATTTTATTTCAAACTACAATCGTAAGTCAGCTATTGTCAGTCCTTTTTTACGAGAGAGCATTAGTATCAATTAGTTATACATTTTTTAAAATATTTAATGATATTTTGTAAGCTATAAATAAATAAGAAATAAAATCAAAGTAAATAACCTTATGAAACAAATTGAACTGGAACACCGATATGGTGGCAAGCGGTGAGTCATCTGCTTGTGCATCGTGTTGACTTCTGGCAATGCTACGTTCACATTGATCCGTGCCCCGTTTGCTACAACTCAACTACAACTCGCTTGCTACTTGCACAAACAATATGTAAGCTTGACTACTATTGGAATGTCAAACGATATGGCAAAGTTATTTCAGAAGATAAAATCAGACCTTGAGGACCTGTTGGTTGACCAACAAAAAATAATTACAATAATTACAGAAAAAGTAACAGAAAGTATAATGACAATTAGAGACAAAGTAACAACCAATTTTGGAAGAAAATAAAAACCAAAAAAGAGATCCCACGATTAAATGGAAAAGTAAATTATCAGATGGTAAAAAAGTAATCTGTTGAAACTTCTATTTTTATTAAAATTCCTCTTTGTCTTTAGGCCTACGGCACTCTCTCATTATTCCCTCTAAACTATGCACTTCCTAAACATGTTTAGAGTTTCTGTCGTATGTTCGTTTATCGTTATTTTATAATTTTACTCAAAGACCGATGGTGACAAATAATATATACATCATATATATTCAGAGTTCTTTGTACCTTAGTATAAAAAACAGTAAAAAAAACATTAAATTAAAGTCATGTTTATAATTATTCAGAGAAGTTTAAATGGTAATTATTTGGGTAACAAAGCCGAAAATGTAATTAAAATGGGGCCATACTCATCTCTTTATAATTACTTCGTTGTTTTTAACATAAATACGTTTGTTTCTTTCATCTAATAAAAAATTACGGAAATAATTTACTTCCCGGGTGGAAAACGTTATCTCGCTGTAATCTAAAAAACTTTAAAATGGTTTGTTACCTTTGAGAAGTTATAAATATACATTTACCAACTGTTTATAAAACTATTAAAACAAAATTATTAATTGAAAAAAATATTAAATCTCTTTCTCTTTTATTTATATTGAATCTCGGGCATATAATAATACTTAATTAAATATTATGATCCGTCTAATAAATAAAGTTATAAAATGTATATAATAATTTTATTTAAGTAAATAACAATTCCAGGTAAAGCAATTTATTTTTACAAAAACAAATGATTACTGTAAAAGAGATAAATAAATTATATTCTTGTACTAAATCTATTAATTACAAAGAAGGATTTATATCCATTTAACTAAAATGTGGTAAACAAAATATAGTTGTGATTTAGTTAGTAGACTAACGATATCAATCAATAAAGGATACACTTTAATACACTTCTATACGTATATATGTATATTTGGGGAAATATACATATATACGCATTCATTTGTACCTCAGAATATTCGGAGATTTGAGCCACATACGCCTAGCTCCATTATTAAAGTCTCTATGTATACTCGTAGATCTGACTAGAATACGAGCAACTTTAAATTATGTTATCTAGGTCTAGTTAACGAGAGAGCTCTAATTTCCATATCTTATTTATTACTCACATTTCAAGTTTCATAAAATTTTCTGCAATGCCTTATTATATATAAGCCATTTAAAATTATTAAATTTCTTAACGACTTCTTAAGGAGATTTCATTTATAGGTTTGAAATGTAGAAAAATAAAAAAATACAAGCTTTAATTTACAACCCAGCTTCTGACACATTATTTTTTGAGTATCCTGATATTGAAGATGAAAATTTATATGAATATTTATCATTCCCTTTGTAAAACGTTAAGTTCTGTAAAAGAAAGGGGTTAAATTATAAATCAATTTTTTTTTCATAACTTGTTTAATATTTTTAATTTAAAACTTACTTATATAAATAAGAAGTTAGGTTGTATTAAACTTAGAACTAATGTTTCAAGTTTCAAGGTAAATAACAAGTAGGTTCATATTTCTCGGGATAAACTTTGTTATTCTCAAAATAACCGTTAAGGCGTTAACTATTAGCTTTACGGTTTCGCAAAAGTGTTATTTATTACACAAAGTTTCAAAATTACATGTTTAGAACTCTTTAAAAATGGTACTCAAAATATTTTAATAAAAAAGTTAGAATTAACATATATATGTATCGATAAAACGAGAATGTATGTATGGACAATAATATTAATACTATTAACAATGTACTTTCTATAAACAACTTTGTGAAATTTTATATCCAATTATCAGTTCTTTAATAGTCACTTAAATTGTCAGCTTATATGAAATTTGAATGACATATTATAATTTGATTAATTATTTAATTAATGTCGCTACTCTATCTCATTAATGTGCACTAACTAAATTTTGGCATATTTCAAGATCCCTTACAATTTCTTAAAGTGTAATTACGCTAGGTTATCTCCAAAACTTATAAATTATTAGCCTTTTATGGACAGTGAAATAAGACTCACTCTATTTTTAAACGTCACATTAAAATTAATAAATTATATAAAATAAAATAAAGTAACGTAATTTTAGCAATATAATAAATCTGTGTCGTTTAATTTTCGAGCATATCTCCGTTTAGATCAATATTACGGAAAATACTTAAACACTTATCAGTCAGTCTATGTAAATGGATGTCAGTCTATGTAAATCGAGGGTATTATTAATGTCTTTTTTATCATATTACTTAAGAACTGTATACATGTTCATCTATGTTGTGAAGACACCGCGATGACAAATATAACGCTTAAAAGTCAAGGCGCAGTGTCTTAAATGAAAATAGAACATAATTTTTAAGATAGTTTATTAATATTTTAAGAACAGAAATTCTTTTGTCGTCATATTATGACACAGAGAGTATACGTACGACGTATTATGAAAAATATTACCAAAAACATAAATTTTAATACTGTTGCGATGGTATATGCTAAAATTGTTAATATTATATTACACTATCCTAAAATTTTTGTCAACATTAACAACAATTTTAAGAGAACTAGTTTGATGGTTATGTTAACTTAAATTTATATAATCTTTACTAATAATATAAATTCACGATTATTTTATTTATTTGTACTTTATATAATTACTGATCAGATTTTTAAAAAACATATATTTTATAACGTAAAGATACATGTTAAACGTAATTTATGTAAATTTAAATTGTTATTAAACAATTTTTTTTTCATTCATTAATTTTAAAAGATATTTCAAAAAAAAAGAATAACAATATATCTGTCATTTTATAAGCCTTGTTAGTATTTTTGAACACTCTTTTATTCCTTCGGGCGCTAGTTCACTATTTCTTTTATTTTATAACAGAAAAATACTCTGTTATATTTTATTTTTACGATCCAAGATACAAATAAAATAGAAGTTAGGTTGTTAGTTCTTCAATTAGAACTAATGGCTGTTCTAAATTTAAAGAAAATTAAAATTCAGGCATTATGATAAAACTAGTAAATATCTAAAATTTTAAATAAAAGTTTTTCTAGTAGATATTAGTTTGATTACTTTTAGTACCTAGCGTAATCAGTGAATGTTTCGTGTTCCGACATTATGTCCGTATGGCTTCATCGGACATCGGACGGGAGAAGAGCCTGAACTGCTCCGTTCCACTGGCGGATCGGTTTGTCGTCTACGTCACATAATGAACACACACTTTTGTTACTAACATTAGTTAGTTAGGTTTGATACAACGCCTCGTTCAACTACCATGTCCAGTCTAAATTTTTGAAAAAGAATTTTAAGAAGAACAAGTTTTTACAGCTGTTGTACTCTTCCTTATTTTAAGACACGTAAATAATATCCCAGGGCTAAATCTTCCATCTACCCATTACTACCTTAAGACATTTGCTCTTTTTGACAGATAAAATGTTCTGTGAGCAGTGCGTATCTTGATTTCCCCACCCATACATTGGAGCACAACTTCTGCTCACATGCCACCCTCTAGTATTTTTATGTACACACGAAACGATATCTGTTTCCACCATTTTCGCCATATTTCAGAGTAAATTTTTTCAACAATGCGCAAATTAGTAGCCACGATTATAATTATATAATACAACTCGATTATTTAAATAGCTAAGTGAGGATGGATACATGGCTAATATGGCTCTTTAATAATTTACAGTTAAATACATACTTTATAAGAAAAGGAAAAGTACGTAAGGCTGAGCGGCAGGTGGTATGGAAGATTGTATGGAAGGACAAACAGTACGTTTACGTTGTCAGGAGAAAGATTTAGAGGGATCGTAAGGAGTTTCAAACTCCGTCGAGTATCGTTAAAACAAGATTTAGGGTAAATAATTTACGAATAGAGAAAACAGTTTTATATAGACCCAGCGTATGGCAATTTTCAACATTCAGAAGTACTCTTTGATAACGGTCCAATTTCAACAAGGGTGTTTTTAATAGGTCGGCCCCAAGTAATTATTGTATTTTATAAGCGATGGACCAAAGGCAAAAGTAGACAAGTCACAGTATTTTAATGTAGACATGAATAAATACTTTTTGTATAAACCTTTATTTTTTAATTTTAAATAAATACATAAAGCTATAAAAATGCTTGGTATCTTTGACATTGGTGCACCCTATTCACCCAAATATGAAATATGAAATTATATTTATTCCATACATCAATATTTTGATACAAAATAACTAAGTTATATTTCATCGCATTAATTTTAACCAGACTGATATCGTTAAGCGTAAAGTATAGGATAATATTGACTTGAACTATTTAATATTCTGACATTTTAAACGTACAGAGTAAGCTTAAAGGACAATTAATTTTAAATAGGATATTATCGTCTTCATAGTCGAGACCTTCATCTCAGAACTTTCTCAAAGTCTATAATTTAGATATTCGCATGAGACATGACCTAGTTTAAAATATTAATTAGTTATATCTTTCATTAAAAAATTAAAAGCTCTTAAACATACCTTCTAATTAATTATAAGGAACACAAGGTTAAACAATGAAATAATCATTTTAATCTACCTTACCTCTTATGATTTGTTATTTACAAATATTAACTGAATATTAAAAAATAATGATGGTATTTAAACTGTTAACAATATTAATTATCATAAAAAGTAACTTATTTAACATTGAAAACAACAATTAATAATTAGTGTTGAGAATTTGATTGTTTACAGCATTTTAGTTCAATAGTTTCAAGTTATAAAAATTAAATTCTTAGACAAGATTAGTGTAGGAGTTGTAGAGCCTTTTGTGAAACTGTGGTCGCAAGTAAATTTAATTTTATGTAGTTGGAATATATTCCAAGAATTTTCTATATATCTAATCATATTTTTCTTTAGTATTTTTAGAAAATTAACCCCTGAGAAAAAATTATTAAAGGATTAATGTTTGATTGTTTGATCAGAGTTACTAAAATAGTGAAAAAAGGCTCCAAATTACTAAAATAAAAATATCTAATGACTTTAGACGACAGAAATCAATAAGTTCAAATGAGCCAGTTTTTACCGCAAAATTATGTATTCGGGATTATAGCGACAGTATTTTCCTTAGAAGCTTTAATTATATTTAATGTATTTTTATGTAAAAAAAATGCAAGAGATAAATGAAATATTCTTGAAACAAAATCCGTTGAAAGCTTATGTGAAATCAATGCTTTTGCACTCATGCCTTAGGAAGTTTTTAAACGTGCACTTCGCACACAGTTTCGGCAACATTCTTTGCAAAATGCATGAAGTTTGTTCTGTAAACTTTGTGCTTGAAATGCATCACTAAGTTAAATTTTAAAACCAAATTCTAAATTCTGACACTGACTTTTATTTAAAAAAACCAAACTTTAAAAAACTTTCTAAAACAATTTTTATTATAGTATTTGTTTGTAGTCTTTTTTGGTTTCTTATAAAATTATACAGCAGATTAGTTGCAGTATAATTTTTCTTTCACATAATATGATAATTTTTAATATGTTATCAAAGATAGATATTTGTATCAATTGTTATTTCTGCCTCATCAGTTATTAATTGACATTACAATTCCGCAAATGACTATAGTTATGCTTTCAAAAAACTAAAAACAATTTATATATTTTAAAATATATAAAGGGATAAGCTTTCAATAAATTTTATCAGAATATCCGAGGTGTAGTACAGATTTTAGATTTTGAATCAGAGCATTCCAATTATTAATCTTTTAACCAGCGCAGCGCTTTTAAATTTCTTTCAACGTGGGTTTTTATAGTCATTCAACAAAGTAATTGCTTATGAGCGGAAGCGGATAAACGAGTTCCACTCCGGCGAGACTCGTGTAATAGACTCAGGGGGCTGCATTTAATTAATACGACCACTATGTGAGAGCACATCACTGGAAATGGAACCACTGCTTTTGACCGCAAAACTGACTTTTATGTTGAAAAACTCTTGCTAATTCTCTGTTTTTTTTCGCTTTAAATGAAATTGCAAAACAAATTTCCCTCTCTTTGACAAGCTTGAAAGCTAATTTTGTTTTAAAGTTGACTTAGGCAAATATTAAGCTTATTAAATGTTCTCTGAAATATATACGTCCTGAATAACTTGATTTTCTTATTTATCAGGCAGGACATTTTAGTATATAATATTTATCAAAATGCTTTAATTTTGACTTCTTGATATAAATAAGTAAACATATTAGATTCTTATTACATTACCGTAGAAAATGGTTTTAGTTCTTACGTAAATCCATTATACAATATTCAAACTTATTCATATTTTTGCTTAGATATAAATTTTTTTATAAAAATATAAAGTCCAAGATTTAAATGACATTAGAATGTAAGATTTTTGTAAATTTTAACTGTAATACTGAAAATGTAAACATGTAAATCAGTTTAAAAATAACACTTTATAATAATATTATATAACTTGCAATCACATATTATTTAAATATATAAATGTCTCTTTGGAAACCGGCAGGTGAACTTTGATGTAGATCAGAACCCCTGAGAACTACTATATTGTAGCTAGCATTAATATGTCATAACTGTTTGAATTATTAACGTGAACTCAGTAAATATATTGTTCTAAAATATAATGGACGTAAGCGTTATAAATGTGGCATGTCATTTTTTTATATCTTTATCTAAATTAAAAGTTTAAATATTTTATATTTCATAATGTACAATTTTACTAAATCAAACACTTTTTTGTTCTAGATAGTAAATGTGTAATAAATAAAAAGGCTTTAAAATTATTATATAAGCAGTAATTGTAATGTCATTTTAATTATTCTGAATTATATTCAATTATTGAAGTGGTATTGAACAGGTCAATACAATTTCAAATATTAATTTTGTTATGGCATCTTTTCGATTCTATACTACAAAGTTGGAAACATTGGTGAGGAATCTCGAAAGAAATTTAATAGATGTTACCTCCATAAACATAAAGACAGCAAAAATGGGTTTATAAGAACTTCTAAATTCATAAAAGCGGGTAGCGATACCATGGCTTAATTGGAACAACGACAGAACGATATCCCTGAGGTCGCGGGTTCGAACCCTGATCGTATAGAAAATATTCTCAATTCGCTTAATTTGCAAGCAACAGATTACCAAAAAAAAATTATGAAATAAAATTATTCATGACTAATCTATATACATACGACCGTAAAATCTGCACATTAAATTGAATGTGGTAAAACTATCAACCAAATAGCAATTGTGTTGTGGATATTCCTTTCAAAACAATTGAGTTGTTATGCTAATAGCGACGAGATAAATTAACGCCAAAACGATGTCCGTGGGGTGTTATGTAAATCTGCCTTCCTGTGTGACGGTAACAACTTGTTACAACTTGCTTACCGTACTGACAGAAATACTATTACATACTTTTATATACTTTGTGTCTAAGTTAAAGTTTTATAAAATTGATTATGTAAACATCTCTGGTTGACGATTCGTCGTTATATTTAGGTATAAACTTGTAAGCTGAATAGATTTTTGTATATAGTTATCTGGCTGTATTGAATTTGCCCAAATAGTTTTGAACCCATTTGCGTTATTAAGCCTTATTCATGAGTTCTGCGCATGAGGGAACTGCGGCGTGAATCGTGTGCAGCAGGTCTTTAGGCACGCCGCGACAGTACATGCGAGAAGGCGAGGATGTAGTGTCATCGTCGGAAGTTTCGTGCAACTGTTCGTTACTTGACATCATAATATATAAATTACACACTAAACTTAATGACTCACTTTCAATATACCGAATAGTGTTTAAAACTTAATATTTCATACTACATATACGTAGTTCTAATATTTTTGGTTAACTTGTGTCTAATTAACACAAAAAGGTCAGTTTTACCATACATGAGCATGCAATACATAATTGCCTTTAAAAAATATGTATTTTTTAAATCTAAACCACAAATAGACTTTGTTTGGTCTTGACACCTATTTATAGAAATGGCGAAAGCTAAATGAATGGGAAACGTTAGCCCTCTGAAGAATATCGTAGGTTCTGACCATAACATTATAATAAGTGTAAACAGATCACTTCTCTTTAAGACTTTCTAGGTAAAATGATTACTTAAAAATATTTTTTTGTGACCTTTTTGATGACCAAACGAGTTCTACTGCATATTCGTGGTGGATTCAAGTTTCGTAGAATAATAATAGGTGAATCAATGTTCAACAAAAGATTATTTTGAAAAATTCCAGGTATCTACAAAAGTAAATAAAAAAAATAAAAATCTACAATCTCATTTTTATCAACGACAGCATCAATCGATTTGAAATAGTCAGATCGCCTCACGCCAACTGTTGCATCTTGTATTTATTTTCGTTAAAATAAGCATGCGTTTATCCGTGAAAGCAGAGCAAGGTATGACTTTTAACTTTTGTCGGAAATCATCAGACAGTTGTAAGACAACACCACCGAATAATGTCTAATAGCAGCTGAAATGCTGAATGTGCCGCCCCACCATCTATCAAATTTACCACAATACCAATGCGATTTCCTGTTGTGACTATATCCAAGCGGTGAGTTTAAAAAAAGCCGCCTTATTCAGCAGCAATAGTCAGCGTAATTGGATTATAAATATTTTTTTGTTCAACTGTCGGTAATGGCTTACTATTCAAGATTTGCGATAGTAACTGGTATATTTGAAATTTAAAAACTTAAATCCTAATGTTTCATTATACAGCTCTGGCGTGTGGTCTAGGTTTGGGTTTTAATCTGTTAGTCTAATTCGTTCTATAAGATATAACAATATTATTAATTCAAAATTAATTATTAAAATAATGGCCTGCTATGAAATTACAAATTTCCGAATCACGTCGAAGCCTTTGTAATTTTGAGGCCATTTTTAGAGTGACGAGAAAAAAAGCTTGTCTAAAAAAAAAACTTATTACAAATAGCTTATACAGCATGATTCGCAATGATTTTACACATCACACGCCTGCCTCTACAGTTATTGTCAATGAGATCTCATGAATTTTTAAGAAATAAGAAAATAAGGGATAGTTTCCTGGCTACCAGAACCTCTCGTAAGAAAATTAGACTTAATTTGCATTTGAAATATGTTTATCCTAACTCCTGTCGGTTTTATAAAATTGACAAAAGATTTTGAGATTTGACGAAAGATACTACTTACTTCCCCCACTTGCACAAACGTTTTCGCGCGACCAGTATGCTTGCTCAAGTTCCGAGTTGAGTTCATTAGTAATAACCCGAATGGGTTCGAAAGTAGTCGGGTATGAAGTATGTCCAATATACTACTACTACTACTGCCACTACTACTGCCACTACTACTGCCACTACTACTGCCACTACTACTGCCACTACGACTGCCACTACTACTGCCACTACTACTGCCACTACTACTGCCACTACTACTGCCACTACTACTGCCACTACTACTGCCACTACTACTGCCACTACTACTGCCACTACTACTGCCACTACTACTGCCACTACTACTGCCACTACTACTGCCACTACTACTGCCACTACTACTGCCACTACTACTGCCACTACTACTGCCACTACTACTGCCACTACTACTGCCACTACTACTGCCACTACTACTGCCACTACTACTGCCACTACTACTGCCACTACGACTGCCACTACGACTGCCACTACTACTGCCACTACTACTGCCACTACTACTGCCACTACTACTGCCACTACTACTGCCACTACTACTGCCACTACTACTGCCACTACTACTGCCACTACTACTGCCACTACTACTGCCACTACTACTACTACTACTACTACTACTACTACTACTACTAATACTACTACTACGACTACTACTACGACTACTATTACTACTACTACCACTACCACTACTACTACTACTACTACTACTTTTCCAATACGTCCACAGACATAAGAAAAATTATTGTCGCGGAAATATTGATGAGTTACTCAATTTCATTACAAAATGAAAAATTCTGATCGTTTTAAATTCTGGACTGCGTTCAAAACGTTACATCATTTATCAAAAGTGAATATAGAATAAATATACATTTTCTTGCTCGTGAGACGTTGAAATAGAAATATGTGAAAGAAAATACTTAAAAAACAAAAACAAATAATTACAAAGCTAAAACAAAAGTTTGAATCTGAGTACAATTTAATAATAAAAACTAATGTTCTGAAAAGAGAGTAGGTATTGGAAAGTACTTTTTACTTTTACTGTTTGTTTTAAAAATTAGAGTCAAACTCAATAGCTTTTTCCAGACTGAAACTTTGGCGGAAAACTTTATGTTTTTCCTGGAAACTGCAGTAAAAGAACTATTTATTTATCTTGAATCATCTGGATACAATTTCCTCAGTACCAAATGCAATATGCATTCCTTTCTTCAAACGCAGTAATCGGCTTTATATTTGCAATAAGATCATTTCTTTGAAATAAGATATTTGACTGCGCGTCTTATAAATGTTATAAATATAAATATATAATAATAGCTGCACCTACTTTACTTTTAAGGCTGCGGTAATGAATTTTAAGTCACATTTGGTTTATTTCTGGAGGGTGGGGGGAGGGGGAATTGAAGGATTTTTTGAATTGAATATTATAACATGAAGAATAATTTTCTTTTTAGTTTATTAATATTAAAACCATAATAACTAATACTAAATTTTTATTTTATAATGTGTATAAAATGTGGATAAGAATTTTTATCTTGTAAATACATCTGAAGCTTACAATTCAACATTTATGGCCTCGACATTCGTCATAGTCTCATGGAAAAGGTAATATAGTAAAAATAATCAACGATTTCCACCCGGACATTGAATATTACATTTATAGTTACAAAAATAATATTTCAAAAACTTAATAATTTTAGTAAAATATCATAATAATAAAGAATAGTTTGTTGAAAAAAAGCCAAACAAGGGACTTTACTACAACCAAAAAAATAAACATAGTTTTTTTTAGTTTCTTAACAAAACGTTAAAAAAATTGTCCACCGTAATTCCATATCGTGAAACGCAATTAGTAATAACTCTAAATGTTAATTCTTTTTTAGGAACTAAAAATATAATGAACTAAGCTATTAAACTCCTCTGAGAAAAAAAACTTAATCTTAATTTGAGTGACCCGATTATATTTACAAAATAGTTTACTTTCTTGTACTTGCTTTTTTTATTGAGGTAAAGAAACAAATGAGAGTGTAGTGACTTCTATTAAGTATATTTTCATTACTTTTAAGTCATTCAAAAGCCAAACAAATATTATAGGGAAGTATATATTTTCCCCTTTGAAATGGTAAATTATAAATAAACATTAATTAATATTAATTTGTTTTCAGACTAACTAAAAATGAAATTTTAATAAATTCTGAAAAATTTTATATTTTAATGTAAGTAAAATTTATCTTATTTTTATGTACACGCTGTACTATAAAATTTGCAAAACTTTCCCAGGGAACTGTTTAGAGTTTTATAGAGTTCTTAACCAAGAAACATAAATTTCTCGCTTAGTTTAACCTATAAAATAATAAGTGTTAAATAAGAATTATATAATTATTATTTAAATCAATTGTGTTTATGATGATGATTTTTGTTCATTTGAAAAACTCGTTACGAATAAAATGTCAACCAAGAAGCTGATGGCCGGGGAATTAAATGGAACTGGTCATTTATTTATTTTATTTATTTATTTAAACTTTATTATAACACCAAAAAAAGAAAGAATTACAAAGGGCGGACTCAACGCCTGGGCATTCTCTGCCAGTCAAGGCGTAGTGCAGATGAGAAGGTGGAGTAGGTCCATGCACAATTAACTAAGGGCAGAGGCGGGCCAGAAAAGGCGATCGAAGGCCTACGACGGCAGGAACGACAGACCGCTCTCGCAACGTGGCGCGCGCGGCTCTCTGAAGAGCACGTAGCGCGCAGACGCGTCGTGGGGGCATTCCTGCCAAACCTCGAAGCCTGGATGCAGCGACGGGGTGGAAGGCTCACCTACAGGCTCACACAGATAATCATCGGGCATGGGTGCTTCGGTGATTATTTGTGTAAGATCGGACTGGAAGCGACGTCGGACTGCTTCCATTGCGGTGGGTGTGCCCTGCGTGGAGTGCAGAGCGGCAAGCCCTGGTCACCCGGATCGGTCAGAATCTCTCCCTGCCAGCAGTTGTGTCGACAATGCTCAGCGGGGATACGGCGTGGAGGGCCGTGGCCGAGGGCCTTCTGCGACACAATGATGTTCCGGAAGGAGGCCGCTGAGTGGGGTCGAAAGAGGACCTCGGATCCCGCTCGACGGGGCGCTGGTAAGTCCCGTCGCGGTCCTCCTGGTGCTCCCCCACCATAAGCGGGGCCCCTAGGGTAGCAGGCACGTCGGGTGGGGTCCCGGCGGGCCTTTCTCACCATCCCCGCGACCTCGGGAAGGACGGCTGACGGCCCGTGGTACCGTTTTGCTGTAGCTAGCACCGGTACCGTGGTACCGTTTTGCTGTAGCGAGGGTGCTAGGGGGAGCGCGTGCCAAGCTCCCCCGTTACGGGCTAGCAATAGCCGGCGGGTGGGAACACTGTGACGTTCCACAAGGAGTTCCGCGGGCCCTCCTACTTCCCGCCGAAGGCGGAACACTGTCAGGTTTTAGTGAGTATTACCTAAGGTCGAGTCCCACATACCCCAGGCTGCACCCCCCGACGCGCCGGGAATGCGTAAATGCATTTCCTGACAAAAAAAAAAGTGCACTATAACTAACATAAATATTTATTTATAAATATGTATATATTTTTTACTATATATATATAAATTTAAAAAAAACAAAATATACTTATAATGTATAATACTTATAAAAATAAACATACATACACATTAAATACATACACTACGATGATTCATTAAGATGGTACATTAATTTTACGTACATTTAACCTTTACCCTACTTAATAACCAAAGGTTGCTCTTATAGCCTTAGTGAGACGTCACAAGATCGCTTTAGCAGCCATGTAGGCCTAAAGAGAAAGGGTACTTACTTATTCTTACTTACCAAACCAAATAAGACTATGATATATTTTTTTAAGTATTAAGGTTTTTGAAAAAGGTAACAAAAAATTTGAATTCACTTAGATAAAATAATGAAGATGCAAACAGTCTAAACTTATTGAAACAATATCAATTGTCGGTACTTTAAACTGAATATTACAAAATAGAAAAGTCGATTTATACAGGTTAACAATATGTAACTAAATGTTTGTGAACATATAATAATTAATATTATTTACTAATACACAACAAATTTTTTTTATTAAAAATAGGATATAATATCAAAGACACAATCGTCAATCTACTCAAACATACGTCGATGTTCTTCTTCAATGTTTCTATGTTTATAAAAAAAAAAATATCTGAATCGGAGTCTTCCATAAAACAATAATATAATTGTTAATGGTAGGATGACAAATATATTATGGCTAATAAAAGGGTATCCAATAACATATTAAATAGACATTTAATGATGGCTCCGTATCAACATTATTTAAAAAATATCTTCTGCCAAGTCTTTTAAGAAGTATAAGCTTTACAAAAGTTAATTCCCTTACATGTTACAGGTACACTTTAAATATTTCTGTACATTAAACAAAGGTATAATCATTTCGTATTCCTTCATCACCAAAGTGTGTTTTAACAGCAACAATCTTATTAAAAAGTATAATTAGACTATGAAAATTGCTTCCCAGCATAAACTCCTAGCTTACGTAAAGCTACTCTCAGCATCTTGAAGGCGTTAACTCAAGAAAAACGCTTGAGAATCATCTCATTTTATGCAGTATCCGTCACAGTTTCTTGATGTTTGTTCTAAATCTGTAACAATTAATAATAATATTTTCTCAATGAACTACTTTGTATAAAATACAAAATGTGAAATTGATTGATATTTGATATTCTTATTTTATTCAGCAGATCTTTCTGCTGAATTATGTATAAAAATTGATGCTTATCTCTTACAGCAGTGAACAATACAACAATTTATCCTAAATAAGAGTTTGCATAACTAATTCGGAGCTAATTGTCCTTTAAATGAAATGAGGTGTCATATTTTTATCTGTCTGGTATGGGCCATAAATTTTTTTGAATATACTTAGTAATAATAATTATATTACGTAGTACTATTAAAAATCAAGAATGGTTCAAATCATAGATAATTACAAAAAAACAACTATAATTATGATGACAATGAAGTTGAATGACTCTACTCGTTTATTTTGTCTATTTGTTTTTTTTAAATTATTTAAGTTTTGTTTTTTAAATTTATTTAAAACTTTATTGTAAGCCTATTAATAAGGGTACAAATATGAAGTACATAAAACCAATTCAATTTTCCAACTCACTGATTTTATGATCTTGTAAAAGCAGGGTTTTAAAAATTAATATTATTAATATTAATTATCTTAGCTTTTAACGTATATTTGGGATATAATGATTTAAAACTAAGTATTTTTGACACCCTTGTTACATGTAATACTGCACTATTAGGGCAGATGTGTTCAACATTTATAAATTCCATCATCATACGCTGCGCTCGTCAAATACTAATAGCCGCGCCAATGGTTGATCATTTATTTCGCGTTTTGATTTAAATGAAGCTACAAATATAAAGAGTTACTGTATCCTATGTTCATTGTGTTATGAAATAATTTTAGCAATTTTATGTTCAAATTGATGTACATTTATTGGCCATAACAAATATATATATTTTATTTATAATATAAACACGCTAATAGGATGTAAGCGTCTCATAGTTGTTAGAATTGCGGAAACTTATTGGCTTGTATTGTGTTTGTCACCCGCTAAAGAAAACTCATTGTGCTTAATTTATATCAACTTTATATGTCTGGGTTTTATCAAGGAGGATAAGAAATCAACAGTATAAGTTATTGGAATTCCAAAACTATTTTATCGTTGACCTTAATTTATTGTCAATTATTAAAAACATTTTTTTGATTTTTCAGAAATCATTATTAATTATAAAGACAAAGATGTTTACAGTCATATAAATATTTCTGAGAGTGTAACTATCGGTAAATCGTGATTTATACTTTATTATCAATCATAATAGTATTAATATTAATACGAGTTTAATTAAATTATACGAATAGTAAAACATACTCATAAAACTGAAAAGTAGCGTTAAGTAAATACTCTTTATGAGAAGTAACTTTGAATTATTTTTAGTTAACGCAAATGATGATATAGATATTCAAATTTTTTTATTAAACATTTCAAAAAAATTAAATAATTCAATTTTCTAAAATTAGAAATCGATACCCTCAATAAAAACTGAGTTTGAGATGAGAATTGAGATGAGATGAAAATTAAATGATATTGCACGGTTTCTCAGAGATACTTTTAAAAAATTTTGTAACATCATAAATTGATGATATCGAAGATTAATAAAACGCCTAAAAACTATTTTTCAAATGAGATCATTATAATAATTATATCATTTAAGTGGTGGCAAGAAGTGGGACTTCTTTACATAAATTATATTGTGTAGAATGTCTTATTTTTTACTTCGAAAATAACTGGTCACTTAATAAGTTTTTCTTCTCTATTTAACCCTTTTAAGGATCGAAATCCATAAAATCTGTCTCCATCAGTGCCAACTTTAAAAAAAAAACTCACCATAAACAAAGAATCTTTATAAGCCCATCGGTTTTGGCTTTGTAATTATTGATAAAAAATCAAGATAAATCTCAGTGTATATTTATTTTTTATTTGGTTTTGCTTTGAATTATGTAAATTATAAATATTGTTAAAAGTATTATTAGTTACAAGTACTAATGCGGTGTTATATTCTTGATAAAAGTTATACTTCAACTTTACTCTTTTTTATATTTAAAATATTAATAAATATAAACAACAGATGCGGGGTTAATGTATATATTTATATACGGGGATGACGTTTGCAGATTTTGGTTCTACAAAGATTGAAGGTACAATAGAATTGCTAACGATGAAGGAAATGAAATTCAACTGTTAACTCTGTCATTGGCTAAGTTCATAACCATTGCCAATATCATGCATGTACCAATATTGTAAAATAGCTGTTGAGTTTCCTATAAATAAATAAATAAATAAATAAATAAATAAATACAGTTTAAAATGATATATATCTTATAATTTCATTTCTGAATTAGTGCCAACTGCTTTACGTAGCAAACTGTCAACCGATTTCATTACCTAAAGTAATCTCACAGTCTAAGATGGAATTGCAATGCAAAACATTCTATTAGTAAAGAGCAGCTGAGTGAATCCAATTTGCAATAATACGTTTTAAGTTGTCGGTCTCTTTAGCATTTAAGTCAGAAAATTAGTTTTGGTATTAAACTAAGCATAATACATTAATACAGATATTTTTCAGGTTTGTTTGTTTTATATAAACAATTCTCAGGTCGAACAAAATAATAATATTTATAATAAAACAAAAATATAAATATAATGCATAACAATTACGTCGGTCACAATCAGAGGATCCACAAAATATAAATTTATTAACTTAAAATTTAATACTTGTATTTAATTTACAAACTACGTGATCCTTGCTCAAAGTTGGAGACAAGAATGAATATAATGAAATGAATTTATAATTAAAGGAATACAGAAGACAAGTGTAACAAACAAGGGTTTCGGATTTACATTCTGGGATTTTAACGTGATACAATGCACCTGTACTTATTCAGTGTTTCCACGGTTCGTGAGGATAAAGTAAATGCTAATTAAACAATTTTATTATTAATAAGAATATAAGAAATATCCATTTAATGATCACATAGTATATGGTAATTCTTAACCAACTTAAAAACGAAATAATTTCTGTTTACGAGCCCACTATCGCATTCCTCTATTAAAAGTGTAGAGGAAGCTTAATTTGAAATTAAACTCATTGTCCTCGTAGTTACGAGGTGCATAATTCGGATACTCTGGTGAGATAACCGTCTCTAACGTGTTAAGTTAGCGTGTGCAAACTGTTAGCGTATAGCAAATAGCACTAAAATACTTTTAACAAATATAAAGACTATTGAAATAAGAGAAAAAATGTTGGACGGCTTATATTAATAAGCCGTTTAAAAAAAAACTATTACAGAAAATTATTTCTATAATAGTCTTTTTTTTATGTAATTTGTTTTGTCTCTCTTACAATAAACCGAAGCTTAGAAAAACAGTTATAAGAAAATGGATCATAAGCATTTACGTTACATAATGCAGATTTATGATTTTGGTAATATACTGAAGAGTAACTTAATTAAAAGTTAACTGAAGTTATATGTTTTTGTCAAATTTTAAACCAAATTGAAAAAAATAATACGAATAAAACACTAATCTTCTCAGCTTTCTTCTAAAACTAAATATTCATATTTGTCTTAGATTTTACCTTGAATAAAATAATAAATGACTACATGTCACACGACCAAGTGGTACTATAGTCGTACGCGGAAAATCGTATTAATTTACATATAATAAAGTACTATGAAATAATAAATATATACAAAAGATCTTATATTTTGTTAAGTCATAAAATTATTTAAAACGAATATTCATTTTTACTTATCTAATACCATATATCTTCTTTACACATCATATTTTATATTTTAGAATGAAATCAAACTTTTTAATAAGTTCAACATTTATATATGTAGCGTCAGGCTCCGACATTGTTTAAAAACAACACAAAAAAGGTCTTACCATCACCTCGATCACAAACTTCAATTAATAAATTATCTTCATCTAGTGGGTAGGTGTGCACAGCGCAACGGTCAGCCAACAACTCTGTGTGAGCCGCGCGCTTGCGCCGCTTTATATAGCTTTCGTTGCCTTTAAAACATTGATGGTGGCGCCGTCACGGCCATGCTGACATACGCTCGTCCTCGAGCGTCTTCTGAAAATAACAATGTGCTGGTCCGGCAAGCCCTTCAGCGTATTAGAACTATTAAGCCCTTCTCATCAGTTCTAAAACCGGAGACTGGATAAATCCCTCTCATCAGTTTCAGAACCGGAGACTAGATAAATCCCTCTCATCAGTTTCAGAACCGGAGACTGGATAAATCCCTCTCATCAGTTTCAGAACCGGAGACTGGATAAATCCCTCTCATCAGTTTCAGAACCGGAGACTGGATCCATGCTAGACCGGAAATCTCTTTAGCTGACTGAGCTAGACCAGATTTCCCTGTAGCAAATGCTAGACCGGATTTGCAATCCCTATAGTCAAAAGACTAGACCAGAATGCAACCCCTTTAGCCGAGTTATTGGCCCGAGGCCCTTCAATAACTCTTACCTACATTTTTTTTGATATATTAGTTCTCTCTTTTTTTCATGTCTCTTTTTTATTACCTTCTCTTTTTTTCTTTTCACTTCGCTTTTTTTTAATTTTCCCTTTTTTTTTCACTTCTCTCTCTTTGTTTTAAACTTCTCTCACTTTTTTCTCTCTTTTTTTTTTTCATTTTTTTTTTTCAAATCTCTTTTTTTTTTATAATTAAAAACATCATCTTTTCTAATTCTTGGATTACTTGGTTCATTTAGTGGTGGTGATTCAGATCTTAAACGAGACCCAAACGAGGACGTTCAAGCCATCCCACTTCTGATGTAGCGTCAGGCTCCGACATTGTTTAAAAACAACACAAAAAAGGTCTTACCATCACCTCGATCACAAACTTCAATTAATAAATTATCTTCATCTAGTGGGTAGGTGTGCACAGCGCAACGGTCAGCCAACAACTCTGTGTGAGCCGCGCGCTTGCGCCGCTTTATATAGCTTTCGTTGCCTTTAAAACATTGATGGTGGCGCCGTCATATACATATAAAAGAAATTCATGTATTTGCCGAAGTCCTTGAGTTGAATTGATGAGAAATTTTTTACATTCTTAAAAACTTATTATGATCGCCCTAACTGACCTTCCAATATCCTAAATATTTGGAGTCAGCGTAATATTTTACATTTTTCCATGCTTTTCCATGGTAAGTTATTTCATTGCAGATTTACTTCTTTGTCATGTCTGATTTTATAACCATTTGTACCTAATACGTCCCTTTTTTCTTTTCTTTCTCTTTTGGTCCAAATTCTATAAAATAAATACAGTTGTTTTTCTTTTTAAAATCAGAGCTATCAAACTACCTCTGATTTACACAGACACGACACGAGACACATTCATTAATTTCTATTTGGCACAATGAAATTGTCATTCCTCCATTCCAAAATGTATAAGAGGAAGATGCAGCATGAGAGGTTTTAGATTATCTCATGTATTTTACAGAAACTCAACACAAAAGAGCGAAGAGTACTTATATATTTGAGTCTATTAACGTGAATGTGTGAATAAAACAAATATAGTTTTATTGGTACTATGTATTTTATAGACATCATTTATATTTATATTTAATCTCATAATTTATATTTTCATAATATTAACAATAAAAATAGATTTTGAGAAACTGTTTATTTATGAGAAAAACATACTAAAAATGTTTGGTACATTTGTTTAGACAAGATAAGAAAAACAAATTGAATTGTATTTGAATTCTGATTTACCGATATGAGATTTCAATACAATATGGAAAGCTTTGCTTGCCTCGAAAATATATTACCAATGGTAAAAATTGAATATACATTTTATTATACATGACTTGCTTAGTTTATATACATGGTGTTATGAAAAAGTCTTGTAAAATGATTACATATATGAATATTGTAATAAATATATACATATATATTTACTTATAGTTAATTGTATATGATAGTTCGGTGTCTTTCGTTTGTTTTTATATTTTTAATAGAAATTTTAATATCTTTTTTTAGCAAGGATTAATCAAAATGAATCAAGATGTATACTTTAATATAAATATGTTATCGAGACTCGTATTTAAAATATTATAAAAAGAATCATATTTCACACATCTGCGACATCGCGAATATGTACATTTTAAAACTAAAGTTTGATTATATCAGACAATAGTACCGTATACTTCTAAAATTTGCATAGCTATTATATTACGTAACGAGTACCGCGTAATTTAACGGCATTTGAGGTTTTGTGGTCGTGTAATGAATGCTTTAGTTCTCGATACGAATGTTTCTAAATTACTCACATAGACGTATTTACCGTCGATAACGGAATTTCTTGATTTTAATAGGTACTTACTTAGCTAATTTATTACATTGACTCATTTCATGATACGTAGACTATATGGTATAAAACTATTTTTAACGGACAGACACTTATATCTCGTCTACCCGTGAACACGATTGCTGCAAAGAATTCGAAACTTCGGGTTTAAATAAAAATGTAGCCAAATTATACGCGAGTTTTAGTCCGTAAGAAATTGTTTTATTTAAAATGTGTACTCGTGAAAATCTTATATGGTATAAATATTATTAGGATTATTTACTATGAAAGTGGTTTGTTTACGTTTCATGGACATTACTTGTCTCTTTAAAATCTGAAAGATTGCGTCACATATAAACCAGGGACACTTAAACAATTTAAGCCTTTTTTAATTAATATTTTTCATATAAATGTGGTTGTTTGTTGAATGCGATTTAATTAAAACAAATTAATGACATATATTATTTGTGATATCTTAGTTACATATTATATTATTAATCTAAATCTGTAATCCGACAAACGTCACATTATTTTTATATATTTTTTTCTTCAATTCATTTTTACTATGTAGTTGGATGTGTTCTCTATTAGTTGAATTCAATGTGAAGTTGATTAGATATTGCAGGATATTTAGTTCTTTTTTAGTTTGAAGATGTATCATATTTTTTTCTCAATAATATTAGTAAATATATTACTAAACAAAACAATATAATATTAACAAAAATATAATAACTTACAGAGAGACAGTAAAAGTCAGATAATAAAATATATATTTACAGTACCTAAATATAAATAAATACACCATTATTATATATAATTTAATATTATTATATATAAAAGCTATTATAAAACTTGCTGACTGTATGGAAGATATAAAGAGAACGAATTTAAATCCTTGGACTAAATTTTTAAGTGAGTTAAGAGATGAGTATGTCGAGGTCAACTGCATTAACTGTAAGAGGAATCAAGAAATACCAATACAGTTAATTTACCATGTTCCATCGTGAGTCTTATGTCAAGTGGGACAAAATTCATTACAAACAGTAAGATTGGGAACTTTTGATAAATTAAACATACAGACTGTTGGCTATATTTTATTGACAACACCATGGAATTAAGAAAAGTTTATGTTATAAGGTAAATAAGACAAAGATAACAAAAATAATATCTGCTTCCATCAGATTTCACTTGCACACATATAATATTCTCTATGAAAAAATCATAACTTCATTTCATTCAACAAGCCAAAGTTTCGATGTGGAAAAGAAAACGTTACTTGGAGTTCAAAAGAAACAAAAGGCTGAAAAGCCTGATAATATAATTATATTATTTTAAAATATAAAAAGTATATTAGATATAACATTCATTTAGAAATAATTTTTAACCTGACGATAGAAAAGGTCCCGTGAAATAGCTTTTATGGACTCGTTCTAGATTCGAACTGCAGTGACAGCAAACGAGTTGGATTTGAGCAGTAAATTTGTTTCATGTAACTCAGTGATCTGTCATGTGGTTCAAATCGGAAAGAAATGTAAGGTTATTTAGATTCGATATACTATAAGGGATGGAAAAGTTTTCTTTATTTTATAACGAAGTAAAATAAATTATTTTAAATTTTTAATTTGTTATACGTGTTTATGTGCACAATTTTTAATTTTACCAATATTTGTGAATTATAGAATTCATTAATATAGACTTCATTATTTGCTTAGTAATTATTAATATGAAATAAATATATTTAGTACATATGTTGGTTTTTTAATATTAAAATAATTCAAACTTAGGTTATGTAATTAAGTTGAAAACTATATATTAATCTCGTGTAAGATAATTGACTATTTCAGCAAACAATCGTCTCTATAATATATACATCAATCTACTCCCATTTTATGTAATTAGTATATATATTTTTAAAATCAAACATAGTAACAACTGCCCGCAAAGAATCACTTTTAGAAAATGTTTAACATAAAAGTGTTTATTACACTACATATCTATTTAAAGTTGTTTCATTTTATCGAAATACATCACATAATAATATGATAATATAAATTGTTAAAGCTTAAGATGCTTAAAATTTAAGAACTATAGAGCTGCAAAAATAAACAGACAATATATTGCTTTGCAAAATAGTTGTAATGCATCTAAATACGTGGAAATTAAGCAAAGTAATTGCTTACTTACTAGGTGAAACGAGAAGTAGTATATAAGTTCTATCCCAGCGGTGCTCGTCAAATAGATTCACGAGCTTAGCTCTTAATTTATACAAAAACGCACAGATTAAAATGGAATCACTGGTATTTGAGCACAAATGACTATACGTTTTACTTTTTTGATCTAATGAAATTATTCAAATATTTTAAAATAGTTTAAAGTATTCTGAAAATAATACTTGTGGAGTAATGTTATACATGGTAACTCAGGTCATGAAAACTGTTAAGGTCATGGTAATTTTATTTAAAATAGAAAAGGTGGGGTTAGGGTCAAATGACAAGACGTTCTGTAAGATAATAATAAATTTATGTAGCCACTGTATTTGTTTCTTTTTAATTGGGGCTGTCTTGTAAATAAAAAAATGCGGATTCATTAAATAATTATACGTCGGCTGTGAACTTTCTTTTGTAGCCATCTCCTTGTTAACAGTTCTTTGTTCTACAAGAAAATAAGTATTGGCCCGCTCTTTTATTATCTAGAAAAATAAAATAATTGTTACTTGTTCTTGTTATTGATGAATTAATATAGTTGTATAAGGGCCGCCAATTCATTTAAACATACCTATTAATAAAAAATATATATACAATAACTGCAGCCTAATCAAGTAACTGTATTATAGTCACAATGCTATCATCATTTTACGATACATAATCGCTTTGTAAACGCCACAAATAATAAAAAGCTCCTCCCTTTGACTTGAGGGAACGTAGTTTTTTGTTTTAAGTGCAGTTCTTATAAGGGCTAAATCGGACTGGCTGGTATTAATTCTTTAAATAGATCGTCGTACGTAATTGAGAAATTGTAATAGTTTAGGAAAATACTACTCGTAAGAATTGGATGAAAAAACTTTAATTCCATCGCCACTATTGTAATTAGATTCTAAATCCAAATGGATTGTAAATACATGTATGTGAAAAGCCATCACTTGAGATGGTATTTAAAATGATGATTCGGAAAAAGATTCTTAACTTCAAGTTAACTTGACTGAAATTGAATTTTTCCTCAAAGTTTCTTTTAGACCCGATTACCTCAGTACCAGTTCCTACGATTTTACCGCGTACAGTGAAAAGCCATTCGGATTATCAAGAACAACGTCGTCTGGAAAGTTCAAATCGAAGTTTAAAGATATAAGTTTAGGCACTGAAGAAGTACTTTAGATGACTTAAAACCTGTGCTCAGTATTTTATAGAAATCGTAAATCGCCAAACTAAACAAAACAATATTTAAAGTCTAAGCTTTGGCAGAGTAATAACAAACTAAATTTTTATTAATAAATCTATTCGTTTAAGACACACTGACAAAGAAGTCCAAGTTTTTAAAGAAATATTTTAAACTGTCTTAAGATTTACTAAACGGCTAAAATAGTTCTACGTATATAATATATATGGACTAACCGTGCGGTTGGCAAGTCCATCTACGGAGACGAGAGCTAAATAGTGACTGGGATTAGTGAACCAGGTGTAGGTTTAAAGGGATTTTGTAGTATTGCTTTTGTATTAACTTCTTAAATGTGCTATATTTTGGGGAATAACGAAATAATAACATTCTCAATAAAAAATATGTCTTATTCAAATACGTCGAATTTAACATATGGTGTGGTTTTGTTTTAAGTTTACAGCCGATTTTTTTTTATATACTCTTTGTTTCTATTAAAAGGAAAAACTATTTTTAATGAAAGGTACATTAAACTTGATTAAAGAAGGCCTTCGTTAATAACTCATAAAATGCTTAAGGGGTTTGTATTTAATTAAAACGATTGTTTTTGATGATACCTAGACTGAAGTAAAGTTTATTCTACTGTACAAAACTGAGATCTCTTCTTGAGTTTGGTTAAATTTAAATTTTATATTCTACTCTAAGCAAATTTTCTTTTATTTTTGAAACCTTAAAGTATACAGTACTAGTATATTATATTCTCAATGTTTTGTTTGGAATTTATTATTTTATAAATTTAATTAAATTGATATTCCAACATATATTTATATATATGCGTTTATCAACGTCTCCATTAAATGAAGGATATTTTGTTTAACGCAAACATTCTATTTTATGACGGCAGATTTCATGTCGGCAGGTGCCTGTCATATATCTAAGCTATACAAGCTGTATTCTTAAAATTTAAATTCTTTAAATTATAATGATAGATATATTAAAATTATTTAAATTATAATTATGTATTGACAAGGATGATATGAAATCTTCATTAATTGACTGCATTTTTTACTTCATTTCTTTGTAACAAATTAATTATAATTCAAAATACGTTATGAAAACATTAAAATATGAACAATTTTTTAAAAAAGAGTTACAACCGTATTTACAAATAATACTATGAAAGTTCAAAGTGCGCAGGAGTTATAACTTTTGATTTAAGCTAAGCTTATTATAATGTTTGATTTGAGGTAAGCTTATTATAACGTTCGATTTAAGCTAAGATTTTTATATCTTTTGATTTAGCTAAGTTTTGCCGTTTTTACTCAGCGTTGCTCAAAATAGCTAGACAAGTATCTTGGCTGTGCATCCGTTTAACTGAACGCGTAGTGCTGCCGCCACTCAAGTATTGTTTATGAATAGAATTACGTAGCCCTGTGAGTTCATGCGCACTTTAAGCTCTCATGGAATTGTTTGTGAATACGAGTGATAAAATCAAACGTCCTAAGAGTGTTTTTATAGATATAGACAAAACTAAAAAATTTAAAAAAAGCAGTGGTTTATATGCTTAAAAAATATTGGTAGATACGTAAAATCGTCATATAATAGAATTTGTGTGTATACAATTGAATACCTATTATAATATATAATACACAAAGTTTGTCACTATGGACAAATATTCCATATACAACATCCTTCCCACACAATAATATTTTCAAATATTATGATAAAGCTTTGATTTTAAGTCATTTTAATTAATACCTTAATTTCAGTTACTATTTGGTATATCGATATAGCGAACACTTACTGAATTCCAAAATTGAAACTCAAAATTTCGATATTTTCAGTTTTAATTTTGGACATGAATACCAAAAGAAGGCTTGAGATTTCTTATAAAATACAAACAACTCAAAATCAATATATTATATACAAAGAGAGTACTAATTTATAAATAAGAGGCTAACGCAATTTAAAGTTAAAGATATTTTTTATCATCTGAATAAGTACTCGAGATGACATTTATAGCCAGATGAAAATAATAATGAAAAAGAAAATGGAATCGAAATTATTGAACATAGCGTCTCGAAGTGTTTTAGGACGCAATAAGTTGTTCAAAGACAGATGATATTTAATAAATTAAACGTATAGATTTTATTACTATTAATAATTTATATAATTCACTAAATGTATATTATATGTAGCAGGAAAAACTGTTTTCTTGAAAGACCTAAAATCTTTGTTTATTTTATTAGACTGACTAGTTACCATTTAATTTCATATTCAACACTAAAATTAATTCAGTAGAGTAAAAGAGTTAGAATACACAAGAAATTGTAAGTGATGGTCGTTTTTTTGCTCTTGAAGATTTATAGTTGAAATCTAAAGAACAAAGATATTAATGTTCCTACAGTGATGTATGTTGCACCTGCGGACTGCACGCCAGCGTTGTAATGATGATATGATATGAAAAAGAGTTTTAGTTTGTTATTATCTGTAAATATAATTCTTCATACATATAATTCTCTGTTTTTTAATTCATTCTTCATAAAAAGTTATACTGATGTCAATGTTTTTTTGCGTTTTTGAATAAGTTCCTCGATATTTTGAATTTAATAGTGAACCTAGTAATTCTGCTATGAGATTTCATTTATTTTGAATTTTTAAAGCGAGACATTTCCCCCGATTGCTTTTTATATCTTTTTTTGTGGTTAGAAGCCATAGCTATATAGATAAGCTAGATATCAAGGCGTTTATTATCTAAACATTACCCACATTTAACTTGATTTAAACTAAACGGGATCAGTATTCGTAAGTGCGAGTCCTACCGAGTTTGCTAGTTCTTAGAGAAGTATATTCTAAATAATATATATATATTTCAATTCGATACAAGTAAGAATATTTTTATTGGTCTTTGGGTGTATTTTTGTTTAATTTAATGTCTTGTCTTAATTTAATGTATAAAAACAAAAAAAGTTTATCCGTCGAAAGTCATAATATGTGATTCGAAAAAGGATGGGTTGTATATCAAATCGATAAAACTCGTACCGTTATATCTAAAGGCTATGTACTGCATAGGTGTTTTCTTTAATATTTTTTAAGAATAATGAAGTAAATGAATGAATGAATGAATGATGCTTAATTATAAGAAAAACTATTCTTATTAGAATTTTCGACAATTTTATTTTTCCATATTTTAAATTAAATAATTTGAATAGAAGTTCATTGAAATGAAAAAATAAAGCCTGACTACATGGAAAATTCCATAATGGAAGAAGTAAAGGAGATAAAAGAAAACCTTAATAACTAGTAATGAGTACTTATTTTATTCTATAGAATAAAGTAAACGATTTTAGGAAAAGTATATATTTTTTAAGAGTACTAATACAAAATAATATTGATAAAAATAACAGCACAATTGATAATATAAAAATACAGTTAAATAAAGATAGTTAGTATTTAGAATAAAATAATGAAATAAATAAAATTATATTATTAATAGCCACTGTAATTATTAAAAACGCTGTTTTGTTTCAATATCTATTTGCGGTATCACTCAAAGCTCCGAGCCACTTTATTCAATAACTTTCAGTCTATTGGCCTCTTTATTATTATTTCCGTCTAACAATCAATCCATGAAGCTCGCAATAACACAATACGACTTATTCAAAGACGTTTCTCATTTATACATCTAAAAAATGTGACATTGTAAATTTAACATTCTCTTTTTGTTTATGTATAATTATAAATAAAACAGTGTATAGTAAGTCAGAAAATTAAAATACTTTAATGTAAATAATTAATGTTTTGTTCCGTCACACAATACAATATTACTAATTGACGAGAGGATTTCCCAAAGGTCGTAGATTTGAGTGTTGTCAATGTCGATAAATTATTCTATGTTTCAAAAGAACTAAAAAAGCGCGCGCAAAATTTCCCCATGCAAAGTCTATGGGAAAAATTAATTTTTTGACTAATTACTGCAATTAGGCTAATGAGATTTGAGAGTTGTCACTATTTTTCAGCAGTGTAGCATAATGAGACCTTTGATTTGAGCCATCAACGATATTTTTCCCTTTAGTGGTTCTCGAGCTACAGTGTGCCAACGAAATCGCTTCCTGCATTAATATATAAGATTACTTCTCGAGCTGTCAAAAGTCAAAGAAATGGTTGGAAAGAGTATAATTACTTGTCTGAAGTTAGAACAATTTTTGAAATATTTTAATAAACTTAATCGGCAAAATAATTGTTTCGCAAGTGCCTCGGCAGTTTTAAAATTTTATAAAATTGTTAAAAGGCGTTCAAAAAAAAGGATTAGTTTATATTCTATTCGTATATTCATAGCTTTTATAAAATTCTAAATACTGTATAAAAAAACAGATAAACAAATAATATAATAATATTACCTAAAGTAAACGTAAGATATCCATTTCTAGCTTTATGATGAAACTAACGTTAATTAAAAAATAATTGATAGGTAATCAATTAAGCTTCACTCAGCTTCTTGTGGTAAATCGCGACAATACGACACACTGGCAGTATAGTTATTTGTCCTGAAGTTTGTTTTGTTGGTAATGTATGAAATCACCTCAAGAGACTCATCCTTCGTTCTTAGTTAAGTCACATAACAAAACCAAGTTTTGATCGATGGATTGCAAGGCGATGCTATGTATTATTATTTACGAGTATGTGAAATATACCAAATTTTTTGGATCTACTTGGGGAAAGTATCCATAATAGTAACAATAGACTCAAATCAATCTGTTGAACTTAATTTGCATTGGAAGCATGCTTTGGTGCTTCCCATGGGTCCTATCAATCTGAAAATGACATTGTTTGTCATAAAACATCCAATTTGAATCACAATTGACATTACAACGGTTAAGGATCCAATTATTTGTGTATAAATCAAATTAAGGCAGCATTTAAAGCGGTGATTGTTCAGTTATATATTTCACAAGGTAAAAAGATTAATAGTTATTGTTATTATTCATATTTCGATAAAAGTTAATTTATACGATTGAATAATTGAAATTGATGAATACTTAATTTTGTGTACCAAATAATCTTATATTTTATTCAATACATTAAAACATAAAACAAAAAGGAATTAAAAAAAATGTTCACAATGAAATTTCGAAATAGAAATTAAAATTAATTACGTGCAATGTGACAACTCCCGGCGAGTGTGTCTGTTCGTGAATATGCTGATGTATCTCGCATTTACACAGCATACAAAAACAATGTATATGAGTAGTATTATATGAAATACGATATTATACTTGGACTTCAATTATGTGCAAATTTTTGGTTTTGTTATCTTTTTAAAAACCTACTCATTCCAAAATCCAAACTTTTTTCATCTACATATTTTCCAAAGATGAAAAAACTTTGTCAGTTTACAAATATTGTGTTTAATATATTTAAATAATAATAAAAAAAAATACTAAAATTCATTACTAACTTTTATTTTTAAGTTGGTAGCTTATAGAAATTCAACTTAATTCAACTTAAAAATACAGGTATGTTGTAAAAGAATACAAAGTGATTATAATAAAAACGTTCATTTTATAAGAATTTAGATCTAAACAAACTTACAAACAAAATATATTCTGAAAGTACCTTATTTAATAATAGAAAAAAATATTTAAGTACAAAAATAATATCTGATTAAATAGATTAAAATAATAAATTTTAATATTATATCGACGTACATATTTAAGTTTTGATTTAAACCATAATAATGGAATAAAATGTATGTATGCGTATCTAGTAAAGGAGGATTGAGAACGTGAGTGAGTCGTGAAAGTGAGAAGCGTACTATTTCACGGTCGGACGCGTGTCGAGACAAGTGGCCAGCTGCTCGGAATGATTGTGTCGCGTCGCATGGCTTGCTTTCTGTAAAACAGCATTTAATATTGTAACGAAATACTCTTGTAGTTATCGTATTTTATTTTTTAGATATAAGTTACGAAAATATACTTTGCAATGTATAATAAAAGATATATGTAACGAAATTTAAAAACACTTTTATTTTTTTTTAGCTATTTCTTTTTTATCTCTAACGTTTTTAGCTTGGTATAAAATGAATAAAACTTTATTCAAATAACAGTCAGTTATTAAATAAATAATTTGCACTCCAAAAGATACTTTTTATTTAAATTAATATTTTTTTATTGTGCCATTTAAATGTACATATTTTTTTAGAACACCATGGTTCAGTAAACGTGAAAGATGAATATCATTCGTATTTTGTGCAAATTATTCTTATTTTTTAAAGATTATATAAGTATAATTTTTAATAAATATAAGGTTGTTATAACTTATCATATTTAAGAAGATATTGGTAAAATTATTATGTCATCACATATGAGCAGAATTTAACTACATAATTTCGAAATTAATATTTCGAACGCTTAAATAAAGCATGGATTTATTGTAAAGCGATTGCAATTAGCCGCCATCTTTCTTCTGATCTGTAAGTATTTTATTTTTGTTCACTCGACGATCATTTCCAAATGAAAAACTCCAATCGATTTGAATACTGTAATACTCTCAAACGTTAATTTCTGTAAATTTCAAGTATTTATTTTTTTATTTATATATTATATTTAAATGTATAGCCATTTCATAGCTTTAAAATATATTATATTTAAATGTATAGCCATTTCATAGCTTTCATAGCTTCGAGTTTTAAGTTATGCAATTCATTAACTTTGCATATTTTACGTTACAAATAAAAAGTTTATTTTATATAATCAAATATAAAGAGATTACAACTTTTAGAGAAGAATGCCACAACATGCTCAATTGAATACTTGATAGACTCAATATCTCAAAATATTCAATGTGTAAATGTGACAATTAATTCTTTTATAAAAACCAATATTCAATTCCTATATAATCTGTTAGAGGATTGTGCAATGTATATCTTATGCTTAGGTAAAAAGTACATTTTTTAAAATAATATACCTTAAAGATTTCATCTATGAAATCTATTACAGTGTAATCTATTACACTGTTTATTTTACACTCTAAATAAGCGCCTTATAGGTTTTAAAATTATTTACCAAAAAATTTTAAAACGAATAAATAACAAATCTAGCTTGTCTCTTTAAAACAAACTTAAATTTAATTTAGATGATCGCCAACTAAGTGAAAGAACCTACAGTTTACTTAAGGGAGGGAATGAAATAGAATTAAAAAATTGTACCCAAAAACTGTTTTTCATGCTAAAACTCTCCGGTTGGATCGGCTTGGTAAATAACCAAATGAAACTGCTTTCGTTCCTTACCAACTTTGTGTTTTTTTACTTATTTTTATTCCGATGCAAGTGGAAGGACTAAAATAGTTAAATATTTTTTAATATTTTTTAATATAACACCTTTATTTGAAAAGTTGATAAATAGTGTTATAAAAATTTCACTTGAATTCAAACAATATATAGAATTTGTAAAGAGATGATATATGTTATTTTTTTAATGTTTATTTCTGAAAGTAAATTATAAAATCATTTATTAAGGCATTATTAAGGCATTTGTTAAAAATCAGAGTATAAAAGACCATTTCAATGAACCAATGTATTTCAATGTCAAAAAATGCGTGGGTCGCATCGATTTTTTATATTATGTATTTGAATCATTCCTACAATATTAATTTTTTAAACAAATTTCATCATATTCCCATAATACGATAGAGAAAAAGATTATTTTCTTGAAATATAACATCGATCTCATTTTAATATAATATTGTAATAAATAAATAGTTACATGTTGATATGAAACTATAAAATATACATGATTATTACCAATATTTTGTGTTTTATTGGATATTGCTATTGTGCTATTGATATCAACTAAATGTCTTCTATTTTTCGAGAGTTACAATATATTTTTTTATTCTGACTTGTATAATTAATTTTCTTTAAATGATTTCAATGTGTTATGTTATGTCTGTTTACAACAGGTATATAAAATATAAAATTACACTTATAGTAGTCATATGATATGATCACAAAACAATCAGGAAATCAAGCATGACCTTGATTTGAAATTACAAAATTACAAATTATAACTTGAAATTACAAAAAAAAATTTTTATTAATGTATTTTTTGTTAATGTTCATCATTATAATGAAATCCTTGATCTTAATACATTTATTTTCATTCATTCATTCATCATTACAATACTATCACTATAAAACACTGTCCTTAATACCATCAGTCGAAACATACACTCGAAACATATTTAGTCTGATTATAAAATTATAAATCTTCTTTCTCAAAATTATTATAATCTAATTATAAATAATATAAATTAGAGGTATTTAATTTTAATGGTATTAAATGATGTCATATCGCGAGTATTTTTCTAAACATTATTTTTTACCACCATAAGAAATAATAACATATAAAATAGAGCAAAAATACGCTTTTTTTTACATATTATCGTGGTTAGAGTTGTCATGTTAGTAGTCAACTACTTTAAACTGTTTCGTCGTTTTTTATACGTTATTTTTAGGCTTCGCAATATTTCGAGGGAACTACAGTAGTAATAAGAGGTTTTTAATGTTAAAAGCTCGACAGACCGCTTCAAGACAAGATAACGTGATTTATAAAATGTGCTCTATAAAAAGATTTGTCGTTATCTTCTTCAATAAATATTAAAATTGATAAGTGGACTAATTAAAAGCTAAGTAATACTTATTTCCTAGCGACTTAATTCATGTGTCTTAAACAAATATGGATAATAGGATTGACTTATTTAGTCCATCGCTTCCTACTGTGGTTATTCTTTGAATTAATATGACAGTATTAACAAGACAATCTTAACTTTTGGACAAAAGGATAATACTTTTGAAAAGTCCATTGAGCTTATAACATAACCATCCAATGTTCTTTTTGTATAGACATTATGTTACTGTATGACTATGAGAGATCTGCTTGTAAGTGGTACTGTAGTCGTAGGTGATATAGTGCTATTTAGTAATACCCACCCATATATTAGAGGAAGTACAATTTTACGCTTACACTTGTAATATTTTTATACATTAAATAAAGGCATATCTCATAATTCTCCATCACTTAATCATAAAAATTTGCTTCAACAAGAAGCATCTTATTTAGGAGTACAGTTAGGCTTTATGAAGATTGCCTCTCAGCATAAACATCTTATATAAGTCGTGAAGACTTTGTCTCAGCAAACACACTTAAGAAGTACAGTGGCTTGCTTTATCCAACGTCTCATAAAATTTTAACGGTATATTATATCTAGAACATTATAAATAGTTTGAATACAATTCTAAGTATTTATATTTAAAATTAGAGCATATATTTTTCTAAATTTTAACCAATGAAAGAGAATATAAAAACATAAAAACAGGCAAAAAAAATTTCAAAACATGTTACCAAAAATGGATTTCGACCTGAAGATAATACTTATCAGGGACTGTGTATTTTATTTTATTTTGTAATAAGGCTAAATAAAGTTATTTTAACTCCGTAGCGTTTGACTTATTCTTATTACACGTTTATTAGTTTATTTAGTCAGAGATTAGTATTAACTACAGTAATTGATGATTAAACATAGTTAAGCTTTAGCTTTAAATATTAAACCATTTTCTATAATTGGCTTTATTTGATAGTATTGGATAGTTTGTGTTATTCTAACACCATTAATATTATTTTAACAAGTCTGTTATATATTACATTGCAATACATTATAAATACTAAAAAATAAAAATGTTGCGTATGTTTTAATTTGTTTTGTTATAAATTAATCATATTGCGCACTATTTTTTAATTTAATCAACGATTGTCAATATTAGTAATATATCAACACAAATATACAATTTAAGTATCATAATATTTAAATTTCATGTCTATTCGTAACACTTATATCCTAAATTTTAACTTACAATTCAGATAGCAAAGAAGTTCGTGTGCCTCTTGATTGCAGAAACTCAACTAGTTTCACGTTTAAAGCACAAATATATGAACTCTGAACTTTATTAACATTTAAATCAGAAAGACAAATTTGTTGGGTTTTTTAAACAAATAAAGTAGGGAGGGTAAAAATAAATTGATAGATTAAAAATATAAACGGAATTGGATAGATTTTTTATTTTATTATTTTATCATTTCATTAAGGGATTTTATATTAATTACGATATATCTTATATATTGGTAAATTCTTTGTTAATACTATCATTTAAAACTCCATAATAATTTCTGTAAACTACCAAAATAGAAATATAATGTAGTAATAATTGCATATAATTATTGAGAAATTGTACAATAACATGTATTTCACAATTTTGTATTGCGCACATCACTAATTATTACTTCTGGGAAATTTCCGGTTATATTCCATAGACCGGTTAGTCTAGTCTAGTTGGTTTTGAACCATAAACAAACCATAAACGTGCAACTTGATATTAAAAAAATACTTTCACTTTGAATTTCGTGTTAGTGAAATAATATAGGGAATACATAATACAAAATTCACAAATCTCACAGCCGTTACTTACTCTTCAAAATTATAATAAAGTATTTGCAATGCAGATCCCACCTAGATTTTAAGATTACTGTAGCGACGGAAAGAAACCATTAACTTCAGCTAATAACTTAACTTTATTCAATATATCTTAAAATATTCTGTTCGTATTTTATGTTAGTACCTATTTTGTTAGTGTACGATGTTAATAAAATTTAGTTTAAAAAGCATGTAACATTATATGTTTAGGTATTCCTAAATAGGGAGCAAAATGAAATATTATTTGGGGCAATCATAATATAAGTTAGGAGTTGCAGAAACTTTTATACACATATATGTTTATACATATAGGCTTATGACTAAAGTATTCATTTAAGGGAATAAGACATTGGCCAAATGTTCTAACAGGTCTGGCTGCAAGCAAGAAGATACCATCGGCTGACATTAAATCTTTTGTAGACAACCAAATGACGCATATGTGTGTGGACGTCTTTACCAACCGCGCCGTTACCTCGGCACGAGATGGCGCCGAATGGCGAATGGCGTGACGTCACAAGCAATTTAATCGTCTATTTGCTCCTATGAAAAACAAATCTTATTTTACCTAAAACATCTTGTGATTAAGATAAAAAAGGCCCAATGTGTAAATATTTAAATACTTCTGCATAACAATTATAAAATAATTTGGATGAAATTATTTTTGTTTATAATAAAGATTGTGTAACTAACAATCGAAAAAAAAAAAAAAAAATTGTCAAAGATTATTTATTTATTTATGTAATAAGATTTTAATGATTTGTATTAAATAAAATGTAAGAATTCTAGTAAAGTAATACCAACCAACTAAACCAAAATAAGACAGATTATATAATATAGATCAGCAGTCCGGCTTATATTTCATAATAATGGATTTTAAGGTTTTGAGGATGTCAACACTTTCAAAGGTATTGGAAAGATCAATAAAGATTTGTTAAAATACAACATAATTTAAAAATTTTTGGTACGGTAATAAACTTGGTACGACAGTAAATTTATTTTACCATTCGATAAAATTATAAAAGAAGCTTATCATATGCTCATTTGTATTTTAACAAAAGATACCTTTACAAAACATTGCACTCTCTCCGAATTGTATGCGGCGATGTTCCCAACTCAGGAGTTTTGCCTTAGCAAAGGTGGTTTCGTCTACGATCCTCAAAGCTCGTTATTTGGTATTTTGTTTATCTATCTCCAAAATTTCTATTAGTATTCCGTGCACGACCGAATTTGCACTTTATACAAAATGGGCAATTGCTAAAAAATATTTTTTCTCACTCAAGTAATTTTTACTCAGTAGTAAGTATCAACAAAAAGTATTTTAGTAATATTTTAAATATTAAAATTATTGTATATTATTATTATATATTATTTTAATTATTAAAAATATATTATTACTATAAATGATTTATAAAGTTACTGTTACAAAAGCTATGTAATTTACGACAAAAAGCTGTCATGTAACAGAGGTTATACTAATAATTTTTAAAATAAATTAATTGAATCTAATTAATATATCTTTGAAATTCATATTGATTCAGTCACTTTAATCGATGTTTTCAAGAATTATTATAAATGTTAAATTCCATTAAAATGGTCTTACTTTATAATTAATTCAAACCTGTTTCATTATAATTAATTCACACTCGTTTTATTATCATTAATCAAAGTTTTTGTACAATAATTAAACAAAATGTAAGAAACATTTAGCAAAAACTCAATAAAATATAAGAGAAACTATTAACTTGAAATTTTCTAAACTATTCTTTCATAGTTTCTACTTTAAAATAGATGTAACGAAATTTAAATCTAAAACTATTTAAAACTGAATTTAGCATAAACTGCAAAAGCGTAGCACAATTTTTCTAAACTTCATTTTTTATTGTCAGCAATGGATATATCGTTTATCTTTTATATTAAGCCTAGTAAAATAGATCATTATTTATTCACATTACTTTAATGTTTCTGAATTATGTTAATTTTAAACATCAAAAAAATTCTCAAATATTACCCTGTATCCATATTCTAAAACAAATTAAATAAAAAATGTTATGTTTTGTATAATATCCCAGTATACATTTTATAAGTATAATTAGTTGTAGTAAAATTGAACATAGTAGTTTATGAGTCTGCTCTTTCAAACTCCGAAATTTAAAGGACAAAGGAAGTTTAATTTGAAATTAGATTCATTTATTTTCAGGCGTTACGAGGTATATAATTTAGATATTCTGGTTCGTACGACCGTACTTAACACGTTACTTTAGTGTGTGAAGCTATAATAGCATGAAATGGAATTATAGAACTCAAATAAACTTTATAATTATTACAAATTTTGGTGGTTTTTTCAGCTTAATAGAAGAAAAAACTTTACTATATTGCTAATAATCCAATTTAATAAATTATTTTTGTTTAGCAATTTCTTTTTAAAATATGGTTCTAATTCTTTATATATTTTTTATACTCTTTTTTTCAACTATCAAAGCTGTTTATTTGTTGGACACAGATTTAAACATAAAATACAAAAATTAAGTATATTTATTTTGTTTCATTATGATAATTTTAAAAATAAATTGACTAAATAGCTTTTCAAAGAGAGAACGACAAACTTATTTGGGAGTTTAATTTAACCCGCAAATATCAACAAAAACAAAAGAATTTTTAAGCTTCAATTTCAGTTATTTTGGGTCAAACACAGTGATTGCATGTCAAGCTTTAGCTTGAAAGTATACTTTCACATGATGACAGTCATATTAATTAAATGCATACGAGTCATGCTACAGGGTATTGTGATTCTTTTATCTGCTTTTGCACATAATTACTTTATTATAAAAAGCTTAACTGCATTTTTTTGTGACATATTTTTGAACAGTTGAGAATAAAGTTTTTCAAACTAATTAACGTATATAACTTGTATTTTTTTCGTAATAGAAGATTTAAAGAAATATTGGAAAAAAACACTAATAAAACAATTTTATCCTTATAATCCATTAACAAAAAAAAAAATAAGGGAAAGAAAAAACAATTCTTCGGGCGATATAAATAGAAATTAAAAAAGAAAATACTAAAGTTGCATTAATTTATATTAGTACTGTTTAGTAGAAGAAATTAATAAAATTACATTATAATTTAGAATTCCCGTAATAGTGAACTTTTGGTTCCTCAGGTAACATTTTTAAATTGTGAGAAATTATAGCCTTGAATTACATGAGCTAAGTTTAACGAACAAACTTCAAATTTCTCACAAAGAATGCAAGCAGAACTGTGTGTAAGTATTTCACCTAAAACGTTCTGAGGATCTAGACAAAATTTCTTCATCTGTAAGCAAATGCGTTCGTTTAACCAATGCGGGCGACAGATTTCTATTTGTATGAGTTCCTTATAGGAACATTAAGGTTTATAAAGATTTTTAAATAGTGAAGGAAATTATTTTACAGCCTTTTATGTTACATGAAATCCAAGATTTCCTAAATGTTTTTAAAATACAATAACACAATTAATAATTACATTGACTAATTTAAGTCATTTAATAACTAATTGAATTTTATCATAAAGTATTACACATTCAGTAACTTGAGCGAACGATCTTAATGTAGTGTGGATTTTGTAGAATAATTCATGATGATATTTTACCAATTAAATTTAATAAGGAGAATGCTGGAGTGTCATCCTGTTATAGAACTATTGCTTCATAAAAGAAAATCCTATATTTTATAACAAGAAAAGAATAATTGAAACTAATATATTTAATTTTTTATGAAAATAACAAATGGTATTAACCTTTTGATACACATCGAGTTAAACTGTTATGAATAAAGTTATCATTAGTATTATATTGTTATAATTATGAAATAAATGTGACTCTTAAATGTGCTAAAGTGATTCGAAGGTGGCTTTTAAAAGTGCTAGCTAAATTGATACTACAGGTAAAGGTTGTTATAGCTAGAGAGCCGAATCTCGAAATCCACCGCATTTCTTCCCTGTAACAATCTTGCATTCCTTTCTATTCCTCAAATGAATGCATACTAGTAGGGAGTAAGCATTCTTTTTCAAAGCACCTTTTTATGTCACACGATCCCAAAAAGTGTATGCCTTGATGTTAAAGTTAAAATATTTGTAGATCTCAATTTTTTTTTGTTAGAAGTAGAATAAAAGAGGAAACTTGAAATCGATTTCATACAAGCGACTATACAGTCTTCATATTGCTTGAAAATTGAATGCATTTAACTATTTATTTCAATAACCCAAATTTTTCTAAATAATGTTTAGATAGCCTATTTACTGTCTACTTAACATTGTTATCAATTGGTCATTAGTCTACAATTGTGACTACATTTTTAGATGATGTTAGTAATGAGAAATAAGAATGTACGGTGTAAGATAGTCTCGTAAGGTAATATATGAAGGTAGAATAATGTTAACAAAGTATTTAAAGTTGTTTCACAATATCCACTTATATTGACACTTTTCCCTTAGAGTATTTTACACTTTCAGAGTCAGAACGTGAATGCCATAGCTGTGGACGCACGATTCCTCATCGGCCAAACTCCCACTATAACTGGGTTCTGATTGGATGACAAAATATTAATTTCTTATTGGTCCGTATCGTGCGGGCCTCACTATGGAAGTCAAGTTTAGTACTCATTGTTTGAACAGCAAACAAATTATAATAGATATTTTTATATATTTAATAACAACAAATATTATTATAAGAAAATTGATAACAACATTTTGTACTATCATTTATTTTTGTATTCATTATTAAGAGACATTTGTTCCATAATTCAAATCAATAGTTATTATTTTAAATTGTTATTATATATAATAACAAAAAATTAAATTTATTAATTTTAAAAAAATTCAAATAACCTTTAAGGTTCTCAATGATTACCCAGTGTAGCAGATATATATTCGAAAGTGCAAGTACGAATACCGTTGAAAGTGGAGTCAGGTAAGTGCATCTCTGATCTAGACATAAGTTCCGCAAGATTCTTCCATTATAGCTAACCTTTTTGTTTTTTTAATGAACTCTAAGTAATGTGACAATTGAAGATATTAACCATATCTTCAATTGTCACATTGCAACATGCAATTTTGCAATTGTCACATTGTCACATTGCAACACAATGTTGCATTTTTATCTATATTATTTAAATTTGTTTAAAATATCTATAATAAATTATATATAAATGTTGTATTTAAATTCCCTATGTAAAATGAAGTCTGTACCACATTATATAATATATTTTTATAATAAATATAACATGTCTTTTATTTTAATGTAAGAGGCATTGGTTTTAGTAAATATAATAAAAAATATTTCTAAGCAACCTAAACAAAACATGCTGTCTGGCCCCTTGGGAGATAAAATAATGTGTAAAGAGATGGAAATAACACATATTTTTCTAAAGCTCCCTGCGGACTCAATTGAGCACACACCCTGAACCTGTGGCCGTTATGCGTTTTATATTAAAGAGTTAAATTATATAAAATTCTTGTCATGTATATATTGTATCGATACATTTGTTCCAACAATAGCAAAAGTTCTAAATTTCATACTGATTCAGTTTAGTCAATTAAATTTGACTCTTTGTCTTTTTTACTCTTTCCATTATTATTATTTTTTAAACTTATTCTACGTATTTTATTAAAAACCAAGTTCTTGGTATATATTCCTTCACTTAATTTGTTTTTTTTATTATTTTCTATTATAAAACGCTTATATAAATAAATAAAATGAATTCTAAGTTCACGATTTTAACGATTCATTTTGAGAATTTAGAATTATCTTTATGGGATTAATATCTGCAAATATGTATTAGATAACCGCCTTCTAAAATATTCAAAAAATATATGACCATAGACATATGGTATGATGAAAATTCATATAAAAGTGCTAAGTTTAAATAAACGTGTTAAATATAATTGCGAGAAAATAAATGAAACTCCAATTTTGATAATTAATCTTGCAGAATATTTAATAACTTTTAAATAAATTTATATTCTTAGCTAAAATATAATAATTGTCTTAGATAAAATTAACGACATGACATCTTGAAAGTTATTTTAATATACTGATATTTTATTTATAGGTCAAAGTTCTTTAATAAATTCATGTTACCAGTAAGATCCTTCATCATATCTCGTCTTACCTTATAACACAAAATAAAATAATAAAATAATAAAAAGATATTATCGTACATCCCGAATCCATTATCCCTCTCATACAATATCAATTACATCTTGGTTTCGGGAATCTTTCCAGCACTGATATAATACTACAAATGATGATAAGGTTGTTGACTTGATAACAGTTTAATTTATATATTTGTTTACTCTATTATTTTTTTTATTACAACGCTTTTTTCGATTCTGATTTAAATTGAAATTATTGTTTTTGTAAATGTGACGAAGAAAATTATTCTTAAAAACTACAAGGATTTTTACTGAAAATTTTACAGAAGAGGTTTTAAGCGCCTTGCTTGCTAGTGAATAATGACAACTATTTTGATAGTGAATAATTACATCTACTTTGATAATTAAAGATAGACTTTGAAGTCATTTAATCAATAAATTAGTAATTATCACTTTCCTAAAAACTGTCTCGAACATCATTTGTATCAAAGAACGACTGCCATTAAACAAAATGTAATTATTTCTCATCTTCGGAAGAAGATTTATTCTTTAAAAAAAACTACAGAGAAATTCCCGCTTCTTGGTAACTAGAAAGTTTAAAACAACATTCACTTACTAAGTTTCTTAAGAACAAAACCAAACTATTTTATTCATATAATTTATATTTCTAGCTTGATAATATATAAAATGAAATCCAATTAAACCAGTAAAATTAAATTAATGTACTTAAATTAATATATTAAGATGAAGTTTTATCTTATTCGTGACGGTGATTAGATGAAAATATATTACAGTATATTTATATGCAATTCATATTTATGCAATATCGTCATACTTAAATACATTGTGTATTATTATTTTTTTTTTTTTATGTCATTCATTTTTACAATACTAAAGTATATATACTAAAGTATATACAAAACTTCGGAAAAATAATTAAAATATGTCATCACATGTTTAAGTTATAATACTAATTAGATTATTTAATTCTTTTTCGAATTATCCAAATATTTTTATTTTATTTATTTAGCTATGTTCATTTTTAAATAAAATAATAAACGTTGAAACAATTTTCCCCTACCTCCAACTTATTAATAAGCTAATATCACACTAAATTGACTTAAAATTCATTGAGTACTGTTCTTGTTATTTTAAACAAAATCAGTTTTATATTTACCATAAAAATAGTATATTGCCGTAGCGGCCGGCATAATGGTCATTGATGGACGAACATTGATGGAAGAAAGTAATTGTTGTATCAGTCATGTAACATAATGGTCAAGTGAAGACAATGAGTGTGTTAAACTTTGTTAAATGCAAAGAGCGTTAAAAGAAAATTTAATGCACCCAAAATCGATAGAAAATTTAAAACTTTACTTAGTTTTAATGTCCTCGCATTACTTGACAAAAGTACAACACAAGCCTTGTGCAACTGACATTAGATGAACCTCTTGCCCGCCATAACAGTAATGTTTTATTATAAACAGCGACATCTAGTATCGCTTTAAGAAACTAATTTTATTGTAAGTAATTAATTTAAGTCTTGATACTGAAACAACGTACATTGTAATGTTTTTTTACTAAAAAAATGAATGCAGTATTCGGATTATTATGTCCATACCATTATTATATCATTAAAAATAAACTTTTATTGATTATCTTGCTTCCATGATCTTAAATTTGTTCATTACATTAAATGCAAATATTGTTTAAAATAAAGAATTTGCTTTAAAATCTTAGTATTATTATCAATGATGAAAACAAACTCTCAGAGTTTTTTAAATTATATCTTTCGACAACTCTTTTATTTTCATTAATCATATCTGATCACATTTGTGTCAAGGTCGTAAACTAAATGAGTCAAGTTTTGTACTTTTCGGGTGCAAACTTTGTTAATTGAAATACGAGTTTCAGCTTTAGGGTTCCGTTAAGTATTGTTTGTAATTGCTATTTATTTCCTAGCGGTTTACCCAAATTAAATACGTTTTTCTCTCATACTTGATTTATTATACTTTTCTGTGTTACAAAAACATGTACATAGGTATCATTATCTATACTTAAAGTAATTTGCGAAATATAAGATATAATTAACCATAATAGTTAATTACTTTCTATTACTTATTTATACACAATATATTGTGTATAATTATATGCAAAATTTTGAATGATAGCTGTGTGTGTGTGTGTAATGACATTTTGAATGTAACAGGTTTTATTAAATTAAACTTGTGTACTAAATTCAATGGATTATGGCTATTTCGTTTATTAATAAAACTTAAATATTTAGCAATCCGAATAATCTACTATTAAAGGATATTTTCAGAAAATCTAGGTCTATATATATATATATATCTTATATATGTATATCTTTTCATTGTCAGAAAATAATTGCTTTATATTGCTACATTTGAAGTCTTACAGACATTAGTTTATAAAATAAATCAATGTATGAATTGGTAACAAATACAAACATTATAAATATGTTTTACTATTACATTGTTTTGTTTGTTCATCAGGCGTGATGGTCGTCTTCTCACTTGTAATCTGTCATTGTGTCAGAAATTATGAGAAAGATTCATCTGGTTGTTAAGGTTTAAGCATAAAATTAGGTTTTACTACGTTTTTGTTTAGAATCGAGAAGTAGCACGTTATGGTTTCAATTTTAATTTTAAAGTTATAAGATTTATTAAACTTTTCTGGAATGTCTCAAATAAAAATGGTTTTCACAAGAGCTACAATTGCGTTAATTTTACCTTACTACCTATAATATATTGGTTTTAACTAGATGTATAATAGATTTAAAAATTTTAAATGAAAACTTTAAATTACTATTTTTGGATTTTTTGGCCACGTGACATCCCGTAGTCTATTCAAATTTGTAAGTCTTGAAATTGCTAATTAATTTTAAATTCGCGTCTCTGTTCTCACATGGTTTATTAATTTTGGAGTTACATAATTTGCTTTTAATTTATATATTTTAAGTAGGTAGGTATACTCTTTATACTTTCAACAGATGAAATGATAAAAATTAATTCACAGTTTTAGTCGGCTGAATAGAGAAGAAGTTATTCATTTTTTATACGAACAAATAATTTTTTATACGAACCATTAGCAACTTATATGGGTATAAAATTATATTAACATGGCATATGAAAAAAGAAACCATTTCCACTATAAATAATAAATAAATGCTAGTAAAATGAAAAAATAGGTATCATATTTTATTTTTATTCAGGTGCTCTATTCCTCGTATATTATTAAGTGGTCCCGTGACATTACGTGGCTTTTCTTATTATTAAAATATTTTCTTATTTGTTCTCATACTGGATTCTTTAATATTGCCACGACTTGGACAAAGGTCGTATAAGCTATTTTACGTCAGCACTTCAGATTAGATTAATATTAATCTCAGAAAGACTAGAGTGCATTTGATGTATAGCAAAGTGCACGAGTTCCGCTCGTTTAAAGTCATTTATCATGGAGGCTAAATCTTTAGTGTATTTGATTTCAACCTGGAAGCTCTTACTAAAATAACTACTTTACAGGCATGAGAATATCTTGTTATACATTTAATATTGAATATACTTAAGTTATTTATATTTATAGTTCACTAGTTCCATGAATATATCACGTGTCTTAAGTGTGCAAAACTGTAATTTATTTTTACAATGAAGTTTAATAAGTAATGTTTTTTCAATTTATTTAAAAATATATTTTAATATGAATATATATTTATTTTTCATAGTGAAACAACAAATTCCAAAATATATTTAAAGTATATCCTCGTCTTTCAATATTTATTTCCTTATTTTTTCCTTATAAAGGTTGGTTTAATGTGTGATTATTTAGGGAAAACATTAAGGAAGTTTTAATTTTCATTCAGGAAGCGTTCTCGCGTTAAATTCAAAGAACCTACAAACGATTTTAAAAATTATCATCCACTCAGATAATTTAATAACTTAAAAACAACTCGTTTTCAAGTGAAGACACTTTGTTTAAGATATCTTAAAAAAAACTATTTTAAATAAATTATTTATATTTATTATTGTCATTTGTATAATAAATATTTAAGTTGTGAAGTTTAATCTTACTTCTCTGCTTTGAGTCTGTCATTTTACGTCTTTCGTTTTTATAATTATCACTTAAAAAATCCTTCCTTATTCCTTCCATGATTATGAACAAAAAAAATGATTAAAAGTTTTTATAATATATGACTTATATTATTCTCAAATACATTTAAAGCATCGTAACTGTAAAGTAAAATATATTTTATTAATTATCAGTTTGAATAAAGATTTAAAACGAAAATTTCATGTCGGTAATCCTTTTATTTTACAGCATCTATTCTTGTTTTAGATTATATTATATTCCTGAAAGAAAAGCCTATTCAAGGATGAGGTGATCGATTTCGGGCAGTAGCTACTATTATATAATTATATGTTTTAGCAATATTTACAAATGCGACTATTATTTAATATTATGATGTTCCAAGAACCGAGCCTTTATGAAACCCTAATAAAAACTTTTAACCCTAATATATCGCTATCTGCGGTACTAACCATAGAAACGAAGTCCTAGTAAAATGCAGAATATAGTGTTGTGGAAAAACATAAAATTTATTTAGAAATTTCCTGACTTTATTCTTGAGATTGATTGAAGTGAAACTTCTTTACAATAGTTGTGATTTGAGACTTAATGAAACGTAAATTGAGACCACTATGGAAATAAAATCATTGCCTAGAAAACTTTAAAAAAATAACACATGTAATACCTAAAATCACATATAATCTATATAAAAATAACAAAAATATAAATATAAAAATTAAAAAAAAATATTATAAAGTAAAATAGTTTTATTGAAATGTGTAATGCTCGTGTAAATCTTAGAAACATTAACCTTTTTATGTTAAAACCGTGATCTAAATATAATACTATCTTGATAAGCTCCATCTAGTGAAGAATTATTGAACTAAGGTTCAATTAAAAAATAGCACTACCGTCATTATTATTAATTCTTCTTTCTGTTTCAAATGTATTAATCAACTATCGTAATAGTCCACTAGTAATTAAACAATGATTTTATAGCTCCATCGCATTTTAATATACCTATTAATATATAATAATATTATTAAAACTTATGCAAGATTAATTTTTACAAGCAATGTTTATTTAGTAAAATCACCAATAATTGATACTTTAGTTTTCAAATTTGGAATAAATACCATTCCACACACTTCTTATAATCAGTGCAGAGCTTTCATATTTATTTAACGTTTCGGATCTCTAACAGTTGTTCAACAAAGTAAGTGCTCATCGGCGAAAGCGGTTAAACGGAACGAGCTCCATTCTGGCGGGACTCGTGCGTAATAGACTAAAGGGTCTTGATTTAATTTATACGATTTCAAATATGTGGCAGAATATTGCTTCAAATACAATCACTGCTTTGATCGCAAAAAATACTGCTTTGGTGAAAACTTTTGGTATAATTCTCATTGTCTGTATCTTGAATAAAATAGAAAAACAAATTTGGTTTTCTGTTGAATGGCTAGTAATTTTGTTTTAGAGTCAACATAAGGAAATAATAAATTAGATCTCTGGTAACTAGAAAGCATGGTGATAAGACTATTGCGCTGTTTTACGTACAATTTTATAAAAACAACGTGTACTCTAAATCCATTTTTTTCTCTTTATTTATTAATGAGGGTTTGTTCATACAAAGAACATGTCACCCTCATTATCTCTAAAACTATACATTACATACGACGCTCAATACGTAAATGCACAATTTTATATAAAATTTTCTGTTTTTTAAATGACAGAAAAGCCAGAAGTTTTTTATTTTATTTCTCGGTAAGTTTTATATATATTTTTTAAATAATAAAGGTTTATTTATTTATTTACTTATTTCTCGTTCAGTTTCAAAATATATTTTTCTACATGTTGTTTCGAAACTAATAGGTATTCAAAGTTCAATACAATTTATCAGAACACAAATTAGTTTCTTTTTTCATGTTAGTACTTATTGGTTAATATCGTCTGACAATACACTATAACACGATAATAAACGATTTTGCTTGAGGAGTACTCATAAGTTTTTCTCTATTAGTAAATACATACTTTTGAGAAACTTCAGGTTCGGTTTAAATTCAGTCACGAAAGTTAGTTTACAACGTCAATTCAGTTACTTTAAATAATATTATAGCTAGCCAGATATTCTAGTTATTATAACAAATAAAATATATTTCTATATATTAATATAAGTCGCTAGGTTAAAAGTGTGTTTTTACTCAAGACAGACGAGAACTTCAGGATGATATATGAGTATTATTTTCAGTTCTTGAAGCATGATATTTCATTTTAACTCCCTAAGCGGCAAACCGGTATAGTTTGTTTTTACTACTTGATGAATTATAACATGTTTCTTTATTATTAATTATGGCCTTTGAAGTCCATTTGTATAGATCCCCTATAAAGAAATGCTATATTTATTTACTATAGGATATAACATACGTAGCTCAATAAATATTATTAATATAACTAGTATAGTTTAAGAATAATATTTTATAAATACAAGTTTGAAACTTTTATATTTATATAGGCAATGATTAAAATTACATATCAATTTCGGCCAGCTTTATTGGAAAACAAAAAAATATAAAGAGCTATTTGGAAAAGATAAATCAAATGTGCAATAACACATTTATAACCATATCGACTCAAACCATATTGTTTGGTACAATATATATGCAGTTTACGTAAACAATCGCAACAGTCATGATGTATTAATGTTAGCTACACTGGAGTAGTTCTCGCGGAGATCTGATCTATTTTGGAAAGCACCTGAATAGCTTTATTAATAAATTTATTCGCTATAAGGCGTTCAATATACATAGTATATTTAAGTAAAAAAATAGTAAATAATGCATTACGAAATGTCTGCTTACTATTTTATACCAAAGTAAATAAAAATCTAATCTGCAAGATAGTGTTACTTTCGTGTCTTTATATTTTTACATCCATTCTTGAAATCAAAATGTATTGTATGTTTAATGTAAGTTTTTGTATTTTTCAATACTTATGTTTTTGTGTATTTCTGAATGTATGTTATCATAACAACGCAGTGACAGTATCTAAGTGTGTTGTTTTAGATTTGTGTGGTGGTAATATACCACAAATCATTATATAAGAATATAAATTAAAAAACATCTGACACGCGGCAATCGAGCTTGCCGCTATGAAAAACTCCTAATCGGCAAATTATAACTCGCAAATTAATTAACAAACAAAAAAAAAAAAAAAATTAAAATAATTAAATTAACTAATTAATTTAAAAAAAATTAAAAATTCGAATTTTTTTTTCCATTTTTCGGTAACTTCGGCGGCTGATCTGACCACCTTCCCGTTGGACAATCAACATAATTTTGAAAAGTGAATCTTACATTTAGATGCTGATTCCAAATATATCTTTAGTTTTTCAAAATTCGAAAAATAAAATTCGACAGACACACAGACACACATACAGACAGACAGATCGGAAGGAAAAACTGAGTTTTTCGATAATAAAGACAGATAATTTACAGTAGTACAGTTTTATATAATAGTCTTTTATATAATATTTAAATAATAGAAACATATTTATAAATCCATTTTAATGGTTCAGTTGTAAGTTTTTGATCTATACTTATAATAAGAGGGAGAGTTTTTGTGGGTTTGGATATAGAATAGTAAAAATATATTTTCAATAAGTCATCATAAATTTAATTTTATGAAGCCACAAATTCTATATTATGCCTGAAACGTTTGAAATAAAGGAAAGATGTATATAAAATAATATCTATTCATTTTAGCTTAACAATATAGTCCGCAACTCCAAACATTTCATAATTTAGTAAAAGTCGGTTATTAACTTATAAGTAAAATAAATTTTATAATATTAAGTTTGACAGGCGGTTTTATGTATCCGGGGCCGGGCGTCACGGTGAGTGGTTTTGTTTTTTGGTGGGTAGCTTTAAAAATGGTAGCGTCCTCTATGCTGCCGGGTAGTACCACATAATCCTTCGGCTATCACCTTCTTGGCCAACGAGGTATCCGTAACGGTTTTTCAAACGAACAAAAAAAAGGCGGTTTTATGTACACTCTCTAAGTAGTAATTAAAAAAAATAGTTGAATCAAAATGAACATTTTATTAAGATTAAGTTTACTTTTAAATATTTTTGTTCATTGATGGAATTGGCTATAATTGGTTGATCAAGATAATGCGACATAAAAACCATAATTCGATAACATTTTTGCCCTTTTTGAGAATAAATAATGGTTTATATAACAATATATATATACAAAGTTTGCAAATTGTCTTTAAACAACAGCAAAATACAATATTAATTTAAGTTTTTATTAAACTTTAGATTTTTATACATGTTTAAAATTGGATAGTTTCAAACAATTACTAGATTTTTCTATTAAAATGATTTATGCAATATTATTACAAATTATTCATATTAAACTGCATTCAAAGTTTATTCAAATATTGAATGGATGATCATATCGCTTCTTAAGTTAATTTTTTATATCATGAATTGAATTGACTTTATATTCATTCTCTAAATAATCAATCGTGAATTTTTATATGAATTAAGTATCTCGTAAGTAAATAGAAAACATTTTTATAGTAATTAATTTTAAATAACTGCTAGATATTAATATTGTTATAATATAACTTATTGTAATTGTAAGTTTCAAAATTAATTTGTAATTATTTATTTTACATTATAAAATATACTTATTTATTAGGTTTGTAATTCATATTTAATTTATTGTATTGAAATAATTGTTGTTGAATTATTTCAATACAATAACCACTCAAATATCATGTACTAAAATGCTTAATAAATACGTAGCCATTCATGTAGCACACGTATTTTTAATAATATCGTTCAGTGAATATTTCATAAACTGAATACTTGCTTACGTTTACTTTGCAAAATAATTTACTTACAACCTTGTCAAAGAAACACGCAAATTTGTTTTGCAATTCCATTCCAAGCAGCAAAAGCCAAGTTTTTCTATCCAAGTTTTGCGGTCAAAAGCAGTAATTCCATTTCAAGCGATGTGCTTTCACTTAGTTGACTAGTGGTCATCATAATTAAATGCAGATCCCTGAATCTATTACACGAGTACCGCCAGAGATCTCATTTCTTTTATACGCTTCCGCTCATAAGCAATTACTTTATGGAACTTCTATTAGAGTCTCGGAACATTAAAAGTTGTAAAGCGTTTTACAGGTTAAAAAGTTAATAAATTTAATTATTATACTTTTGCAGACAAGTTAAATATTAAATGAAAAACACTAAAGATATTAGTGAGTAAAGATAATTTTATTTTTTATAAACGAAAAAGAAGAAAAACTTCGACCAAAAAAAAATCAGTTCATAAATATTATAGGTAAAAAAAATAAAAATATTATTGAACTGTGTATTAATAATAATAATAAGGCAGTTTAAGAGTATTTAGTTATTAATACGAGTATAACATACAAAAAATACGGTATACCATACTTAAATAATAAAGAGGTCAGTTTATTTTTTCTGAATTTGGGACTGTTTTTCATTTTATGCTTTAAAAACTTTCGTGCATAGACAGGGATAGTAGTGTTATCTGATCATTGAAAGTGTTTAATCTCTCATTTGTAAGATACTAAAATTTATTTGGAGGTTATTGCATTTGGATTTTTTAATAAATAAGCGGTAATGAGTGCGAGTCCCACATTAACTTCCTAGTTGAAAAAATTGTAAGCAATTTTATAATTTTTTCTTTTTTTCTTCCTGGTCAAGGAAGTTATTTCTGATTAAGTAATAGTCCATGCATCGATGGGTGCCCTATATAGCGAGAAAATGAAGGAGAAAAATACGCTTACAGCAGTACAGAAATCGTATGTGTGTACGATGTACACACACATACATATCTTAAGAGTCTAGAATTACTCAAGACTTCTCTTTCTATTTCCTTAACGCTTTTGTCATGGATGGATCAAAGAAAGAAAGGTACTTAAGTTAAGAACGAAGAAGTAATTACAAAGTGATGAGCCTTGCCTGACTTAAAATGGGCTTTCTTGTCCCCAAATTATAACCTTTTGAACATTTATTAACAAAAGACAATCTCATATATATATATTTCAACCTATTAAAATATTTAACTAATGTTAAAGTTGCATAAGCTGTGAATATATTGATAAAAAAATGATAATATTAATGCTATTTTATTCAAATAAATATTATAAATATTGGTAATGAATTTTTTTTCCGGGTTATTTCAGAAGCCTATAATTTAATCATATAAATTATAGGCTTAAAGCCTCGCTTAGGCTTAAAGATAAAATGTTATTATAAAGAAAATGTTTGTTTGATTCCATCAAGCGAATTTACAACCTTAATAAATAAAAATAGGTATTGCTTCATTTGATAATTAATTATTAATTGATAAAATAAAACACAATTCCTGTAGAAAAAGACGTTCAGTAAAGACAGGTATTTTTTTAAATATTGGACAGTATTTTTCAGTGACCTAAACTCATACTTATTTTATTACTCCTTTAGCTTTAGTAAATTTCAAAAGGTTAGTATGTGAATAGTTAGATTAAACAACTCGATACTTCTAAAAATGTTGCAGATTATATACTGTTTTAAGTAATTCGTTCCGTTTTTTTGTTTTCAAAATCAATTCTTACCACATCATTTACAAGATAACATTGTATGAGCGTATCTGCTATTCCAAAGAAAACTTTGGAAATTTTATAATGGATTCTGCTTTTAGTGTATACTTAAAGCAACTGCTGCAAAATATTGTTTACTTCTAAGTTCAAAATATCGCATTAAGTAATAAATATTACTTTGTATGTTAAAAGGTAAAAACTTTTACAGCTTCAAAAATTAAAGAAATAACGATATCGGAGTAAGTTAATCTAGTTTGGTAACACGGTTTAGTTTAATAATAAATTTTCAGCTATAGTCAATACTCTCAACACTTAATAGTCAGTATTGTGAAAAGAATAAAAAAAATATTAATAAAAGTACATATATGGAGTTTGTGAATGGTATTGTCTATCGATCTTTGCTGTAACAATAAACAAACCAGAAGACGGGAACTTCCATTCGGCCGTCACGTCACGACATTGTAACCAAATGAGACCAGATTTTTTGTATATGAAAAAGTAATTGCATCTCCTATTAACTTGGCCTCTTGTAAGAAAGATAAAGATATTCAAATAAAATCGTCCTGGATCCATATTGAAATGCAGCATCATTTAGTCATATCTATATGTATATTTTTTATTGTTACACATATAAAGCTCTTAAACATGAATTTTTGAGGTCTTAAACGTAAGTTTTTATCAAATATACTAGTACGAGTAGAGGGCGACATTGAAAGTTTTTAGAACTGGCCACTTGTAAAGAATATTATAAAGAAGTAACTTGCTAGCTTCCTCATTTTTTTGAATTCCTAAGAACTTTCAGTGTTGACATCGTAGATGACTTTTTACACACAATAATATATAAAAAATGATACAAATATATAAATAATAATAATTTATCCGTTTTATTTAGACTATTTATTAGTCATACAAGGATTTGAAGATTTTGAGGCATAAATAATAATTTCCTTGTGACAATTCCTAAACTACACTTGAACTCTATTTAATTCAGAGAGTTTTCATACTAAAAATATATTTTATTTATCTGAGTAGAGATGAAGAACAAACAGTTAGCTTTTAGAAAACGATACCTACGTAAAGAAAAACTATAAAATAAGTTTGTAATTTTCATTTTCATTTTGTAACTTATATATATGTAACTATTCTTAACAGCTCAGACAATCTCGGCAGAGTTTACATTGAACATGGACATCTGCGTCCGTTGCACTCTTGTTTCTTAGATTTGTTTGCGAGCGGATGCTCTGTAGGTTTTATTGTCATTGTAATCTGTAAGTACTGAGTCAGCTTTGCTGCTTCTGCCTGTCTGCTATCAAGTATTACATTTCTGTTTATTTGGTTTTAATAATAAGATCTTCGTGATTATAATGCAAAAAATATTAAAATATTCGGTAATATTTTCATTACTTTGTATTAGTTTAAAAGCCATCGGATTTCTTAATATTAATTAAACCAAACCAAATATAGCAAAATATCAAAGTTATGGTATGATAATATGTTGACTAAAATCTCTTAAGATATTAAGACTCTGAGTTAGATAGATTTGAAAGATTACTAACTGTTTTTAATAATGTTACTCCTTACTCTTACTCATTATCAAAAATAGTACATTACATTATATAAAACCAAATTTTAAGTTTTCTCTTTTAAAATACTCACTTGCTCATTGCGCTAAGTTGTAACTTTCATTTAAAGTTTCCAGACGTGAGACGTTTCGCTAGGTTTGATAAATCGTTTAACTTTGAATATATCTAATCGACTAAAAACAGAAATTTACTATAATCTAAGGTAATGCCAAAACCACAGAAACTAGATGATGAATATTGCTTTGAACTTCGCGAAGTAATGACAAATGATAATCTGGTGGACATCACGAAGTATTAATGAAAAAATCTTATAAATTTATCCTATAAGTTACGTACTTTGAAAAACTTTCTTTCTATTCACTATTTTTGTATAGAATTGACGTGATGAGTTCTTCGTATTGTATATGGGTAGAAACTGCAAACTGTTTTGTTTTGTAATATGTTAGAACAAAACCTTTATAGGTTTCCTCATATTTTACAAATGTTTAAGGTTATATTACAAAGAGAATTCCAAAAACATAATATTTGGCTGAAAATACTAAATTTACGTTGAATACTTCATTTTTGCAAGAATAATTTATTATAATAATTTTAAACCAATCTCGCTCTCATATAAAAAAAATCTTAATAATTCATTAAGTTTAGTAATAAATTTTATTTTGTAACACGATATAATTTTATGTTTTTGGAAATTTATATCTATCTACAATAAGTTACGTAAAATTATTTTATTATCTCTGACCGTATTTTTTCTGCAATTCATATTATATATTCTTTAGCTTTAGATCATATATCTATACATACTTTTGTAACATTAAAAACATTATGAGTTACATGGAAATGAAAAAAACAAGTATATAATTTAAGCATACCGCTAAGATACAAATTACAATTGCAAACAATACTTAACACCGAAGCCGAAACTTGTATTGAAATTAACAAAGTTTTCACCCGAGAGTTATAAAGCTTGACTCATTAACTTTTGGGCTTTTTCTTAAATACAGCAAGATTTAATTTAGGGATAAAAAATGGTGTTGAAGTTTTCTTATTTTATTTTTAAAAGATCTATTTTTATTTATATTTAATAGTAGTGCTAAGATAAAATCTATTTTTAAGTAACTTCTTTTATAATTTGCTTCACTTCAGTAAAACGAATAGTGAAAGAACAAAATGTTCGTTTTGAAAAGTAATAAAAACTAATTTAATTAAAAATAATATACAATGTTTATAGACAAACAATGAGTGTTGAGTTTAGTTTATCGTTTGTCAAGTTTATTCAAGTAAGTAAGTATAATAACTATAACTACTTTTACAATGAAATTGAAGTTATTATACTTATAAAGTTGAATACCTCTTAATCTAAATTCCTTTTATATAATAATAATTTTAAGACTAACAAAATAGTAATATTGATAAACTGTATTATATTTTATTATATAAGAATAATGTTATTAATTAATTTAAAAAACATAGACCTGTAAAGAAAAGAATTCTCAAGGAGGACACACCAAAGAAAAAGCACATACGTGTATATGCCTATAAGTAAGGTTCTAATTATATTTTAATTTATTTTGTAATATTTCTCATTCATTTTATTATTAGGTATAAAAAGTATTCATTTTGTAATCGATATAGTGGTGACGTACTTAATTTAAATATTCAGACGAGAATCGTAATTTTAGTGTTGAACTAAATTACTATTTTTTTTATTTTGTGGAGATTATGAATTTGTGTAATAAAAAGAGATGAGACAACTGCTCATGTTAAAATTTTTGAAAAAACAACAATAGACGTCAATTTAGTATAAAATATTATAAATTATTATATATATTTAAGCGATGCCAGAATCACTGCTATAAGTAAAAAATTCATTAGATTTTAAAATTAAATTATTGTTGCTAGGTCCTATACAGATGAGTTGTTTTATGAGAAATAATTAACTATTATTTGATTTTCTTATATACAATAAGGAGCGTACAAATTCGTTTTTATTAGAACAAGAGACTCTTAACGGGTACAGCGAAAAAGGAAATGTTCACGACGAACGTATAATTATTTAATGAATTTGCTGCTATAGCACTACTGATTCTTCACAATTTTTTTTTTCTAGAATAAAAGCTTTTAATTTTAAAATAGAAAAATTGTCATGCCAGAAATAAAAAAAACTCTTAATATTAGTATTTTATAAAGTTTTGATGTATACCATTAAAATATTAATTTAGATATTTTTCATTACGTAGTACACGTAATGTCAAATATGTAAATTAATCAAGTAGATGCTTAACAAAGAAAATCTTTAAGCAAAGCAAACTATCCAAGTCGTTATGTGTCTTGTCAGCTAGTCACAAAGGTGAGTTACAATGTTATTAGTTTCACAATTATAAACATTCTTTTATTATTTAAAATTAGAATTAGGACCTGATTAATCATATTTCAGTTCTTGTTTGATTTATTTATTTTGTATTTACAACTAGCTGCTGCCAGTTACTTTGTTTGAACCCCTCGATGATAATTATATGATAGTAATCTTTGTTTGTGGTATTATAATTATAGCTTAAATCACTTTTTGTACTCCTCCGTGAAATTAAGACACATTAAGAGATAAAGGGATGAAGTAAACAAAGTATATAAGAGTTTGCCTTCTTGGTCCCTCATTCACCGTTAAAAATGTCGCTATGGTACGCTGTTGTGAGATGGTCACAAAAAATCACAGCTTAGGCTTCTTTCCAAACTTAACAATTACTTTTAAAAAAATAGTTTTAAAATCCATAAATTAAAAGAAATATGATAAAAAGTGCAATTAAATTTCATTTTAATCAAAAAACTATTGACAATAAGAGCTTTAATAACCATATCATTGTAGTCAAAGGCAGTGATTTTGGGATACGTAGTCTGATATTAATTAAATGCAAGCACGTGAATCTACTTTACGTGTACCGCTAGCTTGGATCTAACTCGTATATTCCGGTTCGTTTCCGCTAGTAAGCAATTACTTTCTTGAATGACTTGCAGAGAGTACCAAACGTGTTAAGAAATTAACGAAGCTGAATTTTGTTTAATTGAAATAACGCTGAAGAAAATGTGTTATATTCATTATCATAATATCAATAAAAAGGTCAATGTATAAACATTGAACATAAATACTGTTAAAATGAAAACAAGTGTTAAATAAGTACAAGCCCCATCGCAATAACTTCCTGGTTAGGAAAAATGTTTTATTATTTATGATTTATGATAACAATATAAATTTTTCTAATAAATATATAATATTTTTTATAACAATAATATATTTTTTTCTTTACGCCATGGACGTTAATATGATGGAGCTCGCAACCACAATCGCTTCGCTTGTTTATTTTATTACTATCAACAGTAATTGTAAAATAGAACAAAAGAGTTATACAAAGGACGTCCTATTACATTATTAAATAGTAAATACATTTTAAATTCTATTAATATGCATTTGTGAAGTATACACATAAAATTTACAGAAATATAAAAAAAATATATAATTACTGGATATACTTCCATACTGGAAGACACTTTTAACAAAAATTTTCAACTAAGAAGTATTAACTCAATTTTGTATATTCAGTTAATTGGTTTATTCTTTAGAAATTGGTTTTTTTCTCTTAGGTTATATATAAACTAATATACTAAAAATATAGTTTCAAAACAAGTAGTTTAATTATATAAAAGATTCACAAATGTTTAACTTTTTAAAATAATAACCTTAACTTTAAATTTGATACCAGTTTTAAAAATATAACCAGTTTTAAATTCAAAATACTTTAATTTTCTTACAACTAATAAGTAAATATTGTATTTGTAATTTTTATTAAAATCCAGACACAGTGTAAAAATATCATGGCTTAAAAATAAAAAACTGACTTTTTCAAAAAAGCATTATACCAGCTTTGAATCAAATAACAAAAGAAAACATTGTGTGTAGATTAGAAAGACAAGCGAATGAGTTGGCGGTCCGTATAGGAAGTGGTCGTCATTCATGGACAAATGCATATGTGGAAAGATGCAAACTTTGGAATTGATTTGAGCAATAGAAAAGAATAGGAGAGACTTGTGTTCTATATAAAGAGAAAATGGTGTAGGTTTGAACTGTGGTTTCAATCAATTTACTTTAAAACAACGAAATTTTATGACTTTAAGACAAGGCAATATTTGCCTCTATATTTGTTAGATTTAAGAATATTGATTTATTAGCTCATCCTCTATCAAAGGATGCTAAAATGTTATACCAACTAGTACAATTAGCCCTTAAGGTAAGATGAAGATGATTTTGTATGTTTTGCAATCAATTTAATGTATGTATCTTTAGCGATATGGTCCAAATGCGACCTTTTTGATAAAGATACAAAAAAAATATATATTGATTTTAATTTTTGTAACATATAATTTGTGAAATGAATATATATTTATTTCGTATCACCTACATTTTTAATATGGTTTAAAAGTTACTTGAATGTGAAGAGATAAGCCCATACCCTACTTAAAACTTATTATCATCTCTTTATAATTACTTCTTCTCTGTTAACTTAAGCACTTTTGTTTCTTTTATCCATTGTTGGAAATAACATTAAGAAAATACTTATCTACTTAGAAAGTGTTGCTGAAAGGGTATAGTACAGTTTAAAAATAATTAAAAAACGTAAAATTTTCCTCTATGTTTAAATATACTAAAACTCCTAACAATTTAGTTAGGAATATAGAACTCGCTTGTATGACAAAGATCCTAGAAAAATATTAAATTGATAATAAAAATAGTCAAAACAGAACGTGGATAAATAGCTATTGTACAATCTGCTTAATCGCAGATTTTTTTTCTACAATTACTAATAAGCGCATATTTTTTTCTATAATTATAAATAAATATCAAACCAATAACAAAGAGCACGCTCGAACATCCCATTAATCGGTGGGATCTATGCTGTAGTCATTAGGCTACTGGCCTTACGAGTAGGCTAGACCGGGGAAGCTACCAACCTCGTAGCTGATCGTAAGAAGATCGTAAAGCTGATCGTGAAGTACCGTGTAGTGCGGTGATTAAGAGAGACAGAAGCTCAAACAGCTACTTGTTCCTTGCTTTTCTTTACTATCTACGTTTTATATATTTGGTAATTCCCCAAAATGACTGTATTATATTTTAACATTGGTTTGAGTTATTTAAAAAAAAAAGCAATAAAACATAACTTTTTTTTTCTAATAAATTTTATACGATATCGATTTTATGGTTTAACAAATTTAAAGTTGTCCTGGTTGCAACAATCCAAGGCTTCAAAATGAGCAGGAGAGGTAAAGTTCTAAAATATCTATTACATAGAATGAAGTAAGTAATGGCCAGAGTAGGACTTGCTTTAAATACAACAGAATTATAATATAATCTCTGTCAAAAAATAAAGTGACACGGCGTGTCGTAGTAAATTAGTCATTGCCACAATAATTTTCTATTGTTTCTTTTAAATCTGTTATGACCTCGTTGGTATATATAAAAGTACACTCACTTTAAAATAATATCCAAGAGCATTTCATTGTGCATGATGTCGAATATGTTTACATATAAAATTCAGATCAATATAAAAATACTAACATTTTAAATGTAATGTATTTTAATTTAAAAAAACAAAGTCTTGCTAATTTCTGTTACAATCCCATTACTCAGTAACAGTAATGTTTATAATTAAATTTTTAAAGTCATCTCGTTGTCTAGAATCTCTATCACAAATTCTTTTGTAATTAAACTTCTTTAGAATTATTCTAATTTGAGACTCGATGAAAGACAAAGTTATTGCTTGGGTTACTATTAATAAAGTATATCAAGGCATATTGGGAAAGAGTTAGGCATTCCCTGTATAAAATCACAAACTAACTTAAACTACTATCTCACAATAAATATACATTTTTAAAAGTAGGACGCACATTACTGAAATTGTGAAAAAAAATGTTTTATTAAGGTTAAATAAAGTATAAAAGGAAGATATTGTGCACATTATATCTATCATTAAAAGTAAATCATTATTAGTAAGTCATATAGCCTATTTGAAAAAAAGATGGATATAGAGTAATAGGAGTATTAATATTTATTTATTTATCTATTTATTTATTTACCCTTTATTGTTAAATAACAAAAAGCGAACTTAGTGCCTAGTGGCATTTTCTACCAGTAAACGTTTGTGAAGGTGACAAATTTTCTAGGTGTTTATAAAAAAAATTAAAAAAAGTACAAGACGAAAAAAAACAAAAAAAAAATACAATATAATATATAATATAATAAATACTTTATATTACTAATATTATAACGTCAATTACTTCTTTATATTTTGACCAAGCATTTTATATTTAGAAGTGATATATGTTTCAAGTATATACTGTATACTATTCAGGTATTATTGCCACAATGGTAACGTGCAGAAAATGAGTTTGCACTTATCAAAATTCAATCGCGTGTTCCATTTAGCAATTATACTATTACTCAACACATCTCAAAACATAAAGATATTAAATAAAATGTGATTTCAATATAATATATATACTATTCGAATTCCCGGAACTTTTAACATTATTGTTCCTTTTTTTTTTTGTTCTTTGGAAAAATCCATTACGGATACCCCGTCGGCCAAGAAGGTGATGGTCGGGGGTTATGTGGTTTTACCCAGTAGCATAGAAGACGCTGCCATTTTAAGGCTATCCACTAAAAAACCAACATCGCCGTAGTGAGACGTCACGGGATCGCGTTAGCACTCACCTTGACGCCCCGGCACATTGTTGTTACCATAAAAATTGAAATTAAAATTAAAATATTAATTTTGATAAAAAAATATCTATTGATATTAGTTAAAATGTTGAATTTGAATTCGTAAAATTCCTTTTTATATATTATATATGAATGTTATTAGCCATTTAATAAAACACAAAAGTATAAATTAATATTTACGTAATTACGCCTCACCCTTTTTATGAACTATAAAGTATGAAGAAACATTAAGCAGGCAACAATTACTAAAATCTGTGTAATTGAAACCAAGCAAGTAAAAAACGTTCACGTTCGCTCGACACGTAACTGATGTGTCTTGCACCACTCAAAAAAATAGCAAGTATATTATATACAGTTCACAAGATTTTATTATATTTAAATTTATATATTTTAAAAATCTAACATGAAATGTAACTTATATACATAAATAGTAATTTCAATGGAAATCAATAATAATTTTCATTAAAAAAAAAATAAAGAAAATTTGTTCTTATTTAGGGTCATATTTTAATAGTAATAATATGAAATGAAATATATTTCTGCATAAAATAAAGTTGTTTTTTATTAATGCTATAATGAGAAAAAGCTTCTTGAATAATGTATATATTTATATATAAGGATATAAGAATCAATTGAATTACGTAGAATAGTAGATTGAAGAGAGTAATTGATTCGAAATAAAATATTAGTTCAACAGCAGCGTATTTTCTGCATTCGAGAAATTTTTATTAAATTTCCCAAATGTGAAGTACGTTGGGGAATTGAGATTTGAATACAGCGGTATGGCAGGAGTTCTTTGAAATTCTGATTTTAATATTACCGTTATAATATTCAATGTTATCTAACTTTTTGATTTCAGACTATGCTTCGTCGATTTTACCTTAGTATTAAGGAATAAGACTAGAATCAGGTGATATAAAGTCGGAGCGTATGTGCGGTTTAAAGAAGTTTTAGTTAATAAAATTTAAAAATTGAAGTTAAATTAGTTAAATTTAAGTTTTTGTGAACGTTTTTTGTAATTTAAAAAATGTAATATACCAATGAACATTTTTATGTTTATTTTCATAATAATTTTAATTATCATGAAATATGCTATGCGAAGTTATTTATTTCCTAAATATAATATAATATAAAATAAAAGAGTATTAATAAAAAAATAGATAAAAACATAACCTGGCAACGGTTGGATTGTTTATTTCGAAATATAGAAATGTTTGTAATAAATAAAGATTTTTACATGACAAAAAAAATTGTTAAATTAAATAGAAGTTGTGTAAAGCCAGGGCGAGCTAAATAAAATTCTAATTTAAGGTATTGTTCATGGTTAATTAGATATATAATCGATAATGAATAAAAAATGTAATGATTTGAATCTGCAGCCTTTATTACTTTGAGAGTATATTTATGTTATTAATAATGTTTGAAAGAAAATATCGTCTTAAATAATAAATTACATTCGATTTTCAAGTGGAGAAAAACTAATTCAGACTTTAAATAATGCAAAGTTTTGAAAACAATAATTTCTAACAAAATACGTTTAAATAATATATTATAATTACAATTCATAATTGATTTTATTTAATATATAACTAACTATGACTTTATTTTATTAAATATATAATATTAAAACAATTTAAATACATATTTGATTACTTCTATAATATAATATCCATTCATATTTATTTTTATAAGTGTTTTTTGTCACCTAGCGAAATAAATTACATAAAACTGATAATTAAAATCTAGTGTTCAAATTAAAAAACAGTCGATTTGTAATTGTAACATGTTTTTTTTATAATCGTTACATACATTGTTATAAAGAGCAAAAATAGCAATGCACATGCATAAAACTCAAATAATGTAATTAACAAATGATAACAAATAAATTAATTAAGTATCTTTTTGATATCACAAACAGTCTGTTGAAATTTTCCTACTACAGATGATTCAAACTATGATATAAAAAAGTTATCAAAAAGTATACTAGGAAGCCAAGTAAATATGTTTGATATATTTTTAGTTTTGATAAATTTTAAATATCATTTGGTACAATTATATAATGTTTAGATTTTAAAAACTGAGCAAACACACTTTCATATCTACATTTTTATTTACTTTAATCTTTTATCTTTTAAACGTTAAATAAAAGACAGATTTCTGAATAAAAAAAAGATCCAGAAGTTGAAGCGTATTACTGCTAATAAAGTATTAACAATGCAGATCCATCTTAGACTACGGGACTACTTTAGCGACGTAATGAAATCCGTGGACAAGTTGATATTTAAAGTTGCTTCGAAAATAAGAATTTAAAAATAAAAATTAAATAACATGTTTTTTGTGGTATTGTAAAGTATTATAGTAAAAGAAAAGATTGAGGTTGATGGAAACCGTTTTGTCATACGTATACTGGCGCGTTGTGTTATATTCACCCCACTTACTCATAGGTGATCTTATACTATAAACAATTTCAAAAAGCTTAAAAGAGGGTAAAACTTAACAGTTAACACAATAGTATAGCTCCATAAAACTTAAAGTTATAAAAGTATCTGGCGAAATCCAAGGCAAGGCGTGCCTGTCATTTCCAAAGTACAAGTTTCAGGTAAGTTTAATATTTCTCGTAATTAAAGTAGTCCGACAACAAATAAAACAATAAGATTTAATATGACTGCTTTGTTTTTTTTTTCAGACATGCTTGAAAGTTATAAAAATTATTCGATAAATCGAAATTGCTGTACTGTCGAACAGCGGCCGGCAAAACTTGTATGAAAATCCATATCTGTCGTGTTTTAGCGGTTTTGTTTTAATTCCCACGCATTATTTGAGAAAAGTATTATACAAGCTTAGGCCGGAACTGGGAATTATGTGTGTGTAATATTTACACGATCGTCCATCAATGAACCTTTTAGTGCAGTAATATATGTATTTTCAACCCAATACACTATAACTTTTAATAACCCCACCTTTTTTAATTCTTAAACATATAATATCAAAAAAATTAATTTTAAAATTAAATATTATATTCAGGTTTTTAGCGAACTCGTACGATACCGTTGTATTCAAATCTCAATTTCCCACCCTACTTCATATTTATGAAATTTGGCAAAAATTTCTCGAACGCAGAAAATATGCTGCTATTGGACTAATATTTTGTTTCGTATCAGTTTAGTCTACTATTCTACATAATTCAATTGATTCTTACATCATCCATATACATATATTATACAAGTATTTTCTTCTAATTATCACGTTAAGTGAAAGGCATTTTATTTTATGAAGGAACGTATTTCATTTCATATTACTATTATTATAGTATACTATAAAATAATATATTATAAAGAAATACCTACGTAATTATTTACAATATCTGTATTATTATATATCTATTCATCCATCTAAATTATTAAATATCACAGGAGATATATTATTGTCCGTTGGACTACTTTGGACAGCCCTTGTGAATAAAACCTTTGAAAAAAAAATGTTTTTATATTATTAATAAAATTAAATCATAACTAAAAATATTTTTGCTTTAAAAATCTACGAGATTCAGTTCACACTAATTTTCTTAACTATGCAATATTACAACACTCATTGTGTCACTCAACAAAAGCGTAATCTTTAATATTTTTTTACTCAATTCAAATTTATTTTATATCTCATAAATAATAGATAGCGGTAGTACTTAGTAAATAGCACTTGGCACGGCAACTTTATCCTTGACAAACACTTTGGAGGCTGTGCTGAGAAACTTTATACCTATTTTAAATATTAAGATGATATAATATTTTAAGTAAAAAACAAAATATATACACTTTAAGTTATAAGATAATATTTTAATATAATTTCTGATATTTTAATAGTATTAAACTTTTATCAATAGTCAAAATCTTCAGAAATCTGAATATTCATATTATTAAATTATTTTGAAATGAATTGCAGTTTAAAGCTACTTAGATATCTCAGTGTACAGACAGACATCACAAGCAAATAGTCCTTCTCTCATTATTGCGCTCTGTATACTCACGTGTGTTAACGAGTACGCGAGTGTGTATAAATTATAAAGTTAAGTGTAAGTTAAGTGAACTTGAATGGTTCATTTTGTCTTTGTTAGTCGTAAGCGGTAAGACTGTGTAGTAGTAAGATTTTGTTTCGTGTGTTCATCTATAGAGAATTAAATTAAATAGCAGATAGAAGCTTTGAACATATTTTGTGATAGCTGAACGTTTTGTTAATATATTTTTTCTTACAATCTGTGTATGTATATTATGTACATAAAAATATTTTATGAAAATATGACATCTCTCACAAAAGTTCTTCATTATTTTAAATTATATCTATATACCTTTTATATATACCTTTATCTGTAGACAAGTTAGACCTGTAGCTATATAATATAGTTTGAAGGAAAGTTTAATAAGAATTTAGAACCTTGAGAGGGATTTTTGGTTACTTAAAGTAATCCAACCTACATAGATATATTATATCACCTATTGAATTTTATTACTAAAATAATAAATAAAATTAATTTTAATTTCTATTTAATACTAAACCTTAGTTCTCTATTTCAAATAATAGCTAGTTACAAAAATTAAATACAATGTAATAAGACATTTAAAACATGAAACAATTTATAAATTAAAAATTTTACAGAGGCGAAAAAATATACAAAGTTATTTTTACTCAAACAAAAGTTTTTTCAAAGAACGTTTTCTGTTTTACTGACTTGGGATTCCTCATAAATTAAAAATACAATTTCTTCTGTAATAAATAGAATTCAGAGCTATTTGCTCCCTTAAAAAATTGAAGTCATTCCCAATGAATCTTGAATACACGCGTCACTTCTTAATTCTCCTTTTTCTGATCACTGAATTGTTTTATTCAAAAATTCTAATCCAATCTATATCAATTCTATCTTTTAAAATTTTACCACGAAAGGTATTTTAAAGTTCTTAATTGAGTTGTCACACTTGCTGAAGGCGTTTTTTTGTGTAGCTAGAACAGTTCGGAATGTGCATGTGTACAAAATATGAACGTATATTCAATTTTATTCAAGTGCAATAATATAGAGAATACTATATATAAAAAATTAAAATGTCGATTTTACATAAACTCATTAAAAGTTAAAATTGTATAATTAGAAAGAAAAATAAAAATGTAATGTACTCAGCTCCTTTCGTTAATAAAACAAAATATTTTTAATGGACAGACTACCAGAATCTGAGAATACGTTAGCGACGGAAAGAAATCCGTTGACTTTAACTAATACTAGCTTATGCGGAGCTTTCAGTATTTTACTTGTATTTTATGTTAATACTTACTTTCTCAATGTTCGAAGAAATTTACATGTAATTTAAAAAGCAAGTTAGTCATCAATTAGCCCTTACACTACATTTTCAGATTACCTTTACAGATACAACTAAAAACAATTATTTAAATTCCTTTAAAATTAATAAGAACATAAATTGCATGTATTTTTATCAAATTTTTTTACACGAGGTTATAAAATATTTTCGTTTTTTTTGAATTTTTATTGAAGTATAACAAGTATAATTGAGTTTGAGTAAAGTAAAAAAATCCGAACACCTAACTCTTTCTTGGTACTTTCAACAAAATTGCAACGCCACTGACCTACGCGCTTTTAACTGTTATTGATAGACTTAAAAAAATTAAAGTTCTCTCGTTTACCCACATTAATATATATAATAATTGTACGATTGTATGTCCGTAATTATGTCTTAAACAACTGAACCAATTTTAATGATTCTTTGGGTATAATCTACGCACTTCAAGAATGGTTTTAACATATAATGAGTATATTATATAATAACAGTATTAAAAACGTAAATATAATTATGAGCAAGGAATTATCGTTCTGGAATTTTATAAATGTATACCTAATATCTTTATGAAATATAATATTTCAACTTCATTCCCCTTATTAGGCATATGACGTCATTGGACGTAACAAATACTCCAAATATAAAAATGAAATAGAGAAAATACAGAATATATATTTATAAAAAGACGATAATGTTTTACTATACTTCCCTAGCATTTGTTTCACTAGGAAAACTCAGAGAACAAAAAACACATATTTTTCTTATTAAATTTTTACATAATCTTATTGATACCCTCACCTATTTAGTAAGATTTCAATAAAATGTGCTTAGTCACTTAAGTACGCGCTCTCATGCTGCTTTTCTCATTACCTTCTATAAAACCAAATACTTGAGAAATAATTATGAGATTTTGTGATAATTCGAAATGAAATTTACCACCATATTGACTTCAATATTAATAGTTGTGAAAAATATGTATCATTACTTAATTGTACTTAGATTAATGACATGTTGTTTTTTTTATTCGGTTTTATGTGTTTTCTATTTGTACAAATTTTTATATTCGTCTAATTTCATTATTTTCCTTATGTATAACTTTTTTGTGGAAATTTTAGTGTCATGTCACTTTTTTTTCTTTTAGTGAATATTACTGGAACATGCTTGTTTTTCTCATTAAAAAAGACTTTATATTAATCCTGTTTGAACTCCTAGTATCAGCTTAAATAAAGTCACATGTATTTGTACACTGAACACGACTGCTAAAACGACATCTGCCCAGTCAGGTTGCTCATTTATTAATGTGAAGGCGGAGCTAGGACATCAGAAAGAACATGAGATAGCTAACGAAAAGAAAGAAAGAAAAATCACCAAGATTTGTTGATTTTTTTGTACATTTTCTGTCTTGATCTCTTTTAAAAAACCTAAAAGTGTAATTAAGTTAATTTATTTTTATTTGCGAGGACTTGAAAAAATATTGTTGATAAATTTTTCAAGTCGCTTTATCTTTTTAAGAAATTGTTTTATTTAAAGAGGTAATATTTTAAGTCTAAAAAACTACTTATTAATTATTACTTAATCAATACGAGATAATAAAAAAATAATATTTTTATATATTATCTGATAAACTTCCCTTTTGGGATGTAAAATAATTATATTAAATTTATTTTACTTTTAAGACAAATAGCAATTGAAATATATTCACAAGATTAAAAGTTCTGAAGGTATTTACTACGCAAATATATTTGTTTGTATGTTAAATAATTATGATATCAAACCAGGGAGATATAGCCGTAGATTCGTGTAGCGTCTTCACATACTCTCTGTGAATATTTATTCAGTCAATAGTAAAATGTATTAATTCATAATGAGATTCTCTCTCATTTCATAATGAGATATATTTCAAAGTTTAGTCACCTAAATTGCTAACTGATAACCGTCTGCTATGATAAATCTAGGTAAGAATTGAGTAAAACCACTTGTAAAATAGTTATTACTTTTTTATAAAACTTTTTTTCCTTCTTTTAAATACACTGTGGTGATAATTGAGGAAGCTTTTTTATATAAAGAAGTTTGTATTTAATAACACAATACAAAATTGGCATTCCAGTTCGAAATGAATTGGCATTCCAGTTTGATAGTACAAGCGATATTGTTGGAGTCTATTTGTTTTTGACAAAATATGATAGATAATTGTATAAGTAAATAAATTTTATAGTGTTCAGTTTCAACTAACGCTATTGAAAACATTGCAGCTGCCTCTGAATTGAGACCTATTTATTTACAGATAAGCTTTAATCTTCAATAAAACTTAAGATAACGATAAATCACTCCAAGAATTTATTCATCTTAAAATACACCTGATACTTTTACAACCGTATACATATAACAACTTGAATTTGTTGATATGTAGGATTTTACATACATCACATCTCCCTTTTGACAATTTAAGTAGAGTTACTAACATAACATGAGTTAATGGATGAAAAAAAAACTTAAACCTTCACAAATTCCAAAATGTCAATTATTATTACTTACGTTTTATAATTAGTCTTAACTTTGTCAGTGTCATAAAAATATTAGAAATGAATGAATAAACTGGTAGTTTCAAGGCCCAAAACACTTTTTAAGTGTTTGGATGATACAAGAGTTTGGATGTTGCAGTTTTTTTCATTAAAAAAAAAATATATTTTTTTAAACATATGTTTTGTTATCAATATAGACTATAACTTTGTATATTAGATATTGATGGTAATATATATTAAGGTATTACAATTCAGTACAAGTCAATTACTTGATTATAATGTATGAACTTCAAATAAATATTTTTTATTATAAGTTAAGCGACATTAGAATCTGTTTCTTTACTATTTTTTATATTATTTGATAGTATTTATTTTTAAGGGTTAATATATTGTTTATTTGTCTCAAAAAGAACGGAGGAATGGGAATAAGGAATGGGAAATAACTTTTTATTTTAGAACAAGAGACTTAACGAGGATAGATAAAAAGAAAAGTTCACGACTCCTGTACAGCTATTTAATGAATTCGTAATTTAAATCAGAATGGCCCTAGAAAGACATACTTATGGCTACGACATAAATTATATACATTTTGAACGGTACACACTTTTAAGAAATATAATTAAGGTCAATATTAAAAATTAAAGAGATCATACCGGAGAAATGTATAACCAAGATACATACATACAAAAATATACAAAAAATATTGTATGTTATAATTTTAACATATTAAAGCTATTTCATTTATTTATATGTCTATCACTGAAACATCAAGAATCCTATGTAATGTCAGATAACTAAATTTATGAATTAAATGTTGAACTGTAAAAAAACATCTAGAAAAATTATGAATGTTATTGTCATAAACTATTATGATTTGATTAATTGTGTTAATTTGTTAAGAAAGAAGATATTATAGAATACAATGATAGAATGAGATACAATTATGAGGTCCCATTACTCAATCTTATATACTGTTTTTTCTGATTTACTGTTCTGTTTTCAAATCCGAAAATTACTATTTTTGTTGTTGTTCTGTTTTAATAATTTCTGTAAAAAAATTATGTTAAGTTTCTAACATAGAATTTAAGAATATTGTGTATTTACTTTTTATATATATTTACTTTTAAGATGGATTTGGAAATTTTTTTCTGGTTCTGATAGACACGATCTCTGGTTATGAGGAAAAATATAGTCCATCTAACATTACACTACTGCTTTTAGTAATAATAGTAAATAATATCGTACATCTGTGGAACCACGAGAAATAGCTAGAAACAAAAAAAAACCAGTGCAATAGCGCACAACTGTTTTGCCGCTAGAAATTTAAAGCAATTTAGCTATTGGTGTATATTTAGGAAAAGTACTAAATTCTTTCGCCTGCAGGTTTTATAAAATACGGTAAGTTTCTTCTGCCATCTTAATGCTTCAAAAGGATTAACCATTTTTGCCATTACTTGGCTAGCCTGGGATCCAAAGCACAACTTTTTTTTTTGTCTTGATTCCATCTTTAATAGTATTTTATATTTTACATTGTAAGAACGACTGAATTAAGTTAATTAATTATAGGGATGGTAAATATAACATTTACCTTTTTACTACAAGTATCTAACTGAACGTAACTAAAAGGTAGAGGTTTGTACCGTTTTTAAATATAAGTTATTGAGACTATAAAAAGTTATTGATGTATATTTCCCGTTGCTATGAGTTTAGTATTCTATATATAACCGTATATATCTCCTTTCGACATATAACACATTTCTCACTTTCTAATATAGAATAACATTGAAATAGATGGTTATATATAGAAAGAAAATGCATCGAAGCGGGTAGCGATATACTGGATCAATTTTCATAGCGATGAAATGGTTTCCCAGAGGTCACTGGTTCGTCCCAAGAATAAAAATATTATGATAAAAAAATATAGAATTATAATTCTAAGTTATAACGTTATAACATAGGAAAAAATATGGAATTATGATTCCATATTTTTTTATCATAATTAGAATAGAATTGTAATGGAATGGAATAATAAAAAACCCTTATAAAAAAAAACAATAATTTTAAAATAAAATAATTAGATTTATGTACTATTACAAAAAAACATATGCTTATACAAAAATTAATTTTAAAAAGAATTGTCAGCTAAAATGAAATTTTAAATGCAATAAACTTAATTACGCTTAAATTAATTTTGAATAATGTATGCTTATTTGTTTCCATTGCACTTTGAGACTCCTCCTCCTCCTCCATTCGGTAAAGTAATCGTTATGAAGGAAAACGAATAAACGGATCGAGTTCTACTTGTGTGAATCCTGTAAAATGGACTCGGAAGTTTGAATATTAATACGACATTCAATACGTCTCTTACAAACGACGAAACTGAATTCACCCTGAAATTTTGATCTCAAAATTAAACTTTCATAGTTATGCTTATTATAAACTTAATTATATCCGTCTCTTTTGTAAGTAAATACAATCTCATACAAAGTGACTTTTGCAAATGTAAAAGAAATAAACTAATAGAAAGGGCCTAAGCACCGTAATTTGTTAATCACAATATATAAAGTATATTGATATTGCCAAGAAATGCAAATAGTGTTTAAGAATTGTGTTGAGTGTTATTATATAAAGGCATGTTTTGAAGGTATTTCATACGTTTTTCTAATTGTTTTTTGTACCGGTTTATTGTCATCCCTTTAATAACGACCCCGTATAGATAATATCAAATTGTACTTAAATATATGATACTCTCTAGATAAACTAGAAGATTATAACGTTTAAATCAAATGAGCTCAATTTATATATAATTGGAAATATTATTTGTTTAATATTATAACAGATGTAAACATTTTAAATACTTCTATTATTATAAATGCGAAATTTTGTGATGATGTGTGTATGTTTTTTAATCATTTTTCAGTTATATTTATAGTTATAACTTTGAAGAGAAAGATGTAAATTCTAAAATCTCGGTCATATATTATGTTTTATTATTTTGAGATTTAAAAAACTTGGTAAAACAATTTTCCTTCTATTTGCGTTCTTCTTATCTAGAGATATTAAATTAATTATAACTTGAAACTCTTGTTACAGGTCAATAGGCATTTGAAAGGTTTCTCGACATTTTACAAAACGGACCTTTAAAGTAATTTTCAAGCTGACTTTATGGTTTGTAAGGATCTTTGAAAGTAGGCTACTTCGTAATTAATATTTTCATTAAGTTTGTATGGTACATATTTCTAAAATTATATATGTATTAAAGGTGATAATTATCATCTCATATCATTTACGTAATTTATAGCATTATTATCCTATAAAATTTATAACGTTATTCTAATCGAATATTACTTTTGTTGCCCTACCACAACATTTTTACTAATTCATATTGAAAACATATTAATAAAGACATTTAAGCAATATAAAAATATTTGACATATATTATTTAGTAATAAACGAATATTTTAATATTTTCATTGACAATAAATCAGTTTGAATCAAATTGTAGCACTGGGGGTGTGAAATTGAAATCTTTAGCAAACAGCCCCTCGAAAAGAGTATTACGTGAGAGTACGGTTGGAAGCTACATTATGAAAATTGCCTTTTCGCGTAAACTGTTATTGCGTGCTAGATGTTTTCTCCGCAAACAAGCTTTGAGGGCACAATGTCTCAATTTATGCAAAGTCTAGCAGCTTCTATCTATGGCATTCTAAGAACAAGTTAATTGGATGCCTAGCTCATATTTACTGAATGTTATTTTTCAGATAATTTCGTGTGGCAATTCCAAGGATAATAGTTTTATATTAATTATTGTCAAAACTTTATTTTTTATTGTTTGTTATAGAAAAAATAATTAATAATGTATATTTGGCGACCATTGCTAGTTTTCAGATTCTTTTCTTAATCTTATCTTATATTATCTTTCTGATTGAGAAAGTTATTGTGATCACTAAGATATTCGGGAGCGGAAATTTTTGTGATAATACCAAAAAATATATGCATGTGTTTATGTATAAAAATATGTAACGGTTTTTTTTCCATTTTCCCATTCACGTAAGAAAAACAAAATTATGCTAAATATTTGCTAAAACGGCATTAATTATTATTTAAAATTTTAGAAGAAGAGACTAAAAATGTTTTGTACGTAATTAAAACTTTAGAATTTAACTAAAATTTAAGTTAAATTTAAATAATTTATTTAACTTAAATCACATTTATAATAAAAAAGCATGCTGATATTTAATTTATTATACCATATTATGCTTATTTAAAGCCAAGAGATTGTTATACACTTCTATTTCAGACCAAAAGTTTGTAAGGGAAGCTTGTTTCTGTCAGTACTTTCAGTATTATCAGCGGGTAGCACGTTAGAAGTTGTTACAGTCAGTGGCAGCAAGACTCTTGAGCAGATTTGCATAACACCCCCTGGACAACGTTTTGGTGTTGGTTTATCTCGTCGACATTAGCATACTACAACTAAATTATTTTATATGAAATATCAACTACACAATTGCCACTTGGTTAAGAATTTTCCACTTTCTATTGTGCTGTTATGCTGTGATATAAAATATTTGTATGAATTTTAGAATAAGTATCATTTTTGTGATAAAATATACCTGTAAATTAAAAGGGAATTTTCAATTTTTTTTGAGACTATGGTTGTTATAACAAGTTTTGCTTAACGGTCTATTTCAATGCACTTCAAGGTTACCTGTGGGAAACTTATATTAAGCGAATTCATTGTGCTACATATGTGTTTCAACCGTCATCGAATACAATCTGTAATGGAGTCAATGATTTATGTTAACAACTCGCGACTTGCGGTGTGAATGATTAAGCAATTTAATTAATTTTATTTGTCGCTTTCATGAAGCTAATATTATATTATGACGATATCTTAACTATTTATTATATAAGAATAAGATATCACATACTATCTGTGTGATTATTATAAACCCCCGACTAAGAACCAGTTGTATGATAAGTTAAATGTGTGTTATATTTATTTTTGTGTGTTCCACTATTTGTCTCTAATTGTCTGTCCAATTGTCTCCAAAATATGAAGTTATAATTGGAATTTGTGCAGGATCTTGAGCAATAATAACCAATAATTGTTGGAAATTTTAGATTTCATATTGTAGTACCAGATTTGACCAAAGCAATTTCATATGCCGTCCTGATTTTCAGTAACTTAATTAATTAGTTAGATAAATAACTGAGATACTGATATATAGTATGGTTTTTCAGATTCCGAAAATAGAAGTTAATATGGCCACAAAACGTACTAACGTCATCTAGAGATCTCACTTTCTAGTAGTCACTAGGTAGTATATTGTTAAATAGTGCGCCGCAGATTTTATATATGATATAAGCTCTAACTGCGCTTATAATATTTCATTTCATGTTACAATAATAATACATATATTATTAAAATCAAATATTTTACAAATAAATTATCAACATTTTCATCTCTTGTGTTAGTGAGATATGAAATATTACACTTTGACATTTAATTTTCGCGCGACAACCGCGTCGCTTATCTCTCGTCAGGTTCTACGGAGAACAGGTGCATCGCGTACATCACTTCATACTACATATTACTACGCTTGTCAACATTGCTAGTGCTGTGATCTTTTTAATATGATACATTTTATTTTTCGACAAAGTATGTATTAGGTTATAAACATATTCAAAGTAATCAGTTTATTTTGTACCGTAAAATATCCCTTTTTTAAAATGTTTATAAATTGAGTGACAAATGACATTTGAATTGACTTACATATAATTGTTTTGTTGAACATGTTTCCGGAAATTCATCTAGCCTGTTCGAGTCGGAAAAATGTTATTATAGTTATTATATTATGTATAATTTACAAAAGCATAGTGTTCGTAAAAACAGTCTAAACGACTTGTGAAATACTTTTCACAAATGGTTTTTCTATTTTTTTTTAAATATTATACCACTTTATTCATATATATATATATATATAATTTCTGTTTTCTTAAACTGCCATAACAACGAGTATATTATTAAAACAATAAAATTTTCAAAACAATATCCGCCATGTAATAAAAAAATAAATGGTTTTAATATTTAAACATCTTCTTTATTAGATATGATTTATAATAAATCGAGTTGACTTTCATGGGCACATTTGTAATTTTACTGTACGTGCTCAATAAAGGCGAAGGTGGCTGCACAAGAATAAAATATTTAAGTTAAGTTAACATAATAGGTCATTTAGATGATTTATACCACTGTCTAGGGGCATATAACAATTTAATACGTATACGAATACGTAAAACCCTTTCATATTTAAATTTTCACATTATGAAGTATTATGTATAATCTCATAAACAGTAACTTATGTACTTCCTATTTTAACTAATTATGACATTACTTTAATATTATATCCATTCTACATTCAATAAATTCTAAGAAAAAAAAAATAAAATTACGATATTATATTATGTATGTATGATACTTAAATTGTTAATTTCAAAGTTTGCTGGTCGAATTATTGTGCACCAGAATTTGATCAACATGATATTATGGTTTAACAATATACAAGAATGTTAGTTACAATAATATTTATCTGCAGATATACTCGTATAATACAAAACTAAATTTAAAATATTTTAAGAAATTTTAAAAATATGTTTAAAAATACACAATTCTTTACAGAAATCCACACTTTTAAAATCATAAAATTTGTCGTTATCGAAAAATTATCTATTTTGACTATTTAACTTGATCGTAGAAAAGAGATGCTTCTATTAGAGGAGAGATTCTAGAATAGAGGATGTGGCTGATACTTTTACTTTGACAACAGACACCAGTCACCAATTTTTGTGACTTTTTATCATGTTTTATATGAAAATATTGGTCGTAACTAGAATGCCAATAACTCAAGTAAATTTTTGCTAAAGGAAATTTTTGCAACAGGCAAGTCATATTAAACAAAAAATAAAAATAATTTATTATTATTGCAATTAGTTGTATGTATAATGGTTCATTATGTGATTATATAAATATGAAAGACTATTGATGTTATCTTCTTCTTTCCAGTTTATCCTATGTAGCCGCAGTAGAAAATTTATTTCTCTAGATACGAGAGCAGGAGCTAGCCAACATAGAGAATAAAACAGATTGAATGTTGGCTTTACAAAATAACCTTTAAGGGGCTAAGATTAGTCGATGCAATTAAAAGACCGTTTCTGCATCATAAATCTCTTATCTGTTTTAATAAGATATCTTTGACTATTTGAATAGCATCAAAAATTGTGTCTTGGTTAGAAAAAAGATACTGCCCTTAATTTCTTTTCTTCTTCTGCATTTCGTTAAAGTGTTGTCAGAGAATAGTAATGTGCCCAAGCCGTTTCAAATTTAAGCAGACGATAATCAGCATATGGATCTGTAAAATTATAATACCCATGAATTCTTTAATTTTACATACATTTAATAATCAATTTTACGTGCATTGATAAATATTTGAAAAAATTATCATTATGTAGATCAATATGGGGGTATCTCTCATTATAATTGTTATAAAATCTAGTCAAACATTATTTCTCTAGTTATTTGTTTTACCAAAAAAATATGAAATTCAGCAATGTAAATGACATTAATAAGATTATGTAAAATTTAAAAAAAAAAAAAAGAGTTTCTTTTTCCGCGTTTTTCCAGTAAAAGATTTGTTGATTTGTAATAAAAGTATCACAAGGTATAAAAGTGTATTCCTTTTAAAACTGTATGCAACATTTTCTCTATTTGATTTTTATATTTGGATTAATATGCATTCCAAATTATTGAAGCGTATTTCAAAATTGATCTTAAAAATGTATTCTAAAAATATTAATGATCTAATATTCTTAAAATGTTCCTTGTCTACAGACGAAATCGAGCAAGCGATAAGCATCGTTTGTAATTTTATTAACATTCTTATTAAACATAAATTTATTATCTAGGAGTGACCCAAGACCTCTCATCTCAGTTATCCTTTTTATTTATAAATTAGAAAAACCTGAATCAAAACTCGTTTTTTCCTTTCTCTTAAAAATGTTATCAAAAAACCTTTATGCCATTTGGCATATAATATTTTTTTAAATTATTTAAATCACTTTGTAATTCGGTACAGACTTTCAATTAAAATAACTTTAAAAATTTGTCATCAGCATTTATTAAGAAATTTGAATATTCATAACATTAAATATATAAAACAATAATTATATTGAATAATAAAGGCCCAAGATGAGATGAACATATGTTTTCATAATAATTTTGTAATAATAATCATGTCTCGAGATAAAATCAAGTTGTACTGTTTATTGGTATGTCGAAGAATCTATTCCAGTTACAGTTATCAAGGCATGATAAGGGTCTGTTTAAATTTTCAAAATTTATAACTATTACTCATACCCCGGTATTTTGAGGTATGCAGACGATAGCAAACACAAGTTTAGAGATACATATTAAAAATTGATTCATGGTGGATTTTCTTCAATTGTTTGATATTTAATTTTAGTCATTTGTTTAATCTTGTTCTGAAGTAAAACATAAATAACAACTTGAATAATAAAAATAGTGTTTGAGTCAGATTCAGGTTTTTCATTTTCCGTTTAGAGACATCTGAAGAAAGAGATGTCAGGTGCGATAAATGACGGCATAAAGAGGACCACTTAACTCACAATACTCCGTATTATCATTCAAGTCCCGTAAAAGGGGGTGAAATAGTCAGGGTTCTTTGTAGTGCCGTATTTATTACTTATACCGCTGATATTTTAAATAAACGTTATAATAATATAATATAAATTTCAATAAAACCATTTTACGGATATAACTCGCGTTTATTATTACATTTTTAAATTTAACCCGATGTTTCGAATGCTTTGCAGCAAACATGTTCGCGGTAAGACGAGATGATGGTCTTGTAATAATAAACGCGAGTTACATCCGTAAAATAGTTTTATTGAAATGTGTAGTACTCGTGTAAATCTTAGAAAAACATAATATAATATAAAATTAAATATTTAATTTATTGCTAAGACTATAATAATTAAATGTTACATAAAGTGAAATCCAGTTGTGTTTTACTTTATGATGAATTGTTGCAATTTGCCCGTCAGCTGACCCTAACAACGTCCTCTAAAACTAGCACAGTCAGCTTTCACATTAATCTTTCTTTGTCTAAGATTATTACTAAAGCAACAAACAAAACAATTTATCACATTAACAGATGAACGAAACAATTTTGGGTAAAATAGTAATTAAAAATGTAGTAAAGTAAAAAAGATAATTTGATGATTTATTTATCAATGATGAAAGATTCATTTTGACATTTCATTTTCCCCGAAGCCAGCATTATTGCATGTCCTATGTAACGGTATATGAAGCAGGTGCATCGTGTACGTCATTCCGAATGACAAACTACGCTCCGTTTGTCAAAGTTGTGAAATTTTGAAAAGCAGATTAAGTTTAAACATTCTAATATAAAGTTTAAACATTCTAATATACTAAAAGTGTAACGTAATATTAAATATTTATTAGCGCGTAATTCATTTTTAACTTCTCAATTATTGAGGATTTTGTAATCAGTCCGATTTTCTAAATAGTTTTTTTTTTTGTAATATCTTTACGTTTTGAGGTGTCAAAAAGCAAAATTAGTATTATGTGTGTGTGTGTTGGTATGTATGTGAGTATATGTAAGGGTGTTTTTCAGTTCGCATGTGCGAAATTTGTTTTTTTTTAGTTAGATAGGTACGGGGTACCCGTAACGGGTTTTTCCAACGGAAAAAAAAAAAATAAAAAAAAAGGTAGTTTAGATAGGTTAGTTTGGAGGACTTTGCGCTGGGAAAATCCTTGTTTACCAATCCGTTATTGATACCATTCAAGAACGATATAGAGCGGTGTTTACTGGTTAATTCTCCGTGGGTCAACCTTGAGGGTTGGGCCCAGATAATGCCCTGATCATGGATGTATTTGCGTAATACTGCGGTCTCTTTGGAAGATCATCAGTGTTGCAACGGATGCTCGGGGCACCCTCATTCGGGGGGTCTCGCCGGGGCGTCATGGTGTGTGCTAACGCGATCCCGTGACGTCCCATTACGGCGAAGAGGGCAACCGTTGGTTTTTTAGTGGGTAGCCTTAAAAATGGCCGCATCTTCTATGCTGCCGGGTAGTCCCACATAACCCCCCGGCCGTCACCCCCTGGGTCGACGGGGTACCCGTAACGGGTTTTTCCAACGATAAAAAAAAAAAAAAAAAAGAATGTGTTGCAACGGAACCCGACTTGCACCTGTTTTAGTGGAAGCTTGCCAGTTGGAATCTGGACTGCGGACTTCCTCATGAGCGAGGGCGTCGCTATCATGAAGGGCTTTCGTAGCGATAGCGAGGGCTGGTATAGTAAAAAAATATAATAGCGATAAAGATCTTTCTCTTAATATAAAAAGAAAGGTGACAGATATCAATAGGTACCTTTATATGTCATATTGCAAAAAAGCTTTTCGCTTCCAACAGTTCAATTATACCATTCGGTCAGTGAATTACCTTTGTTTGAATATTAATGATATATTAAAAACAACATTAAAAGGTGAAAAACGGTGCAGCGAAATTCTATACCTATTTCTCTAGAGATTTTCTGAAGTTGAAATCGTTGAAAAGTGAAGAGTAATTTGTCGTTCGGAGTGATGTTCTTGATGCACCTGCGTTCACTATCAGAAGAGATAAACCAGGGAATACACTAAAATTCTTTGAATAAGAACTATATGAACGAATTTTCTTTAATGTAAAAAGAAAATATGTAAATAAAAATACAGTGTATAATTAAATAAACATTTGTTATTAAATGCCGTTGGAAAGTGGATGCTATTTTGGTTTAATACAGAGAAGAGAATTTTATTTATTAATCACCTTTTGAGGTTTACCAAAGCTTATATTGTATAAGTTTGAGAAATCTGGCGTAATTAAATTTTACATACTTATGTATGTTATAAAGAAAAATATTTTAACAGGGCGTAATTTCAAGTAATATCAAATTAGAAAATAGATATTAATAGAGTAGCCATACAAATATATATATATTCGGTAATTTAACTTATATCACGACTTAAGAGTCACACAACGTTTAAATAACTATAGCTATTATTCTCGTATATTTTATATTGTATTCGTTTAATATTTGTTCAATACTATATTGTAACTAAAAATATATTTTAACATGTTTACGGTTGCTTTACACTTTCTGTCTGTGGCTTTTATATCTTGAATAGAAAGTAGTCGTAATATACGAATATTGTTGCGATGGCCATGAAACAAATAGAGGGTGAAATTTAGTGTTTCCTGTTTTTGAATCTTTGCTCACTCGACCTTTGTAGTGTTACAGCATTCGACGTTTATTCGATTTAAGCTCAACCCTGGTCACAGGTTTACTGAAATGCCAGTAAATAAAGTGAAGATTTTAATTCTGTTAGTATTTCGTAGTGGTAAATACAGAACTGGTTTAAAATAAACTAATTTCACTATACAAATAAGAGACGTTCTATTATGCTGTATAATTTGAATTTGTGGGAAATAAGTTGGGCATAACTAATATGATATATAGCTAGGTTACACTGTTCATAATTAAGAAAAAGTTATTTAAAAAGCTTATATCATATAATGTTGTATTGCAGTAGGTTATTGTCATTAAATGTAAGATTTTTTTCTCAAATATCAAGTTTTAAAAAGAAGAGAATAGCTAAATGTAACTGTTCCGTTGTAAGCATGTAAATTAACTGTACTCAATTTTATTACAAACAATTTAACAGGTATTCAATTTTTACTTCTATTTTTTTTTTATTAAAATAATAATTTATTTGTAATTAAAACACTTATTTCTAAGTAAGTTTTTACTTCAGCTACATTTGGATTATAAGAGGGTATATAAAAAACGTAAATACCATGGATTTTGTAAGTAAATAACATCTGCCTATTCTATATTATTGTACATAATATATATATACATTTTTCTTTTCATAAATGTTCATGTCTAATAAATATATAAGAATAGATTGTAGTTATCTATTTTAAAGAAACTATTGTAAAAAGCTTCCCCTTTACAACGCCCTTTCTAAAACAATAGCGTTATGATTATTAATTTTCTGCTTAAAGAAGTTATTACAATTACCCACTTTTTTTTTCGATTCCTGTATATTCGATTAGGACTTGATAATTGGTTTCTATTTTTTGTATAATAAAATATAATCATTAATAAAATATAGACAATAAAAACAATATTTCTGAATACAAACAAACACTGAAAACAAAACTAGAATATTATATATAGGTGTTGACAGCACAAGCGTAAAGCATTGTGTGTACAGTAATTTATGTCCGTGGCATTTAAAACTCGTGAAGTGAAATAGTTGTGGCACTGGTCGTGAAACAAATAGCGGGTTAAATTTTGTATTTCCTGTTGTTCTTCGACTCAACACTCTTTCTTCACAGGCTTGCGGATAAAATTTTTTTGTGTCAATTTTTTTATTTGAAACCATTTCTTTCTTGCGCTTTCTATTGTAATTTAATTTTCTAGCTTGATGTAGATATTAATGTGACATAAATATCTCATAACGATGTATGGGGCAATTGAAATTAATCAAATTAATTTCGAATTAAAAATTAATCGGAACAATCAGGATTCAAAACTACGACGTCTGGGAAGCCGTCCCGTCGCTGTATCAATTAAGCTACCATATTGTTTCACACTTCGATGAATTTAGTATTCTATATATTACCGTCTGAATCGGGATGGAGGTGACATCTATTAGATTAGTTTCGAACATTCTAACCAATGTTCTTACTTTGAAGTATAGAGTAACATTTAAAAGAAACCATCTCTTGTGGTTTTAAAACTTTTACGGCTAATCTGAACTAGAACAGGAAATTATTATGGGGATAAATAAGTTTAAACTTTCTATTTCTATATTTGAACACTTTCACTAACATATACTGTAATTACCTTTAAGAATTAACTAAAATATATATAAATATATATCTAAATTCGCTTAACTAGCGAGGATACACCCAGTTTTCTCAGTAATTGCGAATGTGTATGCAATGTTTGTATTGAGCATTAGCACGACCCCTGTCACGGTTCCTTGAGTAAAACGAGGATTCGTACATTAATTTCAGCTTAACGACACCTGGCTACCATAAGGTGATTAGTTGAACATTTTTTCTAGTTATTTTTGTAAGTAGAACCAATGTTTCATTAATAATTCGTTACATAAGAATCAATAATAACAGGGATATAGTATTTATTTATTATTATTATTAAAGTTATTTAAAATAAAATAAAATTTACTTTTTAAATATATTAATTCAAATTTATTACAAATTGTACAACTTTAAATAAAAAAAGGACGCCTATATCACGCCTATTCACAATATGAGAATATATACTTAAGTACATTTTAAGTATATTTTAAGTAGATTATAAGTAAAATAAGTATTTATTTTATACGTACACTATTATTATTGATTGAAGGTCCTTTTTGGCTTCGGATAAAGTGAAAGTCTATACTTTGTAAGAAAAACAGTTTATATATTAATGTATTATTAATTTTAATACTTAATCAGAAGAGGTTCATGTTAAAAACGCATTGTTTGCCAGGCTATCTTAATAAGTACATGAGAGATGAGGAGATAATGTATATTTATAGATGTGCAAAAAAAATATATATACAAAATATGTTTACATATAAGAAAAAAAATGCACAAATATATTATGTTCATAAATTTTGAATATTAATATTAGTATATACGAAAAGATACATAGAAACATAAAATAAGTAAATATAGAATTAAATATTCGTAGATAGTAATTTATATTAGAGTTTATTGAAATCACTTCTGTATTCCATTTTAATTTATAACTAATTTTGACTCTCATTATCCTTATTAAGGAAGTTATTGTACACCTATTTTCGAAATTACATTTTAGTAATTCTTGAAACTTTAAAAATATGTGTCTGAGTATGTTGTGTGTTATCTTGTTGAAATGATCACAATTAGAAAATAAGTCTAGTATATTTTTGTTTATTAAGAAAATGTAATAAATAAATAGTATTCATTGTTATTTTTGTATAAATGTTTCGCAAATATTTTTTCTGCAATAAGTTGTTAACGACTTTAAAATCTAAGGAATGATAGAAATAGAATAGAATGGAATTTAATACAAAATACATGTAACATAATGATAATAATATAATATTATTCTTAATCAGGAAATTGATGTGATGGTTCTCGCACTTATAACGCTTGTTATGTTATGGAATATAATGTGTAATATATATTGGGATCCTAATAATAAAATATTTGATAACCAAGAAATGCTGAAAGCATAACTCGAGCGTATTCATAACAGTAGCGCCAAATTTAGTGTTTTCGCCTTTCCTTTGAAACTTCACTCACTTTTCACAGGTTTACCACAATTTATGTTCTTTCATTTGTATTTTATGATTAGTTTTACTAAAGCCGTGTTGTATAAAATAAATTGTCGAATATACAGATTATTTATTCTAAAACATTTATTGAAAGAACTATCTTCATTGATCAGATATTTAATGACATGATAAATAGTTAGATACTGTTATCCAAGATATCTATAGTCACTGGCGAGTCCTGACAGATGATGTATTCATAATATATATATATATATATATATATATATATATATATTTAATCGTGCTGTCTCAAACTTGCCATAGTATTAAAGAGTTATATCTTAAAGTAATAAAAATGCTATTATCAGTCTTTGTATTTGTTTTTTTGTTATAATCTATATAAAAAATGATTTACTAATGTTTTAATAAATAGTGCGGTTGTAAACCTAGCTCGTGTAGTTAAAGGTAAGCATGTATGGTATATAATTATAGAAGATTGCTTTTTTTTAATGAGGTTCTTTAATAATTGCTTCAGTAATTATGTGCTGTGTTTGTTTTGGACATTAGAATTATTTCACGCTTCTTTTAATTCGAGGAGAACCTTGTTTTTACCTTAATTTGTAGTAAACAGCCCTTATAATACTATAAATAAAGAACAAAAATAATTATTATTTTGAACAAATTGGTTTCTATTACAATTAATTATTTGATGTCTTCCAGGTATAATATACTTTCATTTACTATAAAATATATAAATCAAAATTATACTTTAATGTTTTTATCCAACAAATAAACGGCCTTCATTAGATAAAATTGTCTCTCTTATTTTATATTTCTTTTACAATATATTAAAATTACAAAGTAACTGAAAATGGTATACACGTATCGACAATAATTGTTTTCGTTTACTAAACACTTTTACTAAACATTTATAATAATTCAGTAGCAAATAATAATAAAATATTTATAATTTGATATTCTGAAAATTTTAATATAACATGTATACAAAAACGGCAATATATATAACAAATTGTCACTGTTGTTCACTTGTAATACTGGACTTTTGATTAATTTTAATACTGGATTTTTTATTAACTTTTAATACTGGATTTTATATAAAATTTTTGTATAAAAAATTAATAAAAAATCCAGTTTTGTAAGTTATATAGTTGCTTCTTTCACTCAAAATATTTAATAATATAACATGATGCGTGTAAAAGATACTGTTACCTTAATTTAAGTGAAGTAATTATGTTTAATTAAAGGAAGAAATATAAATATAAACTGAAAGTACAGACGAATTTTGGAAAGAGATCAAAGACGCAGAAAGTACATATAAACACAATAGATTACTATATTACGTAATGTTAAGAATGAAAATATTTTTAATTTAGTGACAACGCATCAATTACAACTACTATAGAAAATATATTTCAAAGAGATGCAAGTGAATCCCTTAAAAATAGATTTTCAAATGTTAATATAAAAAGACACGATAAAATAATATTATATATAATTTTATTCAATGTAAATAAAACAAAATAAAATTTAAAGCGTTTTTGAAGATCCATACTTATTATTACTGCAGTAATAAGTATGGGGCTTAAAGGATATGAACTTCTAAGAAAAGAGTTCAAGAACAGAAATCACCTATCTATTGTACATTGTAATTACAGCTGGAAGCGTAATCTCGGGAAGCTCTCACGAATATTGTACTTGAGACAATGACACATTCTTCACAGCTTTCTGCAGAAAAGTCTTATCACAAGACTCTCTTGGTTTTAATATGTTATGTATTATACATTAAATTATACATTATGTGCGCATCAATAAATGTTATATAAATCATGTCGTGAGGTAAAAGATGATTTTTATGCCTAATACACAGTAATATTAATTGAATAATCTGAATATATTTTTCAATAAATGAAATGCTTTATTAAAAAAAAATTAAAATAACTTTTCTTTCCTTCCTTACAATTAATGAAAGAAACAAGTAATAATAAAAAAATTAATAGGATGAATATTACATTTTTGTATATTTTTTTTATTGTTATAAGTTTAATGCCATGAATATATTATCTAGTAGTAGGATGGGGTATTCTATTTCGCGAGTGTGCCTTTCATCCCACGCTGGCCGAATTCTATATCCAAGCCTACAGCTGGTATATTGCCATTGCTTGACCAAATTAATGTTTAGTTTTAGCAACAAGTATCAAAAATATATAGTACAATGTTTTGAAAGTACGTAGAAGAAATAATTTGATAAATTATGTTATTCTTTATATTTACAATCAAGAGATTCGTAATTATAATCACTCCGATAATTAAGAATTAAGATAAGAATTTTTTATATACAATTTTACTGTAGATAACCTTTGTGTTTTAAATGTCAGTTATTTAATAATGGGCAATTTGATGGATAATTTTTAAGAAATGGCGACTGTAAATTTTATTTATTTAGAATACAAAGAAAGGCGTTGTAGGGATTGGAATAAGATGCATAATATACAGGTGTAAGAGCCCTCGAACAATTTATTTAATAATTAATATTAATTTAGAACCCTCTAATTAATTTAGAAGCAAAATAAGTTATGTTGTTATTTTAATAAAAATTTGTATGTTTTTTAAATTACTTAATTGTCAGATTAGATAATATCGTCACAGTTGGTGGTCTTTATTTAATATTCGATAATTATTGATATCTTGTTGTAAGAATTTAAATTAATATGTATTTGGAAGTTAGTTAAGGAATAGTTATAGATAAATTTTCTATACTAATCTAAACTAAACTAAACTTTAAAGGTAAAATTGAAATCAGGCGATATTTGTTACTTTAGTTAACTTATCACTTTTGAAATTTGGTCGAATGCAAAAATTTTGTAAGGGTTTGAGGAAATACCCCTTTATGAAGATACCAATAAATAAGTTTAAATATCTTGTTCACGATACCCTCCCAATCTACTATAAGTACATTACGGTTTAATATTTAATATACATATATATATTTTGTTTAAAAATCGTTTAAGTTTCAAATTTGGACAGGAATGTCTTTTTGGGCTTAAGTTCTGAAAAAATGGCAAGCATGATCAGCCTAACATTTTATCAAGATAAATTTCAGCAGTAGATTTTAAAAAACTAACAATACGAATCTTCAAGGAACAAAATAAAGTCCAATTCATTTCTTTTGTATCATAATAAATATTATAAGATTGAGTGTAGGCATTTTCCATATTGACAGCGATATTACAAAATTGAACAGTTAAAATAAATTTTAGTAGTTTCCATAAATATAATTTTATAGAAAGATTTTTAATTTCATGAATAATTATAATATCAAGAAATAGTGCATATGTTATTATTTTAATTCTATTTGTTACTGTTTATTCGTCAATGAAGTGATCTATAGAGAAATGACGTAATTTTTTTTTTCTCTATTTCTTGGTTAGACAATTATTCTTTTCTCATTTAATTATGAAAATGTTATCATAGATCAGTATATACTTCATTGTTTTGTTTTGTTAGATCTTTCAATTATGGGAATGTTTGCAAATATGTTCTGTATATGAGAACGTCTTTTATTTCAATTGTTGAGGATTATTCACTGAATACAATAGAAAAAAATTATGTGACAAAAAAAATATATAACAATAGCATAAGAAAGCGATAGTATAGTTACTAAAATAAAATAAGGTTATAATTTTTTTTGAAGTGTTTGATGGATATTTCAGATATTTACCTTTAAAATTAAATGTACATCTAGGAAGAATGGATGAAGATTTGAATTGCGTTGATATATTGTGTATACTGCACTACTGACTATGCATCCCTATTCCAAAATGCTCTAGCTCTAAGATCGATCCCCTGCTTGTAAAAAAATAATAAATCTATTAGACTGTGTCAACTTTCACTTTTTTTTATTTTTTATAAAAGAGAAAAACTTATAAGTTTCTCTTCCAATATAAACTGCTGTTCTTCAAAATAAGGTTAATAGAATAAAAAGAACCAATTTTCAAAGAGACGGAGTAGATAAGGATTGATGTTCATATCAGATAAATAAAATGTGATGGTAGATGGATTCTGATAAGGGTTGAATAAACTCGGCAGCGGTTAATGATATACTAGTAGAAGTGATACTAACATCAGAAGTATTTATATTTATTAAAATAATTAGTAAAAGTATCACTAACTTTGATATTCAACAAATTATTGTTATGGGAGCCGAGCTCTTATGTATAGTTAACTAGAACCGTTAATAGTAAGGATAATTTACAAGACTACAAAAATTGTCAAGAAAAAAAGCGCATATCATACTGAAAGTAGGTCAAATCATGTGTCGGATTTAAATCTTTACCTCTTTCTTCTTTCAACGCCTCAATATCGGTCATACAATTTTTTTTCTAAGGTACGCTTTTTGTTGATAGCATTTTCTAGAGGGGATGGCTCTGCCATTCAAAGCAGACTATAAAAGAGTAAGTTTTCAATGTTCTTTATTTTTAATAATCTGCCAATTCAAATGACAAAAATAGTTACAGTTTATCGAAATTTTTATAGTTTAATTCGTCAAGTGAATACATTGTTTTCAACAGTGTTAATCTTAATAATAATAGAAATTCGATTAGGCAATATATTAAATTTATTATTTTAAAAAGGGTATCTTCTCCCTGTAGTTAATCTATATAGGCCCGATCTGAAAAAAAAGCAAATAAATAACGGTCGTACTTGAAAATTATCATATAAAATCCTAATAATATTTTTAAAATCAAACATTTACATTTTTATTGGACTCAGCTGTGTTTGAAAAACACAAAGAAGCATTTTCCTTGTCATACTTATGTTAGAAGTATTTATATTTATTAAAATAATTACCCAGTCTTATTTAAACTGTCGTTGCCCATATGTAAATAGTTTCCACGGCAAGTATTAGTAGTAATCTGAAGACTGTTAGCACACTGTCTACCAACGAGGTGGTTGAAAGTAACGGTTGCAGCAAAAAGCTGCCATGAACGGTTATGATTGCACACATTAGTAAAGCAACCAGGTTGCGAGTTGCCACCATTGGGAAAGAAATCAACTCTAGCAATAGCAGTTCCAATTCCAAGACCAATCAAACCACTATCAGTATGGATAGCCTCAACATATACCGCATCAGTTTTACTGAGGCGGTGATCGTTCAAATTCCACAACGGTCCAGCGGGATCCAAACCTTAAAGCGTAAGATGTAATAACTTATCTGTTTGAAATTGGTTTGAATATATCATATATAGTCAAGTTTGGCTTATTAAATTTTAAATAGATATAGAATAAAAATTACTCTATCAAAATGGTCATATATAGAATGCTAAAGTCATCAAAGCGAGTATTGATACGGTGGCTCATTGACCGATACCGATACGGTAATAACAGAATGGTTTCCAATTTGTCTTGGGTTCGAATCCTGCACGTTTTGATAAAATTATACATTCAATATCTAAAACATACAATAAATAAAAATAAGTAAGCAAATGTTAATTACCAGTAATCCGTGCAACTCTACCACCTAGTTCTCTACCGGCATTCCCGACAAGATGAGCTCCTAAGCTAAAACCAATTAAGTGCATTTTATCGAATTCAGCTCCAGTCACTCGATTCAAGAAGTTTAGGAATTGCCCCAAAGCCCTTCCCAGCGAGGGAACACCAGCCGTTGCCGTGCCATATGTTGATGATGCTAGTCTACTCCAATCCAAAACAATGACGTTGACGTCGTCCTTAGCAAGATATGCTAAAAAGTTTTAAAATACTCAGATCAGGTTCCCTTATTATTAAACTCATTGTGAGTAGTGTATATTTATAAAAAAATACATACCATCTCTAATAACGGGATTAAGGTTTGAATTTTGATTGCTGAGCCAACCGTGAACAATAACAACTGTCGATAGATCACGGTTGTAGTTGGATGAAGTGATACTATTAGCGTTATTGACTTCTAATGTTTGGGAATTTTTAGGGTTACGCCTGTATTTCAAAATACGTTATAATAATCATCTTTTGTAAATTAATGATTTAACATTATCTTTGTTAATAAAATACAACGAATTATACCTTGTGTATAAGTTGTAAACGTTGTTTGCGGGATTCCTAAGAATATTTTTTAAAGCCTTTATGTCAACTTTCGCTTCCAAATCCACTAGATGCAATTTACCGTTACCGTCTGGAAACTTTATCAACCGAGGGTATTTTCCATCCACATTGTTAAGTGATGTACTGGGCACGGTTAAAACTAAACTTAAGAAAAAAAACTATGAATCAAAGAAATTGTTACTTTTTAAGGCACATTTAAAAAATTTAGATTATGAATATATTAATAAATAGCACATTTCATAACCATAAAGATAATCCAATCTAAATCTCATAATGAAAAGTTTTTTTTTTTTCAAAACAATTTTAAATCTTAATAGTAGTATGAAATATAGTTAATATCTAAAGAAAATTATTTTTTACGGATTAAAACTTGCGTATCATTTGGTTACATTTTTATTTTAACCCAACGTTTCAAATGCTTTACGCGAGTTTTATTTCGTAAAAAATAGTTTTATTTGAAATGTGTACTCGTGAAAATCTAAGAAAAAACCATATTTAAATTTATATATTTTTAGTATAGGCAGGTGGGTCAAAAAGTGCGTGGAACTGGCGGTATGGAGGCGGAAAATGTCACTTTTTGTACCTGCACTTATAACACTCATTGAGGGTATAAACTGAAAATTTTATTAAAATCAGATAATTACTAATTAAGAAACACATCCATAAAGAAGCCGATCTAATGTTTTAAGGGATAATGAGCCTCATTATAACTGGAGGACACAACGCTTCATTATTAGATAAATTGCGACATACTGTCAAGGTGAAAAAGCTGGGAAAAACTAGCCAAAGGTGTGCTTCTTTTGCATGATTATACACTGTATTGTACACTATATTATTCACATTTCACAAGTTGAGATGGCTGCTGTTCAAAAAGTAGGCTTTGAAATCTTGGAACACCCTCCTTATAACTCAGATCTAGCCCCTAGCAATTATTATTTGTTCTCATAAATAAAAAAAAGAGCTCAAGGGAAGATATTTATCTAAATTTTTTAAAGACAAAGTGAAATTATTATTTTGCGAAGGCATTATCAAATAGTTTATAGGTCTGATAACTGTGGTAGAGTAAAAGGGGTATATACTGAAAAGAAAATAATTTTGAGTTTTGTTTCTAATAAAACTTAAAATATTTTTTATTTATCCTCCGTTCCGCAAAATTTTTGGCCCACCCTCGTACATTATATTTGTATACTTCTGATTTATTTTGACTCCTATTCAAGATAGAACTTAATCACTTTATTCATGTTAAAATTCGTTACTTTTTATATTAAAAGACACAGAAAGACAATATTTATAAAGCTAAATTTTAATGACGATTACAATATCTCTTTTCTAAAAAAAAAAAATACAAAATAGTAGTACGTACCCGAGACACATAATAAAATAAAAAGGGTCTTCATTCTTCGCGATTTGCAAAAGATCTGAGCAGTGAATGCTTACGGAACATTTTTATATTATCATATTTCTAAGTTTATTACTATTATCATTTATAATTACTTTTATCTAATCCTTATTTTTGTTTCACGATATGACGTGCAAAAAATAAAAATGTCTTATTTAAGGTATTTTTCCATATATATATATATTATCATCTAAATAAAATTACGTATATTTTGCTTTACTTTTATTTATTTAAAATTTATTGCACAAAGTACAATGTTAGAAGGGGTATCTTCGTCCAGTATTAACACGATAAAGCCCGGAACTAAAAAGATAAAAAGATAACAATACATACATAATATCAGTGTAATTCAGTGTAAGTATCAAGTTTTAGTTTTAAAATATTTTATCGATGTTATTTCTTTAAAACAATTTTCTTCTCTATTGAAATAAAATATTAAGGTAAAACAATTACAAGAAGACAAGATTTATACAAAATCATTGTTATATACCAACGATCTATTGATATCTCTTATTAACAAAATTTTGAAAAAATTAAAATTTTTACCCTTTCTTATTAAGGTTATTATTGCCCATGGACAAACTACCTCCGCGGCAAGAGTTAGTACTAATCTGAAGATTATTGGAGCATTGCCTGCCGACTAGGTGGTCGTGAGTTACCGTTGCTGCGAAGAACTCCCAAGCCCGATTGTGGTTGCACAAGTTAGCAACGCAACCAGGTTGTGAATTACCACCGTTAGGAAAGAAATCAACTTTAGCAACAGCAGATCCAATTCCCAGACCAATCGCTGAGCCATCAGTGTGTATAGCTTCAGTGTATATTCCGTCATTAGGATTAAAGCGGTTTCTGTTTGTATTCCATAGAGGTCCAGCAGGATCCAAACCTTTAAATAATGGATTAGTAAAGATACTCCAATAACTATAATGAAATTAATGTTCAAGAAAATTTTGATATATGCAACACGATAAAAAATATTTCTTAATAAAAGAAAATTCAGAATATGTATTCCAATTTTTATTTTTATAAAAAATGAAATCTTTACAGTTTTAGTGGATTTGGGTGGATCTATTCATTTTTTTTTTTACCTGTAATACGTGCTACTCTTCCTCCCAATTCTCTACCAGCGTTTGCAACAAGGTGAGCGCCTAAGCTGAATCCTACCAAGTGCATGGTATTGAATGGTGCTCCAGTAACACGGTTCAGAAAGTTAAGAAATCTACCCAATCCTCTGCCTGCATCAGGTACTCCAGAAACAGAAGTTGGGTAGGTAGACATAGCTAGCCTTCTCCAGTCCACAACAATAACGTTCACATCGCTTTTACCCAGACAAGCTAAAATTAAACACAAGAAAACCCTAATTTTATTTAATATGATAGTCATCGATTTTTTTTCTGTTACGTAAATTTTTAATGTGCTTTTAAATATCATATCATTGTACTTACCATCTCGGATGACAGGATTAAGATTGGAATTTTGATTGCTAAGCCACCCGTGGGCGACCACAATAGTTGGTACTCTAGCATTAAAGTTGGATCGAGTGATACTACCTTCGTTATTCATTTCTAAATTTTGTGAATTTCTTGAATTTCTCCTGTTTTTTTTTTTTGGAAACAACAAATTATTGAACATAGATCGATGAACCGATGTTCAATGTTTTTTAATTTATCAGAAATTTTAAATGTATAATACTACAATATGTAATTTCAGTTGACACAAGAAAAGTAATTAAATTAATTATTTTTAAATAATATGCTTTAAAAAAAATACATAATTTATGCTACATAATATATGCTATATATAATTTAAATAATATAGCAAGTATTTCTTTTGCGTAAGTTATTATTACAACTTATAATTACGTATAAATTACATTAGACTTTTTTTTTAAATTATATTAATAAATCCTTAAAAATGTGTATATTCTAAACATATTAAGTTTCAATTTAAAACAATTTTTGAACATACCTCGTATAGAGCAAATACTTATTGTTATTAGAATTCCTAGCAATATCATTCAAAAGGTCAAAGTCAACTTCCTCTTCTAAGTCAACGAGGTGCATGTTGCCATCACCGTCAGGCATTTCGATAAAACGTGGGTACACTCCATCGCTCAGTACATTCTGACGGGGCATCGCAGACACGGTTAGAACTAAAATATAGTTCACATAAATATAATTATTTTCGACTAGAACTAAATGCGTAAGTCATTTCCGTATATAGGTGATATAAATAAAAATTTGAAAAAAAGAGATATCGAACCCATATTCAAAAATTCATAAACATGTTGGTTACAGTTAAATTGAAAATATATGAAATTAATAAGTTGAATTAAAAAATTCAGTTACTAATTTAATGAATTTAGAGCTATAACGGTTTGATTTACAAATAAATCTTCTTTGAAGAAGACAATTAAATATACATACCCGTACAAAACAATAAGAGCAAGAACGTCTTCATATTTCACACTCTGAACTTATTCACATAATGTGCTTAAATCTTTATTTATATATCTCTAAATTTATCATCGTCAACTGATAGCAAAGGATCATTGTTTTTTTTATTATATTTATTATCGTTACATATTGTCATTAATCGTAACGGATGTCATTTAATCATAATATATTTAGTAAACTTGGCTCGAATAAATGGTAATCGGTTTATATATTTTTATATGATTATACAAAAATATCTACACAATATTACTCAGATATTTGTAAACAACAATATTTTTAAGTTGGAAAATGAATTGAAAATATAATCTTGTTAAACAGTTCTAACAGTTCAATAAACATATAACACGAACATGCGTTGCACATAAAAGTGATAAGTACGGAGATTTGGAAAGAAGAATGTAAAAAAAGTCTTATCTTTATAAACTATATGAAATTGAAACTTGTGTGCAAAACAAAGAATATTAATACTAGGAGTTTTGTTAATTGTTGGTATCGTAGTGTGGGTTATTGTGTCAGTACAACATTATTTAATTTTTCTACAACAATTCAGGATAGAAGGCGTATTGACTCCTTCTATTTACAGTATTAATTAAATCATTTGCTAAAGTATTTGATACTATATAGATTAAATATTACAAAAATATTTAAACTCAAATCAAATTCTCTTTCTCAAAACTGAGTTTATACTCATAGTTCTATAGAAGCTTCTAAAAGAGTTTGTATTAAAAAAAAAAACTGAAATTTCGAAACGATCAGACGGTGAGATCGGTCGGTGAGAATTAAATGTAGTAGTCATATTTTTAAAATCAATGACTAAATAGAGTTAATAAACCTGATATCATTGGATGGAAGTGAGAAAATGTTAGAGAAAGCGAATCAATATACCGCCTTAACACCAGCAGATAATCATACCAACCAGACAGCTACTATCCAATGCTAAATAGATAATGTATGATAAAATTATAAAATTTAATAAATGTTGGTGTAGCACTGATTGTAAAAAGAAAGATATAAGGGATTAGCAATAGTAATCGATACAGTAAATGGATAATTTATTATCATCGTTCCATCAATTATGATATATTTTATTTAATGGGAATTGTTTTTAATAATTATTAAAGAATATTATTGGGGTTTAGGAAGTATGATTATACCATAAACGTTAATTCTGTAGGAACTATGATCATTGAACTTAAGATATTGTTTATTTTAAACTTAGTTAAATAATTTAAATCATTGAAATTTGTGTTTTTCTTTTGTAATATAATTGCCATATTACTATATATTTTTTTAATGTGTTACTAAACTCCCGAATATAGATTTGATTTAAAAGCTTATCTAAATGTGTTTTGCTTGCAAAAAGTTAAAAAAACATCTTATTTTTTTTTTACTGAATGTGAAATGTTTGAGTGTTTTAGGCGAAGTTCTAAAATAACATATTACCATCATTATCAGGAGTTGCAAATACTGAAATTAGTTATAATATTTATATTTAAATTATGATTCCTAAAGAATGCCGCTCATGTTGTATTATAAACCATTGAAAACATTCCCTCTGGGTGATATATGGTAGTTTATGGATTTTTGATTAATGATTACTTCGTATCTTTTGTATTTATATTTTTATTGATACAATAAATAGTTTCAATAAATACTGAAGTTACACACCTATAAATATCTTTTTTGGAAAAAAATATTGTTGTTCTTACTTTAAAAAAAAATTACCTTACTCTTTAAATATTATAACTTGTATACCGCCAGAAATCTCGGCAATACAATAATACCAGGCTTCAAATATAGCATCAGTCGAGAAACAGGACAAGCAGGACAATACGCCGAAGATTCAGTTCTACTTGCGATCATATTAAATTTTCCCGTATCTATAAGAAACATTCTGTAATTGATAATCAATAGGTTAACCTACAAAAGAATAATAATTCCTCTGTGAATTGTAATTGTAATGTAATACCTCTGTGAAAGTGAAGAACTAAACTAATCACAAAATATTGTTCCAACAAACTTTGTTACTGTCCAGGAGGTTTCGGCAAAAGAAATTATATTTATTTCATTATACCTAATCAGCCCTGCAATAAAACATAAGAATTATTATAAAGATCTAACACTTTAAAAGCGATTATATGAACAGACTAAATATAATCATAATCACAATTAAAATCATATTCGGAAATGGTTCATCGAAACCACTTCCAAATTTCCACGAATCTTTTCTATCGAGAAAAGACTCGAAAAGGTCATGAAATTTATTTAAAAATATGTAAATTAGGTGTCGCTACGCACACAATACGTCAAATCAAAAGTGGGTAAATTGAAAATAACGTTCAAAAGAGATCATTAATAGAATAATTTAAAAAATGTTACACTGATTGTCTTTAAGAACAAACAAATGTATAAACTGTATTTCATATTGATATATTGTGAAATATATAAACAAAACAACGCATACTCCATTTATACTTCTGAAACGAATGACATCTACTATCAAATTATATTTGTTTAGTATTCTACCGATATAACAATTAATAAATTAAATTACATTTTAAGGTAATTATGAGCTGGCAACATTTAATTTCTAAAACATTAATCAATGTTACAGACTAATTATGTATTTTTAATGAGCTGTCAACAGATAATTAATAAAAATGAGAATATACAATATTCAAATCGTTAAAGAAATGAAAATTCTATGTAACATTATAAATAATCTGTTTTATGTAAGTTAACATAATTTTAGAATTTAACCACTGCACTGAAAGTGACGCAGTAAATATCTTGAGAGAGGTTAATTTGGATGCATTTAAACAGTATGCCCAACACCCTTGAATCTTTTATATTGTTATTCAGTTAGGGCTCGAATACAAATTGTCAGATAATGAGATCGTGAAAAACACTCGCCACTCATAAAGTCCTTACAGGTTTCAAGAGAAAAGGGTGCAATTCAACCATGCGATAATAACTGACACTCCGATAGTAATAAAGTCTAAATTGCGGTAAAGTAACATCAAATATATATAAACGTAGTGTTTCACATCCTGATATTATTTTTGAAATAATATGGTATGTTTTTGTACATATTGAGTTAGGTAAAATATTAAACTTTAAGTTGTTAGGACAAGTGTTTAATTTGTGATTAAGTGCTATATAACAGGTTACCGAGTTGGTTTAATTTCTATACATAACCAAATATTTGTATAAGTTATTTAGTAAAGATATATCCATCAAATTATTTCACACTTATTGTTAAACTAATTAAAACTTAATGAGTATATTTTTTATATAAACGTGTATATTTCATCAAATATAATATGCATAATAATACATAACATTTTACACATAAAAGTAATATATTATATACTTACTTTGTAAATAATTAGATAGGGTTGAAATAAAACAATATAAAACACCAATGTTAAGCAGCGGTTAACTAAGATGTTAAAATATTATTTATATCGCTTAAATCACAATGAATGTTTTCATCGTAGCCAAACTTTTGAGTGACGTTTACATATTTAGGCAATGGGTACTCACATTACTGCTTTGATCCTACTTACCATAAGGTCATCATATGGTGGGTGATCACTCGTCACGGCATAAGCCTATCATCAGATTATGTATCGCCCAATTAAAACAACCAGAATATACACATATACATATGCGGTACAGCTATAGAAAATTCTAACGCAGATGTTGGCGATATAATCCAGAAATAATAAATATGTTGCTTCTGTTAAAAATAAATAATTAACTATGCTTGTTAACAAAATAGTAGTAGAAAGGTATATCTTTTCGGGAAAGATAAAAAAGCTTGTTTTCTTTAAAAAGGCAATTTTATTTACGACTCTACTACTTTAATTATTCTGTAACGTTTACAGTTTGTTGCTTGAAATAAAATTTTTAAAGTAATGTGTTTTGTAAAATTCTTCTATTTCGCAACTACACCTTAACTGCCTTCAATGTTTATTAGATTTCATTTAAATCTTTGCCATTTTATTAAATTAAAATTGTTTTATCGAGTTCTTCTTATTTTTATATTTTACATTTTTATACCATTTTTTATACTATTTCCATATTTTTACTATCGTCATAACAACGATTACTTTATTGTATTATTTACTAGTAGATATACCTTATTAAAAAATTTAAAACTAAGAAATATAGTAACTACAAATTTTTTAAAATTACAGTTTTTGAGGTGATATGTAAATTTAAAGACAAAAAAAAGTGTCGCACCACAAAATTAAAAAAAATAAAAAAAATAAAAAAAGGTAAAGTGATTGTCAAATCAATGTATAAAAATCACAACCGAATTTGACGAAAAGCTGAATAAGTTGCTAAAATGGTTGCTGTATTATTGATTGATGTTATTTCAAAACGAAGTAACAGGTTGCAAGGTACTCGTAACTGTCTTCTTCTAATGAATTAATTCCAAAACTTATGAATGTATGGATCTATTTTATTTATCTTATGTTTGTTTTATCTTTACCGAAAGTCTCGAACTCTTTCAACATTAACTTTAACACTACTGCAAAATTGATTGATGTTTGTTGAGCTGAGCGAAGTGACGCTCTTTACTACTCAAATTTTAAACTCTTTGTTACCCTACTCCTCCTTCAATTTACAAGCTACACGCACGAAATTTTGCACACATACACTTAATGAGCAAAACTCGTTCTGGGTTGAAAATGAGCTAAATCGTAACCGTGATTTTGGAGATAATTGATAAAATGTGTCCCATAGAGTTAATATATAGAACGTTTTTGTTTCGTTCGCGCTGCGTCGCGAGGCTAACCCCGCTTCCTTGTACCTAGTATATATATCTCATTTAAAAAGTCTCAGAGTATAATATATAATAATAAAGTTTTTAAATATGTGAAAAAATAGTACCCCTTTGGTCTTTTAATTGGGAACAATATACTTGTTCAATTAATAAAAATAGTTCGTGTTGAGAGTAGGCCTGATTTTTTCAACATCTAACCCCTGCCTACTGAAAGTAGTAATAAGAACGATAAGCAAATGACTGCGATAAGACTGCTAGACGCTAGATGACGTTCAACATAAACTTATATATTTTGAAAAATTTTGTACTGAAATATTTTTAAACGTTATATATAGTAACAATTATTTGTTTTACATAAACTTTTTATCGTTCCAAAATATATATTAAAATTTTATGGATTTACATTATTTATTGTATTTTCAATATAGAAAAGGTATATTTTATTGTTAATTAAGTATTACAACTTACAAGTATAATTCTAATCGATCAGAATGTATTTATTATTTTTCTTATAAAAAATATAAAGTTTCTTTAGGGTTACGTAAATGTACTGTAGATTTATTTATTTATTGCAAAACCAAAATAAGATATAAGATGAGCAGACTTTAGGCATGGTGGTATTTTCTGCCAGTCAATATAATATACAAGCTGTTATAGGCGAAGTTACTACTTTCGTTATACTATTTATCTCTTTGATTAAATAAAATAAAGAAACTAGTTCCAGTTCATTTAGTAAACCGTTCCGTTAAAACCAAAGAATTAATTTTACTCCTAATGTAACTTAATGTCACTAGATGTGGATGGCCAACGATTTTTTTTTCTTTATTTTTAAAGGGTTTTTTTTTTAATAATGAATATGTCACCCCTATGATTGATACAAATAGATGAAACATCATCATTTCAGCCACAAGACGTCCACTGCTGAACATAGGCCTAAAAGAAAAAATAAATAATAATAATAAATAATAATAATAAGGTAATTTTAATTATATCATAATTAAAATTACCTTAAACGACTTATTACATTCCCGCAACTTCAAACACAAAATAATTAATTTATAAAGAATTCTAGAGGTTGGCCAAAGATGACTTATATTAAAATCACGGCGTTTAATTACAATTGTTTTTTAAAAAAATTAACGACACATCGACATCTGGTGTAATGTAGATGTCGCTAATTTTACCTTTACAATTTGTTTTACTAATGAATGTTTTTAATTATTATGTATATTACATTAATTTACTGTGTATGTGTTGAATTTTGTAAAAGTTACATTATATTTAATTTGAAATTTCAGATAAATATTTATTGTATTGATTATAGGTTTATAAATATATTCTAAATTAAAAAATAGGTAAATACATCAATTTGCCTAACTCTGATCGCTGTGACATGAAATATAATATATCTTTTGGTTTTTATGTCAGACATTTAAATAAACATTTTATTTATCGTTGAACTACCTACCTACCTTGAATCATAAATCAATATATGCGTTATGCTAAAAAAAAAAAATATTGCTGAAAATACGTGTAATTTTGTTATTACAGATTCTACGTAAAAAAATTTGCAATATATACCATGTCTTTATTTTGAATATACATATGAACATTATTTGATCACATATGAGAATGTATAATTTCATGATTAATTGAAAAACTTTTATATCATTTACCAAAAAGATAGAAGTCTTTTTAACTAATTAATTTTCGGAATAATACTTTGAAAATAACACCGTAAATTGCATGCTGAGACAGTAAAATAAATGGATTGGAAGTCACTATATTCAATATAAAGCAAATAAACGACGTTATTATCGTCCGATAAAATGAGAAAAGAGTTTAAAGGTGACCAGGATCAAAAATGAGAATATTATATTATAACTATTATTACATTTTATTAATATACTTTAACTTATATACACTTAACATATATTTTAATAAAATAATTATGACACTGTTGTTACAGTACTCTTTTTTAATTATTATAATCGCTGGATTTTAGTTCATTTAGGTGAAACCAACAAGAGATGGTATACACAATCAAAAGCAATTCAGAAAATTTAACAAGCGATGAACTTCTTGCTATGTTGAAGGCAAAGATCTAACCTAAGCGAATGACGTCAGCTAGCTGAGTCGATATTTCTATTTGAATAGCAATGAGATCCAGTTAAAGTTTCTGATGGGCAATTGAATTAGCATTAACCAGCTATTACACGCTCAGTTGATTGCACTCTTTATAAAACATTCTTAATTCTGTACATTTTTTTAATAAAATACTTATTTGAAAAAGATAGAATTAAAAGTGTGTCCTTAATTTTTTGTTATAGTAATACATTCATTTTAAGCAGAACTAAATTTATATGTAATTTATTTTGATTTTATTATAATATAAGTAACTTTCAAAGCGAGTTAATAAGAATAAGAGTAAATATGATGAAGCTGATAAGCAAATTTAGATAAGATCTTTCAAGTTTAAAAAAGGTGCATAATTAGATAAAAGTTTATTATTTTGTAATATGTAGTAGAAAATATTAATACCGAAAAAAATGCAGTTCTTTCATGAATCCAGATAACTGGGTGGGCATCAAAGCTACCGATAAGCGAAATGAGTTCAAGCCTCTGGGAGGTAGTTTAGTCTGGGGAAATTCATTTAATTTAACGGTACATTTTTATACACATGCACGGAATACGAGCTCTGAAGTCTTTGTGCCCTATCTTTTTAATTTAAAAACAAAACAGGTTACTGCGTATTTGTAAGGGTTGTAATTGGTTAAATTTGTATCTTTAATAATAATAATAATAATAATAATATATGCCACTACAAAATATGATGAAATAGAAATATGAATATTTAAGCTTTCATATTTTTAATTATTTTTATTTGAATATTCTGAATAAAATATAAAATAAAAAAACGTTGGTAATCAATTTAAACCATTGTTCATATATATAATGGTATATAATATGATTACTTACAGAGGTAACAACTATTTAAAAGAGAGGAGAGAGCATATATTTATGCAAAAGACATTGAAAACAGGCCGATTAGAATATTGGTTGTCAGTGCGAAGACGTTGCCGACGATTATGTTAAGAGTAAGAGTAATAAGTCTTATATCTAAAATTAGTCATACCATAGGCATAACTAAATTTTAGTAAGGTCATTGAACGTCTTACTTTATTCATATCACAGCGAAATTCGTCAGCAATCCTAACTTAGGCATTATTTGTATGCTATAATTTTCTCAATGATCTAAGTAGCTTGCAGATTGCAGAATTGGAACATAAACATTTTAAAGTTGAATTAACAGCGGATTAAAAATATTTAACTGTAATTCTATGGTGATAATTAGATAATTGGATAACAATAAACATTGTAATATAATTAGCCTTAGTGTTAGTGTTAACTTATGACATAGAGAAAATGGATCATAATAAAATATCCGATATAATCAGATATGTTGGCCTTCGGTTTTATATAAAAAAGGAAGTAATTGACCAATCATATCACGCAACCGATGCTTTTTTCCAACAATTTTTGCATTGGACTAATGAGTTTGCTATGGAAATAAACCTAAGTAAATGCCAGGCAACTATTATTGTTAGTTACCAACAGTGGGACAAATAATGGCCATATTGACTTAAATTCTTTTCCGAATTTTATTTGTACAAAAATATCTATATTTCTTCTTTTTTGTATGTAAACTTTCGTGATCCATGACTACTATTAAATATAATTATACCGTCTGTACTCACGTTATTACTATCGAAATTTGCCCGACTAGTTTCGAACCCATTTGGGGTCCTTGTCATGAGTTTTGAGCATGTCGAAATCGCCCGTTCTACTTTTCTTCCCAAAAAAGTTTTAGAATCTTCTTAGACAGCGTTATTAGTTGGCTTCACCAAGTTTGGAAATGTAAATTTTTTAGTGCATTTCATCTATTGTTAATACTTAAAACTTCCTTAACTATCGGGCAGTTTACATTTGGTTAATTTGTTATTAATGCATATTCTTAAAGAAAAATTAAATTAGAGTTTAAAGGGAATAGCGTTTACCCTATTTTCTTTAAAAAGATTAAAATTTATCATATAATTTATATTTTTTATTTTTACTATTTTATTAGTATCTATTATTTTTTGAATTAAGACTTTATCAGTAGCAGAATATAGCACATAGTAAAAGAGTTTAAAAGAAAAGAACTATAAAGCAATAAATGGTGTTGTATAGCCAAATTTTTAAAAATCTGTGTTAGTTTTTAGAAAACTATCAGTTTGCATCAGAAAATTTGTTCCAAATGACTACTAAAATGTTTTGTTTAAATAAGTTTTATAACTGACCAAAGATTTAATAAAATTTTGTTATTATTTTTTTGTTATTAATATTTTATATAGGTTTTTTAATTTGAGAGTGATATATCCAGATGACATGATTTCCTCGTATTTAGAATGTTAATTATTTTCTCTATTATTAATACTTAAGATGAATTAACTAGGAGTAAGTAGGCTTGGATTTTCGCGATGTCATTTTTGGTGACAGTTAGTAAAATAATTAATTATTCAAGTATTTTATAAAAAACATAATAAGAGAAGAACGTTGAGTATATTCTTTGGAAAGGTTTTGACAGGTTCCTATCGCAGCTTGGTTTGACATCTAATGAAATTCTTTTTATATAGAAAAACTCTTAAAAGTTAAATACAAGTTAAACTGGAAAATAGCAAATTATGTTTAATCTATGAGTAATTGGTACCGTAGTCTTTTGTCTATCAATATTCTATAGGTAGTATGATTGCTAATCATTTATTTAAATATAACTTATTATTTGTTTTTTTTTTTTAAATTATCATAATGTGTTAAACAACAACTATATTCTTGACAAAACTTGAGCAATTTTGTATATTTATTAAAAAAGTAACAAATTATGAAAAAAAAACTTCAGCAAGAAGAATTTAGCCTTTGCAAAATTGTAGTAATCCATTTATTCGTTACGAGGCTTAAACATTTTCTTTGTACTCAGAGACGAAAATGGCAAATTTTACCCTCCCTACAAATAACCTAAAGTCCGATTCTGTCATAAAAGTCACATCTTTGTGAGTAACGAGATAACTTACGAAAAAGAAGTTTGGCAGCTTTTTTCCCCCGCTACTCAGAAAATTTTATGAATATTCCGAATATTTATTAGACTTACACGAATATGAAAAACATATCTCTTATAAATAAAAAATATTAAAGTAATAATGACGCAATACTTTGAACAACATAATTTACGTATTTAAGTTAATTGAATTTAAGTATTTTGTAAATTTGTTCTATAATACCACCAGTTGTTATTGTCAGAATTTTCTTTACATTCTTATAATTCCATGCAAGTAAAGTACATCACGGTGTTGTAATTTGCTATTATTGAACGGATGCAACTATCCTGTTATCGATCACGTAACATAAATATATAAACAAGATCACAATAGTTGCAACACGGGACTGAAGGAAGCCAAACATTCGATTGTCGAATGGCTACCCCCATGTAAACACCTTGTCTAGAGTAAACATCCACTGTAAACGTGCGTCAGCTCAATTGAAAGCAATATAAGTCACATCTTAAATCTCTGATCGTCATTGTTCTCCAATATATACACAGTCATCATTGTCCATTTCTCTGCTTACAATTAAACTATATTAATATAGCAATACTTCGTTAAAATAGTTTAGAAATAGTTATTTTAAAATAATAAATATTTAGAGATTAAAAAAAAATACAAATGTATTTCAAAATAAACGTAAAGATACTTAGGGCTAAAGTAAGAGTCCTTGAAAATATTTAACGGAGGTTGGAGCCCCGGTGAAGACAGCAAGACGGCTTGAGCAACAGAGCGTTTAGCAAAACTCTTCAGAGCTGTAACGAAGCTTGTTAGTGTACTTTTGTTAGACGATTGTCAGCTGCAGTGAAGACACCTTTTGAGCAAAGGCCGTGGAAATGGAACTAATGAGTTCTCTGTTGTTATATGCAGTAGTAATACTTCTGCCACAAGCGTTTGGTAAGTTCCGCTGCTTTATCATAATAATCCTTTACTTCGTTTAATTTTGCCTGACACCGTGACATAACAAAAAAGTGAAAATTCTCACTTCCATATACTATTATCCTGTTAAAAGCATTCTATATACTATTATCCTTTTAAAGAAAATATTCATTAACAATTTCTATATTTCAGGACGTTCCAGTATAAAAGTAACTTATAATTCTGGTTTTAATGATTCAGTTATTATAAAAAAGAGACCATTTATGGGACAGAACATACTTCTCAATGTTCATTCACCGGTTATGATTAGTAAAGTTAGTGACCTTCAGTCAGTTTTTATGGATCCAACTTGCAGAGGATGCTTTGGATGTATGGAGCGATCAATTAAGGCTCACAAAGTGCATAACCAAAAAAAAAATGTACAAAATATTCAAAAGGAATTAAGTATACAAGATAGAACCAAACGCGACAAACGAAAAGTTAATATAGACAAAGCCGTATCAAAACACGAAAACAGAGGAAAGAAACCGAAATCTAAAATGAATAATAAATCAGTTACCATAATCAAATATAATGATAAAGATAAAGTATATGCTTTAAAAATAAAAGAAACATATTCACATATATTGGAACACAATACATCCCAAACGATATCATCATGTCAAGTATATAGCGTACAAAAATCTTCTCCGTGTGATTCGCAAGAAGCTGAATTCATTTTGTCGGGTTCGAAGAAGAAAATGAATAAGAAACACAAAAAAGAACAAACTAAACGTGAAACGACTGTGTCTGAAGTGAAAGCTACTGTAATTGCTCCTATATTTAGGAAACGTCAAATAGATAATTCCCAAGTTCCAGAGCATATAATGACGTCGGTAGAAGAAATATACTAGATAAAAATTTGTAAGAGTATTATAGTAATTAGGTAGGATTTTAAGTAGAAATATCTACAGTACTTTTTACAAACTTAAATGCTACATAAAGTCTTATTTTTTAATAAGATATATATTATTTAAGATACATATAATGGTTACTTTAGAATACCATTTTTTATGATAAATAAGCCAAAATTTATTATTTAATTATATCATATATTTTGGCCATTCTGCGTATATCAACAAAATAAATAAGCTGTTATTGGTCAAATATTTATATTAATACTTATTTCAATAGTATCATCTATTGTTACCTTATATGCTTGCGGTGTAATTAATTATTACCACGTGTGGTAATGATTAACAATGCGCAATTTGTCATCCGCAATATAGTATAACACTACATATACAGACTTCGCTTTCTGTATTTATAACTAGTCATGTTATAATGGTCAAGCGTATATATCGATTAAATGTTTCAGTCTTATACTTTCAGAATTAGTCTTTATAATTATATTTAAGATATTTTTAAGGTTTTATTTCTCAAAATACTTAGTACTTAACTTTATAACGAGAGGTGTCATCGGTACTGACTGGTTAAGTAATATTTAAGAGTTCCTACTTTTTTTAATTCGATTTTTTTCATTGTGTAATTACAATTTTGAGTTTGATTATTCTAATTATTAACCTAAAAAAAATATTCTTCTAGTTACTTAATGTGTTAATATCAATAAATAACGTTTTAAATGAACTTATTTTTAAATATATGCTCGTAAATTATTAAGGAAAATATATACATTAACCACTTAATTTGTAATAAATCGCCTAGAAATTGTGTTAATGTTTTATTATACATTATAATTTATCTTTTTAATTAAGATATAAGCTTGTAACAACAGAAAAGAAACTCTTAGGCCATTGTCTACCGTCAAATAGGCAGTCGACATAAAAAGAATGAAACTAAAGCTAAGAAAGTGGAATGAAAAACTTGTGTCAAAAGGATCACGTACCACATCAAGTTTTCCGATATCAGCATTCGTCTGAAAAAGTTGTGTTAAGTCAGACGAGATAGTTGGAGTAAACTATCCTTAAAGTCTTTATTAAGAAGTTTGAAAAGGCCTCGAAAGATATTAACAACTATAGTAATTACTGGATAATGATGACTTTCAAGACGAAAAAATATTAAGAGCGGTTTTATTAATAGTCAAATTTAAATTTTTGAGTTAAACATCATACTAATAGTTGATTGCCGATAATAGATTTATATAAAATAATAAGATTTATAATTTGAAATAAATAATAACTATATACATATTATATTAAATATTCGAGCTGAAAAAGGCAAGACTAATTAACAAGACGTAATTGATGATATGAGTCTTATAAGACATTTTTGGTATAAATTATCTTAATTATGTTGCTATATAAATATAATATCTATTACTATTTTAAATGTTTATTGAAATTAAAAATATGTTTTTCTTAACAACATAAATATATTCCAATCTATAATATTCAATATATATTTTAATGTCATTGAAATATACATTTTTTCATATAACTTTTGTAGAAAAAACCATCACAAAAAAAATAACAATAAAATATAACATATTAGATATCCATTGGAAATATTCCTAGAAACAAGAATTTTTTCTGATTGGTTATTGCTGAAGCATTTGTTACAATACGCATTTTCTTTATTGCTTTTGATTATATGATTGTTTGATACTTAACGATGCTATAGAGATATCGTCTCATTATGTTCATTTTTTTATATACTTGTTGTTAACAGCGACTTCTCCTGCCCACAACAATACTAAAATAATGAAAATCTGTCAAAGGAAAATTTAGGGTTTTTAATGGCAAATAGGATATTTTGTATTTTAATTGAAATTATAAAGCACAGAAAATAGACTTTAAATTATAAGTAATTATATCAATACATCCAGTAGTTTTCTATTGACGATTAAACACAGAAGAAGATAATAAGATAATCAGAAAAATAAATAAAGTTCAAACGTTTTAGTCTTATTGCTTAATTTTTTTTTACATTATGTTTAATATATGTATGAAAGTGATGTACTAAAAATGATATAACATTTTTCATTTTTTATTATGAAACAATCATTGCAGATTTATTATTGTACTTGTTAATGTTTCGTTGATTATCAACATTTCTAAATTAGAATATACTTCTTTATCTAACCAGATTTGGCAACATCACCCGCGCCTTCAAGTTTGATTTTTCACTTGAAATTCTAGACTTTGATAGCTTAGGGTCATTGTATAAAAATAGTCTTGATGTCTGCTATCTATTATTATTTAATTAGCAGTTCACATTATAAACTTGTTATATAAAAAGTTTACCTTTAAATTGTATATATATAGTTAAAGTTTAAAATATTGCGGAACCACGAAAACAATCTTTGTGAAGGTTAAATATAAATAAGGATATCGTTTGAGCCTATTTGTTGCCAAACTTTATGTGGTACGTGATCCTCTTAAAAATATATTTTATATTCACTTGCTACTTTTTGTTACACAAATTATATTCCCATTTTGCTTTTACATAATTTGCGTATGAGAACCAGTTCTTATCAAGTAATATTTTTCTCTAAATAATAATATTATAAATGTATTCTTTACTAATATCTAACAATATTTTCCTTGTGACTGGTTAAGGTTTCTTTAAGTTTGAAATATATATATATAATATAAATAACGAAAAACTCATCACTCAATTATAAATTTTGTAAGGAATCCTCAAAAAGTTTTTTAATATAAAGTTCATTTGTCTAAAACATCTTGAGTTACAATCAGGTCTTTAGTTTGATTCAATTCAATAAAATTTAAGCAGAAATTCTTAATTGCTTGCACAGCTGACTTTTAAATATTATCTATTTATTATTAAGCTTATTACCAATTAAATTATATTAAAGAATGAAGTTCTTTCTTTAAATATGAAAATTTTGTCTGAATTCAAAATAAATCGCTTATTAATATTGTTTTAGTTTAATTACTAGTTGTTCATTTTTGTATATATCAATAATTAAATATTAGATTAGATACATACAATTGATTCATGTCTACTGATTCGAATTAATGGAATATAATGAAACGTACACTATCAAATATATAATATACGTGTCCTTAATAAGATGATATCTGTGTAGTATCATCAAACATCCAGCTATCATATAATAAAAAGCAATAATGAAAACGAGCATCGTAACAAATGCTTCAGTAAAAATCACACAGACGATATCATGTTTAGATGAAATACATAAGATGTCGAAAATATATTTAGTTCTTTTCAGCTGTATTACGTTGTTTTGAAGGAACATTTTAATAGAGATACAATTACTTAGTACATCACTTTGAAATATAGCAGTACAATACTTTGAAATATATACAGCAATTATGTAAAGAATCATTAATTCAAACCGTGTCTCATAATATGTCGTTAGTGTGACAGGTGTCGTCAACATCCTCATAATTACAGCCAATTACTTCTTGTTTATGTTGACACATTAATTTCATACATTTCGCAGCGTTTTCAAGTTAATGTGACTTTAAATGTGTTTATCTTTTAAAATATGTTTTTCATCACAGAAGATATTATTACTTAGCTTAGAAGAGATATAATTTTACGTTATGTTATTTCTGTCGATTATTTGGCAGAATGTGAGTGGATACTGAACGAGTTTTCTAAAAGATTGAAGGCGACCAGCGAGTAGTTTAGATTAGAAAAGTTTTGCAGCTTGCCCGGGACAAATAGCTCTACTAATACTACACATTTCGGCCGTTTGAAGCAAAAATCGATAAAAACACATTAGTAGATCGGATAAATACGACGAAATTTGTGAAGTAACGTTTATGCAAGCCCTCTATTAGTTTTTATGTCAGTATAATGACACTTGCTAGAAAAAGAACCTTTCACAGTCACAATATTACGTGCACTGGTTTTTGTGTAAGTAAAAGTCGCTGATATTGCGAGGTCGGGAAGTCTTTTAGAACAGATGTCAGTTATTGTTGCGGTGCAATGTTCGTAAGAGCTCTCCGAAATTGAAAAACTAAACAAAGAGTCAAATTAAACAAGGTTTGAAAGAATTTGGGTTATTTTTGAAAAATTTTAATTATTATTGAATATTGTTGTCATTGAAAAATTTAATACCTTTGTTAATGACCAAAAATAATGTGTATTATTCTCAATCAATGTTGAATGCTGACGATTTTTGTTGAATTTTATAAAAGAGCTGACAAATTCGAAAAAGCTTTTTTAAGATAGAAAAAATGATACTAACCCTATGAAAATTATTAAAATTAAAACACATATTGAACTGGGATGCTTAAGTTAAATTATTTATGTATATAGTTTAACATAAGCAATATTAAGTTCTATAAAGCAGAATAATTTCAGATTTGTGGTTTTCTTATCTTCCAAAATATAATAATAATAATAAACACTTATCAAATATTTATTACATATTAAAAAAATGTTCTAATTTCTAATTATAGTTTAAAAGACGACTACAATCATTACACTTATATTTTATGATTTATTTCAAATTAGAATTCGCACCTATACATTATAAATTGTGAAAAAATAATCGTATAATAAAAATAGATTCGCATATTTTATTAAATCATATTTGTGTATAAAAAAAAAAGGTTTGCTATTTGTATATATTGTTTTTAATTATTTTATATAACGTATAATATTACACAGTTTACGTCAAGAATTGATTTAAATACTTTAAGAACAAACTAAAATGGAATGGAATGTAAAACTTCGAATTCTATGCCAGAGTAAAGCACAAAGTTCTCTAGAGGTAATTATTGTGCCTGTAATTATACATCTTCTTTGTTCATATGTGAAACACCTGACAGTGTTCTAGTCAAAGGTTCATTCATTCATTCATTTCTTGGATCTGGATCATTTTTCGAAACTTCTGTTTACATTTTATGTTTTAATACTTAAATTATAATCTGTTATACTAAAAAAAAATCTAATATGCTATTGGTTATTGAAATACATTTTATTTAATTTTTTTTTACTAAATTTACGCAGTAACCTTTTTTTTATAACTAAATTGAAAATGTTTACGTTAGTTCGCTATTAACTGACTAGCGTATGACCTAGTTCTAAAAAACATTAATTACTCTTTTTTTTTATAGCAATGAGGCATGTGCCTAACAACACGACACATATTTTACTTTTATTTTAACTTACATTTCATAGCATATTTGGTACAATAAATGAGAGCTTATTAAGTTACTCGTTCTCAATGTAGAACAGTGCTTTTATAGCTCGTCTGTAACTTGTTGAAGTTATAATTAACTTGTTGGACCACAAAATTCTGGAGTGAATTACTCAACTTAATATGCTGTAATTTAAATAATTATATTTGGTTTACCGAGTTAATTAGAAAGACCAATCTTTTCTACTTTAAGTAGTGTATTTACTAAGTAGATGTTTAAAAATTTTAAATTTGTTTATCTAAATTTGTTAAATTTGAATAAAAGTCATAATAATAGAAGTTTTTACATTACTATGATTAATTACTTGTCTTTCTATTACATATAGGTGTAAAAAAATTCTAAATTTTATTATTCTAATATATTTGGATTATAAACACAGTTGAACTTTATCTGATTTATAATAAAAAGTAATTAAGCTACTAAGTGAAGTAGTTAGACAGGTAAGCTACTTGTAGATAGAGAATAGAAAACAGGGTTTCTTAGAAACTGCAGTTGAATTTTACAACTCGCAATGCGGCTCTTTTATTCGAGTCTTAACGCTGCTTCTTTCGTTTTTTACGTTTTCGATTCCTTTGAATTTTTCTGCTAAGCGTAATGACAGGGAGTTTAACTTTAAATTAGCAAGCAGCTAACGAGTGATTTTGGAAGTTATTCTTATTAATTCTTAATTCTTAATTCTTAATTCGTAGTTTATTTAGTTGCTATATTAACCGTTTATTAACACGAAACTCAATCTTAACAAATTATTCTTTAGAACGTATTTATATATATATATATATATTATCTCAAAATTATCCGAATTAAAACAACCAGTAAATTTTTAACCATGGAATACTACAAGAACGGGTTTCGACTTTTTAATTTCATGGTATTAAATTAATTCGACATTGGAGTTCACAGCGTTGGTACAGCGATGCGACGGAAGTTCAGACATAGCAGTCTAGATTTTTTTATGTTATCCTGTAATTTTCTGAATCCTCCTGATTTCCACAAAAATCGCGGTGGTGCAATGTATTCCTATTTCTTTTCTTGAAAATGCGGATATTTGCAATTTTGATTTTAAGAGAGGAGCACCTAAACAAGCTTGAGCGCCACCGAAACTTTTACATACGGTTCGTGGACATTCTTGTTTGGGCTAAACAAATATGATCATTTAACTTATTTTTGTAAAAAGAGCAAAGAGCTCTAATAAACCTTCGCAAAATTTACCTGCTTACTGGTCAATTTTGCCGTTCCCTCTTATTTAAATCAGCGATTCAAGCTTCTTGGGGAATCGAACAATTGTACCTTTCGTTTCCACGATATTTTTAAAACTCCACCCCATCCCAATTTTTTTACGGTAATCCTTTTTTTTATCCTCGCCATTCAATTATGGAACTCTTTTACTTTGAAAGCCAGACGCGATCAATTGCTTGAAGTTTTTATAAATATTGCAAATTAAAAAGACCTTAATTTAAACTAATTGAAATAATTATAAACACTTCATTTACTTTTTTCGGTATTCTCCTATTTCTTGTCTAAGTTTTAAATAATTGTATTTGAAATTGGACTTATATTTATAGTTAACTCAAATTGGTTAAAATATGAAATAATAATATGTTTGATATATTTGAAATATAATTACTTTATTATTCTGGGATGTATTCCCAGCATGCAATTCTATCACTTCCTTGATAGTATATATTCTCAAGCCAAAGGTTGCCTGTTAAAGGTAGCTTTTTGGCAATAGACCGCCTTTGTGCAAAACCAATTACGAAGGGTTTCTTCTAAAATAATAATACTCCCTTATGGAATCTGGAATATTATAATACTATTAAAAGGATATAACTTTATTCCATCAAAAGAAATTCGTTTCTAACGGTCATAAAAACTATAACAGCGTCAGAACACAAAGTTATTTCCGCAAATTGCGTCTTCTTAACCCGTCATATAGTTTTTGTCCGTTTAGTTCAAGAATATCGAAATCTGTTGCATTAGTAGAGCAATTTGTACCAGAACGGTCGCCAACTTTTCTAATCTAAATCGCTGGATAGACGCCTTCAATCTTCGAGAAGACTCGTTCTTACCAATAAAAATACTAGTACTGTGCAACTTTAGAACACCTTCTGGCTTCATAATTTAAATATGTTCTTAAGTGTTGTATTAAAAAATGTTTGAAACATAAATACAACAAAACTTTATTTATTTAAATGAATCTAATGTAAATAATATTTTACACATGTACATGCAATAAATATAATTTGTTTAATTTAAGAGGGATACTAGTATTAGTAGATTATAAATGAAATTAACAATATTTTTTATTAAAAAGCCTAGTGGATATGTACGTACAGAGTATAATAGAAATACAATTTAATGTATTCTGAGTTTTATATAAGAGTTAAATCTAACTATATATTTTTAGTGTTTGAATTTTTGTTTTTGAAAATCGCTGAAGTTAATTCTGTACGTTTTTGTACACTCGAAATCATCGTTGAAACATACACCGCTAATACATGAAAACCTGAAATATATGCTATATAGAAGAAAATTACTTCAAGTTGTAACATAAAACACTAGAGTAATCGTATAGTCGTATGTCTGTTTTTAGCCAGATAATGTTATTTTATATTGTGCAAATAATATTAGTATCTCACTGCATATCATAATAGTAAAAATAATTATTGGAAAAATAATAGAGATATCAGATAAGTAATACAATTTATTGAGTTTCAATACTATTTGCCTATGCTATTTGCATTAGAGTCAAAGAATAAGTACACAATACAGTTTACATATATTACGAATATGTAAATTTATTCCGAATCTATTATTTTTCATTGGTGTAAACTGTTTTCAAAATAGTGAAATACGACCAAGATATACTTATTATCTGCAAGAAAAGATTTATATTAGTAAAAAATACTGTTATTTAATGTTTAATTCTTACCGTTCCACTTACCTTGGTAAAACTTTCGTAGGATATTACTGAGAATTTGTAAGCGGTCAACCGTTGAGGTTTATTTGATCTGAAGTGAAATTGTTTATTGGTTAACAGTGCCTGCAATTCTGACTATATTTCCGGTGAACTTAGGTTCGACTCGTTGTGTAATAAAAATTGTAATTGTTTTTTTAACGTTATTTATATGTAACTATTGTACAGCTATATAAATAATTATGTGTATGTATTAAGAAAAATAATTTTAAAAATTTTAGAAGTTCTTTGATTAGTTTGGATACAGACTTGTTACTTATGATTTATTAAAGAATTTATAAATTACAACGTCAAGTGTTAATTTGAACATTGTTTGACTTTTTAGTTTTAGTAGTAAAATATTCTTCTAAGTCATCTGGCTGTGATTATACCAATTCACGCCAGGATTTCATTATACTAAGCTCATGAGGAAGGACTTCAAAAGCACTCGAAACTGGTCGAGCAAGAGAATATACATGAATACAGCTGGATAATCACATATAATAGTAATCATGGTTTACGACAGTATAAATATATTTAAAAAACTTTATGCTTTCAGTTTTTAAAACAAAATTGTATGACATTAGTATATTAAAATTCCATTGGTGTACTCATGTGTGGGACAAGGTTTAATATATTTTAATATGGTTTATATCAGACTATCATTGTTTTTAAGCTTTGTTGATTTTTACACATATTAGAAATACATATCGGTACTTAATTGCTTGATTAATTAAACTTTTTATATACGCAACATTTCTATCGATTTGCACTTATCACGACTATAATTTGACTATTTTTAATTGTTTTCGTTTCATTAAATAACATTTTTATTGACAATTTAATTGTTGAAAATTATATTTGACTTAAAACTTTAATATACATTAATCAAAAAAATATATAATTAATATTATTAATTATATGTATAAATAAAAATATTTCTAAAATATAATATATTATCGTTAAAATATATTATTATTTATTTCTTATAAATTACCTCAACATTAACATAAATATTATGTTTTTAGACGCCATATCCATTGTGCACCAGTTGCAAAAAAATGCTGCTTCACCAATTTTCCTACTCTGAAATTAGAAATATTTCAAAATAAAATAAATTTTTACTCAAAAACTATATATGCTTGTCTGTGATTTTAAAGTAGTTTTTTCAATACTAATATATTATAATGATAGCGTTTCTATAAATTATTGTAAATTATAAATAGGTTCTTAAAAACCTAGTCCGATTTCATATATTTTCCGTTTTTCATTGAAATGTAGCATATTTTTTTATTATTTATCTAATTGTTTCTGAGATAGCAATTGTTTTTGTATTTTCCTTAAAAGTAAAAATACAAAATTGAGACTACAGCCTTTTTACACTAGTGTAGTTTAAATTCGTAGCACAATTTTGTTATGTAGTTATTAATAAGAACTTGGTACATATTTACCTCTCTTATCAGGTTTTCACCAAAAACACTTATCATTAAGATTTGAATTAGTACTGAAAGCAAAAACAAAACAACACCAGGTACTTGGGACCAGTCTCCCATCTGGAATATTATTAATTTTAATAAACAGATTATTTTAATATTATTTATAAATCGAAATAAATTATGTTCATAACAAACCGTTAAATTGAATCCAAGTGCACATATTTCCAATGATCCCACTAACACGTTGAATAAATTTGGAGCTCGAAAAATTATTTCCAAATCTTGTGATAACCTTTAGAAACAACAATAATACCATTAAACTTGGCAGTTAAAGAACACTCGTGTAACTTTATATTTCAAACTTACTTTAAAATGTATTGATGTTTTTTAACAATATCTTTTAGACGGCAAGACGTGTTTGCATCCAAATGTTCGATTTCATCGCTCAGTAGTGCAAATTGACTACATATATGTGATGTTAAAATGTAATAAAGAGCATCAATTGTAGCAAAATACAGAACACACACGAAACCTAAAAAGAATGTTACTTATATTATATATGCAATATTTCAAGTAAGACAGATATATACTCACCCGAAATTATTGATTGTAGATACACAATCAGCCAAGTCAGCCAATAATCTGTAGAAAAAGGTACTAAGACCGCATACGGTAAACTATATACAATCTCTTTTTTGGTGTAAAAATGGTAGAATATAAAGATGAGAGTAGAGAAATTATAAACGGATATAAGTGTTGCATTTAATATAAAAAAATACTTAACCAAATACTTTAAAAACAAGAAATCCTGTTTGACTAGATTTCGTTTTTTTGAGTCACATAACATATCATAATAAAGACGTTTCAAAGACTCAGATAAGTCAATGATGTTTCTTCTTTTCATTGTAATAAATATAATTTTTATAATTGATAACAAACCGATAACCGCGCATGGAGCAAGTTGGGTTAGTTCCAAAAAATTTTCCACGGAAAATCTTGATAAAAAAAATGCTATTTCCTCCGCAAGCATAAGTATTAAAACTGAGATTAAAATAATGTATCGTAAAGTTATTCTTGAGTTGTCTAACGGTATACCCATTAGCCAGAAGTTCTTTTTAATTTGTTTAAATATGTCATCAAATGTAGGGATATCCATTTTAAATAAATATTGTGTCAGAGAAAACCTATCGGCGTCGTGAAGAAAATTCAACTACAACTTTGCTGTAATTGTTACCATTTATTTATTTTAGGAATGGATCAGGGTTGTCAATACTACTCAAAATTGTCTACTTTTTTCTCATATTCATATAATTTTTTTATTAACCATAATGATTAATTTAAAACTTTCTTGTAATGTTTTTGCTTTTCCATAATAAGTTCAAACGTAAAATGTTGCTGACTATCAAAATACGTCAATCCTCTATTGAGCTGAGCGAAGCGAAGCTCTTTACTACCTAAATTTTTAACTGTTTGTTACCCTTCTCCTCCTTCAATTTACGATCTACACGCACGAAATTTTGCACACATGCACTTAATGAGCAAAACTCGTTCTGGGTTGAAAATGAGCTGAATCGTAACCGTAATTTTGGAGATAATTGATAAAATGTGTCCAGTAGAGTTAACATATAGAACGTTTATGTTTCGCACACGCTGCGTCGCGAGGCTAACCCCGCTTGCGTAGACCTAGTAATTTAGGATTATGCCTGTATGCTTTTGCAAGTATTACAAGGCCCATATTTTTATATTTTTTTTGGGCATCTATTAAAAAGTTATAAAATTATATGTTAAAAAACCAAATACATGAATTGTAACATGAGTTGATTATTGAGCTGAGCGAAGTGAAGCTCTTTAGTACCCAAGTTTTTGAGCTGAGCGAAACGAAGCTCTTTACTACCCAAATTTTCAACTCTTTGTTACCCTACTCCTCCTTCAATTTACAAGCTACACGCACGAAATTTTGCACACATACGCATATCATTATACCGAGTTTTGCTCATAAACTCGGTCTGGATTGAAAATCAGCCGAATCGTAATTGTAGTTTTTGAGATAATTGATAAAATGTGTCCCATATAGTTAACATATAGAACGTTTTTGTTTCGCGCGTGCGGCCATTCCTACACTACAATTCTAAATTTGCTCAAAACAAGTATTGACATCAAATCATAATTTTTATCCATACATAAATATAAATATGTAACTCCAGACAATGATGCACTCGACTGCGTCGCGAGGCTGACCCCGCTTGCGTGGACCTGGTAAGTTGATTGTCTAAGTTTTAGTATAACACGTTTTGTCTTTCCGAAAACTTTTCATATTTCAAATATTTATTGATTTTTAGTAAAATTAAAAACTATTTACCACGTTTTGAGTCAAGGGCTAGATAAACAAAGTCACTGTGAACAACAATCTAGAATAACTAGAGAAATTGTAAAATATTCGCTCCGTCGTGGGAGACTACATAGGCACCCTTATATGGAGGGAAGCAATAGAAGATCACGGTGAGTGCTCAAGCGATTCCTTGCCGTCCCATTAAGCCGATGAAGGCAACTGTTAGTTTTTTAGCCTTAAATAAGTCCCACATAACCCCCCGATCAACACTTTCTAGGTGGACGGAATATATTAATGAATTTTTCCCAACAAAAAAGGATAGATATTGATTTAGTTTTGAAGGTAGAATGTCGTAACAAACTTAAAATGAAGACTACTTACTTTGGAGCACTGTGAGATACTACATACAATACATTACGGTTAAAACTTTCACCACGAAGTTATGTTTGTTTTAGATAAACATCAATGGCCCTAACATACTGTTAATTCTGCATACTTAATGGTTAAACAGTACGTATTGATATAAAAAAAGTTTCAGTTTATGTTTATCTGTTATTTTTTTTTAAATGTTATTCGAGTCCTGGCTTAAAAATTTTCTATCATCAAAACATAGTCTGTTGTAAACTAGATGGGTACGATGTTACTTTTATGTTATAATCTATATGCAAAGAGACCTCTTTCTTATTTTAGAATTTAACCAAACCCGCTGCTCTACAGTAAAATAGATAATATTTAACTTTTAACAACTGACCAGTCGGACATCAACACATCAAAATTTTCAAAATTAAAAGACAGACCAGCAGAACTTTTACTGTTACTCTAAGTATTTATGCCTTCTTAGGTCGGCTGTATTTAAAGTAAAGTTTACGTATAAAATTTTAAGTATAATTTAAAAAATATTATTCCTTTTTTATTAAAGTAAATATCATGTACAAGTATTTTATATGTCAACAGTAATCCTCATAAATGGTTATGTAGAATCTTATGCAACTGCGACTCCCTCACGATTTTTACTCATTTTCCTTATTATTAAGACATCACACTTTTTTTAAGTTTATTGTTTTCGTGACCTTATCGAAATATTTTTGGTGATACAGTCTTTAGATCAGGTATAAATTTTTTTTACGCAACAAATAGTTTGTCCAATGTCTAAATGTCACAGTGCGTCCCTTATGTGTGCGTCTACTCGGTTTTGAGAGAAATATATGATGGGTGGATTTGTTATAATAATTAATAAAACCTCATACACAATAATAATGTTTCGTTCTTTTTTTCACAATATTGAGGATATTAAATATATATTGCTTATTAATACAAATAATTAATATTGTGTACCTTATATTATATTGAATTTTCTTTTTCTAAGTGTGATGTGTCAACCCTTACCGTTAAATTCACATAAATCGTTCACCATCAATTTTAAATTTCTTGTTCTTATTGTGTCAACTTAGGAAAATAAGGGGTGTTGAAATCTGAAGATATTAAAAATTCTTTTTGATATTGCAAGTATGATTATAACTTGCAGGAAAACACGATATTGATATCATTTTCTTGTTGTTGTGTTGTTACGGTATAGCAACGATATAAAATTTTTAATTAAATATATAATTTAATAATATAAAATAGACAGACACAGACTGAAGAAACTTTTTACAGAAAAAGGTTAAATGTATAAAAATATCTATATTAAAAGAACCACTAGAAACTTTATATCTTTTCATGTCAGTGGATCAGTTGTTCGTAGCATAAAAGGAATTCGAAAGAAATTTCTAACTCGTTCTGCGGAACGTTTTTGAAGAATTACTTTAGGTAACATTGTTTGGACAAAGTTACTACCATCTTTCTGTGAAGTATATCTATAAGTATATTTTTGAGAATAGATAAATCTGGGACAAGAGTAATTCTTTTTATGAAAATGTTTAGAAACTTTTTTACACATACTACTATTAAGAAATTATAATGATATGAAACCGTTGTTAGTCATATTAATAATATCTTCACCGTGAGGGTTTCCGCCGTTGCAGGAAGAGAAGTGCAAACAGTGTCCTGGAACTTGCGACCCAGGTGAAAATTGAAGGAGTCCCTTTAAAATGAACATACGTCCTCACCTTCAGTGTTGATGCTCCTCTGCCTGCCTAACTAAATTTGAAACGAAACTACTAATGCCGCCTCTAAAGTATGTTCTAGAAATAAACAGATGATAATTCTAGAGATGAAAAGATCGTTAAGTAGGTTATAGAATTATTTCGCTGTTACACCTCTTGCTACCACTTCTGCAATGTACAAATTACATGTTTATTCCTGATAAGTTATGTTTGTTTATCTTAAATGAGTAGTCTTTGGGAATGTTTGTTTTCCAGAGAACAGGGAATAATAATCTACACAAATATAATTTAAATATCTAGAATACAGGAATATTTCCGGTCTTGATGACGAAACACCATTATTATCACGGATTTTATATTGTTTTTCATACGAATCATGAACATCAAAGTAAGAGCTGCTTCTAAATTAGCGTGAGGTTTTTTTTTTTTATTTTTAAGACGAGCCTTCTTTAACAAACTCTATAGATCATTGGGTTTGTTATCCCATTATGTGCCCTTGATACCGAAACACTAACCGCTTGATGCATGATATCTAATACTTTGTCGTGGCAACTGGAGTTTATCCTTTGATCTCTCACCAAAAATTTAAATAATTTTTGGTGACTTTACCCCAAATAACTAAATTTCTTTGATCTGGTACATTTATTTGGAATGATAATTTTAATAATGCTAGAGATTAATCGTAAAGTAAGGTACGCTACCTTAACGCTAGTAAAATATAAAAGTTAATTATGGTCACCCTCTCGTTTTGTATCACTAGGTTCATCCCACGCATTTAATAATTGTCGTTTTCATCTTGCTGAATAAATAATTTTTTAAGTCTATATCCTTTTATTTCCTACTTAATCCTACCCCTACTTTATTTGTTTGAGCACCGATCATGTAATGTTTATGGAATCGAAGTCGTGACTCGAGCACTAATGCGTTTTTATCTTTTTTAAGAGATTTTATCACGACATTTTCTGATGATATGTATTTTAGTAACTCTTAGGTATTTTTAGAGCTCCGATGGCATTTTTTCAATTTCATCTCCAAACTGTTTCCGTCTCTAAATAATGTAGTCTTTATGTCTTTATACTAATATTTTCTGTTCTTACTAATAACATATAATATCATAACATCCTCTATAATCTGACAATTACTCTTAGTTGTCGTAAAATAGCTTCAATTAAATAAAAGCGATAAAAAATAATTAAGAGACCTTGATAACAAAATTAATTGTTTCGAACATTTTATGTTTAAAATACTTATTATATATAAAATCTAATAGATTCTTTCAGTGTATTGTTTAATTTGATAGTATATTTTCAATAAAGAGATCAGATTTATTTGAAATACCTTTACTAACAGTGTATATATCACGTTATTATCGATTCTATTTTCGGATAACATATTTAACTTTCGTATTTCACAGGTGTTCCGTATCTGCAATGCAGAAAGATTTCCTGGAGGACCTCATCTGGCATGCCGTCCCTACTGAGTAATTACACCCATAAAGAATCCCTGAATCTGTCCATTGGGTTAATTTACGTTTTATCTTTAAAAATTACACACGAGTGTAAAATCTTTTCGTTTTTTGGATTTTGTCTTATTAGAATTTTAAAAAAAATGAAAATATTTACAAATTTATTAAAAATTAGAAACATTTTGTACATTTCACTTAAATGTGTGTATATTTAAGGTTTATGATAAATTTCTTAAATGATTGAAATTATCCTTATTTATTTCAAGATTGATACAAGTGGCTTTCGTTTTAAATTACTTCCGTTTTTCGGAAAAATCGAAAGCAATTTAAAACTGTCACGTTCAGTATGCAAATATGTAATTTCGTGTTATGAAATTAATAATGACGTATAGAAATAGATTCTATAATTTTCTGATAATGCGAGTGTTAAAATACATATTATATTATATATTATATTATATTAATTTAAATTTTAAAATATATACTAAAATCGAAAATAAGCAGCTATATAAAACATTACAAAAATACTTATATATATTTAATGTTCAATTATATGTACACATAAAATAAAAAATTGGAAATTGTCTATTAAAGATTTGCAAGCTAATAAAAGCCAGTTGGTTAAAATTTTCTAGCGTTCATTAATCAGTTCGCTGATCAGTATGAATTCCTTTTATTTACCGAAACTGTTAAGATATTTGCGTAAGTCAATGAAACTCAAACCTACTCTTTAAATAAATTGATGAGGAAGATTTAGTTTTCAAAATAAAAACAAAGCTATCTGTAATATTTATATGCGATTATAAAAAACATTAATTTATTAATATAATTAATAATGATGACAATATTAGTAGTAATAATCTTAATAATGACTAATAACTTAATAAGTTATAAAGTTCTTGGAAAACAACAATATTTTTATTAATTACTTATGGTAGAAGCTTTGAAAATAAAAAAGCAAGAAAGCGGTGAGAAGATCAGGGCTTATCCGAAAGAATCCTCGCCTTCAGAAAATGCAGATGTGCAAGGTTTAGGCAAATAGGAATAATGGGTCGGATTTAATCGTCCGCACTAACATATGGATGCAAAATCCTCCGCTTTTCCTATAAAATATGAGGTATTCCTTTTAAAGCTTTAGAGAATGTCTTTTAGTCCACGAATGTAAGTTACAAAAATAATTTAAGAAATTTTTTCAATAAAGGTATTCAATATTGGCTGCCTGTTTAAATATATTTATCAATCAATTATAAAACATAATTTAATTAATTAAATTATTAAATTATTTAAATAAGATCTTTTTTGTAAATAATGCTAGAATGTATTGCAATATAAGATAATATTCAAAAAATAATATAAAACTTACTATATTTTTTTAATTATTTTATATGTATAATAAAATATCCATAAATAAATAAGAAAAAAAAAATAGTTTTTTCTCTTGCTACTTAAAAATAGAATATTGCAGAAATGTTTTATATATTAAAAAGTATTTTTAATCATATTCAATTGTGTTACAGTTTTCTATAGATGTCATATTTTAATTATTTATAATTTTCATTGTACTTGATGATATTCTTTTTGTGTTAACTGAATAAAATACAAATTTTAACGAGTTCCAGCTCCATGACTTTGAATTCCTGGTTAAGAGAAAAGTTATAATAGTTATAATAGTTTTAATTTTTAATAAAATTTATTTTTTTATTTCTTTATTAAATAATTTAACAAAATTATTTTTTCCTTTTTTATAAAAAAACAAATAACTACTAGAATATTTTAAAACGTGAATTTTTTTTTCTAACATTAACACGTATCGATTTAAAACTAGAACGACCCGTATTTATAGAACCCATAGTTTTTAGAAATCGCGAATAAGCGGTTTTCAATTTCTTTTTATAAAACTAATAAACCGCTTGACCGATTTCGCTAGGTAACTAATCAACTTTATGTTATGTGAATACTCATCGACTGGTACTAAAACGAAATGAATAGTATAATCAAGTCGCTCGCAAATGAAGCATAAAAAAGCGAACCTCCTTATACATACACACACATATACATACAACCACATACACACACATACACATATATATGTTTTTGACTTATGTTTTACACTCAGAACACCTCAAAACTTGATTTCAAAAATCAAGGCGATTATAAAACATCCTGAACCATCAATATAGGATATATATAATCCAATTAACTGAATATAGCAATCGTAAAGAATTAGAGATCATCAATGATCAGCCATTTAATAGTTCGATTGACTAGGTAAACTAGTCTGCTAACTAATTTAACTTTGTTAGAACGGGCTTCTCGGGAATAGTCTGTGTATCAATTCCGCGGTTACATAGCCTACGACTTATCAAGTCTTGATGATATAGGTAAGTCTGTTATTAAAGGGATTACGTGTTATAATTGTGTTTCATAATATATAAAATTACAAGTTTTTGATCAAGATTTTATGGTTATTTATGTACAAAAAAAATACACAGCCAATAAGTTTTTTCAATAAGTCATTAATTTATTATTGAAAAAACCTTATATTGTATTTTAAACAGAAAAATAGGAAATGTGGAATACAGGTAAAATAATATAACATTACTATTAAAAATTATTATTTATTTTGTGAAATTCCTATACACTATACAATGGACAAGTTAAGACATACTTAGCCCTCTTATTTCCAAGTACAATAGAGTTGCAGTTAAATATTTATTGTTTAAATAATAACTCTGTAATGAAAATTATATGTATTGTATTTACATCACTCGAATCACTAGTACAGGACTTGTGATATAACAGTAGCCAGAAAAAATGTTTAAAAAATTAATTTCTTATTAATATATCAATATCAATAACAAAATAAGATAGATTCCAATTACATTTCTAAAACGAATGACTCACAAATAATATTCAGCATTAGCTACCAATATAATAATTAATATACTAACCACTTATTAATAACAAGTAAATAGTATATAATTATATAATTAAATTTACATTTCATTCTCAAGTTAAAATTCATCCATTCATACAGTGCCACAGTTATTTAATAACACTTTGTTAAGCGCCATTTATTGTATAGTGGTTGACGGAATGGCTCTATATCAATTTTTTAACGATAAATGTATATTTTTTTATATCAAAACTTTCGTAATAATAATGAAAATAAACATGTTTAATCACCATATGTCAAAAAATATACAATTAAAATAATAAAATGTATACGTTTCTAATCACTTCTTAAAAATTCTGTCCTGCTGTTTTTACAGAATGACACCTTTTGTAGAATTACGAGTTAAGTAAATACGGAAACAGGCCTTATTATATCGTTAATATAATCTAACACTTTTATCAGATAAAACATTTAATCCTGTAATATGAGTTAAATTATGCATTAAATTAATAAAATTAAAAATAAATGAAGCTCACTTAAAAGGTTCTCCATTGGCTTTAATACACTTTTAAAAGTTGAGGAAAAATTGATAGATAATCAAATATTGATGGTTATCAATAGAAAAACGCTCTTTAATATTTTTCATTATATTTAATAAAAACAATAAAATTATTTACTGGTCTTCTTGTGGATTGTATTAGTGATGAAGTTAAAATTTTTATTTCCAACCAAACTTGGTTGCGAACTTTTTGACCCGGTCCTGAGTTTTCCTGAGATGACCATCCTTGATTATGGAAGATGATGAGAAGAATCGTATTTTCACCCCAGTCACCTTTTGCCAGCTTCAACACCCAACTTAACCATCGCTTAAATCGGATAATGTCCACACTGTTCTCTACTGATTTATTGGGCAGTTATGAGCTAAATAAACTTAGTCATCCTGTTCGTTGAAACATTGCCCAATAGTAAAATTTTTCTAAACAGTAAATTAAATATTTCGCTCTCATTCACTCTTTGCGTACCACTTTTTGATTTTACAACCGTATTGATTTTCAAATTATCATTTAAGTAATGTACAGTATGTCTCTTATAGGTTGCAATTCCTAAGGTATTTTCATAATACGCGACCTGGTTCTAGGTGCAATATTCATTTACGGAGATAAAATATTTAGCTTCCAGATAGGATTTCTTCGAATTGTTTCTTTCAGTATTTTGGTCGCCTTTTTCGTATGAACATATTTATTATGTGGATGGCCAGATCCTTTTCTATCACAAAAACAGGACGTTTAATTGTATTATTCAATGACTCGGTATACAAATATTCGGCTAATACCAAGCGAATAGATTTTCAAAAAATGCATTTGTCTCTATGCCTACTTTGTGTAATGCTATCACCGCAAAGCGGGTCTCTTTTTCATTCCAGTTCATTTTAATATCATAAAATTATTTATCTGTAATAAAACACAAAGGATATTCATTTAAGAATGATATATTTAAGATTCAAATATAATATTATGCTTTTTTTCACTGTTATAGCATTTATTGTCACGATAAGTATGTATACAATTACATTTAAAATATATATGTATATATATATATATATATATATATATATATAATATCCAATTGTATCTTAAAATACTTTGTCTATACAAGACGTCATAGTTATAGATAGTTAGAAGCCTTTGGTTTAAATAAAGGTATCACAGGAATACAGCCGACTCCTGCGATAATCTTCAGCGCCTATTTAAAGCGGTTTCAGACTTATAAATTATATTAATCTATTTCTTGGTTAACCTCTTTAAAATATATTTTTGAAGGTAAAGGTATTACAAATTAAAAATAGCAATCTGTCTGAAAGAATGAAATAGTAAGAATAAGAAAATTAACTGATAACATTTATTTGTTAAGATTTAGAAAGCAATGACATTAAATATACAATTTTTTTTTTGTTTATACCACTATTTTAAGGTGAATTCATCCTATTGTGATTTCAATTTGAAACCATTCTATCCTTTTTCATTAACATTAACATAAGATAAATTCTGAAATTAATATATCCACAAATTATACTCAGAAGCAATGAAGATAATTTTCATAGTCCGGTATTAAATATTATCTCTTATTACTTACCGATTCAGAAACTGAGTAATAGAGACTTGCTTTAACGAGTTTAATCAGTTATATTTTACTTTGAAAGTCAGTAAACATTTTCAATGTACTTTTAAGTTTTTATTAGCTTTTCACTTTTAGTGGAAAGCGCATAAAACTAGTTTGTGAAGCGATTGCTCGACCGACTATTATTTTAACTATCCTGTGGAACGATTTTATGCTCTATATTTATGTCATTACAGTTTATGCTAGGTTCTAAATGTTAACTGCAGTATCGATTCGAAAACTAATAAAATCTACACTAACACTATTTGTCAGAAACCACTTTTTGATAGTGTTTATCACAAAACATTTAAAATAGTAGTAAAAAAATAAAATAGTTACTGTTTTTCTATGTAAATTACTTTTTAAAATAACTTTTTTCTATTTACCTCCTTTAATGTCAAAAAAAATTATGTAATTTTAAGTAATCTAAAAAATTAGAATCTAAAAATGTAATCTTTTTTAGATTCTAAACTTTACAGTCTAGGTTTATTTAAATCTAATAATAATTGTTACTTTTCATATTTAATTCAGTAAATCATTATATTTATGAATATATTACTCACCAACTTATTACACATAAATTTTTATACTTCGATAATTGACCATTCAAAAGTGCTTGTAAATGCGAATTTGAATAAGGATATTTTGAATTTGAATATGTTATGTAAAGCTAAATATTAGAAAAATTTGTGCAATATTTGCGTATGATAATAAACGATGTATTACATTGTAAAATAAAATTCCTTTTACAATTTTAACAATAATGATTAAATTTTTTGTTTCAACTAAAACATGATTATATTTAATGTTTATATTATGTAAATTATTATCAAGATTTTATTGTCAGTACACATTTATATAAATATCCGTTTTTTTATATCCTGAAAAAACTTTTGATCACAAAAACATTCGAACTTGATCAAGGTGATTAACTAGATGAAAAACAAATCCTTTGTCAGATCGTATAACGAAGCATACCTAAACATTAAGTTTAAAGTTCGTGATTGACAAGCTTTATTTCTATCATAACTAGTTGGAAAACTACTAAAATTATTAAAATTTTGCAGGAGCTGGAATAGCTAGCGAATTCTGTCACTGTGCAATAGTAATTTGTAGTATTTTTGAACTAAAACATGTGAATTTTATCTTTGACGTAGTTTACTGTATTAAAATTTGAAGCAACTTTTTGTAATGTTATTATTATAAAGTATAAGAAAAGACTTTTTATAACAATTATTTTAAGTTGTTATCTTATGATATTTTAATATTATTTTTAGAAATGATTATTTATTTGAAAGCTAAAGTAGAATTTCTATCTCCAATGTTGAAAGGATAAGAAACAGTTGATATAAACATGACTTAGCGTGACGTTGATCCGTCCTAAGCCTCACGCCATCCTCCATCTTGTTTTTAAGTGCAAAAATACACTACATAACCTTATATATCAAATGTCTTTTAAAACATCACAATGTGACACCATAGACGACAACGTCATTAAATCTTTATAATAAACCTCACAGCAATGTAAAGTTTTTGAGCTTAGGTTAAAAATATAAGTTATTCATCATATAACTCATTAGACATACATCTATATCATCGAAGTCATATACATACATACTAATGTATACGTAGCAATGTAAAATCTTTAAAGATGTCTATATCGATGAGCGGGGTATTCAGTAATACGGGGCATCAACCTACAACTGGAAGCCCTTGTGATTTGTTATATTGTTTTATATAAAGAAAATAAAACGCCAGGTATAAATATTTTTTTTGGCATCTCAATAAGTATTTTGGCTGTGAACTATTTTAAAACAAGTGGTGTAAAATTTGCCACGCTTTGCAAGGAGAACTTTAATATCTAAAGCAGAAACTTATCGTCAGTTGTTCCGAATATGCGAATGCAATAATACTTTTTCCTATATTGCTACTCAAACTCGAATACCGAAAGCAAATACTAAGTACCAAAACTTGAACGCGCTTAGAATACGGAAATTTGTTGAGTCGATTTTGTAAAATGGTTGTAATTTTTTCTATACGCAATAGATTTGTCTTAGCTTCTTTAATTTAGTTAAACTAAGATAAAATATTGTTGTTGTGTTTAAAAGCTTCAGATATTATGAGTATGTTGGTTGGTTAAACATACTACATTGTTTTTTAAACAAGATCATTTAGCGTTAGCAATAATGTTTTTTGTCGTACTCTATTTTAAAATAATGTGTATTTTTAATAAACATAATCCTTTCTTTAAAATATAAATAAAAAAATAATTTATAATAAAAACTCTCTATACCCTCCGTTGTTCTAAACAAGATATTATTCCCCCGCCTAAAGGAAAAAAGAGTGCGAAAACTTTAATTAAACAACTTCGCAGAGAATTGAGCTCCAGACTTTTGTAAGCGGATAATCGAAGCCGTTGAATCCACCTGAGAGAAAATTCTCCAAACGAGGCATAACAGTGGTAAAGACATGGATGGCGTGGAACTGACGGGTCTAACTCGAACATGTTTAAACTCTTTAACGCCCGATAGAATTTTTATGAAGTTTTGTGGAACAGAAAAGTTCATAAAAATATCGACTCTAAAAGTTGAGAAGCCTGATTCGCATAAGCAATTTCATGGCTTAGTAAACAGTGCCATCATAAGTTTTAAGAATATATAATAATCATGGTAATATATTGTATAAATATAATACCAATTTGCATAGCACTGGCATAAATAATTAGTTTTTGTAAATAATATTTTAAGTAAAAAGAGAACATTAATTATGTTATAGTAAAGTTTCAAATTTACTTATTTTCTTATTATAGCTTATGTGCTATGATTCTCGCAAAAGTACGCTTTGATTAAAATGTAACGTTAGCTCAAGGTTTATTACAAGGTGATATTTGAATGTTATCAAAATCCTCCGTCATAGAGATTAGACACTCGGTCTGAGCAAAGCCGTTGTCAACGACTCGTAACTTAATACTGTGTAGGTATGGCTCAGCTTAATCTTTGTGCCAATAACTGTGTAGTCTGTGTGAACAATATGCAAGAATATTGACAAAATTCAAAGAAGATTCCATAAGCCAATTTAGATATTTTTTTATATTACTTTTTTATTATTTCATAACCAATCTTACATCTATTCTTAACATTTTAATGGCTCTTTTATAAGCTTCAATTGTTGTCCCTTTTTGTTATAATAAGCTATTATAATACAAAGACTCGGACCACTTGATATTCATATTTGCAAATGGTATGCGTATGGGTGTTTGTTCAACCATTCTCTGCAATCACGATACCTCAGCACAACAAACAATCGATAATAATGAATATACATATGTGATGTATGTGTTCGTTAATGTCATTTGAAACATTGATACGGCATTTCCGAATTCAGGCGCTTTTCATCTGCAGTGCTTTCATTTTTTATAAAATGTATTTAACCTAATTTTAAAAATTACGGTTTCCGAGTCGTCTTTTCTTTTTATATAAAAGTACTCATCTCAAGACTACAAGTACAAGATACTTAATTCGATAGCACACTTACGTTTAATTATAATCGGCCTGTTATGATGTCAATTATTTTAGTAAGATAAATAAATTTAAGTATATTCATAGAAATTAATATAATAGTATTTTTACATATATCCCTGTAAGTTATAATCACTATATCTAATTAGTCAAAAAGATAATTCCAATTATCCTATTATAATGATCCAACTCCATATGTCGCTGTCAGAATAAAAACATATATGTTCATGCACGGAATCTTCATACAACCATAATAATTCTACCGATCAGGCAAGGCTTAACATAGTTTATAGATTGTTTTATCTCAGACAGTTTTGGTCTAGCTAGGTGGTTGGTATCTTAAGCTACTCTTGGACCTATGCCATGTTCCTTTGTTGCCTTACAACTAGATAACTTGTGGGTCTGTTTTAAATTTACCTCTAGATTTATTATCTTGTTCTTGTAGTTTTTCTTTTAAGTTAACGTTACATGTATGTCTTGCTAAAATTCTTTTTGTTCTGTAACTTTAAATTTTACATTAAAATTTCCATAATATTTTATATATTTCCAATATAAATTCTGGTTATTTGATCTTTATAAAAATATATAGATTTGTAGTTCTTAATATACATATAAGTATATATATTATACATATTAACAATTTTTAAGGTCTAAAAATGAGACTGCGGTTATTAGAGAATTTCATTACATAATTTTAGTGCCTAGTAATAATGTTTAATAATAATTTCTTTATCGAACACCGGCAGATCGTGTAACACTCTCCTCCCACGACTGTAGAGTCGTTCGTTAACCTAACGACTCCACGTTCAAAATGCTGAATATGACAGATGATGTAAAATTGAGATATCATGTGAAATGTGACTACTACGTTTTACTTCTGCTTGACAATCTAAGAAAAAATATTTTAAGGAGTACTTTCTACAGTAAACTGTCTCTTGAAATGTAAAAAATACTGTCAGTTTATTAAAAAAAAATTATTTCATATACAAGCATACAAAATAACTTAATAATTAATATTTAATTTATTTAGAATACTTTTATAATACATTTAACAATTTATAGACTTCAGTTTTTTTTAGGAAACGGTGCTTAGTGCTCTAAAAGTTGTAGAACGAGCATAACTATTTGCCTCCAGGGAAGATACGAATAAACACTTATTCGCAACAATAGTGTCCAGCACGGTATCAAACAATGTAGCGTTGTCTTTCATTCAGTTACACACAAATGAACACACTTAGCTGCGTCTATGTGCGTTCGGCTGGAAATCGCATGCGCGCAGCATCTGTGCTTCTTCCCCTATCTATGATGCCTGAAACTAAAAAGTCATATGTATAGACTACATGTTAGACTTAAAATTCATGGCAATAAGGTTGACATTTATTTGTTTTATTTCAACAGTGAAGCTCCGACATGGAGCGGCATGGCAATAAGCTTCCAGGACTCAGATTTTTTAGATGTCTTCAGTTCGTGCGGAGGCTGGGACGTGTTTAGTCGATCTCGTCATTCAATAAAATAGTTATACGGCGAATGTAATATTGCCGCTGATGGCTAGACTTTTGTGTTGACATATATATTATAATATTCGCGTGTGAGTTGTTAGTGGGTCCGTGAGAGATCGTTTGTGAAAGTTTGGAATATGCTGTGGAATTGTAAAGTATATAAAAAGTAAGTTTGTAACTTTACTTTGTTTATTTCACGTACCTCATATAGACTGGTTTAAAAAATATATATTTATTTTGGCATTGATATAATAATAAATATAATTATATTAATGAATTGTTGAATATGTCTAAATTTAAATTTATATTTATTAATAATAAAGAATTAGAAATGACTGAATTTATTTTTCAAAAGACAACCAGTGAATTAGTAAAAATTAAATAATCAAAAATACTTTATTTTAATTGGTTATTATATTTTTTGTTTTTTAACTTATTTATTTACTTATAAATATAACTGTCTGAGATTGTTGTATGGTTCTTCTCAGATCAGGGCGCGTTTGGAATTCTCGTAGCTATAGTTTTAAATTGGATAGTGTCTTAACAGAAGGGCTTATTTCAATAATTATGGTGTCAAAATAGGCCTTTCTGTCAGTTCAGTAATTTGACGTAAGCAAGTTTTCTCTGTTATTGATTCAAAGTGGAATACAATTATATGAAAAACAATAATAAAAAAATATTTTTTTTGATTGTCATAAGTAGTAGTAATACAATAAATAGATATGATATTCACATACATACACACAAATGCATGCAAAATATATTTATATATATATATATATTGTGCATGTATGTGTGTGTATGCTTTTATTATTGATTTCATTTTATCATGTAAGAACTTGTTCAAGCCACGTCCTTCATACATAAATATTAAATAGCTTTTACATTTTTCCATATTCAGAATCAGTGACCTTAATGTCAAAAAATAAAAAAATTTAAGCTGAGCTTGACAAATGAACCAAAGTAGAAATTGAAAGATCCAATCAATCGTCGCTTCGTATTTCGTACAAAATGCATCGCATATTTCGAAGCTTTAGTATGAAGCAATATGAAAATTTATTATGAAGAAATAATTTATAATAATAATAAAATCATAATTTAAATTTAAAAAAAATACGATATTGATGAGTTACTATTTATTTAAGTTGAAAATTAGTCTTGCCTTTTATTTAATATAAAAATATCAGTCATCTAATTTGACTAATCAATTTACACTTTAAACAATACACAGCAACGCCCCTTTTGTTGGAAACAACTATTTATATATAAAACAACTATTGATTTATTATTATTAGATTAATAATAATAATAAATGTGGCCACTTTAAAAATATAAGTATTTTTACTTAAAGATATTTTGATATTGAAAGAGGGAGACTTTTTAAAGTATCTTATATTTATTTATCAGAAGTACAGGTGACATTTCAATTACACTATTTAATTTGAATATGATTTGAACATATATAATTTGAAGAAACATTTGATAAGAATAAGATACTTTTAAAAAGTTTTATTACAAGATTTTGTGCTTCATTATAGGACTAAAGATTTGTTCAATTTATTTGTAATTTTTTTTACAATTATACTGATATAATTTTTAACACAAAAAAAGATAAACATTTACTGAACATTAATAACAAGAGTAATAAAGTTTTTAATTTTTATATTTATCAAAATATTGATGACAGGTAGCCATTTCACATTGCTGTTATTAAAGAAAAAAATACAAACATTATACAGCGCTCATACAATTATTTTTTATGGTCGGTGTATCGTATATTCTCTCAAAATTTAGCATGACATCGTACTGTGATGACGTTCGTTCTGTTAGATATATGCTAATGTTGTTGCGTTTATGCAGTTTATGCATTTATAGTCTCGGGTTACTAACTGGATCACAATGTAGTTACATGGAATATTCAGTATATAATTTCATTAGGACATTAATGTTTCAAATTACGCTCTGTTGGCTTCTAATTATTGACATAGCCAATAGTATGACCTACATTCATATGCATCTTATAATGATGTTCAAATATATTATAATTATACATTTTCTGCTGCTAAGTAAAAATGTCAAATATCAGCTCCAATAAAGTCTGGCGTGTGTAGAGAATAGCAATATTGTTGGACACAAATGCTATTGTCCAGAAAAGAATATAGCAAGTGCCAAACAAAGAACAAATATAAACTTGTCGCTTTTAAATTAAACACTAAAAGTACTAAGTTACTTTTGTCGTTTTATTTTGTATTTAATTTAAAACGATTGTAGACAGTAGTATTTTCTATATAATATATGTAAGAGTTATTATAAATCATATACCGTTATAGTTATTCCGTTACTTCAGAGAGTGACTTTGTGTTACGTAATTTTAAGTTCAAATTTAACTATACTTGTTTTTTTCAAGTTTCAAACGCTCTGGTAATATGAAAGGTAACCTTTATCAAATATTTGACGTGATTGTGAGATCAAGGTACTTATTACAGCCATAAATACGTCAGTTTTGGCACTGAGCGTAATAACATACAACACTTTACAGGAAACAGGCATGAGTGGGAAACGTTTAACCCTTGTCAGAAGTTTTTCAATTAGGGTAGCGTGATAGCTTACACCTATTTCGAGAAAGTATATTTATTACGACAAAGTTTCTGCCAAAAAGAGGAAAACTTGGAGTTTGTATCTTGAGTGATATCTGTGTCTGGAAATCCAGTGGGAGTTCGAAATTGACTGTGGAATAATTCATTATTGGTTCTTTTTACTACACGTAGCAACATAATTGTTTTCTTAATTCTGTCTAATTACCTTTTTTATCAGGACTATTTCGTTTTACTTTTGTTCTGTGAAATAGTATTATTATTAGATGAAAACATTTGTTATTTATAACCTGTGTGTGTGTGTGTGTATATCTAATAAATTGTGGTATGAAAATATGTTAAAAAAATTTCAAAGATTCACTGAGATTTGTTTTATAAACAATGTTTTATAAACATGAGATGTAACGAAAGATAAATTTAAAAATAGCTCCAAAAACTTTAAAGAATAATTAAGTATAATCTAAACTTATAATATAAAGGAATTTTTCGAAAATATTGATTATTATGTTGTGGTGTCTTAAGATTTGTTACAAAAGTAACTTTGTTACAACATAATTTTAATTCATAGTAAATTAAACGTATATATTTGATATTTGATAGTAAATATTTTTTTAGATATTAATATTGTATAACATTTTAAAGGTTATTCTATACTTATTAAAACTTTAGTCACATATAGTTTTTTTAACGTCTAAATGTTAAATAAAATGTTTTACACAATCTTTTCAAAATTTAATTAACCTAATGAAAGAGAAATGTTCATAGAATTATTGATTAAAAGATCCAATCAACTGAACAATGTCGCTGTTAATGAAATGTTCAGTCTGTTTGTAAATTTATAATTACAGGAAAGCAAATTTTGAAAATGAGATCACTAATTAGTAGCGTCGTTCATTTCAGTTGCGACATGCCAATTGATAATCAAAATAAAAGCCTTATTTAATTTCAATCTTTAGTTTCAGTAATTGAATCACTGGCTTTGTATTCACATACAATTGGAATTGTAAGGGTTACTCTATTAACTATTAACAAAGTGTATTTTAACAAAGTGATCTAAAATTATTTTTGTCTTGAATAGATGTTTAATGTATGTTTGATATATTTAATATTACTTTACCATTAATAATCTAACATTTTAAATCTTTTTTTCATAATAATATAATGATTATAAGCTTTTTTCAATAAAAAAATGTCTTTAATTTTAATATTATCTTAATTTTTATTTACTTATTTTTCCTATAAAAGATAATAAAATATTGTACTTGAATAAAGACATATATTCTATAAAATAAATTATTTATATTTTTATACACTGTCAAATTTACCATCACAATGCTTAAGCGTGATAGCTAGAAAGAGAAATTTTATTATACCAAATACCGCCTGACGGATAATATTAAACCTAACTTTCAACGAGTTGGACAAAGACTGTCTGAGAGTGGTCGACTTGCAGATCCAGTGAGACAACATTTATTAGATTTATTAGTAGTAAAGTACCAAGTACTAATAGTATTAATGTTATACTTTGAAAGTTATACAAGTACGGACCATTATTATAGATTACTTGAGTTATTGTTTCGGAGTCACATATTATGCAATTTCGAAACATTAATAAAATATTGGTTAACACTATATTATATAGGTCCCTAGATAAAGTAACAATGATACCAAAATATTCAAAATACTAAAACTTATGTTTTGTTACGAATTCATAGTATACATATTAGTATGACATTTATTGATCTAATGAGAATTTAATACAGGTTTTTAGGAGATATCCTCAGGGAAATTCAATAATTTGTGCATGAATTTTACGAATCTGACATTTTATTGATAAATCTCTCGAGATTGATATGAGAATCATTATCTTTCCTTGAAAATTAGATTCGATTTTATTCTTTCTTAACATATGCCCAGTGTAACATTGTGCGACAACATAATTGTTAAAATAATATGTATTTGTATATAATATAAAACATATATTTTGTTTTAATTTCTGCAATTTGTATAAATAAGTTTTTGCTTTGTTAATAGCATTTGCAAAGGCAATATGACAAAAACTAAATAATAAGAGAACATTATCTTCAGCATAATCGGTTGGAATTAAAACATTTCCTCTTAGTTAACACGTTAGTGTATTTGTATATTTTACATTTTATTTCCTTTTACTGTATCAAACTTTTTTCGGTTTGAATCAAAAACTTCACTGACTATTATGGTACTCCAAGTGCTCTTTTAATGCCCTTTTTACACACTTCTCTATTAACATAAACAACAGTTATAGTCTAATCTCTATTAGTTTACAAGCAGAATATAAACAGTATGTATTTCTTCTACTCTCTTTAAATAAACTAAGTAAGTCGTAATAATTAAAAAAACCTCTGTAAAAGTATTCATCACAGTTTTTACTATTGAAATTGCTTTGTTCGTATATTTTCGTATCAGTTATTGTCCCACATTAAAGGAAATTTCTAGCCTTATGTTAGTTTTTGTGGCAACCATAGCAATAAAAATTCCAGTTGTTGAGTCTTAAGTGGCTTCTCTTAAATCTATTAATATAAAAGGGACATGTAGGAATGAGGTCGAAATGAGAGTTTCTTAAGCTTTGATGTTAACGAAAGATATAAACACCGGTTAGCGTTTCTTTTTAAATATACGAATGATAATGAATGTTGTCACTTATTCGATAGGTAGCTTTGACTATAAAAAAAATGGATTTTCAATAAAACATTTTCGTTTTATTTATTTGATGATTTAGTACAGTTAATAAATTAAATTATTTGCATTATATGCTGTAAAATTAATTTAAAAGAAATATTATTTACACCCATTATATTTACACCATTATATGACTTATGGTAAATGAGATGATATTATCATGACATATATTTTCGGGAAACTTTATACTCATTAATTCTTGTATCCATAGTCTCCCATCCCTAAAAACTTATCTCATACACACATTAAATTATTAATAACGTAACAAATTAAAAACGTAGAACAAAATTTTGATCATATTTCGGTACTAATATCAGAGATAGATATCTACCGAAATATGTATAAATGGTTATTGTTACTTTATTTTTTAATTTAAAAAGGCATTTCAAAAAATATGTATCACCTACTCGTGATACATATAAGTGAAACATATTAGTCTTTTTTTTTTTAATATCATAAATCATTGGCATTCACCGCGGCGTAGGCGGCTATTATAATTTTAGTAGACAATTATTATTATTATAGTGGATTAGGGCCACGCGAAGGCTAAAGACTTTCAAAAAACGCAATTTATAATATTTATTGAAGTATATTTTTTAACTTTAAGTGCCGCTTATTTATTTTTTTAATGATAGTTCTTATCATAAAAGAAAATAACATATGAAACTGAAATTAAACATTAAGTGCTTTATGAATTCAAATGCTTCATAAAGCAAGTTGCTGTATACAGACCAAAATGACAACAAAAGACAAATGGAATAATAAATTAGCAGTCCTGAGTAAACAAGTTAGTTTTTACCAACATTCAGACAAAACACTTTACTGTTTAAGTTTTAAGTGTATTATAATTTAATCTACTTTACTTTGAAATTTTTACTATAAGAAAATAAAAATTTAAGACATATTATTACATTGTAATTCGTGGAATTTAGTTATGTTGCAGTAGTATAGAATAAAATAAATGCAAATTGGGATACGGGTACCTCGAGTTAGTCCCCGTATACGAGTTGTATACTGTACTGTACTACTATTAAGACTTGAATTGACTAGTAAGATTCTTGAGTGAGCTTCTTGTAAAATTAAAATTTGAGTGAAACTCACTCAAAAGTCTTAACTAAACTCTGAGCCAGTTATTATAGTATATATATATCCGAAACAGTTTTGAGTAGTGATCGCTTGCATTGGCAAACATTCTTGTAGTGCAACAATACTTGTATATCGTTTTTTATACACATGTCGGTCCTATTAAATTTTTCTAAACTATTGTTAAATTGCTGTAGTACGTTTTATATGTTTATATGATTAGTGTTATATATTTCAACTTCACGATTTATCTTAACTTTATGATACAATCAAATCTCTAATCACTTTGTCACTAAATAAAAGTATAACACGAAACAAATCATTAACAAAAAGTATTAGCATAACTCTAAATGTTGTGTCACAAGAGTAATATCTTACATCTTTTAACTAATTAAAAAATCTTTGTGTATCAAATATTAAACAAATTTAGATACGCGGCAAACAGATGTCTTCTCGCATCAAAGAGTTAATTATAGCCAATAGGAAAATATAAATAGATCCCTTGTGAAACATTTATGAATAATTCTTTTTATTTTTGTTTCGTATATGTTAATATATTACAGTACAGTTTTAAATAACTTATCGAATCATGTTTGCTAAAGAGATGTAAGCGATGCAGGAAGTCTTTTTAAATTAAAAAAAAAAAATTTTTTTTTCATTAATATGTGTGATATACAACTATAGTGCGGCCAATGAAAGAGTGCGATCCTGACGTCTGTCAATTGTGCTTGACTGGTGGTGAGAGAAATAATGAAAAATATTAATTACTTGTTAACGGACCCGGTAGAGAACCCTCAGTTGTCTAGACTCTAATTAAGGAATGTAATTAAGTAATAAAGAAAACAACAACATTAAGAAACATTTACATTTAGATAATTATAATAATAATAATAAATCACGAGGATAAAAACCTAACACACCATTTGGCATTTGACAATATTGAATTATAAATTTTTTATATTAAATATATACAAAAATAGATTTCGTATTACATTACTTGCCTTTGCAGGATGGGTTGGGCCGTTTTATTAAATGATTAACATTAATAATACATTTTTAATACATAATTCGAAAGAGTAAGCCTTAGTATATAGTATAACGACAAATTACGTTCCATTTTATTATCTTTACTTCAACGTCACTTCAAATCCACTTATCCATTGTTCGATCGAGACCTCTCAAGATTGCATTCTCTCGTTGAAATACATTGGTGTTGATGTAATGAGATATTAATGACTCGAATGCAATATTATCATCATCAATATATGTTAAACTTGTCAATAGAACATATCTTGCTAAAAGAAGATCTTCTATTACATTGACATTTAATGAATGTACAGAATATTTGGTTGCAATTATTTATAAACTCATGAAAATGTTATATTATTATCTTTTTAAAACGCAGTTAAAATTACCAATTAGCTTATTTTAGAAGAATGTACTATTGTGTTCGTTAAAATGAATAAAAAATAAACGAATTCTGCAAATATATTGTGTATGTTAGTACCTAACAATATTGTATTACCAAGCAAATATTAAAAAAAATTAAAACACAAAATACAATCTTACGTATTTTATATCTGAACCGAACATTTGTTTTCCTACATAAAGGAGCGATAGATTAGGGCAGGTACGCCCGTAATATATTTTACAGGTAAGATTACGGCACTAAATAAAACCTGTTAGACGCTATTTACCGACTAAATTGTAATATTTTGGAAATGTGTAGGCATTTTTTATGATAATACATAGATAAATAAGGTCTGCTTAGGGTGAGCGCCGAAATGTTTACTGCCATCCTTTCATTCACCCCATTGAAAGGACGCTTTTAAAAGTAGAAGTGGTCCTCTAAAATACAATCTTAAGTGTGATGCATTTGGCAAGTATGAAAAATATTGTATTTTTTGGATTTTATATTTATAAATTTATATGGCTGATTGAATACACTGGTATCTGAATCTTTTCGTTAGATTTGTTTAAATTTACGTTATGAGCTATATATCTGGCTAGAATATAGCCAGATATGAACCATTACACGAACATTTTTACAAACAGGAGAGCTTTAAAGAAAAATAAGAAATATAAGAGTTATGCAATTTGTTGCGATGCGCGGTTCGATAAGTAGTTTTGAAAAGTGTTACTTCTTTTTGTTATCCACAAGACGGAGTTGTGGTGAACATCCAATAAATAATATAAAACTAAAGTATAAAACTAAAGCTTTTATAGAGCAGTATAATGAATTAAAATATATTTTATATAAAATTGGAGTTCTAATTTTAAGTGTTAAAACAGATGTTATTTTAATTGATATAGTGATATCAATAAAATTAGCATTTGTACATTATTTAAACAGTCAAATAAGAATAGAAAGACTTAAAGGAGACCGTTTTGCCATCTGGACATATTGACTTTAGAATGGCTAATAATTATAACCTAATTTTAAGTTAGTCAATTAAATAGAGGGAAATAAGCAATTTATATAAACAACCACATAACAAATATTATCATGTAATTTTCAAATCGAGAAAGAAATATAAGTAAATATATATTTAGTTTAACTAAACCATACAAACTTTCTCACATTATCGAATAAAAAGTTAGACAATAAAATAATTAATTTTACTAGCTGAGATGAAATGAATTAATTTAATTTCGGTCGTCCATGCTTTACGCTAAATGGACCGAGAAGTTAATTCTGAGTAGCTTCCCCTTAAGTATCTTTTGCTCTCTTAAGTATCGAGAGTCTTCGCCTTCTCTCCTGTTATTGTTAAATTATCTTTAATCATATTATAAAATCGTGGAGTATTTAAGTTTATGAGTTTATATATAAGACGTAAATTACTAATCCATCTGATTTAACACAAATGTTTCACCATAATTTTGATATTTAACCTCTGAGAGTGGGCAATGGGTGGGCAATGGTTTTCTTCTTTAAAGGAAAGGGTCTTTAAAGAAAGGGTATTGAATGATGAATTTTGACAAAAGTGAGTGAGTGATTGGGAATGAAGAATTTTGACACAAGGGAGTTGAGTGATAATTCGTTGTGTGAATTTCTCGTTGAATACTGTCTTTTGTATGCAATTTTAGTTTTGATTTGTAAAATTTTATCATTTATTAACATTTTCATTGAATTATAATATCTTATTACTATTAATACTTATACATAATTATAACATTGGTAAAATGATATAATATAATATATAATATATTTATATATTATATTATATTATTTTTTATAATATATTTATATATTATATTATATTATTTTTTATATAATATATTTAATATAATACATCAAGTCTTTTATCTAATGAAAATAAAACAAATTTTTTATAAAAAGAATCCATGTTCAAATTTAAACAAAAAGCTAAAAGCTATTTTGTTAAAAAATATAAAAGGAACGAAACTAGTACTAAGTCTTATACTATTACAGTTAGTGTTTCGTTAAAAAAGATAGATGAGAAAGAAGTTCTGCAACATTTATAGGACGCTTTGTACTTAAAAGCACTCAGTTAATTGCAGTAGTTAACATTATATAAGGTGGGAAAGAAACTATGTATAAAACACCATTATGTAGTCTTATTCAAATATATGCACCTAAAATTTGAATATAGAATTTGTAGAATTTTCTGACCCATTCTATTATTATACAGTTATATTCCGGATTAATTCCGATACGCAAAATGTAATTTCATTACTAGTCAGAATGGACCATGGTAATAATTCTGCGGTAAATTCCAATGAATTTTATTAATTTTTACTTACAATTTGATATGGTAAAAAACAATGACAGGCTTGGGATTCTAGTTTAACAATCATTCGGCCAAAATTGTATAAGTTCAATTTTGAACAAGTATACTATAACACCATTTATCCGATTTTTTTTGTCAATATTCTCTTAACTAAAAGAAATTGTTTTGAGTAAATAATTTAAAATATGATTAGGTCCGTCAAGCTATAAGAGGTTAATAAAAAAATGTAAAGAATAGAATTGTGTTAATGACATACTTAAATAAAGGGCTCTTTTTTTTTTTTTCGTTTGGAAAAACCCGTTACGGGTACCCCGTCGGCCCATGGGGGTGACGGCCGGGTGGTGATGTGGGACTACCCGGCAGCATAAAGGATGCTGCTATTTTTAAGGCTGTCCACCAAAAAACCAACGGTTGCCCTCTGCGCCGTAATGGTAATACATAAAGTGCTAGATCAAGGTGAACTAGCTAGCTCAGTTGGCAAAGAAAGTAGATGAAAGAGGTCACAACTTCCAAATTAGAACTAATAAATTTTAAACTGTATATTTATTTAAAATGTTCACTCATAAGATTTTGGGATTGTGTTGAATAATGTAAACAGTTCTCACGTCAATCCTTGATGAAAAAAGTCGTTGTGATTGAATATGCCGCCTGCGAGTGAAAAAAATATTTGTACAGCAATAACAAGTCTTCAAATCTCTATACCCTTTCATCTGTAACTTGGGCGGTGAGACAGAACGATATTTTTAGGTGTTTATTTTGTCATCTTGAAGCAAGATCTGGTTTAATGTATCTTTTTTTTAGCATAAAATTTCGAAGCACAAAGCGAATTGTAATACAAATGTTATTAAAATGTGTTATTATTATATGAAGTAGGGCTTTTCTTGCAATTTATTTTCTAATATTTTATCTGAAGAAGCTACATAACTTCTGCCAAAAGAAATTTAAGTTAATCTAGAGAACAAATCTAATATTACTTTTCGTTGCAGGTACTACTCATGAAGTGGGGCTTCCTTACTGATGTAATCAAAACTTGATCCCTTATTTACTATTATAATAAACATACTGTTTTCAAAGCAAACACAAATACACAGTTTATAAAATATGATTTTAAAAATATAAAATTGAATTAATAATTGATTTAAAAACATGAACACTCTTGTTATGTTTTTGTAATAAAAAAAAATCCGTAAGAATTATTTCTGCTAATAGTCTGATAGACAAAAATAATAAAAACAGGGAAATTCTAATGTTGCCACTAGCCTTTGTGGAGGGCATCATTGCCGGATTGCAAAGAGATGAGGTGGATCCGTAAAATCGAAGGTTGTCGTGATAACAAGATGCTTCTGACTATTTACGGCGCGATACTTCTCTGGAGAATAGACGGCGTGGTCGAGACTACTAAAGGTAAATATAGTAATGTTTATTTGACTAGTTCTGATCAACTAATTTCTTAATAAAATAATCCATTTATGTGTTTGTCGGTACCCCTTGACTCAACGCATTTTCAAATTACATAATAAAAAGACTAATTAATTTTTAACAGCACTCTAACTATACACAAAACACAAGGCAGTCACCCTAAAATTTTGAGTTATTAAATTTAACTTTATTCTTTTTTTATAATGTTAACCTAGGACTCTAATTGAATTTCGCAATGTAATAACGTATGAAGCTGGACGAAGTACGTGATGCCTAAAGCCCTCAAGCTAACTGATTCGTTTGCAGATACTAATATCCTGCTGCCGTTAAATCTCACAGCATAACACGACTTAAAACTAAAACACGACATCTTTAGTCATAGTAATACCAGACGAGTTTTAATTAAAATTGTCTCGTTAATTAAAATACCCACCAGCTATTCATTTGTATTCAAATGTTATAATAGTATTTATATTATAATATATAATGTATATTATAGGATATATGTATATGCAATAGACTTTTTAAATGTACATTTAAATACACAGACATTGTTCATACCTCGAAATACACTAAATTATTCAGGGCAGAAATAAATTGAACAGGATATCTAACGTGTTCCTATTCTAAAATCATCTAAATATTCGTTTTGCATGTTTTTAAAGATTACGTATAAGTTGGCAACTCTGAAGTTTGTGATACCGAAAAATATATAAATCACAAAATACATTTTCCTTTTCTCAACACTTATAAAAGTTTTGCGACAGGGCTTCTCTTTGATCCTACTTCATTCTTGTAAAAAAATTACATCGAAATGAGCTGTAAATATTTCTATTTTAATAATTTATATATTGTAATACTAAAAATTTAAGAAATCTTTAAATCTAAAACTGAATGAAACCCTGTCTTCATTTTCCATAATACTGAAACTAAATATTTTATTTTTTATTATACTACATATAAAGATTATTGGTAATCGAATATGATGTTTATGTATTGCAATAAAGCATACACGTTATATGATTAGTAAAATATTGAATAACATAAAATGCGTCGCCTGTTGGCTACAAATCACAACTGTGACGTAAAAATAAAACATTCATATAATCTGAACTCCTCGACTTCTCTAGGGAACTACAAAACGTAACGAACCGCGATCCCTCCCTTTAATGTCGCAAAATTTTCCCAACCAAGACTTCTGTCTATATATGGTTTATTTACGTTTTTCCTACAGAGAGGTATGCTGATTGCTCGTAGCGACCCCTGTCAACCGAAAAAATTGCAATTACAATGATGAAAATATTGGTTGTGTGGAATTGAAGCGTCTTTTGTGCAGATATTTGGACATTGAAATGAAATAGTTTACTATTACGTAGTAATTTATTCTGACATTGATTTTTAATATAACTTATAGAGAGGCTTTTGTGTTAAAGAATGAAGAAAAATCAAATATTTGAAAGTAATTCTTTAAGTTAAATTTGAACTTTGTTTTTATTTTAAACTCAATCACAATATTACGGGTGAACGAATTCCAATTTAGCTTTGCACATAATAGGGGCTACGACATGAGCCATAAAACTTCCTAAATTATTACCCAATCGCAGTTTATATTATCCAAGTTTAAACTAACAATACGAACAATGGCGAAATTTTTAATGGACTTACGTATTGGATTTAACGAGAAGCTAAACACAAAAGTATTCAGAAAGTAATTTAACTTATAAACTTTTAATTTAATTTTTACGTCTCCAAATTTTAAGAGATTAATGAGAAAATTATCTTTCCAACTTTTATATAAAAGATCATAAGATGTGTAAAGGACGTCCTCTTAAGGTCATTATATCAATCACGTTTTCAATAAAACTGGTATCGAAGGGATTTAAAAGAAACGTTTTCGCTTCTTTATATTTTTCTAAAGTAAAAAACTCAGTCTGTGGGTAAAAGGTTTTTTCTAATTCTGAATTTAAATGCATGAGATCGAATAGATTCACGTAGACTTTGAATCCCCTCTATTTTCCGATTGTCGTTGCTTATGTGTTTAAAAGAAAAATAGAACATAATATTGTTGTCCCATTCTTAAAATCTGTAAATAAGCGAAAGAAAATAAATCATTGGACTTCAACAAATAATTGAGTAATTTGTGTTGTATCGAAAAGTACATTAAACGAATAAAATATTTTTTTCTAATAATATGTTATTAATATTCTAATATTGGTTAAAACTTATACAGTTGAGAAAATATGATAATATGGTTCTATTTTATCATATTTTATTTGAGATAACAGATGTCTAGTACCTGAGTAATGGGTTCTGTTTAAAATCCATATTTTAAATGGGACCAAGCTGTCGTCACCATAAAGGGCCATTGTAGGCGCCCCGCAAAAAGAGCTCATTCTAATTGTTTGCACATTTCACGTCTCGAATCACCCTTATATTTCCCCTGAGGTTCGATGGTAAGGGTCACAACTAAAGTGCTGTACCTCGTACCTAAATATTTGTGAATCGATCACAGTTTGAGCTTCTAACACTCGACGTAAAAATGCTAAGCACTTAAGGTTTAGCGTGCTTTAATCGTTAAAATATTTACAAACATTCAATAGTAAATATAATATCAAGCTCTATTGTTATTTTAATATATATTTTAATTAGTTTAGAATGAAATGCAAATAAAATCTTTAGTGCTTTCTATACGACAAGAATTATGTTTTTGGTGAAGTGCTAAATAGTAGATTGCATTTGTAATAATCTTTGAATTATGCATGCTTTTTATATTTTATATAAATAGAAATATTTGACGTGTCTTATTACTTTTACTTGTATTATTATTAAAAATTTATATTTGAAAAGAAAGCTTGTTTTGAGGTTCACACGTCATATTATATAAAAAATTGTCATTTTGTATAGAAATGTATCGATATCTTACTATTATCCATCACTAGTTCAAATGCTTTTGTCATCACATCGTCACCCGCTATTATGATTGTACATTGTATTGTTGTCCAGAAAAGCTGTTTAATTTTTTACGAACCCTATGTTTTCCTCCAGGGATTAAGTTGGCAGCAAGGAAATTGCTTTTTAAGAGGCGCACCCTTGCTTCGTTCCTTAAATTATAAATGACTATACGTTTCCCCCTGGGACCGTTCGTTTACAGTTTTGTTATTTTTCTCAGATTTATTCCCAGGCCCAATTCGCCCTTGTCGTTTGCGCCTTACAGATTTTACTCTATCTCGATATTTTTATAGAAAATTTCTATCTAAATTATATGTTGAAAAAAGGTGTTACCTGAAAGGTAGAATTATTTAAAATATGTCCAATACTGCTTCAATATGAAGGTAGAAAAATTTGATTAATTTAATCGAGTCTCCGTTAATTAATAAAGATTATTTAAAAAATTATTAATATTTTCCTTTTAATTTTTTTTATTCCAATCGTTTTCAATTCAAAGATTTATAACTAACGAAGTTTTATTTTAGAGAAAATTGATTTTGTAAAGATTTGATATTGTAATTAATTATAATTTTTTTATAAATTATTACGACTGCTCAAAGCCAAGGCCATAAAAACAAATAATCAAAGATAAAAAATAAAAAAAAAAAAACATTTTTGAATTATTTCCCTTATGAGTTTCGCTACTGAAAGATAATTATTTTTTTCCATGCTCATAATAATATTCCCCAATCGCAAATAAATCTTTTATGTTAAGCTACAATATGGAGTGTATTGTACAAACACATAGGGAACATGGGGACAAAGCAAACGTATAGAGGAAATATGCAACAATCCGTTTAAGGTGCTATAAATCACCTACCATGTATCGGATCATTATTGAGGGTATTGGTGCGTGTGCATTGTCTAGACTCCTCGGAGGCCAGATGTGCTGGACAATTTGATTATGTCATTATCAGAGCTACCCTAGAGATTGCTTTGTTAGCTTAGTTTATAGTACACTTCATATTGTATTTGGTAAACATATAGTTTTATATAAATATACATATTTGTAAACAAATTGTTTTACTATCGAATTTTAAATATTTAAGTAAAAACTCTCACATCACATGTGTAAAGTATCTATAGTAAAAGAATACGAAATTTTGTAACAGCTTGTAACAAGATATATATATTACAATGTTGTCTGATAATTCCCTCTGAAAAAGGTTAATGTTATATAATAAGAATTTAAAAAAAGAATTATAAAATTTACATGGTTACAAATATGAAGGTAGATCAAAAAATTGACAAAAATTTGTAATTATTATTATTAATTTATTATAAATTAGCCAGGTGGTAGCTGGCTGGTACGAAGCTAGGTAGCTAGGTACCTCTAAGTGACTATGTAGTTTTATCACTATATTATACAACGAATTGAGTACCGTATTGAGTATAATATATTGAAAATCTCATTACAGTCTTAGCAATCAATCATTGACTTTGTGAGGCGTGAAAAACGATTTTATCATATTTTAACGTCAAGAATATGATAAATAAATGAATTCGACAGAATGCTGAAAGTTACGTTTATATAACATTTGTGATTTATTGGATCCAACTGTATTATAAATGGAAAATATTGCGTTCTAAAATTTTAACTGTAGCAGTAGCTACTTCGATAGAAAATACAAAAAAAATTCTTCAGGTTATCAATCAGTTTTAAATCTTTATTGACTTAGTTCGGTTCTTTTTTATTTTCATAAAATTTTGAAAAATAGATATAAATTTGAATTACCTTTAAGTTTACGTAATCTAATTTTCGTAAGATAGCTGCGAAATTATTTGTAATTCAAAAGATATTGATATTTATAAATTGTTATATAATCTTTTAATTTCATTCTTTTGTCATTTTACTTTGTAGATAACAAGATCATTTATTGTATTATCAAATCAATGTGTCAAATACCTATTTAAACCGCGAACACAATAGACATATATCATAAAATATACGTTAATTTATCGACTCTCGTTACGATTATGCTGATGAGACTATTATCGCCGAATTGTTTATACTATACTATACAGGCCCCAGGCTGAAATATGGCTCTCATTGTAGCACACTAACAACAGGCCATTCTGGCTAACAGCCCGCTATAGTGACCTTACGTCCGGTACTATCTTACTACACACACACTGTAGAGGAAAACAATAGCGTGTCTTAAAAGCCTACTAAATAACGTTGTGGTTCATTTAAAAGAAAAATGTTCACCTATTCATGGTAATTTCTTGTATAATAAAATATGCCTTTTTATTCTACCAGATGCTGGATTAATCATGAAATATTGTCCTTATTTTTTTTTAAATTAAACTCAATTTACATAAAACAAAACAATCTCTACGAATGAAATATCATCGTTTTAATAATTAAATCTCATGAATATGAATTTTTAAAGGAAGATATAGTTTTTGAATGGAAACAATAAACGCGATTTTTTAAACAGAGCAAGCGAAAGTATGGTTAAGATTAAAAACACAGAATGAGAGATCGTTAGTGTTCAATAACTAGGAACCATGCAACTTTCAAACAAACTAGTGAGTAAAAATTTTACTGTACTGGAATGTTTGGTAACCCATTTAAAACTGCACAATCGAAGTTCGAATAACAGCATTTATTCCTGTAAACAAGTAATGGCTTTTGTTTTGAACCATACGAAGAACAAATGGACCAGCAGAAATATTTTGTCATTTTTCTAACAAAATCCAATTCTGAATACATTTCAGTTTTGAAACATGGGACGTTTGCAATTGTATATTAAGGTGTGATAAAATTTTGGGTAAAAGTGTTACGGTTTCAAGTTAGTTTCTAAAATATACAGAAATAGTTTTAATATTTTATTTGCTGTTATAATTTTGTAACTTTAAATTTTAATTTGTACCTCCGGATTAAGGGGTTTGACCCTTTATAAAATCGGAATAGATTTTAATCTGCCGCAACGTCCAAGATAGGAAGGGAAAAACTATAATATACTTACTTTTTTCATCATTATAGTTGTGTAGTTTTTTTCGTTAGTTTGCGACATGGCCTCAACAGGCGCCTGGGGGCGTACGTCCTTGGGAGCCGGCGGAGAGGAGCGGGAAAAAAAAAAAAAGAAAAAAAAAAAAGTTTTTTTCGTTAGTTTAGAAGTAATTAAAAATAAATTTAAACTGATTTAACTACAGTAAGTTTATACTTTTGTAAATATAACTACTAGCAAATGTCCAGTGAATGAAATAATTTATAAATGTATATATTTTTTAATTTTGAATACCACGTCATGTTATGGTTTCATACTTTGTTGCAGTTATTATTATTACATTAAGGTATTAATAAAAACCTATTCGTCAGTATTGAAGTAAATTAGTGTTATTATCTGACAAATCCAACCAATTCTAATATAGAATTGATTCGAGCGCTTAGAAATGTTTACGATTTTTTTATTAATATTTTAATATGGAGAAGCTGAATTATTATAATTTATGGTGATACAGCACTTTTCAAATCAAACACAATTTAAATAAACTGTGATACAAAAAACTTTCGGAATATTAAACATTTTAATTGTTAATATGTAATTCATGTGTTTTATTATATAATACCTATATTCAATTTAAGTAGATAAAAAATAGAAACCTAGCCAAAAATTTTGTTTATTATATAGCATAATATGTAGTAAGAAGAATGTGATTATACGTGTTAGTTTGTGGCAACACGTTAATTACAACCCGCTGAAAGCTCACGTGATAGATCGCCTGCTCATCACGAATAATGGTCCATTTTACTAACTCTGGAAATATTCGCTCGTTCATTAGTACTAGCTTTTGTCTGGGTCGTTTATGTATATTATCTTAAATTTCCTTTACTTATATAATATCGCAACAATATTTAAATCCAAATCATATCTGTCATACTATGACAATATTATAAACCAACAGAAAATAAATTAAATTTTACGCTTGTTAACAAAAAAAATCCGGTTACTATAACTGATAATAGTATAAGTTATACATAGTCTTGGAAATAACATTTAAAGAATCTTGTGGATATATCTTCTACTTTAAAATTTAGAAACGATAGAAGCTAAATTGGCTTTTATTTATATTCGCTTTTATAAACAACAAAATCATGTTATACAATCTTAATAACCAGTATAAAAATTAGCCTTTTAAATATCATGCAAATACTTCAAAGCATTCAAAGGGTCCTGTACAAAAATATGAGTAATCCGTTCCGTTTCATTTCGTTCCCTACAGAAAGTGCACCCTAAAGATGTCTAGTTCAATGTTGTACCCAACACCAGCGGTATTCTAAAAAACGGAAATATGTACTATTTACAGTTTAGAAAACAATTCAACAGAATATAAAAATTGTACAATAACATAAAACTATTCTACTTATAAAAATCAATACCGCTTTTGCGAAGCGGCTTGTTATAAAAGTGTCATTTTTTCGCCACTGATGATTAATCTGCTTTTACTACTAAAAAAGAAACGCTGTGTAATATAAGTATTAAAAGTTTATCCTACTGATTGATGATTGTTTCAAAGATGCGAGGGAGTGAATCTATAGAAATATTGTTATATTTTATGATTTGCTGTATTTTTTTTAGTTAAAAAAATTTTTGGTTTACATTAACAACTTTACTAAATCATTTTAATAGGTCTTAACTGTTTGTTTATAAATTGCTTAAGACGTCTTTATATTTGATATGTTCAATGATTTAAACATGAATTTTTATTTAGAGTAACATAGACTTATTTTATTTTAACAAATAAGAACAAAAGAACCATAGTATAATATATACATAAAATAACTTCAATCTGAAATTAAACTTGCAAATCTCGGCTACTACCCTCATAAAACTTCTATTATAACCCTAATAAACTCTATCAACAGAGGTATCCAACACAACAAATAAACCGCTGTATATATTTGACACCAATAATAAACAAGTTTAGTGTAATACGATGTTTAATTACGGAGGTAAACATACCTTATTTCGGTTTGGCAGAGGTTACTAAGCTACCTACCTATATTTGGCGTTGCGCCAGGATCCTGTTTCAAATATTCTATACAATCTGTTTACTTTTGACCAATATTTGAGGATATAAAATTTAAGCGTTTTATTGACCACGATTCTGGTTTTTATGTGAATAATTTGAAAGAAATAAATTAGTTTATCTAACTTTTTTGTAGTACTCTACGAAAATGCTTAAACGTATCTTATATTGAATTAAACAAAATTGGTCTCAATGTATTTGTGTGAATTTTGAATCGCCTTTCAGAGATCGTAACGATCTTGTATTCTGTGTTCACTTGTTCTAAGCTGTTATAATCTGTACCAAGGATCGTCCCACAAAGGAATTCTCTTCTGTTCTTGACGTTATTGAAATTACTAAGCTTGATAAGCAAACTGAACATACTTCGGTACATAAATTTACTTTAATAATAGGATAGTGTAGAATAAAAAACTACTATCTGCATTAAGTAATAGTAAATTATTAAGCTTATATAATTATTATTCAGGTTGATAACTTTGTACATCTTTGTAAAAATAGTGTTTTGAAACTAAGTAATACTTAAAATAGTTTTGTAATTTGGTATCTGTAATTTATTCTGTATTGTTATAGACTATTTGTAAGACATAAATAACAGACGTTCAACTCAAAAACAAATTTTATTCAATATAGTTGGTTATTTGAAGCCATTTTATAAAATAAAATTAAAAAGAACCTTACCGAAAATGTAATGTTTTCTGCGGAAACACTTCTTTGTAATTGCCTTCGAACACATATAAAGCAGGTTTTAGCTACCGAATAATGAAATAGCTGAGGTTTTATTCCGCATCCACATTTTAACACACAAGCTCGTAGAGAACCTTAATGGCCTCGTAAAAATCTTGAGAAACGTTTCGCAATCAGAGGTGAGATTAGAAGCTCAGAGAAACATAGACCTTATCCACTCACTACACCCTAAACTGATGGCGATAAAAAGGGTCAACGATTTATACGAAGACGCTTTTTCCCATTAAGTTTTTACTGATAACATCTTTGAAATGTAATCTCTGGAAAAGCCCGACAATTATTAAATACCTTAACATAGTAGTATCAGGATTACCAGTAGAAAAAGTAGATATTTTCTTACATTTCAAACAATATTGTACTTAATATTATTATATTATTGAAAACTTAATATTACTGTGTAGATGGTAGAATTCACTGTATCTATTTTTCCATTAAACACGATTTTTTTCGATTAAAATGTAATTCAATAAATTATGTGAAAATTAAAATTAAAAAAAAGTTATTGTACTCCTATTAAAATCTATTATGAATAAAATTATAATTTTAAAAACAGACACTCTAATATTTTATTTTCTTTGTTACAGTGGTCAAGAATAACATGCGATACCAAACTACGTCGCCTCTTAGTAGAGTAGGTCCAACAGCATCTTTGCGTGATGTTGAACCCGATTTTGTTGGACCTATCGACAATGTGACCGTCGCTCTTGGGCGTGAAGCTGTTCTCACTTGTTCTGTCTCTGATATCGGAGATTATAAGGTATTTAATAGATTCAAAAGTATAAATAAATTAATGTTCATATGCTTATCAACTATAATACAACATAAACATATATAATAAATATATGTGAATATAATAGAATGTTATATAATTTGGTGATAAATTACGTTATGTATTGGGTGCTCCAATATTGATTCGCAATATTGTTTTATCCAAGAATTATTCAAATTGCTGTTTAAGCAATAGCCGGATTCTTATAGTAATAAATTTTTCATTATCTTCGTATTTTTCTCTCAGGTTATTTCTCTAGTTATGCTCGGAATTTTCCTCCATTATTATAATGATTTTAAACAGTCTTAACGTTTGAAAATCGTTATTATAATCGGAGCTGTCTTTGATACGACCTTAATCCGTCATATCATCCAACCAATCTACATAATTTAACTCAACTTAGATTATTACATGCCCAGAAAATTGAATCTGACGCAGCCATTACAAATCCAACATGAAATAAAGTGGATTACGGAATATTCCGTTCGGAAATGTATTTTTTATTGAAGTTAGTTACCATACTATGCAGTCTATCAAGTCTTTTTAAGTTTATTTATAATGTGGGACTTTAAACTTTATTTTCTTTACCATAAAACAGACTTTGTAATAAGAGTATTCTAGAGTTTATCAAGTACTTACAAATGAATCTATGCTTAGCTTTCCGTAGTTATATTTTAAAGGACTTAAAACTTAATTTTCTCAAGAGACTTTCTTAAGTTGCTTGGTATGAAATACGGTGTAAAAGCTTACTATAATTTTAAGAATATTAAGAATGTTACAAATATTATTAAAATAAATGCAATTATATACTCAGAGGATTATTAATTTTTAAATATATCATCATATTACGTCATTAAAAATAAAATGTTAAATATAACTTAAATTTAATATAAATTATATAGGAAAAGTATTTCTCCCAGTGCTTAAATAATATAAATACTTGTCTATAAAAATGTAAATAAGTTCAAGAAAGTTGAAGCAAAGAGCTATTTATTATTCGCTTTACAAAACAGCTGCAGTGAGGAAAGTCCTGCGAAATGGAGGACCACGAAGAAAACAAAATTAATGATCTTCTAATGCCAAACTACGTAAACATTTTATCTGTAGGGCTTACTCTTTCACGTGGTTTTTCTTAAAGTAGTCCGTAAATAACGTCCTTATAGAGACCCATTTACTGTCGCCAATGACAAACGATGCCGTTCTATAGACGATCTATCACGCTAATGACGTTTAAACAGTGTTTTCGTGATGATCCCGATGACTTGCGTGTTATAACATAATCGAACTTCAAAAGAAAATTTCGCTCTGTTATATTTATCATTGAAGGACTAAACTGTTTGTCTTTTTAGGATTTCTTACAAAAAGGGTTTAGAGGCTATTACAATAAATATAATCATTCAAATTATATTTTATACTCTTCAGAGAAAAAACAACAATTTATTCCTGATTTATATTGCTTCATTCGTAAATTGTCAATATGTTATTAAAAATATATTTATTGTTAAATTATGTATAGTTATTCAAATCCTTTGTGAGAGTTAAATTGGTGATTGACCAATTTTTATCTGAATTTTAAAATATGCAGATCAATTTAAAAAAATATAAAAAAGTTAATTATCACATCTATTTTTAATTTCTTCTTAATATGTACTGAGCGTATAAAATGATGTTACAAAAATAGGTTATGATTTTGTATTATTTATTTAGTTCCATTTATAAAACATTCTAGTAATTGGAAGATTTCATAATTTGACGTCTTTATTATCGAGTTACACGCCAATCTTAACTCTCTAATTGAAAATGTAAATATTATAATACAATAATTTTGAAGGAATATCTGTATTAATAAAAGCATTTGATAGTAATATTTTTTTTACAATACAAAATTATGAACTATGTTATCACATCACAAACATGGCAATTTTTTTCAAACATTAATCCTATCGTCATTAATTCTTGATTATTATATACTGTAATACAATCTCCGTATAATATATAATCATGAATATCCTTTATTGGTGCCTATATATTGTCAAACCTGTAAAATAAAAGCAAAGATATTGACAACAAAACTTAAAATAAGGAACTCAAACATGCTTCTGTGGAATAACAACAAAAAAGTTAATTTCTCTGTGGGTTTATCTCTAAGTATAGTTAATTATAGCTTTCTAACCGCAATCATGTATAATCTTAATGTTTGAAATTTTTATATTATGTCTATTTTACCGACTTAGTAACTTTATTAAAATGAATGATGCCAAAGTGATTTCATGTTAGTCTTGTCCATATTTTTTTTATATATTTTTTTTAAATATTAAGGTTTTTCAATTCTACGGAAAATGAACAAATAAATAAATTTAATTTTTTTAAAAGAAATTAGTAATTAGTTATATAATTACAATCTTATTCAATTGTGTAGAAGTTGTATAAGCTGTACATAATAGGATAAGATTGTAATTGTAGAAAAAATCTAGTTACTAAATTTTTTATTACGTTTTTTTCTTCCTATAATGAGTTTTCTCTTTATCTATATACAATATTTAATTTAAAAATAAATTCTATAGGACTCAAAAGGAAGAAAATTATATATTTTTTATTAAATATTTATATTTAGGCTACTTATAAATTAGTTCAAATATATTTTGAATGAAGTCCATCGAGATATTAAATCTCTTTCTTATATTAAAATGAATACTTTTACCATTCTAAAAAAATGATTAAAAAAACAGAAGTACCCATTTTATGTAACCATCTTTTTCAACCGCAACTATTGACAATATTTAAATTGACAATTTTTAAATTAAAGCATTGAAATTGACTTAAATAAAGATAATTCAAACTTAAGACGATATAGATTGTATATACTCGTCTGTATTTTTATTCGATGATTCGCAAGGACCGGTGAAACATATCGGTAGCAAAGAATATGTAGGATACACAATGTAAAATAGGTGTGGTAAATAAAATAGGTAATAATTTTCTGTTCTGCAAATTTAATATTTTGAACATCATCATCATTTAGGTTCTTTGGTTTTTTAAATATTCAATTTCAACCATTGGTTATTTTCTTAGATTTTCACGAGTACACATTTCAAATAAAACTATTTTTTACGGATTAAAACTCGCGTATAATTTGGTTACATTTTTATTTAAAACCGACGTTTCGAATGCTTTGCAGCAATCGTGTTCACGGGTAGACGAGTTGTAAGTGTCGAAATCTAAGTGTCATTTGTTATCATTTTCCAAATCGTATGATTAGACTTATAAGGATAGGTTTTTTTACAAAGTAATTAAATGCTTATGAAATAAACATATTACTTATTAGAAATATTATACATCTAGTATTTATTGATGGTAAATATAGTATTGTATTCAAATACATATTAAATATTAATATATTACTTAAATATTAATTAAAATACGAACTCATAACCCAATTATATGTGAAAATGTAGTTTGTAAATCAAAAGAGCTATATTTTACGGCGCGTATAAACTTAGCCGTCAGCTTCAATTTACTTCCAATCTCGCCTGACTGTGACCATCCAAGCGACAAATTATTTGCATTTCGAGGCGTTACCTTAATAACCCTTTGCTTTCGCTTTTCTTTGGTTGTTATTAATATTAATATTATATTAATTTAAATTGAATTGAAATAACCTAAAATTGCTATTAATGTTAAAATTATTATTATAATATATAATCATCCGGCTATAGTCACGTAATTATTATCGGAATAACAATATCCTCCCCCCACCCGTGATACTGTCAAATCACGCCCAGCGAGCAGGTGCACGCTGTTCACGCCGCGATTCCGCCATGCTTAGATTTCATGAATATGAGATAGTAATTACGTAAGTACAGCCGAATAATTATATATAATTGTAATAAAATACCTAAACTTATTAGATATTTAAATATTGTAATATAGAATGGTGGAAGCAAATGCACTAAATATGAACCTTATTTCAATGCTGAGAAAATTGGAAAAGCAAAGACTTTATAATAATATATTCGATAATAAAGTATCTATGTTTATTATTCTGGTACGTAAAGATTTAGTTCGAGTGAGGATCAGGGCATCTACTTTATTTTATGGTCTTATTTTACAGAGCTTCTTGCGCTTGCAATTTTCTACTCGTATGCTGTCGTCGTACTTGACATGGTTTTACAACTGCATATTAAAGGAACCATTATGCAGAGTTAAGTGTAGAATGCCAACGATTTGAATTTGCGATCTAGCTTTTCTATTTTAACCCCAAAGACAAAAAGAAGGATGTTATAAGATGACGAGTCTAGATAGAAATTTAACTGTGTATCTACAGATGTCTGTAGGAACGTAGTTTCAAAACGAAACGCAAAACAAACTCATCTTTTAACATTAAATTAAATCGCTAAATTGATTTCAATTTAACTTTGAAAGTAAACTTTTCCGGTGGATAATTATTTTTAATTTTCATTTTTTTAAAATAATTAATAGTTAATTTTGTATGTAGTATTTCTAAAAGATATAAATTTAGTTTTTTATTTCCTCGTATAGTTGGTTAGAATATTTTACGAGTCCTATACTTATTCACAGCGGTTGTCATACAATATATCTTACCAATTGGTCCTGAGGGAAAACTATATAACTGTCGTAAATTTTAGATCCTGCGTAAAATTTCGAGTTCTTTCGTATTTTCACTTAATCTTTAATAACGTGAATAAATGATTCAATTTTATATGAATCAAGAAATTATAAATAAAATTATATATTGAGGTTTCTTTCTATATAATACTATTCACGATTTTTAACTCGGATGTAATGATAAACAGTTTATTTTATAATTTTCTAAATTTTTATAACTTGCATAGAAACTAGAACGGAGTCGTTTCGAAGGCTGAAAAAAAAATCTTTATTGCATTTTTTATTTCATTTGTTTTATTTTTTTTACAATTGTTTGCTATGTAATAGAATATAAGCTATAAAAGATATACGTTATGCTTTTCCCGTTTTGCTTTTGAAAGGAATATATATTTTTTTATCCGTACAGTTTATTGTTATGGCAAGCCTTAAAATTTTATCTGCCCATGGTGTCCCGAGACGGTCAATAGCATCGTATCAATATTTATGTGATTAAACTCATTTCAAAGATCATATTTGATGATAGACATCCTAATGTATTAGTTGCTTTTAATTTAATTTTAAGGTTTAAATATTAAAAATGGATTGTTTAATAAAGTATAAAAGTATTACAATTTTTTGATTATAAGTTTAAAACTCGATTTTTCTTCGAGAAATCGAGTGTCACAGTTAAAAAACTATTAAGTATATAAAATTTATTTGACTATTAAGAATATAAAATATATTTACGGCATTTAAGCGCACAGTTCAATAGCAGTACGATAAAAGTTTCTCATTATGTTATCTACTTTTTTTTTGTAAAGAGGATCATTGAATGGGATGACTAAATTGAAAAAAAAAAAAAACTATATAACACTAGATTTATATTGTTTAAAACTGTAGAAACACTTTCTAAATTAGAGATGAGACTTTAAAACTTAAATATTGTTCTACTTTAGATTAATAGTTTTTAATATATTTTTAGTCATATGAAAAATATATATAATATTGTAATGTAATGTTTGGTAAAAGTATCCAATACCATACATTTATATAATGAATAAATGAAGCGTTTAAACAATCAATCTCGTCACGTCACGCTTCAGAGATAACTCATGGAACTTCTAATAACGTATTTTTCTATAAAACTTTTTAATCGCAGGTGGCGTGGATCAGAGCAGACGATCAAACAATATTGACATTGCACACACGTTTGGTGACACATAGTTCAAGATACGCAGTCACTAACGATTCTCCTGGCTCCTGGCAGCTTCATATCAGACCACTCAAAGTCGAGGATCGGGGTTGTTACATGTGTCAAATCAATACAAGCACAATGAAAAAGCAAATAGGGTGCGTGGATGTTTTAGGTAAGCTACTTGTATTATAAATATTGATTTGCTTAAATATTATCGACTTTATCATATTATGTTTGGTTTAGAATATCTTTTGTCAAAAAATCAACCTCAAAATCTTTGATATAATATTCATACTTTTACAAGTTATTAAGTAAATATTTATTAAACTATTAGGAAGCAATATACGAATCTTTTTTTTGTTTTAATTCTATGCTAGTGAAGAACATGCTAATTCAACTTTGATTTTCAATGGCATTCTTAAAAAAAAAAACACATGAAAAATATTCGTATATAATTTTATACATTTCACAGGTCAAAAGAATACATTAAATTCACAAATAAAATAAATTGTACATTAGATTTTTAAGACTTTGCAAATGTTACAAAAGATCAAGTCAATAATGCGTTTACAACTGCGAACCGATCAGTATTGATCGCTACTATCGGAGCAGACGTTTGACCTCTTCAATAGAAAAGGTGTCCCATGACATCGCAGAAGCTTATGTCAAAGAAATTGAATGCCAGATGAAAAATAATCATTGATGGCTTCGCATTTATTTAAGCAAAAGGATACATTATACAGTATTCTAGTAATGTTACAGTTATGAAAGTACAATTTTAAACAAGTTAAAACCTCTAAAACATAATTTATAATATAGATTTTAAGAAACACAAACTTTCCTTATTATACCCTTATCACGCATTGAGGTTAAACTTTTAGCTTTTGTCTCTTAATATTTCAAGTCACGAGTTTGACAACACGCCTACCGAAACCGGCATCCTATCCCTAAATCATACTGTTTACGGTATTAATATTGTAGAAACATTGTCAAGCCGAACATCTGCTTCAATTATATATTAATACTACATTTCATTCTTTTTTTAAAAATTAAATATACTCTTTTTTTTTTATTTATTTCGCTTGAAATAAATCAATTTAACTATACTCTGCTATATTCCACTTTATAACTGTATAATGTATATTTTCCAATATAATATTATAAAAAATGAAAAATGTTTACGAAATTTTTATTTCAAAAATACTTGACGCCTTAAATATATAGGTACCATATGGTACCATATATACATATACTGGTGCTAATATCAACGCACCATATTGCACTGTCACGCGGTTTATAAAAATATTTTGGCTATCTCTATCCTGACGCATTTCTAAATGGCTCAGTAGTTATAAAATCGTATAGAAAAATACTTTAAAAGCAACTGTAAATTTAAAAGTTCAACGGATATGAATGTTTGTTTTTCCATCTTAAAATACATACGTAAACAATGAACGGGATTAAGATAATCTATTTCTGGACATACGTATTTTGTTTTTTGTTACAGAGATTTTTTTGTAACCAGTGTTTTGTGCCGTTTGTTATATTGTTGTTGTATTGAATAACGCAAAACTGTTACAACTGGTGCAATAAATCTTTACAATCTTTGATTGTGACCAGACGATTGAATACTACATAATACATCATTAAAAATAGTCAGACTCCGAAAACAATTATCATGAAGCACGTACTTGCTTTTGCTCAATGCACTTCATTTTGTTAGTTACTTAGTAACTTAATTATGTTTAAAATGTTTTGTTTCTAAAGTTTATTATTTTAAAATAAAAGATTCTAGAGGTACTAAAGATTTAAATAATACTTTGGAAAGATATGTTGTTTAATTTGTATTATTATTTATGTTCTTATATTTATAAACCTCATGATATCGTTCCACATTAAACATAAATTATTTGTGTCAGTTATTATTGGTATCATAATTTACAAAAGTTTTTGATAATAATGAGCAATTTATAATTAACTTATGTTCCTATTATATCATTTTCAATTCAATTGTTTGATATCAAGTGCTGTCCTGAATTGTTAATAACTCGTTGAACGTAATTTATTATACTGATGAACAATGAAATTAATACATTACTCGTGTTGTTGTTTCCATCAAATCAAGTTCGAGGAATATAAAAATTCTTTACTACATTTTGTTTTGCTTATCTAATACAAAGTATTTTAGGTAAACTAAATATTTATAATGAAAACATTGTTGTACACATTCAACAAATCATAATACACAAAAATGCATATGATGTTGTCTTCTAAACATAATTTCAATTCGTAAAGACAAATTTGCCTTTTTGAATAAATAAAATATATGAGAAAAGATTTTTGTAAAAAATGGCTCTTTCATTTCCACTGTCATTATTTAATTTTAAGAAGAACATAAATATTTATGCAGAGATCCTTATCCTTATATTTATGCGTTCATTTCGACCAAAAACTCGAATAAAAAGTAAATTATCCCGCCACAATTTATTACTGTAACCGAGAATAACGACTCTATGACGTTTTAAATAACTGCTTTCCAACCCTAAGCCTATTGTTTTTAACACCAGGCAATTCAAATGAAAATAACCAAACAACACGAAGTATCGCTTTGAAGTATCTGGAATGTTATTATATTTTGAAAATTTGTATAAGAAAAGAAAATGATAAATTGAAAATAATTTTGAAAACCTATACAAGTTTCATTATAACATATAATTGAATTATGATTCTAGAAATTCTAATGATTAATACTCACATGAATATAATCCTAAAGTTATTCTATACTGCAAAGTTAGAAACGTTGCTTAGGGTTTTGAAAAGAAACCTAATAGATGTCACCTCCGTCCCGATAAAGAATGCTAAATTTATCGAAGCGAATAGCAATACGGTAGCTCAATGAGTAGAGCGACGGAACGATTTTCCGGAGGTCGCAGCTTCAAAACCTGCACGAGTCAATAATTTTTGATTCTATATTTATTTAATATTAAATAAGCCTAACGAGGCTATATATGTTTAAAAAAACATATAATAAATATATTATTATGTCATCGATTTTCTAATTATCCAAGTCTTTTACGTTTTAACAAAAATGTACCCACTTACAGAGTCTGTAATCTCAATTTGTTTTCACTTCAACTACAAGAGATCTCTTGAAGAAATAAATTATTCAATATAAAATATTTTTACTTTTGTGAGGTTTCTAGTACATAAATAAATAAAGTTTTTTTAAGTCAATTTTACTATAAAATAATATTTTTAACATATTAAGACTTTTATTTTTTAATAAATTTTAAATTAAACCAAAATATAATATCATTTCCTACATTACTTATTGTAAAATAAATAATATAAATCAAGTGATAATATTGTAATTATTAAATAATTATATAATTTAGAATACTTTTAAGAAAACATTCGAAATAATGTTGATACACTTATAGTTTAACATTAAAAATAAATAATAATTTATTAGTTTATTTGTAACTAAGCGTTACTCGGATTTCAACCCAGGGACAGCTTTTATTTACTATTAAGATAAATAGCGGCGTAATGATGGATATCCTACAGCATTTCTCTTAATCCTGCCTATCATAATCAGACAACATTTTTCGATTCCTTTCAGTCGTTTGAAATATTAGCGCTTCTGAACATACAATCCTTTTGCTTTAAAATATTAGTTTAGTTATATTATTAATATTGAACTTATTAAATTTTATCTGGTTAAATATAACGTTAATTTTATCTTATTTGTCTTATTTTTATTATCAAAATTTTTACGCATTTCAAAATTTTGTATTTTAAACATTACAATGCCATATTTAATTTAAATATGATAAATTATAACTTTCTTCAATTTCAATTCAATTTGAAAATAATGCACTGCCGTGACTGGCAGGCGCAAATATTTTAATAAAAGTAAAATTTTAATTTCCATTCAGAGATATATATGAGTTTATAATATTTATTAATTTTTTTTCCCTTTTTTTATAAACTAGTACCATATGTCGAGTTTTGCCTTGATTTCTCCCCATAGGCGGGGGATTCTGTTTTTTAGGGGTAATTAAGTTTTCAGGTAAGGTTCGTGTTTTCTCTATAGACATCAGTAAATATTTCGCGTTAAAAAATTTACATATCATTTGAACGATTTGAAATAAAAGTAAAATAAATCTAATTAGAGTAGACAGAACATGGCTAACATGATTATATACAATATAAAAAATGTCGTGATATTCAGTATAAAACTAAATATCATGGTTCAACGTATAATTATATTTTTTATTTTCATTTCGTTACAATTAAAGATTCATACTTGTTAAACAGTTCCTCCGAATATCGTTGATGTCGGTACAAGTGGTGACATGGTAGCAAGGGAGGGCACGGATGTAAGCATTTCGTGCAAGGCTGATGGCAGACCTCTGCCTCGAATTTTATGGAGAAGGGAAGACGGAGCTAACATACAATTGCGGAATGATGCTGGCAAACTTCATAAAGGTGAGTTTTTTAAAAATAATAAGAATATATTTTATAATGATTATTGGTAATAGATCTCATAATACTTATATATAATGTTTTCTAAGATTTACACGAATACTACACATTTCAATAAAACTATTTTACTGATATAACTTGCGTTTATTATTACATCTTTCGCGGTTTTTTTTACGTGTTCGAACACGTTTGCTGCAAAGCATTCGAAACGTCGGGTTAAATTTAAAAATGTAATCATACAACGCGAGTTATATCCGTAAAATAGTTTTATTGATACGTATATATGTTACATTAAAACAAATTAAATTATACTCAAAGAGCCATTTCAAATTATTAAATCATCGGTTTGATGTCATGTTTTATTTAAAATCAGAAATGTATGTAGATTATAGTGGAAACTATAAATTCTTTTATTATTACGAATTGGCTTTAACAACATTATCATATTCATTGTTTAACCTCAATATTTCATTAATGTTATAAATTTAAACGTCTGATGTCCGACGTTTATAATTACTTTTTAATATACATTGTACATAAATTATTTATTCTGATATAAAAACATACTTACCTCTGGCGAGAAGTTGCATGCGACTCTCATAGCATTTTCCCAAATAACATAAAAATCACTGTTATATTCCTTAAAAAGATGTATTAAAAATATATGTTTTTGATGGCTCCTGAAAATATGTTTATTTTTCTACATAAAATTGATATTATTTCACATTAAAACTATAAAAGGTTTAATGCTTGACCGATCCCAGTTCCAGCTTGCTTGTTACGACAATAGGGTTATATAAATGCGCATCAATGGTTTCACCGGTAAATTTTCTGAGTTCTTTCATGCGCAGCTAACAATGGAGAAATATTTGTAAACATAATAAAATCTAATATAAATTACTTTATAGAAAGGAAATATGTCAGATTATTTCCCTTAGTTTCTTTGAAATTATTAAAAAATGGTCTAATGAATGTGATAAAAAAGTGGAGGATGAAGACTAAAAATACTGTTAGAATACCTCGGTTTTATAACATACAATCCGATGAATTCGTGTCATACGTAGAATTACGAGGATTTTTCATATAAATGAATATCACCGCTTCACGGGAATTCGGAGAGATTTTATTCTTTTGTTACCTCGTTGCGTTAATTTCTTTTTTGTCGCGACCCTCGTTTCCTTGTTAGCAAGTTTCTATTGTTAAAGAAAAGATCTCTTGTTTTTGGTGGCATTTCTATTTCAATGCATTTTTGTTGGGAATCATTAATTCTTTTTAGATAGCTGCTTTCAGTTTGGTAGAGTAATTTAATTTATTAATCTTTAAGTTGCTCTCTGGTCTGAATTTAATTTTTTATAAAATGACCCAAATATAAAAATAATTGAATAATTATCAATATTTTCAATATTCTTTCCTATATATTTGTGTTATTGAAAATACTATTGGCTTATTCATTGTATCTAACATAAAGTTATTTTGTTTTGACTTTTAAGTCACCAATAGTATTAATTACTTACTCAATGACATCTACCTTTTTTTACTTTTTACCTATATCGTTCTGATTACTTTTACGTGTTTCTGGTCATAAAGAATGAACAACAATACCCTAATGGTGCACCTACACCTCAATATGACTGGGGACGTAATGTTTTACATTTTTAATAAATGGCTACGGTATAAAGGACTAATAATTTCCATATTTATTTTTTATAACTAACAGCTATAGAAATATATGCTAACAACACACATTATCAAATCTAATTTGTTATCAGGATTTTTCGTTATCAGGATTTTTCTACTTTATCTCCACATATTCCTGATTTTAAATTGCAGCTTGATTCTATGTCGAAGACTAAACATTTTGTATTAAACTACAATAAATTTATTAAATAAAAGAATCCTTCAAAAATATACAATATAATGTTGAAGAAATCTTTAATATTCACTCCTGCTTAATATTCATTTCCTTATTTGTTTTTTAAAAGAAATATTTAATAAACTTAAAAGGAATTTATATCATTGCTTCGGAAGGAATGCTTTATGTTATAAAACAAGAATTTGTTATTAGACTTTAGATAACAATATTGTCTGCTTTTTACATAATTAAATTAATAAAATATTTAAGCAAAGTAGTATATATTTAATGAGTAATTAAAATAGAAACACCGTTAAAGATTAAAAATTACAAACATTTATTTACTAATCAGGAATAATCCATTATTTAAATATGGATCTATAATCTCTCTCTCTCTCCCTTTCTTGATGTTTATATGTCTTCTATGTTTTTTTTTGTATAGTCGACATGTACACCGGATCATCGCTGAATCTCACGAAGGTGGAACGAAGGCAGATGGGCGCGTACCTCTGCATAGCATCCAATGACGTACCACCTTCTGTAAGCAAACGGATAATGCTTAATGTCAACTGTAAGTATTTTTATATTCTATCATAAATAAAGAATACAATATTATATATTAATTCTTGTGTTTGATCTCATAGTACAGATATTATATTATGTAACTACTTAGATTCTCTATATTTCAATAAAACTTTTTTACGGATATTACTCGCGTTTATTATTTTTTTTAATTTAACCCGACGTTTCGAATGCTTTATAGCAAACGTGTTCGTGGTAAGACGAGAAGATGATGTCTTAGTATTCTAATATTTTGCAGTTTTATTGTATTTAAACATTCATGATGTTATTCACCCTCAAAACAAATGGCTGCATTTCAAAATAGATATACCGAAAGTGTTTATATTCGACTGTAAAAATATAAGACCATGTCAGTAGGTATTGTCCTAATCATATTGGTACTTCAAACCTGAAAGACTTTACGATGACTTTTATGTTATTTACTGTACTGTTATTTAGTACACTTTTATGTTATTTAGTATACTGTTGTGTCGTTTACAAATAATATTTTTATAGACTTACATTTTTGTTATTTTATTTATAATATATTATCTAAAATAAATTTGCACTAATGTAAGTGAATACTCCTTGTTCATTTTAAACTTTACTTCAATTATAAAAAGGTAACAATGATTGGATGAAAATAACTTTATGTGAGACCGAGCCTTGAGCGAGATAAGCAAATAAACATCAAATATCGTTGCATTATAGACAATAGGACAACGTATTTACTTAGAAAAATTGAAGTTGATGTATATGTTCTTATAAAATATATTTATACAAAATTTTAGATGAAAGCAATTTCATTTTAATATGTTAATTGTATGTTTGAGCTCGTATCGTAAACAATATAATAACATCTTTAAGATATTATTTTATAACATTTGTTACTTGATATTAATATTTTCTTTATATAATTTTAGTTGTACCAGCTATAATGATAGCTACAAAGGTGATTGGAGTGCCGACGGGTTCTCAAACCGAGCTCCAGTGTCTTGTTGAAGCTTATCCCCCCGCTATCAATTATTGGCTGAAAAGTGGAGAAGAAATGATTCTCTCGGGGTATGTAAGTGGATAAAAAGTGTGAACAAGTTTACATTGCCGAATATGTATTAAAGAAATAAAAAAATGAAACAAGAATATACATGTAGACAAAAATTTAAATTATATCACTATTTGAAACAATAAAAGATGGCATTTATATTTTAAACAGAAAAATAAATTGCGATTTATTACTTTCTCCACTCGCCGAAATTTTGACAGCAAACTTTTCTGTATTTTTCAATCACTTTTCCAATGTAAGCAATGTTACCAATATATTGACTGTACAATGTTTGTCGAAAACACTCTGCTGTCACAATAAAAAATAATTTATTCGATACATCGCCACAATAGCATTGAGTTTGTATCTCTTTATTGCAATATAAATAACAGAAGTGTTGATAATAAAATTATGACTAAATCGTTGAAAAATTTACATATTATTACTGAGATACTGACATATTCTTTAAAAATAATAAAATAAGATAAATTAATTTCAATTTATTTAATTATTTAAAAAAAAAGACTAAAATTTTATTTAGAATTCTGTGTTTTACGTTCAATTTTTCAATGCTTTAGTCATAGCATAAGATATAGTTATATATAAAGCATAGCTAAAGTAAAGTGTTTTGTAACGCTGTTTTTGGAAATATCAGGCAGATTAAAAAAAAATATCGGAAGCCCATTAAAAAAGTCGCCATTTTTTGCCTATTAGAAATAATAGTAAAAATAGGAAAACCAGTGGCTTGCCATGATCATATCAGTAATTCTGGTATTCTGTACATTTCACCTTCTGAAATCGACGATTATGGAGGAGCAGGGAATAGTTAACATATGTTATTATTTTATAACTGCAATTATTGCTAACAACTTAAAATATAATATTTTTAAAACTAAATGTTTTATTAATACCGGCAAATATTCAGAACAGCGTCAGAGAATAAAAAATAGTCGATAACGTGATATTTATTTTAAATTATAATTGCAGCGGAAAACATGAAATTCGTGAAGTTCGCCTATCGGCCTATGAAATTCAAACTACACTAATAGTAACAGATTTTAGTAGTGAGGACATCGGTACATATACCTGTGTCGCCACAAACACTATTGGCAAGGCTGAAGGAACCTTACGACTGTATGGTAAATATATTACTTACGTTCGACTTATAAACAACCTATTGTATGCAATCAATTATTTTTATAATATCTTTTTAATCGCACTAACTAACCCGTATTTTGTACTGAACTTCTTTTACCTAAAGGTTGTCTGTAAGACATATTGCTTTTAGCAATAAGACCGCCTTTGCATATTGTTCTTTTTCTCGTGGATATCATTTAATATTGTAAGTTTTTACTTTATCGTTGTATTGTCTAATATGCAATTAAGTGCTTGTCTATCTATCTATCTATCTACCTATCTTTTTATTCGTCCTTTATGCTTCGATTTTATTAAAATTCTTTAAAAGCGATTTCCACAAGTATTAGTAGATATGATATAAAAATTACATCTTGTAACCCACGTTACATGTTACAGTTTATTTATTCAAGAGACTAATATATTTTTCTCAGAAATAAAGATAACCACGACCACTACAACAACTACTACAACTACTACTACGACCACAACCACGACAACTCCAGCTCCAACAACAACAGAAGTGGTTACATCACCTCGTAAGTTATTAGTCTATTTCTGAATTAACTATTTAAACTTCTTTTTGGACATTAACTTTTAAGTGAATACAACGGAAAAGTAAACTAATTTTTTTATCATTATTAATTCTTCTATTTGAAAGCTAAACTTCTATAAATATGTAAATTAAATTGCCTAAAGCGTTCTTGTTTGTGTAAACAGGAAACTCATGCAGATCATACATTACGTAACAAGCGGAACATTTAAAATCAGTTAAAATGTTTACTCCGGTGCAATATGTTTAGAAACGCTGGTGTTTATATTTTGTATACTTTTTAAGGGTTCTGTTCCAATATAATAACTATAATTTTGCTTACAGCATTCGTGGTACCATTACAGCCGGCTGAACAAAAATTTTATACGCCAGATGTTACAACATATGGTAAGACTTATTTTTTGTTGTTGTTCATTTACTTATATTAAAAATATTTGGTGTAAATTTAAAATCAACAAAATGAACATTTTATTTTCACTTTCCTCTTAATAACATACACCCAAATAAAAAGTACGAATGTCTTTTATTAATTTTTTTATTAGATACAATGCAAAATGTGATTGAACAATCCGTCCTTGACAACAACTGGTTGCCGACTGCAGAATCTTCAAGCAACAGTCCACAAGCATTATGTTTCCCTATTCTTGCCATTATCTCGGTATTGCCAAAAGTAATCTTCTGTACTAGTCGTAGTCTAAAATTGCTCATCATTATAACGTTAATTAGTTGTAAAATAATAGAACATGGTGCAAGATGATAGGTTTGTTTAAGAAGCTTTGTGTCAATTTAATGTGAAATATAAGAGTAAAACTTTGTAAATTATAACATAGTCTACTAAATATTATTCATAACGTTATTTAAAATGCATGCAGTGTAGTTGACGAATTTGTTTTATTTTAACCTGTTAAATAAAGTCGTGCACAAAAATATTCGAATAGCAAATAAATTCAAATCCAAATTATTAAAATGAAAAAATATATTTCCAATTTCGCTACTTTTACTGAAAAACTGCCGCACCGGACAATTAAAAAAAACAGAAAGTACGAAGTCAATAACTGACGTTCATGAATTTCTCATTCAAATTGGAAGTTACGTACGTAGAAGTATCAAAATCAAACGGTCCGAGTTCTATACCCGAAGCGGCTTTTGTGTTATAAATAAAAAGACCATAAAAACGACATCAATGCAATGATGCCTTCTAAAATTCGAGCCAGTTTGTATTTAAAGTTGAAGCTCACTTTTCAGCTTAGAAACTAGACCCGTCACAGATTTGAATATTCATTTTGTAAAGATATTTTTTTCATTGTGTTATTCAACGTAGATAAAATTATAAAATATAAATTCTGAATTCTAATATATAGGTCGGTATTATTTAAAAAATAAATGTACAAGCATTACATTCATACTTTAATAATAAACAGCAGATAATATTTCATCATGCTCATTACATATTACTTAAATAGTAAGCCATAAGAATATAATTGTTTACGTTTAATTTTTGTATGATTTTAATTATTATTTTAAATCTATTCAATGTATATAAAATATGTACAAATATATATATATATATAATATTAACAAAGCATATCAATAACCTGTAAATTTTATGATGTACATACATACCCAAATAATATAAGCTAATATTAAGGTTGATAGGATATAAAATCTTATAACTTGAATGTAATAAATATGTAGGACACAGCATTTTTCAATACTCTGCTTGACAAAGTGTTATTATTCAAAAAATTCAATAAATAAACTTACACGCTTTGTTTAGATATGCATTTTTGCATTGCATCATGATGACATTGATTTATTATAAGCGTTATTTAGTTTTAGGGAATGTTATGTATATAATAGCGAACAAATGAGCAATCGTACTATTCCACTTTCAGTAGATTGTATATTAAATGCCTATAGAATCGTGTTGTACATAATGAGTATCAATAAACTGTTTATAAATTAATCTGTTTTTATTTAACATTTCAGATCCATTTTATACAATATCTTATAAACAAGAGATCACTGAGAACTAAAGCATATAAAAGTTATAAAATGTGTTAGCAAAATTATTGAAAAATAAAATGAAAACATACCTTCATACATACATACCTGTGTTACGCTATAATTATAGTGATAATAATAAACTTTGAGTATTTTGTTTATTTTTCTTTGTACCATACGTTATTACTAATAATATTGTAATTACCGGTTTTAATAAGGACTAGTTGGTAATTAAAATCAGTAACTGTGTGCTGTGAGTGCTGTGTTTTAGTCGATTAAAAATAAAGAACAATAATAAATTTAATTTGATTAATATAACAATATTTTACTATTATAATTTTTATTAAATTCAAACGAAAATTTAAAAAAAATTACACTGGCAGTCTTCTGAATTATTTGTTATATTTTTACCTTTTACTTTGGTTACAAAAACTGTGTTTTATCTCACAGGTAACAATATGTTAATAGGACGTAGACTTAGTAAAATATTAAAATCGTCAGTTTTAAACGCATTAGCAAGGTCTAAAAGAATCTATAATGTGAGTTATTGACTTATTATTATTCATTGATAATCAATTGTCATCAGTAACCTTGGAAAGTGCCGAAACGTACTATGACCGTGCAAAATCCGGAATATAACGGAAATTAGAAATTTGATTAAGTAATATGATAATCTCTTCAACAACCATTTTTTAAGAAATTTGACGATGAATAATAAAATTTAAATAGGTCTTCGATATCTGACGGTTTAGCATTTCCACTTTTTATTCCAAGTAACGGAGATTTCGGGCGTGACATAAAGAGTAGAATAAATGAATTACATACCAACATCAACAGGTCTAGACATCAATCTGATTCTGAAATGCCCTTTATACAAGTAACAAAAATTAAGAAAACATTTATTAGATCTGCATTACAGGATCTATAAGTAAAACCATCTAATTGATTAGATTTAATATATGTTACAGAGATGCACATCTTAAATGATTGTGTAGAGTCATAAAAATGAATTAGATTATAAGAATTGAACAAATAAAAAAATTAAATTAACGCCAGTGAAATATAATAATAATAATACTAACAAGCGTGATATTCTTATAAGTATGTATTTTTTGTATATAAACTGTCGTTATTCACGTTTACTATCGTATATAATTATCCGTCTGTACTCTAGTGACTAATATCAGATTTTGCACGACTAATGGATTATTTCGAAAGCATTCGGGCCTCTTAATCATGAACTCGGAGCATGGCAGAGTCGCAGCGTGAACTGCAGTTTCTTTTTAATACTCTGATATTATTTTGGTATGACAAATCCGGTAGTAAATACTTGAGTATTACTGATTAATTATATATAATAAAAGTAACAATTGTTGTTCTTTACTTAAAAGTGCTCGTATATTGACAGTTGTCTAACCAATCACGACTACAGTTGACTAAAGCGGATTAATGAATGACCTAAAGTTGTGATAATCGTATCGTATCGTATGATTAAAGATATTAAAATTAAACACGCGAAGATAATTAATCCCATAACAATAATTCTTTGTCAAGAAAATTGTTAAATCTTTATAATTTTCTTTGTAACTTCATTTCACATCATTACTTGCACTAAAGGCATTAAAATATAAATAATAAATTAGTTAAAAATTATAATTTTATAACTAAAATTGGACAATAAAATTGATAATCTTTATTTTTTAGATTATCTTAAAAATATAAAACTTTTTTTCCTGTGACTATCACTATTTTCTGACCTAAATACAACATCGATTGGTTCTACAAAAATCCCAACAATTGAAAAATAAAAAACCGCTTGGTTGATTTCACTGGAAAACAAATCATTTTTAAGTTTCGTGAATACGCTAATATAGTTACTATAATGAAGTCTATTGCATAATTAGGTCGCGAGAAAATGAACTCCAGAAAGAACTTTCATACATAACTACATACAATTTTTTTTTAAATGTCCTGAGTTACCCATGGAACCTCAAATCGTAAAGATATTACTTACTATTTAATAATGAAATTCCGATTTATTAAATGCTAAAATTCACGGTATTTCATCCAATAGATCTCGGAATATTACACTTAAGTATTTCTCTTCTTTATAGTAATCTATAGTAATTCTCTTCATAAAACCGCACAAAATTTATAATCAAATACAAAAAAAAATCGTTCGACAGGGTTGCGTGTAGATTCCTTAAGGCGACGTAACTTTGCCGCACTTCGATATTCCACCACAACGCGTGCGTCTTTTTCAACTTTAAAAATTAAAAAAATAGAAGACCTTAATGGATTTTACCCATTTTCAATACCAAAATATATGAAAAAGAATAGCTTTATGAAAAAGAATATACCATTTCAATTTGATTGAAAAAAAATGAGACCTCTACTCAATCTACTTACTGTCTAGTAGTCTGATTACGAATATTTTTCGAAATCGGATTACAATCTAGTAGTACATACAGATTATAAAATAATAGTAAGGGACAGGACACATTTTAGTGCTTTTACTTTTAATTGCTAACAATATTAACAATATAAATTTAACAAACTAAATTTATAAAAAACAACCTTCCTAACAGGAAACGTATGCCTTTTTATTTGAAACGGTGAACACAGAGCGCATAAAAGGCAATTAAAATAAAACCAAAAGAATGAGCGCTTGTTAAATGCTCTTCGTAATTATATTTAAAGCGGCACCTCTATTTACAAACAGCTTAGTACCTACTAAGTTAATCTACCAGATTCTGCAAATTATAAATTGCTTTCACCCATCATCGTTTGAATGTTATATATGTATGCTTAAGCTCCACTCCAACTATAAGCTGCTTTTGAAAGATTATATTGAACTGATATTTTCAGCTTCCGAGCTTGCTTCATTTATAATATATGAATGAATTTATATGATGAAAATAGACGTTTATTATTTTTTAACAACTATGTAGGTCATTAAGACTAAGGTAAGTATCTTATTGTAGAAATATTTAATTAAAATAATATGATATCAAAAGATTAGCATAAATACATTTTAAATATATTAAGAAATTTACTAATAAAATGTCTTTTTAAAACATAAATTTAGTTAAATAAATATTTTAAATTAGTAAAAATTCCATTTCGTAGCATCACAACATTATACTGGCAGTTGAATGTAAACTGGGCCTATTCTTATGAGCGGTACAATGTTCAAAGCCGGAGCCATACAACGTAACACGTGTACAGTACCGTATAAATAATAATATTAATGCCACTGTAATCCATTGGCATTTTTATTTATCATCTGACTCGGTTTAAATTAAAACGATTAAACACATAATTTAACAGATAAACGCGAAAAGTTGAGAAAAGCGAAAGTCGTGTTTTTGTTTACAACAAAAAACGAATAATTATATAACATTTAAATGCTACACAGAACATATATGCACATCTAGCTAACAAACACACGCTCATACAAACACTTGTAAACATGTAGATGTTCGCTAACAAACTCACATACAATACACGTACACACTTGTAATCCAGATTTACGACCAAATACCTTGTGATTTGTTAAATCTGAATGTGTTTGAATCAATAAACCATTTTTTTATGGGAAGTTGGAAATGAGTTGCCGACTTTATAGAACAGGGATTATAGAGGTATTTTGGGTATATTAAAGTTGAGGGATGAAAAAGGAAATATATACTTCTAATACTAATTTAGCTTCTCATAGCCATAGTGAGAAATGCAGCCTGACTAGTACTTTCTTTTCTAAGCGGGCGATTGAGTCTGCCCGGTTTAAACTTAGTTAAAAGTTTACAGTTCAAGTGCCCACATATACACTACACAAATTCAACTTAACTGTTGTAAATAAAATATAACGAAGACAATTCGTTTAAATGTTTGAAAGACACTATATATATACATAAATAAAGACCCCCGTGGACGAATTTAAAATAGCTTCACCAACAACAGTTCATAAAGAATTCATCAACCTATCCTAAATTATGGACTTGACTGACGCTTAGGTTTAAAATATTGTACTCTTAACGCAATTGTGACCTACGCGAACCTTTTTATGTCAATAATAAATACATGTCCACCACAAAAGGGATGCATAATTGTCCTATTTGTTGGGGCTGGTTGAGCCGGGTCGTTTGGACATGCCTAATTTATTTATTCTGTCATGCCGATACTGACATTGACTGGGAATGGCAATAATGTTCCTAAATAATTCTACGTACAGTACCTTTTTATATTTGGTCAAAAACCTTTTTCTGACTTAATCTATTTTTGATACACTTTAGGTAATATTATTGACAGTATTCATTTCCTTAAATTGCGTTTTCAATTGCAACTGTTCGAAGCTAATTCTTACCCTGCGGCTAGTTCAGATAATTTTAAAACTGACATTATAAATTGACGAAGTTAAGTCAGCTTTTATTGTTGACTCTCGAAAAGAAATTCTAGCGTTCTTTAGACAACTAAGAACTCCATTTGAATATGACTTATTATATGATGAAATATAAAACATTAAGTATAATGTGTTAAAGCCAAGCCGTCGCCACATGTTTTTTTTCTAATACGGTTTGTGTCCATAAGATTTTGCAACCCACACACAAAGTTTTGCCTTAGTTAGCTATCACAGCTACGTTTTATACGGTGAGTACAACTTAATACAAAAAATCACATTTCTATTTTTTCTTCTGACCTAAAGAAATCTCTTCGTCACTTGTTATCATTGACACTACTTATCACTTAGTTTTCCATAGTTAATAGAATTTGTTTATAAATTGCATTGTCATCTACATCCTTGGGTTTTATAAGTAATTACTGTATACTTTTAAATTTAAAAAGATGAAGCCGCATCAACACAAGGCTCGGTAATATAGTTTAAATATATTGGACATGGAAGTATGTATTTTAAATATAAAAATACAAAGTTACAAAAAATATGATACATCTTGTTGGCTGAAATTAAATTCAAGATTTATTATTCATATCACATTCGTCATGAGATTTAAGATTTTAATAAGACGAAAAAGTGAGCGAAATGAAAGACTTGAAATGTTACACGGTAATGAATATAAGACGGAGGAAGACATGAAAAATAATGTTTTTCGTATTTTAAGGTATGAAGTTTGGTGACAAGAGTAAAATACAAACATCATTTATAACAACTTATATAAAGTAAATATTTAAAGTAATTCTAATTTTATTGTATAAATTAAAATGTCTTATCAGTATGATCTAAATGATCTAAATGTATGATCTAAATACTTAATGTATTTTTTTTTTAAGGCGTGGATTAACTAACATGACTAACTGAAAGTATATAACTTTTAGATCATTCTAAATTTCATTAAAGTACTCATATAAGTAATACAATATGAATATTTTAACGGAGAGATTACAGATTATATGGATATAATTATAATCTGTAATCTCTCCGTTCAAAATATTCATAGAAGTCATATATTGTATTACTTATATGAGTACTTTAATGAAATAATATTTTAATAATAATAATAGAATGAATACAACCAAGTATTACCACCAATAAAACTCGTAAATACTTTTAGTAAACGCAAGTTATTTTCTTTCCAATCTCTAGAAAACAAACTTCGTATTAAGAGTGCATCGACGAACAGTCGTTGCTCAATCCTCGAGGATTTACTCCTTTTATTAGGAAAGCCATTCTTTTTTCTAATATATAGCGTAGTAAGATTGGTTTTGTTTCTAATCTAAAGTATTTTTTATTTGGTTTGATTTTCCTCAAAGGAAAACTTTTATAAAAGGCAATTAGCATTTTAAAATTGAATACCGCAAGTTTCTTCTATTATATGCAGTTTTTATTAACAATTATAAAATAAGAAATTCAAAGTATAAGCCAGTTGATATTATTTGTTTAATAACCCGACTATAATATTGTGTGATCTTTTAAGCCTTTGTGAAGAATTTTTAGAGCGTTACGGTTTACGTTTTTTACGGTTTTTGGTATGTTATACTTTAATAACATACCAAAAATCGTAAACAATATATTTGATACACAAATTTTAATTGATAGTCATTATGTTTGCAAAACTTTCGTTACATAAAGAATAATTCTCATTTGCTTTTGTATCGGCGCAATGGCAAATGGCGGTCATTACAATTTTCATTTAATGAGATAAAGGTAATTGGTGAAATCAGTAATGAGCAACATTATGCAGAGGACTATGAAACCAATCTGTGTTTCAAATTTAAACAGATGTATGCACACAGAAGGTAATTAATGTATAATGACATTAATTGCATATGATAAGGTAAATATTTGTTCACATTTGTTTAATTATTTCGCACGTAAATATTTAATTGTATTTTTCTTTCATTTTAAAATGCTATTTCAGATATAAGTTTTTATTTACTTTTAATTTTAATTTTACATTCTTATTTATTTCTACTGTAGTGTCAATGTGTTAATTAGTTGTTTAATAAGAATGGATTATAAATAAAATTTTTTTACGATTTATATTCTTCGTGTCTCAATTCATTCGTTTATTTCGAAAGTTTATACTAATATTCTGTACTGAAATATATTAATTAATTATCTCAACGCAAAGAAATTTCTAGGAATGTTGTGTTTGAATCACTAGGTTGCATTATACTACTCTTCTTTACCAGTTTTTATATACTTTGAAAGTTTTATTAAAATACTTTATTATAATAAACAACTTAAAATAGTAAATTGTAAAATAATGTTACATAAAAAAAAATTATAAAGATATTTTAATTATAAATTATTTGGGTTAATAATTTAAAATGTAATATATTATCTTATTTCTATTATCTTAATCTATATGCAGTGTTTACAAAAAAAATACAAACCAAGTATAACAAGTCAACCAGTTACAAGCGAAACGTTTAATAGAAACCTTTGTTTGGAATCATTTTCGAATGTCTCACGCGGTAATAGCATTTGATAACGTGACCTAACTTTAGATTACAAGGAAAATCGGATAAATATTTTAAAGTAGTCTTTGGAATACTTGGCAAACCATTATATTTAATTAAATAAGATATTACAGGTAAATCTTGTATTAAGTTCGTATGGCTCTTTAAATATTACAGAGTGAAGCTGGATAGCCTTTTTTTAAAATGTTGCATTATTAATTGGTTTGAAAACAATTGTTATAAAAATACTTATTTAATATTACATCTGGTCAAAAATGTTTAGATTAGATGGTATTATTAGTAGTACTCGTATAAAACAAGTGTAATATATACTTTCTACCTTAGAGTAGGAAGACTTGGATCAAACCTTATAAAAATAGTATTACGTTTATTTTAAAAATTACGTTTATTTTAAGATTCTTAAAATAAACGAATACTATTATTTCGAGCCTAGAGGCAAACGTTGTTAGCATGGATTTAAACATTTCTTTTATTTCACGATTATTTTTTAGTTAAAGCAGTTGATTATTTCTTATTAAAACAGATGCCAGTCAGTAATTAAAAATATAATATGTAAAGAAGAACTACCTTTATAAAACCATATATTTTTTTTCGGTTCTGATATTTAATTAAGATGATTTGACCTAACTCAAATACTGTCATTTCTATAATTTATCGAACACCGATCTCTACCACTTGTCGGTAACATGATAGATATTGTCAAAATTTGGCGAAGCTTGCAGTTTTATAGACTCACGAATGAGACAAATTTAAATATGTACATAGTGTTTTCTTACTTCTTTTCTTCAGTAAATATTTACAATTTTCAAATATGGATGTTACAGAAAGTTGATACGGAGGAGACTTGGAAGCGAAATCAAAACTGTAACAGCTATTTTAAGCCAATCTCCTGTGAGAGGATGATACTTTCTGCTCTACGCCAGTGAATTAATTTTCTTTAAGAGCAGGAATTTAAAAGATGTTACTGCTTTTTACATTCTTGTTTCAGACTCTGATATAAACCACATTCTTCACAACAATTGATTAGAGTCAATGAATGAACTGAATTCACCCACATATATTATCGCTTTACTTTATAAATTAAATTAGTACTCGACATAACAAAAGGAGTTTATATTTTATATTATTTGCATACATAAAAACTTTTGCCATTTGTTTATTGTGTTAGCTAAATTGTAATTTTTATTTTGAATTAAATATTAACATTTATACCACATTTTAAATAATATACATATATATTTCATAAATGTTCTATGATAATTTTCGTACAAAACTTGTAGTTCTTTTTAAATATAATATAATATAATAAGCATCATCTTTACCCTGATTAATAAAAAATATATGTAACGAATTAATTTGCGTATTGACAATAAATTTACTAACTAAAAGTCAATAATAAAATTATCAATTTGATTTTAGACAATGCATGTTATTATAACGCTCTCAAACTTTTTTCCATCCAAAAAAAAAAAAAAAGTATTTAAGTAGACATAACAAAGTTTAAGTTTTTAAAATTTTTCCTTTGTCTTCATGAGGAGCGTAAAGTAAAAAGGTCTTGAGAATGATTTATTCGAGGGGCTTTCGACCCACAAATCTGACCTTTATTATGTGAAATTTGAATTTCATATTACATAGCTCTGTCTGAATACCGGGTCACTATTATTTATTTGCAGGTTTCTACTGAGATCAAGAGTTGTAAAGAAATTTTTTTTTTGAATTAATATGTATTATTGTCATTTAAACTGACACTATTTGCACCACTGCTGACTTCATGAAATTTTGTCTGATTAAATAAGAAACAGACTAAGAATTATATTGAACTAAGAAATTGTACAAGACATGTAGTATATTATTACATTTTTATTTCAAATGCCACTACCAGGTTACTGTATTACATTCGCTTTATAATTCTAAGTTTTTACAGGCTACTATCTTACAGGATTTTTTAAAGTCGACTTTATTATTACATTTTTGATTATAACATCATTCAAAATCAAAGAAAATCATTCTAGGAATATATCTATGTTCATGATCTTTTGCATATTAAATTGAAGAAAATGGGAGTTGTCTATTATATGTTTACATACTGACGACGTTACATTCCTTTTTTTTATAATTGAGACGTTTTTTCTGATTCTATCGATGCTCGTTTTTCTTTAGTCGATGTACATGATCTACCACAAATCCTCGCTCGTGAACACATATCTTATAATTATGCATTTTTATATAATTTTATTAACCTCTTGATTAATGAAGTTATATGAGCCTTCGCTGTAAGCCTTCGCTGGTAAGATTCGATTCACGTAATAAGAGCGACATTACAACAACCCGGTTCATTCGAATTGTATTGGTAAAAATACTATATAAAGTACTTTATTCTTTATATATGGTTGATATTTAATCCAAAAAAATATCCGTCAAATTATATACAATATAATATTGATAGTAATTATATGCCTACAAGTATAATTAGGTCACTTTTTTGACATTATCCTCAACGATTGGGTCCAGATATTTTTAATTTTTTCAAATTTTTTCTTTTACAAGCAGGCACGACATGCTGTTAACCCGGTGTGAATGATTATGGGTTTTTAATACCGACTAGTGTTTAAAACTATAAACAGTTGTCAACACCGACGAGTCCCTATCCCACAATTCCAGTTGCTGAAGTCTTGCAATTTTTGTGTTTAATTGTAATAAATATCAGCGTGTGGTGGATATTTACTCGAACAGTAAGCCTCTTCACAAGAGAAAAGTAATAAAATATTATTTATATTTTGTAGGTAGATTTATTTTCTTCACAAATATAATGTCGAATATCTTTATCGTAACACTATATTTTAACAATGTTTTTTCTTTGATGGTTGATCAAGGAATGATGAAAACAAATAGTTATGATTAAAATGTGAATATGACATTCGTTCAAAACAACTAATATTTATTCTCATACTCATTCACTCATATTCATTCCTTAATCAACATAACATAAATACTATTATACATATATGTGACATTATATTTATATTATCTAATTATCTAACAATTGTGTAATCCAAATTATTGTCACACGTTTAAAGCTGTTGATAGTTGAATTCAAAGTGTGATCGGGCACAAATCACCCGGATTCATAGCATATGAGAGTAAAATTTTTAAGAACATTTTTTTGTTCATTTTAATGTTTTCGTAATCAAATTTTTTGTTTGATGAAATGTATAATAAAATAGTAATACGCTTTTTGGAAGAATATTCTTGAAACGAAAGCTTTTAATCGTAGTGGGATGTTGACGAAGAGAAACCTGAAATTATTACTTTTGCATTTGATTGATATGATGGAACAGTTACATGACATATAAGACGAAGAAAGAAACTGCAAAAATTGGTATAAATGGTAGGAATGTAGTACAAAAAATAAAAGCTGTTCGATTTCAAGTTTGAAACGACGCGTTTTTTTTAAGAATCTTGGAGTTATATAGATTTAAAATATTTTACGCCCAAGGAAAGAAATAACTAAATAAGTACTTATAGTTTACGTACATGATATTGAATACATCAACAACTATTTTCTTTCTTAATTTTATCACTTTTTCTGTTTGTCTTTTTCTTTAATTTTAAATATTTGTAATAAGAATATTAAGAATAGCAAAATATAAGAATCGTAATATTTAACAATCTTAAAAATATGGTTCCAAGGCAAGTTCATATTTATCCTCTCAGATAAGTTTTAAGGTAAGTTTATTGCGTGCTGTGTATATAAGCTGTAATGGGGTGGAAATGTAACATGTATCTATAGTTATAATTATGTAATTTTAAATTTTAATTTTAATTCTGTAGTTATGTACTTATAAAAAAAATAAATAAATAAGTTAAGATAGTAAAACAAGAAGGTAGCACCACATCAAAGAACAAATCTTCAGAATATTTTGCTATCAAATATAACTGTAAAATATGAGAAAAAGCGATCAATCTACAATTGGTTAGGGACTAAATCTTTTATAAAGTGAAAACAAGACTTCATACAATATTTCTATTTAAATTTTATTGTACTAACATTTAATTAAATCAGAACATTAAGTAATAAAATTGTCGATGTTACTATGTATGTATTTAAATAAATTTTCTCTTAATAAAACCTACAATGAAATACAAAAAAAAATCCTATTTATGAAATCGGGATAAATGCAATAACTTCTTTAAACAAGGAGTAAAAATATAATGTCCAAAGTAAGTAAGTTGCATGGTAAAGGCTTTTTTAATACATTGTATCGTGTACACTTTAATAAGTTTATTTTGTTAACTCGATAGATGCCAAGACCAATTAGCTTGATAATTTATAAAAAAAATAATTGGATGTTGTAGTAAATCAAAATGCTTGAGTATTAAGCAAAAGTATTGGACACTGTTCGGTTTGCAAGTGGAAATTTATTTTATTTTGTGGCACATAAATTTCAGGAACAATTCATTGGAGTGGTGCCAAGACAGTTTGGACAGATGGATCTTCGCCCAACCCTTTGTAAGACATTGTTCATTTTAAGGTATTAAAATGTCTTACATATACAGTAAAGTAACTTTTATAAAGGCTTCATTTTGTTTTATTCATTGGCTCCTTTTCTGTAAAAAACTGAAACTGTCATAAAAAGCCATGCTCTCTCAAAGTCAAGCCTTATAAAAGTTACATTATAAATCACCTATTATGCAGTGTTTCAGTTGTCGTTACTATTGAACATGCATACATCTTAACTATAACATATTCATATTTTATAAGTAAAGAGACTTGACTTTTATTAACGAATAGCTTTGCGTAAAGTAATAAGAAAGAGGTTATTTTGTATATTTAAATAAAAATTTTAGAGCAATAGATATAATAAATAAAATTTAATTTTCCACTTATAAATCAGCAAGAAATTAACGTAAGATACGCTTTGCTAAATAATATATGTTGTACTGTATGTATCGTCACTCGTTTTGGACGGTATTTTTAAAAAATCTATTATGTTTTAATGTGTGATATAGAGGGGTGTTGGCTATTTCTTTGAATCTTAAATTATTATCAGATGGTACGGATGTGTGTGTTAAGTATTTGAATGTTATTAATATTATTCACATAAATTATTTGTAACTGTAATAAATTCCGTTTCCAACGGCATTTATTTAGTTTTGCTAAATTAAGAAAGGGAGGTTCGGGCATCCCCATGGTCTTCAACACAAATTTCAAAATTCGTTTCGATACATTCATCCGCCATTTTAGATCCTACTTACCCCTTTATTTTTTTAATACCGGAAAAAAAGAAAATAAGAGTAAACTAGTAATATAATTTATTTTCAATATGTTTTACTAATCAATTAATATAAATAACATACTAATTAGAAAATAGATTTACATTATCACGGAATGTCGCTTTATATCCTTCTGGGTTACCTATAGTTGAGGTGACACTTTTTTAAATGTTTTTTTAATTTATATTTCAAGCGTGATTATCTCTTTGTTGGGAAAAAAAAAACAAATAAACAGGCGGTTATAATATGTACGAGATCCATCACATTAAATCCCTGGTTAAGAAAAATTTTGTATTTATTTATTTATTATCCTCATAAAATCCACCACATCACTTGATTATTAGATAATATAAAACTATAAAATTATATAATTTTCTTAAAAAAAAATAGTCCTTCGGTTTTTTCTGAAAAAACTATAGCTATTTTGCAAGCAATCTCATTTGCAGTCTATAGTTATATTGATCGACTCATTAAGTTGTCTGGAGTCCATTAAGCAAAATTCTTTTAAGAGTAAGTCAATATGTTATGTTGCAAGTTTTTGAAACTCTTTAGTCAAGTTGTCTGTCTGAGTCTTTCGTCTGGATTTGTACTCACTCTGGGATCCCGGGTAATGAGACAGCAGATCCCTGCGCCATTTCTGTAATTGGTTCTGGTTTCTTATACCATTTTAAGAAACACCTGTTTGTAAAAAGTTTATATAAAATTTTGAGGAAACTAGAAAATTCGGTTTTGGCTCTTGTAGTAGCAAAAATAAGATTTACGTTAATAATATATGGCTATAACCTATACCTATAACTTTATAATAATGTAATACGATCAACAAAAAGTTTTAGGAACATAGGCTTGTACATCACTAGGACAATATTATTTTTCGAACAGTAAGAAACAGTTTATTTCACTTATTAATTTTTTTTTAGAAAAACCTACCTACAAGGTTTTAGATTTATATTTATTAAAATCGCAAATATCTCTTGTAGGTTTAGTTTATCGTAGGTTATAAAAGCATTTCACTTGAGGTTTACAGGCAAGCTTGTTTTTATATCAGCGCTTAATGGGCCTTGTATACAACATGGTAAGTAGGTTAACGCGAGAAAATGTGAAGTTATTTGTTTTAGATTATTTTATTTTATTAATTAAAATAAAAACATTTATTAACGCGAAACGATTATAATTTGTGTTTCTTAATATTTTATTCTGTATTATCATCACCATCATTATGTATTTATAACATACATAGATATATATGTTTATTATTAAGAATAAAATTAAATACTTCACATCTTTAATCGTCGAGGTCGATTATGCTTCTATATTTCTCTATATCATAATATAAGAGATATCGTTTTTTAAAATACGCAGTTTATTAAGTTCATTAGTTTGAGTAAATCTAAATTTATGTCATAAATTTCTTATTTTGTTATAGTTTTACCTTTATTGTTAACAAACCTACTTCCTTAAAAATAGTATATACTTATCAAAAAAATTAAAATCAGAAGGACAACTATTGATTCTTTTTAGTAGGTTTCAATATTTAAATGAGGAATATTGTTTAAATTTCGATAGTAAAAAGAAAATCAATTATCAAAGAGGATTTGTAAAAACTGAGTACCGGCTATTTGAAAAAATTATTACAATATCCGCATCGGAACTGAAAATACAAAACATTATAATGGAGTAACGACGTCATTTAACCTGAAAAGAGATGATGAAAGTCGCCGAAATTTGGAAACTGGTGCCAAGCAACGAACTGTTGTTATCGCTATTTACCCTACGCAGAGCTTTATAAGCCGCCGGCATCATTATCACGGGCAGCGTGGCTCTGCGATCCTGCGCCTGATCGCAAAATCGCCAATACTCAATACAAATGAGCATTGAATATGCTTTCATATTTTTATTACTCATAATTCACATACTCGTATATCACGTTTTTATTATTCATCATTGAAATATTCATAATATTCATTTTATTAATCATAATTCACACAGACGGTATTATGACTTATAACAAGTAGATATTTAAAGGATTTTATTGCTTCATTTATTTTAATTTATTTCAAAAAAGAATATTATATAATATTTGAGAGTGATACCTCATATTACTACAGCCTGTAACAGCTTATAACAAGTCGGAAAGTTTTTTCACCCAAGAAACGTTACACGCACATACATACAATGTATTGGCGTGATGTACTGACCTAGGCAGCTCCACGTGAATTAACTTAAACTGAAGCCTTGAAATTTTCAACTGCCTAAATTCATATAAAGCAGCTATAGAAGTTTTAATTTCAATTATTTATATATAGAGACTGATTGACACCCCCCTTGATTTCGTTTGCGATATAAGCGCGCACACAACTACCAACAAATAACAAACCATTGTATAAATCTATTACTTAAACTTGTTATTTCATTGTAAAATATATGTATAATGTATTTTATATTACATAATTAAATACATTTTGTACTTTTAACAGGCAAACCTTATTCGCTATATTCCTAAATCCGCTTTATTTCTTTTGTGAAACCATAATGACTGACGTGAATAAATAATATTACATTTAATTTAAAAATATATATAACATTATTTAAAAATAATATTGTAGTTATTGTAAAACACGAATTAGATACTGACGACATAATTGACTGTAAATTTTTTGGCGTATTACCAGCTACTAATGAACAAATTCATTGTGAGAACAGAATTTGAGTCGTGTATCTTAATCGTAATCTTGCTCTTTAAGAACAAAGTGACTACTAGATACATTAATAGATACAAGTTTATATCATAGACATAAAAAAACTTTTAATTATGTATATAGTATATTGTTTCAACGTCATATAAGTATTTCATTTTTTTGTATATTTTCAAAATATTTTTTAAAATAATTGTTACATTGACGTTATTCATTTGAAATTATTTATTTTAAAGTATGAGGTATGATCCACGATCAAGTGCAATTATAAATTTTAATATGAAATTTCAATGCATTTTCATTTATAAATTCCCATGAATATGGAAATAAAACAAAATAAATTATTGCCATTTTAAAGTATTAATATTTTTTGTTAGTGTTTTATCATGCATGAATAATAAATATTAAAATATATAAAAAATATAAACCTCTACAAGTACAATATCTGTTTCATTAATTAAGAACTATTTCAATTGTAAATTAAAATATGTTGTTAATAAATTATGTATGTATGTATATATTTGTGTATATATGTAGGCGTTTTGTCGGCTCCATTTTATCGCGACCTGATTATGCAATTGACTTCTTTCTGGTACCAATCCATTTAAATTTACATAACTTAATGCTAATTAGTTTTCCAGTAAAATTTATCATGGTTTTTTAAAACTTATTTCCAAAAAAAATTGTTATTTCATTTAATTTAAAACAAAAGTAAAATAAATAATATAATAGTTAAGTTGCCATCACAAATTTTTGTATAACCCTTGCAAGCTGGCTATCAAATGAAAGATCTTAATTTGTAACCCGGGTCAGACACCAGTGTTGCTTAATGTCAGTAGGTTTGCACTAGTCAAACTCCAACCTATTTCATGAATAAGAAATATACTAAACAAAACAAAAATAAATTCTTTTTAAGTATGTTTAATAATCGTAAGATTAAAATCTATTTTTTATAAATCTTCGCCTAATAAATAGAGAAGAAAGGTCAAATATCACTGGTCCTTAGTAGTAGTGGACCCTTCTTTACCTAATAATTGAATCTTATGTTATTATTGCTTATTAGCGTTGTTATATAAATAAATGTACATGAAAATTCACATTGAAAGACTTACAAGTCGCATACTATTAGGAGACAGTGTTCTCAATAGAAAATTGCGTCAAAGCAATTTGTGTTAAAACTTTCCAGCGAAACCTTTCGATACTTTTTGGAATATGCTACAGAAGTCGCAAAAGTTTTTTAAAATGTTGAACGGACGCAATCTCATGCAGATGACAAGCCAACTTTTTGTGCGATAATAATTGTTTATATCTATTTAAAACACATAATCCAAAACCATAACGATGATCATACTTAAAAATTCTTCACAATAAATAAAACTGGGTGTTTATATATGTAAATATACATATGAGGTTATATATGTATGAATATATATATATATATATGTAAATATACATATGAGAGGGTTACGTTCTACTTTTGCCAGACTTTTGATTATATTGCATAAAAGAATTTTTTAAATAAATTATTTCTGACATCTGATATTTGTAGTGCCTATGTCAACACTCACTGTCGATTCAAAAGTATATATCAATATTGAAAAAAAAAACCTTTACATGCTCTTCCTTAAATTTTTGACAAAAATATAATAATTTTCAATTACGTTTGTGAAATTCATTAACAATATTATATTTGGGATATGTTTTATAATAGGAGATTATATTGCGTTACTAATTACAGCTTGTGGTTTGTAAAATGAAATTTCAATGTGTGGTTTCACAGAGATCATGCAATTGAAATTAAGTAATTTCAATTTCAGAGGTATATTCTTATATCTTTGTAAGTAGATATAGATATCAGTATATCATATAAAAGTTTTTTATTTTGATTTGTTGAGGAGTTTGTGTTAGCTCGCAATATTATAAGAATAATTTATTATAATAATTGGTTTTATAAATTCGTTAAATTAAATATGCAGCGTATTTACGTATTACATTATTATTTTGGAACTATGTGGTGAATGACAGTTTCCTATTGGTTACTGGATCTTGTACTGAATATATAGACATGACTTTTTATATTATCTATGTATTAACAAAAATATTTAATTAGCTTTACAGAACGGAGAAAATTTTAGACAATTTTCTACATTTCCATAAAAGAAATGATTATAAATTAAGAATGTCAAGAAAAGTGAAGAAAAGTGCTTGTAAATGTTTAATTGAATAAAGGTATTTTGAATTTGAAAATGATGGAGAAATTATTAAAGATAACAAATACAAGAGACAAAAAATATTAAAAATATAGAGAAATTTAACTCTAGCAATGAAATTTTGGTATAGAGAAATTAAAACCAGACGTTATGCACGAATTTACAAAGAGATTTAACCAAAACATATAATAATGAAATTTAAAAAAACCCCACTCTACAAAACACTACATGATTTTGAGTGTATACAATATTACAAAGACTATATTCATACTCTTTATATAATATACTCTATAAGAGCATGTGGTACATACATCGAGTTGGAATCTAATTGAAGAATAACATATCAATAATTATGAGGTCTAAAATTAGTTTCAATGATTTAAGGATAAGAACAGCCAAATAGAGACGTGACACCTTTTTTAATAACTGGGCCATGCAATTGTTCAGTGTCAATATTCAAATTTTGAAAAAAACATTTCGTTTAAAACCTAGAGGTTTTGTTACATTGTATCTTTTTTTGTTGTGCGGTCTTTAAATAATTCATTAGACTGTAGATCTAGGGTAACGTTATATAATTTTTAAGTCAGAACTGGTACAACTAACAAAACACACAGCGTTCATTTTAATAAAATTGATAAAAACTATGTAATTACAGAATTTTTCATAAAAGCTCTAATAATCACAAATGCTATAGGTAAGTTGTCATGTGCCTAGAAAACGACTGTCATGGGAATGAAAATCTCGTTAAGATGAGAGAAGAAGTCACAATATAGCACTATACGTTTAAAATATATTTTAAGGTTAAAATATTCAGCGAAATAAGTGTCTGTTCCGAAGAGCGTGCTGTTTACAAGAGTATAAAGAATATGAGAAACTTAAATTTTTTTATTATTTCACTGAACACATTGCGGAAGTATTACAATATCTATAAGTCCTATATTTTTTAATTTGTATGCTACAGTTAAGAAAACATGAAAATAATAAATAAAAACCCGTATCAAAGATACTTTCGAGTCTGAATAACTCTCGATAGCGTAATTAACAAAGCATTCACGTAAACATGAATCTGAAGATTGTGATATAAAAGAAGTGGGCCAACCTCAGCAGGCTCTTGCCATTACGGTCCCTTTTGGTATCGACAAGGGCTCTTGATTCTTCACGAGACTGAATTTTTACCGTCAGTACCTAACCTCTTATATATTGGTCGGTTTCTTTTAAGAATTACTTTTAGAATGTTTCATTTTATAATAGTTTTACTAAAAATATATAATGGTATGATATATAATTTTATTAGATAACCATTTTTTTTATTTAAAATGAGCTACTCGTACTTGTACGTAGAATATTTTTTCAGCATTAAGTTCACCTTTTGTGTGTTATTTTTATTAATAAATAAATAAAAACTCGTATATTTTAGAATCAACGAATAACTTACACTATTACTTATAATGACGACATTAAATTTGTAAAATTTATGTCATTAAATGTTGCCTTGTGGCTATATCATTAAATTTCTATGCAAATTTTACTAACCTACCATTTCATAACCATCTTTTACTAACCCTTGTATCCACGTCGAATATAAAACGGGTATATTAAAATAATTATAATAAAGCACATTGTCGCAGGCACGTCGCCAGTTCGAGCACATTTCTATCGTATTTTCCTTTGAAAATCTTCGCCCCTAAATGCAATTTGAACCAGCTGCGACTTATATCCTTCTTATATCAGATTCTATTATACTAAATTTTGTAACAGTATTTGGTTTGGATTGTACAAAAATATAAATGTGTAAAGTACTAGAAATGATTTTAAAGCTAAAGTCAAAACCCCAAGATATTGTTTAACTGCGGTAAAAAATAATATTTATTGATTTAAATTGTAGTATAATAAAAAGAGCAATTCCTTTAATTAGTAGTCGCATGAACTACCTCCCTAATTACGAATATTAATAATATGCAAATTTCTCGGACTCACTATTTTTATTTTTATTATTTACCCTTAAATTGTACTTTCAGTGACAAGTTGTTAATAATTACAACAAATAAAAAATTAATAGTTTCTGATATGAGCTGGTCTATTTTATGAAGAAGCTCTTGTGCAATATTGTTATGTTCCCAAGTCATGAGACAAATTAAAAAAAAAAGGCAGACTATAAGAAATTTGAAGATAAGTAAAATTTTAGTTAAAAACTGTCGCAAAACAGCTTGTGTATTAATTTCCGGTCAAGAAAATTGTTCGACGATATTGTTTGCAGGTTTATGAATACTAAACTGGCAATGTAAATATACATATAATTTTTTTATTTATTTATACAAATTTTATAACGTTTGTAAAAGAATAATAGTTAAAAGTTACGAATAATAATAATTACCGCTACTTTCTTCAGAATATTTTATTTGATTTTTTAAACATATAATCATCTTATGTAATGTGTAGTTTTAGAGACAATGAAGATGATATGTCCATTGTATGACTTGTTAATATAAAAAGAAAAAATATATACGAACCATCATAAGATAATCCATATTTTGATAATCAAGAATATTTTTCTATGTAAATACATTACAAACAGATAAAAATTAGAATAACGTACAACATTCCCCAATCCAAAATTAATCCTTAAAAAGGTATCAAAACTAATTTTCAAATCAATTTAATATTATATCCGGAACAAGATTAATTAATGAATATAGTTCTTCATTTATGATCATTTACTGAAAGAATTAAAACTAATAAACATTCTTTGAAAAGATGATATAACTCTTTAATAATATCATCAAAATATTGTTACATAAAAGATGTTATCTGCAAATTCCAATGAAACTATTTGGGCAATAGTCCAAAATAATAATCTCCAATAATATTAAGTAGTTTTCACTGAACATTGACTTTTTATAAATACACAATAATTAATGGTTATATAAGATCGCAAAAAACTTCTGGTGTGTGAAATGTAAAAAACAAGATAAAATTATAGAACTAAAACTTTTGTTACTTTTTTATTAGATATTTAAAATAATTATCATTATAAGAGTAAATAGTATAGTAGAATAGTAAGGTTGAGAGCTAGTATTCATTCAATCAAAAGATATTCTGTTCTATCATATAAAGAAGCGGTAATGGGTGCAAGTTCTCTCACATAAACCTCCTGGTTAAGAAAAATGTTATATTATTATCATTTTTTATATAAAATATTCAGATCATCAGTACTTTCACTGAAGTCATTAAAACCACTAATTGCAAATATATCATATTTCCTAATTTACAAATTTAACAATAAATGGATACTATTTCTTTTTTTATTTTTTCCTAAAACTTTAGAATTGAAAAAAAACCCCGATATTTCTTTTACCAATTATTATTTAAAAAATAATAATGAAATAGAACCCAAAAAAAAACAGGTAACACACACAAACATACATATATTTTTTTAGTGCTCAAAATTTCTTACAACACTTTAAAACTTTCATTATATAAAAACGCATGTACGTATAATATTTTTATATTGTTATATTATTGTATAAAATCATATCTTAATTTAATAATTTACTGTTTTGCATATGACCAATGTCCTCTGCCCAAAGGTTTTCTGTTGCACCTAAATGCACAAAATATATAAATTAATTATAAGTCTTTTTTTATGTTTCTTTTTTTCTTTTCTCAGTTTATTGATTTAGCGTGCAATAAAGTATTTTATCTATCTATCTATCAAGCATAAAGATAAAAACACTGATTTCGAAAGTCGGGTATTAGCAATATATTCCCTAATCCGGAAGTTAATAATTGTTTCCTCACAAAATGTTCAATTAGTAACAAATAAAACATTAATTAGATTTGTTTATCTCTGAAACGTAGGTAAATCTTCACTATACCTAAAGTAATTAAACCACTACATCTAAGAGCACGGAAATACAATTACGTCAGGGTAACGTTGTTCGGGGACTTTACTACGCGACGCGGTCAGTGGTGAGCGGACTCAGTAATGAACAATACCATTATATTAGAAAACCTTTGGTCGTTACGAGTGAATAAGGAATGATTTATTATCCGAAATATTTTTATGTAAATCACTTAAAGTGAAATCGTTTTTTGAAATATTTGAGAATTATCAAATAAACAATGTTATAGACCTAATTCTGATACGGTAATAAAAAACCTGTTTTTTAATTTAAGCACAGAGGTTAAATACGTATTCGTATACCTGTATTCGATATTACAGCTACTTGTCCGCAACTTGTTAATATGTAAAAGAATATTTATATAAAATGATGCTACAAAAACGGGACAAGGAATAATTAAAATAGTTTTAATAAAATAAAGCAGATTGGCGACGCAAGTGTATAAATAAAAATGTTTTAAAAACTTTTTACAAATACATGCCAATATTTATTTCTGTAATAGCAAATAAAAGAAAAATGCAACTGTTTAATTGTGGAGTAAACAATATGACGGAAATGTATTACATACCGTCGGTTGTGTATTGTGACATGATACTCATACAGGCTCTGATTTTGCAAGTAAAACTGAATTTCACGAGAATAAAAAACAATAGTTAATCAAAGCGATTAGATTCCTATCTAGTCATATCATGTATTGCTTTTTCATTTTCACATCATGATCATATTGTTTCTTCATGTCAATAATAAACTGTTATCACAAATGATATATACCTATTCAATTTATATAAAAAATAAATATAGGATTTTTCAGATAAATAAAAATGAAACTTTCAGTTAGATTACATTCGGTTAAGAATTTAAACATTGGAAAGATTAACATAAGTATATTAATAAGAATATTATTATTATACCTGTATATGCTTATGTAGGAACATATTTAGATACTTTAGAAGCATTTTTTTAAAATGTTGATTATATTCTGATATTTAAAGTAATGGAATGGCATAAAGAAAATGAAATATCTTAGTTTAAATGATTCAATGCTTACATATTGATCTTTGACAAGTAGAGCGAGTGTTTGCACAAGCAACTCATTTTGGCAAACGATTTGTCACTGCCCAAACTTTGTATTGCGTGGGAAAATGAAAAATATTATCCGTCTCATGTTTATTAACAGACAAAAACATAGAGAGTTTGAATTTGAGAACTTTTTATGATATATACAATACGTCATTTATGGTAGAATTATGAGCACAATTTAATTGACAAACGAAGTACAAAAGATTAAATTGTGCGTATTTAAAATATGTTAAATACGATTTAATCTTAATTTTTTAAAAGACGAAATGTAACGTAACGTAACGTAACGTAACGTAACGTAACGTAACGTAACGTATTTTTAATATATGACTTCTATAGATTTTCGTTTATAGCAAATTTTTTTTTACCTTCCTTTTTCCATAACACATCCGTTGACGTTTAATAAGGCGAAAAAATATATTGAGAACTTTTATATTTTACAATCTCCTATCAAACTGTGTTACTCGTAAGTATTGTTTCTAAGGAATTGTTACTAAAGCACAAAATCTTAAACTAGTATGAAGGACGAAGTTCACAATTCAATTCAATTATATGTATGTTATATCATTATTACGCATAAGTACCCCTAATATTCTAGGAAGATGATGAAAAATATGTTATATTAAATAATTGTTCCTATAAGATAATAATATATTAAATATCTTAAATAATAAATTACCCACATTATAATTTTTTTACTTTAATTTTATTTATTTAAAATTTTTGTTTGTAATTGCCATTGGTCCATGAACACATACTTATTTATTGTTTTATACTTACAAATATATTTTTTTAACAATCCACTAGTCTTAAATTTATACTAACGTTACTAAAGAAGAAGATGAGAAAGCCTCTAGACATTTCGGGGACGTGGTACTAGACGATATAATTAAGTTGCCTAAGCTAGCGACTTACTTCCGACGGCTAATGAACAAACTCGTTAAAAGTACAGGATTTAAAGACGTGTACAAAATTAAGCGCAATAAAATTGCTCAGTATTTAAGTTTAGGTTCTGCTTCAGTCGTAATTTTTGTAGAATGAATTTACTTGCATCGTTTTAATTTTTTCATAACTATCTTTTTATAGTAATGTACTTTGTAACAGTTTTCTTCTATGTGCTAAAAACAATATTTTAAGGCTTTAAAATTATAATTTTTTAAGGCCTGTTTTTCTTACTCATATTTAAAATCCTTATCTAGTTGATCAACAAATTATATTAGCGTTAAACCATTGTATAACATTAGAGGGCCGTGCTTACATATGATCTTAGTAAGTTAATTAGTCAGACTTGATAAAAACTAATACAAGCTTCGAGTCTTCAAGTCGCTAATAAATATGTATATACTAGACCGTGTCATCTTTTACCAGTAAACGGTCAAACGGACGGATTTGTGTAACAAAAAAGAAGTTTTTTTTAAATATTTAAATTAATATATTTTTTTAAATAAAATCATACTTTGTAAGTGGATATCATGTCAACCATATTGATACAATTAATTATTTCGAAACAATGAGGAGAAAACAAAAGGTTCATTATTTCGAAACAGGCAAGAGGATAACGTTCGTTTCGTTTAATGGCAAGCTTTGGCATATAGTCCGTACATCATTATAATATTCAATACTTTTTTGTTTATATTAACTTTTAGTTAAGTAAAGCAATTAGAAAATATTTTATACATACAACAAATAAATATAACCGAGACTAGAAATGAAGAACCAAAATAAGGTATAATTTTTTAATTTAATTTTTAACATTTTTGATAATATGGCAGAGTTCATATGACTCTCGGGCCATAAATTCAAGCTTGCGCGGCGTAAAACCGAGTAAACCGCTTAAGTGTGACGTGAAATTAACCCAAAACTGCGCTTGCATTGCCATTTAAGTTCAGCGTATATTAAATAAGTTTTTTTATTTACCCATTACGTTAAAAAGCCTATCATACTTACGAAAAAAAATTAATTTTGGAATGTGTTTAGATTTTTCTATATTTTGTATGATTCTTGGAAGCTAATATCTCAAAAATTTATTTGAATATTATCGTACTAATTTAATGTTTTATATTATGATCTAAGCTCTGGAAGAAACAATACTTGAGTGTTAATTAGTTCATTAGTAATTAATACACATGTAACATAATACACAAAATCTAGCGGTTGAAAAAGTCGGTTTAATAAACAGCTTCTATGAACATCATTTTTCAAACTGCCATAATTTTATCTCAACTTGTCTGTGAAATGAAAACTTCTAAGAAAACTCGTACAAAACATGTGGCAACTGTAACATAAGTTGTAACTCAACTCTTACTAGCAGACACATATCATGCGAATCTAAAGTTAGAAGACAAACATAAACTGCGTACTTCTCTTATTTATTTATTTAACAAAAAAATATTAATTTTCTTATATTTTAAGATATTTAATTGAAGTTATACATATATCGAACAATTTGTTTATTGGAAATTATTTATTTTCTATTACGTAGCAGTTCATAAAGAACCTTTTTTTTTTGTTTCTGTTATAATTGCAAAAGCCAACTCATTACATTTTTTGTGTGAAAACACAACAAAACGTCATAATAAAATATAATCACCATCACCACTTTTTGCAGTCATTTACACGCATTAAATATGTACAAAAACCATCTGCAATAGGTCTTTAATTTCTAATATTTTAATTCTTCTGTAAATTTAAAAACCTCAAACACAGGGCTTTTAGTTGAAAAACAAACTAAAAACCTCTTGGTGGATGTCGCTGGAAAACTTATTAGTTGTAAGTTACGTGAATATGTATCGGTTGAGACCAAACGAAAATAATTATAATAATTATAATTATAATCAGGTCGCAAAAATATGGAGCCGAGAAAAACACTTTCATATACGTTTTTAAAAAGTATAAGGATACCTCAAAACGTAAATATATTGCAGAAAATTCGAACACGAAAACCGAGGCGATTACTATAACTTGTTTAATCAGGAATTTAATAAAAATTTATGTATATATATCTGCATCTGTCTGTATCGTTTTTTATTATAACATGTAATCAATAAGATGTGAATGTTAGTAATTATTTTCAATTAATTAAAATTCTTATTTTTTTTTTGCCTGCCAGTGTACAATACTCGTGGCTACTTGTGGCTAAAGTTTTCATTGAATAAAAAAAAAACTATAATATTATAAACATAATCTCTATACTATTTACTTTTAATCTTACGTCATATTAGATATCTTTTCTTATAATTACAAAAGTTTAGAAATGAGTGAACCCGCAATGGCTCCTAAAAGTATGACACAAAAACTTTTACCGCATTCAGTGAGCAAAAACTCAAGCAAAAAGATCTGTTTAACTTGGTAATGGATTTGTGCGGTAAAGAAACTTTTTATCTCATTCCTGCTGATATGTCTTTGCATAATCCGGCAAAATAATAAAGAAAATCGCATCTCATTTCTCACTTGAAGTTGAAATATCTTCTTTTATGATTTGGGATATCAGCGTTTTAAGAGTAGTACAGATGTAATGAAATAAAACAGTAAGTACAATAAAAATATATTCATATACAATAGAACACAATATGAACTTTCTTAAAACACAATTTGAAATCATGATTTAAATTTCCAAATAAAACGTCTCGAACTTGCAATAATCTTAGCATATATCTGGAAAATTGTTGTATCAAAAACTAAAATTAAGCAATTAAGCATAATTATTCGAGTTCGCATGCTATGATGACTTTTTTGAATTAAAATAAAAACATAATTATAATAAAAATATATCACTTTTCAAAACCCAAATTTATTTTTAGCAAAATTAATAATTCAAGATGTCATAGTAAAATTAAATTAATATATATAGTAAACATCATAAGACAAAATATACAAACAAAATGATCATTTACTCGAAAACCGCAAGCTATGTTAATTTATATATTATACTAAGAAAACTTTGTGTAAACTACCGCAACATTAAATACAACTTTACTATAGTATATAAAAGTCCTTATGTAAATGTAATGTACCAAATTTACATATTATTGAAGCGCATGCATGATTAAGAAAATTATTAGTATGCGAACTAAATTAAACATGAAAATGAAATAGCAATTTCAAATTTTTAATAAATAATAACAAATGATAAGGTATTTTTTTAAATCTCAAAATATTTGTATTTATTTGGTGTTAATTCAGATAAGTTTGTGTTTTGTTCGCTATATGCCATCAAATGGCGCTAGTAAAATATCGATAAAATCAGTATCACGCAAGCGAGTAATATACTGTTTAGTTTATAGGTCCTTTATACTTTGAATAGAAATTAAAATAATATAATAAAATAAAAATAATAATAGTACCACGTATTTTAATTACCATTTGGTATCAAGGAAAACTGTACCGAATCTAGTACAATCTTGTTTTTAAATTGTATATAAAAATGATTTATTTTTATATATGTGATGATTTTAAAATAACATAATTACATGCAACTTTAGTGTGCAACAATGGGGACAGACTACTACCAGTAGCAGTTGAGTTCTGCTGGGTGGGGGGGTGTACGTGGTTCATTTATTTTTAATTTTTCACATTTTTTTACTTCTTTAAAATTAAAAATTGTCATACCAAAAAGGGAATTTTTGATGGTAACACAAAATTGTATGAAATTGAAAATAAAAGTTTAAGAGTGTCAATTCACCAACCTTGAGAGTACTTAGGTGGAAAAGTTTGATAATTTCATTTTCAAAACCGGCGAAAGTCAACAAACTGAGAAACAGGCAATCAAAAGTTCTGTATACAATTACTTTTTAAGCTTACGTGAAAACGAGTTTAGAAATATTGTTAGGTAAAGATTTTTGTAGTTATATGGATAACTTTTTATGTGAAGATATTATGTAGTATTAATTGACTTTCATTATTTTTAACAAATCTTATTAAACAACTTAAACTTAAATTTAAAAAGAAAGAGTCTTTAAAGTAGATAACGATTTACTCCGATACAATTTACAATTATATTTGAACCTTTTGTTTGTAACCAAATTATATTTATTTATTATTTATTTATAATAGTTTTTTGATTACTACTTATTTTTGTATTTATGTATTAATACATGGTATCGAGATCGGTTTTAAAACATTATTTTTAGAGATTACAACTAACTCATGAAAACATTTTATATTTATTATCAAAAGCAGGAAAGTATTTAATATAAAAATAGGATAAGCTTATCCAAGACATTAAAGAGTCCCCTTTTTATCACCCATTTGTAACATGGAGCCTTTGAGTTAGGTTTATAGGTATAATATTAATTCACAGTAAACATTAAGAAGAATAATGACAAAAATATTACTTATATTGTACTTAAATACATGAGTATTTATGGCATACGAATAAACGGCTAGTGGTGTCATATATATATGATGATAATGTTAAAAATATATTTTATATGTGTTTATTAATATAATTTTTAAAAAGAAGTAATTTTAGACAATGAAAATATATATTTTTCAAGTAATTTTATTTTCATTAGAAGAGAAGTATGTCAGACAAATGAAATTTGTCTTCAAGAGGGATAATTGTATAATGTTTTATAAGTTGAAAGACCATTGAGACAAAGAATCCCAACAGAGTTTACCTCTAAATATATAGATATAGGTATATATCTAGAGGTTAACTCTGTGTAACAAATATTTCTTTTAAAATACAAACAAACCGGCATAATCTTATTTGCAATATCTGTATTATAATTGAAAATTAGTAAAAAATAAAGTCTGTCTTTATGTAAGTTTTCGTTAATTTGAATCTGTCTTTGTGAAGTTTGCGGTTAATTTTAAGTATAATAAGAAAAGCTCATAATTATGAACAGAAACATTAATAAACTGTAATAAGTAACAAACCCATGAATTGTCGCAACTATATCATCTATGATCACATATAATTTTTATTATAGTAACTATATTCCGATTTATTATAAAAAATATAAGCTTTTATAATTTTAGTAGAATTAAATATCTTTTAAAGTTTTCTTAGCATAATCAAAAACTAAGCTATTAACAGAATAAAGTTCTAAATAAGCCATAAACAAATAAAAATCTATCGTCAAAGAGACTCTGATGCGAATACGAGCTTATGTGTTTGAGAGACAACTTAGTGGCCAGTTAACACTTCAGAGAGATAATCCTTTCAATTCGGTAACTACTAACATTTTGTTGCTATGCCAAAGTATTACACCCTAGAGCTACATAGTTATTTTCTGTGACTTTTATATTTAATTACGATAAAAAAAAATTAAGTTATTGTTGTAAAATAGTTTAATAATTCCTTATACATAGAATTAACAATGATGAGAATGGTAAGGTCAAACAAATGATGAATTACTGGAAAGATTCTTCTACATTGGATATTTGATTTCAATATGCGAAAAGTTTATAAAATATTATGTTACTTACTACAAATAATATTATAAGACCGGATATTGGAAAATGAAATGATACGGCCAATATCAAGACTGACAAAATAATATTATAATTACTGGATATTTAATTATATTAATGAAATATGCAAAATGCAAATATGCAAAGTACTGACGTTAACGAGCTTTGTGAACATAAAGCATATAGTAGGTAACAATGTGTTACCTACTTCAAAACCATGTGCCTTTGTCTAAACCTCAGCGTTTCAACATATTTAAGCATTCCAATACAAAACTTACACGTAAATATAAGTTATTCAACAATATTTACTTTGTTTATATATTTTTCTTTGTTTTAAAAGAATGATTGTAATCATATTTCTACTATCTGTTGATTATATAGACTTATTATTTATTATATTATTGATTGTTGTGTTTTACATTAATACATACATAAATAAAGATTCCTCGTTTATAGTTATATGTATAACTTATTTTAAATTAAAATTTACTAAACAGTTATCGTTCGCGCAATAAAAAAATAATAAGAAAGAATTGACGAATTGAATTTATTCCCACATTAAAACAATATTATTAATAGAAAAATAAGACTTAAAAAATCGGGAACCTAGAAATTCTGAATAGTAATTTTTTATGTTAAATATAAAAATTAATTTGAAATATATTACATCTAGAAAGAAAATAAACTTTGAACTTGACTTTAAACCTAAGTGTGTGTCATAGCTGACACTAAGGAAAATTTTACATTGATAACACACCTTGTTTAAGACACCTACATATTTATTTTATTATTCAGAATAATATAAGATCTCAATCAATTAGATTTATTTTAATTGGTACGGGCACCTCCACCATTTTTGTATATTTCAGTAGTTCTTAACGTACATTATACTTAATTTTTTTTTATTCGATGAAAAGGAATAATTTAAGTTAAATTGTTATATTTCACACATACATACAAAAAATGCCTTATTTTGTATTTATAAAAAAAATACTTACTAAGTTTGATCAATAACGTATACCATTATATTAAATTCTCTCTAAAATATCCATTTTATATAATCAAATTAATCACAAAATTGGTAATTGTCCCGTATTAAAATCATTGAATCAGTTTCAAAAGAGCTACCTAAACTAAAATAGTTCTTGAAGAACATTCAATCATTAAAATCGGGAGTTCTTTTTACATCATTTCATTTTGTTTTACATACAATTAAGTGAACCCAGGAATCTTCTTTTTTCGAAGTCTTTTAAAAATATATTCGTTTATAAAATAGAGATACTAAAACTAAGATAGTTTAGTTTGTTATAGCATTATAGCAAAGTGAACTAAAAGGAAACGATAGAAATCAATATATTCGGCACGATATTGTTTGCTATTGTAACACAAATAGCTCTTGAAATTCAATTTATTTCGCAATTGGATTTATATTGCCTTTCAAAAACAATGTGATTATATTGTTTTGCTTTGGGATTTACTTTTACAGTATTACATTTTAAAGCTGATTAAATTGATACTGATATATATTTTTTATATATAATGTATTTGACATTTTTTTGTTAGTAAATGAGTCCTTAATTTTTTAATGTAACTGACCTGGGATATATATATATCCCAGGTCAGTTATAAATAAAATAAATAAAATAACTTATTAAACGTAAAAAAAAGTTGAAACTATAACTTTAAGCATTTGTTAAGAAAAAGTTTTCATTAATCACAATTTAATAATAACAATCCTTTGATTATTTTGATATAAAAATATAGAGTAGTGTTTAAGTATAAACCATTGACCATTTTCAAACTATTGAAAATCATTTGGTAGTTAAGATTGATTTCAATTAAATTTATTTATATAACTCGTGAGACATTAATTTAATAATAACTTGTATTATTTTATTATATAACTGCGTTTGTTCGTGATTAGTTTTTGCCCATCCTTGAAAATAGGTCATATTCTTTATGTGATCGAATTTTAATTTTTTCATCTCGTTCTTATGGCACAGTAAAATATGGGTGATTTTATTACTTGTCGCAATAAAATAACTCTGTCTCAAAATCTTAAAACATTGATCATCTTTTACTAGGACTGTACTTTATTTGTCTAAAACAAATTTTGTTCCTAGATTTGGTCCTTCTCTTCTGGATTAAATTATCAATAAGATTTATAAGCATATTACCTTTACCTTTCCTCTATAATGATAACGTATTACTCACTAATGAGACCATCAAGTAGATAAATCTGAGGATATATTTTCCTCAATAACATTTCCCTACACTTATGGCTACTGTCAATACCAGTATGTGGTCAAATAATGTTCAAGGTTTAAGTGAGGCCCTCAGCCTTTCTTTTATTCATTTGTATTTTTTAAAATAACGTAAAAGAAGTCTAACCTAGACCAAATGGAACGAACTCTCTATTCTAAATGACTTTCGTCTCATATTATCTGTTCTTTCTAGAATTCTTGAAGGTGAATCATAAAAACAACATACATGTTATATACGTTCTTAAGTTTGGGGTATCCGGTCTATCACACCTTTATTTTTGCTGACAAGCTTTTCGGCCACAAAAGACTATCTCAGATTAGACTGATCTAACTGCTGATTTACTTCTTATTTAAATGAAACTAATTAATAGATATTTAACTTGTCACTTTATGCAGACGTTTTACAGTCGTACGGGCATTATAAGGCCTATGAACTTAACGCTGAAATTGAAATTATACAGACTTTAGGCATTATCATAGTACATCGATTCACACATCATCACGAATTGAGTACAGTACAAATAAACCCAAGTTGATGTTTACAAATATCTTTTGAATTTCTCTTGTTGATTTGATGTTATGATATGGAATAATATAGCTCTCTAATATTAGAAAATTATGCAAATTTCCATTATTCTTATCAAGTTTGTCATGGTAATGTGGAAAGTTATATACAATTTTATTTAGTCAATTTGCATTTTATACACGAAACTGTCGAAAACAAGCGTGACTCGAAGTTCACAATCATTTTAATTTACCGAAATCTATGGATACTGTATAATAACAGCTCATGTACAAAGGTGATTTCTACCCTATACAACATAAAAATAATTAAAATAGCACGATTTGTTTTACTTCGCTTTCGAATTAATCAAATTAATCATTTTTTATTTTTAGTTTTTATTTTTTTGCCTTATTTTTAAATTAAATTTTTTTATTATATCTTTTCTCCGCATTTTATTAAATATCTTTTTTTCTAAAGCCAGACACACCAGTATTTTTCTCCTCATTATCCCTATATTTTTAAAACAAAGTCATCAGCAAAGGTCCTTGTAGCAAAGGAACACATGAAGTAATGAGGAGGATAGGGCATCCCTGTCTAACATTCAAAATAACACAAAAATTAACACTACAATTAATTTCATAAATATCGATTAACATATTATTAATTTATTAAATCAGTTCAAAATTTAGTCATTCAGTTCTTTTATTTATTTTTATTAATCCGTAAAAAGCTTACTTTAATTCGTTTCAGATTAAAGCTTTAATAAACCTCAATCGCCGATTACAATTTGTAAAATATAGTTTTTTTATTTTTTTTTTCATTTAGCCAAATAAGTTGAAAAACTTCCATTAATATTTTTATTACAAATATATATTGGACAAGTAATTTTTGAACAATAATCCTTAACTTGTATACCAAAAACCAAAAACCATCAGAGACGTGTTCCAGTCACGGTTGCATAAGATTTAAAAAGTAAAAGATCAACCATTATCATCTGCACTTATAAAAAAACCTCTGTCCAATTTTTTGGGATCCTAAAAATATGTTTTAATTATTAACTTTTTTTTTATATTTACTACTTTATTTTGAACATATTATTTGAATATTGCAGACATATTATTTGAATATAACATGGGTAATATATATTTATATAACATATTATTTGAATATAACATGGGTAATATGCTTACTAGAAGCATCGAAATACGCATTTTAAAGTAGTTGGCCAAAATGTTGTGTATTTTTTTGACATTTGCCAGCAATACAAAAATTGTTTAAACCTATACTATATACAACTTCATTGTAATTTAAGTTATCCGTTATTGTTATATGAACCGTAGTTAATAAAAGACACATTTTTCATTTGTAGTTTTTTAATATTATAATTTAAAACAGATGAATATGACATCACTCCACAACTATCGGGCCTACAAACTTTTTCAATGAATAACGAATTTAATTTCGGTTTGGGATCCAAAGTTTCTACTTTGTATAATATAGATTAAATTCTATGAATATGAAATGGATGTTTAAAATTGAAACTGTATAATAGTACATTATATATTGAATAATTATTGTGAACAAAATAATAGTCTTCTGCTATGTAATCTAATTATTTTATATTATTTCCTCTTATTTACAGATTATATTAACTTACTATTTATTAATTTTATTTGCTAGAATTATATATTTTCTGTTTTGCTGAACATCTTTTTAAAGTTAAGTTCACATCTTGGAGTTCACTCAATTTGATCTGAATTTAAATTTTCAAATAAAAAAAGGAAAACGGATTTATAAATTATTAAAATCCATATTAAAATTCTTAGTTAAACATAAGTTTGCTCAGTATAAATTGCATACATTAAATTAGTGCCATGCAATTTTAACAAAATAATTCCTGGTATATCTTTTTCGTTTGATAGATGTCGATGTTTTTAGTATGTTTATTAGAGTAATATAATCTTCACAATCCTTGTTTCTAGAACACTACAACCTGTATTCAACGTTCTCATGTTTTCTGATGATAATGTTGGAAGTTGTATTTCAATTAACAAGTCACACGCATCTGCCAAAAGTTACACGAGTATCTTAGAACAAAACAAAACAACTTTTGTTGTATGTCATCATGAACACGGTATAGATTTACGCTTATAAATAATATCTAATGTTATATTATTTCACTAGTAAACAATAATAGCTAGTATACAAATTTTCTTAAGGTTTGCGAAAAATGATAGGACCAATTTTTTTTTTTGTATATTGTATTTATTCTCACTAAACAAATACCTCAAAATTTTATTCTTTTGTTAAGCTTTTTATAGTAGTTGCTAGAAATATTTATTTTTTGTTATAAAAGTTATAAAATTACAAGACTACTGTACACGGAATTAGAATAAAAATTTATAAATGTTTTTAAAACTTTATAATGTCATATTGAAGTTTTTTTTTTACTTAATATATTTAAAGTTAGATTTTTAATTTATGTATCTAAATCGGGCGAATAATACCTATTCCCGAATTCCTCTTCAATAATAACACTACCCACAGTTTAAATATAACAACCCGACCCTATCGTCATTGTTGCAATTATTGGAAATTTGAAAAGGAACTGGATTATTTTACATTTTAAAATAATTTACTTTTGACATTAATATACTAACATACAAATTAAGCTTCTTTAATTATATTAAAATGGCATTTACATTAATTGATGCATAAATCACACATGTGTTAATCACACACTTTAGGTAATTATTAATATCAATTATTAACAAACGCGCTTAGGTTGAATGTTAACACAAATCACTTCATATTAAGCTGTGCAGTATATTATTCTTGATATTGGGTCAATCTCACCTTTCTCCGTAATATTATATATTTTTATTGATTATTTAAAAATGTTTTTTTTCCTTATTTTGATTATTAATAACAAAATGAATGATTTTTTTTCATATTTCCTGATAATCCTTATTATTATCAGCACCTAACACTTCTTATATTCAAGTTTTACTAATGTACTCTATTTTGATACATATAAAATGAGAATTTAAAATGTAATTACTAGATAGTAATAGATTAAAGATTAAAATGAAAGCTTCATAAAAACAATAAAATATTCAAGTTGTCCAAATTAAAGATTGCATCAGTATACTTATCTGCAACAACGTACCGATTAAAGTAAAGCGGTATTTTTAGGGTATAATCGAATACAAAGAAAAAAAAACCTGTTGGGAAACTTTTACGAGTCGATTTTCTTTCCTTATTGAAAGGTATCAGCTGCAATAAAACCCACAAACAGTATTTATTCTTAAATACAAACGAGATATATATATAAAATAACATCCAAAAGGCTTATTTCATAGATTTCAAGTTAAATTATATAACTTGTTAATTCCAGACAACCTTTAAGAATATTTATAAAATTTTATCTTTCATTTTTGTTTCATGCCATTTACTAGTAGTATGTATAATATTTTTCAATATAATTTAAAAGAACGTAGTTGTAATTTGGCAGGCTAACCAAACTCATACTTGTCCGAACCTTTTTAATAAATAATCAGGTTATTTTCTTCGAATACATTTAACCCTCCTATAATATTCCTCTAGAAAAATATTTGAATAAAATATAAGAGGAATGTGTTAAATCCAATTTAGGTGTTGGAATTACAAATATTCTACCTGCATTACTTAAATTTTATAGTTCTTATTTAAATTTTATGATATCTTATAAAAAGCTGCAAAGGTGCCAATAAAAGTTAAAAACTTAAAGTGACCTTGAAACCTGTTTCAAGTCAACATATTTCATAAATATAACCGTACCTCTAAATTTTCAAATGACAGATCGCTAGAGAAAAATTCACGTAGATTGTCAAAATTTGCAAACAGCTGGCACGCTATCTAAACGGGATAAAAACCACCCTATGCAATTTCTGAAAGCTTTCTGTATTGTTATTCTACATGGGAAATTTTAAATTGGCCCATACGGCAAAAATTCGATCTTCTGGGCATTTTTTCTCAAACTCGACTCGTCATGCTCATTTGCATATAACATTAATAAAAAGAGGGGTACGAAGATGGCCATACATCCCAGAATACGTGAGGTAATGTTATATATATGTAAGGGGAATGATTAAATTTTATAGTAATATTTCAATTAATTGGGTTTAGTATTCAGGGTTCAATTCGAATAAAACAAAAAAAAATACACCTTATCCTATATTTAATATTTTTTATATGTATGTATAAGTTGTGATGTGTGTAGGGTAGTATCCTAAAAAAGTCCTGAATATACTATATTGCACTGTATTAATCTTTTTTTTTATTAAATATATGAAAACACTTCACTGCGTGCAAATGGTGCTAAGTATCTTCAGTTAAAATTAATTTGTCAATATCGTTTTACAGGGTCGAGTGCATCCTGTGACGTATCCCTAAGACTATGACAACCATTTATGAGAATTCTGGGGTTTATTATTTCACATATGAGGCATTAGGCCCTTGGTGACCCTGTGTATAATTAGGCAGGTCGTAATCCGATAATAAAATCTCAGAATATTAAAAAACTACATATTTCTTCCCAAATATCCGGTTAATGTTCTTAAAGTTTATTTTACCAATTAAAATAATTTGCCAATCCTAATAGACAGTAAAACTATGAATTGATTAAATTACAAATCGTTAAATGGGCTGACCTCCGAAATTTTCAACCTCAATTCTCAGTCAATTCTGCCTCACAAGCACATAGAAAACCACATATAGTTCTGGGTAATTTCGTGATTTTCTACATAAGCTTAAAGTTCGATTTAAATTTAAATAAAGTTTAACGGGTGCTTTTATGTAATACAAAAGATACTCTTATCTTATTTATTATACTACTTTTGGTAATACTTGTAGCCATAACGGCAGCGAGTACCACTCTGAATTATGAAATTGTAAAGTAGCTGCATTGTTCAGCAATAATATAATACAAAAATATTTTATTTATTTTGAATTATTATTAATTCCGTGCCTTATCTGATTTAAATTTATGGTTAAAGAAAATATCGGCTTCATACGAAATTAAAATGAGACGCCGCAAAAGCGGCAACCTACGCTATGATGTATGAGTAATGATTTTATCGGCAATATTTTATCAGATAACGTGTTTCTAGATTCATGAGAAATTTGAATTGTTCATTTAAATATATTTTACATAGGATTACGCCGCTTATTACATTACATTTTCATTTATGAGAGAGATTTAGCTTTATGTCCAATAATTTAAAAACCGACAGATACCAGACTTAATAAACGATACAATAATTTCATCTTCCCTTCTTTAGCTTGATAATTGCAAAAATATTTAAAAACTCAAATAACCATTAAATTATAAATAATACGTTACAGTCAAATTATAAATATTCTTTTAGAAATGTTATAGACTAAGCTTGTTATATTGTTTATTGAATTAATAAATAATAATGAAAATAAATAAATTAATTATGGTAAAGGAGAATTGATGAATATATTATTTTATTATTATCTACCACATTTTTTTGTTTTGTTTTGAGATATGTTTTCTACTTAGTTATTTCAATTGCAGATTGTACATTCAGCAAGTTGCTACATCGGTTAGAGCACATCCAAAAATGTTTAGTTAGATCTACACCACTACAATAAAGCCAAAGATTACAATGACAAGATGACGTGTGTTTTTGTCAAGTATATACATAAATAAGTATTAGTATATACATAGTACAAAAACGCATATTGATTTATTGTGTTAGCGTAGTTACAATATTATTCCTACTTACATCGTTATGTATAGTTTGTCTTCCTTGTTTGTTATGGTAATATTTGAAATCGTATCAATTTGCAATTTACATGCGTTTGTCAGAAGTTACGAGTGACTTAGAGCTAACAACAAAGTTTTATTATATTATCTTGTCCTTTTACAAGCAAGAGCAAGATTGCTCGGGGAGCTATTATCCGGCTTCTGTAAGGCCTTACACTTTTGAGTTAGATACTCGTAGTTCCCTTTTAGATACTCTTGGAGGACCACTATCGTATTCGGGGTAGAAGTTAAGAGGAATTGCAAGGAATAAGTTTAATTTTAATGAAGTAGTTCAAATTTGCCTTTAAACATTTTACTGCTACTTGCTCTCACAATTTTTGTTCGCAATGTTATTAATGAACCTATAAAATTGGGAAAGTATATAAAATTAACAATGATAAAAAATAGCTTCATTAAATAAATAATTTTGTAGTTTTATATTTTTCAATATGAAAGTTAACTTAATATTACGTAAGAATATAATTATTATGATCATAACAGGAATACACTTGCAATAGCTGATATGTTTACATAATAATACCATTAATTTCAAAAAATGTTCGCCTATTTTATAAAAAATAAAACCGTTTCACAGAATAGACATTATATATATAATGTAAATATACGTAACTAATATTAGTTACGTATATTAAAATACAAATTAAGGAAATATACACATAATCAGAAAACTAAATGTAAGGCAAGGAAAATCGTAAACGAAACTGCAGTAAAATTACTCCCAGTAGTTTTCTCGGTATATTTGTAGTAGCAACATAAAGTCCTATCACACAATGGCAGTCAGTGTTGTTCATAGCTACTTCGCTTATAAGGTGCCTATTAAATTCGCCAAACACAGTTACTTGTAGCAATTTTTTGATGGCAATGAACTATTGTTGTTAAATGAAAAATATACATTAGAATGTGTTTGATAACATGCAAAAAATTGTGATTACTTTATAATTAATTATAACGTTGATTAATTATTTTCGTGTTATAATAACGATTAACATTTTATGTTTATCGCATCCAAATCAAATAATAAAGATATCTTTGTTTTTGTTTGATAAACAATCTTCAGACCGTATGTCAAGCAATCGCAATCCGAAGTAACACAAAGATCATCTGTATCAAGTGTTGGAATTCTGCCAATAGTATCCAAACGCATTTACACAGACTGTTAACTAATAATTATTAAATAATTAATTTAAAGATTTATAACTTTAGCTACGTAAGCGAGTATTAAATATTAATTTAAAAAAAAAAAAAAAAAGTAGCAAATAATATCAAAAGGATTTTATACTATATTTCAACATTTATTGTTAATGAATTTAAAAAACTTACTAAATACATGTTCATACTTGATACTGATATAAATTTTGAGAATTCCTAATATTCGTAGAATATATATTGATAAATATAAATAAATGTTATTCAATGCTTAAAATATGGTAATATTATTTTATGTGGCCAACACTCAACGGTCTATGCTAAGTAGAAACCGTTTTATGGCAAATAAGCGGTAGCAACGACTCTTTGGATTTTTGCCAAAAGTGCCGGACAGTTGAGACTCCAATAAAATACTTTATATATTTTAGAAATCTTTAGAACCTATTTTATTTATTATAATTTATTGGATGTCGATAATAAAATGTTAAATTAAATTCTTTAAAAATAAAAAATATATATCACAAATTTATCAAATCGAATAAGATTTTATAATGAATCGATAATTTTATGATCCGGCAAAATCTCCAAAATATTTAACTTTTTAGTCTCAGCTACCATCAAAGAGAACAATACGCATCACTAACGTTGTTTGCCTTATGGTTTGCTTAAATATTAAATAACTAAAAAAATTACAAGTACTTTAAAAATGTATTTTTTTAATTCTTATTTTTAAAACTTTCTGGGGCACCTTTTTTAAGACCATATGATAAATATTTTTAGTGTAAAAAATATTAAATGTAAAAATTTTAGTGCTGTTTTAGATATTCTCTAAGTGAATCACAATAGATGAATAATCTTTGGTATAAAATTTTTACATGACAATTATTTTTGTTTAAATAATTAATAATGACAGGAAAGATAAAAAAAAGGTATAAAGTTTCATCATTTATTTTATGACAGTTTTAGAGTCCTCAATGTTAATAAATTGTATAATATAAAAGCCTAGTTTAAAAAATAAGTAAAAAATATCAATATATTGAAAAGAACTTTATACTAAAAATGGTTTTAAGAAGAAAACCTTATACTCGTATATGTACATTTAACAAAGAACTCGTAAGCACGTTCAGTGACGCAACTGAAGATTGCGTCACTAAACTAAACCGTTGAAACTAAACTCCACGCTCCCTCGGTATTCTTTTATCGAATTCAAACCGAAACTTATTGCGGCGACGTCTAAGAGATAAAAATAGGAAAGTTGTTGTGGGATGTTTCATTGAAAATAAAATTGTACACATTTGGATAAAACTCTTCGGACGTATTTTATAAGGTAATATTCTAAAATACTAGTATAAAATAAAACGGTGACATCTATCAAGAATCTCTTTCGAAAATTATAACTAATATTTCGAACCTAAAAGCATGCAAAGTGTACACTAAAAATAAAAACTACAGATATCAATTTTTAAAATTTTCTATACGGTATGGCGTCCTAGATATTGCCAGTATAAGTTCTATTATAAAAATAAAATATAATATGTAATAATATAAATAAAATATAAAATTTTTCATTCTGTATTTCCTCATAAGAAGCAATAGCGACTAATAATTTGATTACAACTATAATAATTTAGTTTGAAAAGAATAAGTTGACAACTTGACTTCGACTAACAGCGATCTTAAGTAATTTGATTGTATAATGGGAATTTTTTAAAAAGAGCATTACTTGCTGACGAAAGAAACAAGAGGTTTAAATTTCTTTATGTTCATTGTATTCAAAGTTGTAACAGTATTAAACCTTTGAATACCATGTATTTATTGATATTAATAAAATTATACGGATTTTAAAAGATTATACTTTTTCATGAGTTCTTAAGCTAATAACCCACAAGGACAAGACCCCAACATTGGGATTCTTAAAGTTGATGACTAACAAGATTATTAGCACTCAAAGACATTCTTACACATATAGTTGCCAATAATTGCAAGGGATACAGAGTGTGATGACCAATCCGCGCCTTTGATTTAAATTTCGGCGTCTCACATGGCCTTTTTTTTTTCCGTTGGAAAAACCCGTTACGGGTACCCCGTCAGCCCAGGGGGTGACGGCCGGGGGGTTATGTGGGACTACCCGGCAGCATAGAGGATGCTGCCATTTTTAAGGCTACCCACTAAAAAACCAACGGTTGCCCTCTTCGCCGTAATGGGACGTCACGGGATCGCGTTAGCACACACCGTGACGTCTCACATGGCCTTGATAACGCAAATATAATTTACACAAAGAAAACTAATATTTCATTAATATAAAATAAGGTACAAATAATTTAAATCCGCGATTAGTAATGGATATCAAAACCGAAAGGGACATTCTTCCTTTTCATGTATTATAGTAGCCAATATTCGTTTCCATTTCTTAAAAAAAAAACCACCTGCAACTTTACATAATTTCAGAGATCTATTAGGTGGCCAGAATTCTCGTTAAAACGAGTAAGACTATATTCAAGAACCAAGTTTAATTTCAAGTAAGCGCATTAAATGGTTGTATTATTTATTTACGTATTTCAATTCACGAATATAAACTGTATAACGGTAATGATTAGAAATTGATTCTAAATCATTTAAGAATTATTATTGTTTGATACTTCTTTAAAATTTAAAGTATAATAGTATCCAGTAATGTACGACGAGGTTAAAATAACCTTTCTCTCCAATAATTCCCTGTGTATTAAATAATTGTTTTAACAACCTGTTAATTATTCATAAAAAAGAAAAACTTTTTACGTTTTCAAATAAAAATAAAAACCAGAAGCAAACAGTGTCTACTATTGAATGAAAAAGTGAATAAAGTGCTCAAATCATCAGTTTTTGTTCGAAAAACTGAGAATGCTAAAATAATAAAGGCTTTCGTATAAATATATTGGCTAGTAAAATAAATTCTGCCGCATATGCTGTTAAAAAAATAAGATCCCTCACTAACGAGACTATATTATAGTTATTTTTATAGCATAAAATAGAATTTTATGCTTCTCTGCGGTAGTACATCACTTAATATCAATTAATAACGTATTCGTATTCTAAAACGGGTTTTACTATATGGGTCTAAATTTTCTTTACATTGGCGGAACGAGATAAATTTAAGCAAATTAATGCGTTCAAGAATTATATTTCAGAAAATCTTAAACATGTTCATAAGCTTATTTGCACGGTTTTCATATTCAATAAACATTAGTATAAATTTTTAAAAATATAATATATTTTTAAAAATTTATACTAATGTTTATTGACAATTATGAAAAACAATTATGAAATTGTGGTTTTTAGAAATGAGACATACACATTATGTAGCATAACCGCCCCAGCTTATTCTTTAAAAGTCATAAACTTGGCATAAAAAATAAAAATATAGCTGTGGAGTTTTTTTTTTACCATTTAATCGTCTTTACACTTATTTTGTTACGGTAAAGGCAACGGTATTTGCTTTTAAAAGTATGTTACATTAGGACAATCACTTCCATTCCTCCATGTAAAATCGTAGGTTTTTTTTTGGTCATCTGTATATTATGTTGCTGGCTTTTCTCCATTATTTCATCGACGTATGTGATAATTGGGCTTAATATGTAGGAAATAATAGTTTGGAACGATTTCAACAGAAAGTATGAAAAAGCATATCATATAATTTGCTATATTTTTATTAGAAGTCACTAAAAGTTGACTTATAGTATAAGAATACAGATGGACAACCACCACTATTTTTACTATGAAATGCAAAAAAAACGTTGGAAACGGTATGTCATATCTTACTTTCTTTCGCTTTCCCATAATGTTCAGCGCAGTGCGGATCGACCTTTGGGTTCAGAAGCAATTCATGGAGGGCAGAAGATCAAAATCTATGTAAAGTAAAATGTTCATAAATAATAAGTCAATTAAGATAATTTGAATTCAACTTATTTAGTATATATTGCAATTTATATAATAAAAAGCTAGCATATCGGTACATAATGTAAAAGGATGAATTCTAAGTACAAGTTGATGTAGTGGAAAGTCTTTGCATTGTCGCTGACATCTATGAAGATCTTCAAGGCAACTGAAGAGCCCCTTGGTCACAACCGCCTTTGTTTCTCAAGTGTTATAGACGTTCGTCCTTTTAAATTATATTTAGTTGATATAACTTAAATTAAACTGTTTTGAGCTATGTATTTTTAAATTACTATTCATAATTATTATCATAAAAGGACTTACTTTAAACTAAGACTATATAAATTATTTAATGCTTACTTAATAAATCGAAAAAAAATATTTTAAAATATTTTAAAATAATCTTATCGTTATATGTAAATACAAAATTTTCTTCAATTTCTTGATTAATATTATATTACATCTATTAGGCTACTTAGAAAAAAAATGTACGTTAGCTTTAAGATCGCCTTTTACATTTTTCTTTTAAATTTTACAAATAAGGATTAGAAAAAACAGGTGTTATAAAAACCGCACATGCTATGTGTTGACATTGTTATAAGTAAATATAGATTTTCTTTTTGTGCCTTAAACTTTATCTCTATAAAATTGATTTTAACAAATAGTAGAAATAGTAAGTACCATAAGTGCTCCAATTCCATTAATGTTTAAATAAAGCAACTTTAAAAGTACACCTCAAATTGTGTTTGAATACTAAGTATATTTAAAATATAATACAAGTAGGTCAATATAATAATATTTAAAAAAGAAAACAGAGAACGCATACCTGTTCGAAAATTAAAGTAAATTAATTCGTTAAAGTTTTGATAAAAGGAGAAAGAAATCTAAGAAAGGTTATAGTAACTACAGGCTTAGGAGTGGACTTTACCAAAATACCACATTTCTATCCACACAAAAATAAAAAACCAACTAAAACAACGAATATACTACGTTTAATTGTTGACTAGTCTTGTGGGAGGGATGGGGGGGAGCCTTTTAAGGATCTTAGTCTCTAAACTCTTTGAGAATTATTTTTGCACATACAACTCCGTCATCTCAAAGTTGGTTCTTATTTATCACAGGATAAGTAGGTTTAGGGTTCAACGTTTAACTCACTCACATCTACACTAATCTTATAGTGGACCTTATAGCTTTTGCTTCGAAGACGCACAAGGAAGCCACGTCTCTACGCAATGCCAAAGAGTCCAGCCGTTCACAGAACACCGGGTCCCCGACAATCCGTACGGCTCTCCGTTGTACGCGGTCAAAAGGTAGAAGCTGATATTGTGGTGATCTGGACCAGAGATGAGAACAGTACTCCATGTGTGGCCGGACCTGCGCCTTATAGAGCGCAAGTCTTTGGCCAGCATTGAAATACTGCCTCGCTCTATTGATTACACCCAATTTCATCGAGGCCAACTTGGCCTTGCTCTCCAAATGACCACGAAACCGATTTTCAAAAATGATTTGTGTAGTTGTAAAAAACATGTGGATGAATAATTTAATTGCTATATTATATATAAAATAACAGTTATAATAAAACGTAATTATTAAATATAAATAATATAAATTTAATTTTTAATTTAATTATAAAGCTAAAACATTTTAAATGCTTCATCTATTATATTATTTGTCTCGTAATGTTTCGTCTCATATATGTTTTAATTAATTAACAATTTGTATTCTCACACAATAAAAACTTTAGTCTCTAAAAATAGTGTAATTGTCTAAAGGCACTCAGTGCTGTCTAGATTTAAACATTTAAGGGGTTTGTGCAGTTTAAATAATAAAACGCAGAATGACAAAGGGCTGTAATTGTTGACATGGCAAGGCCTGCCAGAATACACAAATAGAGCCGTTATGCTGAATTAATATATTATATTACTCTCAAACAAAAGGGTAACGAGCTTTGAGCTTAATTATTATATATACAATTAAAGAATATGTATTTTTGTAAAAAAAAACTTTTACTAATTAAAGTTGTAATTAACAATTTGTTTGTATATAAAATATTTATCTAATATAAAAGATATGACTTTAAACTTAAAACACTACTTAATTATATATACTATATAAATCAAATATTGTTTTAGTTTTTTCTTTGCTTTCTTTTATTTATTTATAATATATATATTTGTAACACTTAGTAATAAATTGTCTTGGAAGAAATTATCAATTTGCAATAAGACAGCCTTTTACATTTTTCATTTTAATATTTTCATTTCAATTTTGTAATAAACTATTAAAATAATAAAGAAAAGATTCGATGAAATAAAATAAGCAACGTATATATTGACAATATTTTCTATGTTTTTGAAAAATAAATATTTCATTAATAACTTTTCAAACCTCGACATTGGAACTCTTATTTCTATCGACACGGGCAAAAACGTTAAACAGATTATTGTAGTATCAATGTATAGTTGTTATTTATAATCAGGGTTGCTTATTGGTGAACCCCTTGATAGTTTAGGTTATGGTTCTTTTAGTATATTGCACGTACCTTCTACTCATTCAGATAATAAAACAGTATATATAACACACCTAAAAAAAATGCGATGATCATGACTGTGCAACACTTCAACGCTTCAGAGACTTCTTTTTTTTTTCGTTGTAAAAACCCGTTACAGGCACCCCATTTGCCCAGGGGGATTACGGCTGGGGGGTGATGTGGGACTGCCCGGCAACATAGAGGATGCTGTCATTTTTACCCACAAAAAAACTAACGGTTGCCCTCAGCGCCGTAGTGGGACGTCACGGGATCGCGTTAGCACACGCCGTGACGCCCCAAAAATGTGGAATTTTGCATGTCATCCTTGCGCAGGGGCCATGCTAATCTTCTCTGTATCGTTTCAATTTTAGTATACGTACTGCCGAAGCGAGTGCTAGCGCTTCAGACCTCTAGGTAACAGTATATTTGTCAGTATATATTAACGGATCTAAAGAAATAATTGACAAACCTCATTCGTTTTTAAATTTTATTGTTACACAAATAATTAAAAATAGAATGTCAATTGAATTAATAAGAAAGTTATCGCCTGATTTAAATTGTCACATCTTGTGCTAAGGCCAGTATTGGCTTCAATATTGAAGTAATTTAAATACTCTTTCTTATTTCCTATTTCAGATCTCGATATTTTTAATAAAATAATAATGCATTTTTTAATTTATTATTTATTTGACATTTATCTAATACAGAAATATATTATTTACATATATGTAAGATTGCTTACCTTGTCAAATATGCAAGAAATAAAAATTAAATAATTAATGGAATGTATTTATTTATGTATATAGGTTTATATGTATGTATATGTAATAATTTTCTTTCTAAAATATTATATAAGCACACCCACATAATATTTCTTTCTGATATTTTTCCTCCTCCCAATTGGTGCCATGAAAGAGATTGCTCTTTAGCGATAAAGCCGCCAAATTTGTATCATTTTCTTATTTCTTTTACTGTTTATATTTTTCTATGATCTGGGTGTATAATAAAGCATATTATTATTATTATTAAAAGAATTAATATGTTGGTATAATTTAGTTACGTTTCACTGATCTTTCGGTTTGTTTAGTTATATTAATGTCATTCAAATTAATATTCAATTAGTTATGAATGAATAGTCCTAATGTAATGGTAATTAAATCATACGTATTGTGGCATATGATACAAATAGTTATGATAATTTTAAATTATAATACATTCAAAAAATATATATATTTATATTTTATTATAATTGTAGCGTTTTATTTGTGACTTTTGATTGGCCTAGCTTGTAGACGGTTTTAATGATGACAATGTAGCTCAGGTGTCCATATTATATTTTATACTTATTTATCCAAATGAATCATACATTTTATAATAGTTCTCTCAACATAACAATTCTGAATCTGACTGGAGGGATTGTAATCATACTAAGAATTGGTTAATTATTTATTCAAGGGAGTAGAGGATAAGAAAAATATAGTTATATAATTTATCAGCGCTTTATTCAAAGTACAAAATTGAATTACAAATATCAATCATTATATTTTCAAATTATATAAAATTATTGATAAAATAATGCTTAAATATGCAACTCAGTAGGAGGTACAAAGATTATTTAAAAAATATCCCTACAGTACAATATCACTGTATTTTTTACTAGGTTCTGAAACCACTTTACAAAATTCCACGATATTATTTGGAATTGACTTTTCCACAAGGTAATTGACCATTCTTAAAGATAAAATAAAAGTTAAGTTGTTTTTATTTAACATTTTCCACGAACTTTAACGCGTAATATTCCAATAATCGTCTTGAAGTAAGTTGAAAAAGAAATTTTATACAACTTTTGATTGCTTTTTTGTTATATGTTGACTTTTTCTCATTTTTGTACGGAATTATAAATAACTTCTCACCTTGGTTTACATCAATTATATTATAAAATATTATCTCAAAATTATTTTCAAATATATTGAGTATGTAATAAATATTTAAAAAAAAATACTTTTTATCATATGAACATTTGATTTTACTTTAAAAATAATAAAAAGGTAAGATGTTTAAAAAATCAATATATCTATTTCATATTTTTTCTTCTTTTTAGAGTATATTTTTCGATATTTATTTCTTATAAAGCAGATTTAAATTTTCAATCATCAGTTTTCTTCCAATAATATTTTGGAACCATGAAACCATGAAATGGGTTTGAAACCATGAAATGTACACACACGTTTCCATTTACAATTATTATGTTATGTAATATTATGACTTTTATTAAAAAGCAACTGTATTAAATAAATATTTTATATACAAAAATATTTTTATATTAAATGTTTTTGATTTTAAATATCATAGTTTAAATATAATTTTTTTTTTTTCTATTTAAGAATTAGAAAAAACATACTTTATCTTATTAAATAGTTAACATGATAAAATTTTTATGTATGGTTCCAAACATTTTAATAAAAACCCATGTTAAATTACTATTCTAAAATTTGTATTACTTGCTATACGAAGTAAACAACAAAATTACAATTACAATTTGAGGGTAGATTTCACATTACACTTAAACGGATTACTCGAGGTTTACGACTAGCAAGTTTGTGTTTATAACTTAGTACCTAGAAGTCTTATTAACTTTGTAATATATACATTTACTAGGGTATATCTTATATTAACTAAGCTTTATGATTCAAGTAACGAGAGTTTTTTTAAATATTTATGTTGTTAAAACATCAATAATTTAGAATATAAACGATTAATTGCATTCATCATTGTTTATTCTTCATCATTAAACATCAAAGAATATCATCATTAAATTGTCTTAATCACTAATAAAGACTTATAGAATTATTAAAAAGTATTCTACGAATTAATTAAGAATTTTTAATTTTCAATCATAATATTTAATTTCTAATTGATGAATAGAGGAACATGGATCTACAAAAATATTTGTTTATTACTATTAAGATAGTTAGAAACATTAAGATGTTTTCTAAGATTTACACTAGTACTACACATTTCAATAAAACTATTTTTCGGATATAACTCGCGTTTATTATTACATTTTTATATTTAACCCGACGTTTCGGATGCTTTGCAGCAAACGTGTTCGCGGTAAAAACCGTCGGGTTAAATATAAAAATGTAATAATAAACACGAGTTATATCCGAAAAATAGTTTTATTTTACTATCTTTTTTTGTTTCAAGTTGTTTGGTTTCATATAAAAAATACGTCAAGTCCTAACAACATTACGTGCGGTCTCCGTTTATTCGTTTTAATTGTACTATTTCAATTTACGTTCTGTATTTTAATTTACCCTCAGGTAGTGTCAGATATTGCGTCTACTCGGAAAAAGGCTATAAAAAAGGACAAAAACAGGTGATTTTATTACTTTGGTTGTAAAGTTAATTAAATTTTTTGCAATTTATTTTATGACTTGATTATTTATTAGTAGATTGTTTATCGTTTCCGTATGATGGATATATTAAGCTTATATAAAATTTATTAAAAGAAACTAATACTTATATACTGTAGAAGAATGATTATTTATCCAATTTATGTGTTGTTTAGCCTAACTATACAAATATGTAAAAGCGTATTAATATTATATTACTTTCAGTACTTAATACATAATATGGAAAAACTAAAACTTTAAATAAATTATATACTTTCTTAATGAATATCGAAAAAAACTTTTTCATATAATATTATAAAAAGAATATTAAGCTTTAAACTTAATTAGTGAATTAAGTAGGATCATTTAATATTTATTTTTCCTCATTATGACATTTAAAATTCAGTAGCTGAACCATAAATTTGCTAGCAGGTGGTCAGAGTAATACGTGAGCAGCTTTCTAAAGGAATCTTGCGAAATATTTAAAACAAAACACGGCTGCTATAGCGACAAGTTCAGAAATATAGTGCAAATTATCTTATAAAATGTCAGCTGAAGTCAATTAAATTATAACTTTATTATGCATTTGGAAAATTTAATACTATATAGTTGATATCGAATATGGAATATTTCTTTGGGCGAAGCGAGTGGAGTGAGCGAAGCGAATGAGGGACTTTTCTGCACACTTTATTCACACATAAATCAAAAATAGTATATCCGAAAATTTCCAAATTCTGCACACTGATAGACATCAGTTTGGTGGTGGTTTTAAAAAAATCAAACAAAAAGCAAAAAATGTAAAAATGTAATAAAAATAGTTAAGGACAGAATGCGTTGACGTTTTGTAAATACAACTTCGGTGCTGTTTGCACCTCGCTTCGCTCAATATGTTAACAAATTCCGAGATTTTGCGAGCGCAACAAGTCAAAGCTGAGATCTGGTTCGCGCTCCTAGTATTTATTTCACATTTTTATGTATCTCAATAATGATTTATGTTTGTTGAAAATATAAACCCCATGAGCTTGCAGTCGAAACTTTTGTACGTATGTAATTTATTTATGAGCTTTGTGCCAATATAACACAATATGTATTGCTGTTTTGTGATTTCACACTCAACATAACATTTTTTTATGTCAAGAGAAATCAGGTTTTTAAGTCAGTTTCTATGTAATGTAAAAATACTATAAAGTAAATTATTTTTTATTGTTTAAAAATTATTATTTTGTACAGACTATAGATGTTTCGCTTTCTGACTAAGATTTAAGATGTTTATAAAGAAATTAAAATTAAGTTATTAATTTATTTACACCACTCTTTCATTTTTAAAATTCACTATGCAATTTTTGTACTAAGACTTTCTTGATACATAGTTATTATTGTCTTCACCTATGCGGTTGTACTCAGATTAATTTTATTGGAAGTTGCCAGAACAGTTTCGAATAGCAGTGTCATGCTCTAAACTCCTAAAAAGGGAACCCAGACGGTTAATAATCATTATGTTATAACAATTACATAGTTAAAATGGTAATTATATCAATTTAAGCTAATAATGACGTTAAAATTTTTATTCATATTGATAGAATTTCTTGGTTTTGAAGTTTTATGTCTAATGATGTTTATATATATTTGTCGTATATTCTATCCGAAATAAACATTATTTAGTAGTAGATATTATAGTTAATAATAAGTTATAAATTATCAAATAACGAAAACTGAGAAAAAGAAGAAAAGTTAATAATAAGGATTTAGGTATTAGATTAGATAATTCATACAATGCTATAATTATTACAATTGAATTTTAATTTTATTATAATAAATATGGTACTTGTCGCTCAACGCCACTGCAGCAAAAAGTGTTATGTAAATGCGTATTATTAACGGCACCGCCGCAATAATTCTGTTAAAAGCGTATTTGAGATTTGCCTAAAAGAGAACAAGTTAAAATTTTATTTTTTTAGGAGCGAAATATTTTAAAAAAATAAAAAACAAAATGGACATAATCTAACCTGTTTTGACAGTTATCCTGACAGATTGACAGTCAGCATAAGAATTGTGGATACGGCTATTAGTCATGAAACTGCTATTAAAACGAGTTTGAGTCTGAATTTCTTATGTACAATATTTAACTTCTGGAAAAATAAAATTGCATCTTATAAAATCCCTATATGTATTCTCGTAGCACTAATAAAAAAATGGAGCATTCGCAGCATTTTTTCTGTGGTGGCTTTAAGAAATAAGTACCATGTATTTTTATTACATCCACTTCTAAAAGAAGTAATATGTATTATATTTTGTTTATAAGTAATGCCGTTATTCGAATATAAGATACAATTATATACACAGTTTTACAACGTATTGTACCACAAAAATTTAAAAAAGAAAGCTTTAAAAATAATTGTTAAAATAACTTTTGATTGCCTCTGTTTTATTTTGTTGACTTTCCTCGCTTTCGAAAATAGAATTATAAGAAAACTTTTTACATTAAGAACTCTCAGGTTTTAAAAGAACCGTGAAAAATCTTTTTCACACCTTTTATATTAGTAATTTGTGTATATTTTTTAATTTTAGTTAATTTTCTTTAATGTAATGATTACGTTACAAGCTGCCATCGAGCCCGATATAAACATAATTTGATAAGACTTATCAATTCCCTTATGAAAAAAATTATATTGACTATCCTATTGGCAATTAAATAAGATATTAAATATTTTTAACAAGATGATGATGTATATACTGTAAAATTAATTATTATTAACTTCCCGAACTTAAGGAAGTTATTGTAGTCAAACAGATTTTTAAAATCGGTTTTATAGTATCGTTACGTTTTGAGATGTCCTGAATAATTGTAGACACTTTTTAAAAGGATGTGTGGGACGGCGTGCTTACGTGTTTTGTGTGTGTGTGTGTGTGTGTTTGTGTGTGTGTGTGTGTGTGTGTGCATAAGCGTTGTTTTCTTTTCTTTTTGGTATCAATCTATGCATTTTTGCGTAACTTAGAGCACATTAGTTTTCTAATAAAGTCGATCAAGCAGTTTTAATTTTTTTTTAACAAACCGTAAACCGCGAATACTCGATTTCAAAAACAACTAATTGCTCGATTAGGGTGATTGTTGTGTCCATTGATGCAAATTAAGCAGCCAAATGAGTCAAATGGTTTTTTCCTTTTTTTGCTTGAAAGGAAAACCGCTTATTCCGCTTAACCGTTAAACTGCTTATAGAACAAACATATTTTGTGTTTTTTTGTTTTTTTTTTTAAATATAAAAAATAAATACTATAAGTAATTATAAAATAATTAAATAGATTTTATTAAAAAAAAAAAGAACTAAGTACATAAAACTTAAAATAATAAATTAACATTCTTAACCAGGAAATGACTTTGATGGGGCTCGCTCCCTACCGCTTGTTAATTTATAAAAATCAATAAAATAAATATTAAATCTCATCTGGATCTTTTTATTATGACTTAATATTCGTCTCCTCCAGTAATTATATCTAGAGGCTAAATAACAATCTGGCAAAATGCAAGATTCAATTTAATCTTGATAGCTAATTTATTTCCCCTCGCAAAGACGTGTTCACTGAAATGCATAATTACTTACAAATTATAATAAGGTATGCATAATATTTAATAAAAAAAAATGATTTAATAAAACACACAGGAACAGGAACAGGAAGGAAAAATAATTTAATTTATTTCATATGACTTCCTTCCCGGAGCTAAAATATCAAGAACCTAATTCTAAACCAAATTCAAGTTCAAAATTAAGAACAACAAAAACTATAGAACGATTTATATCAAAATATAAAAAATACTGATATTAATATACAATTTCTGAATTATTAATGATTACAATGTTTTTTTTTATGTACCGCTAATCCAGCACGCTATCAATAACCGACATCTAGCCTGATATAAATATAATTTCCATAATTTGTATAGACTAAATACAAAAATATATTATTTCATATTGTGATCTAAATTGATTGTTAGTTTTTTTTTTGTTTTGGCTAGAAATTTTCAAGTCACAAAAATGTAGAAAAGAAATAACAAAACGTTTACGAATTTTAAGTCTGTGTTTTAATGTGCTTATGATAAAGTGTTTAGTTTAAAACTTTCAACTATAAAACAGACAAGTCCATGATTGTATTATTATTAATATAAGTATAGTATTATATCCGGATATTGCAACAGTCTAAATAATTGTGTTATAAAAAAACAACAAAATTATAGGTTATCTAAATAGCTATGATGATGTTAGGTCCAGTTTATTTTAAATTCGTAAAATAGTTTTGTTTAAATATATACTCCTATAATAGAAACAATAGACATTCCGTTCAATTGAGCATAATGTACTTTATTATATAAGCCTACAAATGCCACAGGTTCGGTCAACCATGACGGGGTTGTGTTCATTTCACTTCACAGATCGCGAATGCTTTTGTGATGCTGTGTTGGAATGGTCTGCATTTTGCCGTCATAGTTAACATTTTGGCCACCATTGTAATGTAAAGAGGAATTAAATTTGATTATAATAAATATAAATATTTTCTGTAGTAACATACCATTAATTTTAGTTAATTAGTTAGCTTAATTCTAATAACTATTAGCATGTATTTAACGCAAAATCGCCTGATTGCGCTAATATATATTAAAATTATAACTATTGCTATTATATATACATATACATATACATATACATATACATATACATATACATATACATATACATATACATATACATATACATATACATATACATATACATATACATATACATATACATATACATATACATATACATATACATATACATATACATATACATATACATATACATATACATATACATATACATATACATATACATATACATATACATATACATATACATATACATATACATATACATATACATATACATATACATATACATATACATATACATCTTCATAATAATCTTCATAATAATTGCTCTATGCTAACAATTTTAATGATACAAACAAAAAAAGAAATTATTCACAAATGGTTTAAATGGGTCACTTATTCTTTTTTATGACCAAGCTTTGTTATGAAATATGAAATACATTTCAAATGCACATTTTTATTTATTAAAGCCTTAATATGAGAATCGTAATATTAATGTAATTGTAACATATACAACAAAACATTTAACGGTAATTAATTACTATACTCGGCGCAACTGTCGTCTAGATGTAAGTAATTTATTTAACGCTTTAACACTCATTTGAACATCAAACGTAATAATTATTATTTAAGATCAATAATTCATTATGTATATTTCATAACAATATTAAATTAATAAGAAATTTAATTATACTCAACTATTTGTACATTTAATATTAATAATATTTATATATACATGTAAAAGATTTTATGATAAACATGTCACGATTTAGCAGAGCACATAAGCGACTTTTCCACAGATTAATTTCTGGAATAATGATTCTTTTAATTGGCTCTTAAAAACATAATTTGCTTTAGTATTTAAAATGTTGTATAATTAAATATATAAGGTTATTTTTTATTTAAAAAGGCATTCATTTTATGACAACAGTTATCCTGAAAAGGTTTACAATCTCTTAAAAATTCACCAAAAGTCTCAGACACCATTATCTGTTAAAAGTGTTTTTCACTTTCCCTCAGGCAGTGTTTTTTAATTGTAAGTTTTAAGCGGTCTTCTACTCCACATCCTTCGCCGCTAGCAAGATGGGGACCACAAACTAATAAGCAAGATTTCGTTATTCATTTACATTCGTAACAAGTCTGATGCTTCCACGACAAAGATATCTTTTAAAATGAACTGCTTATTGCAATTAAAATCATAAATAATACAATAAAATAAAAGATTTTATAGATGGTTTGATAATATTCTATCTACGGAAGTATAAACAATATTTTTAACATTCATTTTAATTAAAAAACAAATGTCATTAGTTAGTAAGTTAACTTGTATGTTTAGGTACAAGTCTTTCTCTTTCATAATAATATATTTAAGTTTTAAAAGTAAGGCACGGTATTTAATAAATAAGAAATTTAACAATTCGTCTTTATATACTTAAAATTTGTCTCAGTTACAAATTAAATATTACAATTATATAAAATAACAGTACTATATCAGTTATCTCGAAGCAAATTTGGAGGACTTAAGCAAATCTTCGTGTGACCTGCAACACTGCAGGGTGTTAAATATTCTGTAAGTTACTTTCACAGCTTTATTCATACGTATGTGCTTTTTAAGCTTGTACCAGAAGCGCTAGTGTTTATTTTAAATCCTTGGTAAAATTTATTCAGTAAGCTGCTCACATCTTACTGACTGACCACCTTCAAAGTTATAGTTCAGTTGCTGAATAATAAAAAACATATTTGATATGTATTTTATTCTATTTATAATGAGGAAATTACAAAAATGTTTGGATATTTTTTGTGGAACTAATTTGACATTCATTTCACATATATAGTGAATATTTTCTTACAAAAAATAACAAAATCTTAGAAAGATCCATAATTATAACTCTGAAAAAGTTACAAAATTTGATATTGTATATTATTATTGAATTCTACTGTATTACATCTAGAAGAAAAAACAATTCAAAATGTAAGTTATATGGAATGATATAATAAACACATACATACATACATAAAGACTTTTGGTTTGTAGGTTGTTTGCCGGATATTCATCAATAATACAGTTTTACTTTACATCGTAATGGGAGAAAAAATTAAATATTAGAATTAAGTTGGATTTATCGTAATTATATAATAATCATTTATTACAATTAATTATAGAAAAAATCTACTAATATGAACGTAAAAATTTATATTTTTTCAAGCAAAGACTATTTACTGTTGAAAAGTGGTTAGAAATTAATTATATTGAAAGTTTTATATAGTAGAACATATATGAACTATTTTGGAACACCTAAAAGCATTCTCTAACTCCGTTATACCCAAATTAACTGACAATAGTACTACGAAAATCTAATTATAGATGATATAATGTATTTATGTTGTCACATCGATAGTATTGAATATTCCTTTATAATGTGGTTTAAACTAAAGAGCAAAGTGAGTATATCTAAAAACAATTACTATATAATTTATTATAGAATTCAATGAGATACTCGACCAATCAAACTGGATACTATGTAAGTGTCTGTCTGTCTGCCTCGATACAATGTGTTTAATATGTGAGAGGTAACTTTAATAACTGAATATACTTTATTAATACTAATATTAAATAATATTGCCATATAAACATGGCATAAAATTATAAAATTACTGTATTATGAAAAATAACGGCATATAATATAAAATATGGTTGAATTTAATATTGAATAACTTGTAGTTCTAATAAAAGAGCAATAATATAGTTTATTTAATAGTAATGTTTAATATAACTAAAGTATGTTGTGTTTACGCAAGTAAAATAAATGTCCGTTTTCATATTACTTTTTACAAACAAAAATTTGATAATTTGTATAATTTGCTTCTAAATTTTGAGAAAAAATTGTAACTTTTTCTACTCCTTTTACAATTATATCTATACTAAATTGATATTACCAATATTAGACAATATTTGTTTTGAAGATGAAAATACTTCCTGTACTGATACTGGCAAAATTTTTACAAAATTATTTTTAATTTTATCCGTATTTTTCAGTCCCATAATAATATTTCAAATTGCAATAGTTATTTAGCTTGATAATCAACGCGTAATTTCTGATTTAAACTATTATTATTCCAAAAAGTAATTATGTTATTAAAAGTTATAAATACCAAATAATGAATTGGTGAATTTTTTAGTGGAATCAGAAACTGTTTTAAAGTCATAGTATCTTATAGTATCCGCCTTTAAAAATGTAAAACCAGGATAAGGTCTTCTTTACATTTATTCAAATGATAGATCTCCACAATGGAGGACTGTGGGTTGCTGGATTACATATCAAAGCTTTTATTTTACAATATGAAGATTTAACCATAGTTTTGCTTTTTTCATGAAGAAGTAAGAATAAAATACAATTACTCATCATACAAATACATTTTCACAAACAGGGATCGAGACGAAAATTTATGTTCCGAAATAAATATACATATTTTACCATAAAAGAAAAGATAGAAAATCAATGCTGTCTGTTTGACATTTTGAGAAGAAAGAAAGCATACAATACATATAAAAACAGATAGAAAGAAAACTATATATACATATCTAAATAAATATTCTTATAAACATAATATACATAAATATATAATCATAGAAGTGATGAATTGTAAACAGATTATATAATTAAAAAGTGAGTTGTTGAATAAGGAATGGCATGACTGTTTGTTTAATATTCAATGAAATCTCATACCAAAGTACAATGGTAACTTTTAAATGATTATTTAATAAAAATTTAAAAAATTAGAGATTTACAATATGCACGTGTAAACTAAATAAAAAATTGTTTTAGTATTAAAAATTGTTTTAACATTATTCATAAGATCAAGAAAAAAAGTTTTTCTCAGTAAAATAAAAGTTTCTAAATATATATGTCGGAGTGGCATAATAGTTAATGCCTTAGCCTTGCAAAGTATACGACAGCCCGCTTTCCGGCTCCGTTGTAGCATTTGTAGGCATTTGTACGAAGCGTATTAGCCGACTGTTGGCTGCAAAAACAGCCATCGATTCATGGAGTAGGGCACTAAAAACCATTAATTATCTGGCTATTAATTTTTGCCGTTTTGTTTAGATTTTATGAAATTCTCTTTGAAGTTGTTTCTATTAATTTATCTTTCATTTGTTATTTAAAATGAATAAAAGACATTTTATTTAATTTCCTTACATTTTTATTTCTTAATCAACAATTGCTGAGGCATAGAATGAAATTTATTTAATTCTATAATTATTGTTCCTATTTTTGGTTTGGTTAATCATTTTAAAATAAGTGTCATTTATGTCTAAAATGATTTCATTGTAAAAATGACGTCTTTTTAATTTTGTTTTAAGATTATTGTTATGTTTACCAACTAAAATTATAAGTTAAAAATGTTTGAATTATTACCCATGCATTATGGGATAATTACAGTTGTAATCTAAGAAAATAATTAAAAAAGGTGACATTGTAAATTAAAGACAGAGATTGTCAAGTAATTAATGGAGCCGAAGCTATACTCACTGGCCATGTTAGCTCCTCCGTCTAACATTATAGATTTGCCAAACAACAAAGTTTCTAAACTCTTATTTTGTTGTTATTATAGATCCAGATAAGAAGCATGAACAAAGAGAAATGTGCAAGGCCTGACGTCACCAGTATTTTTAAATCGACTACCCGCTTTTGATTTGATATATATATATATTATGAAATGAAATGGAGTTACGCAATACTACCTACCTTTTTTAAATTTAAAATTGTTTATATTGCTATAATTTAGTAAGAATATAATAGTGTTTATAAAGCAAATTAAATCGCATTCAATTCAAATGTCATGTTATAGCTTCAGCTCTGTTTACAATTTGTAAATTGTGACATTCGTAAACTTTTATTAAAATACCATTTTGTTTTGTACTTCATACTGTTAACAGAATTTTTCCCCTTCATCATAGTAATTATTTTATATAACAAAAAAATAAATATGCTACCCGAACCAAGAACATATTGATACCTCACACACTGACAACAACTGAGAACCTACAGCTGTTAAATGTATGGATCGTGAAACCAGTATGTCTGAAGGAAAATAATAAAGTGATACTAATAAACCACTAAAAACTTAAAAAATATTTTAGTTTTTCCTTTAGCTAAGAGTATCCTGATATATAAAATAATAATAATCTGGAGACCTTTAACTCGGCTTTATGCTAATTTCACAAATCATATTGTCATTTTGGATATGGGAAAAAATTTTAGCAGATTTTGGAAAAATACAAATAAAATTAATATTAGGCCCAGCATCCCCGTAAGCGTAGAGGGTGAGCATAATTTAAAAAATATTGCAAATGTATTTAAAAAACATTTTACAGTAACATCACTCTTAGACTCGGAGTCGGTTAGGAATAGTGACACTGTGTGGCTGGGCGATCTGTTCAAGTTTTGGTAAAATATGTAACGGAAATTATTATTAATATGTCGAAGGGAAGGTCTCCTGGTCACGATGGCCTAAGTATAGAACATTTTAGATTTGCCGGCGAGCATCTGCCTCGTTTACTTGCGACACTCTTTAATGCCTGTCTGGGACATACCCATTTACCTGAAGCTTTAATGCGTACCATAGTAGTACCTGTTGTTAAAAATAGAACGGGAGACACATCTGATAAGAGTAATTACCGGCCTATATCGCTTGCAACGACAGGTGCAAAAATACTTGACAGTTTACTTAACGGCTACCTCGCTAAGTTTGTAAGGCTTCACGATGCTCAATTTGGGTTTAGACCGGGTGTTTCTACAGAAAGCGCTATTTTCTGTCTTAAGCATACTGTTAAGTATTATACGACGAGGAAAACACCAGTGTATGCGTGTTTTCTAGATTTGTCTAAGGCCTTTGATCTTGTAAATTATGAGTTCCTGTGGGAGAAGCTAAGAGGCATGGGTATGCCGACGGAATGTACTAAATTATTTAAATTTTGGTATATGCACCAAAAAAATCAGGTTAGGTGGGAGGGAGCCTTATCAGATGAGTATACCCTTAGGTGTGGCGTGCGACAAGGTGGACTTAGCTCCCCTACTCTCTTTAACCTATACGTGAATGAGCTGGTTGAGAGGCTCAGCAGCGTCCATGTGGGATGTTATATTGATGGTCAATGCGTCAATAACCTGAGCTACGCTGACGACATGGTGCTGCTGAGCCCCTCAATTGGGGGGTTAAGAAAATTAATAGGGATCTGCGAGTCGTACGCGAAGGCCCATGGCCTGCTATACAATGCCAAGAAAAGTGAGATCCTTGTGTTTAAGGCTGGTAAGCGGTTACCAGGTCGTGTGCCAACAGTAACTCTAAATGGAGCAATATTAAAGAGAGTTACCAATTTTAAATATCTGGGCCACATAATTACTGATGATTTATGTGATGATGAGGATATTGAGAGAGAGCGTAGGGCGCTGTCAGTAAGAAGCAATATGCTCGCTCGCAGGTTTGCTCGTGGTACTACGGATATCAAGATTACTCTTTTTCGGGCTTTTTGTCAGTAGTTTTACTCGGGTGGCCTGTGGGTGAATTACTCGCGTCGAGCCTACAGCACCATACGAGTGCAGTATAACAATGCCTTCAGAATGCTGTTGCGGCTACCACGGTTCTGCAGTGCCTCAGCAATGTTCGCGGATGCACGTGTGGACGGATTTCATGCAATTATGCGTAAAAAAGCTTCGTCTCTATTGCGGCGCATGAGGGCCAGCAGCAACAGCATTCTGATGACAATTATGGACCGCCCTCATTGTTCTATCCAGAAACACTGGATAGAAACAATGACGGGCCAAATAAAATAAATTGTGATTAATTATTTGTATCATGTAACTAACAATAACTAACCTAGTTTATAAGTAAAAATTGTTACTAACATACTAACACTCTATGGATGATTTTATCTGAATTAAATATTTATTATTATTATTATTATTATTATTATTATTATTATTATTATTATTATTAAAAATTATACATTTTATTAATCTTAATACAAAAGATATTTTAAAGTAAAAGTAACTAGAGCAACATATTTATTTAATACACTTTTAGTGTTTTATAAGTAAATACACTGATCCCAACAATTTCTGGCGTTCTAAAGTGAAAAGTTTGATTATCTCGTTAGTCAAATCTGTTTATGTTAAATGATTAAAATTAAATTTGATGCTTTTTAATAAAAAAAAGGTTCTCGTATTACGTTTAAAAATTTAGAGGCAATACCATCAGGAAAATTCTCAAATTTCTCTAAGTATTTATGAAATGAATCGCATTTTAATTTCCTAAAGATTTGATGAAAAGTGAAGTAGGTTTTTCATCTTTCAATTTATAAATTATATTTATTATATATTTCTTCCAATTTCTAACATCTCAAATTAGAACATTTTTTCTTTTTATTTTTGTTTTTGCAATACCATTTGTATAGTTGTTTTTTAATGTTACATTTGTGATATCTATGTGAATATTATTTTTTTGGGTTTAACCTGAAAATGTTGGAATTATTACTAATATTCATATCTAGTAACGATGGTAGCTAATTTCACTTTTGATTTGCCTAAATTATTATTATTTACCATGTCCACAAATTTATAAGGTATAGTATATATATATGTAACATAAATATTTGATTTAGTAGTTCTAAATATCTGAATCATGATAATTACATTTATAAAACATGCTAAACTAATAGCAATAAATACTCGTAAATTATATTTCAAAGTTTATCCCATGAACTTAAATATGTTTTCTGATATGGTTGTCTGAATTGAATAAAATAGAGATTGAATTTTTCATCACACTTCGATAATGACTTATGCTTATTTCAAACTAAATGGTATTTTATTATAAGCTTTTAACGCTTAAAACAATAACTACGTAATATCATGATATTATGTAACTGAAATTTCTTGAATTCTTTTACAAATTTAATGCTGCCAAGAACCATGTCAAGTATTTTTAATAAAAGTCAAAAATCTCGATTATTCTCTTATATTAATGAAAAACAAGACAAAGAACACAGAACTCGTAAAAGAGTGTTGGTTTACCAATCTACTTAAAAGCTCAACTATTCTTGTTACAACAATATGACCCTGATAAAGTATGATATGCCATATAAATATTAAATTTGATTGGCTCAAATAATCATTTATGAATTTACCAATTATTCGAATTTAAATTTGGACAAAAATAAGTTAAAGAGTTGTCAAGTTATAAATACTCTAAAACACTCATGATGAATATAAAAATATGAAACTTTTAATAGATTTCTAAAGCTTCTGTGCTAATAATTTATAAACTTGAGCAACATAATGATTTTTAAGTATAAAATATAACTAGACAATTAGTAATTTCATGTAATAACAGAACAGTAAAACTATTAATATTAAATGTATAATTTACATTAAGAATTTTTAATTGAATTTTGACTCTTAAATAAATTTGTAAATTAAATAGTATTTAAATTGAACACTTCAAACGAGCCCTTGTAAGGGCAATGCGCCTATTCAATTAGATAAAATCCAAGTAAACACGCTCGATGAGTGTTTGAATGTTTTATTTTAGAAAATCAGAAACAAGGTTATTCAATTTATAAAATGTAAAAAGAAATTATGTTTGTTATTATATTTGAAAAGAAGGAAAATATCTCAAATTATTTTAAATCAGGTGGTGAAATAAAGTGTCACATTTTAATTTACTACTTAATAAGAAAGTAATTAGGTTTTAATTGACCGAAGCTCTTCAGCGAAGCTCTCTATGGGAATCTTTTCTGCATCCTTTGTGCAAGCATCAATCAAAAACGATATATCCGAAAATTTTCAAATTTTGCACACTAATAGAAATCAGTCTGCTGGTGGTTTTAAAAAAGTTTTTCAAATTTTCGAAAAACAAAATGTTCTGTTTTCAATGCGTCGACGTTTTGTAAACGCAACTTCGGTGCTGTTTGCACCTCGCTTCCCTGAATATGCTAACGCATCCTGAGGTTTTGCGTTCACAGCGAGTGAAAAATTGAGATCTGGTTTGCGTTCCTACTGTATTTATAGGAGGATCAAGAAAATAGACTTTGAAATTACAAAATAAAAAATAGAGTTTACGACATTCCAATAAGGTGTTGACACCGAGACTTCTAATAAAATTTAACATGCTATATAATTATGTAAAATCGTGACCGAATATTTCGTATTGATTAAGTTTACTATATATTTATTAAAAAATGTAATAAATTTAGCAAGGATATAACAAAGGTATCTGTTTCTGCAACCGTTGCTTAACAGCAAAGGATTACAACTTCCGGCCTATCCAAATATTATAAAAATACATGTATGTAACATATGTAAGAAGAATTATTAACGATTTTAGTTAACTATTTTTTATCGCTAGTGTTTAATCATCTGTATATGAAACAATAAGTGCAAAAATTTGCTTAAAATTTCAATCAATCAAAGCATCCAGACACGCTACCAAATGTTTAGTACTTACAGTATAGTTAGATATATTGTAAGTACTAAACATTTGATATAATAATATTTTATTCTAAATACATACAAAACTATTTGTAGTTACAGCCACTGAAGCAAATATTTATTATATTACCCTAATAAATAATTTCTCAAATATACATATCTATATTTTACATCCTGGAAATGGACGTAACTGCGAAGGTAATTTTATTTCCCGCACCTTTAGTTGGTACTTTAGTATGAGGCTTTTAACTTTGATGAAATTTTGTTTAAATCACCAATTAAAAAGACATTACAAAAAATATTTATCTAACATATAATTTTTTAGTAACTAATATCCTTTTTCAATAAAATTAACTCATTAAATTAATTAATTTAAAATAGAAATGTAACATAATTAAATATCAACATCGAAAATTAAAATTATATTCATTTCGAAATTTTTGAATTATCAGTTTATAATATTTTATAAAAGCTAATTGATTTTAATAGGGAAATTTACTTCAAAGGGCTAACGAAAATCTTTTAATAATTTTCACTTTAGCGTTGGTAACACAATTATCCAATAAAATTATTTCCACTGGAATGAATTTATTAATATGAAATTTGAGTTTCACTTCATAACGATTAATGTCGAGGGATATAATAATCGATTTAAAAAAACGATAATATTTTTTTTTTATAATTAGAAGTGTAAATTTAAAACAACCTATATATTTAATTTCAAGGATATTCTTATTAGAGTTTCTTTATATTTACAACGATATTTTATATTGCAAGGTTACTTACTACAAATCCGGATTAGATAAAATATTTTAACACGGAATAACAATTTAAGCTATACACCTTTGTTATTCTGCTTCTGCTTTGTTATGCTGATTTGTTATTCTATTTCAAGATTTTATAATAATATGGCAAAAGCTAAGGCAGACCTTAGCTGCGTTAATTTGACTGCTTGCATTTTATGGTCTAGATTGATCGGGCATCCTTTCACAAAATGGTCATTAAGTATGTATGTATGTGTTTGTTTTGTACGGTATCATGAATTTAAAGTTGAAAATATAAATAGGCTACTTTTCACCATGTATATGACGTCGTCAGCGATGGCAAACTGAAAGTATAGTTTCATGTAAAAATTAAAATAATTATGACAACTACATTTAAAAAAAACAGAATAGTAGGTTTTAATTCGTACAAAAAATTACCTACAACGCTCTCGTGACATATATGTCTAAAAACTTGACAATATTTTAAAGCAAATCCAAAGAGCCGCCAAAGTTGGTTTGGTATTATACCAATAAATAAAAAAATAATTTTAAATTTTTAACCTAACTGGTTAGCTAAAGTAGATAGCGGGACAGGGAATCAGCCTCGTCCGCTGACCCGCTCCGTCGGGGAAGACTGGGTAGAAGGAGGTGAGAATACGCCCGCCGCTTCCTTCCCCAGTTGTAGGCCTGGTGAGGGGGGAGGGTGACCCCTCTTACCTAACATAGGCCTGCGATGGGAGGGTGCTCTACGTTGCTCGGGGCACCCTCATTCGGGGGGTCTCGCCGGTCTTCACGGTGTGTGCTAACGCGATCCCGTGACGTCCCATTACGGCGAAGAGGGCAACCGATGGTTTTTTAGTGGGTAGCCTTAGAAATGGCAGCATCCTCTATGCTGCCGGGTAGTCCCACATAACCCCCCAGCCGTCACCCCCTGGGCCGACGGAGTACCCGTAACGGGTTTTTCCAACGGAAAAAAAAAAAAAAAACTGGTTAGCTAAAGTAGATAGTTCGGTACATTGTTAATAAGTAACATAAGTTATATGTACAATCGTTTATCCCCGAGAAATAGCTAGTATATTATACAAAGATGATCGGACTGATCAGATTGATGAACCCTTTTTGATCTTGCGATTTGAAATCAGTTAAACCAATTCAAAAGAGATATTAAAACCCTATACTGTGAGGTGAAATAAAATATTAGATTTTACTAAAGAACTAGACATTCAAAATAAAAATATAAAAATTTCTTAATTAATTTCGCATAGCTTAAGCTAAAATTCAATTTTAGTGTTTATTTTTAACCACAATGGCGGCCGTCTTCTAATAAGCCTTTGTTCCCGGAACTATTAATTACACCAAGTATGTTCAAATCGACGCGCTCGTGGCAACGTCTCAAAGAACAACGGGGAACGTAATTTAACGGTGGTATTATAACTTCTAATTAATTTTATATTTCTTATATAAATGATGCTAGTAGCAAAAGGATTTTTGACTAATTTTTATTTTTTTTTATCGATAAATCGATTATTTATTAACTAAAAAATAATATGATTAATTATGTTATTTTTGTATTTAAACTTTTGTGCATGATTACTATTATATATTATTACAGATTGGAAGCCATTGATCGTGAATAGTTCACGCCACGATTACGTCATGATCAGAGCTCATGAATCCCCGACACGTCACCCCGATTCAAAACTAGTCGGCCAAATTACAATAGGAATTACGTGAGTGCCGGATAATTACATTTAATATCAATTATGTTGTATTTCTTTATTAAATACATTATTTAATATATAAAAAAAAAACGGCACTTTTATTTAAACATTATAATGACGTTACAAATCGTAAAGTTCATGAATAAGTTAAGTTCATATATTAATCTTTATACATTCAGGAACAAAAAAAAAGTATGTTGCAAAAACAAAATTAATATAACTTGACGCGAGATGGCGTTAAAAACAAACTATATAATATGAAACTATAAAGATTTAATTTGATTATTGGATCCTAATAAAGTTTAATTATATTTTAAACATAGTTAAGGTTTTTTCTAAAATTATATAGGTTGTTTGTGATTTTTTTATTAAACCTTAGTTCGAAAATACGTTACTAGATTCGGTTGACGAAGGTAGCCTTATATTTGAGATATTATTATTCATTATTAATTAGTAAATTCACTAGATGAGTTTGACTAAGCAACACGGTAATAAGATTTAAAATGACATTGTATAGTCATTGCAGGCTTCCCTTATTGAATATCTGACATGTTCAAAGGTACTTTGTATTTCATTTATTATTTGTATATATACAGTTTTATTTTATTTAATACATCACTTTAATGTATTCGAATTTATTTTACTAATATAAAAACTACGACTACTACTAATAACTACTTTTATTATATATGAAAATATAATAAAAAGAAAAAAGCAATATACAACTTTGAATGTGAAGTAGACAAGACGGTCGAGTGCACTCGATAGAAAAGGACGTTTTGAATTTGGTCGATAATGAGAAAAAGTTGACAATTTGGCAATCTTTGGAGTAGGTAAGATATTTGTAAAACATGGTTCTCGAGTATAGTTAGTAGCATTTTAGATGTATTGATGATGTATTCCATTTTTTGGCCAATAGACCCCTGCAAAAATCTAGTGATTAGACTTGAAGTGTGTTCAACAAAAATTTATTTTAAGAATGTAAGAAACGAAGAGTTTGCAATAAAGATTATAGAATAAAATTTACTTGATAAAAATTGTGTAAGAAGACAAATAAACAGGTAAAACAACAAATAAAATACAGATGGGAAGTTTCAGATAGAATAAACAATGACAGCCCTAGGAACGTCATAAAAGTTCTCCTAATTTAATTAATTAATTTGTCTATTGTGTAAATAGATATTATTATGTGTTCATTAAGTATATTAATTTAAAATAAAAAAATAAGCTCTACAAAACTTATAACATTTTTTTAAAAAAGCGATATACGAGTGTTAAATTGTAGACTTGACTAAATTATTATTAGTATTTTCTAAGATGACCTACTGATAAACACTTACATCTCGTCTATCCGTGAAAACGATTGTTGTCAAGCTTTCGAAACGTCGGGTTCAAATTAAAATGTAACCAAATTATACGCAAGTTTTAATCCATAAAAAATAGTTTTACTTTAAATTATTATAAGATTAGGTGTGTAGAAATAATGGATACAAAACATAAAATATAGAAATAAAAAAATAATAGAAAGGTTTCAGTGTGTCAGCGCCAAATGTCGATGAGAGATTTGCAGTTAATAATTAAATTAAATTGAAATAAACTTCAAGTTTACGTAAAATTATCTTTAAAATCAAAATTATGTTTTGTATTTTAAATGGACCTTCAATAGAATAAAAAAAATCGAGGACTTTGTCTGTGAGAAGCTGTGTAGGAAAGCACGCGATTACACTCATTGGAAAGTTTGAGCTTCTCTCATCAGGATCTAAAATAAGTTTCCCTATAATGAAAGTTTTTGAAAGTGGAGTTAAGTCCAATGTAAAAAGTTACGTAAATATTTCTTTAATGTTTTTCTAGACTAATTTAATAATATAATTGAAGTTCCTAGGAATTATTAACAAAACTCTTTATGTTAAAATTGAATTTTAATAAAAAACTACGATAACAATAGTTTGCATAAATGGTTCTACTTTAAGTTTTCTAAAATATTCTAAGAAATTTTTTTTTGTATATCTTTATTATTTTTGCTATTTACACTTTTATTATAAAAACAGAGCAGATGGCATGCGATAATACATAATGAAATATAATTTAAATTTGGTGTTAGAAAAAACACTGTCACATTACAAAAAAGTTGGTGTCTGTACAACAGGATGTTAAAAAACGTATAATACCAAAAATATCAAATAATATTTTTCATCCCTTTTATTCGAAAAATGTCGTTTTGTTCCAATTTAAGCGGTAGCGGTATTTTTTCATTACCTTGACTGGAAGTTGCAGATAAAGCATATTTCATCTATAAAAAAATGTCGATTAATTCAAAATTAGATATTTATTTTTTTAATTGTCTGTTAAAGATAAACTTAATATAACTAATTGTGTTATAGAACCTAGAATAATAATCCAATATTTATAAAGTAATCAGTTTTTGCAAAAGAAATAATCTAAAAGTGACGTGTTTAATTACACTTAATTACATTAATTTACAATATTTCTGAAGTAATTGAAATGGCGAAGTTGAAAACTATAATTGAAATGTAATGTTGTTAGAGCTGTGCAGTAATTATACCAGCTAACATTAATGGAGCAGGTAATTGACTTTCATTTATGTCTATGAAACTTTTAATATTCTACGGCAATTTAACAAATTTATGAGAATATGAAGATAAAGTGCTATAAAGCGTTTTTAATTAAAAACAGTTGTCTTCTACGAAAGTCCTGTTTTATCATATTTTTTTTCACAACTTTTAAATAATTTACGTTTTATTATAAAAATATACTATAAATGAAGTAAATCCTATATATTTTACCTTTTAGTGAACTGTTGACATTAATTAATTGTTAATTAACAGTCATTAATTGATATCAAGATTATATTAGTTATAGAACAACGGAAAGACAGTTTTTCTTTGCCTAAAAACTAGAAAAATCGGATTTCTTTATTCAGCGTATACATTTAATACTGAAAAAAATATTAAAGATACATAAAGTTATCTATTTATTCCTATTAGTTTCACTACATTTTTTATATTTTTTTCTTTAATTTGTAATAAACTTGGAAATAACATTTTCGTTACGTTAACGTATTCGTATTTTCAGTGTGAAGTATACAAAAAATCAATATAACACAACATATATATGATATTTTTGGCAATAAACATGTAATTTGAGATAAAATGAAAATTTAATTGTTTGAATAGTTACCATTTATTTTCATACAAACCAGATCTCTTTTCAATACAATACTTTGTAATATTTATTTTTCACTGTTGGTAATTTTAATTTTAAATAAATTTTAAAAGATTTTGTTTTTAAAATAAGATATGAAAATAAATTTAATTTTTAAATCGAAAATCCATCGAATTAGTACCGCAATATAAAAAAGTGACCGCAGCAAGGCCATACACACGTTAATGTTTACACCCAAAAGCTTTTAGGTCGTGTATATTTTTGCCGCTTTCGTACATTTACCGACTTACCCATTTTTATAGCACACATTAACGTACACGTCAAATAACGCCATATTAATTTGCGGTTGAATATTTAATACTATAGACTGAATCAACCTCTTTAATTATGTATGTTTCAAAATTGTAGTTACAATTTTTAAAAATATAAGAATTTTTAGTTAAAAACTCTTGTAATTTCGAATAAAGCAATACAGTTTAACATTTATATTTTTGGTAGTAAGTACGACTTTCACAGATTCTTATTAAACGAAACAACAAGACTCACGTAATTAAATGAAATACGAGATGATAAATTATATATGATTTAATATTAAACATAAGTTAACAGAGTGTGTCTAATGTAGTATAAAATTAATTAGTGACTTTAATTCAACTCCAAATTGTTACAATATAATGTTATATAAATTATAAGCAATTTATAATATGCATGAATAACCAAGTGACAGTAAATTGTTAATATGTTTTACTTACAAATGAAAGTAAAAAGTGTTAATTATAATAAAGGTGGAATGACTGATGAGGTTCTGTTGCTTCAAAGAGTTAAGATAAAATACAACATAAAGTTTATACAACTAAAATAATAATTATTAAATATTTTATTATTGATTTTATATTCGATGTATACGTCACCGTATGAGCGTCTGTTAACCTTAGATACTTGAAATTACTGTTATTTATCCAAAATTTTTATTTTTATTTTATTAAATAATACTCGATTATTGTTATCATTCATATAAGTAATCAATTTGACCAATTTTAGAAAAAATAAATTTGATTCTTACAGATGGCGGCACTGAAGTTTCTGTTGTAAAGTTCTTTTTAAATATTTTTGTCATACTATTTATTGAAAGCAAATTCTATGTCAGAATATTAGAAAAATTTCAATAATTATTAATGTACTTTAATTTGAAGGTTTTTAATTAAAATTGTTTAAAAGTAGTCTTGCGAGGTTGGCAAGAAAGCCAGTCTTTTTAAATAGTATTTAAGACACCAACCTCTGGAGGACTGACTTATTGGAGTGAGTACTGAACTGGTTAAGATATTAAATAAAAGTGGCAGAAACAACTGCTCATTGAGGGCCATTGGTTCTGCATTTATTTAAAAATACCGACAATTATAATTCTACATATATAATTTTGGTTCGTTTCTTTGTAGTGTAACATAAAAACATAAAATATCACTTCGTTTTACTAAAATCCAACTGAATGAAGGATAACGACCAGAGCTCGGATATTTATGAGTAACAAGTCTATTCACTACGCTACGTTACAAATTGAGATATATGGAATAGAATATGCCTAATAACTTAAAGCTTAAGAGGAATTTGTGCATGACGACGGAGCACTACCTTCAATTAACTGCTTAAGTCTAGACAAGCATTTTAAATAGATATAATTTGCGGGGTGTAAAAGCGATGTTCAACATAACATCGAAGATATAAAATATATTGAAATATATAATTACATTGATATTAATAATTCTATAAATAATAATGTAGATTATTTATAGTATCGTTAAAATAGGTATAAACACTTTTTATTTTATTACGAATAAATTGATCATTGATCGCCCATAAATTATGCAATACTTGATTAAACCTATTTTTTCTATTACATTCTAAACAATATAACGTAAAAACTATATAAAAAAGATCAAATCCATAAACAGGTCATAGTAAATCAAAGAATAAACGCAAAATATAAAATTTAAACCTTAAAATTTAAACCCTAGACATATAGGATTTTGTCTAATGAGGAGGGAGGGGAAGCACATGTGAAGTCGTTGGCAATATCTAGTCTTACATAATACGAAATTAACCATATTTATTATTGTCTGAGATCCTGTCACTAGTTTTAATAAATGCTGAATATTTTGTGTTGAGTTAAACCTAGATAGAAACCATGTTCACAGACAACTATATCTGTGTTTTGATACAATCCCATTTTCATAAAAAATATAAACATCATATTTTTAATACAAGATCTTATACTTATTTCCTCTCTCTTTTTACCACAATAATTAAGCAAATAAATAACTATTAATAATTTTTATTTGTGAGTGCCCTAGTGGTTTGCTTTCATTTTATTTCATATAATAATGTTACATTAACACTTATTATTATTAATGTAATACCTAATAATTAATTTAATACGTTACCAAAATGAAAGGTATTCGAATTTAAATATTTATAATCGCTGAGATGTCTTGGTTTCAAGGATATCATTAGATCGAAAAATCAGTATCTTACTGGAAAAAAGGAAAAAACAGTCACCACACTCAGGGTACCCTTTCTTATAATTGAATACAAGGCTTTCGTATCACAGTGAAACGTTTATAGGAAGGTACGTCCATATTTTTTTATAGAGGGGCTTGAAAGGACCTATTTCTAACCAGCACCTTTTTGGGTCGGGTTTAAAAACACTACCTTCTGGGGTTATAATAAATGTAAGGGGACCAATGCGGCCCAAGTGGTTCCTCCGAGAGCAATTTTACTTGTAGAATATTACAAAATAAATTATTTAAATATGTGTTTCCTTGACCTGGTGTATTTGCCATTAACGCGGTATCTCGTTTAATAAACTTAAGTCGTAAATCTACGTCCTCATAAAATGTTATTACTCAACCATCATCAAACTTTTCTAATATACTATATATTTTATATTTTTAAAGTATTATTTCCTTCTTTTATCATAATATAGTGCAACTTGCAGAAGAAAAACAACAAAAATATCTAATTTAAACTGGATATATTAAAAAAATTTCTTTCCTTGTATTATTGGATAACTAGTTTAGTATATAAATCAATTAACCACATCCGAGTTTTATAACACATTTACTGCACCGCAATTCAGCGTTCGTTCAAAATATATTTGTGTCACTCATTTTAAAAGCATAGCAAACAATTTCCACATTTTTTGTTTGTTTCTTAACAGGACTATATTTAAACTGGTCTAGGATAAATTGATTGTTTAAATTTTCGAGACCTTAGAACAGTTTAATTATCAATAACAATATTATAAATACAAGCGATACAATTGAGAAAAAGTAATCTATCTACAGTACTAGACATTTTACGGTATGGCATTTTGTTGATATGTTGACATCTTTTATCATGTCACAATTGGATTATAAAGGGGATAATTGAAAGTGTTGTTTTGCTTAAGGTGCTTTTACTCACTCGCCTTAAAAATGTTTAAGTTAAGTAGGTAAGACACGTAGATATAGTACTGCGTAAATCTGATGGTACTAGTAGAAGCAGTATTGTATTGCTGTACAGGCAGCAATCAATTATCTTTAGCAGTGTAATATAAACGATCTGAACTAATTTAGAAATAAATACTTTTACACCGCACATTTTTAAGCTAGAATTTAGTTTTTAAATAACTTTACATGGCTCACCCAACATCTCCAGCATGTTCATAGATTTTTTATATGGTTAAATGTGGCGATTCTTGTTTGACTACTGATTTTCCGTAAGTAAGTTATAAAATACTTTGCGATGGTGGTACCAACTAATGAGTTCTCTTGAAACTTTGTGAGCGAATTTCACTACACTGATATAATCGGATATCTAGTTATTTCCAAGCATTTCACGCCTCGTATTTATTTAACTAAAAGCATTTGTATACGGAATAAATTCGGGTATATATTAAATTGTATATAAATTTTAACTCAACTTTGACAAAAAAGTCTTCTTAAGTCTTAATCTTTATTGGACGTGCAAATGTAATGTAATAGTCATCTCTAGTTTAAATAGAAAAAACTTTACCTTAAATGAGAGTAAAAATATCAATAAAACAAACTGAAAAATAAAAAAAAAATAAGAAATTCAGCCTAAAAGAATATATTGTTTTTGGCACAGATTACATCAATATATTGAAGGTCGTAGATACTTTCATATTAAAACATGATAAAATATAACAAATCTTTATTGGTCAATCTGTTCTTTACAATAAGTATAAAATAACTCATCATCAAATTTAGGCAAATATTCATAATATGATGGGTTTTATTTAAAAATACAATAATTATGCAATAATTGTAATTTTTACTAATATTTTTGGAGGCCACTTTTTATCTCTTTTACATTACCTTATTATAAAAATAATGTCCTTATTCCTTTTTTGGCAATGGCTGTTTGTTGAAGGTCTTTTAACTTTCAGAGTCATACTATTATAACATTCGAGCATGTTGCTAATTTTACAACGGAAATACATGTGATGATTTGTAGCTAAACTGTTATAGAAATAGAGATATATCTTTGATTTTATTTAACTCGGCTACACCATCAGAGATCATAAAATATTAAACATTTTATTTCTGTACCTACAGCAACAAATGATTATTTATGTAAGTAAAGTAACAATTTACATTCACAATCTCCTTCTGCCATCACTGATTACTCTGCATTTAGGGTCCTCCCATTTTGGCGGAGTGTGTAGCCTTATACTGGCTATCATTCAAAAATGATATGTGCCGGATAGTACCTCATAATCCCCCAGCCGTAAATTTCTTGTTCAGTATTTCTCCAATATCAATACGTTCGTGAATGGATTAGAGTATCTCGTCACTGATTCATTTTTAAAGTGCTATTAATATCATTATCAATTTATATCACAACTGAAAATAAAATACATAAGTAAATATTTGCATACGATATTACAATATAATCGTTCAACAGATATAAAATATTCGTTCAGGAAAGGTAAGGAATCTCTGAAAGGTATATTATTTGGTTATTCTATATTAAAGGTAATTAAAACTGACTATTTTTTTCTATACTTTTATACTAATATTTTGAAGTAAAAAAGTTTGTTTGTTTAAGCGTGGTAATTCTTATTAAAACTACGAAATGGATATGAAAAATTCTTTTTGATCATAAAAAGCTATATGAAGAAAGTCCAACTAGAAATTACGCTACTGCTCTTAATTATTTTAATTTCGTCCACGGTTAGAACCGCGAGTAACAGCTAGTATTATACTTGACAGGTAACAAATAAACAACTAAAGAAAATGTTTCAAACGATGAGAGCGTTTTAAAAATAAGTAAGATAACAGAAGATGGAGTTATTGTTTTTCATTAATTATAATAAATTATTAACAGAATAAACCTTTCTTATCCATTTGAAAGGAATGTAATCCAAGGATAAACAGGCCGTTACAATTAATCTCCTTTTTTATAAACTAAACAAACTGGATGTTTCTAGATTATATATAAAATTGATTCCTATTTATTTACATTTAAAATATTAAAATTAAAATTATAATAAACTAGACACCTTTTTAAGTTTTATTTATTTATAATAAATTTTATCCAAATCCATGATCTATAAGACTTGCAAGATTGTGTAATTAATTTGCAAATAATAATTGACATTTAATATGTATATTGAGTAAATAATAACGAATAGAGAGATTAAAAACATTATAAATAGAATCAGAAACATTTTATAGACTATAATTACAATGCATACGTTAATTAAATAATTGAGTTAATTTAACCAGTAGCGTTCCTAGTATTATTATTATGTATTATTATATCAAATATTTTATTATGTAACAAAAAATATACAAATTTTTGAATTAATCTACAAAAGAAATTAAAATTACTTAATTAAATAAAATAAAATTTAATGAAAGAATTTAAGGAAACGATTCTTAATATTTATTTAAATTATTTAACAGATGTTTTATTCCATCATTTCCATTTTCATAATACCAAAACGTGAAGAGACGAAAAAATACAAAGTATTACCAAACACAGTCATCAGTCTTCCGAAATGTCTCACCTTATCTTAATAAAGCTTACGCTGGTAAAGTTCTGCTCTTTTTTATAATAGGATTATTTTTGTAAGGATACTTTAAAATATATATATTTTAATAATTATGTTACTTATTCAACTTATTGTGTTTAAATTTTATGGCCGTGCTCCAGCTTACATTTTATGTCGTATCTCTAGAGGATAGGTTCACATCGTGGGCGGAACCGTCAAAAGCGTAGCCGTCCATGGTAACTTAGCTTCCGTGGGTTCGGAAGCGAGTACATACACCAATTGTGGCAGTTATGATAGTTAAAAGATATCTGTTTGGTATTTGAATGCAACAAAACATTTTGGAAATAACTTTTACCTTATATATTATATTAATAATAACTTATTATATTATAAGATATACTAATAAACTTAACACTATGGTTATCGTCTAAAGCCAATTGTTATATAATGTAATAAAAGTAATAAAAATATGATTTTATTAATAAATAACCTTTTATTTCAAATTAACAATATTTTAAATGTGATTAGCATATATATATATATATATATATATATATATATATATATATATATATATATATGAAATCTATAATTGCTTCTGTTTGTGTCATGATTAAAGTCAAATTAAGAAATGGTTAAATAACATAATTCATATTAAGATAAGATTTTTCATACTTACATTTCACTATCTCAGCAGATTGTTATAATTGTGAATAAATGAATAAATAATTTTGATATATAACACTTCTTCTTATAATACCAATCAAACTTAAAGTTATTTTATTTCTAAGTATATTGTATAAATATTTTTATTTACTCCGCACCCGGTCCTCACACTAAATTTTAACCAACATATATATATATATATATAAATATTCCATAGGTAATATTAATGATAACCGTGTAAATAATAAATATTAATATCACACAAGTACCTACAAGTAAAATAATATAAATGTAAATTTACTTACATTTTATTTTAATGTAAGGATTTAACAAAGAAGATTTTATTATTTGACTTAAGCTTGGAATTCATTCACATTTAATTCAAACAGGAAATATACCGTCTTTTGGTTGAATCTTCATATTTTGTAAAAAAAATTAATTACTCAGAGTTGGAAAACATACATCAAACCTTAAATTAAATTATTTGCGGTACCTTCATATTTTTGCTTTTCATTGTAAAATATATTAAGAGTATGTATAAATCTTGTTAAAGTATTCGAAAGATCTGGTTAATAATTAAAATTTACAACGGATTATTTCTTATAATACTAATTCTTCGTCAAACGTACCTATCAAGGAAATAGATAACATATTATGTTATCACATGTTATAATAATTTAACGTCAGCAAAATGTTAATATATTCTGCATAAGAGTGAGCGACAGAATGACAACAAAATTTCTTTATAACTTTACAATATTTTATTTTCTAGAACTAGTTTTAGAAAGACCAAGATTTGGAACAAGTTCTGAAAGGATTGTTCTGATACTACTATCAGAAGACATCAGTGGTAGGTTCATGTCAAATTTGCTTAGATAGGAAGATACTGTAATGTAATGTACTGATAATGTAAAGTTGAGGAGTTTTAAATTATTTCAAATTAATGCCAAGGTAAATAGAAATACAATATTGTAAAAGACACATTTTTAAATTTTATGAATCGTAATGTGTTGATTTCCAATTATATAAACTTATCGCATTTATAAAATTAAGTAGATACAGAATATAAATATATATAAGTTTAGTAATTATTATATTAATAACATTTGTAGTAACAAATGAGCAGAAGTTCAATATTATGTAAATATAAAATAAAATAATTTTTTTTTCAATGTACTTTGTCTTAAAATTGGTTTTTTTTATTTAATTATAATTTTTTTTTTTGCGTTTTATGTTTTTATCGATGATTGATATTATTATTTGTATTTTTGCTTTTAGAGTTCATGTTATGTTTATTTTTATAACAGTGGAAACTTTATTGATGTTATGCATTATTTGATAATTTTATTAATAAGTTTGTATATATTGTTTATTTCCCAAATAAATAAATAAATGAATAAATAAATAAATAAGTAATAACCCTTACGATCTACTGTCAGAAACTAATATTTACTATTGCGGTAAATAATTCCATAAGCGAATGCGGGTCTTTTATTTGCACCCTTTCGTTAAATGTTAGTAATATGTCATTTTTATGATCGCGTATGTAGTATATCATCGGATTTTTTTGCAAAGAAGATTATATAAAGAGTTTAAGTTTATCGCTGTCTGGTTTTATTATAAAAGTTTTTATTGTATATTAGGAAGTATCAAGAGAAAGAGAGTTAAAATTTGAAATTATCCCTATAATAGAGAAACACTACTTATTTTTTAAAAGAATGTATTAGCTAATAAGAAAACTAATTAACGAAATTGAAATAGATTAATAAAAATCTAAATAACTTACATCTTTAATTTTTAGACATATTGGTTTATAAAAAATGTGGATGGTGATAAACTATAAATTCTTGTAGATATAAAAATATATAAAAATGTTATAAATTCTAAATTTCCTTAAAAGAAAATTGATTTAAAAATCAATTCTAAAAATATTTATACGTTATAAGAATAAGCCGTAATATATACACCATGTATAAATAAATAAAACCCAACTAAAATATAAATGTAATGACTATTAGGACTTGCCCTTAATTATTTAATATCGGACAAATTGTAACAGAATTAGTCGAGTACAACACATTAAAATGATTTTATATTTCACATTGAAATGAGGGTGAAATACAACAGCAGTTTTAAGAAATTCAAATTACACGTATGCATGAATTACACGATTAATTAAGAGTAATCAAAAAATAACATTTTAAAATAAATTAAGAAAATAGCGGGTGTTGAAATTTAACTATTTATTCATGTAAATTCCAATGTACTTAAAATTTAAATTACCATAAACAAATAATACTGTACAGCGGCCGACGAGGAAATGCGATCCTGACGTCTGTCAGTTGGTCGTGACTGGTGGTGGAAAATATTGAAGATTATTACTAATTTTCTGATAAGGGAAGTTATTAAAATTACCCCCATTTTTATATTTTAAGATTTTTTGAGTAATTCTAGACACTTTTTAAAAACATGTGTGTGAATGTGTGTGTATGTTTGTATGAAGGTAAACGTTTTTTTCGTCTCAATTTTCTCGTTACATGTTTATGCAATTGACTTTGATTTGGTACCAATCGATGTGTATTCATATAACGTAGAGTTCATTAGTTTTCCAGAGAATCCGGTCGATTTTACAGTTTTTTTAGATTAAACAGAAAACCGCTGATTCGCGATTCCTTACAAACTAATAACACAATTGAGATATTTGTGGTAACAATCAACAAGTGTTAATGTCATTAAAAAAAGTTATCACAATTAAACTAGGGGTGGGGCGCAACCAGACCCTCAATTTCCACTTGCTGTGCTCGCGAAATTTCGGGTGCCATTTACATATTGAGCGAAGCGAGCAGTGGAAGAAGAAATATTTTATTGAAGCGCTCTTTCACAACAATGTAAATACGGTCATCGAGGAATATTTATTTTAAGTATTTTTTATTTTTTTTCGCTTTTCATTGTGTCTATACATTTTCACGCGTATTATTTTGAACATTGCGGTCTATGGGGATTTTATATGCAATCATTATTCTTCAACGCAACAGATTTTTTTAAACTACCGTGTGGACATGCTTAACATGTGTGCAGAATTTTGTCTTGATCAGATGAATCGTTCAGATGCCAACCCCGTATATTCAATCAGAAAAGTCCCACATAGAGCGTTCCTCTCGCTCCTTTCGCTTCGCTCAAAAAACAAATATTCGTATTTTTTTTAATCCTTAAAAAAATAAATCAATAATCAAATCAATCAATTATCGCGAGAAAATAAGCCCAAAGGACATATACACACTAACACACATATACATGTTTATGAAAAGTATTTAGAATTACTCAAGAAACCTCAAAACTTAAAGGTAAAAGATGAAGTTAATAAAGAGTTCATTTATCCTTGTAACCGTTTTTAGAAGGATTACAAGATTAGATACCAAGAGCATTCTTTGAAAATATATTGTTCTCTTATTTATGGCACATTAAGTTTAGGGCAAAAATATAAAATTTATTTTAATAATATATTTTTAGAGATAATTATAAGTTATCAGTTGTCATACATAGGTCAAATAATTAATATTTTTAAATTAATGTTGTATTCAAAACTATGTCCACCTTTTGATCAAAACCTGTAAGGACCGCATTTATTAATTGGCCGCAATATAAGTATAAATAATGTTATTCGAAAAGAATAAGTCATAATTCAGTTGATTATAATTATTTTAGGAATACTTTTTATATTTAATAAAAATTAAATAAAGGTAAGGAACATTACATTTTTTGATTAAACTTTACTTACAAGACATAATAACATAAACTTTTCGTTAATACTCTAATTTACTTTGCATACCATAGCATTTAAATTTCAAGTGAATCTTTTATTTATAAATTGAAACAATAAGTAATTTATTGTTTTTTCTACTAACGAAATTTATATATTCGTAAATGTAACATTTACAAAGTACCAAACATTAAAGTGGTTGTTTTTTATTTTGAAAATGTGTCAAATCATCTCTTAAAGAGATTTTTGGTAAAACGTTAAAATAATAGTAATTGACAGCAGAAATCTATTAAATATTTGAATCAATTGACCTTCTTCTTCGCGAACTGTTGTTGTTTGACTCTTCTTATCACATTTTCAGTATTCTCATATTTTTATATAAAGTAACAAACTAACACCATAGCAGCGCAGCTGAGAATGAACTTACTTTCCAAGTGGTATCTCGTTGTTCTTGTTGGATCAGATTTAGAAGATGTCAACATAATCTTATTTGATATTCTTTTGTCTGATTAAACAATTATTTCAGTAAAACTGTTGCTTGTCTTAGTGATTGAATTTTTGAGCTTAAAAATACTAAAATTGTTACATGAATTTAGGAAAATTTCTGAGTAGGTTTTTTAGTAGTGATTCGTTGTACTTTCTTATTTTGCCTAATACCTAATATGCTTTCAACGAATTTAGTCTGTTATTCTTGTTGGTTTTATTGTCTTAAAAGTTTTGATTGAAATATAAACTTTACAATAAAATATATATAAAAACTTTGTTGTAATTGACTGCCCTAGCAAAGAAACTTGAAATGTTAAAATATTATTGAATATGCTGACAACATTGCACTCAACATTTCAAGTTTCTTTGCTACGGCAGTCAATTATAACTAAGTTTTTATATATATTAGGAAATATATATAAAATATTTTTATAATTAGGAAATTTTCTAATTCATCTATTTGGACAGTAAACAATGAATTTCGTCTAAAAATACTTCAGAAAAATAAAACGTTTTACGCCGACAATACTGTTAATATAATATTAGCTGCTACGTAATAAGAAGGTAGGCTATCATAATTTCTAAGAAGATCGTTTTTCTTCAAGAAATTTCTGTAGGGAAATCGCGATCCCCATAATGTAACCATACTTTATAACTCCTCATCACAATGTGTCATAAAGCCAAGATGAGACAATTTACAGAATGGATGTAAATATTTCATTATGTTTTCTACTACAATCTTTTTGACAAAGCTATATAAATAAATAAAAAATATACCAAATGCTCCAGCAGAATTCAAAATCAGTTAAACTTTTTGTTATATATATTTTTTTGTTTTTATGTAATATTTCGTTTAAAATATCTGCTATAAAAACAATTTTGATCGTTTGTCAACAAAATGTTGATAAAATAACAGCACCAGAGTTCATGTTAAAACTGTAAATAATAAAATCTACTTTAAATGTTCATATAATATATTACATATAGCATATATTTTTAATTATTAAGAATATTTTATCATCTAACCTGATTATCTTTCCTCGTCAATGCAATCTTCTCAGAAAGTACGATGTCAAATTATATAATATAAAATAGCTCACAATAAATAATCGAGTATTATTCAAGTTCAATGTTATGTATGATTAGCATTTAAAAATTTATTCTTAAGAATAAATTTTAATGTTTAAGTGAACTTTTAGTAAAATAAGTTAACTTTTTTTACTAAAAGTTCACTTAAACATTAAAATGTGGCCAATGCAAAAAATATATATATTTATGAATTAGTTTGACATCATATTTTAGTAATATATTAGTGTATTGTTTAGTATTTAGGGTACGCTGACAAAACATAAAAAACAATCTCTGCGTATGAGAATAATTAATAACTGCATCGCAGAGGATTCACAAACAGAAATAATACATACAGAATCTAAATAAATATGTGGAACACGCAAAGTTTCATCTCGTTTGTCAAAAGAACCCACAATTAAGCAGCCAGAATCACAAAGAAGAATACTACGCCAATTAATAAAGAAATGACACGACACAATAGCAGACGAAATACCAATTAGGAAGGTCAAAATGATAAGGATACACTTGGGAGATTGACCTCTTACAAATGCAATGCCTGGTTGCAACACAAATATTTGACTTTAAATTTCAATGTAAATGATACGAAAATTGTAAGCAATTATTTCGCAGGTACAATTTTAGTCCTTGTTATGAAGCCGCATAATTTCCCGAGAAACTTTAAGCAGTTTTCATACTGCAAACTGTGTTTGTTATAAATAATTCTTTAAATGAAAATAACATATTTCTTTCAGATATATTATATTAGAACATTAAAACAACTATTTAAAATACCTACTATTATGTATATTATGTATCATACTATTATGTATAATAGTTTTCAATTTCAGATACAATTGTAATTACGTAATACAAAAAATATTTTTAAATGGTGTATGTATTTTATGTTGTATGCTCATAAATAATAATCTATGAAAGTAAATATTCAAAAAGTATCCATATCACTTCACGTAACTTTAGACAGGGTAATAAATATTCCCATTATGAAAATGCTATAACGTTCCCAAGTATAATTTTAAAGGTAAAATATTTTCTTAGTAAACGGTTAATATACATCATACAACAAACATCGTTTTAGTAATTTAATGTATGTCTAACACCACAATATGATACAAGTTATTATTAAACCCAAGATCGGTCGAAAATATAAGCTAGTCATCGTTTGTTAGTAGCAAGATCAGATCCCGGGCTGCGACCGCATAAATTCTGCCTTCGGGGAAATATTTTATACAGAACTTAAATATTATATGCGACCTACTTGACCCGTCTTTAGGTTCAAGTTATGAATCATAATAATTTACAAATAGTAAAACTTACAACTTATTCAAGTCACTCATAAGATACTTTCAATAACCCGATATTGAAATGTAACCAACCTGTAAAAATGTAAATGTAATTTTTTTTCAGACATTTACATATTTACAGTTTGGTAACTTAGCTTACACAATAGAAATGTGTGAACCAAGCGCAATCCTAGCTGTCCGAAGTCATTTTGTAAAGATACTGGATTCATATTTCATTATGAAATCTGGCAATTAGAAACTATTAAAAATCCTCCAATTAACTACCAAGTTTTCTCTTATATAAAAATTGTTATCAGATAAGAATATATAAAAGAAATTGTATCTCTCTGGGATTTATTAATTACCTTACGATTTCATTCTATACAAATTAAAAACCAAATTCAGAAAATACATACATTGTTGATTCTAAAAAAATATTGAAGTATGTATAAATAAAATATATTACAATTGACACGATATAATTTCTAAAGTAATAGACTAGTTGACGAACTACGATCAACAGTTTCGTTTCGTTAAGCTCAAATATCAAAATCGTCGTCGACGTATTCCTAGATTTAAAGTCTGTAATTTTATTGAACACTACTACAACTTATTTGACGGTCAATATTTTTATGACGGTCAATATTTTTGTGATAGGAAAGTGTTAAACTAAACAGTGTAGTACTCGCTTGCGTGATACAGATTTGACCGACGTTTTACTAACGCCATCTGTCGCCATATAGCGAACAAAACACAAGCTTACTTTACTACCGCCATCTTTTGGCATACAGTTAACAAAATACAAACTCACCTGAATTAACAACGGCTGACTTTACAAGGTACTCACATTTTATTTTATAGTAAAACTAAATTTGAAATAATACTAATATTTTATAAATAAGTGATATTAATATTTTATTTAATACATTTTATCTTATATGATTTTTACTCAACCTACTATATGTGTATATGTATAAACTCGGATCTTATTTTGATAAGATCCATATTCGAATAATAATTAGTTTAATGCTAACTTTCTATACTTAATTATATTGAGACGCGGCCCCCTTCTAAATGTAATGAGAACAATATTACATCGTTGTTGTAGCAAAAGTTGGCGTCAGTCTCAATTAACATTCCATACAAAAAGGTTGTTCCAATCTTTATTATTATAAAATATGTTAATTTTAACAATTTATTCAATAATATATTCTTATATAACCGTATAAAAAAATATAGGGTTATAACAACTAATAGAAATGTTTTTAAGGGCGCTCATAATGTAATTCTCGTAATCTAATGTGCAAATGATCTGTAACGGGATTTGATAAAATGATGAAGAAGGACTTCTCAGTGCAATGAACAAGGAAAAATATTTTTGTTGTAATATCTAAGAGGTTTTTATTTATATCATTTATATTTTCATTTTATAATAAAGTAAAAAAATAGGAGAAAATAATTACAAAAAAAATATATACAATAATATATTTATCTATTTGTTCATATATGATGCAACAACATATACTTCTAGATTATAGTCCGAACTTGTAACACTCTTTTGTAATCGATGCAAACTAAATTTCAGACAACCGCCAGTAACTAAAGAACCTGAGTTTCAAAAGCATTTCTACAAGTTTATGGTTAACTTGTTTTGAGTCTTAAGACTGTGATCCTGTCATTTCGTAAAATATGAATGTTAGACTGGAGTACTAAATTTAATTTAATTTAATTTGTTTTCCAGCTTTTGGGTCACTGAAATGAATAAAGTTTGGGTTAACTTTGTATTATTTTGAGATCTGAAACTTACTTTTAAATTTATATTGAATATTAAAATAGATATTGTTAAAATGAATATTGAATAAATTTCTGTAATAATTATTTTCTACAGTACATTTAAATTTAGCAGCAGACTTGTAGGTTTTGTTTTATACAGTTAAAAAGATAATTTTGGTATAAAAAGTTTCACTTCCATAATGCTCTCGTTATACTTTTCAGGGATAAAACCTAATTCCTATAAATAATGGAGAATAGCTAATTGTGGATATTTAAACAGAATTCAAACTATATGTTTGTAAAAAAATATGTATAGATACCATAAAAGTATGTTTTTACGTTAGTTTTGAGTAGACGACAACGTTGATATTATTTTTATTTTAATATTGTTAAGTTTAAAATTAATAGAGTATTTTTTTTAAGATCGCCTCTGCCTATAATAATATTTTGTTTATATTTTATTTATTTAAATATATATTTTGATACAATAGTTTTATTTTCTTGGTGTCCTAAAACTCTCAAGAGTTATACGGATAGTTATACGGACACTGCACATTTCTCTTAGTATTAGTAAAAAAAAAGAAATAATATCAACTTACTTATTGACCGTAAAAAATAAAGAAACAAAATAATATATAAAACATAACAGATCGTGGGTTTCCATGTCACACATATGGACGAATGAATACAAAAAAAATGTTATTTTGAACTCTAATGCTTATAAACTCTCACTTTAAACAGGTAATTATTAGAATAAACGTATTTTATAACATAGTTTATAATTCCATTGATTAACTACTATAAGAAATATATATTATATATTTTTTTAAAATAAATTCTTGTGATATATTTTTCTATGAGAAGTCCAATCAAATACATTGTATAAATCCTTATTATCGTAACAAATGTAACGCGGCGGTACGTGACGGACTCAAGCCTCAGCGACTAAACGAACCCTTTCAACAATCCGTGAAACCACAACAAGTTAATGAACCGTAATGTTAGTTTAAACGATATATGTAACTCTGAAAATGTATTGTTTGTTTGTTGTTAGGAGAAAGTAATTTTATTCGTTGGTTGAAATTTATATTTTAGTAAAAATATATATATATTTCAATAATTATATATATATATATATATATATATATAAATTTTTCATCGATAAAACCAAGTAAATAATTGGCTTGCATTTCATCAAAAAAGCAAATTTATTCTTATTTTATAATAAAAAATAAATAAAAAAGAGAAATTATTTAAACTTTCTCATTTACTTGATTTCACATTTCAACATACATGATATAAATAATTAGAGTTTATTATATGTTAAATATAGAAAGAAATAAAATTAGAACAATAAATTTTAAAATGAATATAGTGCCGTCTTCGGAGGTCTTGTGCAGGTCAATGTCCGTCGGCGATGTGATTAATTGGGAAACTTCATTATCGACACCCCACCCACACCATCCTCGTAGCACATACAGGATGACGTAGCACTCATTCCACGCTTCAATTCCGCCATTATCCACATTTTCCAAGCTTATTAGTATGGACACGGAATTAGTTCAAGACTAGTCAGGCCCCTAAATCTCCATATAATTGAATGCATTCGGTAAAGTATATAATTATTATAATTGATAAGACATTAGTATGTTTTATGAGAAAGATGTTTTAAAAATTTTTATTTCAACTGTTTCCTTTATCTAAACAATCTATTTTGACTACAGCCCATTGACTTTCAGAGGATTTATTACTCAATTAAAGTATTGAAACATAATTCCGTCTTTCAGATGATAAATATCACTGAAATGAGTTTAGTCTAAATACATTTGAACTTGTCAAAGTGATGACCAACAATGGTTTATTAGAACTTACTATAGAATTATAAGCTAGTAATATCTATGCTAATTCTTGGTGGAACAATGTCAGCCATATGGGTAGACATGCCATCTGATAATCTGTTTAAGGATTGACTCAAATTGAGGTTGAATTTGAAATGGGTCTGCTATAGTACATTATGTTATAATACTATACTGGATTAATTAGATCTGGTGGTGAAATTAGAGAGAGTTATTTAAAAGTCTTTTAAGAGTTCAATAATTTTTTGGTGTCATTAGTACATTATGATAATTACTCGTATGACTTAAATTGTCTATTACAACACGGCGGGAAGCTAGCGCCTAAGTACATTTGGCGTTCTGCAACGTATAACCGAGTGCAATGCAGCGTGCATTACCAGAAGTATATATAGTATATTATGTTATAATACTATACTAGATTAATTAGATGTGAGGTGAAATTAATGAGAGTTATTTAAAAGTCATTTAAGAGAGTTCAATATTTTTTTCTGTCATTAGTACATTATGATAATTATTCGTTTGACTTGATTTGTCTATTACAACACGGCGAGAAGCTAGCACCTAAGTTCATCTGGTGTTCTACAATGTGTGACACTATTAAGAAGAAAGTCACGACTATAATATACTATTTTATAGTTCTCCTGAAATAAACAAGGTATATGATTAAAACCTTGAGAGTAGAGAAGTTGAATTTATTATCATATATAACCTTAACAATAATATTTGTACATTATTAGTTAGTAATATAGTCTAATTTTTTCTATAAACCTATAGAATGTATTTATTTTATTATTATTAACATAGTCATAATTTTCTGATTTAAAATGGGTACACATATAAGTAAAATTTAAATCGTCGATAAAAGTACTAACAAATACTTGATTATGAATAAAGTATACTTAATTGATACCATGTCACAATATATATTGTATAAACCTAAAACCAATAGCTAATATTTACCAGTCACTACCACTCAGTAAACTAACCCATATACCACATGCGCTGTCAAGCTCCGAATCGGGCGGATATAAATTGTCAATATGTTGCTAGTTAATTCTACTCCGAATTTAGTGTTTCTCTGAGGAATATAATTTAATTTGTGTATGCTATCAGACTTTGTCTTAACTTACTGTGACACTTGGAATACCTAACTCAATTTATTTACTACACACGCACACATTGCAATACGTGAGGGAATAGTTACATATAACAATTTCTAAGGTAAATGTTTGACTTCTTATTTCTGTTTATTTGTTTCTAACATTACAAAAGACTCATTACTATTAAATTCTATAGGTATTTTTATATATATCAAGATTAATTATGTAAAAATAATTAATAATAAATATATTTTAAGTAGCATTTTGATTTAACCATAAGATATTCTCGGTTAAGTTAAAACAAAAAGTGAAATATCACTAACAATTCTGTAAAAGTGGTATTGATATATAACAACCAAAACAGTGCCTACCTAAACCATAATTATATTGATTTTAATAGTCAGAGTTAGATAGAGTACAAGATATTTCTAGTAACAGGATTAAACAGGTATCCCAAAAGCATTTGAAAGATTGTAACTAAAATTTGAAGAATTGAATTTTCATTTCATCTTATTTCCTCTGACACTATTATAAACCAAATAGATTTAATTTTTACTAATAAGAAATAAGTACATCAACAAATTTATATTATATCCAAAATATTATCCTACAACATAGGATCTATAACGGAAGGTCGTTGGTTCGAGATACTTACTTATTTCAAATATTTACTAGCAACCCGTTCAACACAATCGATCATTGTCTGCTTGAACACTTAAGCGAAAACATAAAAACGTTTACTCACTAATAGTGACAAATACAAAATGGTTTCAAAGTACAGTGTTAACCCATAAAAATAAAAACGTCAAACTAATTTGTAACATTATATCTTCCTTGTACCAAATTAGGTTCACCATTTTAGTCTATGTCGTTGATATATCATTCATTGAGATGTCGTTCATTGGTAACAACTTAAAATTAGTGTAAATTAGGTCCAGATTTTACTTTGGACCTGAACATAATTTTAATATTATAAAAGTTACATAAGTAATACTAATTACTGAGAAGGCAGTTAAAATTTCATGGAGTGGTTAAGAATTTATTTTCAGATCATTAACAAATATTTACTATTTACTTTGAAAATAAATATTTTTATTTGAATTACATTTATCTCTTCATTAGAATTAATTAAATTAATTTATAGTTGAAAAATCGAAATAAAATTGATTGATATTATTTGTAAGAAAACCATTTTAGGTGGTTGACTAGAAACGAAACAAAGAGATTTGCTTGAAAGAAGTATTGTATAGAGAATTTCTTTAAACTATAATTTATTGTAATCTTTATTTTATATATATATTTTTGTGCGTATTTTTATTATTCCCAATTTTTGAATAAAGTAAAAAAAAATATCTGAGTGAAAAATTTAAAAGTGAGTTCGATTATCCTAGGATTTGTATTTTTGTTGATATTTTTGTTCGAAACGTCGTTAAAAAAAGTCTGACGCTTTAAATTTTAAATAAAATTTGAAATGCATTAAAAAAAAAGATTTTATAAAATTACTAAAAAAGAATATATGGATTTTTTTCAATAAACTCCACCTATATAATATTTTAAAGATACAACATTACATAGTGGAAATTAATTAATAGTTAAGTAGAGTGTAACTGCTTTTAAAATTAAATCCAATAAAATAGTTTTAATAATTGGGTCATCAGTGTGAAACAGTGACATTTATTGTAAATGTTCTGAGCAAACCCTTTGTTTTTTACACAATCGATCACTGTCTGTTGCGACGATGGAACGAAAGACGAACTGTTGCGACTATTGAACGAAAGGCGTGATAACATTTTCTCTCTTTATATTGAGAGAATAACGAAATAGAAGTAGTAAAAACAATGAAGTTTGTTGAATTAAAAGTATTAGTTATATATATATATATATATATATATATATATATATATATATATATATATATATATATAATAAGTAAATAAGTAATAAATATATATTACATAATCAAAATTTTAATTTGGAATATTAAATTAATTAATTCGTTATTTAAACCGTTCACGAGTCTTTGTAAATGGTTATTTTTATTAAACTTTTTCATATCATAAAACTGCTTTTTAACTTCCGTAATATTGAATGTAATATTTTATTTATGTCCCGTAAATAAATATTCGACTACATTTTAATAACATAATATATAATTGTGATAATTTGCACAAAGTATTTCTAGTTAGACATTAAAAAAAGTTTATTTATTTACATAACCTATCTTGCTGAAAAAAATATTTTATATAAAATTTATTATATTTTAAAATCCATTGTAAATTTAAAGAAAACTACAAAAACTTTTTTCATACTTGCAACGCCCACAACAGAAGCGTAATAAAACAGTTCAAAATCGAGTCCTTTTGAGCAACAAATAATTTGTATTTTGATGACATTTTACTCGGTATTTATTTTACAATGATAAAATTATGATTTAGTGTTTTTGCAAATGTCTATACTCTAGTGTATATCGATATCTGCGAATAAAACCACAATATGATATACACAAAGAAAGGGCTTAATTGAGAACTGAATTGTCCGCAGTCAGTCGAATACAATAGACACCAGACGCTATTGTTTGAGAATCGATACTGATACGGGTAACCAAATTTCGCTAGATTTAATTTTATCTAAATATATGAATTGTTAAAATTAGAATCAGGACATATTTATTAGAGATAAAAAAAAGAAAAAAGTATTACAAAAAGTTAAAAATTAGAAAATATTTTGGTATTACTTTAAAAACGGTAGGTGTAATGACTTTATATGGAATCGTAAGCAGAGCTAAGTAGTAAAGCCTTTAAAGTGATCGTAAAACATGAAGTATACTTAGACGGCTCCTTGACATTGCCTACTGGAAGTCGTGAAACCCTGGAAAAAAGACTTTTAAAATTCTTAGTACCGTATCGTTATGTTGGTTTTGAAAAAGTTATAAAAATTTGTTAATGTTTTCAACTTTACAAATTTGATTTTTTATTTTAAGAACATACAAAATTTTAACAGAGAAAAGAAGAATAATTACAACAAGTATTACAAATATGCAACTTTTTATAACACGAGGCGAGCAAAAAGGCTTATTGGCGACCAAGACTTGGTTGACACCAACCTTCAAAGCCTTGAACACAGGCGGAGAATTGCTGGCCTCTCAGTATTCTATAGGATACATTTTAGAGAGTGTGCACAGGAATTACGACATACGACGGGGACATCCCGACGCACGGCGAGTATCCATCCATACGTTGTGGACATTCCACCTGTCCGAACGAAGCGCTTTGCTTCGTCTTTCTTGATTCGCACGGCGAAGGACTGGAACAGCTTGCCTGCGTCGGTATTTCCATCTAAATATAATGTGGGTGTCTTCAAGAGAAGAGTGAATAGGTTACTGAGTTAATGCGCCTCACCATCTATGACTGCATTTCCACTTTCCATCAGGTGGAATGTAGTCAAGCGTTAACTCAGCAAGTGTTAAAAAAAAAAAAAAACACGTAGAATATTTCGTAGTTTTATGTTTTAAAATTGAACTAAGAAATTTCTTAGAACTTGAAATACATTTCTAAATCTCTTTAATATTTTATAAATAGACTATATTGAAAGTATAACATACACGTATTATATATGTCTCACTAATAGGTGGTACATTTTCGTTCTCTAAAAAACGTGAAGCTTTATCGCTCCATAGGATTAGCAGCTAACATATGATCATAAATATTATTGTCTCCAACATGAATTAAAATTATACCATTATTTTCACAATCTTCATCGACATTAATAGAAATGGTTGTACTGTCAAAAACCTGCCGGCAAAACTTGTATGAAAATCCATGTCTGTCGTGTTCGAGCGGCCAAATAATTTACTGTGTAAACTCATCTCTCGTTTAATAAAAAAGTTGGAACTTGGAACAATCTTTTACTCCGAAAATTGGCACCCAAGGAAATAATTAATCAAACGTTTTATTTAAATTTCGAATGGGCTTGCAAAAAGAAAGCTATTTATTGCTCCGTCGTCTGAGATTAATTGAAAAAAAAAATGGCGCTTAAATGTTTGTTGTTGTTTTTTATTATATAATTTCTTCACTGGTGTTGAAAAGTACTACACAACTTTTTGTCGTAACTAGACAATAATGAACTCAGGCCTCGGCTTACCCCACATTTACACGTGGGTCCATCAAAGACCCTTTTGCTGCTGAAGTATATGAAGGGCATTATATTTTTTTTGCAATCTAGTGTTACAGTCTTATTAATCCATCTCAGAAGATTTATTAAAAGCATTAATTATAGCCACTAAGTCAATTTCAAATTATACTTTGTTATATTATATATACACAATACCTAAATTATAAAATTACTTTATTAAATACATTCAAATATATTAGGTATAATAATCGTGCGACCTTGTTTTGCTTAAAACCATAATTGAGAATACTGTTTAAAACATCAGACAATTATTAATTATTAATTTAATTATCTCTATAATTATTGTTCTATTTATATTTTACTATGTTTACTACTTGGTTAATTATTTTAAATTAAGTGTTTGTATTGACTTTTTATATTATGATTGTATTTTGAAATGAAGTCATTTTAGTTTTGTTTAAAATGATTGTTATGTTTACCAAATAAAATTATAAGTTAAAAATGTTTAAATTATTATCAATGCATTTTAAGATAATTACAGTTATAATCTAAGAAAATAATACAATATTCAGTACTGCGTATGTTCCTATGGCGGGCGATCTAACGAGTATAAGGCGACATTGTAAATTAAAAACAGAGATTGTCAAGTGATGTCTGGAACCGAAGCTATACTCGCTGGCTATCTCTTCCATTAAAGGATATAGATTTATCATTAGATTATAAAAAGATTAGATTTTTAAAAAGTATGTAAACTCTTATTTTGTTGTTATTATGGATCAATATAAGAAACACGATCAAAGAGCAGTCAGCGACGCCTGACGTCACCAGTATTTTTAATCGACTACCCGCTTTTGATAATAATTTAGGATAATAATATTAGTAATGTGATTTGTATTTATTACATGTGCTTATTTATTTATACTTTATTATTGTTATACCTTGTCCGATATATAAAACATCTGACACGCGGCAATCGAGCTTGCCGCTATGAAAAACTCCTAATCGGCAAATTATAACTCGCAAATTAATTAATTAACAAACAAAAGAAAAAAAAATTAAAATAATTAAATTAATTAATTAATTAATTAATTTTTATCCATTTTTCGGTAACTTCGGCGGCCGATCTGACCACCTTCCCGTTGGACAATCAACATAATTTTGAAAAGTGAATCTTACATTTAGATGCTGAAAATATATCTTTAGTTTTTCAAAATTCGAAAAATAAAATTCGACACACACACAGACACACAGACACACAGACACACAGACACACAGACACACATACAGACAGATAGATCGGAAGGAAAAACTGAGTTTTTCGAACAGTTAAACAGGTTGATTACCTGTATAAAATAGTATGATTATTTTTAAATTACACACATACACTTATTATTATATTTTATCTAATAATATTATTTATAAGTTTAATATCAAACTATCATCTGTTTCCAACAATAGCTACAAGAAATATGAATGAAAATAAATTGCAAAGTGTCAACAGAGACTAAAATCGTAGAATTTTATGCATAAAACTAATTCACAAAACCAACTTTCTTGAAGCATAAATTTGCAAACTTCGTTATTTGCCCTCACCGCAAGTAAATTTTTTTTTGCATGTAGCTTTCACAGTTCACAACTTAGAATGTTCTAGACATAATATATTGCTTTTGCTAATTTATTCAACCAATATACGTGTTATTTTAGTATTTTGGAATTTAAAGTCGATGATTACGGGTACTGCTTGCACAGACTGGTTGTATAATATGTTGGTCTTGGAATTCGGTTCAGTCATTTAAGATGCATAATAGAACTTAGTGATTTTAGGTAAATTGAATTTCTTTGTAGAATTTTTTTTTGTTTGTAAATAAAAATCTCGAATTCAAATGGCGTCGATTTCTGACGTCAGGATATATTGTGAAACTTCATCAATTACAATATATAATATGTCAAAACACTGATCTCTGTGACAGTCTTAATTTTTGTGTTTTGCTTATGCTTATAACCAGACCTAATCTACAACACCGAACATGTAACCACCCTCAGAACAGATAATGTTCGTGGTCTTAGGTCGAAACGGAAAAGACCGAATATGCTTTTGTCATTTCTACAATTCGATTCCATACGAAAAAATAACATTTTTTCGATTCTACGAAGTTTTTACAATGCAATGAAGAACATAACTGATTTCAAATATAGTCTCGTTGTTCTAATATACTAAGTTTGAGGTTCTAATATACCTATTTTAGTTACAGAAGGTAAAAATGCACCATCTGGTCACAAATATGAAGTAAATAGTACAAAACTTTGTTTTCAATTCTTTGTTTTTCACAATCTTAATGTGTTAATTTTTAAAAGTAATTATAAACATAATTATAATTTTGAAAGCTTACTTATCAGAAACAACTAAAAATTCACATTATAACACTGTAAAATCTAAAATAATTATATAATTTTATTTATTTTTTCCTCAGATATTTCCATTATATTATATTTATTTTAAATATACTATCTCCTTAATTTACATAACTGCTACATCATAACAAATTTACGAAGTAATAATAATAATAACGAAGTAATTGTGTAACGTTAACAAAATACTGCTACATTGTCATACGTTTATGATTTCTATCCAATTTCTTTTTATTTCTGTAAATGCAACTTCTGCTGCTTTAGAGGTGGAATTCATAAAATACCATGTCTCAGACATGCTGCGCGAAGGCAATGCTCTGAAATTTGAAGAAAACTGCAGAAATTTAAAATGACATTTTAGACTAAAATGTAATAGCGTTGTAAAATACTACATGTATATTGTGCGCTAGTGATCAAACTAAAATGTATAAAAGTTTAAAATATGATATTGTCATCATGCATACAAATTATAATTTGATTTTAAATAAACTTAATAAATTTGATACTGTCCTTTGGGTATTTATGCCTTCAAAATTTACGAAATTCAAGAACGTCATAATTTAACATTTATGTATGTTTGTACCATTTAGAAAATACACGATTCATATTAGATAATTATATATTAGTAACTCCAAAGGTGAATATGAATAATATGTTAGGTTAGCTTAGTGCTTACTTTGAGTAATATTACTCAAAGCTAATTGTTGCAACAAGAATAAACCACAAAACTTTAGCTGGGTTTTAATAAGCAACAATACAACTGGTGGTGTTTGTCATAATTATTTAAGCTAACAGCACGTCTGTTTTCTCGATATCGACGAAACTTTGTTGAGCCGTTGTTCTCACGCCCGTCGGATTTCTGAATTAGTTCAAACATTTTACAATAAGTGGTAGAAATAGTTTGTAAATCTTTGTTATTAATATGTTTGATATTTTCAGAAATCTATATTAACCATTAATATTTCACAACTTGATAAATAAAGCTTTATTAAATATTCATATTAAAACTAATTTATCTTTATATAGTTTATTTAGATCACGACCAACTTAGTAGATAATTAGTGTCTTCTTTATAGATAAATCAATACTTTAAATAATAAATAAATATATTTTTATTCATTTATAACCTATGTCATGTATGTTAAAAGCTATTTACTATTAATATCTATGCTAAATTTGGTTAAAACTATGTAAGGCAAACAGCCAAAATATGTTGATCCGATAATCGGTTTCAGTTTAGAAATGGTAGGACATTTATAATGGATTATATTTAACTATAATATAAGTAATATTTGTTTTAACTTAGCAAATTTAAATTAGCTATTAAACCAATATCTAAATTGAAACAATTTTGTAACAAAGAATATTCCTAAATATTAATTATATAGATTATTTTTACAGATTCACCTCTTAACTTTAAAAGAACGCAATTGTGATAATAAATAGAAATATAAAATGTACTTAGCAATGATAGATTAAATAAAAATGTAACTATATGTTAGTTTTTTGTGTCACACTACACAAAGGTTTATATTACCTATATAACATTCTATGTGTATTATTTGTCCCGTGAAATAGCAAAATTATTCATAAATCCACATTTGTATTTAACTTTGATAGTAATTTGCAGGAAAGCACTCAAGTTTTTACATTTTTGTAACTACCTACTAAAGAAATATTTTTTGTTTGGTTTTGACCAAGTCGTGTCTTCTAAATATTTAACACTTTTACGAGTTAAATATTAAATATCAAGCAAGTCAAGTCTTATACATAAATATAAGAAATTTATGAATTTCAGTGAACTTCTCGACAAGATGGGAAATATATTAGCTATTAAAATTAAATTGAATCTTTTGCCAGACTGTTATTTATGCTCTAGGCAGTATTACAGTATTACAGAAAGGAATCATTAAATATTTCGTATTTTTTAAATTTGTAAGCAATTTATTTAAACATATTACAAGACTTATTTGTTATCTTATTTTCTAAAATTCATGAAAATATACAATAAAATATACAACTTATGATTATTTTCTTTAATAACAACTGTTTAAGTTTCGTATACAATAAGATTTTTTGAGTATATCAGTATATTAAAAATAATATCTCAGTACAAAATAATATTTATAAGCCATAAGGATTAAATAGCATAAATCTAAAATAGCTATTAAGAATGTCTTCCTGATCTTCATGATACATAAAACTAAAAAAATGAGAAGCTACAAATGGTGACAAAAGATTGTGCTAAAAAAATTTCTTACCGTTATCCGTCGGCTAAGGACGTGATGGCCATCTAAGAGTTATGTAGGACTACACAGCGGCACAAATAACGCTAAAATTCTTAAATTTTGCTCCCAGAAATAGTACCGCAAGCACGGTAAAAGCCCAGGCTTTTAAAAAACATTGTTATCCCAGTATGAGACAATCAACACATTGAAACAACTTTGATTGATTTAGTCTCCATGTTTCATTTCATAATCATATATTTATAAAAAGATAGATAGATAGACATAATTACTTAGTTATCCTTAATTCTAAATAAAGTCTTAAAATAAGATTGTATAATTAATTAAAAAATTCAGTTATAAAATATTTAAAAAATGTTTTTTGATGACTTTTTTATTAATTTGCTTATTCTTAATCAGCTTAAGTTACAGAAGTATTTTTTTCTCGCGACCTGATAATTAATTTTTCGAAGGGAAACCGCGTATTTGTGATTCTATTCTAAAATACTATTTTTGTATTCAAACTCATGATCCATGATTTATATATTATTTATAAGTGTTTGTCCAATTATTGCACTAATTGCAGGATTGGAATGGTTGTGGTACCAATTTACGCGTGTAAGTGTCTGCAAAAAGTGATCACAATTGAAAAATAAAACTTAGTTTTTTTAATTATAAAAAATCTAATATAAATAATACCAATTTATTGTTAAGTTATAAAATATGCTATATATCCAATCATTGCTAATAAAAGTACAGATGGCATGAATTCTGTTAATATAGAAATATATAATATAGAATAATATTAATATTATTACATAATCTTTCTGAATAACAATTTTACCATTACATGATTTGGTTAAAATTAATATTATACTAATTAGTAAATCACATATTTCTTTTGGTAGCAATACTTATAATTGTTTAGTTAACTAATAATGCTTTTGTTGATATGTGTAAACTTCAAAAAGTATAGTTGTTCTATTATATTTTAAAATATTCTATATAATAAATTTTGTTTTAATATTTCTAGCATGCTTTTATTATAACAAAATTAATCTTAATCAAATTAACTTTAGACGAATTATCATAATAAATTTTTCATAATCATATCTAGCTCATTTTTATTATTTTGTAAAAGTCTGAGAATACATAAAAACGAGTAGAAATTAATTACATCTGCATTAAAAAAACGTTATGCTTCAAGGCAATTTGCCCACAAAGCATATTAAATTTTATTCAGACAAAATACAATTTGACTAGCATAAACATTTGTGTTTTGTATTCAGGGGTAGCGTTCATGCGTCGACAGTCACAGCCTGTTGTCCGTCTGCAAGGGTTTTGTTATGAAAATTGCCATGTGTTAAATTTTAGACAGGAATGTATGCTTCATAATGTGTTATAAAATCCAGACATTTTTATAAGTTGGTTTGTTTTTTTATTAATTGGTAACGTAATATTGTCTTATTTTCTACATTCTAAAATTAATTAATTAACATTAAATTAAAGAACTATCATCATTTCATAATACCATAAAAGACTTAAAGGAATCGTCTTTAGTAGAGAATAAGTAGATAGAAAATAGAACAGAAATTTCTGATTTGCCAATTGTCCTTTATAGGAACATTTTACTTATAATACGTACAAACCAAATGTATATGTATATATATACCCTATGCTATATACAACAATATAATAACCTCAAATTGATTATTACTTTCAAAGTATATTTCCCGAATGTCAAACAAATCGAACCAGTAGTTTAGCCACAATATAATGTTTTCCTTTGTAAAATTAATCACATGTCATAGCTCAAATGTTATATTAGTATGCTTTTATCAATAGACTAAAGACCTTGATAGATTTAAGAGAAAGATTTGTAACCACTAACAACATGAGAATATTATTTTTTTTTACAAGAGATAACAAAAAAACAGTTCCAAAATTAAAAAATTCTGCTCGTACAAAATACTTTAAAATGAAAAGTTACAAAGCCCTTGTTAAATGTCAATGTTTGTATAGTATTCTATCTACCATGGTATCATTATAAACGCTATGCAACTGGTAACTGCAAAAAAGTGTAATTAATTTGCCTTAACTTGTAATACCAAGATAGTATCATTTGTAAGGTGTCGAGTTATAACACGCTGTATTTCTAATAAGTTAATTGAGCGAAGCACTTTATGAGAGACTTTTCTACATCCTTTGTGCAAGCATTAATCAAAAACGGTATATCCGAAAAAATCCAAATTTTTCATACTGATAAACATGAGTGCGTTTTAATATAATAAAAGAAAATTGGTCGTGTGAACTAAGCATATAGAAGATGAATTTAAAATAATTTGTTTTATTATATATCTAATAAGATGATAACAAAAATAAAAATAACCACTATTATAAAATATAAGCTGAATATCATAGAAAAAATCCTTTTTTAATTATAACCCGACGTGTCGAATGCTTTGCAGAAAGCATTTTTGCGGAAAGACGAGATGAAGGTGTATGTAGGATAATAAACGCGAGAAAAAATGCGTAGATTGGTTTTATTTAAACTTGTTGCAGTTACTCGTGAACTTCTCGGAAAGCATTTAAAAACACTTCAGCACTAGAAAAGTAATGTCTATAAATGGGGAGGGATTTCACAAACATAAAAATAATAGAAACACATAACAGACCAAATCCCAGCCTCATAATCGATTCATACAATTAACTGACATATGTGGGATTCGAACTCACGACCGTGTGTTTAGGAGGCAATGCCTATACCAATCGGTCGTTATATTGAAGATATGTAAATCAGTCTAAAAACAACAAAATTTACAAAACCGATATAAGCGACCCCTTAAATATTGGAGCATATTTATTTCTTCGTAATTCCTATGATTCGTTTGTCAGATCGTGATTCAGTTGAAAATTTCCTTATTTATTAGACCAAGTATGCTATATTTCACGGAAGAAAGACCCTTCGTGAAAATGATATAAAATACAGGCGGCGGTGTTTCCAGATCGATACGATATGGGTACCTTCAAAAAAGGCGTTTATTCCTACCGTCAAGGCCGGCAACGCTCTTGTCAGTCTTTGGATGTTGCAAGAGTTCATGGGCGGCGGTGATCACATTTGATCAGTGACCCGCATGCTCGTTTGCCCTCCTTTTATATAAAAAAAAACAGGCATGCATACCTTATCCATCCCAGTTTTATCATAAGGGACCAACAATATAAATTCTTAATATGGCGAAATATCTTAGAGTTGGTATGTTTTTATAAAGTTGTTAAAGGTTCGATATTAATCTTAATACAAATCAAAGTAAACTAGTACACTTAAAAACTTTTTTTATTTTATGATATTGATCTAAAGAGTTATTTTGAGATGTAAAGTAGTAAAGAAAAGTTTTGGGTCTACCCTTTAACCTTTAGGCGGGTTAACATTTATTATTTATAAGTCTCTTTAACCATTTATTTAAAACTATTAGAAATTACTTATAATACAATAAGAAAATAAAACGGCAAATTTTATACTTTATTATTTTTACATTATTGTTTAATACTAAAAACCACATTTAAATAAATTTAACAATCTTGTAGTAATCTTAACTAACAAAAAAATTTTACTTAGAATTTATACAAATTGTTCGTGTAAAATTTTATTGCTTTCTTTCTCAATCTTTTACTTGCCTTTTAAAATGTAATAAAAGAGACCTTTTATTTAACATTGAAGTTTCTTTGACCTTTGAATTGTATTGAATTAGTGTTTTATTTTATACCGAATAATCATAAACGACCGAATAAATTGTAAATATTACTTTTTACATAATAATTTTTTACTAAATTTTATTTCTTTACACGAATACTTTAGCGTACGTTCTATTGAAAAAAATATTTTATAGAATTAATAGATATGATAATGATACTTGAATATGTCTGCTTTATATAAAATTTAAAGTAACCTATTTTTTACAATATCTTTGTAAATAAGCCAAGCTGTCTCTTTCATAGTGTACATAATCATAATTTCTCCTTTGTGATACACGTCCCAACCATATCAAACAAACTATGTGATCTATTACGAAAACAATTCTTTCCACCTGCCGGCATTACAAATAAGGCGAAGTAATCAATTGGCAAACTTTAATTAAAATAATATTGCTATTGTTTTAGAATTGTTTAAAATGTGATTACCAACCCACGTTTATAAATTAAAAAGAAACAAATGTATAGTGATTAACATTAATAAAAATGTTTAGTTACAATTCAAAGTTGTTATTATTGTTATAACCGCTGCTGGTATTCGGTTTTAAAATGTTTTTAATGTTCTCAATTAATATTTGAGAGAGTGGATCGATCAAAAATGTGTTGTCTCATTTTGCACGTAAATGAAAAATAAACAACATTTCATTTAAATATTTCCATATAACATTATTTGTAAATGGTGTTTATTTATTTTATCACAACGACTCTATTGTTACATTGTAACTCATATGAGTGCTATTAAAGTTTTGCAAAATTATAGTCTGAATACGCCTAATTTGTTTTTATTACAGGTAAAATTTAAAATTTCTTTTTTTCTTTGAAGATGTCCGAGAAAGAACCTTCCACAAACTATTAGGAGTTTATAAAAATAGGCTAAAATGATCCAGCTGTTCTCGACTTTTTCGCTCAGCAACATATTTAGCAATTCATTTTTATTTGTATATATAAATTTGGAAATAATTAGAGGCGTAACTTGTTGGCGTAACTTTTGATCGTCTTCTTTCCAAGTCATTTACATTTTGCTTAAAATATGATACAAAGTTCGAGTATTATCTGACGCTATTAAATTACATTTTAATAGTTGATTGTATTTTGAGCGTTCTCTTATATTCTACATTTTTCATAATAATCATGTACTTCAATAAAAGTCGAATTGATATGTTTATAAATGAAATATTTTATATTGAAACTTATGATTTTTTTTTAAACATTAACAATTATATTATAATTTAAAAAAAATACTTCACATTACTCAAAATTTAACAGCCCTTTCCATCACTAGACAATCAAATTGGCCGTTAAAACTCCTTCTCATAGTCAAAATCAGTTTAACTAGAATTTCATTATCATTAAGAGTAATAATATCAGTAACTAGTTTTCTTTTGAGTTTAAATATATCAAAAATGTGATTATATCATTGGAACAATCTGCAAGTTTAATAACTTATTCTTTTGAAAAAATAACCTTATGTGGACCTGTTTCAGATTGCTAGTGTCGCTTTCATTAAAGTTTATTTAAATTTAATTAAATGTTATTATTTTATTAATTTTAAAAAGACTACATTTTTAATATTTTCCTATACTATACATTAAACATATATTTTTATTTTTTTATAATTACATAGACTCGGTTTCAAAGACAATGTAGTACATATTTCCGTAGAATGTGTCGCAAGTGACTCCTAAAAAGACACATTTCGAGACACAAACCCGTAAACAGTTTCAGACTGGAGTGATCAAAGAGAAACAGCAAACGTCTTAAATTATAATTGAATTTCTATAAACATCAAACTAATTACGAAGGAAACTTATCAAAGATATTAATATATCTTGCTGATATAGTGGTACTAATATAGATTATTCATTAATATACTTTAATATTAACCTTACTACAAATAAATATATCGTTTACATTTAAAGTTACATAATAATATTTAAGAATTCTATAATTTCGTATATAGGTTCAATTCAACGAGTTTAACTTAATTGAGTTGAGTATCATTTTCATTTGATTGAAATTAAGGATAGTATATTTTTGCAAATATTTCTTAATTTTAAATAGTAAACTTACAATGTATTTAATGTTATTATGTACTTTAAATAATGCTTATTATTGTATATAATAAATCATTGTACTCTTCATAACACAAAAAGAACCAAAACAAAATCTTTACTTTCCTTTCCCAAAGCCTTTAGTGAACGATTATTCTAAAGTTACGATAAGAAGTATGAATAATGAATTTAAATGTTGTTTATGTATCTACTATAGTGTGGCAAGACGCGCTTGGTCGACAGTGTTATTGTACGTAGTCTGGAGCTCGGCTAATAAAAGCTCACCGTGGAAAATAACCTTATTATATCAATAATAGATTTACAGTAGATTAAACCATCGAATGTTAATTTTGGTAATGTGTGACAAAATAATTAGGAGCAAAATTTATCTCCTAATTATTTTGCCAAGGAGATGACTACAGATATATTATTATGTAGGGACAGTTCTTTAAATATTACTTTACTACTTAATAATATTTATCTTATTTCGTTTGATATTCATTATTTTTTTATATTAAAACCATTTATAGGCAGAGGTAGTAAAAAATATTAAATTAAAATACCATGACAATTTGGTCTAAGGATAATAATGAACTAATTAAAAAAAAACAATGTTACGTAATCACAAAATGGTGTGATATTAATTATAAAAAATATTCACAAAATTTTAAAGTAAACAGGTACAGGAATAATATTTATAAATATAAATCATTGTAAATATTTTCATGTCGCTAAAATTCAATCCATTTATCTTAAACATTTGTAGACTGCCAAGGGTCTGTAAAAAAATTTCTTTACAAATATAATGCAAACCTTTATTCTAAAAAAAACTATATATTTGACGTATACTCTAAATGGATTGATTGATTGATTGATTGATTGAGCAAACTATTGACTACATTAACACCTGTATGTGTATCAGCATCTCGTATAATTGAAAACAAAAAAGATGACTATATATTTAATTCAAGGTCTACCATTTTATTTTTAAAATGTTTAAATTATTGTATCTCTTATAAGAGTTAAAAACGTAAACGCAAAGTAAGAATGTTCCGATACAGTAAATATGTGTATATTATTTTCTTTTATAGTAGTTTTGGTGCATAAATATATAAATATTAAAACCTTTAATATGACATATCTTATTTTTGAAAAATCGTAAATGTTTTCTTATTTATATTTAAACAACATAAATTAAATTATATTTAACTCACATAGATTAAAACTGGTAGTTTGGATATTCTTTATACCTTGCTGTATCTACTTATAAAACAGATTATCATTTAGATAACTTTTTATAAGTCAAAAATTTAGCTCTGATAAGACAGTAAAACGAGCGATTTAAGAAATTGTCTTTTTATAATTTTAGCTCTAAAATATGCCCGTGGTATTAAATTTATTAATATTTTTTTTCTATAATAAAAAATTTTTTTCCTGTGCAAAAAACACTTTAAATTTATTTTACAAGACGTACTATTGTTTAAATTAAAAAAGTTTGTCGTTTATGCTATTAATATTTACTTTACTAACGTTCAGTTACACTGATTAATATATAAATCATAATAAGAGTAGAAGACTGTGAAACAATTATGTTACCTTATTTATTTACTTATATCTTTTCCACTTCGAATTCATATCAATGATTGTGTGTACGTCAATTGCAAGAATCAGGAGGGCTTATTTTGTAACCATAATTATCGAGATAAGCCCAACTCTGGAAACTCTGGAAACTGCAACTTTTAGTTACGACTACGAGGGTTCCTAACGCTCCGTGGTCTGAAAAACCACAGCCGGTATTTTTTTTAATGTGATCAGTATTTCACAAACGTCAAAAAAATTTTTTTTTTTATAAACAACTAGAATCATCGCAATCAATTCAATATTTTACATTTTAATAAATTAACAATGCAATTCGGTCTGTACGACAACCAGTCACCGCAAGCAGCACCCGTTCACAAGTACAACTCAAGAGTCAGCAATCACCCCCTTTGCCATATTTGAGGGAGGAGGGCAACCCGAACTCCCACGCTACCGCAAGTAATGACTTCTAAAGGAGCGGTGTGATACTGTCAGTTGCTTAAATAAGAATAATAACAACTTCAAACAAATTGCGTAGGCTACTCGTTGTTCCCTAGGATACAATTAATTAACAGGCCACATCGTCGGTATTATAATCCCTTATATACAGATATATATATTTTAACTGTTTGTATGTTCCGGATGTACAATAAAGCATATTATAATTATTATTATTATTATAGTAGCAGTTTCTTATCAAACTACTTATATATGATTTAAACTTATTAATGAATATATTTAAGGCTTCGCCTATAAGAGTTTATTGTGAAAATGTATAAAATTAGCCTTGAACGAGGTATCTATTTTATAGAGAGTAGTTGCATAGCAAGTTTAATTAAAGATTTTAACATAGTGACAGTTAAAAAAATTATAAAGTTAACAGAATATCCACTTATGTTAATATATGTATCTATATTATAGAATAATAACTACAAATAATGAAACATATGAAATTATCATGCTTCGTTTACTTCTGACATTCAATATTTCAATTAATTTCGAATTGTTAAAGTATATTTTACATACGAAATCACATGGAAATTTTATTTCCGTCGTATATTCTCATTTTTTTGTCTGTCAAGACTTATTAATTATTTGTTGAGAGCTTATTAAAATTAATATTAGCCTGTGACATTACGTAATGTTCTAGGAATTTAAGGTTCTAGCTTAAAGTTAGTTCTTTAAAATGAAATTGAAAACAAATATGCAATTAATTTGTTGTTTGCATTGTTCATTGTTGTTGTTGTTGCGTATTGCTGATTTTTTTAAATATCGCATTCTCAATGCAAAAAATGTAAAAAATAAATAAATGTAAATAAACTATTGAGCGTCCATTAAATTCCATTAATACTACCAGACTGGAAAGTGATTTCCGTGCAACGTCACAGCGTATTTATTTTTGTATGAGTCACACCTGAGTAAATTTCCTGTAGCAGGTACATTAATTGGCAGGATAAGGCAGACGACCCGCCCCCGGCTCGTCCCTCCAGAAATTGAGTTAGCACTCGCAGCGTTTCAATTTATTTGCTATGCCCAATAATCTCGCCCCCTATTTCAAATACAGTTTTTAGACGATATTAATAAATTAAAAAGTATTGGATGAGTTTTTATTACGTTTTTAGGTTTTCTTCACTAATACTGGTTTAAAAGAGTAATTATTAATATAGCTATTATATTATATGTATGTGTGTCAAAAGTGATATATAAAATTTTTATTTTTTCTAAAATAAATGGTTTTTATAATTATATAAGCTTTATTAATTTATATAACTTTTATGTATCCAATTATACAGAAAATGCGATTATCTTAACAAGCATAAAATCAGAGAATGTTTGTTGTTTATTTGATCTTCATCACTTTATGTCTTTTAAAAGAGCTTTCATGAATTGGAATGTATACAACATTCGAACAAACGATTATATGGAGAAAAACATATCGATTTTATAAAATAATATTATTATTAAAATGTCACCAACCTTTTCTTTACGCTATTTAAAATTATTATAATCATTGAGCAAGTTTAAAAAATAATACGAAAAAAATGTATGCTACCTGATGTTTAAGAATTCACATACGTACTCACAACTTTTATATGTGTATTTGTTTTATTTATTTAGGACTATATTTTTATATAAACATTTAACTCCTTATTTAATTTATAATCAGAAAACTTGGTTTAAATTATATTTAAACATAATAAGGTCGGCAGACTTCTAAGCCTTTGATTTAAATAAGTATTTGACAAAGAAGCAATTGCATAAATTGTGAACTTTGTAACTAGGTTTCTCGAGGATGATGGAAACCAGGTAAAAAAAACCGTAAAATTTGGTATAAGTTAATGATAAAACTTGTAGATTATTTAATGCAATAATATTATCATAGAACGCGTTATAAATATATGATGTATATGCTTAACTAAAAATGAAAATTATTATTATTATTTTTTAAATACCTCATTTTCTTTTGATTTAAACTATGATATTAATAAAAATGTTAAAATAACTACAATAACCTATTCAGAATTTAAATTAGTTTCTACATTAATTTGTCAACTTTGAAACGATTATTTTTTTCGAATTAAGAAAGAGCAAAATTTATTAAACAAATAAATGAAGATTTTAATTAATCTTATATTTATATATATTATATAAATTTCTTTTCCAATGTTCATTGTGTTTGAACATTTTTAAACAAATACATATTGGCTATTTTTACTTTTAAATTTTTTTATGATATAATGATGATAATATAAATATCCTCTATACGAAATATGATCCAGCGAAGCGAATAATAGAAGACTACTGATTGAGGTTTGAAAACCAAATAAGATTAATACTGTGAAATTGAATTTTCGTTGTCCGATGCAATTGTGTGTTCAGTGTTTGTCGCATACCCTCTGATTATCACGTCACAGCATCGGTTGAAATACGATTCATGCATATTGTTCGCTCATGCTATGAACTGTGTTCATTAGTATGCATTGTTAAAATATACTGAATTTTATAAAATGTTGGCATCGTATTTTAAGTAATTTAACCATATTTCGTCTTTAGTAATGTTTATAATTATTTTTTACCATTTTTATATGAATTGAAAATTACCAATTTAATATATATTCTTTAAAATTCTGTTTTGAATTTTTTTGATCAAATAATTTAGTTTCTTGTTCCATGTCAGAATGCATATTCTGTAAGTATACATTAGAACTTAAAACTTAATCACGACATTAGCTTTAAGTAATCACTTTAAAAATTATTTACGCGATAGCGGAGACATTAGGCTGTCTTAATTTAAACTCCATGGTACAGCGCTCACATAGTCAGTGTGAGAAAACAACAACATCAATATTTGAAATAAAACTAGTTATGACGAGACACTTACATCTGGTCTACCCGTGAACACGATTGCTGCAAAGCATTCGAAACGTCGGGTTAAATTTAAAATGTAACCAAATTATAGGAGAGTTAAATCCGTAAAAAATAATTTTATTTCAAATGTGTACTCGTAAAAATCTAAGAAAATACTAACATCGATGTTATTACACTTCGCTTTCATAATTTAAAATTTCGCATAAAAGTCCGATTACAAAATAAACTTCAACAGTACGCCTTTTAATTATATTTTGTTATTTTATTAAAACCCAACATTAACTTACAAAGTTTCTTCATTAGCCATCGGAAACGCGTGGTAAACTTTCGCTAAACTTAATTATCATCGAGTGAGGAATAGTGCGTCATATCTGAAATACTGCGAGAATTTTACGGAATCCTTTTACGTTTAAAAGGATTCAGGATAGAAAATAATTATAAGGATTCAAAAACATATCAATACATTTTTTTTTGTTTTCATATATAATTTTAAATTAATGATTTTATTCAATTATTAGTTTCTTTTCTGAATATAGCTAAAAGAATAGATAAAACAATATACTGAAAGTAATAAAAAGAAAGAGGGCAAAAAGAAATCTGAAACAAAGTTAAAAACTATTTTCAATTTATAAATTACAACACTTTGAGAAATAAATTCTAAAACATTATAGTCCTAAGATTTCTGAATGCAGCTTTCTTATGAAGTATTTCTTATCAGGCGACGTAAATTTTATTGAGCTGAGCGAAGCGAAGCTCTTTACTTCTCAAATGTTCAACTCTTTGTTACCCTACTCCTCCTTCAATTTACGAGCTACACGCACGAAATTTTGCAAACATGCGCATAATGAAAAAAACTCGTTCTGGATTCAAAATCAGCCGAATCGTAATTGTAGTTTATGAGATAATTGATAAAATGTGTCTCCCATAGAGTTAACGTATAGAACGTTTTTGTTTCTCCCGCGCTGCATCGCGAGGCTAACCCCGCTTGCGTGCACCTAGTTATTTATGCCGATGTCAAACATAGTACATACTAGTAATATAAAGTAGTAACAACGTAAGAAATTGGACAACGTGACCAAAATAAACCATTCTCATAAGAAAAATCGTATAATTAGTTTTATATTACCTCACAGTAATATTTTATATGTATATGAAGACCTGGTGAACGTTTAATTGTTTTGTACATTTTATGGAGGATAATAAAGTGTTTGATTCACAATTAATAAAAGAGATAATCGTGAATAATGTTTGAATTAATAATTTTAAATACATTAAAGGTGCAAAGGATGATATAAATTTTATTTTATGTCTATTAAAAAGCTTTGTAATTAAAATAAAGTATTATTTGTTGTTTTAATGGTACTGTAATAAAACATATCTTTCCTTATCAATATAACGTACTTGTATTATACAAGTATAGGATAAAAGTCAACGTCATTTAGATTAATTTAATTGATATGAAGCATAGCCTTATATAGATTTTTCTATTTTATAAATAATTTTTGTATTATAATTGATTGCAGAGAACGTAAAACTTTCTATGTTAGTCTTATCTTTATATTATATTGCTTCTATTTCTGAACAGAAATTCAGTGGAGTTTCCGTAAAATGTCTATTTCATAAAACAGTCGTATGTTTATCTTCACAATTCTACAAAAAATTTACTTATTGTTTAAAGATTCTTTGTTCAATAGTTCTTTTTATCGTATGTATGCAGTATATTATTTGATACTAAATTAAATATCTAACCTACATAATGTTTTTGTTCGTTTAATTTGTTAATAAGTTATAAATAAATAAAATTTTCTTAATTTAATAATATGGTATATTCGTATAGTATTAGATAATACTCAAACTGATTAAATACATAGTATTAGTGACAGTAGTTTTGAAACATTGCATAATAAATATTATAAATTTTGTAAAATATAAAATATTAAAACACTTCATATTAGATTTATTGCATTTATAAGTTTATAAGTAATATTGTAAAGAATAGAGCTTCATACTTGAATACACTGAACAAATGTATATTTTTAATGGGATATACAAGTAATTTTCAAGACAAACAGATATATTCTCCAGCTAAATGAGATGAACTGAGCAGATCTGAGCTAAGTTTTACTTATTGTTTATCTGAAATACATTTAATAGATACAAATCGTTTATTTCGTTTTTACTCTCTGTTGGATAGAATTTCTTTTAATAACAGAATTCCATTATATGTATATATAAAAAGTATAGTATAGTATATATATAAAAAGTATAATTTATAACACTGAAATAAATATATTTTTGTTATATTTAAACTATACTATTATATTAGAGCAAAAATAAGAGAATTAGTTTTTTTTGTATTCGCAATACAGACATGTAAGAATTGGATTTAAAATAAGTTTTCCTGTATAAAAATACAATGCCTTTTTACATTTTAATGTACAGTTCGAAGTTTAAGTTTTTTATATAGTAAAGACTTTAATATATAATTTCTCCAAGGCTATGTAAAAGGGGTATAAAAAATTCAAAATTAAATAACTTAAATAATAATTATTATATCAAATATGTTATAGCAAGTAGACAAAAACTAAAGTGCATTGTAATATAATGCCTAGAATTGTAAGTGTTCTTAGACATTTTTTGTTTATCGGTACTGATATTGTTGATATTGGTTATTTTATTAGAGGGGAGTTTACATCCTCAAATCAAGCCACTCCTCAGGATCGACCATCACTTCAAAAAGTTGTTTTGATCATTTAATTCCGGAGTTTAATTGAAACAAGTATCCATTTCATAGGGTCTTACAAATTTAGAAAAACAAAAACCCTTAAAAAAATCTTGAAATAAGATTGCAATCAGGGATACACTAAACACTAGACTAACAGGTCGTTCATCGCTTCATTCTCTAAAATGCTAATTGAAATATTAAATGTTAGTGATATTATAACATAATAATGTTTTACTAAAATAAACAGTTATATTCTTTAGTTATTATTCCTGTTGTAATAAAGATTTTCTTGACATTTGAACTCGGTTCAAAAAGCTTAACCATATCATTATATTATCAATTTACATTCGTTACTTTTTGCGCGACAACCAAAAGAAATCACTGCTAAGAGCTACTATTATAATTAATATTATGAGACTGAAAGTATTTTATTTACAGCTACAAGCGTGGGCGTACGAGTTATCCTCTATGATATCCATCTATACTGACATAAATGATACTTGCCGATTCGCATGACTATTTAAATTACATTTCCTTTTTTGGAATTAGAGAAGAGGGCAACCTCCAGCCCGCAGCAGGAAATGTTATATTAAAAATTAGAATAGATATGAATACAAAGAATCAGGGATGAATCTTCATTTCAGTTGACATGTAAGTATATAAGTAAAATATAAGCCGAATGCAATAAATGTTACTTTTTACTTAACTCGTTTTTAATACTTAATTTAATAAATATAAATGAAAATAAAAAAAGAAAAAAAGAAATAGTATTTAATAATAGAAATCAAAGAAATATTATATTACTAAGTTGTAACTATTCGGATGCTTAACATATAATTAAGTCAAAATTTTACCATAATAAATCAACGAACACGCCATGGATCGCAATTATAAATTGTGACGTGGTCTACTTCTCGTAATGAGTACATCTAATCAAACTAATTACTTTCGAATGATTGTGAAAAGATCTGAAAAACAAGGAAACCGAATAAGTTCAAAACTAGTCTTGCAGTTTCCGTTAGTATTTATGTACATGTATACAATGATCCGGCTGTTAGTAGAGAGTTTAAATGTACCTGGTTTTGTAATTATCCTTTTTCAATTTGAATCTGAAATTTTAAAGAAAAATATTGATAACTGATTAGAGATAGGCTGTTACCAAGTAACGGGGTTTAATGGCTAGGTTGTTATAGAGAATGTATATACCTACAATATATAAACGCAAATTGCCAGTAGGTATCACAAAGGTTTCAATACTTAAGTAAAACTTGTTTAATTTCGCCGTTGTTATATATCTAAAACAATAATGAACAATTTGGTCTGAATCTGAGACGATAAGTTAATGGAAGTAAACTGTCTCATTCATCTCAATTTTCGGGAAGCATCTGTGGCGGAAGTACTTTTCTTGTGGAATGAAGGAACGAATTTTATTACATTTTTAATAATTTGGAAATTATAAACATGTTATAATTAGCTGTATCAAAAAGTATACGTATTTAAAAACACAAATTTCATTCTTTTTAACAAAAAAATATATATCTGATTTATTTCTTTATGTGATTAATTAGAATCTAGATCTTAAATTCATAACTTTTAATATAAATAAAATATTATCGTAGATAAGAAATTTTTGTTTTTTTATATATAATATAACAAGAGTTATTGACTTCCTATGCTAGGTTTTTTAAAAATTATATCCAATTCAATTTGGGTTGACAAGTCAAAATATTTCTTGCGACCGGGGTTTTTTGTCCTACAAAAATGGAGGCACATTAACTATAACCAATATCTATTTAGCACTTACTTTTTATATTTAAATCGGTCATTCCGGTTGTAATCTCAGATTACTTATGTATATCAATAAAATAAAAGGAATTGCTGACCATAAGGAGTTTTGTAAGGTATGCTATAATGGAAGATAGAAGTTATAAAAGAAAGGGAGAATAAAGAAAGAAAGATAAATCTGTGGTTCGTGCTCCTCTAGGAGTCGAAATCGTTTTATTTAAAAAGTAAATCATTAAATTTAACTCAATTTTAAAAAAAGTTAAACAGTATATACATTTTTGCATTTTATCTAGAATTTTTTTAGTCCTAAACAATGACCTTTTTATCTTAAGGAAATAAAAATCCAAAAAAGAAACCGTAAAGACTAAGTTATAATTTAGATTTTTTTAAAATTCATATTGAATAGACTGATCACTTTCAATATTTTATTTTAGAATTTACGTCACTTAACAAAGTAATTTAATATTATTTATAACATATTACTGGGCGAAAAAGGTTAAAAGTTATTTTATTTGACTCCGAGAAATTGAAAGTTTGAATGTTATTAGGTATAAATATATAAAATTTCAAGTACAGCTTCGAGGTCCGCCCGAAATATTCGCCCTTTGGGGAAGCTTTGAGGGTTGTTAGGGTAGGTGTAGCGAAATCTAAGGGTAATGAGATAATTTTGACTTCAGATTTGTTTTTAGGACATCAAAAATCTTACCTGTAGGTAGGTAGATCAGGTTTCAGATACAGAACTTTTATTTTTTCTTTTTTTTTGTGTAACAACATAACACTAAGCTAAAAAAATGAAATTATTAAAAATATATCAAGACTTCCACGCCTCAATATTTTAAGGGTCCGATAACTTTTATTATATGTGTACATGTGTAAAAATCGCGAAGACTTAAAAATAATAAAGTAAAATTAAAAAATAAGTTACGTTATTTTTCAAAGGGGTCCTTACTTTTAATTTTTGACTATTCGATGCTTATGGAAGTGCATCGATTTGACATAATTTAAAGGTTTCTTTAGTAATAGTTTTATTAACAAGCTTTCTTTTTTTAAATATAAATAAATGTTGGTAGTTGTTTGCTCATTTTAAACTTTATTCAAATTCTTTTTGTCTTCTAGTTTTATTAAACTTAAACATGTTGGTGGGACGTTCAATTAAAGTTGTAGTTGGTTGGTTCCAAAATGATACAAGTTTAATTAGTTTAGCGTTAAATATGGACCTTGCTCACTTTTTACGGTACTGAAGTTTCGAGAACAATCCGATCTTAGTCAGTATAGACTTAAAGTAATACATGATCTTCATTTACAATTATAATTGTTGGTTTTCGTTAAAACTTTTGTTAATTTTATATTTCAACTTACAATCGCTACTTACCTTTAGGAGTATGTATTTATATATGTATGTAAGTAGGAGTATATGTATCTATAATATGTATGTTTACCTTCTTTCTATCTATGTTCTGATGTACACACACCCACACACCGTCTCATATATACTTTCTTTCCAACGTAACTGGTTGCCTGGAAGAGATCGCTCTTAAGCGATGAGGCCGTCAAATTTGTATAATTTTTTTTGTTACCTTTTTTCATTCCATTTGTGTTTGATTAATGTGTACAATAAAGATGATGATGATTATTATTATTATTATTACATACATACGTATTGTTTGTTACAAATATTGTATATAGGTAAAAAAATATATATTATTGAACCTTATTGTTAAAATTTTGTTTTACTTTTTAGTATTTTCTACATAGATATAGAATACATAGCCTTATCAACTAGAAAAATTTTCATAAATTGCTCCGGAATATTATTTTCCATATGGCCATATATTGTTTCTATACTGTCTTGTATTTCACAATCAAGAGAGGAAGAGAAATCTATTTAATATTGCTACTGTTATTTCTCTTTCCCTCAATCTTAGATTTACAGAAAGTCTTAGTGATGGATTTTTTCTTCTACTATTAGTAATTACTATTAAACTAATTAAATATGAGAAGTTTGGCTTCCTGCAGTCCAAAATAAATTGCATTTTATTCAAAAATATATTTCTTAAAACAACATTTTTTTCTGAATTTTGCATCGCAGTTTCAAAGTCAAATAAAAAAAATGAAATTCAAATTGCAAAACTAAAAATCAGTTTACCCGAAAAGATTAAAAGAGATTTAAAACTTCAATTTTAAATTAGAAAATATGACTTGTAGAACCGAAACATTTATCACTAACCTTTCAATGTTTAAAATAAATTATCCTATTAAATTCCTGCTTATATAAACATATATTTTTTGTAATTTGACGGAATATATCAGTGCTTTGACACTGCATATTAAATAAATTTAGTTTACATTGTTCATGGTTTATTATTTTTCTTATACAGACTAAATTTTTTAATATATTTCTGTACATAAAAAGAAGTACTTTCTTTATAATAGAACCAATACATCAAATCTAATGTTTTAGAAATAATCGTATTAGAAAAATATTTCAGATAAAATATCTTCGCGACTTTCACAAAAATGACATAATCGTAGCATTAAACGAAAGGATGCCAATAAAAAACCCTTCCTAGCGTAGGGTAATATTTATTATAATTTCGTAAGACTTCTGGAGAATTTATTATAACCTTATATTATTCAGACATTCTGTCATGGCGTTTAAATAAATATAAATTTTTTAAATATATTATTAGAAAACAATAATAAATGTAACTTATATGCATATTTCTTACTAGTAAACCCCCTGTTAATTCTTAACGGTCTACACGGAAAGAAAGCTCTTAACAGAATTTAAATTAATTACCTTACAAACAAATTGTGGTAATTATAAGAAATTCCATTTAAAAGACATATGTTGTTGTACATTAGGGCTTAAACTACAACATAGGAGTTTTCAATAACATCTTAAACTACAACATATGCCAAAACTGCAAGGAATAAAAGTTACAGATATATAAACCTATAAACCTACTTTTTCATGTGCATATATATTAGATATTAATGACATGACAAAAAACCTAATCAATCACTTTGATACTAAACAATATATTACAAAGTAGCTTTTCTTTTCCTTAAGTGATGGTTTTTAAATTTGATATTTTATGTTTTTCTTTTTATTTGTAATCTATAATGTCATCATTAACTAGCTATGTCTTGTTCATAAATATTTTAAAACATTCTATACTTAAATTTTTAATTATACATAAATTGTCTGAGAACGGAAAATGAATTTATTAATAAGTCTTTCTATAATAACATTTTATGACATGAAATTTTAGGCTTTTAAATGTGGATATATCCTACTTTTGTAAAATAAAATGTTTAATAAGCAACACTGTCTACTATTAAGAAGCATGTGGGAATATGTTAGTTTTATAAAGAATCAATATTTGTCATCGACATAAAAGCCATTAAGTAAATAAATAGCAAAAATTGAAACTTTATAACATTAAAAAATGCTTAAGTTGTTATCACTACAATATCTGTTTATTAAGATACCTTTATGATGCAACCCTTTGGAATTTCCTTCAGGGTTTTTAGTGAAGTAACGTGGATTATCCGAAGCTGCTCTCACGTCCCTTAATAAAGGTACCATTGAAACACATCGACCCTCTCCATTTAATTGAATATTAAAAAAAAACACACACATCTCAATCGTGCCTATAAAATCATATATACAACTTACACGTATGTGTTGTATGTGTGTGGTGTATATCTGCATCTCTATGTGTGTAAATAATATACATATATGGTATTTTTTAATTGTTCTCAGTTTTATTTTTTATTCCATATTTTGTTTTGTGTATTTATTTAAAAATGCCTACACAAAAGGTGTATAGGTTGGGTTAATTTGGGTGGAAAAATATTTATTAAAAATTATCCGCATATTTGTATTTATTATAACATGGTAAATTAGTAAATTCACACAAAATTAAATAAAATAGATGTCTCAAAAATATTTTTATTGCTATGGTGCATACACAATTGAAACGTGTATGTACAAAGGAATCTTTACTCAGTATGTATCAATAGGAAAACTTAGAAATCGCTTCAGTTCTTTCCCCGTTTATATTCCGTTCTCCTTCAGATTTTATCTTACACATATGATAATAAGTGTGCCATAAATAACAGAAATCAATTTCGCCAATACTTTTACAATAGCAATTCCTGATCACAATATTTATATTATTATATAATTTTACCAATATATAGAACGTCATGTCCACTGTTGAACAATAAACTTTGTCATAAATAAACATTATGTTGAAGAAAAATTATTTAATTTATTCTGCTAATCAACAATGTTTCTGTACTCTTAGCTCAGATATATTAGAAATAAGATAAAAAATTCAGTACATATAAAATCTAAACTATTAAGCGAAGGAGAGCATATTTAAATAAATAATATATATTCTTTTATACAAATATATATACTTTGATGTCACTGTTAATCTATATATTTTAATTATATTTATTTTATTCCTTCACATTAACGAAATATAAATAACCGATACTAATACAAAAATGGATAAAATTTGTCCATTCAGATTGTAGAACTAATCTCCGACAATACTAATTCCATTTTGTTTTACAGTATTTATCTGTAGAAGTGTAAAGTATATTATCAATCAGTGCTAGAGGCAACTTTTTATTTTGGTGAATAAATACTTTTAATAATTATATCTATATGCAATGTCAATGTTTGTTTGCAGAAAACGATGCTTATATTATGTTTTCAAGGCAAGTTCGTGGGCGGCGGTGATCACATTTGACCTGTGACCCGCACGCTCGTTTGCCCTCCTTTATCATAAAAAAAATAAAAATAAAATTAAAAGTAAAATCAACTTTATTAGATTTCGCATAGATGCTGGTTTTACTTTACAAATTCTTATAAGAAGAAATAATTAAACCAAAATATTAACGTGACAAAGAATTTTTTGTGTGTTCTAATTGTTGGGTAAATGTGTCATCAAATAGAAATAACTATTAAAATATGAAAGGAAACATAACATACGGCAATGAATTGAGATATTGAGAAAGATGCATTAGTAGGTGGTTATAAATTACAGCGCTTATTACAATTTTGAGGATGAAATATATGACACATGCAACATAACATATCCTTATCAAAATTAACAACCCATCCGTCAGTGAAAACAAATCCTTCAATCAGGCTGAATAGTCTGTTATAACAAGCTCGTTACAATTTGCAAGTTAATAATTTGCAAGTGTCGTGTCACAAGGCTAGTTTAGTTCAGACGTGACATGATAAATCGATTCTTGTTTATTTCATCAAGGTTTACAAATTATTTATATAAAATTTATAAGTTATTAATATTTATAGTTAGTCGGGTTTTGCTCAGACATCAGTAAGAAAATTCAAATATAATAACAAAATTTATATATAGTTTATACACACATAGAACAACAGAATTAGTAAGATTAAACATAAAATATTAATAATAATCTGATCAATTGTTACAAAAGTTACTAACTCAAGCGTAACAGAATTATAATAATGAAGTCATACACATAGGGTTTACTAACTGTCAGGGACAGAGTTCGGGCACCCACCGCAGAAGGAGCACTACTAATCGTCAAAGACAATTTTCGCCGCTCAATCCCTATATGGTGTATTCGACTATCAAGAGATAGTGATCCGTACACCGAGACGCAATCGTTAGAAATGCGTGCCTACTACTCGGAGTGGGCTGCCTTTATTGGTGAATCTCAAGGAAAGAGAAATTTTGTTTTCTCGGAGTACCCGCAACTTGCATTCGGTGTACGTTCCACTGGCGCCTATTTGACCTTGTTTCTTGAAGCCGCATATTAATAGCGTGGCTGCCGACATACCTCTAGTTTATTATCATTTATATTCAAGTTATTACTGTTAAAGAAGTAAAACAAAACTATGGTATTATTTGAAAAGTAAATTTTATATTTTTAACAACGAATTTTAGTAAATTATTTTTAAGAGAATGCATATTTAAATATTGTAAATTTATTTTAATGTCTAGTGACCAAACAAGTAATTTTTTAAAAATATCATAATTTTTTAAAAAGATCAAAGTCATGTGTATTAAGTCAATTATAAATTATGCATGGCAATCTTACTATTTTTTGAACTAGTATTTTCAAGATGTAATGAAAAGAAAATTTGCATTTGCATTATGCATTTGCCGTAATTTTTAATTAAATGTAAACTGCTCATATAATATTAAAAATAGCTTTATAAAACTTAATTAATTATTAATGGACTTACCAAAACTAAAGTAAAAAATAAACTTGAAATATACAATAAGAGTTAAGCGTTAAAGAAAAGACAAATTTTACATTTCATATATATTTAATTTTGAATTTTGAAGGCTCAACTTTTTTGGCTACCACATTCTATCCTGAGCAACATGTTGTTGCTATCAGGTTGTCCTGAACGATCATTTATTCTTAGAAAGCAATTCCTGATAAATTCGAGGTCGCTAAAACTCTATAGGTATAGCAATAACCAACTGACCACAGTTCTAAACTACACTGTAGCTTTGTACCTTCAATTTATATAAATTACTAAAGTATTTATTGTTTAATTTAATTTTAAAAAGCCTCTGAGCCTAAGCCTATTCTAATGTTTTAAATGTCATATGATTAAATAATAATATATTTCGGAGCGAGTATTACGTGACGGTAGCAAAGGAGAGGTCGGTCTGCCCGTTGTCTCATTATTGTCTATAGAATTCATGGTTTGCGAATAATATAAACTATAATTAAAACTACAAAACTGATTTAAATAAACAGATAATATTTTAACTAAACTAATACAATAAGTTAACTATGACTAATTTTCACAATTACACAAATTTTAACAATAATAAAAATTTTTACAATAAATATTTAATTATAACGATTTTATTTATTACATTTTCAGTATTACCCTCCGACATATACTATCAAAATGTAATAACACTTAATTCAAATGCTGCAGTAAAACGTTAAAGAATAATAAATAATTATCATGATATTTTAATAGTAACAGAGTCGTGGTTCAGCAATTCATACTTTGATTCAGTAATTTTCGAGAATATGTACGTACATGAATATTTTTGTAGGCCGAATCGTAACATTTCTTTTGTTTTCAAAAGTGAGAAGGGCAGAGTATCAGCACACTGCCCTTCTCACTCACTCACAGCTGTAGAAAAGTATTACAACGACGAGATGCGTTGGAAAAAAAATCTGCAAATCCCATACACATCTTTAAAATTATTGCATTGATCGGCATTTGAAACGTAAGCTAGTATAGTACTATACCTACCGATGTAGTAGGAACATTGCATGCGAAAATGAGATAACTCCCAATACCTTACTAACACCGCCAACTCGTTTTTACTAGATACTGCAAATTACTTTTACAAGGCAAGCTACTGATACCGATAAACTTTTACCATAAATTCGTTTAGGAGCCTGTAAACTATAAATGTTAAAAAAAAAAACAAATAATTTTATAATATAGAGTAAAAAAGTTGTTTCTAAGAAATTAATCTTTTTGATAGTTGTATCGCATACTTAATAATGATAATTTATTATGCTAATAAGCTTAAGGCTTTCAGGCTTAAACATTTTTGAGGTTCACTAGCTCTTAAATTAAACAAATATTAACTCCAGCTATGTTCGCAGTGCACTAAGTCCATTTCACGATGCATTCTGACGCTCTAACCGTTTGAAAGCGAGGAAAAAAGTAAAAAGTAAACCAATATTTTACCAGATTTGATTGCCGACTCTGTGTCAGTTAATATGAGATATAAATAGCTATAGTTGATTTAGTGCTTATCAAATCGTTTAATGTTATTGTTGCATTAGTCTTATTTGAGCATCTGACTGCATACCATGGCTTCCTTCGAAGTCATTACTTGTGGGCTACCACCCGACATTCATCACTGTATGGGGGTCGGGTTGCCCTCCTCCCCTATATATAGCGAGAGGGATGTCTGCTAACTCTTACGTTATGCTCGTGAACGATTGCTGCTTACGGTGGCTGGTTGTCGTTAGGGCCAAGTTGCAATATTAAATAACTAAAATCATAAGACTCATAAATTAAATTAATTGCGAAGATTTTGATTCAAAGTTTAAAGTAAATAAATAAAAAGAACATATAAATGTTTAGTAACCATATGAATAACTTAAAAAAAATATTTTTTTAATTTTGTAGCCTGGGATCGTTATTAAAATCCAAACTTTTCGAAAAACTCAGTTTTTCCTTCCGATCTGTCTGTCTGTATGTGTGTCTGTGTGTCTGTGTGTCTGTGTGTCTGTGTGTCTGTGTCGAATTTTATTTTTCGAATTTTGAAAAACTAAAGATATACTTGGAATCAGCATCTAAATGTAAGATTCTCTTTTCAAAATTATGTTGATTGTTCAACGGGAAGGTGGTCAGATCGGCCACCGAAGTTACCGCAAATGGAAAAAAAATTTCGAATTTTTAAATTTTTTAAAATTTAAAAATTAATTAATTAATTAATTAATTTAATTATTTTAATTAATTTTATTTTTCTTTTGTTTGTTAATTAATTTGCGAGTTATAATTTACCGATTAGGAGTTTTTCATAGCGGCAAGCTCGATTGCCGCGTTTCAGATGTTTACTTTTATGTTCTAATTTGTAAAAAACCATATACATAACCCTATTATATATATCAGTCGGCCACTAGGAATATGTAAAATAAATGGAATGATAAATTGCTATGTACAATACTTATTGTCTTTTATGTAGTACTTGTATGATACTCATAGTACGATTCACGAGCAAATTGCAATAATGTTGAGCGCTTGTCTGGTGGAAACTCGGTTTTCATTAATTTCTCACTGTCACACCAAGCTTGTATATCTCATAATATGGACTTCTATTAGACACCTGGAAATATGAATATCATACTTAAATCTAATAATCATTTCATTAAATATAATAAATTAGAATTAGAGTATATATAAATACTTTGATTATTATTAAGAAACAAAGAATTTCGTTGAAAATTTACTGTTAATATGGTTTATGATTGTTTTATATATGTAAGTATTACTCATTCATAGATAAAAAAAAGAAGGATTTATTGAATATTTTCATCATAAGCGAAAATATTGTTCTTACCTGTTTGTTCCACAGGACTAAGTAAAGATAACAGAAAGATCGTCTTATAAAATAAAAATAAAATAGTATTAATATAATAATAATAAGATAATAATAAGAGATATCATTAATCATTAAATTTCAGATTATTTGTAGAGTTCAATGTTCTTACTTTTCTACATAAACAAGTAAAACAATTGTGACTTTGTGTTTATTCCGAGAACCACAAACTTGAAAGCTTTTTAAATATTTTTATAAAACCATTATATATTTATAATGTGCTAAAAACTTGAATCAAAGTTATGAAATTTTCACTTCCAAAAAAAAAAAAAAAAACATAAAGAGAACCTTTTATTTTAACTCAGAAATAGATCAAAATTAAAATGAAGACCGTTTATCAAAGCGGTATGGAATCTCAATGGGTTGAAAGACTTTTGGGAATAAAAAGTTTATAGTCAACTTCAAACAAAAGAAATATATACATTTAACAAAGTTCCAAATAAAAAGAGAATAACAAAATTGAAAAAACTGTAATGCAAAATCCTTTTCGTTTTTTAAACCCTAACGAATTATTCAATTTCTGACATGATAATTTGTCACTCATATGAATTTTGATGAGATATTATACATATATATATTTCTGCATAGCAGTACTTTTCTCATTTGCAATTTCCCATTTTCGAGATAAAGGGTAAATTAGCCGTACCAAGCCGCTTTTGCTCGTTGCTAACTTTCCTTCTATCGGTTAATAGTTGGGCATCAACAGTTTTAAACTTTCATAACGTTCCAGTTCGAATTTTCTCTTTTCTCGATTGTGTTTTTTTTGCTTAATATATTTGTACCTACAAATATTTCATTTTTCGTTTACGTTACCAAGTAAATGAAATACTCTAAAGGATCGTGAGATCTAAACATTGTAGATATATTTTATTAGGGATAATCTTTTGAACGGGTAGATTAATCTGACATTCGACATAGATTTTCTTGTTTCACAATATTTATAAAGAATCTTAGAACTAATAATTACAATCTTGCATGTATTTCAAATCAAAATGGTTTCTCTTGGACATAAAAGACAGTTTTTTTTATAAAATAGCAAATATGCAATTTTTAAAAAAATAATATTTAAGATACACAAAGTATAAGTGTGTATAATTTAAATAAAATTTTAATTTACTAATATTATTATTACTTATTATTATATATTGAATTAAAATAAATTATTTTATATTTTCGTTTAAAAATAAAAGTATCTCCGGAGACAACAATCAATCGCTTGCTCCGATTGATTGCTGACTTGAACGACTTGAACGACAAATCAGAGCTTAATACTGAGGTGCAGTAAACTCTGTTACAGATTATGAGATATGTATATTATAGTCATGTTAGCTTTTACAATTTATTCGTTACAAAACCATTAACTAAATAGTATTCGGAATCTGAAATTCAATTAAATAGTTATATTTTTTAGTGTTACATATTATGTATTATTTGTCTATAATAAATGTTAAGTATAAATATATACATATATATAAATTTTAAGTATTATGTTTAACTATAAACATCATATATGGACTAAAATAACTCGTATATCGTATCTAAAATAACTGCTGTAATATTAAAATCTTCAGAAATTCAATAATTCAGAAAGAAAATTTAAATCACTTTTTTGCCAACACGAATCTTCAAAAGAGCGTATATATCTATGAGTCAAATTTAATTAACAATTTTAAATTGGCTATGAAAAATCTGTCAATAAAATATAGAAAAATATAATATAATTAATTAAACTAACGTTACCAAATATCGTCCAATATAAATTTTCAGTGTTATAGTGAAAGTAATTATGATTTTACAAACAAAAATAAAACGAAACATATATATATATATTTTTAAGTAAAAGTTAAACAAATATAATAATTTAACATTGACGAGTTACTTAAAACTAACTGCCTACGCCATATTTCACATTAGCAGCAAATACCCGTGAATATAACATAAAACAGTCAGGGAGGACATATCCGCAAATGATTTATTATGAGAAAGGTCTTAGATTATAAAATATAAAGGATATTGATCTTGTTTTTTTTTGATGAAGCTACAAAAATAATTTGAAAAGTCTTATTTTGTTAGTCAATTGTACAAGACATAAATAAAGTATCAATTAAATAGTCTATTTTGCATACACTTGAGTACTCTGTGGCTAATAAATACGTATTTTTAAAACTACAACTGTTTTCAATATGTATATTAAATACAAAAGTAAAACTTTAATAATGAATAGACATATTTCTGCAAAAAATGAATAGAGTTAATTGGATTGTTTTCGAGGTATTTATCTTGTATTTTTTTCTAAAATGTATATTTTTTAAATTTTAAATAAATGAAAAAAAAATGTTTTAATGTTGTAGCAAAAAAAAATTATTATAAGAAATTTTATTTTTTAAAGAAATAATTGGATTTCAATTTTTTCTATAGAGTCGTTTCGACTAAGAATTTTTTATTCAAAATTATTTAAAATTTTAAAACCGAAAATTTTATTAAATTGATAAATTACATATTTATTGGTTTCTTAATTCAAAACTATTACAAAAAAAATTATGTGTTACTTCTAATTTTCTAAATTTGTTGGTAATTTAAAAATATAATTATGAAAATAAGATTTAAGCATTTATAAGTATTAAGATATATGCATACTTTGCGGGTGGTACAGTTTTTTTTTTATATTAGCCATATCCATACTTAGCATTCCGTTTTATTTAGCTAGCCTTTGATAATGAAAAAGTTACATATGTAAACATAAATAACGGTGGAAAACATATATTTTATTTCAATAAAGCCTACTAAAAATATGTATTGTTTGATTAGCAATGGAGTATCTTTTTTAAAATTGAATGACAACATATTAGAACTGGTAATCAAATAATTGTAGAACAGTTTTATATACCTACTCTACTAACACTAAACAATTGATAAAGGTGTTCAATATTATAACTAAGTTCAAACCTCTTTTCAATTAAAGGCAACATGTCCGTAAGACTATTTCAAAACGTAAAAGAACAATTAATAAACTTTTTTAAATAGTTTTTCCGCAGAGAAAGAACAAAGCTATTTTTATACGAAACGTGTTAAATTTCTCTCTTTGTTTTTACACTTTTTATTAACACGGTTCTGCGTTTAAATGTATTAATAATTCAAATATAAAACACCCCTTTCCATATTATATGATATCTTTACGTTTGAATAAATTTTTGTCGAAGAACATTTATAAAGAAAAAATATCATTACTATATAACCCTTGTATAGGTTTATGTTTATTTTAAACAATTAAAAGTTGAATTTAAAATATATATGGGGGGATTGGTTCACTAGTCCCTGTCGTAAAAAATATTTTTTATCGCTTAAGTCATTTGTAAATTAGATACAAAAACTACCATTATACCAATAAATATCTTTACCATTTGTACCAATTTTGACTTGCTTTTTACCTCAGTTCCTTTTTCGACAATGTGACAGTTTCTATAAGAAACATTAGACATGTCGGTTATTGCTTTTGGGACCCATTTATAATAAAATCTGTTTCATAACTTAGTGCATCTTTCCCTACCGCTATTTAATTTATAGGAAGCGCTTGTCATTCTTTCCGATACATTATCGGTTATCATATATTTACTATCGGATATAAAATATATAAGATTAATTTATAGATATAAGATTAAGATTCGGATAATAGAGTGTAAATCTAATGATTGCACTTACCTTAAATTAGGTAATCCCAAATTTAAATTTAAATTTTTTCGATAAAAACTAAAATGTTAGATTGCTTTTATAATATTAGAAATGAATCTGTGCGTAGGTTACTGAAATGCAAAAGTTGCTATTAGGCTAAAAAGGTTCAGATGACTCATTTTGGTACAATTTTTTTTTTGTATTATTAAACATAATGCTATTAAAACGTGTTGATCATGTACATACTTATAGATTGTTATTTGATTTTCAAACTACACAACTCAGTAGAGAAAAAAATAATTTATAGCTGGGTTTTTTACAAACGTAAACGGAAATATACGTATAACGGAAACAAATAACACCCTGACTCGATACCATGAAGATTAGAATTATTTCAAAAATAATTCTAATCTCAATTACCAGTGTAATAACTTTTCATAAAAAAAAAACCACTTTATAGCATAATGTATAATTTTTGTCATTAGAAACAATATTATAATTTATTGTAAAATACCATTACCCATAGACCTTAGCTGTTCTTCAAATAAAAATCACCTTAAACTAGTTTTAATCGTATTGTAAAATAAGAATTTAAAACTATGTAGAATAGTCAGTCAGTCAGCTGTCAGTGACAGCTTTAGTAATATCAGTATATCTTAGGCTATAACCCTCACTTAATATTTCATATTAGTGTTGTGTACATCTATATTAATAAAGAAATAATAGTTTTAATTAATTGGAAATACAAAAAAAAAAAAAAGTATTGTTGAAATTAATGATGATAATAATACAAACAGTGAAAACAAATTGGAAAATTTATTGAAAATTATATAAATACGAATACAATGTAAAAATAATCTCTCTATCCTATTAAAAAGTTCACGAAACCAAAATATGTTTTAACTAACAAATAATACATATAATATTTATACTCTGAGTGCCGATAAATGTGAAAATCAGGTTTCAATTCAATAAGTATCAATGAGTATCAATGCAATTTTTAATTTTTAATATGACAATTAGTTTGAAATTTCATAATACAGTTCTTTCACTTCTATCGGCCGTCCACAAGACTCAATTCGTTGTTTATATGTTTAAATGATAAATATAATCGTTACTTTAAAAAATATTTCTTAATATTATTAATATATATCATAAATCAATAAGTTTCATGTAAATAATCACTATGAATCTGGTAAACCTGATGTTATATATAAATTAACACACTAGTTTTACTGCACAGTTACAAGGCCCCGAGGGCAGATGTATGATCGCGGTCAGTTAACTCCAGATTAAACTTGTTAATCTCGTAGAACTGAACGATGTATATTCAAATACAATATACAACTCTCTCGCTAGTAAATATGTATTTTTAATAATAATGGTTTTAACTAACTCAGAATGTAAATGTTCGAATCCTTATTTCCTTCTCTCTCTGTATCTATGTATCCGTTTTCACATATCTGTCTCCTTCGAGTTTTTTCTTTTTCTGAAAATATTAGATTTTATTACCCTTTTTATTTTACAACACTTATTTTGTAAAAAGTTTAAGAGGAGTGTTAAAAAAACTGCATATTTTGTGTTATACTGCTTTGTCGTACTTGGAAAAGTGTGAAGTTGTGAACAGTCGGATTTGTTTATTCTCACATAACGAATACACTTATACCGGTTTAAACATGTATTGTGATCATGAGTAATTATATAAACGTTGTGATATTTGTAAGTAAACCTAACCACGTTTTAATTTTGAGATAAATATTTTACAGTGTGGAATGTTGATTTCTTGAACTTAAAAATGTATAAAAATATATTTGGCGTTAAGAGACAAGTACTTAATATTTTTTATAATAAAAACCTAAACCAAAATTGATCATAAGTTATTATTTTTTTTTTAGAAACTATTTTTAATGAAGAACATTAATAAAATAAAATTAACAGAATAATAAAATAGAAATATTAGTTTTTTTTGCGAAGTTTGGTCAGTTTATATTTTACTTAATCTTTTTTTTTATAACAACATCAGCCATATTAAATAACTACCAACATTAAAGTGATTAACAGAACTTTGTTTCCCTTTACAGCACGATCTTACGAGCCACACGAGACAGAACCTCCAAACTAACCACATTAATTGACAATATGGTACTCATTTATTCAACCCCAATCTAGAGATGCTCTAAGGAATAGAATTCCAGTTTTATCGATCTGCTCTCTTGTTATCGTTTAGTGTAAAAAATTAAATCATAAAATATATTTTTTAACTAGCAAAAAAACAAATGTGAGACTAAGGATTCTCTTTCTTGTTTATTTCTATTAATAAACAGTAAAGAGAACATATTTCGTTACATAGGTTACATCTTATGTGCTATATCTCGATTGAAACTCTCGATATTAACTCTCGTGGAGACTTCACTACAAAATTGTTTATTGGTGCTTTCTAAGTCAAATGTACATATTTAAAATTCTTTAAAAACATTAGTAGTGATGTGTTTCCGATTATTTCAATATCGCCAATGTATAAATCATTGGAAACAGAAATGGAATAAATCATATACAAAGTAACAATATTTCAGGACTAAATAGGGTTTTATATTATTTTTTTAGTTTTCCATCGGGTAATATAGTTCATTGTCAAGGTATTAACTACAAGCTGCTTCTTGAATGGCTATGTTGTAAGAAGAATATCAATAGTTGCGGAAGTTCTTCTGTTCTTCTTTTCTGTTTTTGCATTAAAAGGCGGATATAGCCAAGACTAGTCTGCGGTCTTTTGCTCACGAGATCAAGGTCTTAACAAAATTAGGCCCCGGATTTATAGAAAATACGCATCCTAAATTGGTTTGTTTGACTCCGATGGCGCTGTTATTGTAGATCCTATAATTTTTTTATATTGCGTAAACTTTTGCATTCTCAGGAGGTAAGCGATTTAAAATTTTATTAATATAATAAAATAGATATAGACTGTGCTAACTATATATATCTAGTCTTACCTATCGAGACAAAAATCGCAGTTATATGCTCATATTCAATAGACACTAATTTAAAACATGAAAATTAGAAAGGAAATCCGTTCTCGACCTTCACCTTAATAATTTTTTCATACTTTTTTTCTTACCTAATTAATTAATGATTAATTAATGATTTATTAAATATGTTCCTCCTAAATCATAATATTTTTATTTAAAATATAATACAATCATCGTTTTAGAATAGTCATTTTACAACATCAATTGAACTCAAGGTAACCTACACCGTTTTATAAGTATGGTTCACAAATTTAAATAAAAATTTCAAAGTTATAAAGCCTTCATTAAACTTTTAACAGTTCTGGTAAAATAATTACTACAGTGCAGTTTTATTGGTTTTAAACAATATAATTATTTTTAGTAATTTGATTATTTCTATATTAAAATTAATTTAAAAGTTAAGAAACTGAATTTACAGATGTACACATCTTGTCTACCCGTTAACATGATTACTGCAAAGCATTCGAAACGTCGGGTTAAAATTAAAATGTAACCAAATTATACGCGAGTTTAATCCGGTAAAAATAGTTTAATTTTAAATAAATTAAAAATTCTGTACTTTATTAACCTGATATACGAGCATCGGAGACATTTCTGCTTTGTCGTTATATTAGTTCATATTGAGTTTCTCAGAGTTTCAGAGGCAGATGTGAAAATCAAAATGGTGGTATAAATATTGACGCTCAAAGAACCGGTGGTAAAGCGAGCGAACGGTTTAAACGTTAAGTGCTCTCCAATAAAGAAATGGTACTTCGATCCGTACCAGTGCAGTCAAATTGAAATATTTAATAAGGTATTTTTATTACCACATAAAGAAAAGTTATTTCAAAGGATCAAAAGCAATATCGTATGATTTTGTTACGTCTTTTATGTCATGTCTTATCCTAAGCACTACAATTTAGCCATCAATATACCGCTTATGTTGAAATCAAAACGCAACACACACACACACACGCACACATTTCTAAATTAACAATTCACATCCGTCATTATTTTTAATATCGCGTACATAATAACTACGATTATATTAAGACATTTAAGTTTTCATAAGATTTATTAATAATAATACTGAAAGTTATATATTTTGTTTGAACAAAGACCTCTGTGTATATTAAAAAAAAATTGTTTTTTCTTTTGCCTGTCATAGTTCATTTATTTGATAGTTATATATAACCTATATTATCTGTAAAATATTATATAGCTTAAAAAGAAGTACTAGAAAGTACCTTTCACAAATATACGTCATGTGAATAATGCAATTTTATTTCCGGGTCCGATTAGTCGTTCTGAGCTAATATTTTCCGAACGTTGAAAGCCCTTCTGCAATTCATGCGGACGAAAACATACAGTTCACTAAAGTTAAATATTTTATTATATCGCTAAAACTCTCGTAGCTACTAAATCGAAAAAATTACGGATATTACTTGTATTTTTCAGTTAAAACATGAACAAAGATGAATAAATGGAAAAAAAAGGTATTTAAATACTCTTACAGATTCAAACCCATTCTTCTTCTTTGTGCTTAATTCTTTATGACCATATTGATATGTAATCAACCATTGAACATTTTGATACTTAAGAATAAAAGGTCTTATCAACGCTTAAAACTAAATTAAAATAGATATTATTTTTACAATTATATTAAAAGAAGCTAGTTATTCGTGCACCTAACCCCTCAGTGTTAGATTAAGTGCAGATGCAGCATAATGCTGTGTTAGCATTTAAGATATCAAGGGACGATATTACATCCGTTGCCATAGTCATAAGTTCAGCATTAAGATTTCTTTTGTATTAGAAAAAAGCCTCCAAATCGGCAGCATGAAGTTTAATTTAATTTTATAATAAATTTAAATAGTTTTTAAATTCACATTAGGACGAACCTAAATCAAGAATATCTTTTCTTTAAAAATCATATAATACTAATGTTATTATTTGTTATTTGTTTTTGCGAAAAATGAAAAGGATTGTTTTAAAATTAATAGCATAAACGTTTAAACAATTTGATTTTCAAAACGTATGTTACTGAATGCAGTAATAATGATAACGAATCGTTATTTAATAAACTTAACCATAATTCACTTTCTTATTCTTAAAAAAATGAACAATAAAATAGGTATCTAAATTAGAAAACCCTCAAAAATATCTCTCAGGCTCACCCCTTAACCAATACAAGATCAAAAAGCATATCATTTAAAAAAGTAATACACAAATCAATATGGAAGATATTTTGTTACAAGCTCACTGTTTCCAATTCGTGATAAAAGCATTCTTAAATGTACCTTCTATCATATTCTTTTGAAGTGTTCAAATATTTCATCATAAATTTTTTCGTACAAAGTCCCAAATTTGGCCTAAGAATCTGAAATAATCTCAAAAATCTGCCCGAAGAATGCAAAGATAACAATCTGGCAAGCCATTAACTAATTTAAAGACGTTCTAACACGTTCATTAGGTATAAGAGAAATGGCAATTAGATCTTGCGCCTTTTTGCCATAGCAAAGAACCAATAAATGGGAAGAAAATTTTCACAGTGCTATTTTATTTCATTTATCGTCAGCATTGACTGAAGTTAATATTACAAATAGGAAATAGCAACCCTTTTTAGTTGTATATTGCTAGTAATATTGGAATTTTATTATACTACACTGAATCAATTCACTTTATATTTGATCAAAGTTTCCTCGTTTCCAGACAGAACAATGCAAAAATTCTCTTTGATTTACATTTTAAAATCTGAACATGTATTTTACATATATAATATAATATATATTATTTTATAAAAGAACATTTAAGACAAATATTAAAACTTCATTGAGACCGAAGCGTACTTTATAATTTGCAGTAGAATGTAGAACATAACATATTTTAGGGCTAAATATAAAGTGAAACAGTTCCATAGAAAAAAATACGCTATAAAATTAGACATCAGTTTTAACCCTTCCCTGTAAAAGTAGTATAAATTTTGTTGTTAAAATTTATATAGAACTTTAAAAATATATATTATTTCACACACAATTTGGGGAGCTCATTGGTAAAATCTAATTTGTTAATGTAATTGTTCCCACGAATGAAATATATAATGAAATTGTTATAGAAAAATATTAACATTTAAAATACAAATATGTATACTAAAAAAATAAAAATAAAAACATTTTTCATTTAATATTAAATTAGGGTTTGTTAAGTAAATATAAAAAAGATGCATACATTGCCATGAATATTCAACTAAGGAAAAATATTATAAAATTTAAAATGAGAACCCTAAAACAAACAACAAAGAAAGTTTCATAGCGTAACTATGACACAAAATAAAGACTTGAAATAGTATTACGCTGCCACGTTATATCATGAATTTAAAACTCAATTTTGAATAGTTAATTTTAGCTGAGAGGATCTAAAAAATTTTGAACAATTTTAAGCTTATTTACTTTCATAGTTATAATTATAATTAAATCCATGACAGTGGATTATATTATATTTTGTAAACTAATTTGATTTCCTTTACAATACAAACTTATGAATTGTTTATAACAAAATAATCCTGTTAATTTTTGTTTATGTATATGAGATCCCTGGTATTTGAAAAGAAAAAAAGATATACTCACACAACATTGTACAACATTTAATTCGTTCGATTATAAATTATTTATTATATTTGTAGAGAATTGTTAATGAATACTATTACACATCTGTTAATTTTGTAGCTACTCTCGGATTTCATTATTTTAAAAACCTTTTTACAGTAATTACATGGTCCTTTGAAATCCGATCATCACATGTGAGATAATGATTTTGCAACCTTTTATGTTAAACTAAACATAATGTCAGTTAAAAAAATATTTTCAAACAGGATATTAATATTTCTGATCTATGATAATTAAAGAGTACTATATCTTTAATTATACAAATCGATATATCCAGTTCATACTTTTCTTACATAAAATATGGAAAATAAAGAGAAAAATAGATAATCAAGTATTTTCTTGGTTCCATTATTTTGGTTTATAAAACATATAAATTATGATAAATTATGATTGTATTGTATGTATATATCATTATGCTTTATATGTATATAGCATTAATTATTACTATTGAAATTAAAAGAACTTATTTTTAACATTACTTTGCACTAAAACGATTAAATATATTGAGTGTACAAAAGCTATAAAAATTAATGCAATGGAAGATTCTACTTCGTAACATCATTCAATTTAATATGATAAGGAAGGAAGTCGTTTAAAACAAAATTCATAAGTGACATCAAACGCCTATTTTTTTTTTCCAAACAGTAAACACAGGGCAGAAGTGTAAAATCATAAAAAATACCCAAAAAAAGAGATAAATATAGAGTAATAGGAGTATTAAGGTAATTGTTAGGTTTATTATTTTGACCAAGTTGGATGATTATTTTATATTTTGAATTCTAATTTTACATTACATATATGTCGCGTCATGGGTAGCCAAGCGTGACATCACATGATTTTCTTCTTCGATGTTCATAAATAATTTTAGTTTTAGGGTAGGTAGTAATAAAACACACTTTCACAATATTACAGCGGTTACAGAGAAGTTCTCGAAAAACGTACTATCACCACCAAATGCAGAAATTAACTGCCTCTAATCGGTACGAACGTTCGAGATCATCTCCAAGCAAACTAGTTTTAACCAATCAAAATTACCGCTTCCATTTTATTTATTCAATTTTATTTTAACAGTCAAATCACACACTAACTGGCCAAATTAGATACTAATTAGATATCAAATGACATTTATGGTTTGATTGAAATAGCCACATCAGCACCATATATTTCCAATATATATTACAGAAATTATACCTTAAAGATATAAGTCGTTTGTGATTTTATGTTTTGAATAACTGAATAAAACATCCAACTTTAATAATAATACCAACTCCAAGTAACGTCTTTGTTTCATTATCGATCACAGTTTGCATCTTATCGATTTTCAAACCCCAATCTCAAAAAAAAGTTCATAAATATATAGCGAAATCATAAAATAGTTTAATAATTTCAACGAATGCATTGCACGTCATCTCTTAATTGGCTGCAGGTAACATCGTTTGCTCAACGTGTGTGTCGACTGTGATTGTCGCTTGTCATAGCCTAATAAATAGGAAGATCGATACTATAATTAGATGAAAAATAAGCGTACATATCATTTTATTTATATTACACATATATTGTAATATACAAACATTAGAAGGAACTTAATTTAGTAGTTTATCATTGCATAATGCCACAATATTTTTGAATAAAATAATATTTTAAAGCAATGTGTGTAGTCGTATCGTGATTACTACATTCGTTCCTTGATGAATAGTAAGCTTTTAAATAATGATAAAACCATCGTAAAAAAAAAACTAATTTTAATGGGAAACTATAAATCTGATTGAGGTATCTCATTATATAAACTCCCTATTCTCTTAGTTTATCAATTTGTTTGTCTGTGGTGTTGCGTCACCAAAACTCAACGAAACATCGTCGAGACACGTGAAATACGTCAATCGTAAGCTCTTGGTAGAGAAGATGAATGATAACAATTTGGACCTTCTCCGGTAACCGGAAGTGCGTCCTTTGGACCTCCAAAGGTTGCCGAGTATAAAAAAAAATATGAACGTATCTGATAAAACCGAAGGAGAGGACTTGAAATATATTCATCCCTTGCTAACCAGACGTGGGTCTTTTAGACCTCCAAGATTACCGAATAAAATTTTAATAAAACTGTTGCATACAAGAATCCATATACTACGGTACATTAAACATCTTGCCGAATTAACTAAAAATACATCACTATCTATAGTATTGTTCACTTTTTATAATCGGCCAGCAAAACTAGTAGATCATAAAATTTTACATGTACAAATTTGCTGGCTGAAATATTGCAGTATATTCCAGTATGTTTATATGAACTAATTACTTTTATAGAACCTGTGGACGTTTAAGCGAGTGAAATGTTCATTAAGCGTAAGTGGTCTTAAAACATAAAAATGAGCTTGTTATATTCTTCATTAAGGACATGCATTTTTAATAAATCAATAGCACTATAATCCAGACTATAAAATAAGGCAATGAGTCGACTTTGATAAACTTAATTGAAGATAACCGTTAAATAAATGCAATTTCTTAAGTTATGACGAACCTGGAACTACTAAGTCTGGTGAACCTGATTAGGTGAAACTAGATCTAGTTTTAGTAAAATATTATCTAGTGGTATCAACATGAAAACGTGAAATTTACCAGAATCAAGATTTGAATCAAGTCACGTACGCCGTTGAAAAGGAGAGTTTATGAGGTTTTCTAGATCCACGTTTTATAATATACAATGGGTGTTGGGTTTTCACCATCTTTTTTACACCTGCCTCTTTTAAAACCCCTCCGCCGACATATGTATGTATGTGTATCTTATCAATATAGATAAAAAAACATTTTTGAAGTACATGTATATTTATTCACACGTTTTCATTTTTAAGTTAAGGCTTTTTGTAACTGCTTAGAAAATTTAAATAACATCTCTTCCCTTTTCTTGATAAATAAATTAAATAATCTACTGGATTCTGTGCGAAAAACATGTAATATATTGCATAGTGAGGTCACATTCATGTTTAATAAATAAAACTAATTTCTTACTACCTATACAAATCACACAAAAAAAAATAAAAAAATAAAATAATGCTTTTGTCCCAGGACAATATATTTCACTCATTAATTTTTTTGGATATTCATTAAAAAGAAAAGGAAATCTTTTTTAATTATCACTGTTATGCTTATGAAAGTGTATTATTCTGTACTCGTGATATTAAACTTTTCATTGTTAAAAAATCGTAGACATTTAATAAACTTTATGTGTTCATAACTATTATTTAAAATTATCTGTTCATGTCAATTCATAATTTTTTTTAACCTGTGTATTAATCATAAATGTATCAAATATAGTTCAAAACATACAGGTCAACAAATGACTGAGTAGTCTCAAATTATATTGTTTCTTCACAATTATTTATAGACATTATAAAATACATATTTTTTTCTCATAAGAAAATACTTCAAACACAACAGTGTAACCTATCCTCTCAGACTTAAATAATTCATTTAGTTTATATATGTATATACAGTAGTATTTTCTAAGATTTACAAAATTAAGACAATTTTTTTTAAAAACCAATTTAAGTAACTGTACTAAATATGTATATGTACTGTATATGGGAATATACTATTTTTATTACATTTTTAATTATCAAAAACCTTTGTTTAGATAAACAACCATCTTTGAAATAAAACTATTTTTTTTCAGATTAATCTCGCGTATCATTTTGGTTACATTTTTATGTTAACCCGACGTTTTGAATGCTTTGCAGCAATCGTGTACACGGGTAGACGAGATGTAAGTGTCTGTCAGTGAGTCAGTTAATTAGTCATCTACCTCCAACGGTTCCTTAGTTTGTGGTGTTCCAGATGTAAACACAAAGAACTAACGGTATCAAACCTAACCTTTTTTTTATACGTCTATTACTTACTTAAATCTGAGTACATCTCATTGTAAAAGTCTATATTAAAGTTAACAATATTGTGTACAATATAATTAATACAAAGCACGCAACTTTCTTGTTTCACAAAATAAATTATTCCAGAGTGTAATGGCTGCTGTCGAGTATTTGTACAGGCTTTCGCTTGTCATCACTTACAGCCCTTTCTCCGTCTTATTTTATTAATTAATCTGCACATAATTGCGACTGAATGCCTAACAAGGTTATTAGTCTAAAATAGAATAAAGTATTTTTATTAACGACACAAGTTAAAAACGTTAATGACATGGGTCTTAAATATAGTATTTATTACCATTATTTTGATGATATATATGCAGAATAAGAGTGAAACTTTGTTTGTGTTTGCCTAAAGACTGACTGATATATTCAAATTAAACAGTAAATTTTAAATTATAATTGTATTTAAATTGTAATTGTATTTATTAAAATACAATTACAATTTAAAAAGACTGTTTAATTTTACTTTACAGTTATATAACTTATACATTAGTGTTATACTAATGTATAAGTTATATAACTGTAAAGATTCATCTTAATCCGTTCAATGATTTTTGCGAAAAAGAGTAATAAGCATACTTAAGACTACATCCTCAAAAACTATCGCATTTATAATACTAGCAGGAATTAGAAGACTCGTGAAGGACAATTATCAGTGCAATAAAATATTGCTTAGATTTATTAATAAATAAAACTTTATTATAATAATTGAAATTTATAATAAATTTATTAATTTGTTTTCTGCAACATAATGAAGAAATTTCTTTTTATTAAATTTTTAATGGACATTATCATTAAATATAGAAGTTACTTTAAGATCCGTTTGTTATTTCTTGTGTTGAATACTTTATGGCATCGAGATATCTTGCTTGTCTTAAGTCTTACTATTAATTGGGAACTGACCCTTGAAAGGCTCTCGGAATCCGTCTTCTCGCCAACATTCTCTTGGCAGACCACAATCTAAGTCCGCAAAATGGCGTAGCGCTAAGAATAGAAATAACTGGATTTAGCAAAATTATCTGAGAAACATTTAAAGTTACAATTAAAACAGTGTTGTTTCTATTTTATTTTGTGAAGATATTAAAGATTTATAAAATTTATAATTAAGTACAAGTGCCTAAAAGGTAACTTGTGCAAAGTCAATTATGCTATAAATAATATTTTTGATTATAGTTTGAACATTTGTATTTTATTTTAAAAATAAACATGAAAATGTAAATCTCTTTAGGTTATCGAATATAGTCTTGTTTTCGATTTAATATAAGACTGTTAAAACAGTTAAATTGCACCAATTATTCCAAAAATAAAAATATTATAGTCGTTTATTATAATTTCTTGCCTCGAATGTGTTTAAAAAATAAAAATATTATAAAAAAAGTAAAATATTATAAAATCTATAAAATGTAACATTTCCTGTTCTTTAATTGTCAGCTCTTTTAAATCAAATATTTCTTCCTAAAATTTTAACTCTTTTAAGGGCCAAAACATATCTTTTAATTATTATCAATTTGATGCCATATACGGTAATATATTAGGGGTTTAATTTATTACCCCCAAATGAGTTACATTAAAATACGTAATGAGGAATGTAAATTTCAGACATTACAAACTCTTCAATCCCTAGTGATTACTTGGCGAGAATTTTAAACATTAAAATAATAATTAGGGAAAAAAAGGATTTATAAAAGAACGACATGAGGCAAATTTAACAAATAAACCATGGGATAGAAATAAAATATTTTAAGTTTATATTATATATTTTAAAACAATATTAGCTCTTACATTGTTGAGTCGGAATTATACAAAACCAATGTAACAAAGGTCAAAATAAATACTAAATAGTAAAAAAAAAAACTAATAAAAAAAAATTGTATTATTTTAATATTGACTCGATATCTCAAATGCATATTACATTTAGGAGCAATTCTGTATTATTAAAAAATATATAAGTTCCTTGTCGCAGCTTTTGCTTACAATAATTTAAAATGAGGTGTAAATAAGACAGAAGACTGAATAAACTTTAGTCCTATTATTAGTAATATTTAGATATCACTGAATTAATTATAAGTTAACTTTTTGCGATATCATGGAGACATGTAATGTTATTTAATAATTTTTTAATCTATTCATATTATTAATTATTTAACATCTCATCATAAACGAACGGAAGAAAACGTTAGTGAATTGAAATAGGGTGTAAGATATCAAGCAGAAATTTTATCAGGTCTTATTATAATTTTATGAAATTTTGCATTTTAATATTTGTATTTTTTTTAGCACATGTTTCGTAGTGTACAAAAATTTCTGTACTAAGATGTTATGTTCACAAATCAATTCCTAATGATTAATCTCAAAAAAAAAATAATTTTCACAAATAACCGACCTTTTGGATTTAAATATTTCATTAAATATTTCATTAAATTTTTTAGTGTTTTTTAATCGCTGCATCCAACTTTAATATTAAATCTTGTTTATCGATATCCTATATTTTCCTTAGAAAATGAAAGATTATCTTATGTGAACATTTGCTTAAGTCAGTAGCGCGCCAGTATTGTTAAAGATTAGAACACATTATGTAAATAAGTTGTTTATATTTGCTACAATATTTCATTAGTATTATTTTATATCTCGTTAGTATAATGTTATAAACGTGAAGGTTTTTTAAAGGCTTCTTATCTAAAACCACTTAATCGGTAAATACTACACTACTCTGGGTAAGTTTAGATCTTGTTTATCAAATTTAGGAATAGTTGTGTAGCGAGACGTGCTTGGTCAACTGCATTATTGCACTTAGTCTCCATCTGACCGTCTTGAACTCGGCTAAATATTTCGTTGTTGTAAACAGCTTTAATGTATCTTTGCAATTATTTAAATAGATTAACAGTGATTGAAACATTGTGTATGCTTTTTATTTTAATAAATTTTTACAAAAAACAAATCCCAGTGAAGACTATAAATTCATATCCATGTAATGGGTGGAAGTAAAAAAAAAAATAATATATTAATAAAGTTACGAATTATTATTAACATCATGTCGGGCTAAAAATATATTTGCAATTTTTAATTATTTTATAATTCTAGATATTTCAAATGTTATAAGACTGCAATAAATATGGATGAGGTTGTACAGCACAAACCTCCGGCAACACACTAAAGTGTATCCAGAAATAACCCCAACGGCTCTTTCTTTACTTTCAAATATACAAAGACATATACAAAAAGTGTATCGCATTGTAAATATTATGATATATTAAAAAAATAATACGATGAAATGAAAACATGGTAAGTTATACAAATTCCTTAAGCATTTTATTTAAAATTGTGTCATTAAATTCCTTGCAACAAAACTGATCATTTACTATAAAACTACTAGCTGGTTAGTTTATATTGAAAACTATGAAAACTTTGTACAAACTACTAGCGCAACATTAAATACCAGACTTACCGTAATGTGTAAAACTTTGAAAAACGTTTATATAAAGTGTATAAAAGTCTTAAGATAACATTAGTATAACAAAGTTTAAATACCTTTTAGTAGATACAAACTTTATTAAAGCATGTAAGTTTCTGTAATAAAGTAGAATATTAATAAACGTAAAATATATATAAAATATCAAATAATTAAATAAATTATTTAAAAATTAAATTCTATTTTAAAACAGTTTTTAAATAACAATTGTTTAATTTTTAAAACTAAAATTAAAATAATTAATAAATGTTCAGAACAATTTCAAAAAGTATTGAGAACTTTGTTATTATCTTCCTCATAACATGGGCTGTTAAATACAAAAAATACTTTTTTTTATTTTATTGATAATTTTAAAGATTGATTCGTTTAATCATAGTCTTTATTAAATTAATATAGATCTGAAGACAGGATATATACTTGATACAAGCTCGAATTACTATGTAAAATGTCGTGTTTCTTGTAATATGTACAATATATGCAAAATACTATGTATAGGGTGTATCGAGTAATTGATTAAGTTGTTTAAAGGATATACAAACATTGTGAAGAACTGTTCTTTAAGATTGAATTTTTATATTTGAATCGCGAACTGACAAAAATATATATTTTGTTAATATAATTGATGCTTAAAATGGGTTATTATATATTGAGTCCAAAATTAAAATAATTCATATTGTATTAGAACATTAGCACAAAACCAAATGTTGAAAATAAATAATTACATATTTTTTCCTATTTTTAAATATACAATTCTTTTACAAAAATAAGTTAAATTTAATTTATATATTCGTAAGACTATTAATGAAATACAAAAAATGTATATGAGTGAGTTGAGCAGCACTAAAATCTTGTCTGATCGTATCGTATTTTAATTTTTAATTGCTAATTTTATTTTATTGTTGTGAATTTTATAATTTTGAAGTTATTGTATAATTTTTTTGTTGTTTTTATTGTAATAAGCATGTTTCTTTTTCAACCATTGTTGTTGTAGTTTCAGTTACTTATAAGTTAATGCCTTAGTGTACGTTTATCTTTTTATCTTCAATTCTTTGCATGTCTTGGCATCTTGTAAGTAAGACAACACTTAATATCTAATTTATACATTTTTTAACCTTTAATATTTGTAATTTTATTTTTGTGTTATTTTGTTGGTTGTCCTGAATAAATAAATAAATAAACACTATATAGTTATGTTAATTATTTTGATCTTAAATGTAATTAAATCCGAAACAGCTTGCTTATCCATAACATTTATTACTTGCATTAGGTTAAAATTTACGTAAATAAAAATAAATAAGTCTAATGAAGTGTCACAAACTTTAATTTATTATTAACGATATTATTAGCGATATTTTCTGGAAATATTAATGGTCCTATAGCTACAGTTCATCTTTCACTTTATATTAAGATATTTACTTAAGGTTTCAATAAAACTATTTTTCGGATATAACTCGCGTTTATTGTTACATTTTTATACGGAGACACCATCATCTCGTCTTACCGCGAACACGTTTGCTGCAAAGCATTCAAAACGTCGGGTTATATATATTTCAATAAAATAGTTTTATTGAAATGTGTAGTACTCGTGTAAATCTTAGAAAACATTACTAAAGGTTTACTACTGATAAAAACTTTTTTCATAATAAAAACAATTTTGTTATTTGTATATTTCATGCCTTTCTAAAATGTCTAGACAGGGAAAATGTAAGCTGTAGACATTATTGTAATATATTCTGACATTAAGATGTATTGAGTATTATAATCCTTCGCAAAATAATAAATTTTTGTGTTATCCTCCACATCCAGTATGTTGTCGGCAATGTACGGCGATATTAAATTATAATATCTTTACATATCTTTCAATGTTTATAAATAAAAATACCACACGCTATTCCATTTGTAATCAAAAAATTAACACTATAGTTAAAACTGAAATAGTAATTAGAAAATTATTTACTTTTAGCTTTATTACTTAATTATTATACAATTAAAATTGAATTCTTTTAAACTTGACTTATGTAGAGATTTAAATTTAAAAGTTTTTATTGTATTAAAAAACCTAATTTATAGTATTTATATTTTTAAATTTTGTAAATTTTAAACAATATCATATACGTCTACTTGAAAATTATAATAACTAAAAAATATATGTAATAATGAAAGGACATATACTAATAATTTGTTAAGGTTATTTCTATTTATTTATATAATTGATATTTATACTTTTCCAGAACGCAGTACTAGGTATGACGACATCAACAATCAGAAGGTTTACATAAAACACACACACCAAAAACAAAGAACTGGGCACAGGACACAGTTTTAAGAACCTTAAAAAATCATTATAATTAACAAAGTACTATTTCAAAGTCCAGAGTGTTCAATAATTTTTTTATGTATAACGAATTTATTAATGTCTTAATAGTAAATTACTTATTTACTTAATATTCTTAAAGTAGTTATGATATAATTTTAAAAAGTATTCTAGATTTTTTATAATTTATTCACCTAACAGCAATTTTTTTTATTTATTCTTTATTCTACACCAATAAAAAGTAGAAATTAAAAAAAAATGGAACAAATAAGATAAACATAGTACAATTGGTGGCCTTATCGCCTTAGGCGATTTCTTCCAGGCAACCATACAATACAGAATAATTCTATTTGATGGAAGGTGGTGTAAAGTTATAAATTAGCAATAGACATATATGTAAATAATTACACCTTAATATGTATACATATAAACAATAAATTAAAAATTAAAAAATAGTAGCTATAAGCTATAATCTCAGAGAAGGAGTATGTATAAATGTATATTTTAGCTGAAATACTAACTATACCTGGCTTGTTCTCTGGACGCTTTCATTTTTAAGGTTGTCATATGGGATTGCTTTAAAACTTAACCGTGGCACTCTGTCAAAACCACCATGATGAGAATACCCCGCAACGCAGGTATCTCACATGAGTCAGAGGCAACATAAAACGCAAATGTCTCATCGGAGCTCATTATAGAATGAGACCGGAATCACCTCCTACCTAGACTAGACAAGGATGTCCCGAAAGTCGAGCCGAATCCAGACGGCCAAGGTACACTGTACCCGACACAACCAATAGAACGCTTGGGATCTATTATCTCTCAACATATTTTCCTTCCCTAAAGATTTCCTTAATTTTAAGGACTAACCTATTTGTTGATTATAAAATTGTTGCCAAACAAGAGCGCAATAGCATAATTTTTATCACTAGAATATTTAGGTGGATAGGGGTGACGGTGAAAAACCCGTGACGGGGTACCCGTAACGGGTTTTTCAAACGGAAAAAAAAAAAAAAAAAAAACAAAAAAAAGGTGGATAGGATCGTACTTTATTTGATGTATGTTTTGTTTAATCAATGATTTATAATAGACACGGTAGTTAAAAAGTATTAAAAATTTAAATAATACATCTGTGAGCTAAGTACACAAATTTTACAAAAAATTCGACCATAAAACAAACTTAAACATTAAACGGCTTAACTGCTTGTAATTTTGTACACGTCTTTAAATCCTGCACTAACAAGTTAGAACAAGTTTGTTCATTAGCTGTCGGAAATAAGTCGCAAACTTTCGCTAACTTAATTATATCGTCAAGTCAGGAATTAGTGCGTTATACGCGAATCACTGAGGAGTTTTAGCTATTTGCATATCTAGTCATATTTTTATACACCTATAGTTTTATAAAATAATTAAAATGAAAAAGTTTCTATCTTCGCTTGAAGCTATTAAATAAAATAAATACCAATGAAATTATATATTAAATATTTTTTTTACTGTAGTGCTAATATTATATTATATCATTTCTTATTCTATTTTTTTTTAATTCTGCTATTAAATTACGTTTAAATAAATACTTGTTAAACAGATTAATTACAGTTACAAGAAAAAGGTAGTGTGTATTTGTTGAAAAAGAATTCAGCTCTCTAAAATTTCATAATGCGTTTCTTTTACCGGCATTTCAAGAATTAAAGTTTGTAAATAAAATTAAATATACAATATTGCAGTGCATGTGGTACTAAATAATCTTAAAATAATAAATAAAATAAGCGGAAAACAAGAAAATGTGCAAAGGCATCCTCATTGCTAAAATCAATCTCTTACAGAAAACCTTCAAGTAAAAAGGTTTCAGTAAGTACGTAACAGAGATTGCGATTAAAAAAACAATAAAAATAATATATTTGTACCATAAACCATAACCTACTTCCCAATAAAGTGTATAAATATTTTTAGGACATTTAGGTGGAAATCAAATTAAAAACAACAATTGAAACCTATTGTTGAAAGTTTTTGTAAAATCAAAAATTAAAACAATTTACAAAACAAACACAGTTCTATAAATGTAAATAACATACTCACAGATAAAACCCTCGATCACTTAAACTTAACTTGCACAACTTCAGAATGCAAACGAGTTTGCAACAATTACCTTCCAACTGACATGTTCTAATTTATAACAACATTTACTTTTATATATCTTTAATTTGTAACAATATAACATAAATTACAAATTCAAGTAGACTAATAATAAACTTATATAAATAACATTGCTTAAATATACAAATTTGTATGTATATTTATACAAATAAATACACATGCAAAAACACACACACACACACACACACTCTCCTCCTACACTTGATATTAGTTTTAGTTTTGTTTTATATTTGCTTTCTGTTTTATTAACAATAGCATTTTATACTCCTTTTTTTTACTTTTATTTAGTTTTTGTTATTATTATATTTGTGTGATTAAACTAAAAATAAATTAAGTTTTAAATGTATGATTTTCTGTAACAGAAAAGGTATTAAGTGTTTTTATAATATTATTTATTATTATTTTTTATTATGCATATTTTTATATGTACTAGTTATTTACCTTTATTTTAATCTACTTACATTAGAACCGAAAACTAACACGTAACGATCTAATGTTCCTTCACACATTGGCCATTGTTCATGGTCACCCCACTTACCACTGACCGAGTTGCCTTGTAAAGCCTCCTAACAACGCAACCTTGACGTAATTGTGTTTCAGTACTCGGAAATTTATTAGTTAACTTAATTGCTTTAACTTTCTGTGTTAAAAAGCCACTTGTTTAGTTTGAAATCCAGAATGCAAGCTTTTAAATAAGATAATATCTATTTTACTCTCATTTATTTTAAATATAAAAATGTTATTTTCTATACTTCATGGAAATCTTTAAAAAAGATTATAGGGTTTTTAAAGAATAATATTATATAATTACTATGTAAACTTGTGATTTTTATTGATATAGACACCGAGATCGCATAAAAAAGATACTTTTTTAAGATACTTTTTTAAGTGTCAATAATCAAACCAAACCAAACCAAACCAAACCAAACCAAACCAAACCAAACCAAACCAAACCAAACCAAACCAAACCAAACCAAACCAAACCAAACCAAACCAAACCAAACCAAACCAAACCAAACCAAACCAAACCAAACCAAACCAAACCAAACCAAACCAAACCAAACCAAACCAAACCAAACCAAACCAAACCAAACCAAACCAAACCAAACCAAACCAAACCAAACCAAACCAAACCAAACCAAACCAAACCAAACCAAACCAAACCAAACCAAACCAAACCAAACCAAACCAAACCAAACCAAACCAAACCAAACCAAACCAAACCAAACCAAACCAAACCAAACCAAACCAAACCAAACCAAACCAAACCAAACCAAACCAAACCAAACCAAACCAAACCAAACCAAACCAAACCAAACCAAACCAAACCAAACCAAACCAAACCAAACCAAACCAAACCAAACCAAACCAAACCAAACCAAACCAAACCAAACCAAACCAAACCAAACCAAACCAAACCAAACCAAACCAAACCAAACCAAACCAAACCAAACCAAACCAAACCAAACCAAACCAAACCAAACCAAACCAAACCAAACCAAACCAAACCAAACCAAACCAAACCAAACCAAACCAAACCAAACCAAACCAAACCAAACCAAACCAAACCAAACCAAACCAAACCAAACCAAACCAAACCAAACCAAACCAAACCAAACCAAACCAAACCAAACCAAACCAAACCAAACCAAACCAAACCAAACCAAACCAAACCAAACCAAACCAAACCAAACCAAACCAAACCAAACCAAACCAAACCAAACCAAACCAAACCAAACCAAACCAAACCAAACCAAACCAAACCAAACCAAACCAAACCAAACCAAACCAAACCAAACCAAACCAAACCAAACCAAACCAAACCAAACCAAACCAAACCAAACCAAACCAAACCAAACCAAACCAAACCAAACCAAACCAAACCAAACCAAACCAAACCAAACCAAACCAAACCAAACCAAACCAAACCAAACCAAACCAAACCAAACCAAACCAAACCAAACCAAACCAAACCAAACCAAACCAAACCAAACCAAACCAAACCAAACCAAACCAAACCAAACCAAACCAAACCAAACCAAACCAAACCAAACCAAACCAAACCAAACCAAACCAAACCAAACCAAACCAAACCAAACCAAACCAAACCAAACCAAACCAAACCAAACCAAACCAAACCAAACCAAACCAAACCAAACCAAACCAAACCAAACCAAACCAAACCAAACCAAACCAAACCAAACCAAACCAAACCAAACCAAACCAAACCAAACCAAACCAAACCAAACCAAACCAAACCAAACCAAACCAAACCAAACCAAACCAAACCAAACCAAACCAAACCAAACCAAACCAAACCAAACCAAACCAAACCAAACCAAACCAAACCAAACCAAACCAAACCAAACCAAACCAAACCAAACCAAACCAAACCAAACCAAACCAAACCAAACCAAACCAAACCAAACCAAACCAAACCAAACCAAACCAAACCAAACCAAACCAAACCAAACCAAACCAAACCAAACCAAACCAAACCAAACCAAACCAAACCAAACCAAACCAAACCAAACCAAACCAAACCAAACCAAACCAAACCAAACCAAACCAAACCAAACCAAACCAAACCAAACCAAACCAAACCAAACCAAACCAAACCAAACCAAACCAAACCAAACCAAACCAAACCAAACCAAACCAAACCAAACCAAACCAAACCAAACCAAACCAAACCAAACCAAACCAAACCAAACCAAACAATCTTTCTAATCTTTACAGGATTAGAATCTCCTGAGATGTCCTGAGATTTTATAGTTTCTCATACCCAATAAACCTTCATGAACAAAGTCTACAGACCTTTTGGTAGTTGTTATACCCTTTTTGTGCTCTGGCTATTGAAAAATTTACAGCTTCACAAAAAACAATAAAATGTAATAAAAAAAATATAAAATATTGTAAAACACTTTCGTAATGAAAGCTTTTAGGTGTATAATTTATTTTAAAATTATGTAAATTAACTAAAATAAAAAAGTTATTATTAGAGCTAGCAAAAATCTTGCCTAAATAAATAAATCATACAGTAAATTTATAAAAATCAAAATAAAATAATAAAATTTTTAATATTTATTTATTTATTTATTTATTTATTTTCTTTGGTAATCCAACAGTGTTACAAAATTATAAATCTAAACAATATTTGCTTATGACTAAGACCAACAAGGATTACACTATTATGATTCACATAATAAAAAATTAAAAAGTTAACATACTAAAAGTGCTTCACTTGAATATACATAAATTAGTTTAAAAAAAAATGTGTTTAATATGTCTGTGCGTTTGTGTGTATCTATGTGTGTGTGTGTGTGTGTGTGTGTGTGTGTGTTTTTGTTGTACGTACTATAATGTGTATAATGAAATATACAAGTATCATATAAAATGTATTAGTATTATGTAGGAATTTTTAAGTGTCTATTCTTTTTATTGCATTTTTAAAAGCTACTTTGTTCATATTAAAAAGATCAAGTTCGGAATATAAGTCATTGTAACAACAAGAAATACGATTCATAACACAATTTTGGCCATAATTAGTGTTTACACGACGGGGAGCAAATAGTTTTGTATTTCGAGTTCGCTTCTTTGGTACTCTGAAGTAGAGAGCACCTAAAAGTTCATTACAATCAATTTTATTAGACAGTAGAGAATATAACATCATCATTTCAAAATGTTTACGCCTTATCTCTAATGTGTCGATGTGATAATACTTACATGCTTCTAGATAGTTATTAAATAATTTATGGTCCTTATAACTTAAGAATTTTATAAATTTCTTCTGGATGTTTTCTATTTTATCTATATATATGTCGTATTGCGGTGACCAAACTACACACGCGTATTCTAATAAACTGCGAACATAAGAGAAATAAAGAATCTTAATACAATTAATATCTTGAAATGATTCGCATGCACGCTTAATATAACCCAGCTGTATGTATGCCTTATCCGTGATTAATTGTATATGCTCATTCAATATTAATTTTGAATCAAGCTGAATGCCGAGATCTCGAACAGTGGAAACTTTTTGGATTGCCATGTCATTCACCTTATATGTATAGTCTATTTTATTTATTTTACGAGAAAAGGTTATTTTTTCACATTTTGAAGTATTTATATTAATTCTATTATTTTTATAGTAAATTGTTAGGTTGTTCAAATCATGTTGCATTTTATGACAATCTTCAAGTGATGTTATTGGTAAAAAGATTTTTGTGTCGTCAGCAAACATTAAAAATTTTGCATATTTAAAAGCAGTACGTATATCATATACGTAGGCGTTGTATAGTAAGGGGCCCAGTATGGAACCCTGGGGGACTCCGGATGTTATGAAAACATAATGACTACGAGCTCTTCCCAAAACAACAGCTTGTCTTCTCCTTACCACGTATGAATAGAACCACCTGTGAAGATCGCCACGAATACCGAGAGCCTGTAGTTTTTGCAATAGGATATCGTGGTCCACACGGTCGAAAGCCTTTTCAATATCAGTATAAATAACGTCAACCTGCTTCTTTTCATCCAGTGATATTAAAACATTATTTGTGAATACTGATAAATTTGTAGATGTTGAACGTCTTTTCGAAAAACCGTGTTGTTCAGGTGGTATAGATTTATAAATAAATGGTGTTAATCGATTACTAATTGCTTTTTCAAAAATTTTTCCTATTGTGTTTAAAATTGAGATGGGACGGTAATTTTCGATTCTGTTCCTTGAACCCTTTTTATGTAGTGGTACAATCAAAGCTTCTTTCCATTTAGCTGGAAAAGTTGCAAAATCATTTACAGATTTATTAAAGATTATAGATAATGGTTTACTTATATTGTCCGAGCACCGAGTATAAAATATAGGAGGGATATTATCACTGCCTGACCCTTTAGTGGAATCCATGTTTTTAATTATAGTGAGAATGGATTTTTCTGTCAAAATAATATTGGACATATGCTCTTCAGATTCAGGTAGCGGTAAATGCACATTATCTGGTTTAGTTTTAGGTTTGGAGAAGACACTTTCAAAGAACTTGCTAAAACCCATACATGTTTCTTCTATATTGTTACATTGCTGTCCCGCCAAGGTAATCACACTCGGAAAACCAGTTCTATTCCCACGTAAGCATTTTTGATACCACCAAAAATATTTTGGGTTTTTTTTTATTAATTTTTGGATATCTTCTTTATATTTTGTGTAACATTTAGTCTGCAATTTTTTCTGCCTGAGCCGTAGTAGAGAAAATTCATCGTAATCTCTTGGATTATTGAAGGCTTTCCAGCGACTATGAGCATACAATTTATCCCTTATAATGTGAATTAATGATCGATTATACCATATAGGAAATTCTATTGAAGTTTTAACTAAGGTCTCAGGTACGTGATTTTTAATTATATCATTAACAACACGGTAAAAGTTATCCACAATTTGGTCGATTGAGTCTCCAATCAAGATTGTAGACCAGTGTAATTGAGATAGTTGTTTATTAATTGCTTTATAGTCCGCACGATAAAAATTAAATTTAACTGCCGGTGGAATTCTTAAATTTTTAAATATTATATCAGAAGCGTCTATTTTCAGACTAGGGTGATATTTATCTTCAGCAACAAGGAATACATCAGAGCGTTGTACACTTATAGGTATGTTGCTAAAAATTAAATCTAAAGTTCTATCTAAATCGTTTGTTACACTATTATATTGTATTAAATGGTTAAAATTACAGAAATTAATAAAGTTTGATGTGGTATTATGAAGTGACCTTGTGACCCCACTACTCTGTAGAGGCCCCGACTTAGTCCATTGTATATTTGGCAAATTAAAATCGCCAGAGATAATAAATTTGTCGTGTGGCTTAGATCTTAGTATATTCTTGAGAGAGCTCTCAAATGCTTCAATACGCTCAATTTGTAAAATATCAGGGGGAATGTAAATTAGTCCAACATGTAAGTTACTATTGCCACGAATCACTTGTGAAGGTATTGTAATCCAAAGTGCTTCAACGCCCTCGCATACCCATTCTGATTTTTCGTATGCTTTCAAAGTGTGTTTCGAGCAGATCATAACTCCGCCACCAAGAGATTTTTGAGATGTAGTTTCGCATCTATCCCTGCGAAAGACATTATACCTCTCATCACATAGTTCACCATTAAAAAAACCTTTGGTAAGCCAGGTTTCCGTTATCAATATAATATCGTGATTGCTAGACAATATATTCTGGCGCAGCTGTTCAGTTTTAGTTCGAAGACCACGGACGTTTTGATATAATAATATTAGCGATTTATTCATTTCTCTGAATAAAAAATGTAACAAAATATATAACATTTACATCGATAGCTGCTATATTTAAATAAAATAGTTTAACGAACTGATTTCTATATTGCAATATAGAAGACAAAATATCTAAAATTATTAGACACAAGAGAGTTTTGCAAAAGTTTGGTGTGTGTTTGTAGTAAATGAGTGTGTGTATTTGTAAGTGTAATAAAAATAATACTGAACGGGGTAGGCAGACCTTATTAACATAATAAAATTTTGAAAAAAATACAGTGCTTTTTGTTAGTAATTGAAATTGACATAAATAAATTATACAATTTTTGAAAGATGTTTTTCGGAGTTTATAGATAAAACCGGTGATTCTTCGTTTCTTCTTAAAAAAATGTTGCAGTTTCTCACCCATACAAATTTGAATGACTTCTCGGAAGCAAGAGCTTTTGTTTTCTTGAGTAACTGTTTGTTTATAGGTGTGAGATGCTCGTTCACGAAAAAAATTTTTTCAGAACCTGCCATTCCTATATTAGTTGTATTGATACCTCTCGATTTACGAAGGCCTGATAAAATGGAGTCTTTGAGATCTCTACTCTTTAATTTTGCAACAAGAGTTTTAGGTCTGTTAGATATGGGATGCAATGGTTGTACTCTCGTAGCAAATTCTATCTGTTCAGGCGATAAATTTACACCGGCGTGTTTTGCAATTCTAATTACCAAGTTGATAGGTGATTCTTTCGCTGTAACTGGCAAACCTACTATTTCGATATTAGACATTCTGGCCCACTGCTGCTGACTGTTGACTTGACCTTGTAAATCTAGAAGATCATCCTTAGCTTCTTTGACTTTGGATTCCAAATCTAAGATCTTGTTCTTTAAAGAGTTATGTTCTGTGTTCAATGTGTTATGCGATTCCTGTAGGGACTTAAAATCTGCAGTTATCTCTTTACGTATTTGAGCTATTAGAGATATTTTTAATTCATTGAAAATTTTTTCCACCAAAGGTTTCAATTTATTGTCGATAGTGGACTCAAAATTAAATAACAGATCAGAGTTTTTTGCGTTTTCAGTCATCGGTTGATTTATTAAATCGGAATGACCTGTAGGTGATTCATACAGTGTAGAAGTAGACTGGGAATTTTCACTGCTGGACTCATGATGCGTGTGAGGTTTGTTGACTTTCCTAGGATTATCTGTTCTCGGCGAAGAATATTAATAAAAAAGAAATACGGCTACCTAAATCAGAATCCTAAGTTAGTGGAAATATTTAATAAGTAAGTAAGCTTTGAGCGTCCAAAAAAGCTGTAGACCGTAAATGTTGTTTCATTATACATTGTCTATGTCTATATTTATGGATCACGTAATACGGAACCAATCAAAATGTTGTTTACGTTATTTAAATAATTTAGGTCATCACCAGCAAATATCGAATATTTTGAGTTAAGCAATTGAGTAAAAGTTATATATAATAAAAATGCTTTAGAAATTTGTAACAGCGTAATTATAAACGAATTTTGTGAAACAAAATTTCATGCAATTGGAAGATTGACGAAAACAAAATGCAACTACACAATTGTGATTATATTGTAGTTTACGAAGTGCCGTTAGTAATTCAAATATATAAGTTCTATTATTTTCGAGTGCCGTTTAACAGATTTTTAAAGTTCTTCTTTATATACAAGTTGTCGCTGTCTCAACCAGTTGTCAAAGGCCAAGCACAAGCTAGTGAATCGTGTGACCAAAACAATATTCTTAAAGCTTTTTCTAGTAGTTTTGAGCAGTATAACCTTAAAAATTGTCTTTAAATGCAAAAGTTTTAAACAAATACCGTTGCTTTTTTTAGGGAAAAGATAATAAGTATTATTATCTATATAATATAATGTAAGTAGTTTCCGATATTACACATCGGAATGCGTACGTATGTACGGAATGTTTTGGGTGTGTGGTTTCATAAAGTAAGCATATACATATTATATGTAAAGTAACATATAAATTCATGTAAATTCTCACATTAATTTGTAATTCCTTTTAACAAATTGTATGTTACAGGTATTTATCATGAAATATTTTAAATATAAAACAAAAATATATATTTTTTATTTTTATTTGTGAAAAATCTTTTCTAAAATCTAAACTTTTAAATTTAAGTAAGACTATTTTGATATAAATTTGAGTATATTTTAAGTAATTATAGTAAAATCAATTTGAACACCAAATCTTAAATGATAACATCATCAAAATGAGGAAATGAAAATTTGAAAGACAAGTAACCTTTAAAGTACGAATTAAGAAAAACCATACTGTCAATACTACTTATAATTAAGGTTGTCAATAAAGTAGGATAAAACTAAAATTATTAATTTAAATTCTTGCAGGCAATGACAGGCAATGACAACAATAATCTTAAGTTAAAAAATAAGCAATAATGTTTATTACATTTTAAAAAATCAACTCACAATTAAATTACAGTATTATTCCCAAAGTTCTAAAGATACAAATAAATTTGTTATTACTAATTTTATTCCATTATTTATTTATCTTCTTCATTTCATGTTTGATGTCGTAAGGCTTTCAAACGATTTTCATTTAAGGACAAATAAATTAAAGTAGATTCTTTGACTCTAATAAGATTAAAAGGGACGAAAATATTCTAACCTTTCTGTCTTGAAATTAAGAAATTCACTGTGACTACGTGTAATTGCTTCAATTCGTCTTTAATATCCATTTTAGGAAATGTCTTATAACGTTATTAATAAAGTTTAATACAATATAATCTACTACCTGATTTTTTTTGTAGAACTTTTGTTTAACTCTATAATAAAATCAATGATATTGATACTAATCTGTGTCTAATATGATAAAAAGAAAGTAACTTCTGTTTGTCGGCAAAATAAAAAGTATAAAAAATATATGTTTTATGGCTGAGCCGTTTATTATGAAATTTGATATATTTGGTCTAGAGCCTGTAGTCTAAAACACATCACGTGATAGTTACTTGTAAAATATTAAATTGCCAAAATGGCAAACACCACTGCCGCCAGATTTTCGATTGTTTTCTGATGCTCATGGAAGTAGAGTTCCAAAAAAGTGACATTAAAATTAAATGATGTTTTTAAGAATTATATTTATAAAATAAATATCACAATTAAAAAAAAACCTTTAATGAAATGAAAATTCAAAATGTTATAAAAAATTATTTTCCAAATAAATTAAAAGTGTATTCATAGTTTTTTGTTATTTCTCTTCACACGCGAAACCAGACACCAAAGAAATTTAAATACAGTGTATGTCCATTTAAATAAAAAATGTTGACTCTGACCACGAGTATCCTGGGCCTATAATAGAAAAACCTTAGCTGGGTAGTAAAAATATATTTTTTGAGTATAAAATTGTTTCTTTGTAATGACTTCAAAGGCTCAAAAACAATTAAACCGTATAAATAATTGGATAAATATTTTGTTTTTATTTTTTAAGTACCATAGCAAAAAAAAATTGTCCGAAAGTCGTGCCTTTATGAAAATAAGAGTTTAATCTTAGTAGAAAACATTGTTTTCGAAGAATCAAAGTGATTTTCATTTGATTGAAATGAATTTACATTTATTATAAGTTATGGCATCTTAAAAACACACCGAGAGAAATCAACAGTTTGATATTGAGCCAAATTATTAATAAAACTTTATATCACTTAAATTTACCACAAACAAGTATTAATTAACCTTCTAAATATTAATTAAGGTAACTACTACAATTTTATTTTAATTTGTGTTTCTTATTATTTTATATGTATAACAAAAAAATAAATTAATTAAGAGTGATATTTTTATAGAGACCATAGAAGTTTGACTTCATTTTAAATTCCACAAATATAAAAAAAAATTATAATCATTTGGTCGTATAGCTATACAGTTATATACATTTAGTATTGTACAATAGTTATCAAAAACAAGTGTATGGTTCAATATTATATCACATAGATATAAGTCAATATTAAATATTTTTTTTCTCTAGAAAATATATCATCGGAAATCTTTGGTTTATAAAAATAATTATAATACTATATCTATAACTATTTTTAGATATAGCATATTTAATAAAGAAATAAAATCATCAATACGGGCCGTTCAAGCGCTGTTTCTACACCATCTCATTTTCTGTGTCTGTCATTTTCATCACAGGGTTTTAAGATTCTAACTAGGTAATTACGTTTTAAATATTTAGTTATTGATTTATGTTTCATAATTATGAACTCTCTAGACTTCATTTCGTATATAGCTTGAATGTTTTTCTCCTTTGAAACAAAAAGTATTCTATATCTTCTTAAGGGATTCTACAGTTACCCCTGGTAATTAATAATTAAATCTATCAATTTTAAATTAAGGTTATGAAACATGCTACTGTCATGTAAAATGTCCCTGTTTTTCTATTCACTTTAAAATTAAAATATAAATATAAATAAGAGAGATCTAACAATCTCTATATAACGATAACGGATACAGAATATCGATATTTGAGCTACTAAAATTGTTATTAATCTACCGAAGAAGAAATTATATAAACTGCTTCTACTAACAACTAAGCTTACAATTAAAAATTCAAATAAAATATAGTATGTAATTCATGCTCATAAACTCATATTCCATATGTAAATGTGTGTGCACGTTCCATGTAAATAAATAAAAATCTCGTCTTTGATACCAACATGTCTATTTGTATAAAATACTCATTAAGATTTCTCTGAATTTATTTCATTTTGTAAGTTAAATAATGTCAATAAAACAGTATACAAATTAAGGGTACTTCTTTGCCTAAGTACATGTCTTCATATTACTTGTAAAGCTAACTAGGAACGCACCGGACCCTCAATTTCGACTCGCTGCGATCGGGAAATCTCGGGTGCCGTTTGCATGTTGAGCGAAGCGAGGCAAGCCGGTGGTAGTGGTTGGTGTGGGATGTCGTAATTGTAGACCTTACACTTGTGCTAATTTTTTTATATTGAAGTCTATGGGAATGATGTTTTTTAGACGTTACTCCTCAACGAAAATGATTTTTTTTGAAATTTTTTTTTACACACCACCACACATATCAGCATGGTATGTGTGCAAAATTTGAAACCGAACCGTTAAGCCGTTTTAATGCCAACTTTGTAAAACCAATGCATATTCTCTCCAGTAGAGCGCTCCGCTCGCTTCGCTCAATTATAATAATTATAATATTCGCTCAATTATAATATTTATCATTTGAATTTCTGATCTTAAAGTACTTAATTACGTCGGTCACAACCGGAGGATCCAAAAGAATACAAATTTATTAACTTAAAATTTAATACTTATATTTAATTTACAAACTACGTGTTCCTTGCTCAAAGTTGGAGACATAATTGAATATAATAAAATGAATTTATAATTAAAGGAATACAGAAAACAAGTGTAACAAACAAAGGTTTCAGATTTACATTCTGGGATTTTAACATGATACAATGCACCTGTGCTTGATCAGCGTTTCGTGGAATTTTATTATTAATAAGAATATAAGAAATAGTTATTAAACGATCACATTGTATATGTTAATATAACAAGTTAATAAATCACTTATTTGTAAAGAAAAACAACCAGGGCCCTTATTAGCTATGACGAAAGACGTGTTACAAAAATATCTAATATTAAAGGACATTGTCACATGTGCAATTGCTTGTCGTTTGTGTGCAATCAAAAACTGTACAGAGCCACTTACCGTGTGGTATACAAAATAAGATTTTTCAATTCCATACTAACCTGCAGTTATCAATCGGGTTTACATTTACAGCACATCAGTCACTCGTTATTAGCAAGTAATCTCGTATGTCATAGCATACAGGATCCAGCTGAAGCTTCCTTCAAGCAAGCAAGCAAAAAGAAAGCAAGTTAAAATAACTTGATAATTAATTGCATTTGTTTACATATTTACATAAAACCATGACGAATAAAATATTAACATTTTTCGATATTTATACGATTTTAAGCTAGAAGTAATGATTCTGTTATTTCAAATAACTATGAGATATTATTTTTAAAACAAGATTTTATTTTATACATGAAATTTGTTTTCGATTTTTATTATTATTTGTAAACAAATATTTAAAGCGACGCGACGTTAGAAATCAGTTTAATAAATCAAGATAAAATCATTTACAATACATATAAATAATAGTTAACACAAAACGCAATGTATATGTAAATATATTTTATATATAAACAAAGTATGCATCTTTTCTATATATTGAACTTGTAATTTGAGATTTCATAATTTCGGTGGCATCAGACAATAATTAATGATTAATTGAATTATTTCTATGATTATTGTTCTATTTATAATTTGTTACATTTATTAGTTGGTTAATTACTTTTAAATAAGTGTTTGTATTGATTTTTCATATTGTGATTGTATTTTGTAATGAGATAATTTTAGTTTTGTTTTAAGATTATTGTTATGTTAACCAACTAAATTATATGTTAAATATATTAAAATTATTATCAATGCATTATTATTACATTTATAATCTTAGGAAATAATTCAATATTCTGTACTGCATTTGTTGTGTAGACAACTTCATGTTATTATTATAACGGGGAGGCAATCCAGCGAATATTACCAGGCGACATTATAACTTCAGAATAGAGATTGTTGAGTAATAGCTGAAGTCTGCTTCAGCTCGCTGAAATTTCTGTGCTGTGTTATCTATTCTGTCGTATAGTATAGATTTACCAAAAAATAAAAAGTATATACTCATATTTTGTTGTTATTATGGTTATAAATAAAAAGATGTCGGAGACGCATGACGTCACCAGTATTTTAATCGACTACCTGCCTGTGATTTGAAATAAAACATATATTCAAAATTCATTTTTTTTTTATTTAGTTAATTTATTTCCTAGTGATTTTCTTCGAATAAAGAAGTTGGCTCTGCTTATGACAATTATTTTTAAAAAATTCAGTTTCTACCTTCTCTTTTTATTTGGTTTCTTACTCTTGCTAAATTGTGACTTCAAAAAATATTCATTTACTTATATTTTTTGTGTGGTGTTTTCTCATATGGAGAAATAGCAAATAAGGTGGTCCAATCAATCCATAATACTCCGTTTTAGTTCATTTTTCTTACTTATTTATATAAATCATCTGTCTGCTTTTGAAGATAAATATAATGAGATAGATAAATGTTGGATAATATCAAAAATAAAACGTTCATATCTGAAACAGCATCAGATAATATATGATAATTTTAATACTTAAAACTATATTCGTTTAGTCCTAACAATGTTAGTATCCTTGTAACTTAATGTTCAAAACATGTTAAAGAGATACGTTCTACATTAAAGCGACTCAAAAAAGTGAGTAACTTTTTTATGTAACAATGTGTACACTTTTTTAACCACGTTAAGGTATTCAATAAACTAAAAAAATGTTTGAATGAACGTTTTAACGCGTCCGTTAAATACAATACAATATTTTAAAAATATTTAGAGAAAAATACACCGTATACTGATATAAAGCTATCACTAGCCTGGTGGTTATTTCAATGTTTATTATTTATTAAAGTTTTAAATAAAACTTTAAAAAATATATCAAAATACAAGCTCAGCTTTATCCGGTTTTCAGGTCTTTAGTAAATATTTTTTCGAGCTAGTAGAGTAGCTTTCACAAAGGAAAGAGTTTAGTATAAATCCCACTTTTAATTAAGATGTTGGTATTCGTTTTGATTTTGTAGTTAAAACAGAAATAAAACGAAATTAATTTAAATACGTACAAATTTTATTTTATTATCTAGCAACCTTGAAATTTATATAAAATAAATTTCACTTTCGTAAATCAAGTAAATAACAAATGAATAACTAATAAAATTTTACCATGTAAACCTAAAAGTTTATATAAAGTAGGCTCTATAGAAGGTAATATAAAAAGACATCGACCTTCTCGGTAGACTATAACTACAGACCCGTGCCCAGAACTAAGCATTACAACCAGAAAATTATAAAAGAAAAATGAATTATACCCATATATTAAATTAGAATAATGTTAAATATAAATTAAGCAATGGAAATAAAGAATTTAATATCTCATATATTATTTATTGAATAGTTCAGTCCTTTACAAGCAAAATTAAATATAATCGTGTTTAATAATATTGATATGAGATAAACATTACTTTTTAATTCCCAATAAACAAAAAAATATTCATACAGAATATATATATGTCTTTATATTAGTGAAATCATAACTAGATCTTGGCTGTGATAGTAGATTCACTTATATCTTCATCTTTAAAATTAATTACATATTTGATAATATGAAATAATACTATTTTAATATATATATATATATATATATATATATATATATATATATATATATATATATATGCCTCAACTGTAAGTTATTATTTTATTTTAAAATATTTATCTTTTATAATTAAGATATAATAACTAAAGTAATCACGATGGACAAGTGACAAGTTAAAATATCTTTTGAGAAGAATTACATTATTTTTAAATATAAAAAAGCAATTACAAGAAAACAATTCTCGGCTGTTCTCGATATTTTTAATATAAAAAAAGTCCTTATTTGTTATTCAGAATTTGAGACGAATAAAAACCTAATTTCAAAAGATGAAAAGATTTCAAAAGGTTTCCTTCAAAATAAATGGGGATAGGTACTAATCGTCACAATTTACTTTTAAATACGAAAAGAACATTTCGATCAATTCAGACCCCGATGAGAAATATTCAGCTGTAAATTAACGTATGTAAATATATGCTATGAAAACGGGTAACTCGGTAAATGCATGTATAACGTACCCAAAATATACACAATGTAAAAGCTTTTGGTTGTAAAACATTAACATATGTATCGCCTCACTGCGGTCCCTTTCGACAGAGCGCTGTTTAGTCGATGAGTTTAAGACAGTCTCTGAAACTTCAGTAATTTTCGAAATAATTTAAAACTTTCAAAGACTATGTAAAAATTATTAAATTAAGTTCATAAATTAACAGGATTTTCATCATTAGACTTTTATCTTAAGATAATTTCAAGTTAAATATATTGAATTCAACTAAATTGAAGTTTACTTAGTAAAAATCTTGAAAAATATATAAACATACAATTTTATAGTACTCACATAATGTATTTAATATCTCATATATCTCATCACACTCAATTTAAAAAAATATATATATTTTTATCATTTACAAAACTTATCTGTGCAGATATTACATTTTAATTTTGTCTTTTATCGTCTTGTAAAATATTTATAAACTGATCATATAATATGAGAAGTAATAAAAGATATGGCTTTCTATTGTAAATTTTATCTGTATAACATTTTTTAAGTAATTCCATAAAATAAAAATAATTTTGTGGGCACGAATGATAATTAATTACCTGCTTATTTATTGTTACGCATTACATTAATTTGTACGCCGTATTACATTCTGATTATAGTTTCCAATTTTAATTATTTGTTATAAATTTTTAATGTTACTAGCAAATGTTAATTTTGCAAAACATACATGAAGAATTGTTATCCTCGATTCTATATGTATGATGAAGCTATGTATGCTTAATAGCTATCTGGTTATAAAGAAGTAAAGTTCCAGTTCCTTTGAAAAAGAACTAACTTATAATTAATAACTTGTTAGATATGATCTATCATTTAATCTTTGAGAAATTAAATTAATTAATTTTTTTTGAGGATACATTCGTACAAAATGTTCCAAGTATTAAAGTACAAAATATTAACAAAGGAAGTATATATAAATAGTTGACATGTAAGTTAAACTATGAAAGTGAAAAATTTGAGGAGTCTGGCCTCATTAATTACCTTTCATTTTAAAGAATAAAAGTATTGTATAAAATAAGTACAACTGTCGAGGAACAAGACGGAGGCTTAGGAAGAGTGACGAGTGATAAAAAAGTTTGTATTTCGTATAGTTGAAAAATTCTGTGGAGGTTACTCTTTCGTCATATATTAAAACCTTCCTCGAAGTACATAAATTAAGTTAATGAAAATTTTATCAAAATCAATAAAGTAGTTTAAGAGATAAAAGCGGACATACCATGATACATACAAACATACGGGTAAAATAGAAAACCATTATTTATTGTACGTCTGTTAAAAGTAACACAAGTAAATTATTTAGGTATGGTTTCCTCGGTATCTTATTTACTTCATGTAGGTATGCATGAAGCAAATAAAATATCGAATAGTCCACTACTTTGGTTTCCTTTCAAATTTCTTAAAGAAACTTTTATTATTACCGACTAATTTAATAATACTTAAAAGTTCAGTTATACATAAACTATTATTAATAAATTCGACAATATATTATATAAATTAACTAAAAATGTCGTCCAAAGGTGTGTGTGAGTGTGTGTGTGTGTGTTTGATAAAGAAAAACCTTTACCTTCAGATAAAGGGACCTCATGGGAGCAACTTAGTCTATCTACCGAGTACTTACTACGGCTGAGTGTCTTCACAGAGTGTTCAAAGAGAATTTTATGAAATTGTTTTTATTTTCCATATTAACGAGTATAACTGACTATTCCAATAGATATAAATGTTACTACAACTAAGTTAAGACTGATAATGATAATTTATAAATGATAAGTAAAACATTAATATAATATTAATTATCACTCAATTCAGCTTCATGGCTATTAAATTGATTTACTAACATGCAATAATAAGAATAAAAATTTAACTTTAATTTTAATTACTATGATTTAACAGTTTAAATTATTTAACTAAATTAAATGATTTCATTTGAATAAAACATGCACCAATCGATAAACTTCATAATATTATTTAATAGCACAAAATATTAATAAATCGTCTCAATCTTAAAACCTTTCTTGACAAAATACATAAATAACATCTAGTATGATTGAAAGCAGTGCACAGCAATAAATTTTTCACGAAAGGTACGTCATTCGACATTTTCTGTTTCATAAATCTCCATTTAGGGACATAGCTTCGTGAATAGGCTCGTTAGTCATAAATTTCCGTAGTATGATCGTTCCGTTCCTCTTCATAAAAAAAAATAGTATCTAATAACATAAGCGTTCTTCAGTAAATTGTATCAAAGACATATTTTAGGTTCATTTTCAAACCTTGCGAAAGACAGAAAACGTGACCATGATATTAATATTCTTAAATGCTAACTAGTAAATTAAAAAAATATAAAAGTATTGTTTAAAAAGTATTAAGCAGGTGAGAATTTGACATTTTATGTAAAATAAAATAATAAAAAATATATTAATTACGTGATGTTTTGAAAAGAATAAAGAATATAATGTCGACTGCAGAGTGACAAGGACAAATGTATGCATGCCTTATAAAAGTATTGCTATATTTCTCTTTGTCACCCTGCACTATGTATAATTACGTGAGTACAGTCGGATAAAAAAAAAATATTTTGTTTTAAATTAAAAGGAAAAGGTTATAAATGAATATATAAGAAATTGCTTTCTTGATTTCTTTATCATATTACCAATGTAATATTTTATACTGTTATATTTTATGTTTCTTCTGCCGCAAGTCGCCTAGTCTGTGATTCCCTAGAGCACCTTATGCGCAATAATATATAACTATCTTCTCCTGTATCATATGTTCTGTATGATATATTACAGCAGTAATTGAAAATTACTAGCTAACTACATTTATTGTAAAACGTAATAAAAACGTTTTAAAAACAATTTTGAACGCCGCTCTGTAAGAAGGTAGTATTTTTTTAAATTAAAATTATCATTCATTACCGATATTGTAATTTAAAATTGTAATGTTATATAATATTTCAATTTGTATATTTGTAGTACTTTAAACTTTAAACGTAACTTATACCATCTTCAACTTATTCCATCACATATCAAAAGGTAACTGTTACTACAGGAATTCCAAACAATGAGCATTTCTATTCCTGAAGAAGGTTTACTTTCTTCTTTTGATACATTTTAAAAAAAGAAAAAATAAAGTGCTTCGTTCGACAAGAAGGATGTCCTTGACATAAAAATGGATGTTCACCCTGCATCAGAACGTCCAATGATGGAAGGGAAACGCACTCTTACCAATATTTATTTTATAGAATATTGTGAGACTGGTAATCCTACGCTAGCGCTCGAGGTTATGGAGATGTTCAATTAACAATTCTCTGTGACCAGAATAGCGTTGTGAGTAGAGTGAGAGAGATTTTGATTGCCATTGCTGTATGTGTGAGAGAAAGAAAAAAGAAGACGAGCATGGCAATGGGTTACGTAACGAAGTGGTTTACTCTCCCAAATGTAGTTATCAATAAACTCAAGAAAAATATCAACAATATAATATATTAAATAAAAGATTAAATATAAATAATTTATTAAAAATATAACAAGGATGGAATATTTTAATGCTAACGATGAAGAGACAGCTGAAGTGATATGTTAAATTTTATTACGAAAAATATTTATCTCACGAAATAGCTCTCATAACGACGAAAGCGCAGCTGCGCTTAAAATATAGGTATCTAATATCTCTAAACGTTCAGTAATGAGATTTTTTGAGATAAATTAGATGGTTAAAGCTTATTCGGTTTAAAAATCACCATAGCTTTATGTAATAGTGGCTCTAGATTTTTAAGTGATATAAAAGTTATTAAAGTATCAATATTCATAACCTTTGGTGCACGTGTAATGCGAGTATATGAATTACAAAGTGATAAAGTAAATTTTAATGAAATAAAAGCACCGGCACCTGGAGTCAATAATAATTTAATTTTTGAGTGCAATTTATTCAAGCTATCGCTTATCTGGCATACAATATAAATGTAGGGTAAATATTTTCGAATCCCATGATTTTAACGCTCATGTTTGCCGGTTTAAATATTTCGTGAATGTGAACGGCAATATTGTCATTTATGGCATACAAACTTCAAAGGAATTGAACAGTTTTCACTTACAACTTTACAGTACTTGTGAAAGGAGAATCATTTAAAAGAGATTGTTTTATCTGAAGAGGGGTATAACCAAAATAGAGTAATAGCAGGCTCAATTTTAGCTTATAGAACATAACATAATAGTTTTGTTTCAAAGAATATATCCTAAAAAAAAAAAAAAATTGCCCTTGTTTCATTTTCCATTAAGCTGACCATAGCTTACTACTACCAAGTAACAATTTCATTTTCGATATTTACTTTGTGTTTCTCGCCTTTGTCATTGGAAAAAACGAAATCCTATCCTATTTTAGTCATATTAAAATACAGTATTTCATAAAGGATAGTGTAGAAAAATTGTTTTAAAATAATATAACAGTATTTTTCTGAGTATTATTTTACGAAACTTTAATATTTATTAAATTAGATGGGATGAAGAACGTATTATACTGCTAAACCCAAACTAATCGCAGCAATCGTGTCTATGTATTGGTTATATACATTTATTTATAATCAGCTAATAGAAAATATAAAAACTCTTAATAAATGAAATATAGAATGATATATATAGAATGAATCAAAACAGAGGAAGAGCAGAATTTCAACCTTGGTTATTTTCTCTTACTAATAAAAATAACTTTTACTTATACTATTATTTAATACTACATTAATTAGCGTTAACAAAGCGTAACGATTTCCGTTCCTAATTATTTTTCGAACAACAACTTAATTGCACTGATTGGTTCTTAACAAATTCTATAAATAATAAGACAATACTAGTCGGAAAAATCAATACCTAATTATTTTGATAAACCGTATTTTTGATGGATAATATTTTCTTTCTAATAATAAAGACAAAACGATTATATTTTACATAAAATAAAATAAACTCTCGTTCCTAAAATGGTAAAATCACATAGAATCATTCGAAACACAATAATTATTTTAAAATATTAAAGCAAAGGTTAGTTACCTTCATTCATATATTACTAATGTTAAAAGATCATGAATCAACAGCTAGATCTAATGTGCTAACTAAATATATGAGTTTGTCAGGAATTCATTATTTATTTGGTGATTGAGATTCAGTTTCACTGTTTTGGAAAACATATACTTCATAAAATAACTATATCTACAAAATAATTTGTTAACTAATGCCTTCGTAACTCTTTAGTCTAACAATAAATTACAAGCTGCGCTGGAAAATAAAGATGAATAGAGACAGTAATTTAGTATAATAAACTTATTGCTTGAGATTTATAGTAAGTATAATAACTTACCCATGCTGCTTCATCATTATAGTGTGTTCAATTATTAATGTCAGGTAAGGATTAACATGCTTTTTGTTGAATTTTTGTGTTTTATTTTTGTCTCACGACCGCAGCAAAAATTAAAAACTAAAAAATAAGTAAAAAAATAAGTACTTTGATAATAATCGATGTTTTAAATTTATGGCAACTTTCTTAGATTCTACAATACACTCTATTTTGAGATTTGTTTCGTTTAGCGCTAATATGAAGATTTTGCGATTCAGAAACTTAGTAAGCGCTTGATGCCACTCTTATCAGTTCAATCTTATCATGATAACTTTGAAACAATTATTCTAAGTTGATTATTGAAAAACACAAATTTTATCTCTTTTTTAATAAGACTTGGATATATATTCTAAAATCAACCCCATTTTTCGCATTTTTAATATTAGTAGGAAGTAGGAATCGGCGGTAGGATAAAAAGGTGGTAAAATTAAAACAGATCCAGTTTTACAACTATATTTTGCCATAGCTACAGGTAGATAGATTGTTTTTCTCAGCATACTATTATACATTTTTAATATTCCTAAGAATTCGAGTATCATTTATTTTTTGAAAATATAATTAACAGTGAAAAATTCATCGACACGGACAGGACTCAAACCTGCGACATTTGGATAACCGTTTCTAAATTTTTGGTATGTACTCATATCATTCGAAATCAATATCAGCTGTTTCATTAACACCAAAAAAGTTCTTTACTAAAAAAAAAATAAAAATACATTCACAAGTCATTATAAATTTATTTATAAGAACAGTTTTGAAGTTATTTTGTTATACGTTATACTCGTTGCGTTATACTCGTGAACGGGTGCTGCTTGCGGTGACTGGTCGTCTTGGTGGCTCAGTTTCATAATTATTGATTTATTTTATTTGCTTAATTGGCTTTTATAATTTAGCCTCCACAAGGAATTGATTGCGATGGTTCTAGTTGTTCGTAAATTGTTTACTACATATAGACGTTTGTGAAACAGTGATCACAATACAAAAAAAAACCCGGCTGAGTTTGTTGTGTGGTTCTTCTCAGACCAGGGCGCGCTTGGAACCCTCGTTGCTTTTGTTATAAGTTGGACAGTGACTCTACAGAAGGGCTTATTTCGATAAGTAAAGCATCGAAATAGGCCCTCTTGGCACTTCCATTTGACCTACACAAGTGATCATTGATAGTGGAAAATATAAAAATAAATAAAATAAATATATATGAATTAGCTTTTTTATGAAAGGTGGGTAAAAGAAAGCTACTATCTTTTTAATCCTAATAATGTTTTCTCGTTAACACTGCTCCTGACTAACTGATAATATAAGACTGATGTGTCAAATATTTGCATTTCCATATATGGAATTTCTCTCAAATAAGCAATTTACAATTCTAATCGATATCATTTACATATTTATCATTTAGATTTATGGTCCTCTTATCTAGCCCATCCGTTTTCTGTAATTAAAGGTTTGTATTTTAGTCAACATCAGAACATTTGAAAGTGAACAACAAAACTCTTTGCCGAAATTTTATACATGAGTTAATTTTTTAATTTTATATTTTCTTAAATATTAGCAATAAAATATTTATTATTACTTAAGGCGTAATATTTTCTTATCAATTATCATTATCGTGTCCATAATTGTTATATAATTGGTAATGTACCCATAGTAGTTGTAAGTTGTGAGCCTATAGTTGTAATTATAAGAAAGATAATTATAACTTTCCAATTTTTAATATAGAAGTAACTGTTCACAGTGACTTCGTTTACAAATAGTATCTGCTTTGCTCTATAGTAGCAAAACGTTAAGTTCATAAATGAATATTAACAATACAACTTAAAACTCGTACATATGCTGTGATTTGGCAAATACTCGAGTTTTTAAATAAAAAATCTGGAAGTTCTCTTAGCCAAAGTAGTGAATTAAATCTCATAGCCCAGAGAACCGGGTTATTAAAACATTTAATACTAAACAGTAATAAGTAAGTTTATTAATTTTACTAATGAAGTTAAGTAACATATTATCATTAAATGTCATATGCAATAGGTGAATAAGCTTCTTCAAACATTATCAAATTTATTTTGAGAATTTATATAATTAAAAAATATTTGCATCAAAATTTTTGAGAAGAAAAAATAGCGACAAAACAGTTTTATTATATTTACATTAAACACAATTCTACAACAGCGAATAAAAGTGACAATGTAATAACAAGAAGAGTCTAGACGAAATAAAGTAACGGGTGCCATTTAAAGGAGCTTTTATGAAGTATTCCAAATGCTTTTTTCGTGTTCTATGTCTAGTACTTAGCCTTCCATTGATCTGATCGGAGTTTTCTTGACTTTTGTGTATCTAAACTTATTAGTTATTTGTATACACTAGTATATTTATAATATTAAAAAGAAGACAGTTTTTCTGGGCTAGTACGAAATATGTTCCGAAACTACTAAACCGATTTGAGCTTTTTTTATCATTAAAATCCTATATGAGGATATGTACTAAAATGCAAGCGAAAAAAATGTTCATATATATACACATTTTTAGACGTACAGACACACACGTTTACGTTTTGAGATGATCTGAGTAAATATATATATATTTACTCAGATCATCTCAAAACGTAAAAATATTACAAAATGCCAGATTTCTAAAATGGAGGAGATTCTAATTAATTCCTTAATTAGGAAGTTAAAACAAAAATTTGTTTTTGTGTAATCGATACTAAGACTATTCGAGTGAAGGCAGCGGAGCGATCGGAGCGCTCTATGTGAGGCTTTTCTGATTGAATTAAATTAAAATTGGAAACACTTATCACCGTTTTAACGGATAAAAAATATAAAGCTGATATTAAAAACGTAACGATAAAAAAACATGTCCAGAAATGTTAAAAAGTCGATTAAAATGAACAATTTTAAATATTAATTTATTTAAAATTTAAAATTTAAAACTTGAAATTGTCTTTGTAAACGTAAATATCACTCAACAGTCTTGTTAAGTGTTCATTTTATGTTTGTTTAAATTAAAAATACCTTTCTTATTGACTTAGTTGTCCCAGTATTGTTAAAGATAAAACGTACGACCTTTTTTTTAAAAAAAAAAATATCTTACCACAAATCCACTGAACGTTCAGAACTAGCCGCAGTCGGCATCTAACAATATTACCGCTAACAAACTAGGAAAAGTTTCCCGTTCCTTGCAATCAATTTAAATTACATTCGAATAAATAGGATTTACTCCAGAAAAATATTTTACTACAGTCTTATTCTCTTCTAACAAGTTTATAATTTATTTATTCATTTATTCTTTATTGCACAATTCAAAACAAAATGTACAAAAGGCGGGCTTATTGCTATTAAAACATTCTCTACCAGCCAACCTTAGATGTGCAGGAGAGGACGTTAGCAGGGGTGCAAAAAAAAAATTTAAAAAAAAGAGACAAAAAAAATAAATGTGAGCAAATATTTAAATAATATACATAACATATCATAAATATACATATACAAACAAATACATATTTATACATATAAATATACTCGTACTAAAATACACTGTATACATACATTTCCATCCAAATACAAATATCAATACATATCCATAAAGACTAGCAGAATATATATAAATAACGTGCTATACAGACATATACGTTACTTATTGGAGATAGAATTCCTTGACTTGGCGTTTGAATAATTCACGCGTTCTCGATTTTCTTAAATGTTCTGGTAACTCGTTTCACAGTCTGACAGCCGCTATAGCAAATGAGTTCGACACGACACCAGTGCGATGAAGAGGAGTATGAAGCAGTAAATTGCTAGAAGAATGGAGTGATATGTCATGTACATCCGCTAATAACTTGAAATTGCTTTTGTAATGAATTGTTTATTTTATAAATTATAAGTATTTGAATTTTCGTAATAATTATTTTATTTTAAAAACCATTTCAACAGATTTGATTATATAAATCTTGTCTAATCGAAGTACGTCTATTTCGATATGTGTCATAATTTTCGATGTTATTCTAAACTGCAAAGTTAGAAACATGGGTTAGGATTTTCTGAAGATGTCGCCACTGTCCTAATACCGACGGTAATATAATATTGAATGCCAAAGTCATCGAAGCGAGCAGAAATTATAGAGGAATTGTTAGAGCAACTTATTTAGATAAATAAACCCAAAAATCATGTTTACATGATTCTCAGGGTTAATGTTTTGATATAGGTCTCGTAGTTTTCAGTTTTTTCTATAAATAACTTTCCTTGTTATAAAATTAGTATATATTTCAAAACAACTAATATATATTACATTACAACAATTTCTAAACTTTGTTAATTATAAATAAAAAAAATAAATCCCCATTACAAAGTCTTTCATATATGCTACTACAGTATGTACAGTATATAACCTTTGTTATACTAATGATACCTAAAGACTTTTATACATTACAATAAATCAAGCACTTAATGTTGCGCTAGTAGTTAATTCGAAGTTTACAAAGTTTTCAGTGTAAACTAACATCAGTTTTGTTAGAGGGAGTTTTATCGCACCGTTATAAGAGTATATACATTACCTAATGGTTTACTAAATAACTTAATATTTTTACTGATATTTTTATAGTAATATTTTAGTATTTTGAAACCTTATCATATCATGACTCTAATTAAAAAAATCTATAACAATCAGAGTATCTAATACTTAACATAACTTAACTAATAACCTCGGAACTTAATACTTAACATAATTTGACTACATAAATATATGTTAAATGTAATGGATATAATTATTAATGTCACCAAATAAAATACTTTAAATTGGGAAAAGCATGCATGTATGTGTGCATGTATACATGCATAAATGTGTTTTTTTTACCGCACAAATTCACTATCATATTTAACAGATCTAATTACTACAGAGTGTTTGTGTCACTGAACGTATTAAATATTTTTTTTCTTTTAGACGCCTTATTTTTTTCTATACTTATATATTTTTTACTTAATTTTCAGCATTATCTACATTTAAGATCATTTCAATGTTTTAAATTGTAAATAGGACGTCACTAATTTGTGTTATATAGTACAATATATTTATATAACTCAGATACAGTATTATATGTGTTCGTAATCAAATCCAGATTTTTTTTGTTTATACATAGACATGCGAAATTATATATAGATTATTTATAATTATTATTTTATACAAAATTATCCTGTAAAAAATAAATATAACTATGAGATAAAAATTATTAAGGTCAACATAATTGACAATTAGGAATAAACAAATTTATGAATTTGTGTTATTGTATGTTTGTTCGCCACAATTTTTTTATAAGTTTAATTTGAAAGTCATACATCTAAATTGAACTAAAATAAACACATGAATGTTATAATAGTAGTTTAAATATATTTACTTTAGACTTATTCGACGTTAATAAGTTTAAGGTAAACATTTCCAAATAAATTTAATTAGTATTACACAGAAGCACAAAGAATGTTAATTAAACTTTAATTCCTTCGTTCTGAATTAATGAAAAACCTTTGGAAACCAAACATCTTTACTTTAATTTACAGTAAGTTGTTTTACTTTCAAGTTTAGTGTTAAATATGTTCTTACGTAGAAAAAATTATGTATAATAAATTAAGTTACAATTTTTATTTTTCATTGAAAAAAAAAATATATATTTTATCTTGCCTAAAAGAAGGTAGGTAATATTTTAAGAAAACATTTGAAACTAAAAAAAATAATATACTAAATCAAATTGTAGTTAAAAAGGATAGATGCTTTCTTTTCTTTTTAATCTCGAGTTCAAATTGCTATAACTAAAATCTTAATTCATAATTTCTGGTTAAGTTAAGAGAGTGTGTAAACACAGTGGAGACTGAAGTGTAAGGCGTTTTGTAAACACATTATGATAGCGAGAGTTAGAAGGCGGTGGAGCAACAAACCGTTACTGCTTTAATTTGTAGTAAATTGTGTTGACTATTGTTATAAACTCGTACCTTCAGGTCCACCGCTTTCTTATTTGAGAGTCATGTACAAATAAACTGTTATATTTACAGATCTTATTCTTTTAGCTTAAAGTTTTTATTTAGCAATCTATTTTTTATTTATTTTAAAACAAAGTAATCATGAACATATTTCTAGACCAAACAAATTTTTATATAATAATACACTTCATCCCCAAGTCTGCCTTAGATGTGATAAACGTTATCCACTTGCTTGTATAAAAAAAAATGAGCCTTTGTTATCCAATCGTTGTTTCAAGATTTTTGATCGCATCAATTTAGCATATTTTGTATATAATTTGTATACGATCGATCTACAAAAAGTCGGTTGAAAATATTTTTCATTAGTAATAATTAAACGTTTAATATCAAAATAAAAAAATTGTATAAATTAAATAGTGTCACAATTGACAATAACATATTAGAGGCGAACATTAATTTCTGAAAATATGTTTTCGATATAAATATTTTTTGAAAAAAATTTTAATTTAATTTAGAGACATCTTAAGAAATATATTATACTAAGAACTTAAATTATTTTTGTAGTTTTAACTTCTTGAATACCAATATTTAATGTTATTTATATTATTCTGTAAATATAGTTTTTTTTAAATTTTAAACTTGTAAAAATTAATTACTGGTATTTATTTAAAATATTTAAGTTAATAGTACATAATTCTAATTAATACAAATTTGTTGAAGGAAGACCTCTTTTATCTGCATATTTAACAGAAAGAAAATGGATTTCTTAGAGAATTAAGCAAAAAAAAAATTGAAATTAATTAAAAAGAAAAGAATTAACAGAGTTTTAACAAAAAGTTCTCAAGTTTAAATAAACATTTCAGTTTATTCATTACAACAGTGAGAATATTCACTTTTAACGTTTACGAGAAAACAAGCGTGAGAAATGGTGTTTTAGAACAACAAAATACAGGACATGTACTTTGGTAGCAAAAGTAATAATATGCCGTGAAATACAATACAATACGTATTATAAGTAAATACAATACAACAATTTAAAATAAGTTTCACATATTCTACAGGTTTTTGAAATGCAAATAAATATGTTAAGAAATCGAACTCAAATTCGATATATATATTTTTATTAGAAAATAAATTACAACGGAATAAAATCATCGCGTTATCATGGATTCAAATAAAAAATCAAACATATATCGCGTATTAAAAATCATTGATGGCATAAAATTATTGATTGAAGATATCTTTAAGGAAATTTTTTTTTTTAATTGTTAAGAATTTTTTAAATGGTGAGACATATTATATCCATAATGCAATCGTGATAATATATAATTACGCCATGTTCTTAACTTGAAAGTCAGAGATATTATAATACAAGTCACATGAACCATGTAAAGGTGATTCGATTGTCTTTCATCAGTTTACTTATACATAAGAGTACTTGTACCTCCATCTTTATAGTTACTCGTATTCTTGCTAGAATATGTTTTCTTTATCGGTTGTTTGTAAATTTATATACGTCTTCAAATCTAGCACTCACGAGTTAGTTTATGAGCGTTGGGAATGAGTAGCAGGCTTTTTCGTAAATTGTTTAATTATTAAAATTAGAAGTAAAATCATCGAATCCTTTGCTTTTATTGTTAATATGAATCAAAACTGGATTTATTATACAATTTATATTAATATTTTTTTGATTTTCAAACATGACACCAACAGTTTTTCATAATAAATTCTACCTGTCTAAGAACACAGCTTTCTTTTCCAAACTTAATATCGAATGAAGACAATTTCGATTCTGATATCGTCGATGGGAGGGAATAAGTTTTCTACATCCTTTCGATCTTCAATGCATGAAACTGCTACGTGACTGCGGAAAAGATAAGATGATTGTTGAGATGCTGATTGTGCTCAGTGAACCCTGACTCAGGGAATTCTACAACGGTTACGTGGGCCGCTCTTTTACTGTTACGTTGTGGTCAAAAACATTTTTTTAGATTTTTTTAGTGCACTCAGTGTTCTTAACTAACTGTTATTTATACTATTTTTATACTTTGGCAGATTACATATTAATTATTTTTATAATATAATATACATTAAAAATATATATCAATTAGAAATATATAAAAGATTATTTACGAGACTTATCTCGTATATGTTTTAGATTTGCTTATACTTATATAAGTTTTATAATTATTATAGAATGTACGTTCTGGCAATAAAGAATTATTATTATTATTATTATTTTAAATCTATAGTAGTATGCTTCTTCTTGTATATTACTTTTTATTATGATAATTACTACTAATACAACGGTCTAAAAAAATTGCAACGAAACTGATGTTCTATTGAAGTTATCTTGTGTTGTCATTTGGGTATACACAATTGTTAGTACCTAATAAATAGTTCGTGTGCGTCTGGTAATATAATAATAAAATATTATTTACAGTAGCAGCTAAAATATTGGACTCGTGAAAAAAAAAATACGATCGAAGTGGTCTATGGCTTCGACATTTAACAACATATTTTATTTTGCATCAATTTTACATTTGGAATTGATAATTCAAGAAGTTTTGTCTTATCATTGTCATATGTATTAGGTTGTAAATACTAAACAATTGCCTTGTTTTTAAATATATTCCTTGAATTTCATTCTGACCCAAAATTTATTTTAGTCAAATTTTTCCTTGAAACTAAAGGATAGCACAATTTAATTCATTGTCCCGCATTTATAACTACGAATAACTTTAACAAAATAACAAGTGCTTATGACTACGAGCCAAGCCTCATTAACTTCCTGGGTCATTTTAACTTATTTTTTATTGTTTTTTAATAGAATCCATTCTCTGATGTCTTTCACTAGGGTCATTAAAACGACTTTTTGCAGATATGGCATATTTCGTAACTTAAAAAATTGGACAATAAATTTGATATTATTCAATTTTTACATTATAAAAAAACCAAAGAAACTATAAAATATTTTTTTCCAATTGATATCAGTTTTTGCTAACATTAATACACATTTATTGTTATCACAACCAACCTAATATCAAGCAATTAGTATTTTTTCTAATTCGGAAAAAATCGGGATGATCACAATAACGTTCTTAATTAGAAAGTTAATAATATATTTAAATTGTAGGTATTTGGCTTGCAAGAGTAAAACCAATCACTTCTAATAAATATAATTGTAGCCATTTCTTGAACAGCCTGAGTATTGTTAAATTTTCAATAAAACAGAAAATATATTTATAGCCTATATGCACTGCTTCGCGTCGCGCAAACAATGTTACCTACAGTCAATTAGCTACGGGTAACTGAATTGTAAGTCCGTGAGATGACGTGCAATGCATTCGCTATATGAGTATATCATTCACAGATTTGATCAGATCACATGGTTGAGCTATAAAGCCTATGTTAATGGATGTTGTAATATTTGGTTATTTGTGTATAAAAAATATTTTTTATTTGGCATTGGGACCATGTAATAATAAAAAAAATGTATAGATATTTAGATTTTTAAAATGTCGTATAGAAAATTTAAGTATACTTATACAAAAAGATTGGTTAATTGATTTACAAGAAACTGACTGACTGACTGACTGACTGACTGACTGACTGACTGACTGACTGACTGACGGACGGACGGACGGACGGACGGACGGACGGACGGACGGACGCACGGACGGACCAATGAATGACTTAACCAACAAATAATGTGGAATATATATATATCATTTGGCCCCACTAAATATATTTGGAATATTATAACAGTCATTTCTGCAAGGAATTTCGGCAAGGGCTACCAAATTTTGTATCAAAATAGTGGTGTCTTCAAGGCAAGAGTGAGTAGGTTTTTACAAAGTATTTTTTAAAAGCCTGGAATCAATTGTCTTAACGATAAACATTATTCCAAATTTGTAATGATTACAAACTTAAAGATGCAAATATAAAATAAAAAAATTTGATCGGATAAGTTTCAAAAAACTCGTAGCAAGAATGTAATTAAGAAAAGAAACAATTTGAGAAATTGGACCGACAGTGAAATAAAACCGATTCGCTGTTGTTGGTACTAATGAATGTAGTATTAACAGACAGTTTTTATTTTTTCTACTGAACGAATATACGGTGTAGAATTTCCAATATATTTTGTTTTCTGTACTTGTTGTATACAAATAAATAAATATCTTTCTCTTTCTTTTATAAGAGGAGATAAAATTTATTGTTCATTTATCTGATTTAAGATGTTCAAACTTTTTTTTTTCGTGAATACGGAGTTAAATAACGGCGGACGAATTTTCTTTTAAAAAAATATTTATTTATTTATTAAGAGATGTTTTCAGTTACAAACTTTCTACAAGACTGATTTTAATATTAACAAATAATAAAAAACATTATATTCTAACTTATTAAATAACATGCACTTTTGAATAGTCCCACGGAAATGCTTGGTCAGCAGCCATTGTTCTCCCGCTAGGCGATAGTGTGGATAGATCGTGTAACTTCTCCCTCCTTAAGCTGGAAGCGCATTTTGCAGCTTCCTGTAGCGTCCTCGCTGCTGTCGTTCTGTCTGACTGTAAGTTCTGGCTTCTTGTTTGTTTCAATTCGGCGTTGTCTCCATAGATATAATTTCCAGATTACAATCGCGGTACAGATGATGTATAGTCCAATAGTAGACCAACTCGGGGTGGCCATCATAACTTGCCAATTTATATAATTTTCTTCTTCTTCATCTTCTGCATGGTCCATCAACTCGTGGATGCTGTCTAGTGAGATATCTTCGAGCTGAAGGTTGTAGTGGATTTTTTCCTCTGTTCTGATTGCTGCACTTGGTAATGGAATGATTTCGTCTATTGCTATGATATCAGAGTTTGTCTTCAATATTCTATTTGATATTTCTAGTTGACAGTCACTTGTGATGCTGACTATATGAATACCTGATATCCTTTTGTATCCTATACTTGAGCCACAACGACTTCTTAAAATTTCATCGTGTTGAAGAATTATCAGCCATTTGTTTTCCTTTATTTTCTGTATTTTTTGTTGCTTAAGGTTCATTTTTGCTCTTGTACAATTTGCTTTTTGATGTTTGATGAGTGATATAATGCAGTCTCCAGATTTATCTACGGCTTGAGTGTTGAGTGACGCACACAGATGTGTATACTGTGTTATCTTCTTGCAGCTATCCTCCAGGTAAGAGTACTCTTCGCTACCCAGTGCTAGGTATTTGGACTTGGGGATAATAGTTAGGTTTTGTTTATCTGGGATAGAATATATATGAAGAAGGTCAAAGGGGTTTGGGTCAATGGAAGGTATTTCTAGAATAAATGTTAATGCGTGTTCTGTGCTATAGGCTTTAACACTAATTGACCTTTCTATACTATGTATATTCTTAATGCTTATGCTATCTATTGCTTTAAATCTATTTAACTTTTGCATGTTATGAATTTCAAGTATTAAATTATGTGGGGCTATTATACTCGGGTGCATTACACCTATCTGGGCAAAAGTCATTGCATCTTCTAAGACTAAGAGCTTATTTAATAAAAACTGCAAACTAAAACTTATTTGAGTATATAAATCTAAAAAGTAAATTTGATTAATTACTAAATTATTACTAATAGTGACATTTTTCAACAGATTTACTAATTTTATATCATTTTCATTAATAACTTGTATTTGTTTGCTAAATTCTTTAATCGTATTTTCTGCTAAGAATAATGATTTCTTCTGAGAATTTTGAATTTTATAAACTGAATTACGTAAGTTTGAAATTTCATTTTCAAATTTGATCGCGTCGTCGCTGTCTAAGTTTCCTGTAATTGCTTTTATAACGGATCCTAATCCATTTATTATACCACGTCTAACTCTAGTAGTATGTGGTGCTATAAAAATAATTTTCTTATTTATTAAATTTAAACTAAGTTCTATCTGGTTCTTATATGTTTGATACCGTATATCCTTACTACTTGATAATAACCTTTCCTCTGCATCCTTCGTGCTAAGATACAGTGCTGCAATTTTTATAGTAGCCTCATGAAGATGAGTGATATTATAAACACAAGCCAGACTAAAAGTATTAACTTGTTTAAAAACTAGTCCTTGTTTAATTAATAATATTCCGTTTTCATTATTGATTGGATTAAGGGTCAAGTTGGCTGCTGCGAAGAGCATCCAGGCTCCTGCGATGAGGGTTCTGTAACAAGATGTTGTCTTCGTAAAAGCTTGTAGTGTACTCTAATAGATTTGGAATTTGGGTGGTTACCTATTATTTCTGCAATATTATTGGGGTGAAGGTGAATAATTTTGTATGGACCTTTAAACACTGGCTTAGTTTTGTCGTTGCGCGCTGTTTTGGCTACCTGTTTATAAACTAGTTCTCCTACCTTAAAAGTGATTTCCTTCGCAGCCTGGTTACGCTTTTCGATTACCTGTTCCTTGTTCTTAGCCATGTGAGCTGATAGGCATTCTTGTACTACTTCTGCATTTCTGCGGTGCTTGATAACATAGTCCTGATAAAATTCCTTAGGGTAAAATAATTCTAAAGGATTTCGAGAAGCGGTGTGACCAAGTAACAGCTCTCGTGGTGTATAACCAGTTACGGAGTGAATAGAGTTATTATAAGCAATTATTGCATAATTCATTATTAAACTAATTGGGTCTTCTTTATTTGTTATTCTTTGTATTCTGATAATTTCGCCTATTGTAGAATGGAATCGTTCAATGGGAGAATTTGAATTAGGGTTATATGGTGTTGTAAAATGGATGTTAATATCGTGCGATGCGCATATTTCCTTTATGACTTCATTATCAAATTTGGTATCTGAATCAGTTGTTATTTTTAAAGGCAAACCTATCACTGAGAATACTTGTATTAACGCTTGGGCAATATGTACGCTGCTTGCGGCGTTGAGGGGCACAGCTTGGGCGAATTTCGAGAAATTGTCTATTATGGTCAGAAAAGTTGCTCCTCCTGTGGAATAGAGGTCCATAAATAAATGTTCGAGGGGTTTTGTCGGTGTCTGAGTCAAGGTCAAGGGAGGTCTAAGTGGATTTCTTTCATATTTGGATTTCAAACATACGTCGCATTGATTGATAAATCTTTGAATTGTAAGAAGCATATTTGGCCAGTGGTAGTTTCTGCGGAGTTGTTTAAAAGTTTCTTGAATACCTCGATGCGTTGTTTTGCCTTCATGGTATTTTTTAGTTAATTCCTGTTGATCTGTTCTATTCTCGACTAAGGTTACACGACAATTGCACCTAATTAATTTTGGGCCTCTATCATTGAAAATAGTTGTGTAAACTCTTGAGAAAGCTAAATATAAACTTTCATCGTGAAAGTAACAGTGAAAGATGCGGTCTGCTACCGTGTGTTCTTTTAGAAATCTAATAATTTCAGACTCAGTTTGATTTATTGGGATAAATACATCTTTAATAACAACGCTAGAGTTTGTTGACCTATTTTCTACTCTATATTCTGAACCTGGTGTAGACCTTATATGAAACTGCTTACGTTGTCTGTCTATGGCGTCTGATAAAATTGGTATACCTGTATTTTCATTGTCGGGTTGCGTATGGTTAGTGGAGATAAGCTGGTCTTCGTCAATACTCATTTGGTCAGTCTGAGTGTGTAAGTCGTTCTCTGCTTGATTCTGTTGGCGGTCGTTGTCAGTTTTGTCGGTCAAGTTACTAGTTTCTGTGTTTTGGGCTTCTGTACGAGCATTGTCAAAAATTCGGTTGATAATTCCATCGTCGTCGTTATCGTCAAGATTTACGGCTAGTGAATCTACGCTTTTATGAAAAATTTTGACTCTGGATAATGCATCTGCATTTGTGTTGTGTCTGCCTTTTTTATACACCACTTTGTAATCATATTCAGCAAGTTTCAATCGCCAGCGAGTTAATTTTGAATTGGGATCTTTCAAGGACATTAACCATGTCAACGGTCGATGGTCAGTGTAGATAGTGAATTTCCTACCATATAGATACGGTCTGAAATATTTAGTTGCCCATATTATTGCTAGCAATTCTTTTTCAATAGTCGAATAACGATTTTCAGTATCTGATAGTGTCCTGGATGCATAAGCAACAGGTCTATCAGATCCTACGTTGCCCTGCGATAAAACTGCTCCAATAGCTACGTCCGATGCATCAGTGGTTAAAATAAAGGGTCTGTCAAAATCTGGGTATTGTAAAATAGGGGAATTTGTTAAAATTTGTTTACATTTGTCAACTGCTTCTATAAACTCTGGTGTATGTATCACTTTGGTATTTTTCTTTAAGCATGATGTAAGTGGTTTAGTTAATTTCGCGAAGTCCTTTATGAATTTTCGGTAATAACCTATTAATCCTAGAAAAGACTTAATATCCTTTTGACTACAGGGTAAGGGGAAGTTCAATACGGCCTTGATTTTGTCTTTATTCGGTTTCAGTCCCTGGTCCGTGAGTTCATGTCCTAAGAAGTTGACTTGTTTTTGTAAAAATTCGGATTTATCTAATTGTATTTTTAAGTTGTGAACCTTGAAACGTTCGAATACCTGTTTTAATTTAACTATGTGATCTTGTAGTGACGTAGACACTATTATAACGTCATCTAAATAAGTAAAAACGTTCTCTAATCCTCTTAAAATGTGGTCCATGAGACGTTGAAAAGTACTAGGGGCGTTTTTTAAGCCAAAAGGCATTCGTAAGAATTCGTAATGCCCTCTTTCTGTTGTAAAGGCAGTCTTTTCAATGTCGTTTGGATGCATTTCAAGCTGGTGGTAACCGCTCGCAAGGTCAAGGGTAGTAAAGTATTGTGCTCTTCCTAATCTGTCTAATATGTCGTTAATAATGGGAAGGGGGTATTTGTCCTCTACGATTCTGTCATTAAGTCGTCTATAGTCAATAACAAGCCTCCACTTAACCTTTCCAGAGGAGTCGGGCTTTTTAGGGACTATGTGTACTGGGCAAGACCATGGGGATATGCTTTCTCTGATAATTCCCTGCTTTAAAAGATCATTGACTTGGTTCTGAATTTCGTTACGCTGTTGAGGGGCTTGTCGATAACTTCTTACAAAAATTGGAGTCTTATCAGTCAGTCTTAACTCGTGTTTAACAACGTGTGTGAAGGACAATGGGATATTATCTGAATGAAATATTTCTCTATAGTTATAACAAAGTCTAATTATTTCCCTCTTTTCTTCGTCATTCATATGCTGAGTTCGTATTTTATTTAAGTTTTGTTTTAATTCATGGTCAATATTTTCTTCAATATTTATCTTATTGAGATTACTATCGTTTTCAAAGTTATTTAATACATGTTTGGGCACAGGCTCAAGGGCTATCTGAGTATTATTGGTGATGATTTTTTTTTCATCGCTAAAATTAATTACAGATGTCCTAAAAATGCCATTTTTAACTGTAACTAGGGCTGTGGGTGATTTAAGATCTTTAGCCCAACAGAACTCATCACAAATATAGTGACCATCAGTATAGTTTGTTTTGACAATAACTAGTTTTTCGCATTTAGGTTCAACTTTAACTTTCTTAACTGGATAATCTGTATATATCGGTATTTCACAAGTAGGTGATTTCAATAATTTATTGTTTAAATCAATAGTACAACCTAATTCTTTCAGCAAATCTACTCCTATTATTCCTATATATTTTGGATCAATATCGAATATTAAAAACTTATGAAACTTGTCGGTATTAAATTGAGGGGGTAAAGGTAAATATGCAATATTATCGTGTTTAGTAGTAGCGTGCGCGGTTTTCACTAAAAACGGTTCATATTCTATGCAATGTTCAAAACTAGTGCCTATTAATGCTTTAGGTGATATCATGCAATTAGTTGCTCCGGTATCTAATAAAAACTTACCTTTTGACTCTGGGAGGTCAATGTAAGGTAGGTGGGACTTACCTTGTCTTTTTATCTCAACAGTATTTAAGTGGGTTCTTCTTGTTCTTTGTCCTCGTGAAAATCCTGGTAGTTTGGCTGATCTAAAGACGTACCTGCGTCATCTTGATCAGGGAATTGTGTTGTAAAGTACTCACCTTGTTTGCAATAGGGATCGTTATTATCTTGGTCGAAATCTGGCTCGTTACTTGTGTAGAAAAATTCTTCTTGACCGAATTGAGGTCTAGGAGGTTTATTTACTGACCTCATTGTAACGTCTGAAACCTTTTGTGGCTGGTTAACTTGTAGATGTGGTATATTCTGCTGTTGCCTAAAGTTTCCGGAGTTCCTAAAATTTCCAGAATTTTGGGGCGTAACGTTACCTGTAGCTTGATTATTTTTCCACGTAGGGTGTATCCACTGTGGTCTCTGTTGCATTCCAATATTATCAAAGGACCTATGTCTGGGTATATTATTAAATCTAAACGGCAGACTATTTTGACTTGTGGGCATATTAGGTCTAAGCATCTCTTTTGGTTTGGCTTGTATAGGAGGTGTATGAAAACTATTAAATTTATTATGCGCTAATCGAGCCTCCTCTTGTCTAGCGGTTATTATCGCTACCTCCAGGGTCGTAGGTTGTGAAATACGTACCCCAATCGAAACATGAAATTCAAGGTTATTTATATATTGGTCTATTACCATATTTTCATAATACGACTTATCGCTGTGTCTACCTACCGAGTTTAACGTATCTAATATATCCCTAAGACGTTTTCCAAAAGTTTCCGCGTCTTCATTTCTGTTACGACGGACACGCGTTAACTCCTGCATTACTTGAATCTCGTTACGTGGCTCTCCTAACCTACGTAATAATGCAGTTTTAATGCTGTCCCAAGTATCGAGTGACTCTTCGTAAGCCACGGCATCTATCGCGGTTCCGCTTAGCCTACTTTTGATTAGAGAAATAAGTGGCGGGCTCACTCTAGCAGGTGCATCGAGCATACACAATATATTCTCAACCTCTCTTATATAATAGTTAAGTATTTTCGGGTTGCCATCATACCTGGGCATAACATCCCTCACGAATTTAAAATTGTTTATATCTGAACTGTTCATTTTGAATAAAATAACTCGATTAAATAAAAAGAAATTACTTGTTAGCTACTGTCAATAATATTGACGTTATGCTACTATAAAATATATGTATATATATTTTTCTTTTAATATATAATTTAATATTTAAAGCGATTATAGCATAAGGACAAAAACATTCAAATATTACACGAAATATATTATTATCAAATGAATAGTCTAATAGCGATTATAGCACAAAGACAATCACATGTAACACTATACTCTACGCATAAACGTAAGATAACGACAGGAGATATAGCACAGGATACTGAGTAAACGATTCGTTCTTACCCAAGGATTCTTTGCATCTCCAGCCGGGCCTTGTAGAACAGCAGGACTCCCAATTCGCCAGGACTCCCGCAGGATATCGCCGTCCGTAGGTTCTTGTATATCAGATCGCGAAAATAACGATAGATATCGTTCACTCTATTCGGAGAGTTATATTCGAAGTTCGAGTGTCGCGATCCTACCGACTGCGCCAGTTAAATAACGGCGGACGAATTTTCTTTTAAAAAAATATTTATTTATTTATTAAGAGATGTTTTCAGTTACAAACTTTCTACAAGACTGATTTTAATATTAACAAATAATAAAAAACATTATATTCTAACTTATTAAATAACATGCACTTTTGAATAGTCCCACGGAAATGCTTGGTCAGCAGCCATTGTTCTCCCGCTAGGCGATAGTGTGGATAGATCGTGTAACTACGGTTAAACCTTAATTTGTACATATTATTAAATATTTTAAATATTTTAAAATAATTATAATATTTTTTGTGCTTATTTTACTTCAATTGGTTTCTATGTTACTGTAGTAACTGCGTAATCATAATAAGATTGTTTGATGTTTTACTTAAAAAAATGTACCTCTTAAAACATAATTAAAATGCCTTTTCGTAAACTACAAAACAGGCCTAAAATTAATTAAGTATGTGTCTCCAAACTTATATGTAAAATACACTTGGGTTTCTTTAAAGTATAGTAGTAGTAATAAAAAAGATTTAACCCTAACAATTCTTCGTTTAAATATTGCTAAGAATGGTAAGATTTACATCAGGAACATTCATTTTAGTATAGTACCTGTTAATTGTTCCTTGTGAGACAAATACCCCGACGATCACAAATCAAGAACAAATATTAAGAACCTAGTGACGAACTGACCGGAATTAGGTATAATCTAGTAAATATGTACGCTGAAGAAGTGGGAGCGTGAGGTATAACAGCGAAATCTCTCTATAACTTACTTACAGATCATGATCTCTCTAAAACTATCATCAATTCATTTCTAGTAGGGTCTTCAACGGCGGTACTAGTAGGTTCGTTTAAAATTTGTTTAGGTAATGAGATACAGTACAGAAGCGTATTCAGAACCTTTAAAATGGAGCTTCTTAAACTTACACTTGGATACAAGACCCAGGCACTGTTTGTATCAATCTATCGCTGATCAAGCTATCACTGGCTGCACATCATTCAATACAATAACAAAGTGACAGATAATTCCCAGATTTATCTAACAGAAAGTTATTGAAGGTAATTCCGTTGATTATAGTCACGTCAAAATTTATTACAGACGAGTATACTTCCTAAAATAGTGGTTTCAAATATATATTTATGTTCTTTTAACATTTGACTGACATCAAATAAATATAAAAATCAATATCTTGTTTGAAAAAATACTGAAAAAATATTTAGTGCAATAACTAATACTACATATGGGAAAATAATTTTCTCTTTATGAATAATATGTGAAATGGGTGAATTGTAAGCAATTATCACAAATAGATTTTAAAAATCATGAAATTTAAAACTTTTAAAGAACAAATGTACAGTTACAATAAATAATTAGTTTAATTCAAATTATTCTTTAGCCAGTTAAAATAATTTGAGTAGTACGTATTATTATATTAACTAAAAAAAAATATTTTTCAATACTTACTATCATAGACTATTTAATTCATAGCACAAAGCGGTCGTTAATTTGAGTTCTAAACTCGTTCTGATGCCATCAGAAATATCTGCTGAATATAAATATCATTTTTTTTCAATTATTCTTCGATTTTTCCCAAACATAGATATATTAAAAAGTCTGTTAAAATAAATAAGACATTTAAATCATATTATATTTAAAATTGACATTTATTTCATATTCACTAAAAATCTTCTAAATGTTATACTAATTTTACTGGCAAATATAGCACGTACAACAGCGAATATGAGTTTGCAGTAAGTGTTCCAGTCTCCGGGGAGTTTATGTAATAGCACTGGAGCTCCGAACATTACTTTAAGTGAGTTAACTCACTTAAACTTTACATTTTCCCTGTTTAATGCTTCAATTAAAATTTATATACGTTCTTTTAGAGACTATTTGAAAGTTTTTTTTTTATTAATAAACATTATAAAATTTATTTTTCCTTAATACTAAAGCTAGTATTTCAGTTTGTCATGGACGATATTATTAAAATGAGTCTATTTAAAAAATACTTTTATTTTGTGTAATACTAGTAAGCCGAGAAAACCCAAAACAAAAATTCTTACTAAAACAATGGCAGATTGACTAAGCGGAAATAAAATCTTATAAGTCCTGTTGCATTTCTACAAGCTTCATATTTACTTTATATATTTAAATTAAGAAATTGAAAATGTTTGCAACTAATATTTGCAATTTTATTATTACATATGCATTTTGTCTAAGTAAGTTTAAGTTCCAAGTATCTTTTATTTGAATATTTAAAGTGATACGAGTATCTACTATATTCTTTTTTTGATGATTCTCTTTTAATGAATGATGAAAATCCAATATAACCAGATATAACGAAATGACCCGTTACCATCATGACGTTTAATCCAACGTTTTACAATTTTATTGAGAGCGAAGTGTACTTTATATGTAAATCTGTAGATATGGACCACGATACAGCATCATTACGGTATCAATAATAGTTTTAGAAATTGCATTTGAATTTAGAAACTATCGATATTTTTAAAATGTAATGTAATAAGACTTGCAGTATTATAATAAGTAAAATTTAACAGACCGAAATGTTATATCTATATAAAATTTTATTATTAACATAAATAATATTAGGATTTATTAGTCATACATTCTGTTTAAATTATAAAGTAATTACAGACAATTATAATCTTGAAATTTTTATAAAAATATAAGTAATTAATAAAAAAAAACCATTTAGAATATATTATATATATTTAGAATTCATTATAAAATATTACTAGTTATTTATTGATAAAAATAATTACAAGTTAAAAGTAAAATAATTTATAATATAATAAAGACATAAAACTGTAAATACAATATTGTACTAGTTTTCTGCGGGAAAAACTAAAAAAAAAAAATTAAGCAATTCGTTTGCAACACTCCTTAGTGCAGCGATTATCAAGTGGTCAGACTCAAACAATGTTTGTCTAAATCTGGCAACCCGATGCCTGATCAATACATCGAAAGTCGAAACGCGGGTTTTAAAGAACATTGTCGATGTACTACACCAATGATTTATTTAACGGGATAGTTTAAAAATTTTATATAACACATAATAATTATTAAAAGAAACAGGTTTTTTCACACTTTTTCTTATTTATGTACAAACTCAAAGCCGTCTCATTTCTATATTAGAGACGAGGCCTGGGTTAGCCGCTCTTGCTAAGGCCATATTAGTGGGTAAAAATTTTAGAAGTACATTTATTATATTTTACGACATTATTAAAAACATAAATACCCATATTATTAATAAAAATTAGAGTCATTTCAAATAGCTTCAATATTATAATTAAATGTCAATAACTGACTAGTCTAATAAATATTGTAACTATTACCTTAGATGACTTCTTTGAGTTTTGAGTTTGGTTTAAATTAAAATAGGTTCTTTCACAAAATAAATAAAGAAAACACCTATTAAAATTTTTGTCTGCAATTTTAATAACCCTCTTTTATTGATAATACAAATAGAACAATAAAGTTAGTTTGTAAATAAAACAATGAAAAACTATTTCGATTTCAAACTAATATCATGTGACAGAATAAAACACACTAAAATTTATTTTTCAGCAAATTTTAGCAAAATTTCAACAAAACTGATATCGTCGTAGTTTTATGATTTCTGCTCTATTTAACGACTGCAGTTGCGGTTGTGACAATAAAACTGATTTTACGAGAAAATGTATTATAAAACTGTTTTAGCTATAGCTTGCAATTATTTGTAGCTATATCTGACAATTACATTATATATGGAGAGCTCAGCACATCTTTTACCTAACCTTCAAAATTAAGCGTACAATAATTAAAGTTTGTGAATGAGTGCTTGATAAAAATCAAAACTTGCAATCTGCTCAATTTATTTTAATATATAATACACACACACTATATTTAATAATAAAAGAATTTCAATATTTTGAAGAATTAAATTAAAAGCAAACTAAATATTTTTATTTTATTCAATCTTTAGTGCTACAAAATTTTTAGATATTTAACATATTACTAAATTAATATTATTGATACCAAAATAATGACAGTAACAACTCAAGTAAAACTTTTAGATTTAAACAGATTAATAAATTAATTCTTTCATCGTGTTATCATCGCACTTATTTAACTGGTGAGAGAGGAATATTTACAAATAGCAGTCAGACAGGCAGGGAAAAGATCAAAATAGAACAGTTCCAGAGCAACTCATTAAGTTTTTTTGAGTCCATTAAGAAAAATTCTTTTAACAGTAAGTCGAGATTTGCTGTTATACTGAAGATCTTTAGCTCTTTAGTCAAGTAGTCATATTGAACTGTCCGAGTCTTTGGTCTGGATTCCAAATCACCCTGAGATCCTGGGCAATGAAACAGCGGATTCATGCGCCAAATCCTAATCAAAAACACATCCCAAGGCTTTTGCTCTCGCGCTGAAGGGTATCAATAGAAGACCTGGAATCTATTAAGGGTTCCGTCAAAATACAGTAAAGTTAATTTTTATTCTATTTTACAGTTAGATATTCCAAGACGCTCCTAACTTTTTCCACACAAACATATTGAGCGGAGGACTATTTCTACTGTTTTACGATTGCACCTTGGTCATTTATACACTCCGAAACATCTTGAAATTAGGATTAGGGTTCACTTCCTATGCGAATGTAGTCTTGAGGAAGGCATTGTATCCCCTTTTTTCCTTTACTAGATGTGCTTTAAATAATTTACAATTATATTATTTTACAGTAAAAACTTATCGTACAACAGCTTCCAAATATCTAAAAAAATATCCGTATGAGAAATTCAGACAAGCCTTTGTGTTTAATGAGATTATTTTTGATTTAGCAAAGGGAATAAAAACATACATTTTCCATTATAATATTTCATTAAAAAGTAATGGTTTTAATTTTAAAAAATCAACAAAAGCTAACAAATCAAACAATATTTTGCGAAATAACTAACATTTTAAACGAAATAAAACTCAATATCATGTGAAATATGATATAATAATTGAGACTCTATTAGAGTAAAATAAATAATACTAAATTTTTATCATAGACATAAGTAAATATGTTTTTAAAAAGTGACGTAGAATGTATATTCACTACTATAATTTCATAAATGGAATAAAATATTAATTTGAATTCTTGATACATTGAAATCCAGTCACGTTAATAAAAACTTTATAACCATCATTCAAAACTATTGTTTTATTGCATTACTACAATAAAATTCCACAAGAATTTTGTAATTTTACATTTTCGGGCAAAAAAAAAAGATTGTTTCGCTGGTCTATAACATATTAACTATACATTTGTATACATATGCCAAATTTCGAAGAAATCATAATATATATATTTCAATATACACATAGTATTTAAAACATACGAAAAGAGAATAATTTAATTATTTTTACATTCTTACCCTCCATTAAATCATTAAAACCGTCTTTATACAAGATATGTCAACATTAAAGATTTAATAATTGTTAAAATTACAAAGATAAGTTTGGAAGCAATAAAGAATTTCAAACACTTTATTTCATAAACCGCAATATTTCCAACCAGAACACTTTTAATAGAACTACCACCAATTAGAACATTTTAAATAATTAAATAATATTATTATATTTATCTGATCTTGCAGGTTTCTTTTTAAGATAATATTTATTGTATCAACCAGCAAAATCAATACAAAGGGCAGCCAGCTATAAGCGAAAAGCATTTTGAAATTCTAAGAAGAAGCAGCTACTTAAACCGCAACCACAACCGTTAACGCTCATGGGATTTCCGATCGCTCCGTTAACAGCAAGTGTTTTTATGGGAGATTTGAAAGATCCTTTATACTCAATTAGACCACTATCCTGGTGTTGGTATGTTGATGTTATTTTCGCAATTGTATCTAAAGACAAAAAATACATTTATTATTGACTATTCGTTTTAAAAATATTTTCATGTATTAAACTCTTATTACCATTGGCCCATCAGTACTAATTTTTTTTATTAAGAGATAGAGCGTATTATTAGCGTTAACTATAAAATAGTATGTAAAGTTTTCAAGTACTATTTTAAGCGGAGCGAACTTCTCTGTGGACATATTGTATAAATCTGGAGTCTGTTAATTTGATTGTAAGATACTGGTTAAGCAAGACGTGTTTCGTCGAGGGCAATAATAAACTTAGCCATGGGACGTCTGGAATTAAACTAATGGCATACCAAAGTGAATAATTTGCGGATTGCTTTAATGAACTTTAAAATTATATAAAAATATGAAGTTACAAATGTACTATTTTTTTATAAAAATTTAACTGAAACAATTAAAAAATATCATAAATATAATTAAGTAAAGTTGAGCTTCTCGTTCTATTAAGCCTACTAATTTTGAATATGGCTGCAAGAAGGGAAAACGAAGAAAGATTAACAATGGGAAACATTTAATAAAATATTGATTTATTGTATCTCGTAATACATGGATTAATATTATAAATTTGATACAATACTGATATGATGTGACTATATACATGGAATTATATTATGAAATACATTTTTAATAGGTTTATTTATCTAAACTAAATGTTTTGTATTTCATAATCTGAATTAATAATTCTTCATTACGTGAAAAGTTGTTTAATTTCTACTCATAATTTCTTACTTTTTTAGCAAAAAAAAAATACCCACTTTAAAAACACCGGTTGCTTTACAAGACCATCCACAAAATAATGCATTACATAACATAGAAACATAAAAATCTTTTTTATTGAACATTTTCTGTTAAAGATCTAAGTATTATTTAAAAGAAGTTATTCTTTATATAAATTATACTATAATATTTCTTTGTCATTTTCTTAGTATACAAATCAACTATTATGTTTTTCATCATTATCAAGTTCTATTGTGGTAACATATTTCAAGAATAATTGTTTAAAGTCAGCAGTCTATAAAGAAAGCGCATAGTCAACGACAACGTGAGAGGAGCGGAGTTGCAATATCGATTCCTTACTTTATTATCAGTGGTATTTGTACTACATTTTGCCGTACAATTTTCCAATATTTTCGTTTAAACTTTGTCAAGTTTATTCTCTAAAGTATTGTAAATTTCTAATGTGCAAATCACGTGCCAGAATAATAAATGTGTTGAAACTCATAAATATATAATAAAATATACAAGTTGCTTATTTTGGTTACATTTTTAATTTTTAATTGATATATTTTAGAAAGAGACGTTTCTAAGAATTTGTTTAAAAAACTAATGAAAAAAATTTTAATTTAGGAAATAATAAAACTAAAAACAAAGGTTACTATTTAAAAATTATAAAATTATAAAAATTATATAAAAATATATAAAAACTATATTTACTAAATTATAAACCAATGAATTTGAAAAAAATAGCTAATATCAATGAAAATGCAAAACATTTTTTTATTATATAATAATAGTATTACTTTACTTTAGTAAGTTATTAATATTTTTTTATCAACTTTAATGTTATTTAAATCTTAAGTACTACTGTGGTCATAAAAGTCTATAGCCTGACCGACAGATCTCGCCACATATAAAAATTCTACCTATATCTTAGAGTATTACATTAACCTAAGCTTAATAATAATAATAATAATAATATATAATTTTTATTACAATATTTAGTATGAAGTGTATTAGAAGAGTCCGCTCTTCCTTATCTTAAATATAACATTAACACAAAATGTACAAATAAAACAGAAATAAAGAAACTAATAATAATAAACTAATAAAAATAAATAAGAAGAATAAACTTGGACTTAATTTTTTTTTTATTTATGAATTTTCAATAATTTAAGTACGTGCGAGTGTGTGTGGGTGTGTATATGTTTGTGTTTGTGTGTGTGTGTGGTTGTGTTTGTGTGTCCGAGTCTAGTGTGAGCATGAGAATGAAACATAAGTGTGTCTAAGTTTGTGCAGCGTAAAGCTTTTATAAGAGTGCTTCTGTGTTCTCGTATGTGAGACATTTTATCCATTTAACTATTTGTTTCCTACATTCATAATATTGGTCAGTATAGTTATTTTTTTGTTTACTTTGTTGTATAATAAGGCTGAACGTTTTTCAAACTGACTAGACGCAAACGTGGTTTTAGTTTTAGGGACGTCGGCAATATTGTATTTTCTTCTTCTAGTATTTATTGTCGCGTCATAAGGTAAAGTCCTGTGTTTTTTCAGCACTGTTTGAGTAATGTAAAGTTTCCTAACGGACAGTACGTCACTAATTTCGTAAAGACCCGCTGTAGGAAACCTTTTTTTTTTAAAGTGCATTATCTTTATTAAGACTCGTTGGGCTCGCTCTAATTCAATCATTTTCGCTTTAGCCGCCCCACCCCAAATCGATATACAGTAGACAAGTACAGACTGCACAAGGACTTTGTAAATTTGAGTCAGCAAATCTTTCGATAGGCTAATGTTGTCATTTGTGCTTCTTGGCACCACATGACGTAGGCTTTTAAAAACCCAGCTAAGTTTTCGGACTCTGGCGGATACCTGCTCCAGGTGAGGATACCAAGATAGTTTTTGATCAACTATTACACCCAAATATTTTGTTTCCATCACTTTAGTGATGGATGTGGTACAATTTTCGCTAAGCGTATCGTCACAGGTATGTATTTTTGAGTCAAAGTGGTGTTGAGGTTGGGTACGTTCTGAGATACTGAAGCATAAATAGTTAGTTTTGGTTGTGTTCAGTGTAAGCATGTTGTCTTTTAGCCATTTATCTATGAGGGTCATATCTGCCTCAGCAATATGTTTGACACATTGCCAAGAGTTTCCGTAAACCACTATAGCTGTATCATAGGCGTAGGAAAAAAATTTGGGCATTTGGGGTTTTCATATTACGGAGATCGTTCATATATATTAGGAATAACGTGGTAGATAGAACCCCCCCTAGAGGAACGACGAATGATACGTCTGCGTTATCACTGATATATTGATCAACTTTTACTTTTTGTTATTAAAAATTCTGTCTACCTATCACGACATTTCATTCAAAAGTTCTCAAGTTATTGGTCTAAAATTGACGCTGATGTTTGTTAAAAAGAGAAAAGAATTACTTCATCCGTTTTATAATAGGAAAAAACTTTTGATGTAAAATCATGACTTTTAATTATTATGGCAAATTATACGTAGAATATTCAATGATCAAGTACTGGTGTTCTCAATTACGCGGAAACCGTAACTAGCACAAATTATGCATTTCATTCACCAAAACTTCAAGAGGCGTTAACACCAGGAAACCTTGCAAACAAATTGCAATTTCGTAAAACTCTGGTGACCCCAAAATGAAACCAAATGTGCTAGTTAACACCATTGGCATAATAAAGGACTTATAGGTCATAAAAGTCTACGCCTTGGTGGTATCATTCACAAACTTTTACAAATTAAAAAGATTTGTTTGCACCGTTACGAACTTTGAGTAAAGAAACAATCGTTTTCGAATTTTAATGGACATACAACATGACGGACAATCATCAAACTATAACAAAGAGTTTCTGCTCCGATTTATGAAAATGCATTATTTTTTTTATTTTCACATGAAATTATTTTCAAGAAACTCCAAAATATCAACCAATAAACATTGCATTAACATTTTCACGTGAATACGCAAAGTGGAAAGCATTTTATAGATTGAGTTGTACATAAAATTTAATAATAAATGCGTAGTAAATCTGTAATATATATATATATATATATATTTTATTAGTAGCAGTCGTAAAAATCTTGAAAATATTAACACATATCCGAAATACACAGTTCCGAAAATAAAATTTTGGTGTCTATCTAGTTTATACTAAGCTTACATAAAAATCTCTTTATGAACATTTTAAAAGTCTACTGGTTAAAGGCAATTAAAATCAACAAAAATATTTATGGTTATTGAATGGCCCCACTTTGTTAATTTCTATTCCACAAAAGGAATAATTTTGGTTTTATTATATTATATTGATCAAAAATAACAATCTAAATACCTTTGTTGTGTACAGTGATGTAAATGTCGATCGAATCCAAAGACCACGTTGTTTTATTTTACTTTGTTATAGTTTGATATTTTAATTGGCTTTTATTAAATTTTATTTTTTATGTTAAGTATCAAAATCAATCTTTAACAGATATTAAAAATACTAATGATATAATTTGAGAAAATATTTGAGTATTTTAGTAATTTAGTAATTACCTTTATTGAACAACTTGATTTTATTAATTGTTCATTGTCTCATTATTAGTTAGTGGATGAAATAGGAACTCTAAGCATTTGTACCTGTAGACACAGAAGTATTTTTCCAAAAAACTCAATTAACAAATGAAACTACTCGGAATAGAGAAAGTCGGTTTGAAATGTATTTTAAAGTTTAAAACTATTATAAACGTCCCAGAAGAAATTAACTGATAGGGGAAAAGTTCGCAAGAAAGTGGCTTGGCTCGGCTGCATTACCATTTACCTCGAAAACCAGGAATCTCAAATGTGAAAAGATTTATGTCTTGCATAAAAATATGTAAAGAATTAAAACACTAATATTTAAATTAATTAAACTATATAATCATCGTAGGTCGACCTGTTTCAATGTTTTTTTAATGAAATAGATGTATTGGATATATTAGGTCTATTGAGGTCAGACAACATGAAATCGAGGGCAGCTCATAATTGTATTATTATACTAATAACGGATATAAATAAATACAAATTTTGTAATAGAATTAATTGTTTTTAAAATTCTACAATTTTTAACAATAACCTGTAAAAATAGTTTTTATAATTCATTCCATGAGGACTGAAGAGAACGTATGATATTAGATACTACATTTTTAGTAAGGATCAGACTTCGGATATTTACGACTAACGAACCTATTCATGACGGTGTGTTACTAGCGGAGATTTATGAAACAGTAATAAGGAATTTTCAATGAAGTCATGTCATGTTTTATAAATCACAGACTCCATAGTAATATTATCAAGTCTGTGATTAATATTTACTTAACAAACATCAATTGTAAAATAAAATAAAAACATTAAATATAATTCATGATATAAATATAGGTTTTAATATATAATTTCGTTTATAATGATTTAATGTAGGGAATTTTTTAAAGATAAATATGTAAAAATAATACGATTTTTTTAAAGTATTAAGTCGTAGTAATACAAAAGCGACAGATTGCTTAATATTACTATTAAATCCTACTAATTATAAAATTTCCATTACATCAAAATCATTGATCATGTTTTTTGTCCTTAACTATGACTTATTTAGAAACAAAATATCAATGTAGATATTGAATTATTTTATTTTTTAAAAGTAACCATTAAAAATATTAAATCTCACGATTATTTAAATTATTAATTAAATGTATTGAGAATTTGGAATTTTAAAAAGAGTCTGAATTCCTTGAATTAACTGTTATGTCGACTAGAACTGCAACACAAAAATAATAGTTTTGAAAAAAGTCATTTCTCATTATATAGTACTATTCAGACAACTTAACCTCAACCGTTGAACTACAGTAATAAATCACAAGTTTTTTTTTTTATTACTAAAGGGTCTTAGAAAATGTTTTGAGTAGTATTAATTTGTGTGTTAATTTTAACGATAATATTAATAAGGAAATAAGATCCCTTTTGATAATAACATTTATTATTAAATGTAGATATAACATAATCTATCTTTTTATAAACAGATGACAAATGTTCATAAATTTTGGGTATAAGATTTATTGAGCAACAGAACGTTAGGTGAATAATACATCTTCTTTATAAAAAGAAATATTGCTCACTATCTTTTGAAGATAGATTGAATTTACCATGAAATACTTTACAAGAAATCCAAGAAATCGTCAATACAAATAGTTCATATACAAAACCATTAAGTTCTTATATAACTCCTTAAATTTATACAACCAAAAATTAAAATTTAAAGATGTCACCAAAAAAATTGTTCGTATTCACAATATATATATTAAGTAAAGCTACTAACAGAATAGATTGTTGTTACCATATTGTCTTTTAAGCTGTTTCTGGAATATATTTTTGTCATGATCATCGACCAAGGAAGGGTTCGTTTGAAAAGTGTCGGTTACGTGATTCTATATAACTAAAATGTTTTGGTTCTTTTGAAACGATAACTTTCTTTACGTGATTTTATGGAATTTTTTATACATACCCACTTATAATCATTAATTTAAAGAGATTAAATAATATAATTTTGATATTATTAATATATTAATGTTTTAAAATTCTAATCATATTAAATTTTACCTAGTTAATCTATATCTAGTCTCTTCTCTTACTTTTCGGGAATTCATTCATATACATATATACACATATATATGAATTCATTTTAAATTAATAATTAGTTTGAGAAATATTTGCAAAATTGTGATAAAAACAAATTAAAATGATCTGCAATATTACATTCTATAACATAAGTTTACATTGTTTATCAAATCAGTCACAAAATAACTAGACTTATAATAAAATAAAATATTTAAAATATCACAAGTTATTTTACAATATTATAGCGATCGTTTAAAGAAAAAGCCAATTAGAACAATTATAAAAAGGATACTAATATAAAATGTAAGTAAATCGCTTCATACAATTAACATCTGTGGCATAAAAGAAACCGCGAAACCTGAATTCACAACGTGTGCATTAAAATATTAATAATTCAGAAAGAAAAAGAGCTATGATTTTATAATCGTGGATATGATAACTTTTAATTATTGTTTATTTTTCTTTTATTTTACAATACACAAATAAATATTTAAATACACAAGAATAGAATGTGTTAAATTAAAATCCTTTAAAATTTTGGCACTTTTTAAGTTAACGGTAGTTGTTAATCATAAAAACGTGTTTTAAATTTTGGTACCTGGACTCTCCTAAACCTTTTACGCTTTTATTTTTAATGTGTCTAAACGGTAGATAATTCTTCATGTAGCCAGCAAGTACGAATATATATCCAGTAACCATAACGTAGCAGATAGTTCCATTAATTATTGTCAACCTACAAGTACAATTTACAAGTAAATTGCAGTTACGAGATGTCATTCTGAGCGCTTGTCGGCTTCAACTTGGGTTTGCTAATTCCCTCACTGTCACACTAAACTAATGTCTGTATCTCACTAATGTATACTAAAATTGGACATCCTGAAAATATTATTATACATGAAACCCTTAACTCAAATTATAAAATTTTGAATACTTATAATATTAAAATATTCAATATGATCAAAGTAGAGACTTAATATTTGTAAATTAAACCTACTTTGACAATTAATAAAAAAAATGTATCATTACAATATACTTTTAAAATACAAAAAATGTTCTTATGATTATTTAATAAGCTTAATGCTACCTTATTAAAGAATCTATTTTATATTTGGATAAAATTTAAGAAAGTTTTTTTTTATCAAAGAGGAGGCTAAACGAACGGCCGAGTCACATGTGACACGTGATCACCGCCGCCCATGAACTCTTGCAATATCCGAAGACGAGAGGTATTTAATTTATGAAGGAATTAGTTTATAGTAGGATACTAAGGACTTGATAATATATATATTTTTTCAGTTTATTTTTATGTTTATAAAAAATATTTATCTTAAAAATAACTTGTTCAGTTGACTTAAACCCCTAACTGAAGATATCTTCTAATTGGTTTAAACATGCAAGATGGATAACTTTTGTATTTCTCAACTAATTTATTTCGTGTTTCGTTTTAACAAATAGTTTGTCAGTTTAAACTTTGACTTCCAGACGAATTTACAAAATTGTTAAATGAAATAGTCCAGAAACTGAATTAAATTCTACAACGTAATTATTGTCTGTTTGATTTAAAATATGATATTTGAAAAATATTTACTAAAAATCGGTTTTGGTATTAAAGTACCTTTATATTTTATCTTTTATCAGGATCGCGTATATTACTGACCTACATATGCGAAAAGTGGTTTTATTACGTTGCAATAAGTTCTAAATTTAATTGATCGGAAATGTCATGGTAATAACTCATCTAATATGTACTGTGACATGCAATTGACTCATGTTCGATATTCACAGACGATCATAATAAATATCAGATAATTTATTGAACAATTTATTATAATATTATTTATTTTAATATATTATTAGTTAGTGTGTGTAAGTCTTTGTATTAACGAAGATAAGCATTAGCATATCTTTAATGGTCTTAAGTTGTTCCGCTGTATTCCATCGTTGCATTTTTAAAATTCATACAGTCCTATTTGTTGAAAGAATTCATGGTTTTGTATTATATTGAAATCAGTTTCATTTAGTAAATTTGACTGCTGAAAAATATAAATGATATATATAATTATACTTTTTTTTAAGATTTTGAAATCACAATTACTACGCAGAGTGATGAATTGCCAACGTCGAATGACGAAGTTTTATAAAAACGTGCCCTATATTACTCCATTATGAATAGATTTTCTATAAATCCTTTCTTGGCGGACGTAACCTAGTTACAATGTACCTTCCCCTATATTTCATTTTTATTATCTCAGTAGCATTCGTGATGAGTGTTTTTCGCTATGTGTACTTATTTATTCCATCATTATTTCAGGTTTACAGGTGGGTGCTTGCATTATTATACTATGTTAATTTATTCATATAGTAAAATCGAGTCAATTGAATATATTACGAAGGATATTTATTATAAACTTTGAGGCTAATATATAAAAGTATGTGAATAACAAAACTTATGATTGATTTTAAATTTTATCACATTTTTCATGACAAGTTTCGAACTCGTCCGCAGACCTTATACATGAGCTGGAAGCATGGTGGAATTGCGGCGTGAGTAGTTCACGTGAGTACAGCTGGATAACTATAAATAAAAGTACATACATATATACATTTCTGAATATCGTTTTTTTATTAAAGTTATTGTATTATTATAACATTTGTTCATAATGGAATATTAGTAAGCAAAACGTCTTTTTGTAACACACAAGTTCAATTAATTCAATTCATCACAATAATATTATATTATTTGTACGCAAAATATTTTTTTTTTTTAATATCGAGTATTTTTATAATTGGTTGCAATCTACAAATATAATATAATTTAATATTAAAATGTATTAGTTTCTTAGCAATCGTTATTAAAAAAAATAAAAAAAATAATATCATAATGTTTGCTTAATAAATACATGTAATGAAAATAACTTAAAAAATACTCCGAAAACTTACTAGTAAACTGGATCTTTGAACAAATTTTTGTGATAGTTTGACTCAGAAGACATAATGTATTTTTGGAAATTTATCTAGTTATCAAATCTTATCAATTAAGGAAAATTTAAATTAGAAACACATTTAAAATATAAAATTGAAGTTTATAAACAAATGTTCTTTTAAATGTGGGGACTAACTCGTAAATGAAAATGTGAAAAATTTGTATGGTAGATAACGATAATATATACATAATGTAATAACCAACTGCCACGAAGATGACATTGAATAAGTTGAAATAAATGTATTAATATCAGTACTTGTATCAAGGGAAAACAGTTTTTAAATTATTTATTTTACTGATATTAAAACATGAAATATGATTTCTTTGGACGGAAATGGCCCCTCAATAGGGGCTACGAACAAAAAGACAAACATTTAAAATAGGTAGAGGAAGTATATATATACAACTGATATACATTTCATATACAGGTGTCATACTTGTTCTCTATTACCTTTGGTATTCAGACAGTACAACCTAGAAAGGATTTAAGCCTAGGCTTAAGTTCCTGTCCTGTTCTAGAACAGAGTCAAAGCAGAAGCGAAAGTAGTAATTTATATAAAAACAATGTAGTTTTTTTTTTTTTTTGTGTTATCGCATTTTCTAGTCATACAGACATCAAGAAGAACAACTGTTTTGACAAATAAAGTTAGTACAAAATACCTTCATTAACATAGTACAAACTACTTTCATTAATCTTTCATAAAAATTTTAATTGTGATTAAAAGTTTAAAAAATTTATTGAGTTTTATCGCTTATCTTTCACTTACTATAGTGCCCATGATCCCTGGTCCCTGATCATTTTAAATGTATACCAAATTCATGAAAATTGGTTTTATGTTAAAGATTTAAAAGGTGGAAAAAATAATGAATATTAAATTATTTTAAAACTATATTGCCAGCATAGTAATAATTTTCCATACACATTTAATTATAGCATTCGTTTTAGCAAAAAATGGTTTTCTGTCATTCTGTGGTATAGTGATTGTATTCAAAAACAGTGCGGCGGACACGAGATAAACCGCTCTCAATCAATTTCTTTTGTTATGTCCCCATTGAATGAAAATAAGGTTTTTCTAGTACAAGCGGATGACGGATAATACCATTTTGTTCATGTTATATTTGAATTATTTAAGTACCATAGCAATGAAAAACAATTAATTTTGTGTAAGCATGTCCTACTCTACTACATAATATTTTTTGTGGATTATATGTTTTTTTTTATTGATTGCTGTTCGCAACGATAATGCAATTTTTATATTAAAAATAAAAAAAAATAACGAAAACTGCTAAGTTTTAAACTTAGTAGCTTCATTAAATGATGATTTTAATTATTTAAAACAAAATTGTGACAAAAATGCGGTTATAAGCTATAAAAGTGCTTTTATCAAAAACATTTTTTTTATATGTGTTGAATTACTAAATTTGCAAATTACATATGACTTTATTCTAAACTACATATGACTAAATACTCATTTTGCAAATTACATTTGACTTTAGTAATAATTTTATTGTAAATTTATTAACTTCACTTTTTATTTAATCCACAATTGAGATAAATTACAAGCTATAATAACTTTTTTTTTATATCCTTAAATAAAGTTGACCAATGCTGCATTTTAAAACTGTATATTTATAATTTTTTATTTATAGGTTCTGTAAATTGACTGGCAAATCATTTAAAATATTAGGTGAAAGTTAAGGTTAAAATTATTGTTACGTAAAAATATATTTTTTTAGGAATATAAAATAAACATTCTTAATATTTCAATATTTAACTATATGTCATTTTAGTATTAATATTTTTGGTAACAAACAATTTTAAACTTTTTATTTTATTAAATATTTAATATGCTTAGTCCATAGTTGATAACAGAGTCTACAAAAGCTATGTATAATGGCCATATATCGAACTATAGATTTTAATATAAAAAGTTGTCTAAAAATATACTCAACTTAGAATATACATAAGCTTCGAATTAAATCTGTTGTCAACTAATTATTTTTTGAATAAAATGAGCCATTTTAAAAAGACAAAGTAGAAAATTGTTGGACATTTTAAAACACAAAATCTAGCTTCTGTGGTCCTAGTTTGATAATACATGCAGCTTTTTAGATATAATTCCTTACATCCAAAAAATAGAAATTGTTGAGAATATGTATAGTATGCTTTTACGATATTATTTCAGCTATTCCTAAATTAATGATAATAAATCACTTGAGTGAAACTTAAGTAGAACGTAGGTGTTTAACATAATATATGACATTAGTGTATGAAAATACCTCATAATTTAGTTAATTATGAGTCTGTGAGTTAATATTTGCAGACGAATTTCATATTTCAATCTATGTATTTAATATAGTCTATCGTTTAGAACTTCACAGTTACTATTTGTCATTTGTTTTTATTTAGGGCTTTTTTTATAATATTCTGTTTTCTATAACTTTTATATAAAAATAGTGTATTGTCTAAATATATTTTTTTATTTTAGTATTTATTTACCCTTTTTTGTTTTAATAACAAAAGGCGAACTTAATGCCTAGGAGCATTCTCTACCAGTTAATATTTGTTAAGATGAAAGATTGTGGTAGGCGTTTATAATAGAAAATAAATACAAGACGAAAAGACAATACAAATAATAATAGAAGATGTATGAATACAGATATTCTATAAAATTATACACATACTACATAAACAAATACTAATAAAATTACAAATACATACAGATGATTACGAAATATATAGAGATGTCTTTAAAAAGTGCTTTTTCACAAGATCTTTGATGGTACTTTTGGAAAGTGCTCATCTTATATGTTCAGGAAGTAGGTTACATAGAACTGAGGCTTGGCTGGTAAAAGATTTGTGGGAAAATTCACTGGAATTGGATGGAATGGCGGTTTTAAGAAGAAAGAAGGATTTTATTACGAGTTGCCACACATAATAAGGCATAAAAGTATTGAAAATTTTCTTTGAGGTATGGGGGAGAGGTTGGATCGTTTACCATGGAATAAAAAAGATAGAGTATCCCAGAACTACGACTCTGACGAACCGATAGCCATTTTAGTTTTGCCCTATATTGTGAAAAATGGTCAAACTTACGTAAATCGAAAATGTAGCGTATACAATTATTTATAAGACGTTCTATTTTATCAAGTAGTTCTTTACTAATGTCTGGGTAACAAACATCTGCGTAGTCGAGAATAGGCAGGATTAGGGCGTTACTAGTTAGCGTTACTAGTTAACGCCCTAATCCTGCCTATTAGTTAGTTACTATTATCTTTGACTTTAAAGGCAGAAAATGTTTGGTCCGATAGAGCGACCAAAGTGTGCTAGTAACTTTATAAGACCGCTCTTTTACCTGGTGATGCCAACTCATGATATTGTCTATATATTCCCAGATTCTTAATAGACTTTGCAAAAGGTATTACGTTGTCATTGTGCTCTATCCTAGTCAGGATTGAAAATCCGTCCCGGCTAGGAGCCTGGAGTTCCCTATGATAATATCTTGACTTAACTATAACTTTACTTGAAAGAACTTAAACTCTTCCGGCTCAAGCCGGTTTTGCTTTTTTTTTTTATTACTGAAGTGATTTGATCTCAAAACTGGACTATGGCGACTTAGTTTTTAAAAAGTACAACATAGACTGTGAGTATTTGTTTTCCAAATTGTTCCTTTAAAGCTAATAAATTGTAACCTATGATTAATGTATTTTATTTTATTTGTCTCTGTCAATATAACAAAATTCACATAATATGCCCGCCTTGAGATTAATAGTTCAATGCTCTATCCGGCAGACTATCCTGAGTCGTCCCTGGCACCCGATTCTTTAGTTAGTTAGTTAGTTTGTTTGGTTTTATTTCAATTTATATTATATTTTGTTTTTTTGAAAATCAGTCCATAACACCTCGGCAAGCTCATACACTCATTTGTTTTTTTTTTTGTTTTATTTATCTGGCAGACTAGTCTTACCCTTACTTTTACTACCAACTTAGCTTATAAAAATATATATTACTTAAATATAATATATATATATTTTTATATACATTACAATTTTTAAGACGTACACAAAATAAAATTCCTATTATTGTCTGCCTTAATTTAAAAATAAATCGATTTCAAAGACTTCTTTATTCTGAAAATCTGAGAAATCTTTATTGATAACGTTATTCAAGACTTTTATTTAAGCTTTTTCCTTTTAAGAGCAAATTCGAAGAACAAACACTTAGTAACAACGACTTCTTCCTCAATTAAATCTAATAAGAGGCAAACAAGCTACCTTCATTTATTTGCCGATAAACGAAAACTGTTTGAAAGCGCTGAGATTTTATGTCTAAAATAATATTTGTACTTTCGAGTCTATGAACTAATTTATTATTGAATATTTTACTGGATTAGTTTTTATCTCACAAGTTTTGTAGTATGTCTAAATCATGGACAGTTTGTTTTGTATATCAATGATCTGTTACAATTAAAACAATTCATTAGATAGGTAATTTTAAGTGTTAATGTTTTTTAATTTAATTCTTCTTTATGGCAAAAATTTCGATTTTAATCACTGTAGCTTATATATACTTTTTCTTTAATAAAATGGCGTCCTGGTGGCCTAGATGACCATGTACTGTTTAAAATTTCATAGTTTAATTTTTTTTGTATCAATATATTAATAATTTTGCCTTTAAAACCTTTGATTATTTTAGCAAAGCATTCAATAAGTAAAGGTTTAAAGAGAAAGTAAGTCTTAGAAATTTGAGCAAACAGTGTTATTTAATTGGTGTTTTGTTTCGTAAAATGAAAGTTAAACTGTTGAAATATTACTTTCAAGGATGTGGTAAGGCCTCTGCACCAATTGTGATAAGACCGTTCTGATGATATTAATTAATTACGGCAATGTAAATCTTGTTAGTTTTATGTTTTGTATTTGTAATATCGACTGATATCAGTGATATTACAAAAACGCAACACATAATTAATTATAAAATTAATTGTATTCAAATGTTCTTTCAAGGCCAACTTTGATGAATTGTGATTTTGTTTTAATTTTAAAATAATTAACAAATTGTATAAATAAAGGCAAAGGCAAACAAATCATACTAAATTTATTAAATGAGTTAAAATAATTATATGACTAGGTTTTAGTACTTACAATAATTTATTTAATACAAAGCTTCGTTGTATTTTCAGTTATAAATGCCTTGTACATTTTAATTCTAATTTATTTTATACTAATAATCACTGAAGACATTTAAAATAAATGTGTATTTTCTTTATTGTGATGGAATTTCTTGTGAAAATTTTAGCCTATCTTTATTGTATACTAGAAACATTTGAATATAATTATATTGATATAAGGATGTTACAATTTTTTTAGAGTGTTAAGAGAATGTTCTATCCTAAATCTATTTTTCTATCTTTTATCATTATCATTTACAGTTAAACTTGTTAATTATCCATGGGCAACGGCAAAATTTACTCTAAGATAAATTATCTGACCTTTTATGATTTTATTCCATATGAAAGTGAAATAGGATTCAGTTCTGTCGGGTATGAGGGATGACCGTACCGGGTCTGAATAGAGGGAGTTGTTGTCGATTAATTGGTTATCGATTTTTTTTAAATAGAGAAGTAACACGGTAAATAGAGAAGTAACCTTTTTGACATTGACATGTCAAAAAGGTTACTTCTCTTTTATGAAAAAGTTTAAGTTGACACAGTCCTGGGAGAGGATATCCATCCTTTTTAAAATAATCTAATTTCTTTTAATGTTTTCAAAGATTTACAAGAGTACTACACATTTCAATAAAACTATTTTACGCATACAACTCGCATTTATTTTTACATTTTTTTATTTTAATCCGTTTCGAATGGTGTCACCATCATGCCGTCTTACCGCGAACACGTTTGCTGCAAAGCATTCGAAACGTCGGGTTAAATTAAATAAAAATAAAAAATAAATGCGATTTAAATCAGAAAAATAATTTTATTCAAACTAATTTCTATTGCCCAAGACAACTACTACTTACTGTAGTACATTAGTGTTACAACATAACACTAAAGATATTTAAAACAAAATCCTTACTAACTGTGTTACGCATGACTAAAGGTAACAAAAGAAAAACAAATATAAATATAAATGTAAAACTCTATGAAATTTGTAATTCTTAACACCGTCTTTTTTCATCGTTCAGTTTAAAAGGAAATTAAGAAGATATAAAATTATACTTTATATATTTATAGTAACTTGACAGCTTAGTCTTCAGATAGTAATTAGCTACAATTTTAGTTATTTGATATTCTGTTATATAACTTTTAAGAGAAAACAGAATTTTAGATTAAACCCAATTCTTAAATATAGACTTGAAATTTAATCAGATTTAATTTGCTTACACATTATTCAGCTGAAAATCATAATAGTATTTCGAATTTATGAAAATTTATTTAATTTAATTTCAGATAATATGGCCTAAATCTAAAATTATAAATTCGAAAGTTTGAGATGATGTTTATATATTTGTTATACTCTTACGGAAAACTAATTATATTATTATTTAGCTTATACATCAGAGTCTTACTTATGATTAAATGTAAACATTTTGTGTAATTTGGACATAATATAACGATAACTGTCGAGTAAATCGGAATATAGAACTATCTTAGCGTATGCTTCAAACCATTCAAATTACACGAATAATTTTCTATAGAATTGCTTGATTTAAATAGTTTTAAATAGAAGACTGCGATGGCATTCATCCTTTTATAATGACAGCATAAATAGTGAGCCATATATTCTATTCAAATTCATATTTTTTTCATTCTTATGAAAATTAATACTTTTAATGTTTTTAGTATTTAATATAGATTAACTTTTTATTTTATACTAAAAAATTTGGACAAACTATTTCAAAGTCGTAATATTATTATTTTGAACCGAATTGAATACCATTAAGCACCTACTTTGTATTAGAGCAGTATGAAGCGAGGGTGAATGGGGAGTGCAACTTGCTAATTGGTATTTTTCATCAAAACGGGTGAAGCCTCTGGCAGAAGTTAGTATATAATACACATAAATACTTTATTTTTCAATTGTAAAAAAAAAACAGTAAAATAAAATCTGCAGTATAGAATAAACTGCAGATTTTCAATTAAGTAACAAAAATTTTATAAGTGACCCCTCCTGTCACATATTTGAAGTATTTTAGTTAGTGATATAAAATCTGAAATTTCATTTATAATTGTTGTACCTCACAGTTACCACTTCTATGTTATTATTTTTTTTTAAGTTGTCTTTTTGGCTTGTATGTCCCATATTTTATAAATGGAGTGACTAATGAGCAAACAGATTTTCTATATATTTTAAAAATATTTTTAAAATCTGTTTTATCATTATCAATAGTAATAGATTTAAAACGTTATTAAAACAAGTTAATATTAAACTATTAGGCGTATCAAAGCAAGGTTAAGATAAGATTTGTCAGAAACCACGGTTTAAATGATATTACTTCGGAATAACATTAGATTCGGGTGGAATTAACGAGTACCATATTGAAAATTTATGAGCCTCTAATTTGGAGGCTTTACGATTTGTGCAATTAACAAATTAGTTTGGCAGGGTAAGGGTCGTTATAAATGTTACCTTGTTATGATAGTTTGGTTACATATGATCAGAAAGGGAATCAGATTATTCCTCTCTTACTTCCCCATACATTGTTTTTCAAGGGTGGCAAATATTCTGTAACTGTTTATTTTTTTGGCCTATGTTGTAAAATATGATTTGCTTATAATATAGATTATTTATTTATGTTTTTTTAGGAAACGAGGTATATATTATCTATTGATATGTTAGAAACACTATCGTACATTTATATTTATTTTGGAATTAGGCTCTTCAATTCTAAATAGCAAATAAATATTGCTATTTTCTTAAAATTTTTGTTTACAGTAATGGTTCAAAATCGATCGCTCATTGTCTGATGCGATCATATAAAAAGCATGAAACTTTTTTTTCTAAATCTCACAAATACAAAACATATGAACATAACATACTAAAGTCGTATATAATGTTATTATAAGGCTTTGTACCCTTTCATACAACTGTAAATTATGAGAAGCTAACTATTTCCATACACACTGAACTAATGCGAACTTGATGTTGGCAAATTACATTTACTATACCACGTCAGTTCGTTGAGATAATGGGCTTATTGTTCACTCCTTTCAACTTATTATTTCAAATTGGATGCCAATATAACATTCGAATACAATTCCACATCGGTTTCTAAGAAAAATTCCAGTCAATTCCTATAAAACTCAAGTGCTTTGAAATCTTCTTTACTTTTTAAAAATAATAGGCAATTACAAAAGGAGCGTTCAGTATCAATGGAATAAAAATGGGTATTTATTTCTTAATGTTTAAAATACGTAATAGCAACGTTGATTAACTAAGCTAATGTAATTATTTTAGAATAATTATACCTTATAATTTAGAACAAAAGTTTCTTATAAAAAAAATCAAGCACTATTGAAAGATTAATAATTACAGTAACACGACAACAAAGATGTCTGAAAACTATTCATCACACGAACATTGAGGTATTTATGATTTTATTAAAGTATCAAAAGACAAGAAAGAGTGCATTTTAGCCTATTTCACTTTTTACTACAATTTTATTTCGCAGGCAGATAAATTAGCAACAAAATATATATTGAAATATATGCTGGTTATAAATACAGGATGTTTTCTGGAGAGCTTAATCTATGGCATTGTTTTATCTGTATTTGTAAGTAGTCTCCACATCATTTGGGTTTATATTCTATAACTTCTTTCCCCGGGTCTTATCAATATAGCAAGTAGAGAAATAAAAGCTCAGAGGATTTTTATTTGGTTAGAACTTAAATTTTCACTAATATTCCCATGTCATGTGTCGATGGTACCCACTGTATACCCACTATATATATAAAAAAATAAAAAATGTTGAACCAAAAAACTTTAAAATATTATAATACTTCTTAACTCTTTACATTATAAAATGCATCTAAACTTACTCTCATACGATGTCACAGACAGACCCACAAATACACCCGTCCAAATTAAACCTCCTCCGTTTTTACACTAAATTTCAAGTTAAAATTTTAGAAATTTCAGCATAAAATCAAAGCTGTTATGCCATTGTAAAAAATATTATGCTGAAGAAAGTAATTCACTTTTTACTATAAAGTTTTAATTTCTAGAGAAATAATTTGATGTTTCTTAGAAGAAACATCAAATTATTTTAGGTGTATTATTGAAATGGAGGTCTGGCTTTAAGAAATTATGACTTTCATAACGTATATTACATTTTCTGTAGTTAAAGTGAATCTGTAAAAATCTTATATAATTTTTTGTGTATGAGGCATGTAGCTTATTAGTTATATTTGATTCTATACATAATAATGTTTAAATGAATTTAACCTGGTATTGTAACTAACAATAACTAACTTAGCTTGTAAGTAAAAATTGTTACTAACATACTTACACTATATGGATCTTTTCTGAAATAAATATTTATTATTATTATTATTATTATTATACCAAATTAACCAGAGCTCTCCAAAAAATTTAATGATGTTGTCCTGTTGCATTTGTATCGAAACTGAAATGTTCCTGAAATAAAAAAAAAAAAGCGTATTTTGTAGAAAAAAAATTATTTTGATGAGTCTTTAGTTGTCTAATTAATAACTTAAGTACAAAGTGAATAAAAAATTTTAAAAAATAATAAATAAAAAGAAACAAACTAAATATGTAGCGTCAGGGTCCGACATTGTTTTCTTTAAAACACAAAAGTTTTCACACAATTACTTTGTTAGGTTATTCAATTAAAATAAATAATACAATTTAAATAAATCACGATAATATTGTATTTAGAATAATTAATTAAAATAAATACACATATAAAATAGTATAAATACACGAATAAAATAGTCTTGCTTTATTACATACTATTTCTGGAATATTTATAAATACTTCTTCATAGAAGGCTGACAATGTTTGTATGCATCCATCACTGTCAGGTGACCCATATGAACTTTTGCCCTCTTTTTAATATTAAAAAAGAGCAAACTTTTTTACATATAAAAAAAGTATTTTTTTAAGATTGGTTTCCTGTATTTTATCTAATATAATTTTTACAAATCTTAATCATTTTATAATGTATTTTAAGATCTCAAATAAAAAAAATAAAAAAATCTATACTAGCTAACTAAACATAACATCCAACTGTACTTTCTTAAAAAACAAAATTTCTTAAAAACTAAACTACTAAAAAACTATCCTTCGGGTGTACAATATACTTATTGAATTATTTAGAAACAAATATATGTTGAACAGTCGTTGTTTTATTTTAAAATAATGGAGCTCTTAAAACAGATAGGCGTATAAAAATAATTATAGATACGGTTTTGTACGATAAGTGAATGATATCTTAAATAAGTAATACTTCATAATTTTTACAAAGTGTGTTACATTTCGTAAACATGACGTATGAAATTGATCAGATATAAGTTAGAAGCAAGTAATATATATGCTAATTCCAGTCTTAAGCTACATGAGGCAAACGGGCTAACAGGCTGATCAGATAAGCTGTTTGGGTTTAGAAACTATTAGGGGATGTTTGAAATGGGTTCTATTTAACATTAATATATATACATTAAATATGTTTACTTTACTAAAAAAGAAAGAAGTTTTGACTTTAAATTAGGTTACGATAAATGAAAAAATAAATTATTTATTTATCAAACCGTTGTTACCTTTTTTATTAAATTGGTACTTGAGCAATAAAAGTTCATAACATTAATTAAAAGAAGTAATGTTTTGTTTCATATTTAATGGGAAAAATTTTACGTAATACATAGTTAGTTATACCTACTTCTTAAGTTAAATTTTACTTAACTTCTTATTTTAGGGCTCATTCAGTGGCTTTTTTTGCTAATAGTTAATAGTAAAATGATATGAATGACAAATGAGTACGTGAATAATTCAAATTTAAGACTTATTATACCGCCAACCGAGATATTTGTTCTTTATTCATCAAATGAACTCTGTCTTAGCTAGTTAGCTAAATAGTTATATATACCTAGGAGGTATATAGGTATATGAATGATGGAGGGACGGAGTTCTGGGTTTAATATAATCATAATAGCTACATGTTTTTTATAATATATTTTTTATGAATATAAAAGAGCAAGCAACATATTTGGCTCTGTTGTTCAAAATTATTGTTGAAGGAAAAAGAAATAATGCGCCTCTTATAAATATAGATACAATACCTCGTAGTCGCCAGATTTATTGTAAGGTTCTTGGCTCGAGAGTTTATATCATATTAATTATTTCATTTTTTAACGGAGGCATGCCATCCTTGTTTAAGGGAATAATTTTAAAACACATTTTCAAGGGTGCGTTGCTTTTTACGCAATTTCCAAAGATGCATTGCTTTTCTTTCTGAGGCGTATTCACATGAAGGAAAAGGAAATGAAAACTAGAAAGTAAGGAGGCTTTTCCCAATCAATAGAAATGAGATTTCATTAATATTATCAGTAGATGCGTTAAAAATTTAAATAAATGTAATAGGAGAAGGCATTAGGCGTCAGCAAAACCTAGGATCTGTTTAAACGTCTTACCTTTAATATTGTTATTGACCAATAACAATATTGGTGAATTAGATATCTACATGTAAATCTAGATATAAACTTTCTCATAAATTAGAAGTTTTACAAATCTAATCCATTTAATGTATGTACGTAATATGTGTATTGTATGTACCTTAGACACAATTAATGAATTTTGATTGTCATTTAAATTGTCAGATACTTATTCTTTTTATTCTAATATAGCATATTCAATGTACCAATTCTGAGCGCAGGTTAACCTTGTCCCTAATTGTAAAAAAGTCCCAAAAGTATAACGCTCTTAACCATTATATTTGTAAATCATTTTTTTAAATCTTTTAACAAAAATACCATTTATATCCAGCGATTTCAACATAGTCGTCAAATTTACCAAATAATTTGTAATTACAATAGAGAAAACCTATTAGACCGATTAAATATTCAACTTTAAATTTAATAATTGTTATGTATTTATTTAAGATAAAGAAAAATGTTCACCATACAACTCCTTAAATTGTATATACTGGTTGAGGTTTGGAAAATATACCTATTCATAGGAATTCAGGCTTTGCTGGACAAAAAAATATCTTTATAAAGTTGTTAATTTTTGAACATTTGAGTTGTTAACTTTTGAACGTCGGTATTTATATTGAAGCATATTAAAACCACAAAAAAATCGTAGTCACATGACTTCAGCTACATGCTCACAAACTCCATGCTTTATCAAACTTTACTACATAATTTGCCTTATTTTGGATTATTTCTAAATGTAAGATCTGTAATACTTTATTTTAGATCTGTTTAAATACTACATTTTTGTAGTACATTATTTTACATATACTTTAGCATTTCGCCAGTACACGCGATTATGGTAAATAAGTGTTGAATTTTCTTTCAAGTGAAGGTAGTGTAATGCTGGATAACCTCATGATATTATTTTAATCCATTCAGAAGTTATTTTTTAAGATTACATTTTAAACTAATAATAGTATTCGTATAGATTTATTTAAAATCATGACTCACAAAATCTATAAAAGAGTATTTCAAAATCCAAACACTGTCGCCAACATTTAAATTTTAGATTATATTTAATGGATGAAGAGAAAATTGTTTAGTCGTTGCTTTTAGCATTATTCGGTATACAAAATCCTACGCAAATCTCTAGTCGTTAGATTGTTTGTAGTTCTTTTTCGAGATCTAGTTGGTAAAATAAGTTTTTGATATACTTTATTCAATGGTTTATCCATTTCATGTTCGAAAAGAAGATAATAGATCATTCTCATTTTTGAAGTTTTTTTCTATATGTGTGTACTTATAACTAAAAAATATGAATATACAACAACTTTTAAAAAAATAATAAAAAAAATACAAACTAATGTAGTAATTAATATATTTATAATTATATTAACTCAATATGTATAAAATTCCAAAATTACTTAATTGATATATTCATAAATAAAAAATTAAACAAATAATACTACCTGAAAGAATCTAAAGAATGATAAATAACAACTTAACAGTACGTAACTGAACTTACGTAAAAACTTTAAATAAAACTAAAAATCTTTTATTCTCAAGCAACATAGCTTCAAAGAGTCAATTCAATGTAATAGAGAAATTAAAACAACAAGGTATTTCATAAGTCAATATTTAATTAACTTTTGTGCAATTAATTGGGTGAAGAACCTTATAGGCTCCACTCTTTGAGAACGCCATTCGCTTTTTATGCTGTAAACCCATCGCATGTAAAATAGCGTGGGCAGCCTCAACTGGCAGCGTGCAAAGTGGAGTTATTAGAACTATCTGTTAAACAATGTAGTATTTATGAATTTCTAAGTAATTTATATAATTTACCAAAGAAGTTAAGGCATCGTTGGTGAAGCGCAATGTTTCCATGTCTATATGTAAAAGAAAGAATAGTGTCGGAAATCTGGCTAATTATATAAATCCTTACGAAATCATGTCATCATCGATTCTAAAATAAATAGTAATATAGACTTATAAATTTGTTAATTTCCTTGTCTTGAGCACTGGTCTTGACAACATTGACATAAAACAATATAATTATGAAACATTTAAAAAAATAACTTTGTTTTTCTAGTAATTTTTATTTCGCTTGTTGTTTTTTGCTTTAATCTTTATCGCAAATGTCAAAAAAATACGTTGACATTGATGCAACACTTTTCTCTCTTTTCCTATTTCTATTTCTAATCTGTCGATAATTTAAAAGGTTTCAATAGACATAGTTTACCATCACGTACAGAAGAAAGAATGCTGTTAGTAACACATTTATCACATTCGATTTTGAAATGTTTTTAAATGTTGTTAGATCTATGAATATTCCTATGGTTCCATTGATGGGTTTAATTGACCTCTATCCATACTGGCCTATCAAAAATATCATCATCATCACTTATCTCTATAAGCTCTGCACAGTCCGCATTCTGCTTATCCTAATCTGCTTGTTTATTTTGTAAATTAAATTATATTTGAATTTAATTTATTATGTATTTAAATTCAATTTAATAATAATTAATAATGATTACGAATATTATAAGATTACGTCCTTTATATTATAGTATAGAATATTTAAAAATTATAAATATGATAGATGTTTTACTGAATAAAACAATTATTTAAAAAATTCTTACTCGTCGTCTAATAAGATTTGATGGAAATGTAAGACAGCAATTTTCTAGAACGTCGGAGTATGTAAAGAAGAGATACGTTATGCTTGTACTAGTCCCAAGTTTTATGGGGTTTTCTTCTGTAAATACTAAGCAGGAGTTTTCTTCTAAAAACTGGATGCCTTTTTCTACTATGCTCACTAAGCGTCTAGGACCAGTGGCAATAATATAATAATATACAACATTTTTCTAAAATAAATAACATATCTATGAATATGAGATATATACTTACTATATAAAAAAAAGTTGAAAGTGTAGGGTATGGATCCGTTCATCCACGAAATCGGCCATTTCAACGGAAAACCATACGTTTCTCCATTAGACAAATCTGATAACAATCAAGATTTTATTATAGAAATTTTTCTTTCAATTTATTTAAAAAAAAAAATTCAACTAACTTTTATTATCATGAGTTACAATAAAGACCACGTAAATCAATATAAAACTTATGGAATATTGAAAACAGTTAAAAAACATACTATAAAATGTAACTACTTGAGGTAATAAACATAAAATATAAAATAAAAAATTTATGATGCTTTTGAAAAATACGTGTATATTTAAATATTTATATAATATATATTTTTACAATTGAATATTAAATATAATTTAGAATTAAGTACTTGATTTATACACTAAATTATAGTAAAAGGCTCTATAAAAATTTGTAATATAATTATAATTTCAAATGAAATATTACATATTTGCTTTTTTTTGCAACGCATAAAATATGTTTCAGTAACTTATTATCAATATGTTTATAATACCTCCGCGATAGTTTCAGAATGAACTCTAAGAAATCTCCCGAAGTAATCACACTAGCAAGATCAGTCAAAGGTTTTAAGATCAATGATTAAACCTGAAATTTATATAAGTTAAAATTGTAAGCACTAGTCTTTAATATTTTGGGCCAATTTTAATAACAAAGAACGTTTAGCTTAGAATCATGAACGTTTTTTTTATAATCTAAGACTATAATAAATTGACTGATGAATGATAGAATTGAATATTCAATATAATTTAAAAGTTGCTTGTATAAGTAGTTACTATTGTCTAAACTTAAGTATTACGCCTTTAAAGATATCTTACTCGTATATCCAACAAGGACAATTATGGTTTCGTTTCTGTAATTGTCTAAGGATACAAAAAAATATATATTTGTAAATCGTAACGTCGTACGTCTAAGGTAAGTTTATTGTATAAAAAAGATATATAAATCTATACGTATGATTATAATATGTAAATATAGCGAGCCTTATTTATAACCATAGTTTAATTAAATCAATCGTAATCTAAGCTTCGTCTAATTGAATATTATCTCACCAAATCTACATGTGGTTCTAATGCGGGTTTGATTCTAAACCACATTATCGATATTAGTTATATACTTAAATATGTATTACATATTACTTGTGTATTATTATTAATAGCACCTACAGAATACTAATAGAACATAAATAAAATAGTTTAATGTTAACCGAATTAAAAATATCATACCTTGACCCGAACATCAGCTGATGAGTCAGATACATCTCAGCTGAGATATCGAACGAATAAGCAATTTACAATTCTGATCCCCGGCGTGTATCTATTCATCATTTAGATTTATAGTCCTCTTGTCTGGCCCATCCGTTTTCATGTTTAATTATAGGAAAGATTTCAGTCTTATTTTGTGGTAAATGTTCGATCAGTTAAGAGTGAGAAATTTATTTGCATAGCTGTTTCATTAATTTATTTCTTTGTGCAAACAAGGTAAATTATTTTTATATGTACAAACTCATTCAAGCTGTCGTCACTAGCTATCTTGTTTATAATAGTAGTGTTACTCCTTGTAAAAGGTCTAAAAGGACTAATATCTCTGTTCAATAAAAAAAAATCACGAAACAGATTTCACTAATAACGTCGCGAAATTGTTATTCGCGACCCCTAACGGAACAAGCGATAACTACGTAAGCAATCACTTTGATCGGTTAGAATTTATTTTTAAATTTTACAATTATATTTGCTGGCGGCAGCCCGTGGGTTGGCAATCGTAGCGAGTAGGGGCGGTTCCCTCTAGGAAATTCAAAGAAAAATAATGTATAGTTGTATATTTTACAGGACAGAATTTTGTATCGTAGATAAAGTTCAATACAAAATAATTTAATTCAAATAATACCTTTTTTTCATTTACGGATATAACTCGCGTTTATTTTTACATTTTTTAATTTAAAGCCGACGTTTCGAATGCTTTGCAGCAAACATATTCGCGGTAAGACGAGATGATGGTGTCCGTCATACACGAGATATGGTTATATAAATTTCTTATGAAACTAAATATGATTAAAAATTGTAAATTGATCCAAAGCCATTGTTTGAAATAAAAAAAAACGTGTTTTAAATAAAAAAGTTTTAAATAAACAAACAAACATACAATGACTTTGTTTGTATGTTTGGATAACTAACAATTAATTGTAACACAAATATTTATTTACTTATAGTAAAAAACATATATATAACAGCTCCATTGTTGGGCTGTGGTCTTTATCTTCTCTTTGATCACCATTCATATTAATTTAAACACTCATTAACCAATTTAAGAATCACTTTAATGAATTTTACAAAAACAGAAACACTTATTTTCCAAATTGCTCCTCTTAATTTTTGGTCACAGCATCTTCACTTATATTTCACTTTAGCTTCTACTCCTAGTTTTATTTTCACACATAAATTCCTCCAGAATTCCGTTGTACTAGACGGTGTATTTAACAATGCCCGAAGCACATTGAATTTAGTCCTTATATACGCTTAAGGCAGCTAGCCATGACAGTACAGCCGACCGCATTATCAGTAATGAGGGTAGTCATAAAATAATTAATCCAAGGTAGGTGGTATTACTGCTGACATATAATAAAAAACAAAAAACAAAAAAAAAAACATTTATTTAAAAGCCAACCAAATGGAAAATGAGTCTTTTTACTTTTTCTGTTGAATTTCTCGTTTCCCGATGAATAAAATAAATAATTCATTATATTATTCAACATAACAGATCAAGTATGCTATATTTCACAAGAAAGGCCCTTATAGAATATGACATAAATACAGGCTCGGTGATCCTATTCATATTTGATTTATTCAAAAGAACGGATAATGTAAGGTTTCTGGTTGATGAAAAAATTCTTAGCTAAATTTATTATTTATTAAAAAGTTGATGTTTTAATATCGTTCTTGATTATTCAAAATAAACTATAGTACAAAAAAATATTCTAAAACAATATTATGCATTTTTTTTTATTTTATTAGTAGTCATGTCTATAAAAATTTTAAACCATGTTAAGGTTATTAAATTATCAGTAAATTATTATTATAATCATAGTATATTTTAAAAAATATGGATGTGCTAAATATAAGATGCGTATGTAACTTTAGCAAAAATGATAACAATTTAAAAATAACTTGTCACTACTAACTTAAATTGTGAATAGGTAATATCTTTATCTTTAACTTTTATAGGATCTTATTGCTACAAATATTTATATTTTAATTATATCTTTTTACTTCAATGAAAACGAGAAAGAGACTGTAGGAAAACAAGTTTACAAAAAAGATATGTTCAAAACGAAAAAAAAAATCATTATTTATTAATGAAAAGAACTAAAAATTGTATTGAACTTTATAAAAACAACTATTCCCCCATTCTTAATTGGAAGTAACATTTTAATCTTAAATATTTTTTCACAATTCATAATTCCAACCTAATAAAGGGGCTAATAAAAATCCTATAATGATTTTCAATTTGACGCGATGAGACAGTAACATTTAGCTAATAAATTTATCTCGATTTAAATGAATGGGGGATTAAAAGACTTAATTAATAAGGAATTTCAGTTTTATTACAAATCCCTAGCGGTTACAAGAGGATGCTTTCAGAAATAAAATTGTAACTTAGGAATTTTTTTATAAAAAAATTGAAAAGTAAAAAATATAAAAAAATATTGTTATAATATATATGACTTAAAATTATTAAAAAATATTTTTTTTTTACATACATAATTAAATAAAGTAGTTAAAATGTATCCAATATTTGTATTAAAATGTTATCTAATCTTCATTATATACAATAATATAAAATTTGTAGAGGTAATAATTAAATAAAAAATAAGAGATTATTAAGTGGAGCCTCGTCTAAGTTTATGCTCACAATAACTTAAGCTTATATAATATAAGACAGTAGATATAATGTTTGTTGCAATTAGACAAACTTTAGTGCTTATACTAAATAATGGAGGTCCTTCATTGGTCCTAAATCAACATTTTGGGATCTCTGTTGGCACTTATAAAGTTACTTGACAAATGTTAGGCCATTAGTTGATATTATTCGTTTCTTAACTCAGCTAGTATAAGATAAGCTACAAATATCACTCAAGTAACTCATTTATTGTACGAACAACGTATTGTATTATATATTCTTGAGATATAAAAAATAAAATACTCAATACAGGTAGACATTAGTGTGCTATCTATATGAAATAAAAAAATATGACTTTGTCGTTGACCCTCACTTAAAGAAAATACTTTTATTTTAAGAGACTTTAAATCAGAGTAGCTTTCACCCGCGGCGTAGCTCGTGTTTTTGAATTTTATATATAAGTATGAAATCAATCTTGAATTTGATTTGAATTTGATAATTTTGAACTGTGAACTAAACAATCTCTTCCATTGAGTGACTTAGATAACTTTAGAGTACTAGAGAAGGAAGTGCTTTGGGTCATCAGGCAGTCACTATTACCATCGAAAACAAAGCTTAAATTTCAGTTGGTTGAGATAATTTTGAATTTCGAGCGAAACGAGCTCCTATGTTATTAATACTTAAAATAAAGTTAAAACTCTAGCGAAGCTAACGGTTATGAGTGAGCAAGAACTGATTTTTGCGTATGTGACATAATGTTGAACTGCTAACGAAGCCAGCCAATTTGTTTAGAATGCACGAGAAGGCGCGAGATTGCGAGCGAAGCGAGTATTTTTGTTTTGAACATGTGAAATAACTTTTGATTAAGAAGGAAGCGAAAAGGACTTATGGTTTTGTATTAAAGATATTATTGAATATCAAGCGATCAAATTATTAAATTTTGTTAATAACATTATTGCTTAGATAGACTTTTGTTACTTATAAATATCTATTTTTTCGACCATTTTACTTGTCAAGCGCTATAGCTACAGACACGAATGAAATATTTAGCCTGCGGCTCCGCCAACTTAATTATTGATATCTTTTTATCAGAAGTTTTAATATCTAATAACAAATTATTAATATATTATGGCTTTTATTAAATATATTTAATCTTTGTGTTTTTTATTTTGTAAAAATAAACCAAAGGGGTAAATATTTTCTATCTATTTTATTTTTAATAATTTCTAAGTAAAAATTGTAATATCATAAGTTTTAAAAATTTGTTGAATTCTAAAAACCAAATACGATTAGTTTATTTATCTTTTTACAGAAATAGCCTTTAAATAGTTTTAAAAATTATGAGATAATATTTATAATGAAAGTGATAAAAAGGATTTACTACTGTCTATATTGATACAGCATATGGCAAGCATGTTCTGCGTTTTACAAAAAACCCTTGTTGACTGACAGAGGTTTGCGAAACCATGGATAGCTTTATCATAAAACACAATGAAACTTTTACCATAGTAATATTATAGAGTTTTCATAACAGATTGCCATACGCTTTGTCGACGAAATACAGAATACATTTATAATATTGATATAATTCAAAAAGTACTCGAGCTAAGCTATTAAAAATACATACAATTCATATTAAAATTAACATGATTGGATCGTCGAAATGGAAATAATTGTTAATCAAACAATAACAACATTATGTATATTTTAATAACTTCTCGACCACTGCAATTAATATGTAAATTAAATTGGCTTTCTTGTTATATTTATTCTAAATTATTCATAGATATAATAAATAAGGATAATCGCAAACTATATTATTAATATGCCTTATTGTTGAAATTCAGCAAAGATGTTGTTAAATCTATTTGTTTTAATTTGTGTAATTGTCACAATTACTTATTAAACGTACTATAATAATATACAATATCATGGTATACATATATTTCAGTTATTGTTGTAATACGATATAGTGTAAAAAAAAATCATATGCAGTTAGTTACCATGCCATAAGCATCGCACCCGTATGCATTCCGCTGACTCTACTTAAACATAAGACAATAGTAATTGTGTAACCATATATTTTTATTATTTTGTTCCTTATAATTTTAATATAATTAAGTTAGTCTTCTCTTAGCGATAATCACGTTCAGTTCTGTTTTATTATTTGTAATAATTGTGATTTAAAAATTAAAATTAATTTTTAAAAAGACTTTCATTGATCGCCTTCACATAATTAGTTTCTAAAAAAAGTCTTGATCTTTTTAAATGTTTATACCGCAGTGCAAGTAAAGTTAAAGAGTTCGGAGCAACCAGATTAAATAAGACGATCCCTTGAATTTGTTTCATTGATATTAAAAGCCTTAAGGACTTACGTTTCATCCAACTTACCAAATAGTTTAATTTAAAGCATATATACGTTATTATATTTACGTTATATTATTAATAAATATTTAGTATAAACTTTGTAACTTGTAACACACAGAAGTATAGAAGACACATAGAAGTAACAATATTTACACTTATGTATATAAGAATTTAAAAATTAATACTAATCGTATATGACTTATATCAAATTTCGTCCGTTTTATAATATATTAAATATAAACCAGTATAAACAAACAAACACAAATTTTACCAAATTGGAGAATAATTTCATTTATAGTGTAATATGAACATTTCTATAAGTCACACTTGAATTGAGTAAATTTCCTGTAGCAGGTACATTAATTGGCAGGATAAGGCAGACGACCCGCCCCCGGCTCGTCCCTCCAGAAATTGAGTTAGGAGTCGTAGCGTTTCAATTTATTGGCCATACCTAATAATCTTGTCTCCTATACGAAGTTTTGAAGGATAAATTTATTAAAAAATATGAAAGAACTTCTTAAACAGCTTTAAAATATTTTTGCTTCTTCAATACTTGTATTTGTGCCTTGATTCGCTATTATACAATGCCAGTTATTTACTAACCGGATTACAATGTAAAATATTTTTACCATTATACTGTACGCCATAAAGATTTTATTTCATTAACTTTATCCTACAAAAGAACACATAAGATGATAATTACGCAACAATATAATAACCTTCAAAAATATACAGTCTCAATATTTTTAAAACGATTATTATTATTAAAAGCGCGCTACATTAGCTATAAATATAACATAAGTTAGCTTTTATACAGAGAATATAATTGTATGTAATGTATATCAATTATATTTAAATACAAAAATGAATATAAATAAGTGTGTTTGAGCTGAAAAAAAAAACAGAAAAAAGTATTCGATGAGTTCCAGTAAACTAACTTTGGTAGCAATTGGACGCATCACACGCTTCATAGCCTGAGCCTGGAAAGCCTGAGCGCTTCGTAGTCCGAGCCTGGAAAGCCTGAGCGCTTCATAACCTGATCGGTATGTCGCGTCGGGTAAAGAGCACTGACTGATTTTTTGTGTAAGAGAATTATTTTTAAAAGTATTTATTTATAGTTTTTGAGTTTATTACATTTATATATGTGCAGACACTCGATCGAAGGACTTATAATATGTATATACTCGTATTAATATAATAATAATTAATTGCGATAAAATACAATTAAAAAGATCAGAAGACCAATAATATTACATTTCTTATATTTCAACAATTAATCTTCATTTATTCAATAGCTGCTATCACTATTTGGTATAATGAATTGGAATTTAATGATTAACACATTTTATTTATTTGTTAATATTGTACGAATAAATAAGAAGCTCTGAACTGTGTTTCCTAACTTCATTGTACCTGATTATGTAAATTCTTTAGGAAAACGAATAATGAAAGAATAATTGATAAAAACACACTCCTTTAAAATTGTGCTTTTTCACCAAATATTTCACAAAGGAAAATTAATATTTCTGGGTGATGGCTTATATCCATCAGAAGTGATACCAACAAATTATAGCACCTATAATAATAAAATACTATGTTAATTAAATACAGATGGCTTACAAAATATGATATTGAAGAAAATATTATCATAAAGATATTTCTTTAACATTTTTTAAATAAGATAATTTCGTGTTAAATGTGTATCGTTTTTAAATACATACATGTTTTTAATCAAAGAAGATATTCTTGATACAAGAACAGATACGTTAATACTATTTATTTAAACTTACTACAATACTAATACTTATATATACATACCAGAGGGTGACTGAAAGCGATGTCTAAAATAAATAAGTAATCCTTTCTTATTTTTTTGTTTTTTATGTTATTATTACTATTTAAATAAATACATATTTTCCCCACTACGTTACTATCTCTATCCATTACTTAAATATTGAACTGATATTATTTTTCACAGTTCTATCAAGGCAGTGATAAATCGTCGCTGAACGAGTTGCTTGCACAAACACTTACTCACGTTGTCAAAGATTACGAATCTTCGCATTGAAACATTTATATCATTCCTTTTATTTTTTGAGAACCTTTATGATATTCTTTTAAACTTATAATATTAAGAAATAAAAATAAAATAACTGTAGCCAAAACTATTTATATTTTATCATAATAAAAACTTTTTTTATCATTGAAAATAACTTATTTTTATTAACATTGAAATTGTTCAAATATTTACTTGTTCCTTTTCAAACGTTGACGGTATAAATATTGAATTCCTAGCTTTATAGCTAGTAATCAAACACTGTTTCTACTTTAATTCACTTTATTACACTTTTCACAATTAGGATCACCTTAACACAACTTAGTCTATCGACTATCGCACTCACAAATAATGTCGTTCTTTAGCTGAGACACAAATTATATACCCTCGTATTTTTAGTCAAATCAGTGTCTTATATTTATTTTATTAAATTACTGTCTACACACAATCTTAACTTAGTCAAATCAGTATCTTATATTAATTAAATCAATTAACCATCTTCACATATTCTTTATTTTATTTCAATCAAATCGACAACTTATACCTTTAGTTTAAATATAACCAAGCTGACACTTTAATTTTAATAAATCAACATAAAAAATCTAACAGCTCGGCCATCCTAAACACAACGAGTCCACTCGTTATGAAAAGTGATTCCGTTATAGTATACCACTAAACAATCAGTCAATTCTTTTTTTTTTTTTTTTTGTGTTCGGCCATCATACACCAAATTGGTCCTCCAATTTGACATATATATTTTTCTATCAATTTTGTAAATTTTGTTCTCTTTTAACTAAAGAAATGAATTGTAAATATATCAAATACTGCACTCATAATTGGGCTTATCGGCCTCATGTGAGTATTTGATATCGCCAATATCTCGAATACTGCACTCATAATTTGGCTTATCGGCCTCATGTGAGTATTCGAAATCCCTAATATCTCGAATACTTCACTCATAATTTGGCTTATCGGCCTCATGTGAGTATTCGAAATCCCTAATATCTCAAATACTGCACTCATAATTTGGCTTATCGGCCTCATGTGAGTATTCGAAATCCCTAATATCTCGAATACTCCACTCATAATTTGGCTTATCGGCCTCATGTGAGTATTCGAAATCCCTAATATCTCAAATACTGCACTCATAATTTGGCTTATCGGCCTCATGTGAGTATTTGAAATCCCTAATATCTCAAATACTGCACTCATAATTTGGCTTATCGGTCTCATGTGAGTATTTGAAATCCCTAATATCTCAAATACTGCACTCATAATTTGGCTTATCGGCCTCATGAGAGTATTCGAAATCCCTAATATCTCAAATACTGCACTCATAATTTGGCTTATCGGCCTCATGTGAGTATTCGAAATTCCTGTAACATGTCAAATACTGCGCTCATAATTTTGGCTTATCGCCTCACGTGAGTATTTGATGTCCCTAACATGTCAAATACTGAAAGGATCATAATTTGGCTTATCAGCCTCATGCTATCCACATAACAATTATTAAAACTAGTTTTTCATCAAATTTTATTCTACATATATAAGGTAAAACTAATAACAACAATGCTAATAATAAATACTAAAGTAATCTTTACGTTTAGACCCAGTTTGCATTAACAAGTCAATCACTAATATAATCATGAGTGTACGTCAACCAGGGATATGATTTATCTATAGATACAATCGCCTCATACCTCTTCGTTATTTTTCTATATTATAACGGTCACGGTCTAATGTTTTTAAAATTCTGTAAGGTCCTTGAAGTTTAGGAAAAAATTTTTTTTATTTTTTTTTTTTTATTTTCAATTTTTACAATTAACCTTTCTACTCTAACTAAATCCCCAATTTGGTATTTCTTAGGTTTATTATGCTTTTTATCGTATATATTTTTTTGTTTTTGTTGTTCTTCTGCTATTTTTAAATTTACATATTGCCTTACCTTATTTACATCTACTAATTTACTACAGTTTTCTTCTAATAAGGATGATACTAAACTAACACTTTTACTACGAGAACATAAACTAAATAATACTTCCGATGGACTTTTACCCAAGCTAGTTGAATTTCTTTCAAATGAATGTCGCATTCATTTTCTTTACAATTATGATTTTTAACAGCCAAAGAGGATAGAATGGTTTGGTTATAACGCTCTACTTGTCCGTTACCCCGTGGCGTTGCTACGGCGATAAGCACATGTCTTATACTATGTTTTGCAATAAAATCTTTAAAGCTTTTACTTGTGAAAGATGTACGTCTGTCATTTATTATGCGACGAGGTATATCAAATAAACTAACGTGATTTAGCATCTTCAATGTTGTTTTACTTTTAGTATTTTTAATCGCCTAAAGAATAATATATTTTGTATACGCATCAATTATAACCAAAATGTAATAATTTTCGTTTTTGCTTTTCACGAACGGTCCTACGCGATCCATGTGTATAGTATGGAAAAGTTCATAAATTTTTCGGAATTGGAAATAACTCGCCTTGCTTTTTACCAGACGGTGTTTATAATAGCTACAATAGGATTGGACATACTTTTTGATAAACTTATCCATTTTTGGAAACCAATAAAGAGATTTAATTTTTTCTAGTTTTCTCAGTTCCGAAATGACCTAACTCATCATGGTTCTTTTTAAGTATTTGCCACCGAACTCCATTTGGAACTACCCATTTTAATCGATTATCTACAATACGGTAAACTTTCCCGTTTTACAAGCGTCTGTGTGGATTTGAGTTTTTGCTTTTGGATTGTAAAATGCTAATATTGGTCTTTTAATTAATTCAGATGTTAAATTATTAAAAGCTTCTATGATGAACACCACTCTCATTTAATGTTTTTTTTTTAAGTTATTTTGTCAACGGGCTAGCTATTACTGCAAACTTTTTACAAACCTTCGGAAAAAACTAGCTAATCCTAAAAACTGGCGTAATGCGTATTGATTGTTAGGGGTTTTAAATTTTTCTACTGCTTCAACTTTTTTTTAAACCCAGACAAACTCCGCTTTCAAAAATTTCGAAACCTAAATAATCTATTTTAGAAAAGAAAAATTTGCATTTTGATAATTTTAAAGTAAGCCCTGCTTTTTTTTATTAAATTTAAAACTACCTCTAATTTTTCCATTCCGTCTTTTATATTCCGACATGGTATTATATCATCCATAAACGCATAAGCCTGATTTGAACCTTTTAGTATTCTAGTAATAATTTTTTTTTTTAGAAAAAATTATGGTGCATTAGCAAGTCCAAATGGCATTCTAGTGAACTGGTACTGACCATTAGGTGTGACAAAGGCAGTTTTATCCTGAGAATCTTTAGATATTGGAATTTGGTAATAAGGCCAAATCTAAGGTTTTAAAATATTTATGCCCCCCGAGACGATCGATTTGGTCTTCTATACGCGGCAAAGGAAAATGTTCTTTTATAGTTTAAAAGTTTTAGTCTCTATAGTCGATACATAATCGTTGATCTCCGGTTTTTTTTTACTAATATTATAGGACCAGCATACGCGGAAGTCGACTCAGTAACTATTCCACATTGCAACATTTCTTCTACCATTCCCTTAACTGTCTCCCGTTCTGAATATGCTAACCTTTACGGCCTATACACAACCGGACTCTTTTCTTTTAAATTTATGGTCATCTCTATTAAATGAGTTAATCCTAAATCTGATAAACTAAATGAAAAACAATCTTTGTACTTTTTGTAATAAAAACTGTAATTCGGCTTTATTTACATTTATGGCGTCGCTTATTGTTAATTGATCTTTAAAAGAAGTTTGAGTCTATATCAACTTTATCTCAATTAATTTTTCAGGACTCAAAACTACAGCTCTAGTAAACAATTGTCCTTTAGATAGTTTTACAATATTATTTGTTAGGTTAAATAAAATAATGCTACCTTTACCCTTTTCGATTGTATAACTACCGGGAAATACATAATATCTTGTATTTTTAAAAATCGTAACGATTCTTGAACATAAATCATTAAGGGTTTCATTACTTTTACTTTCTACCATAACAGACATTATATTATTAGTCATTATTATATCGGATTGAAGAAACAATTTAATTTTTTGAGTATTTTTATCATAACACCTATAATATAATTTAATGATATAGGACTAATTGACTATCCGTTTTAATTATAACGATTCCGTTTTGCTCCGTAAATGTATGACCTAAACGGACAGGATATGTGAGAAGATGATCATCTACTACTGTAATCTCGACAGGGGCTGAAATACATTGAACTTTTAATAAATAATAGGCTTCACCTTTAGGTCTAACGAACTTATTTCCAAATCCCTTTAAAGAACATATGTTTACTGGTTCTAAAGATATATTTAAGTCTTGAAAAACATCTAAATCTGATTAAAGTGCATTGACTGCCTAGATCTACGTAGCACTTTTTGTTTGGTATTTTATTGACCAACAATGGCAGAATATATTTATTATCTAAAGTCCCAACTAATTTAATTTCAGGGATATTATTATCTTCAACTATTTTACTGTCGTAACTTTTTTTTTTTTTTTTTTTTTTTTGCAGTCGTCTACGATTAGATGCATTATTTCCTAATAGCCTACATATATTACAAGTGACTGAGGCTTTAAACACTTAAAGCTTGCATGTCCTTCTTTTCCGCAATTAAAGCATCTTATAACAGATTATTTTAAGCGGTCATTATGACAATTAGATCGTTTTCGTACTAAAGTTTCTTTCTTCAGGTTTTATTGTTTTAAAATAGGCTAATACACTTTCAGGCTCTAAAAAGTTTGCCGCCTGAGCTCCTAATCTATCCTCCTATCCTCTATACAATTAATGATACAATCAATTGCTTTTCGTCCGTAAATTTCGTAAACATTTAGTAAATTCATGTTATTATAGTAATAAGCTTCTAAAGATTCATCGTTCCTAGTTTTACGATCAAGCATTTCTTGTAATAGTTGCGCATAATTCTGAATGGTTGGAAAAGTTTTACTTAGCTTAGTTTTCCATTCAATCTACGTAAAATTGACTGACGGTAAACCTTGATACCATATTTTTGCTAATCCCGTTAATTTAGGTAACGCGTAATGAATTATTTGTATTTCGGACCAATTATATAATTTAGAACACTCTTCCACTTTAGTAATCCACGAATTTATAGATTGACCTTTATTTGTAGGATCGAACTCGGGAATTGCATTTGATATCATAAAAAAAATTATTTTGACTGTGATGAGGGTAGAAATTTTATTAAATTAATTATATCTTGTGGCATGAAAATTGAGTCTTTACAACTGTCTGAATCTACATTGCGATTACAAGAAGTTTTACGCGTATTTAAATTTGTATCGTTATAATCAGAATCACAATTAGAAAAGTCACTTGAGACTAATCTTCGTCTTTTATTATTATTCTGAGTTGTTACCTGATTCGTTGGCCTTCGATCATTGGTTTGCTGACGACCGGCTGGCTTTGAAACCACTCTAGAGGTTCGACCCCTTGACTTGACTGTAGCCTCAATGCACCAGCCGGGTGTCGACCAGTTGTTGAATGTGAACACAGATGATGACTAATTTTGGGCAGAATCACCCCTTGATCGCAACCGACTGCGCATCCAAGTTTCTTGTTCTTCGTTGTTCATAATGTTTTTTTTAATATTATTTTCTTTCACACGGATCTATCCCACTTCTGAACTATTGAATTCCTAGCTTTATAGCTAGTAATCAAACACTGTTTCTACTTTAATTCACTTTATTACACTTTTCACAATTAGGATCACCTTAACACAACTTAGTCTATCGACTATCGCACTCACAAATAATGTCGTTCTTTAGCTGAGACACAAATTATATACCCTCGTATTTTTAGTCAAATCAGTGTCTTATATTTATTTTATTAAATTACTGTCTACACACAATCTTAACTTAGTCAAATCAGTATCTTATATTAATTAAATCAATTAACCATCTTCACATATTCTTTATTTTATTTCAATCAAATCGACAACTTATACCTTTAGTTTAAATATAACCAAGCTGACACTTTAATTTTAATAAATCAACATAAAAAATCTAACATAAAGTTGATAAGAAAAGTTGTAAAATGTATTTGTAAATAAAATGTATGTCTCCTATGATTATCACATTACATCATTAGTTGAAATACGATTCGTTCATATTACTTGTTCATGCTTTGAACTGTGTTCGTTAGCATGTATTATTAATTATTTCAATTAAATAACACGCACTCAGAGGTTATTCGCAATTTATTTTTTTTCATTCATATTACATTCTGCTCTACAAGTCCATTAATTAAAATATTGAACGGTTTGTATAAAAAATGTAATCCGCCATTTTTTTTTTAGCAGTCTTGATGACAATATTCATTATCTATAATTGCATTGTCATTGAAGCAAAAGGTGAATTTCTAAATTTGAGCTCAGTTGGTTGAGAATGAGAATAATGTATAAAATATCAAAATCGAATGTTAAATAACTCAGCATTACTAATTTTTAATATTTTCATAAATATTTAAGATTATTTTTCAACTGTTGTAAATTTCATATTACTAAATATTATTATATAAATATTAAAATTGTAATTCTATTTACATATTTGTACAACAGTTAAGTATGGTTAATAATAGTAAGTAAAACAGTTATATAAATTATTTATAATACTATAATAATACATTGATTAATTGGTTTTAATAAATTAAATATATAATAATAATCAGTTTTATCGTCTTTAATTATTTCAAATAATTGAATACTTGAATATGTACCATAATTTTAGTTTTATAAAACGCAGTCATGCAGGAGTTATTTTTCATTAAATATTGAAAGAATGTCAATATTTCTTCTCTTACAGACGACATTTGAAGCTAAATTGTCTTTATTCTATATTCAGTTCAGAAACAAAAGCTGTCTGCTCCGCGCACGTTGAATATAAAATGTAAAACCACTTGTCATATTCTAAAATTTTACAAAAATAATAAGTTATCTTATAAAACAAATTTTGGTTGACTCATAAATAAAGATATTGATTCATAAAAGAAACAATGATTTTATAATTTATTATTCGATTTATACAATAAAATAATTATTTATGGTAAATGCATTATCTAAATCCGGGTAAGACGAGACAGGATATACATAAGAATTTAAGAATTACAAATACTTCAGAACAACTAATTTATGTAATCTTAAGATAAACCTCGAGGTTGTTAGAAAGTCTGATTTAACAAGGATTGACAGATAAATAACAAAGATGCCACCATATTTAAAATCGGCCTATGACTACTAGAACTCAATTTCATTAAAAATATTTAACTGCAAATCTAGTTAATGTTTAATTTGTATATGTCTACTTTACTCAAGAGAAGCAGTTGAAAATATTTTTATCAGGTAAGAAGAAAGAAAACTCATTGATACGAAGCATCCTCGAACCTAAGGCCTCTGAAAAACCACCACGTTCTTTTCTTGACAACTGTTTGGTATGCTTTTGTTATTAATATTCAACAACGTAAATTTCTAAATCGGATAAATAACTCCCCGAAGCAAAAAAAGTGTTTCAATGTACGCTTGTTACACTGAGGGTTTTGTAGAGAAAACTTTTATTATGGTTATATAATCCAAAACGTATATTTTTGTAATCCAAATCATAATAAAAAGCTAACCGAAAAAAAGATACTTAAAAAACATCCCTGCCAATCAAGCCCCCCAGCTCAGTGCGCTGGTGGTCCCAGGCGGCGCATTCCGCCAAGGTGTGACGTGTTTGAAGAGAACTAAACAACAAACTCTACCGGGACTATTTATTGCTATCATTGTCTTACTAAAGTCAACATATTTATATAATTTGCAAGCAACAAAATATGAAGACCTAATAACTTTAATTAAATAATATTTTTAACTCGGATGAAAGACAATCGGTCTCTACTGTACTACTACAGATCTATATTAAATTATTAAATACCTCATCTTATCGCGAACTTGATATATAATATAATATAATACGATACGATACGACACGACACGACACGACACGACACGACACGACACGACACGACACGACACGACACGACACGACACGACACGACACGACACGACACGATACGACACGACACGACACGACACGACACGACACACGACACGACACACGACACGACACGACACGACACACGACACACGACACACGACACGACACACGACACGACACACGATACGACACACGACACGAAACGACACGACAAGATACACGACACGACACACGACACGACACACGACACGACACGACACACGACACACGACACGACACGACACACGACACGACACACGACACGACACACGACACACGACACGACACGACACAACACGACACGATACACGACACGATACACGACACGACACGACACACGACACACGACACGACACGACACACGACACAATATAATATAATATAATATAATTTTTAAAAAATCCTATATTCATACTGTTTTTTATATCTTGAAAATCAATTTCTTCGTCGTCTACTTCAACTTTAATTTTTATAAATTACAAAACACAATACAAAACAGATATATCAAACTTTGAATACTAATAAATCGATTAATGACCCGTTATTAACATATAACAATTGGTAAAATCTATAATATAAAAATTATTATAATTTATATTAACGTAGTACCTAAAAGCTAACCGAAAAAAAGATACTTATAAAACATCCTTGCCAATCTAATTAAATCTAGTTGTTAGAAAGTCTGATTTAACAAGGATTGACAGATAAATAACAAAGATGCCACCATATTTAAAATCGGCCTATGACTACTAGAACTCAATTTCATTAAAAATATTTAACTGCAAATCTAGTTAATGTTTAATTTGTATATGTCTACTTTACTCAAGAGAAGCAGTTGAAAATATTTTTATCAGGTAAGAAGAAAGAAAACTCATTGATACGAAGCATCCTCGAACCTAAGGCCTCTGAAAAACCACCACGTTCTTTTCTTGACAACTGTTTGGTATGCTTTTGTTATTAATATTCAACAACGTAAATTTCTAAATCGGATAAATAACTCCCCGAAGCAAAAAAAGTGTTTCAATGTACGCTTGTTACACTGAGGGTTTTGTAGAGAAAACTTTTATTATGGTTATATAATCCAAAACGTATATTTTTGTAATCCAAATCATAAATTAATAAATTATAGTTTTAATGATCAACCATAGATATATTTTTTGCATGTATTTACACCCACTACATAAAACAAATCTGAAGAGGTACAATTTGATTGCTTGTGAGTTTGTACACGTCTTCAAATCCTGCACCTCCAAGTTACAAGTTTGTTCATCAAAGGTCGGAAATAAGTCTCAAACTTTCGCTAACTTAATTATCGCCAAGCGAGAAATTAGTGAGTTAAACCCGAAACAAGAATTATAGTAATATACATTGAGACATGTGACACTTGAAAAGTAAGTTAGAAGTTAGACAGTAAATTAATATAACCTGCATATCCAGAAAGACTAAAATTCAGTTGAATACGTAATTGAAATATATCAAGCCGTCTGTGCCTCTATATATACTTTCTTTATATACTATAATAAGTATGTCGAAATAATAAATTTTTATTAAATTCATTTTCTTACTTTAGTTACAACATAATAAAAATTAATTATACTGCTATCAACTATAATACACAAATATTATGAAATAATAATATTGTAAGAAATTGGAAAACGTGTCAAAAATACATGATTCTCGTATAACTAATGTTAAAATTGGTTTTGTATTGGCATATAGTAAAAACGATTTAATTGCTATGGATAAGATGGTTGAAGTTTTATTGTCTTGTTGACTTTATTACGTGTGTAAGATAATTGAATACTTCTCCAGTAAACTGGACACTAAATGATGAAACAGATACGTAATCCTAAATAATATTTTATCATTTTTTTATTTCATTTAATAAATTGTTATAATGTTTTGTATTTTCTGTTATCTGTCTTTTAATAATAATTTTGTATTGTCTGTCTTTTAATAATAATAAATAAAGCTCAGAAATAGTCTTATGAACTATATTATAAACTATGTTTTTGAGATAACTTTTAGCTTAGTTGAAATTTATTATATTAATTATTATATTATAATATAGATCTGGTCTTGAAAATATATATTTTATTATTATTTTATTATTTAGGTAAGAAAGAAAGTAAAATAATTTATTTAGACAATACAACTCTTAAGAATTTTAAACAAATAGACAATAAATCAAAACAAATAAAATTGAATTCAAAATAAACTAACAAAAACAAGTGTGAATAATAAAAAAAAGTAAAACAAAATGAGTTGGCGTCCAAATAAGGTAGACCTCTCAGTAATGTCGGAAGGCAAAATTTACCACCGATCTTGATTTTTAGAGGTCCTCTTATAACATGATCTAACAGCTGTGACACCATTTCTTTCAGTACATTTGTTCATAAGGAGATTTTGCTCATTGCATCTCCAATAATTTAAGACAAAGACACCAAGGGGAAGAGAGGTTTCAGTGAGAGAGTTAATGGATTATAATATGACCCCAGTCGAGTTGGCAATATCCCTTTGGCTCAAATCACCTATAAAAACGTATAATCAAAGCAAATCTAAACATCTATGTTGGTGATTAGGTTATTCCAATTTATTAATAAAATATATATTTTAATACACGATTTCTATCTATAATTAATTCAATATTTATATCACTACCTATTTATTTAAAAAACAGTAGCCAGTAATAATTGCATTCTGATTTATTCCAAAGTTGAACGTGAATATATGTATGATTTTTATAAAATGTATGTACACACACCATGCTAAAGCGATGCAAAGCTATCATATAAAAGGATAGTAAAGTTAGAGGTCCGTCATTGATTTATTACATCTATTGTGACATGGCCGTCGACGAATTGGCGTCAATATATCAAAACCTCTGAAAGCTCTTTCTGTATTATATAGGCCAATACACTTATTCTAATACAAATATATTCACAGAACGTAAGTGCTTTAACTTTCTCACAATTTACATTCACTTATCCAAAAATGTCGTGTAGTGTAAATATCACCTAAAGAAACTAACCAGTTTCAAATATCGAAGATAAAATTTAAAAACTAGTAAACTAGTGAAATATTCCTAATATATATTTTAATTTTTTAAACTGTCTCCATAATGACATCTGTTTAAAAGATATAACTAGTTCAATCCTTGATAAGAAACGAAATATACAAAATAAAGCTTGTAGTAAAAAATTATATTTCCGGCCTTTTATTTTTATATTAAACCAAAGTTTACTTATTCATATCGATTATATATATACATATATACCGATATGACATGATGATATATATACCGATTTTGTCTTATATTCCAATACTTCTTTTTATTTCAAAATCATAGGCAACAATAAGCATTTCTTATAATAGCTCATAACTAATTTTTATTACTTGATCGTTGTATTAAAGAATGAAATTTTTATAAGTAATAATCTTTATTTTTAAACTATATAGCGAAAACCATAAAAACCGCCAGCGCAGTGGTTCATAAAATAAACGCAGTTCTACAAAGAACTCAACTAGAGGCTTTCCTTTAAAATGTATGAACGAAGTGGAATATAAATATATTTAGCTTCTCTTTTTGATACAAAAGGATGGGAACTATCCGACAATTATGAAAATACATATTATATTATTATATTTTTTATTCATATGGTAAAGATATTTATGTGAAATTTAACATGTTGGAGCTGAAAAACGATACGTGAAATGTATATTGTAGTTTTAATTGTTCAATAGTTGTTAGATTTGATTTACTTCATTTAGCTTCATTTTATTAGTTTAAAACACTTGTTTTGCGACATATCCAACTGAATAAAAATACACTTTCTTTTAACACTATATTTTTAAAACCGACCGTTTTCATATTAAATCAAATTATTTCTAAATAAAATGTATTTCTTAGCTGATTTTTCTCATCGTTAATAACAATTCATAACTTAGTAACTGGAAATGTTTGGGGGAGACCTTTGCCCAGCAGTGGGACGATACAGGTTAAATAAAAATAAAAAAAAAAAAAAACTTAGTAAACAGGGTGGATTTAAAAATCATATTTTATGTAATTTTATTTTAGATTATACTTTTATAGTTATGTTTGGCTTATTTTTGGCATTTGATATCTTAAATAATTAATATTACGAAACCAAATAATTTTAGAACAGTTTTTCTAAATATTTTCTGGAATTATTGAAAATCAATACATTTTTGGAGATTTACTCGTGACCGAAAAAGTCCTAAGTAAAATTCTGTGCTATATAATATCTAATGCTTTTATGACATTTTCAAGATATTAAATGTGTTATTAGTTTCTAAAATATATCCATATTTTACTAATAGCAGTATATTTCTCGATATAATAACAAAAACTATCTTATATAATGATTATTTATATTGTGTATAAGAAGTATATTGTATCATTTATTCTTATATGATTATTTATATCATAATACAGACAACAAGTTATTGATTGAAAAAATATTTACAATAAAATAATCTTCTAATTAATTATATAAGATATAACTAATTTGATCCTCGAACTACATCCTTTGTCAATGTATGGTATATACCGCTGAGGTTATTTTGAAATTATGTTAATTTTATAACGCAGTCAGACTAAGACAGCATTTTTAAATTCCTTGTCTTAAAGGTGTTAGAATTTATAACAGAATACCATTGTTATAAGTAAGAAAAATAATATTTTTATTTTAAAGGGTACCGCTAAAACTAATGGAATACTAAATAATACTTGCACTTGCTAGGAACATAAAGAATACACATTCAACGTTTTCTTTGTTTATTAAAAGACATCCTTTGTAATACAATGCAAATACTTGTATGCATATACTGTTGTGAATTCTATAAATTTTTTAAAGATAAAAGTTTGTTTGCTACAATGTTTAGATATTTACAAATATTCCAAAGCGCCTAATTTGTAGGAATACATAGAAAATCTTAAAAAAAAAAACAATATAAGTGTTGTCTAATAATATAAGGTATAATATTACTTAAATATATAATCCTAATCTCAGTTTTCGCAATATTGTTGTCGTTCTTGTTTGATATTGTAATATAAACTTGTATCTATTTGCAGTGAACACGGGTCTGCTAAGAGTTACTTTCGTCTGAGACAAAATACCACAACTTTATTGTATCCTTAATTACTTTAGCTAAAGTCAGAAATTTGAATCAAAACCAAAAATTTATTTAAACTAATTTTAATTAAAATAAAATACTACTATAAAATTATTAACTGATATAATGTATGGCCTATTCATTATAAGTTTATACAATTAATGAATATTGAAAATTATTATATTGAATATTTATAATATTAATAAACTGCAATTTAAAATGCTGTCACGATGACACAATATACACAACGTGGCGGTAATTCATATGCAACAATTATGTTTCCACTATATATTCCCATCAATATTTAGCAATTCTTGTGGAACAAGTGTATGTAGTTAGTCACTCTATTTTACTACAACGATGAAAGTTATGAATAAAACAACCGGAATAAATATATTGTTATTTGTTTTGTTACTTTTATTGTAATTCTGAGTGTGGCTTTGAAGAAGGATTTTAACCTCATAATTTGTTATACTAATAAAACAATGTATAATGAATGTACTTTTTTGAATTACCAAATAATATTTTATGGTGAACACTCGACAACCTCTGCTAAGTAAAAACTGTTTTAAATTTTAAAGTAAAATAAGAGATATTTCCAACTTGTAGAATTATTGATAAAACAATTCAACAATAACAACTCTTTTTCTATTTAAAATATTTTATTCTTCTAGCTTGATTGTTTATATAGTTTAAATAAAAGTATATAATAGTACAAAAACTATACTCATAATCTCGTGATTACCCTCATGATGTGGTTAAAATGTTATATATATCAATTTAGTGGTTAACGAGATCATGTGTGAATTTCATTCAAATGTATTATTTGGATGAAATTTATATTGATTTTGGATGAAATTCGTATTGATTTTTTTAAATAAACCACAAAAGTATTGTGTGTATTATTTACCGACAAATTCTTGCATATTCATGAACATGTTTGAAAATGATTCTAACAAGTCAGGCCTGCAATTTGTCTGACTATTTTGTTAATCATTATGGAAATATATATATCATGCAACTCTTATTTATTATTAACAAAGAAAATAAATGGCATATTAATAAAAAGCATGGTTACATAATTACTAAAGTATAATTGTTTAATTAAAAATAAATTCGGTTTATTGTAATACAATTATTAATTTAGATTTATATTGTATAAATAATAGATATAAATACTTATTGATATACAGACAACCACTAAAAATTTACCATACCGAATTGTATATACATACATACATACTTACATATAAACATAAATGCATACAGTTGTAAGACGGAAGTTTTTTACAAAATTAAATAATACATTTTATACATTATATTACGGATGTCCTTCACGCGTCCATCAAGTCAATACAAAGCCAAGTAGTAGACAGAACACGAAAAGGGAATTTGGAATACGTCATAAAAGCTCTTATAAATGGCGCGTCTCTTTATTTAATACTGACTCTTGTTATTACACTGTCACATATATATATTTTTTTAAATTGTGTTTATAAATAAATCTCTCATTATTTTAGTTTCTTAATAATTTCTATAATTTACAAAGATACTTATTTCTTTTAAGTATTCATGAATTAAACTAAAGAGTCCCTATTAAGTATTTTAAAGGCATTCGAATGCAATAAAAACATCTTAAAAATTTAAAACAACCCATAATTTTATTAATACTCGTACTCCTTTGGAAAACGAAGACAAAGTCTTTGAGAAATCTAGTTTTGTAATACATATGAGCTTTCTTGCAATTAACGATAGTCTAGTTAAGCTAGCGTTAATTAAAAAAGTAGTTACATATCTATGATATATTTAATTTACCAAACTTCAAAAGCCTTAAACATAACACAGAATAATTTGGTATATTAACTTCCGTACCCTTTCCACAATTAGAGAAGTGTTCTGGCTACGCCCATTAATACCAATACAAAGGCATGTTTGAATTTATATATAACAATTGCTGTGATCATGATAATTCGGAAGTAAATAATGTACAGAATAATATATTTCTGTCTAAAATAATAAAATAAAATAATAAAATCCAACATGTACTTTGATTATTACAAAATCGTCTGTTTTCAGATAGTTTTCTAGATAAAAGTATTAATAATAGATATATGAACATAAAATTATATTAAAATCTATTATTAGGTTCTAAAACTCTCATGTCGCATTTCTTTTAATTTGGAAATAAGCGTTATAAAAGAAAAGAAAAAAGGCATACATCCAAATAATCTTGAGGAAAAATAGTTTCCAATATTATAATAATACACTTTTTAGATAAAAAAAAAACATTAATAATAATAAAAAACAATTGTCACGTAACAATAGACTTAAATTACTAAAACTAAAAACAACGAGTAAATTAAAATATTAAATTACAATAAAATACATTACAAGTTTTCAAAAACTTTTTGACAACTAATTTTGTATATGAGAGGAAGAAAGGAAATTATGTTATTGGTTCTCCTATTGATTTAAATTAATACATTAAATTCTAAACAGTTAATTCAATCTATTATTTTATATTTATAGTATATCATTACTTGCATTATATAATATTAACTTGAATGGTATCACTTTGAATAAATTTAATGTATTCTTTTAAAGATTAGAAGAAGAAGAAGTTTTTTTTTTCATTTTGAGACGACTTCGATGATCACTTATTTACATCAAATGAAAGTGTCAGGAGGACCTATTTTAATACCATAGTGATGAAAGAAAGACCTTTAAAAATACACAACCAGTCCAGTCGAATAAATTACCTATTTTATTCTAGAGCTGTTTATAGTCAATTTTTTTTAAAGTCGTGTTAATGTTGTTAAAATTATATTTTTTTTATGAATTCATTAATTTAAATTAAATTTTTATAAATATATCAGTCATAATTTAAATATATTATTATTTGTTTGTATAGATTCTCTTGGCTTCATATTATAAATTACTCGAATAATCTTTTCTTGGAGTACAAATACAATATCAGTATTTACCCCATACTTGGTATACTTGGTATAGTATGATTCTTTCCCGAACTTACAACGCCTGAACCAATTAATGATAATCATCCCATCCCCGATCACATGTGTACGTCAAATTTAAATATACGGAAGATATTTTGCTACAATTCTTGTTAAAATAAGCCTTTCTGTAAAAACAGTCTTCAACATATAATTTTTTTAAATTTTTTTGTAGTCCTTGTAAACTTCCCGGAACTTTGTATCTTTGTATCAAAAGTTTCAGATATATTTTTACATGTACATTCTTATATTTATTTTGATTAATAATACTATCGTACTGAGTGAAGAAAAAATTTTTGATCAATTAATTACAATTAAAACAGATATTTCTTCGCATTTTATAATTGTGAAAAGTATGCAAAATAATAAAATAAAATATGAAATATATTAACAATCTACTATTTTCCAGCATGAAGTAAGTACTTAATAAGAATTTATCACTTAATTTATTGCACTTAATGTGATTTATTTGTGTGCTCTATACGGTGAAGAATGCCACCACGACTTATATGATTTGGATTGTCGATCGACTATATCTGTCCAGGAGCAATAGTCCAAGGAACTGAAGAATAAATCCAACAAGATAATAAGATGTGCGTGTGAACATGGCGCAATTGCGTGAATCACAATCTCATGAGGTACGAGCTGAACGAAATATTAAGTCCCACAAGTTTTTGTGTGTTTACGAAAATTAACTTATTTCTACTCGTCTGAGTAGAAATAAATTAAATTTCGTAGATTCGTGTCGACACACACATACCAAATTACCAACTACACCATTAAGTAGAACGAGCTTTAGTTCCGATATATTACGTCGTCTAGTATTCAAGTATGAGCCCGTTAATAAATATTAAGCTCATTCAAGAGTCGAATTAATGCTTAAATTGAACAATGGGCCAACCAACATGTGTTGAGTGTCAGGAAAAAAGCAACTACCGAAAGTTAAAACACCATTAGGGTCATTGAACAGTTCATTTATCTGCACGGATTAAGTAGGAACGGGAGTGCCTGAAGTCAATTTGAATATTCAACTTATATTTGCAAAAAACGTTATACGGAGCAAAGGAAATAATTAAAAATAATACTGCAAATGGCCAACAATTTAATTCAATATTTAAAATCACAGGCCAAGATTAACACAAAGTAGGCTGCTTGCTTCCAAACGAACGACAGAATTTTTTACATTTTTTTTTATTGGGGACAGAGACTCCGAAAACGTACTCGCTCATCGCATTCTTGACCGTTGTAGCTAAAATAACTTTAATTCACCATTTGCCAAACGCATCTTCGGCGAGCTGTATGCTTTATTGAATGAGAACAATGAATTTTTTTTAAATTAATCAAATCACACATCACGCACAAATCACAATCACGCTATTGTAATCAATACTGGTAAGTGACAAAAGTGACAATCACGCTATTGTAATCAATACTGGTAAAACCCCATTTGAAAAACTTATTCGAAGATTAAATGCACAAGTTGTTGATGACGTTGCTAGAATCGTGGTTGGTGGCCTTACGACTACGCGTAAAATCGTGATTCGAAAAAGACATACCAATAAATATATTTGTACAAAGATGCACAACCTTCATACTTTTTCCAATATCCAATAAAGTTCTATTGCATAAATTAAAAACAACGGGTGTCCGTAACAAGCACGTCACTCATGGTGAAATTTAACTAGTTATGAACATAATTATGTTAAATTAAGTAATTATTTAATTTATGTTAATATTTATGAATATATTTAAATATTTTATTTTCTTAAAATTTTATTAAAAATATTAAAAACTTCGTAAATAACATATAATATTATGTGAATTAATAATTATATTTAATATCATATAATAACTAATATTATATGATGTTGACGTACGTACACAACTTAGGGTTGGACATATTAACATAGCAAAGATAAACATGGCTTAATACACATAACTAGCGCTAGAGCCCATTATTAAAACTGTACCTGCAACTTCGTGGTAAAGTTTAAATGAGCGCTTATCACAATGGAACTACATCCAAATTTGTGTTTCACAATTAAACAAAACTGTGGTTGGAGCTCGACCACTGCTACTCCCTAGACACCAGTGTGAACATTTATTCGTTACATACCTATATCGCAATTTATCTGATGTGTAATCACTAACAGTAACGTTTTTCTTATAAGTAAAATTATGTAAAAATAAAATAAGAATTAATATCAAAATTAAGATTACTTGTTTAAGATTTATCTATAGGATACTAGGAGGCTGGAATTTTTATCTTTATCTCTTATTTCAATGACCCCGAAAAACAAGATGACATTTGGAGTTCAACACATGATCGCATCTGTGCAAGTTTTCTACTAACATTCTTGTTCTGGACTCACTCCAACAAAGAAATCACTATTCCTAAAAACTAAAGACGGTCACTGTATTCAAAGAAATGTAGGAGCCAAGATGAATGAGCTTGCGGTAAACACACTTTTGAATTTTGGATCCATTAAAATTTAACAAAATTGGCATTTCCCCAAGCGTAAGCTGCCTCAAGTCTATTATTGTCATTAAAATACTTCACCTTAGCTTTTTTTTTAGCTTGTACTTGATTCCTACTACTTCGAGTATATCATTCTGTTCCAGGTCTGACAGAAGACGGAAATCCTGTACACTTTCATAATCTTGCAGGATATGGAGGTGATTGAAATCGGTCTAATATTGGCAAAGTCGGCACGGTAGCCATTTTTAGGAACGAATTCAATAAATCCTAGAAATTTTCTTACGTGCAGACCTCTATTTTTGACTAGAATAGTCAGTACTATTCAGTACCATTATTATTATATTTAAAAATTATGAATTAATTATATTACTTAGATCAGGGTTCAAGTTCCTTATATTGAATTATTCTTTATTTTCAACAATGCTCTAAAAGATTTAACAAGAAAAACAAAAATGAAAATGTACGTATAATATCATGTGCCATTGATTATTAGAAATATTTTAAAGCTAAGATTTTTTTATCAATAAGACGAAATGAAACTAAAAAGTTCTTAGCCTCCAAAATATATTACAAGGTTTTTTCCTAAAAAAATACATTTTTTTTTAAGAAAGAGTAAACATACTAGAATTGTTGACTGAATATATCAACTTTGCTGACATTTTATTCGTAGCACTAAAGTTACCAGACCATTCCGATCTGTGTATGCAAAAACTTTAAACATTGCATGATCTTGGGAAAGATAAATTGCAAATAGTATTAAACAAGTTTAAAAAGTTGAATAAGAATTTACAAAATATCATTAAATTATTTCTCAAATTTTCTCAAAATATAATTTTAACCGATGCCTTGATTAAAAATTATATTTAAAATTATATTAAAAAACAGTTGTACTTATAGATTAGGTATTTTTATAGCAGCTAAATACTCTAAAAATTGGTATCAACGAAACCGTTTATATGGATTTTAAAAAACAATAACTAAATAACTTTTACTTTAAATAAAATTTAGTAATTATTTTAAACCAGGCTTTAAAGTGACGTGAAAATGAAATGAGTTAAAATAACTTCAAAAACGTTTTATATTAATATAAGAGTAGGTATAACTGTTATACCTAATCACATTCCGTATATCCCTTAAAAGACAAAAGTCTGATAAAATATTACATCATAACGTTATATTAAGAAATTATTTTAGTTAAGAACCCCATAACCTAGCATAAAATGGTAACAGGCCCTTATAATATTACGTTATACCTTTGAGTGGCTTCTCGTTAAAGCTCCTGGCAACTTGATAGTATTATTTTGAACATTTACTTTTTGTATTAACATATTTTAAAACTGTATATAAAAATGCATATTGTATATAACAATGTATTTTTTAAGTTATATGAATTATAGAATATTTTTATTTATATAAATGACATTCTGACTAAAGGATTTAATAAAATTTAAATATTACTTAATTTAAATTTTGGCTTTTAGGAACAGTATTTCCTTAATTCAGTCTTTCCTTAAGTCAGTCCGTCTAAATAACTTAATTTGACATACCATTCAATAAATTTGTAATAATAATGATAGTTTAAAAGTAAATTGAATAAAACAAATAATACTTTTATTTTATGTCGTTTTAAATAATATTTCGGTTTATTAATTTATTTTTGGCTCACAAATTGTTGATTTGTTTGTTTGGAGATAAAGGGTTGAGTTGGTCACGTTTTACCATATTACTACTGAAATATACTAGTGCGGTTGATGTAACTAGAGAATTTAATTATATACAATGGCATACAGCCGCACATGAAAAACTGGATCTGAATATTAATCAACTATATACCAAAACATATATAGGTAAAATATTATAAGAATAATTTGTTATAATTTAAGATATAAAACTTAATACAACCATAATATTCCGTAAGTTAACGATATTTTGTAAGTATCATAAATTTATATTAATAAATTATCATCTATTTAAACTTATTTAAATTATTTAGGATCGGAAAGTATTATATGTTAATTTGTTTTCTTGTTTTTCTATCATTATATGTTATATCAGTGGTGAGTATAGATATAATTTTTTAATAAATTTCTATGTCGTCTTCTTCATAAATCCTTAGTCCATGTATAAAGAAATCACAATCAAAACTCTTCTCGTTACATGCATTTCATCCTTTATCATTATGTGACAAAACCACGAACAATAAATACCACCACTCGTATTTGCATTTGCATTTCAAAGGCATGACTTTCGCCTATATCTTCCGTAGCCCAACTTTCAGATCAATACAATACCGCAGCTCGTATTATGAAATCAAATCGAATGGAATCGAACGGAATCGAAAAAGAAATTGAAAAAAAAAACGTAAACAGCTAATTGGAAAACAATGCTCTCAATTCTAGTATTTTATGGATGTCATGTACTAAGTAAAATGTGTCGTTTTAATTGTTATTTTACATTTAAATAAAAAAACTTTTTGTTAATCATAAAATATTAAATTAATTAAAACAAAACCGAAACAGTCATTTACTAAACCGAATAAAATGCTCTTTCATTTCACAATATCCGTCTGATATTGTCTCTTCGCAAAAGCATGGCATTAGATTCTTTTTCCTTTTATTGAATTAGAAATAGCCATTACTTTCAGACGAATCGTTAGCTTATTTTTTCCGGTCATCAAAAGGACTCTTTACTTATAAAACTTAAATTAAAAGTCAATTTCTTTATATATGTATGTTTTGTTTTTGTTGTCAGATTTTAATAAGAACCATTGTTTCTACAACTAATATTTCAAAAGTCGATAATTTAAAAGCCCAATATTTTTTTTTTGAGCTTAATAAAATTAAATTTTAATAAAAGATAAATGTATTATAGCCAAAATTTTTAAGTTAGTTACAATAGTTTCTGATTTCAATAGATTTACAACTCCATGAAGTTAATGTATCTCTCTCTTTAAAAATTAAAAACTTTCTTAAACATTTTAAATATCCATTTGCTTTTTCTGGCTTGTATAATTGTCACCTCCGGAAGTTCTAAATTGTTTGAATAGACACAGCGATATATCACGAAAGCAACTCCTTTTAGAAAAAAGATGACGATGGAGATACTTTAAGTTTTAGTCAAACGATCGCCGAACAATATTATCACAAATGTAAATATAAATCATATCGAGTAATGGAACTGACTCCGTAACTAGACGAGTACCTAGTACACACATTCAAATATGCATTGTATAATAAGAAATTCTAGGAGAAACATGTTAAGAAACCGTAATAACATTCAGCGAAATACTATACAACAATTTGCAAAAAAAAAACTGATGACAAATTAAAATTTAAAATGAGTAAAGCAAAGAAAGGCTACACCATTTAAAACCGAACGCCGTTGGTCCATATCGTATTTTGGAAGAACAAATATTTTTTTATAAATAATTCTGCATTTAGTTTTTGGATGAAATATAACAAAGCAACATCCTTTCTTGCAACAAATCCTGTTATTAAAGATATTTTTTAATATCCTGAAATTGAATAAAAATCTAACTTATATTATTATATAGAAATAAATTTTCAATTTTATACTGGAACCCAATATCTGAATTCATTAATTGGAAATCAAAAATATTTTCATTATTATAAACAAACAGTTAACAGCACCAAATGAATTGAGTCATTAATGATGTCTGAACTTCCTTCCGTAATTACAGATTACCCAGATGAAGTAATAAATAAAGAGAAGCTTTCTGTTGTAGTCACTTTCCTCACAATTTGTTTGTGCCCAGAGCTTTGATGTTCTTAATCAGAAAACAATGCCTTCGAGCAACCCTTTTGAATGTTCCTCTTATGTATTTAAGTTATTATTAAACGAAAAACTGTTTAAACCTATTTAATACTGTCTTGTCATCGATAACATTAACAATTTTCCAAAATATAGGTATGTAAATTTTTATTTATTTATTTAAATTCAAAGGATTTTGGTTAAATATATACGAGGACTTTGTTATCTAGTGTGATGGGATAGAATGCAGAAGTTATGGAAGGTAATTCTTTGATTATAAGGCGGTAGTTTAAAAAAAATGACAATCAATGACAACACAGCTATCCGAAGTCCATTATAATCACTTCCACATGACATGACGAGGGACGATGCACCCTTAAAAGATTTGTCTGTATCACAAAAAATATTAAGGAATTATGTTAAATGTCATTTATTAAGCGATTCACGAGAGGTTACAGATATACCTCTATTTACATTTATAGCAGTTGAGGTGCATTAAAACATCAACATATTATATCTATAATAATTCTGGTGCTTTTAATGAAACTTGGATTGTGATAAACTTTATTTACACATAAATTTCGGACATATCTTTTCTCACAAACAAAATACTTACCTGTTTATATTAAAAGTTTGGCGGTAATACAAAAGCTATATAAGTTAATAAAGTTTAACAGGAAGAAAATTTAATTTACACTTTCTTTAGTATAATATTATATAGTATACTATCTTATCATTCTTACAAACAAAATGAGAATAGATTTAAAAACTATCAAAAGATAGTATAATCATGATATAACTTTTTTCATTGTATATATATTATATAGAAACATTTTCGTTTAATTTTAACGATGACGAAAAATATAAAAAATATATTAGATTTTTTATCTATAAAGTATTATAAAATCTTTATTCATTTTTTATTTTATTTTTGTGAGGTTATATTAAGACTACGAGAGGAGCTCGTAGGCAGAGGTCAGTATTAAAGCCTTTTAAGACATCGTAAAACGTCAAGTATACTTAGACGGCTTCTGGGCATTTCCTACTAAAGAACGTTAAACTTAATTGAAACATAAATAATACTTAAATGAAACAATTTATTTCAGAAAGACATATTTCTGTTCAGTAACAGAAATAAAATTTGTAAAGTTTATTTTTAAGTTATTTTTTTAGTGTGTTATTTAAAGAACAAAGTTATTTTAATAGAAACAAAACCCAAAGACACTATCTTACGAATAATTCGTCAACGCATAGCGTAAAATCCATTAAAAAATTGCTATCGGGCAAAAAATAAATCAAAGCAAATATTATACAATTATAAATTTATTTCAACTTAGTTAATTCTTATATTTTTAATGTCTTATTAATATTATTAAATATTTTTTTTATTTCTGAGCTAAATTAAAGTTTTTTCACTACAAAAGAGTTTGGAGTGACTTTATATCTTCAATATATATTATTTTACACAACCATGCTACTACTTTTACTTATTTTATTGTTAAATATACAAGTACTTCCATTCTCAATTTCTCATAATGCGCTTAATGTTTAGAAGCAGAAGCATGTTCTATAGTGTTTTTTACTTCGTCCCTTTCACAGACTGGAACTTATTAATATTAAACTTTTATTATAATAATTAATGAAAGCTTTGAAATAGGGAACTAAAGTAAGTATGACTATTACTCAATTGGTATTTTAGATTATAAATAAAACTAAGAAAAGTTGAGTCTAAAATGAAAACATCCGTATTTTAATAATAATTCTAATTGTGTTAAGACAGAAATCTATATTTACAAATTTACTTTTTCTTACATATTTTTTTTTTTGCTCAAATAATATTAAAGGTTTTATACAGAGCAGATACTTAATATAACAATCCTGCAATTTGGCAAAAAAGTTACTTTTTAAATAAATATTTTGCTGATGTTCCATTGTTTTACGATCGTATAATAACCGACTGTAATATAAAATGACCATAAAAAGTGAATAAGGCTGAGACGACCCACTCACTGGCCTTATCATCTTAATGATCTTTAAACATTGTAAAAAAATATATTAAAATTGAACTTTTTATACATATCTTTTCATAAAATGTTAGTACCAATTCCCTGTGTACAAACGTCTCTTCATTAAAGAAAGAAAATATACATACATACATTTCTTAGCATATATAAGTCAAGAACTCATAACAACTTATTATATATTTCTAGCACTTTTGGATGCTCGTAGCATTGGGACTTCCGAGATATACTTGCTGTTCTTCAATAAAAACAGCCTTTTTAATAAATATGTGTCAATATTGAATTACATTATTAATAATTTATAATAACTATATTGGTTTCCAATTTGGAATAATGTTCAGGAAATTTCTAACATTAGCTATATAAAGCTAAAACATGCGTACATTCAGAAGTACAATTACCAAAAATATTTTAAAGTACGTAACCTCTAGTAATTCCATAAAATTGTAACGGGTAACATTATGTGACGTGCGAGGCGAGGTGTGGAGAGGAGGGGCGAGTTGTGGTGAGGAAAAGAGAGTAGAGTAGCTGGTCATTCCTTTTGGTGAGAGCTGCCGGATCGGACAAAAAGTCAAGAAATAACTTCATAAAAAGGCATAACCACGACAATAAACAGATTATAAACACTTAAAAATGTTTCTACAATTTTCAATTCTATTTTTATTGATAACAATATTGATTGTGATCAATAAAACTATATGTAAATTTTGGATGCAAAGGTGAATCCAAATTTTAGTATAAACGTAATAAATACGTAATAAATACGTTCATAATAAAACATGAAATTGACGTACGATGAAAATATTTCTTGGGTGCTTTTAAGAAAAGCTTTTACTGTCTACGTAATTGCGTAAAAATTTCAGTGCATTTTACGATTAACCCTGTAAATTATATATTTTTTGAAACTATGTTTCGTTTTAATAAATTCTATTCCATCAATACTTCCATTAAATTCATTTTCACGACTCATCATTGATAACTTATTACTATTCATACAAATAAATTTAATATTATTAATATTTTATTTAAAAACAAGACTGCTGGATAAATTTTTCTTCCAATTCTAAATACATTTTGTTTAAATTACATGCGTTGATTGGCACTACAACCAAACCCATTATACATTTAGATGTTTAGAAATCGCATTGCGATCGCGGTTTTCACATTTTTGAAGATATTAAATACCGCTTGGTCGATTTTTGAGGATAACATCGATTCATACAAAAACGAAGTTAATTACATTACCAAGTCGCTAAAAATGGAGGTAAAAATAATGATTACATACATACACCCACATATATTTAAAAAAAAAGTATCTGAAATTACTCAGGACACCTCAATACGTAATGATATTACGAAATCCAATCTGAAATTTGCTTTATATAACCAAATGTTTTATTAAAAATTAATATCTTTTCGAAAATCTCAGTTTTTCCTTCCGATCTGTCTGTCTGTATGTGTGTCTGTGTGTCTGTCGAATTTTATTTTTCGAATTTTGAAAAACTAAATATATATTTGGAATCAGCATCTAAATATAAGATTCACTTTTCAAAATTATGTTGATTGTCCAACGGGAAGGTGGTCAGATCGGCCGCCGAAGTTACCGAAAAATGGAAAAAAAAATGTCGAATTTTTAAATTTTTTAAAATCTAAAAATTAATTAATTAATTAATTAATTTAATTTTTTTAATTTTTTTTTTCTTTTGTTTGTTAATTAATTTGCGAGTTATAATTTGCCGATTAGGAGTTTTTCATAGCGGCAAGCTCGATTGTCGCGTGTCAGATGTTTTTTTATTTATATTCCTTATTATAATACATATGATATGATTAAGAATAATAAGTATAAAAAGAAATTGGAACGTACAAACGATGGACGTATTATTAAACTTTCCAACAGTCTTCTATTTAAGCATCTTACAGTTTGAAAGTTTTGTTTCAAATAATCGCTCAACGACACATAGCACAGTTGAAACGTAACATGATAAACTCATTTTAATTTATTTCATCAAGTTTTAGTAAATATTGTCAAACTATTTAGCATATATTTCATTAGCAATAAGAAGCTAAAACTAATATGATTGTTGAAAAGATTTGAGATAAATATTGAGTGAACATATAATTATAACAATAGCATTAATACTAATAATCATTGGAGTTATATTTTAGTTTATATTATTATGTTGAAATTAAAAAAAACATATGAAGACTACTTGTGTTTTACGTAGAAACTTCAATATCTGAAAAACTCCTCAAAACTTCATACACTCGTCATACAACGCTTGTGACGTACGTGTTATAAATGTAAAATATTACATATAAATAGAAGAAAATCATTATTTCTTTATTTGTGCCTTTATATCATCGTCAATTATTACAACACTACAAGTTAGATAGTAATTTGCTATGTGACGTCAAGCTACATCCGTCTCTTGTTGGTATTTGGCTGTGCTGAATCTCACTGTCAGATTAGAGATGTGAGCTTCAGTACGTACTAAATTTGGACATTTGTAAATTTATTATACAAATCTAAATTGATTGCATTTTCTAAACGATGTATAAACTGACAATTTTGATGTAACCATACAGATAACAAAAAATATTTTAAAGTTTTTTTTAAACTTATACTTAATTTGCTAATTTTTAATTTCCATAGGGCCCAATCTTTTAAAATTTTTCAATTTATAATATTGAGCCTTTCTTAAAACAATTTTTCTAATAGAATATATAACTTTCAATTATATTGGTTTTAGCTCATTTGTTCGTTAAAAGACAAGGAATTTGTTAATTACTTCCTAATCTAACAATAAAGGAAGAGGTCTATAGTTGAGTAAGTCATTAATAAGTTGTTTTATTTCTGTTAAGTGAATGTGCTGTTAAGAATAACTAATGGCTTAGAAAACAAATCTTTGTAAAAACTAAAGCATTACATTAATTAATTTAGTTCAGTTTACGCCTTACAAGACGTCTTGTTTAAAATCTTGTTTAAAACAAAATGTTTTCTTTAAATGATTTTATCATTTCTTGATTTGTTTCATGATAATTTATATCACTGTATTGGTTTTATCAGTTTAGGAAATGTTTATAAGGCTATCATATAAAGGCAACATTAAAAAAAAATTAATACAAAATAGTTATTTATAGTATTTTCTTAGATTTTCACGAGTACACATTTCAAATAAAACTATTTTTACGGATTAAAACTCGCGTATAATTTGGTTACATTTTTGATTTTATCCCGACGTTTCAAATACTTTGTTACTGTTGTACTTGTTGTCTACCGGTAAACACGATTACTGCAAAGTATTCGAAACGTCGGCTTAAAATAAAAAATGTAACCAAACTATAGTTATTTATTTTTACTAGTATTACTACTACTAACTAGTACTTCGAAATACTTAAAATTGCAGTTGGTTGAAAATAATATATTGAGAAAAGGCGATTAAATTAAAGAAAAATTATAATAGTATTTAATATCCAAAATGTATTTTAAAAACCGTCTACTTTTATCTGACTGCACACAACAAAGGAATAAAAAAAACTTATTCCTATTTATTTTAATATCCTAAAGACGAAAAATTTTACGTTGTTAGATTCTTTAATATCTTTATTATTATAATTATAAGAAATCAGTTGCAATTATATGGTATATAATCATATGATATGTCATAGCTGAATAAATAAATTATTATTTATATATATAATATAACGGATAATATGTATCTCACGAAACATATCTCGAAACCACAACAGTGCAGCTGCATTTGAAAGTTGGTCATTTAATAACTCAGTATTGAGACCAGCCAAGAAAATGGTGAGAAATAAAATATTTTAAAAAACAACGGAACTTTTGGAAATATTGTAGAAATTTTTCAATAATATAAAAATTATTAAAATATTGACATCATTTTGAAATCAGTGATAAAATTAAATGTTCGAATATTTTTTATATTTAGTATGTTAAATTTACTGAATGTGAAAATTAAAAAAAACTTTACGTTTTTAATATGATTACTTAAATTACATTGATTTAAGTAAATATCGTTTTCATTAAGTAATCTTTCATTAAAATATATATTGAAACGATAAAATATATAAGTTGTATTTTTTGTTACGTAACTATAAGTTTCAACTCATACGAGTTCTTCATACAGTGTCTTGATTTGCACGTTTGTGCACAATTCCGTAGAGTGTTAACTTTACCAAGTTGAAAGGAAATATTGGAAAACGGTATAGCAAAATTTCAGTAGAAATACTAAAGATATTAGTATAAGAAATCAATATTGCTCCACCTATTCGTTCCTCTCGAAGCGATTGTGTCTTTCTATCGTCTAAAAAGAAGTTTGGTGTAAAACAATTATATTAAACATTTTTATCACATCTGTGCAATATGTAAATAAATTTCAAATTGGCAACAATAAGAAAAATACATTGTTTTTTTGATTATTTACTTTATATATATATTTATTAATGATAATTTTTAATTCGAAGGTATGTTTTAAAAGTCTTCATTATTTATTCTTATACTAAAGTATTTACAAATATTATATAAGGTTATTTGTAATCTTACTGACGTCCAAAACTCCAATACTAGTTTAAACTAAAACTTTTAGATATTGCTCCAAACTTACTTTATGTTATTTGACAAAATTCTCAAAAGCGATACGTTGAAAGATTTTACCTAGTTTACTCACAGTTTCAGCACTATACAACAACATTATTATGGAATATAAAAACACAAGTTTGATTATCATTAATAATATCATTTAATCTAAGTTTATTGAATTTAATTACAAATTAAATTAAATAGTTTTTTTTTCTTTGTTAATAAATCACAATCAACTTACTCTTACTCGTTATCCTTTGAGTCGTTATATTTGATATGTTTTAAGGCTGCTGTAGTCAGTTTTCGAGTTATTACTAAACAATATATATCATTAAGTATTTCATAAACAAGTGAATTATTACTAATCGATAAAAAAATTTTGTAAAATTATATTAGTTACGTAATATAAAAATTATCCATAATATATAATAATTATTAAAAAAATATGAAAATAAAAATAATAAAATAATGTTATAAATAAAAACTCCAATTCTTTCAGGTTCTTAACGACTAATTCAATTGTATATAAAGCCGAATGAAGACGAAAACATTATCATCATCCCATTGTATTATATACAAATGTTATATTGTAAAAAGACATTAAAAGTTTTCTTACCAAATGATTTCCAAATTTACTAGTCAGTTACATAAGTATGTCGGCAAGCGATCCGCCCCGGGAGCTACGGCGGAGGTGCTCGCAGCCGTGTACTGGCACCGGGCAGAAGCCTTGGCCACGGGGGTAAGGCCCGAGGCGGCGCGAATCAAGGCTCTAGCTCACCGAGCCCTGATGCGGCGGTGGAACAGGGACTTGGAGTCCCCTGCCGCCGGTATGATCACAGTGGGGGCGGTCCTCACTTCGACCACTGGATCAATCGGCGGCACGGAACGCTTACGTTCCGTCTTGTATAGGTGCTGACCGGGCATGGTTGTTTCGGTGAGTACCTGCACAGGATAGCACGAAGGGAGGCGACCCCCTCCTGCCATCACTGTGACGAGTCCGTCGACTCAGCTCGTCACACCTTGAGCTGGTATGCTTGATTGGCAGGGACCCCTCGCTGACGCGCGTTATCAGCGCGATGGTCAGCAGCGAGAGGTGCTGGGTCGCAATGGCCTCATTCTGCGAGCAAGTCATCGCCGCAAAGGAGGCCTCGGAGCGGGACAGGGAGTAACATAAGTTTTGTAACATAAGTTACAAAAGTATTTTTAAAAAACATTCGTAAACTTCGTGACTGACATGACTCACACTAGTATTCCAAATTATCCGACACAGCAATTGAATTCTCAATTTTATATTTAAACTACAATTATATGAAAAATAAGAATGTAAAAAGGTTGTACAATACCGATACTATAGCGTTCAATTTATTTATAGTATTGTTTAGTTTAGCCTAAAATGATATTGAAAATAAGGGTGTCAAAAGTGCAATACCCATACTACATCATTGAACTTATATGTCGTATTTTGTAGGGTTACCATAAAACCACTCTCTAATTCCTGAACTAGATACTTGGTATTTATTGGTGGAACGAACCATAAGATACTCAAACCACACTTACCATTATGTCCCATCGGCTATATTAATGCTAATAACAAAATCTTTCAACCGTGATGTACATTTTCAATTAAAAATCAGAAGCGACATGTATTATTTTCCTTAAATTATGTAACTTTTTGTAATCATTTCTCCCCTTCTGTTTGAAAGTTAAGAACTATATTTAAAACTACTTTTGAATTTTTAACCTTGAAGTATAAAAGTAATTGTAATTTTCTAACACAACAAATTTTATTTACTTATTTTTTAACTACTTTAAATTTTGTGTTTATATATCTCATTTTTTTTATTTATCTCATTTATTTATTTTGTTTTTATTATGCCATTCTATAATCTAAATAATTTCATTGGATTTAAATTCATTAACTAATTGTATTAGAAGCAAAATGGAAATGGTGAAAGGATTTTTATTAGCCCCTTGAAATAAATGTTATGATTTCAGATCATTATTTATCATTAAAACTTTGAGAATTTAAATCCTTTGATGTTTTGTGTTATTAAATTTTAGATAAAGATAAAATATTTATCATTTTCTTTTGTTTAATAAACCAATTAGTCAATTTTATAAAATGCTATTTTTAAATATATATATTATTATTTTATAATAGCAATAACTAAAATTAAATATTTAAATTATTGTTATTCGTTATGGAATCTAAAAATTTTAGCTAATGTTAATCTTTACATAGAATTCTGTCATTCTCTATGCTTCTTTTTTTGACTTCTTTTTTTTTTCTACGTTGTCTTATATGTATAGTCTGCTAGCTATCTTTTATTGCATTAACATCAGAATGGGAATATTATATGATCTAACTATATCCAAAAATGAGAAAAAATCATTTTTGGTTTCTCTCTGTTACGAAGCTAATTGTGTATAGTTTCGTATAAATATGTGAAAAAAATATATAATACGTTATTTAAATGCAGAAATACATTCAATTTTTCGAAATTTTTTGTAGGTGTACTTTCTTGAATTTGTTTAATAAAATCGGAAAAAATTGTTAGATGGAGTGTAAAAATGATTGTGAACGGAAAATTACTAATTTATCTTTTAACTATTATAAAAAATCTTTTGTCTTTACAATTCCATAGAAGTAATACAATTTAAAACTTTTAACCTAAAACTATTTATAGTATACTAATGACAAATGTGTTCTGGCAAATGGCGAATCAATTATTATTGAAATACTCTATTTTAATAACTTAAAATTATTTGAGTTGTTTTAAATATATATATAACATTTGACATATATGTAACATTTTTCTTAACCAGGAAGTTAATGTAATTTGGCTTGCACAGTTTACCATTACCACTGGTTTTTTTAGAATCTCCATTCTATCATTATTGGTTATAAAATCATTGAAACAACTTATTGCAGATATTGAAAAATAAATTTGATGCTATTCTGTTTTAAGACACAAATTAAAAAAAACCAAAAAAACTATTAGCTATACTTATATACACTTTTGGTAACATTAAGACGCGTTGAATTTTTTTGCAACTACCACACTTACGCAATATAATTTTTTTTTTAATGGCAATCAACTGGAAAACTAATTAGTTCTAATTCACTTGAATATGTTTCGAATGGTACTACAACCAGTTCGATCGCGCAATTAGTTTTTTTAGAAATCGCAAATAATCGTTTTTAATAAATAATAAATAAATAAAATAAAATGTATACATTTTTTATAAAGTTTCTAGAATGACTTAGCACGTCTGAAAACTTAATAACAAAAAAATCCGGTTTCGAAAATTGGGTTGATGTTAAAAACTTCCTATTAACTCTCGGATTAAGTTACAACTTTGTATATTATTAATGTTTATAAAACTGACACTTGCTTATAGATCAAATAACGAATTGCTGTTCATTGAATGATGAATTTAATAAATAAAAATAAAATAAAATAGCCTTTAGTAAGTTCTTAACCACATTAAGTCGAATATAAATTACTAATTTCAAAGTTAGATCAGAGAACCCCAGAGTGTGTAAAGGCCTCCTCCAAAGATACCCAAACTTCTTTATTTTGGGCTTTTTGGCACCAACTTGAACTTGCTATTTTCGTAATATCATCCTCCGATCGTACAGGCGGTCTTCCTCTTCCTCTTTTTCACATATTAGTATTAAAAGCCCCGTCCACATGATAGTATTAAAGGTCCACCCCTGGTCCGTGACCCTGGCTACGTAAAAAACAAAAATTGAATTTAATATAAATAAAATATTTATACTTTCATATCAAATTATTCACCAAGAATACAAGACCTATTCATAACTTGTTATTTTACAAATGGTTGCACCTCTGATGTAAATATACGAATGTCTTTCTTAAAGAACGATTTAAGCAAATGCGAATAACTTATGTCGCTTCCTTTAAGATATACGTTTTAAGTTGGGTGTATACTTCTGACAGCTTCCCTCATTACCATTTTTGTGCTTTTCTTAAAGAATTTTAATATTTTATAATAAACATTTAGTATTTGATATATTTTTGTTAGGGAAATCTAGATTTAAATTGCATTTTAAATCTACCTCGTTGATATATTTAGAACAAGTTTTGATTTGAATCTATAGAATAATCTAAAGAATTCGGACTTTTATACATGTTTTACAAAAGAATAAACTAAATAACATTCAACTGAAGTATTTTTTCAGTCTTTCCGCATTTTATTTTCTTTTTTATTTTTTGTAATAGAGAAAATTTTTTTTTTCATAATTATTATAACGAATGTGTGAAAATAAAAAATATAATATATAATTAAAATATCATATGTTATTTAAAAAAATAGTTTAAAAAAGACTGAATACTATTTCTTACAGATCCAGTTAATGTAAAAGAGGCAGTCAATACATTAATGTATATCCAGTATATCATAAATATTTTGTACGCGTCGCTCAAGAGAAAATTGTTTATCTGTAAATTGCTAAGTGATTCTTATACTTTCAAATCCCTCATTACAAATGAATCAAAATCGGGTGAGTTATGAAGTTGCGTCAAAATATACAAATTAAAAAATAAATAATAAGTACAAAGATTCGCAATTGACTATTAGATTATTCAGACTTTAATATTTTCCAGTTTTAAGATATCAAAATCTGTACAGAAATCTTCAAATTTTTTTCACACGGCCACTTTTGAAACTCACTTTGGACCATACCTGTATAGCTTTATATAATATTTAGTTGCGCATTGAGGAAGTGGTGTTATATTTTTAATAAATCATCAAAAAATCATCAGAAAAAAAACTAACTTTAAAGCTTAGTACAAAATAAAGTATTATTAAAATATCATAGACAACTTCTAGAACTGAAGGATTCTATACAGCGACAAGAGAATTGCGAGATTTAGTATAAAACCTTAAACCATAGGTTATTGTTGTATAGGAGTTGATCTGTGTTGCACACATAGACAATTAACGTATTTTTTCAATTCATACTAATCATATAATAAATAAGTTAGCAATACGTATAAAACTAAATCCATTATCTGGACTCTAATTGGATATTCTCGGAACTATAACTGGGGTATCATCGTTATAATTACGGATAACCATGTTAAAGTAGTAGTTCTAAATTTGTTTATGCTTATTAAATTAGTTACGTGACAGATTGAATTATATTAAATGCTTTTGAATTTGAAATATGTTTTGTTAAATTACTAATATAATATTGATATTTTTTTGATTCAACAACATACACACAATTCAACGCTTTAATATTACAGGTGGGCGGAAAGAATATGAGGATTGCTCTGTGAACGGTTTTGAAAATATTGATAAAGTTTGAGTAAGGAAATTAATACTTAATCTCTATGTTAAACTACTTACTAACTCGGTTTTAAATTAAACACGGTGTCCAGGGTTAGACAAATAAAATATTATTTAGAGTATCTATTTCACCGAGTAATATCTTAACATCGCCATGTCGCATATGACATTTTTGAAACACTAGGAGTTTGTTTAATTTTTTTTTTTTTGTGTAGCTTAAAAATTATTGGCGCGCTTTACAAACAACCATTTCATTTTTTGGTAACAATAGTTGGATAACAATAATTATTGGTACGATCTCTATTCCTATCTGTCCTTAGGAGATCTATACAAAAAGAAATGTAGAAATGTTTAAAGAGGTATTGAGCGGTTACTTGTAATGACAAGTTTAGGATTCAATTATCGCGTCATATCGTGCATTTAATAATATATAATGATGAAAATTGATATAAGTATATGCCATAATAAGTAATTCTAAATAATTATTTTAATTAAACTGAAAAGGGTATCGAAACTTAAGGAATTAAACTCCCCGTACAATAATTATATGAGCTTATGAATAGCTACCATAATTGGAAATAAAGAAAAATCTTTTACAACATTTTATATAAAAGTAAATATAATCTTAGTAAACTATAGATTAAATAAAATATTTATATTTTTTTTTTTGTAAAAATACTATATTTAAACATCACCTAAGTATATTTGTATAATTAAGTGTATATCTGATTATCTTAATTAGTATAAAATGTTAAAGGTTTCTTTGAGATATATAATTTGATACATAATGATGATATATTAATGACTTCCGGTTTAATTGGGGTGTTATTCCCCTGGTTCTATATATAATTAGTTAGAGGATACCGATATATTATACATACTGATATTATATTATATTGGTTCTGAATTATGATATTCAATCATATATTAAACAAACAAAATAAATAATTATTGACGTTTAGAATATCATTTAAAAAAACTTTTATTTATCTAAAATTGTATTTTACACGCTACTCTTTAGATACTTAGAACAATTTAAAAACTTTTCAGTATGAATCGTATTTTTAAAATTACTCTTTCATTCAGTTATTATTTTTTATTTGAAAGTAATAGAATCCTACAATTATAAAGTTCGAGTTATTAGTATTAATCCTGGATTAATAATAATTATTAATATAATTATTAATAGAAACAAAAACAGAATATATTGGGAGTAGTAGTAAATAGGTTTTAAAATGTATTGAATTTGAATTTACCCGATTCATACATACCTTATTATAATTTTATTTACAAATGTATTGTCTTAAATTTACAAGAATTTAATTAAATGGTTTAACCGCTTGGTGGCAACTTCCATAAGTGAAGTACCTTATGGAAATTTCTTCTTTTGTATGTTATGTATATATTATATAATATTCAATCGGTCAGATTTTAAAATCTAAATCAAAGAAAATTCGTTAGAACAGCAGCGCTCTGTCTATAGTCATTTAGGAAACTTTCATCAAATATAGACAAATTAAATTCATTGTCATATAATATTCAACTAAAAGGACTTTCCATTTTCTATTTATTATATAAATACTTTCTGACTAAAGCAATCGTAGAAGCTTGCTTTTAGTTTATTGAGTTCTATTAAAGATAAGATTAGAAGAGTATTTTAGATAATATACATTGCATTAAATATTATTCAGTTTCAATATTTTCAAAATACACTAATGCGTTTCATAAGAAGCTTTAAATAAACAAAATAAAACGAACTACACCTAAACCACAAGAAAAAGAGTTTTATATGTTAAAAATAAACTTCAGATAAGCGTGCAAAGGTAAAAATAATAAGAGTTAATTCGATTATTTGACACCAGATGGGGTTAAAAAACTTTAGCTTTTATGATTTTAAGTTTTTTATAAAATAGTGTTTGCTATTTTCAATTAAGTCTTGGTACAGTTATACGTCACTAGATGTAGTTGAACAAAATAACCTTATATTTAGATCGTGACAAAAATATTTTATTGAAATTATATAGGTCGTTGGTGGTTTTAAATTAAAACTTGATTTGTCCAACCTTCTATTTAAATTTATTGATAATACGAACAATGTGTTTGTTTCTTTATCGTGAGCAGGTATAGGTATATGGTGTTTCAAATCACTTTTACAATATTTCTTTCTTTGATACAAAATTTAGTATAGATAATGGAGCTTTGAAGTAATGATTTCTTATTAATCAATAATTTAGGGCTTGGTTATTTAAATTATTACGATTATGTCAAATGCTCTACTAAAATAAATAAATTCTTTAATAATTATTAATTGTAGAAACAAAAAATATAGATTTACAATAAACGATTTTATTTAATATATCGAAAAATAAAGACGTCCTAAGTGACATGAAAATTAATGTAATGTTAAATAGTTTCCTAAAAATAATTCGATGTTATTCTGATTATTATAAATTGGACGTCTAATGTTAAGAAATAAGAGTAATGGTTAGAATTTTTTGCTGGACGTTACTGAAAGTTTCAGAAAGAATTGCATACAATTTATATTTTGAATCAAATTATTTTGAATTTCAGTATGTGGGGTTCGTAAAGGGAGAGTTCAAAATTTATTAAAATTAGTAAGTATTCCCTCTTAATTTTTGGGAGTTCAACCAATTAAATAAAATTTATAAGTAAAACCGTGAAATATACAAACAAAACTATTTTGTGAACTTTTTACCAGTGTAAAATCAATAAATACGCCACGCGAAGAACGTCGCGAGCACAGCTAGATATAAAATAAATATATTTGTAAGACTACTGGTACGGATCGAAATGGCGTTTCTTTATTCGAAAGCACTTATCGTTTAAACCATTCGCTCGCTTTACCGGCAGTTCCTTTCGTTCATTACTTATACCGCCATTTTGGTTTTCAGATTTGCCTCAGAACTAGACTCAAAGGCATTCAGTACAGACTTAAGATATTCAGAGATACGATTTCTCAAAATTATTTGTCAAAATAGTTCAAGATTTTTTTTATTGTAATATAGACTAATGAAATTTTGAGTATATTTATATTAATATTTTTTTTTTATAAAAAACAACCTGTAACTTGCAAATTAACATTTAATTTATAATGAAAAATATATGTACGAAATATATGTAATTCCATAGTCTCAATTAGTATATAAATAGTTTCATTTCCTTATATTATTATCTCTGCATTCTAAAATTTAATATAATTTTACTTTTAATGTAGTTAATTTCTGTGACACATTTTTTATAATAAACCATAAAAAAATTTAATAGGGAAGGTAAATTGAACGATTTTCCAGAAGTTAGAAACCTTTTCGTATCGACATATTTCTCATTTTAAATTTTTTTAAAATTTTTAAATTAAAATTTGACATTAAATAATAAGAAACAAGAAATTAAAATCTGAGAGACATCACTAAGATAAAAAAAGAGCCCGGACGACGAGTCTGTGATGTGAAACTGAAAAAAATTAAAAATAAAAATAATAATAATCATCACATAATAATTTATATTTATTATCAATTCAACATTTTTGATTGTCAAACATTTATGTCTTATTTCATGTGGCAGCAGTAAGCCAGTATATATATTTATAGCAACATATATTTTGTTTATTTGACAGTTTATACACTATTCCTCTCTTCCTCCCTTCCAGAAATAACGGACACAAAGAACATCCAGTGTAATGGTAATCTTATTTAAACATTATTAATTAATAAAATAGAAATATAATTTTATAAAACACACGGTATCGTCAAGGGTTCTAAAGTTTCAAAATATTACCTATACGATGGAAATGGTTGTGTTGAAAGCTAAAATTCAGTGAAACCACTTTGTAAGAACATAAATCTTGAGTCTTCATTACTTAACCACAAGTTGGTTTTTCCTTGCAAAGTGGCTAAGAGCAGGTTCTGATGTTTACGATTTAAAATGTTGCAGACATAAAATTTTGAATTTTGCTATTGCTAACAGATAACTGACACTTATATACTTGTTTGTACTATTTAAGTCATATAATTTTATAATTTTTTTAGGTAATAAATTGTAGTAATTTAGTGTCTCATTATGTTGAATCTTGTTGTAGTAAGTATTAATAAAAATAATGTATTTTTATTGGTTTTGGGTTATTTTCTCATCTCATTTTAAAATATCCTATATCAATTTTTAAATTTCTTTTTCTATTATGTACTTCGTTATCTGTTTTCGATTTTAATACTACAACTGTTCTTAAGATCATAATTATTCTAGCATAATTATATTATTAATAATTCGAATATTGTTGATTTTCACATTTAATTCATTCAGGCATTATGTGAAAGTTCTTTTCAGGAGTAAGTTATTTATCAACCTTGGATATAAGGATACAGGATGGCTATTAAATATAATTATTTATTTTAATTATTATCTAATTGTTACAGAGAAATTACAAAATAAACATTCAACATTTTGTATTATCAAATATATTTCTCATATTTTTATTTTATATTTTATAAAAGGTAATTCCTAACTGAAATTCAACTGAAAACTTAACCAATGCTACCAACCGCATGCCACGAATATTATATTTAACTTGAAATGTATTTTGTAGTAAAATATTTTTACTGTTTTACTATGAAAAAAAAAATATCTATGCTTTGTTAATATTTACTAGAATAATAATAGACTTAACTAATTCATATTTTGACACAGTGACAATTTTATTCTTATTCTTAATTAATTAAAATAAAAAAACTTGGTAAATAAATATAGATAATAAGTAAATTTAGGACTATATTTTACAATTTGTAAAGCTTGATAAACTTCTATTTTATGTGTTATAAGTGACTTATGTCTGGATCGTAAAAGTATAGGTTTACTATTTGATAAAAACAGTTCAATAAACTGTATGTATGTGAAAACTTCACACTGTTAAATTAAAACACACTTTCTTCATTAATTTGTTTTTTAACAGTTATCACTCTTGCAAACTATTACATTGTGAAAGACAGCATCACTTGGTCAACTATCTTATTGCCGGCACAACAAAGACTGACGCCTTTTATATCAACCCCCGGTATTTTATGTCAAATAACAAGTTCTCAATTGACTATTAGAATAACATTTACCGGAAGTCAAAACAGATTTTTAATAACAACAGATACATTTTTCTTAATCATACTTAATATTTATTAAATACTAAAATATATTATTTAAACAAACTAACATATGTAATATAAGTAGCTGTAAGTAATGTGATTTCAATTTCAGGTAAAGTTTCTGCTAATAATACAAAAAATATTGATATCTTCTTCTTACATTAATTTTACAGATTAACAAAAAAATAAATTTAACGTCATAGCGTTAAAAATATTTAAAAACTAGAGCCGCCAGCAAGCAAGCGGGGGAAGCTGAGCGAAGTGAAAAATATATCAAGAAAACTTTAGATTGATACGATTTCCTCATTGCTTACAATTAACAAAAATGACATATACATATGTCAGTTATTTTAAGAATTTACCTCCTACAATTGAACATTTCAATGCAAAATAAAGTTAATTGCAAATGACCCTTAATCTACAATTAGATTTTTTTCAAAATCTATCTATAGAAAGATACGCATGTGATAATAAACTGGTCCAAATTTGGTTAGTTTAGCTTGATTGGTGTAGTCGAAGATAACGTTAAAGAGCTTCTCTTTGCTCAACTTAACAATTTATAAAATATAATATTATCGTTTTTTAGTAAATATAGTACAGTCTATTGAAAATTTCCCAAAATAACATAAATAGAAGTAGGTTTCATCATAAACATAAATATTTATCTATAAAGGCTACATTGAATGTATTCAGATGGAGCCACGAGAAAAATATATTCAAGTCTTACAATATCATAAATAAAAGGGTAGGTTTAATATTTGAATTATCGATACATTCAAACCCAGAGGCATGTAAATGGAAAGTATATGACAATAATATAAAACTACGTTCTTTTATTAAAGCTATTTTTTCACAAAAATAGAATATCTTAATTTGAGAAAAACTGTTAAAAATGCTGAAAATTAAATTTATAATTTTATCAGTTTTTAATATAGATATATAAACTTAATCCAATTGACCGTATAACCATTTTAGAACTTTAACTTTTATTTTGTAAATTAAACGAATTTCTTAAATGATTTAAAAAATACCCTAAAAAAGATATAAACATTATTAGTTATTAATAAAAATGCTTGGTTTATCGGTTTTTATTATATGTTGAATTAATGTTAATTACTTCTGAAATATTTTCAAGATAAAGAAATCCAATAGTCAATTGCGAATTTCCGCAAACAAATTTAATTGTCTGTGTAATTTAAGATAGCCTAATAAAAACTTAACAAACTTTGATTAATTGGTTCTTTTGATGAGGAGACGGACGATCTTAAATTCAAATTCCTTTCTGCACAGTCGCTTAATGTAAAATTATTTAATCAACAATATATTTCACTATACAAGTTTGTGATGCTGGACAATCAATTCTTATAATAATACTAATAATTCTTATAATAATACTAATAATTCTTATAATAATACCAAACAAATGATTTCTTATGATACTGTGGTAATAATGAGGTTTAAATGTTATTTTTAAAGAAAATAATAATATTGAATAAAAGCAATTGATGATTATTACAATCTTGAAATATTACATAGAATAAGCTAATAACAATAGTATCTGCTCTCTTAGTATATTTAAAGGAAATACAAGACTTTGAGGTATAAGGTTCAGAACTAGTTGAGGTAAAAATTCGACATCATAATCAGGCAAGTTATAAGGTAGGTATTATTATTATTATTTTGCTTAAATTGAATTAGCAATAACATTGGAATTCTCAAATATAATAAAATAAAAAGCTATTAAAAGTTTAAAATAAAATGCTTATTTAACAGAGCCGCAAAATGTACATTTTAAAAATTATTAAACCAATTCTGGTATAGTTTCCGTACGTGATTTAAAACCACTTACTAACATTAGTAAGTATTGATTGGGGTTACGAACTTAAAATTTATATTACCTAATCGTACGCTTACGAAATGAGACCTCTATAATAAATGGTTAGCTTTATTTTAAATGCAAACATTTATCCGAAATAATTTGGTTATATTTCCAGTTTCTTTCTGTAATTTATTATCAAAATTTAGTACAATAAATAGCTTGTTTTGAAAGATAACATAATCTGAAAGTTCTATGAATAAATAAAACAAAATAAAAAAAAAACGTTTGAAACATGTTATTAAAATGAAAATCCCTATACTTAATTCCGAAAGCACTTCAAATTTACCAACACTATCGAGTTTAGCCATTATTTCTAATTAAGTATTTACGATGGTTTCGAATGGCAGTAGACATTAGTGAAACATAAGATCATTGTGACAGTGAGAGAATTATCAAACCCGAGTGCAACCCGACAAGAGCTCAACATGACAAAGCTTTACTGCAGTTTACTGGAAATTGTATTTGTGTGAAAGTAATGGAATATATTACATTATTGATGACAGAATGTAACCTTTCTCGCTAGCTACAAAAATAATTATACCTCAAAATTTGTTTATATCAGAATTAAGAGCATAAAAGTTTTAAAGATATAATGCACACGAAAATAAAATTTTGTTCTTTTGTAATGAACTGATAAATTCAACATTAGTAGCATAAGGAGATCACACCAAAATAGAATTCCTAATTTTGTTGCAAAAGCGAATTACTCGTCCAGTGTTTGTGACACACAAAACACATTCATTTCGACATCACACCGCTGTGTTGAATACATTTCCGTTATATTGTTTTGCTGGTTATTGAAATGTATTCATTTTGACAATTGTAAAAAAAAACTGAATTCTTATTTTAAAATACATTAAACTAAAATACAAATGAAATAAATAAATCTTAAATATATAAAAAACTAAAAAATTTTTTTCATATATCAGCCAGTGATCGTTTTAAAAATCACTTGGTTTTACCTAAATATCAATGTAAAGAAAAACGTTAAAAGATTAAACACAATGTTTGTTAAATAAAGTTTTCAAACTTAAACTTTCATATTTAATTTAAGTAGGTATATCGTATTTTATTATTATTAAATTGTCCGTTACGTATGGTAAAATAAAATGGTTATTAATAGACAATAATATTTTTAAAGAGACTGCAGAAAACTGAGGCATATTTATATTCGCAAAAAATACGAAACCTTTTGTATAATTCAAATTGCCTTACAAATTTCGACAAATTATATAATAAAAGGATTGTATAATTTATTTATTTTTTATGTCAAACGAGCAGGCGAGCTACCTGATGCGAAATGGTCATCGCTGCTCATTAGTATTTGCAGGTCCTGACGAGTCTAAAGTGTGTTGACGGCCTTTTAAAAATTTGTATGCTCGTTTCTTGAAGGTCCTTAAATTCGTACTGATTCGGAAACAAATAAATTTAATAAAATTTGTTTGAAATGTTCGATTACATTAAATTTTTATCTAAAAATACATGTTTCAATAAAGAATTCATCAAATCCATTAGTGGCAAGAAAAGGAAAGGAATTTATACACGTAACGGTATGTAAATTAATTTAAGCTAGTATATGTATCGAACATACTTTTATTTTATAATTGCAATTTTTTTATCATATTTTCTGTGTGATTTGAACATTAAATGAATATGAAAATTTATAATTTGAATATAATATTTATTCTTAGCTCTTGTTTCACAACCACAAATACTATATTTTTTATGTTTAATTTCTAAGTAATTAAAAGAGCCAGTATTTAATGTGTATAAACTGAAAAGGATGATCATCAAGTGTATAACGTTACAATCAAGGGAAAAATATATACGAGCTAAAAGCTTTTGGGTGTAAATATCAACATGTGGTTCGGCTTTCCAAAGTCCCTTTTTGCATTTCGCTATTAACACAATCAATTCGCGAAAAGACGATTCATTTTATTTTATTTAAAAGAATTTTAGGAATTTAACAAATCAACGAATGTAATTAGTGCGTTAAAAGTTATTATACAAAATTAAATATGAAATTTAGAATCATCACAGAAATAAAAGTTTATTAGCACCTTACACTAATATGCAAAGTTTACATTAGTAGCATATGTTGCTAATAAAGAAAATTTAATATTATAATCAAATTTTAAGTTCTTTAATACAAAAAACCATTAATCATATTATCTCTTTTTCTCTTATATTTCGTGTAACTCTTTTCAACTTAAGTTAATTGGAGCCCTGTTGATATTTTATATTATCGCACCGAGTGCCAGGATACCGTTCATTTTAGTAAGATATAGAAGGTCCTTTTAAATACCGAACTTTGGATAAACCTCCTATAGTAGTTTCTCTAGGTCCTTATGATAAAAGAGCTTATCCTTATTTATTGTTTTATTATTTGTTATTTAAAATATGTTACAAAAATTATTTATACTATATAAATATTGGAATTTTAAAAGAGATGAAATATTTTTCCAAAATACTTTTCCAAACATTTTTTGAGTTTTATATAAACATCGCTCATATTCGGTTAATCATAGCATAAACCAAGCCTTTCTATTCTATGACAACAATTTGCTCTGTTTCCATTAATTTATCAACCATGCACATACAGTTTACGTGAGACATTACAAACTTATTCCAGTATCTGTTATCGTTATTTTTATAAATATCGAGTTTAATTCCCATAGTTTTAATAATTTTAATTAATTTATTATATTTATAATTATAAAATAAATGTCCATTTTGTAATTATAAATATAATAAAATTTAATTATATTTATAATTATAAAAATATCTTATTCTATTAATCTGGGAAATAGTATTTGTATACACTTCAAAATATTTGTATTTATTGTTATATAGATGCAGTCTTGAAATAGCAATATTTACCAAAACAAAATTTTAAACGCCTAGCGTTGTTAACAATTTTCAATGAAATGGAAAAGTTGTGTTCAATTTATACTTAATACATACGTTATTCAAAGTTTTCTCCATTCAGATTCATTAGGCAAAGCAGAGGTGTGAATAGCCTCGTTACTTATAAAGTTTCAAATTCGTGTCGTTAACCCTCATTCAGGTAAGGGCTTGAAAAAATATACACATTTAAAATGCAAACCTCTTTCTGAGTATTAAAACATGTAAGACTGTCATTTGCATTTTTTAAACACAAAAATGAATTATCATCTTTAATATATTGTAAAGATTAATATTGCAAAAGAATGATATTTAAAAAAAGTACTTTCAAGATATTAACGGAATTATAAAACAGCAATCGATCATCGTCAAACTAATTTACTTGAAACCTTTGGGATAACAATTAGCATAATTGAATTGGATTTCTAAGTAGATTTATGAAAAGTTCTTTTATGTTGTCATGGTTACATGAGAGCGTTGCTGAGCTATGAAGATTTATGTCGTATATATCTGGAACCACCGCCATAGGAAGTTCAATCCACATATTGGTAGTTATAGATTCTAGTATTGCGATAAAAATTTTAAGACATAAAGGAGGTCACCTTATTGTATACGCCTCTTTGATTAGAAAAAGAAGGCCCAATAGTTTCTATAATCTCTCTGATGCATTTGCTAGAGATTAAGTACGGTTTCGAGTATTGCTGCAAATGAGGTTTCTTCTATTAACCTTATTTGCTATTGATTCTTTTTAGTATGTTTCAATATTAAAATAAGGAATATTGTTAAAATTTCTATAATAAAAAGAACATCAATTTTCAATGAGGATTTGAATAAAAATGAGTATTGGCGTTTTGACAAAATCATTACAATATCTGTATCGGTACTGAAAAAAAAATTATGGAAAGACAACATCATTAAGCTCAATAAGAGATAATGGGACTCGTCTGAAAGTTAGAAGCTGATTCTAGGCAACGTTTTGTGGTTATCGCTCTTAACACTACATAGAGCTTCTAGATAAGCAACACGGGCCACGTCCCGGATCGACATGGAGGAAGGTCTCGCATTTTCACTTGCAGACAGAACTTGTACTTGAACTGCTAGAGGGAATCGTACCATGACCACCATGATTTTGATTACGGGACTCGACTACTCTTTAGACCACTGCTGCCGCTGCTATAGTGAGGGAAAAATGATGATGTGGACTAGTATTTAGATCTTCAAAAGAAGTAATCTCGTTTAGATCAGGAGCAACCTCAGTGCTAAAATTTTACGTGAAGACGATTTTTTTAGATGTAATAAGCCCTTTGCGAGGCCGGTTAATTGATTCATTTTAATTAATGTATGACAATGCACAACCACGCACGGCTTCGCAGAGTCGTAAGACGCGTTCCTGCCGAAACTCTTACCAACGTCCTACCGTGGCCTGCTCAATCCAATCGCCAGATAGCAGAAATAAAGTAAATTTTCCACAGTGATCATTATTACACGTATTTATTATTTGGTTTTTACGTTTTGGTAAAAGATCTGTGAAAATATTACCAATATAGGTTTTATTTATTTCAATGAATTTTATGTGAGAACACGTAGAGTATGGAACGCAATCAAATTCATTGTATATATCGCCCGCATTAATATATTTCAGTTGTAATGCGGTGCACGTGACCGACCCACTCCTCAACTATAAACAATTTGAACAATTCATGAGTCTACATTAGGTTAATGAACCATAATGTTGGGTTGAACTCCATACGTTATTTAAATTAGATTTGGTATTGTAGTACTGTTTTAGTTTTGTATAATTGATTTTGCTAGTGTTTGTTTTATGAAGAATTAACTAAAAATCATTTCAGTGCTATTCTGAATAATAAGATAGACAGACAAATATTTATTTGAAAATTAAAATAAATACCTACATGTTATTACAAAGATTAAAAAAGTAAATGTCTGTTTTTGTTTTTAAAATACATTTTTTTTAATAAAAATATATATCAAAATCTACAATCGAAATGAAAGTCCATAATATTTTACAATAAAGGTGTAGTTTTACTGGAACAATGAACGAAATTTGTTTTTTTTTTTGCAATTTAAAACATAATGTACGAGTATGGTAATGTAATTCTTATCATGTATTTATTTGTATTAAAAGAATTATAAAATTTATCAGTTTGACGTGAAACGCTGCGTTTTACTTTAATTGCCTCCATAGTTAATGTAACCTTTGAATCGTAAGTCGTCTTTTATATTTCCCAAAAATTAAGGTTTGGTAAAATTATTTGGCTAATAGTATTTATCATTCATAATTAAGTATTGAACTATTTGAATGTAACAAAACACTAAGAAAATATCTTAAATATATTTATTATCATATTTATCATCTCTCAGAAAACGTCTTTTATAAAGGTTTTAACAAATATAAAACAAAAGTAAAAAAATATTTTTAATTTTATAACTTTCTTTAATTAAAATGATTTCGTACGTAATTTCATACTTCTTAGCAAAATTTTATCGTACATAGTAAATTAATGTAGTTTAGTTTCTTCATTATTATATTTTTTTCTCTGATCAGGCATAAAGACTTTTAAATTATTTTTATGTCAGTATTATTAAGAATCCTAAGCAAATACCACATCAACTTCCAAGCTCCTCCCCACTGAAAGTCCTCTGCACACGTTTTCCGCTGAATGATAAATTGTATTTTATTTAAAGTAAATTATCACCTGTAATTAATTTATTATTAATGTATTAATTATCGCATTGCATAGCTACCGTCTTAAAATTTCAACGTATTATAATCTCGACCCATGCTTGCACTGAATCTTTGGAATAATGAACTTGAATTATAATAATTAAAGAGTTTAACAGAATTTTATATGTTTTTTTTTAAATTAGATCTCAGATTATACTTACTCACAGGCACATTGTTTCCTTGTGAACACAATTGCTGTAAAGCATTCAAAACGTCAAGTAACAATTAAATAAGAATGTAATGAGTAATTATACGCGACTTAAATACTAAAAATAGTATTTTATGTTGCGAGGAAAAAAATGTTAGTTATAATGTTCATACTTATAATTCATATATTTTTTAACCAGATTAAACACTTGTAATGGACACTAAAATATTTAGCATTAATTTGGTAGAAATAATAAAGTTTTAAATATAAAAAGGACAAAATATAAAAAAGACAAAATTGAAGTGTAACAATATTACATTGCCTCATCCTTTAACGAAAAAAAACCACTCAAAGACATAAAATATAATTATTAGGGTCTCTTGATGTTTTTATGCGAGATTTTGCGGTTCTTAACTAAAATAATTTCTCAAAGTAACCTCCCTAAAGTTCGTAAAGAATGATATCAACATCACAAGTTAACGTAATATTTTGTAAGGCTTTTGTGTTATAAAGACCTCTACATAGCAATATCTATAAATATTATAAAACAAAAGTCCTTCGGCCTTGGCCAAAGTTGGCGCGTTTAATCAGAATTCCAAAACGGTACAACACTTGTTGGTTTATATTTAAAAGAAAACGAGTCCTAATTAAAAAAACCCTAAACAACCCGAGTTTATGATAATTCAGCTTACTTAGTTAAAATGCATTTGTTTCGCACAAGCTCATTTTATGTTCTTAATGTGAGTGTAAAATGATGAGACAGAGAGATAGTGAACACTTATGCCAAGAGTAAGCGAGACAGATAGTTCTCTCACGAATCTCGTGAATCTCTTCAGGATAATCATCCTGAATTTTCTAAAACATTGCTACAAACATATAATGAAAAATCTCCAATGCATCATAAAAGTTGTGTGGTCAGATGAATCGCCATTTAAAAAAGATGGTTACATAAACTTACATAATGTTCACTAGTGGCATTGGAATAATCCACATTTAATACAAGAGATAGATCACAGTATCGCTTCATAGTAAACCTGTGGACCGCAATTTTTAACGACAAAATTATTGGACAGTTCCGGGATTTATTTTCAAAAAACTTAAATTAGCGTGTATATATTGAAATTTATTGTATTTACTAAAACACTAAGTTAACAAGTAAAAGTTTTTGTGAAACAAAACACAACTTTCAAAAGAGATTAACTTTTTACTGAGTCACTTGGGACACGTCACTTGGCTTGTGTTGCAAATTAACGTAGTACAAGTAACATTATATCGCAATTTAAATATCAACTTTGATCCCTACTCAGTAACGCGTACGTAATTGAAAAATTACACAAATCTAATTTTGGATATATTTTCGAAAAAATATATATTTTTTTAATTTTTCAATTGCTAGGGGAAAACAAATTAATAGCAAGTAAACCATTTTTATCTATATTCTTTTAAATATACATAATGGTTTACTCTTTAAACTTGACGACTATGGAATAATTATAAAAAAAAAAAAATTTAAAGGTTGCTTATAAACTTAACTCTAGTATTTTTATTATTTGAAATAGTAATCTAATATTAGATGTATTTATTTATCAAGACAATTGATCTGTATACATAATAAAATAGTAAGGACGCCAACTTTGGCGTCTACTTTTGATACTTATCCAAAAACTCAAAATGAGAAACATTTTCCCAAATAAAAACAAACACACATATAAATACAATTGTATATGTGTTTGCACATAATCTGCTAAATCATTTGTTATAATATTTTTTGTGTATTTCTAGTTTATCATCGCAGTAAAAATTATAGACATTGTGGAGAGTTCTTTATTTTTGATTTAAACCTGTTTTGTCCCAATCATAAGTACATTAACAGTCATAAAATTAAAATGAAATAGAAGTTAAATCGATGGTTTCGACATATTATTTATTAGAACGTCGAAAAAATACATTTCTATAACGTTTTTTAGGGTAAAAAAATCAAACATCAATGTTTTGGATATTATGTTATGAATCAGCATATTTTAAAGTCTTTCTGTTTTTATATTATAAAAAGCCTCCCATCTTATAATAATGTAGTATTAACAACGTTTTTTTTGTTTCACTTAAATCCTATCTAACCTAATAATAAAAAAAAATTTGAACACCATTTCAATAAATATTAACTATAAAAATACTTAATCTCTTCTTAATTATTTTTAATTTTTACATTATACTTAATAGTATAAAACTGCAGTAAGAGATACGAGTATTGTTCCAATATTATGTTAGAATTAAATATTGCAAATAATCTTTGTTGAAAATTATCGTTTCTGTTTAAAACATTGTAGTGGCTAATAGTATTATTTTACGTTAAATGAATAATAATAAATGTATATATTGGTAGGTTATTATAATATTAATAAGTATTAATAAAATGTTGGATAATTTTCGATGGTAATATTGAGGTAGATGAAATTCTTCTGTCGTTTAATTAAATTAATTAATTAAATTATCAAGTAACATTTATGCAACTGCTTATTAAAATATTATATTCCAAACCAACTGATATATTTATACGATAAATACATGACAAATTTTTAAATATATATAAATCTAGACAGTATTAATTAATGAATTATCTTAAACCTACAAATAGCCTGAATGTTTTATATTATTTCAATTATATATGCATACCTCACAATTATCTATGAAGTTAAGGAAAAAATGACTTCATGAGAACCCTATAAATAATTGATAGTATTAATAAATAAATGTTATTTTTTGGTAAACATTTTAATCTTAAACACGTACAGTCTCATATAATAATAATTGCGACTAATATAATATAAACTTTATCGAAAACCAGAAAGAATTTAATTTTATTATATGTTTGTGTACTTCAGTGTTTCTTCCAAGCTTAAGACAAAGCAAGCAAACAATAACTGCGTAATTCCAAATAAACTTGTATCGTTTTAATCATGAACCCTTTCAACTTTAGCTATTGTAGCTTATAATAATTTTCTCCAAAGTTTTCTCCTACAATACTTGAGTTTGTATTTTATGTACACTTTAGTGAAACGTTATGGTTAACAGTAATTGAAATTACTTTTCATCGGTTATATAAAGCGTATAATTTAATTGAATTCAGACAACTAATATTGACAAAAGTGACAAGAAATAACCGGAGTCTATTTTTATATATGCAAAAAAGACATACGAGTCTGTTATTATGACCGGACGATACACAAGAGTAGTATATTCGATTAAATAGTTATTTGAGATGAGTATTGGAATTACCACTCATCAAGGCAGAGATAATTTGGCAGAAATCAGAGTTTAATGTGATAATAGAAATTTAAATAATTCTTGGAAACACCTTTCGCGTTCCGACCGAAGTGCAAAGGCTTTAAACTATCACAGAGCACACAACCAACGTCCATTAAAACGGCTCTTCGCTGTATGCAGTGCATATGATTTAATAGATACTGTGGTGACAATGTACAGAAATAATTTCATATTTGACCATACCTGTGCTTTATACAAATCCAATCTCCGGAATGAAGTGAAGCACTGTCTCCCACTATTGATCAACCGCAATTAAGAAATTTCCCTAAAAGAGTACTCAATAGAAGACACCAAATTATTATTTTTTTTATATATGAAACATACAATATTTAACTACTTATTTTGCTTTGATAAATTAATTCCTTTAATGATGTGTTTTCAAAACACATAAAACTTTTTATTTCATACCTAAAAATATTTAATGTATTTCATTTAAATAAAACAGTTAGTAAATTAAATACTTCAAGATGTTGCAAAATCCGAAGTCTGACAAGAGCGCTGCCAGCATTGGAGGTAGAAATTAACGCCTTTTTTGAAGGTACCCATGTCGTATCGATCTGGATGAGTTAGTATGATCAAGAGTTGCTATGGAAGAATATCAATAATTACAACGATATTCAAACAAATGAGAATCAAAATGAAAAATCAGATATAAAGTAATAAGGTATTACAGGGTTTTAACTTACTCTGTTAAGTTTTCTGAAACATATTCAGTTACAAGTGGAACGATATATAATAAAAACATTTTTTCCTGTTCTTCTTAAAATAAATGAAATTAATTTAAAGTCCATATTACGCTTTTCTGAGTTAGTACTATTAAGTACGTTGGTATAATATGTTTATGTAATAATATATTATGATATTCAGATAAATGAAATAGATAAATAATGAAGGTTATAAATACGGAATCTCAATCAGTAATAATTATTAAATTAACAAAATAATAATAAAGTAAATGGTCACGTCCACCAAAATTTAAAGAAGATTTTAGAATACGCCTTATTATAAAAATAGTGTTCGTTGACAAACAAAACTTTCTAAGCATTCCATCTCCAGTCCAGTCCATCAGCAAGTTGAGACCTTATAATAGACGATCACACTAAAATTTTTTTTGAAATTGCTTAATCTTATAAGCTGGGATTTTTTTATTATATACATTATTTTACTAGTTGTATTACACAAAAATATTAGAAGCAAAAAGGAATTACACTATAACAATCCAATCTTTTTGTTTGCTGCTTGAAAATATTATTTTTGGCTTTATATAAATAATATTGTTGTCACTATTGTTATAGCAGATATTCATGCTCACGAAGTATTTTTAATGAAATATGTTATAATATATCGATTGATGTTTGTATAGCTTTCAAGAAACACAAAGTTTTGAATTATATATTAAGGAATATTTATGTCATGTTTTATTTTTGCAACATTTCTATCTTGGCAACACATATATGAAACGCTATGCAATAAACATAATATTGATATTCACGCATGATCACTTTCACCACAAAATTTGATATAATATTAATACCACATTCTGGAGCTAACCACGTGAAAATAATTATTGCTATTGTTCTGTACGTAAATATATTTGAGTAATAATTGAAATAATGAATATATAAGTATATTAATATATTAAATTTGAAGCAAATGACTCTTCATTTGCTTAACATCTTATTGTACAATTATTTATTCAATAGTAGTATGTATGTCTTATCTCTTATTTATCATAAAAGTATTTTCTGTTATACGAGATTGTAGGCAAGATTGACAATAAAATAATACTATTATAATTTGAACACAGAATAATGTATATTAATATATTATTAAATGTCAACATATCAAAGCTATACTCGGTTAAAAAAATATTTTTACTAACATATCACACACACACACAAATACTCACGCGCATCCATACAAATAAACACCAACGCACGCCCAATCACACACAGGCATGCACATACGCACACACACATTTTTTTTTTAATAATACAATACAAATTTGAAAATTGGGGTAATTACAAAAGGAAGTTAATATTACACGTCTTACTTTCTTGTATCCTCCGGTGACCATTTAAAATTAGTAATCAAAAACAATGATTGTTTTTAGTTAGTTAAAGTTTATATAAAATACAAATTTTGGCAATAACATTTTTCTTACATTTATTCTAGAATGAAATATAAATAAAAAACACGGACAGAACACAAACGTACCAAAGACGGTAAATTTTTGATTGTACATATATTTTAAATTATTTCTGATTTTATTTAAATTATACATCTATGACATGAGTAGCAAGACTAAAGCTTCAAATAAAAATATAAAGAGCATAATAAAAGCATTGGGTAAAGTACAAAACGATATTCAAAACAAATCTTCTATGGCAATTTTTCAAAGTTCACTCTACCGTATGAGTTTATTATTTCAATACAGTATAAAGAATGTCTTATGAGGAGTCTTATAAGATTATAAGAATAAATATTCTTTGTTGAAGACTCTTAAATAACCATTTTCAAGTTGCACTCCGGTATGATGCTATAAAGAAATATTCATTTGATATTTTTCAATATACTATATTTTATGTATAATCTAGTTCTTGCTCATCTGTATGTATCAATTTTAAATGTTCCCAAAATTTTGTACAAATGAATAAATCACTTTGAATTGATGGACAGATACACAAACACAAATTTTTACAAGTTTTTAATATTAGAAGGACATTGTCTATGTAACAACATGTTAGATTTATTGAAAGAATACATAAAGAAAATGGTCCTATTGTATTTTGTATAATTCCGCAGGTTGAAGTTTTCTTATATTCAAGTAGCTTTTGTTGGCGATTCTTTCTCTTATAAAATATAGTTTTTCTAAATTAAAACACACCGCTATCACCAACATGCTATATTCAGGTTTTAATTGATTCAGTTACATAAAAACATAATTTTACCTTACTTCAGTTGAAAAAGTTATTTTCTTATGTTCATAATTCTCACTGAACTGAACTTCAAATACTAAGAATGATACATTTCTATGATAACTGATTATTGTAACAGTTGTACTTCTTTGCCCCCATTTTAGGTAAAATTCGTAATGATTCAATTTACAACGGTAAATTGGTGCATTTATTCTATCCTTTCATAATTATTAGAATTCCAATTCTTTAATAAATAAAAGAGTTCATTTTACATTATAAGTTCATACACAAACAGGATATTTCCACTGATGAATAGAAAAGCTACTATAAGCCAGATAATACTAATAAAAAAAAACATATTTGTTACATTTTAAGAGAAAATCAAGAACAAAATATATATATGCATAGAAATACATTAAATAAAAAATAATTAATATTTGAAAAAATCATTGGCATATAAACGTAGACTAATAATAATAAACAAGTTGTAACTAACGATGAGAAAAATATGTTTGTCTTTTCACAGTAAGATAATTAATCATATGCTTCTGAGCTGGGAAAATAACATACGAAAATAATATTTTTTAAGGATAATTGATATTAATGTTGAAACGATGATTGTGAAAACGAATTTTTTTCAGATAATTATAGTGTTAAAAATGACGATGTAATTTTATTATTTGTTTGATATATCGTATGACCAGTACACTAATAATGATAAATTAAATTTGAAACAGGACACAGCTCTTTTTCAATTCACATATCGAATAACTATAAGTACAATATGCAACTTATAATTCACTTTTTGGATCCCTCATGTACAGTCGGCTTCAAAAGTCGATGTCCACATTTAAAGTTTTAAATTAGCTGTACAATATATTATATCAAAACTGCTGAACATGACAAACGCCAATATTGGATGAACATTAAAGTTCTAATTATAATTGACACAAATTTATAATTTTGTGAATGTCATGGAATGAAAGTTGAGACAAAGAATATATCGTCTCTTTCTTTTGCATTTCAGTTTTAAAACACTAATAACATATTATAAAAAGAATATATTGATGATTTAAAAACATTTTTTAATTATTAATTGTTATTTTAAATTATAGATGATTTATTTTTATTTACAGTACTTCATTTTATAAATGACACTTTATTATAAAAATAATGTATTTTAAAAGTGGTAATGTTAGTAATACCTTTCCATCTATTGTCTCTTAGAACAAAAACAAACTTCAAAATACGTTAAATTAAATAAAATCTGTTAAGAACATGACATATGTTTGACAACTTGATATTTAGGTAATTTGAACTCTAACGATGTTCATTCTTTGTAATGCTCAGCAGTTTTGGTGTAATACAGTGTATAGTTATTTTTTAATTTTAAGTATGGTCATCAACTTTTGAAGCTGACTGTACCATGAAAATATGAAAAGAATAAAATTTACCTTTATTATTACTACCATAATTTTACATTATAACATCGATTTCATAACAATTAGACTTATGTATACAAGAGAAACCAAGTTTATTTCTATTTCTACATTTAACAGAAAACCTCTAGCTGAGTTCTTTGTGCAACTACGCTTATTTCATGAACCGCTGAGTTTATTGGTTTTCGCTACATACTGTAAAAATAAAGGTTTAAGCTAATAAAAGTTTAGTACTGTAATATAGAACAATGATCAAGAATGAAGTTTGAAACATATTTGCCACATATATGTATATGATATGTATTTGTGTGTTTAAATAGATATGTATATAAAAATATTCCATTACCTACTACCGTTTCTAATTTAAAAATGTTCATAAAGAAAATTCTGAAATAGAGGTCTGAAGTGGTTATATATACCATACCATAGAAATAAAAAATCCATACCATAGTAAAGTATATATAAAATAGACAATTAATCTTTATTCCACTGCAGTCTGTTCAGAACTAAACAATCGGGATCCAACATTATGAGTAGCAAACAAGAAAGAGCTTCTCATTTCCTGCAATTAATTTAAATTGCTTTCGAATAAATAGGATTTATTTCAGAAAAACATTTTATAAAACTAAAATAACAAAGGTTATACTGACTTATATCAATAATGTGCTATTAATACTAGCTTTATTAATTACAATTACAATTTAACAAGGATACGATAAACATTTGAGAGGAGGTCGTTCCCCCGGAATTATTCATCACATTACGAAACCCAGTTATAATAATTTATTTCAAGCCCATTTTCTGTTAGACTGGTAATAGAACGGTTGAGTTGCACATAAATTTACCTATACATTTTTAAATAAATAAAATATGAAAATAATAAAAATAATACTCGAATCTTTTACCTCGTTGAAAAAGTTTCGTTCCTCTACTCAATATACTAATTAATAATTTTAATGTAATAATTTTAATTTTTCTTATAAAATATTTTTATTTTTATTGAGATTGTAATAAACGTATATTAATAATAATATTATTATTAACATGCAAACATGCAAAGATTTATTAAAAGTTACTTATAGATTTACATCCAACTATGGAAATAATTAGTCATGAGTAAATTTGAAATAATATACTAGAACCTTATCATTTGTATGTAGCAAAAATTGAACAATTTTAATTATATTTTTTTGAAAAATTACGAAACAAAACTAGACATTTTTTAGATGATTTGCGCTTATTGCCATATTGCTGTCTTGTCCTGTCAAGTAACCTTTGTTGTAACTTCCTAACTTATATTTCTTCCTGTAAATTTAAATATTAATTATTGAAGATGTCGATGAAAAATAAAACTAAAATTGATAAGAGAAAAGAAAAATATATTTACAAAACAAGCCTAAACAACTCTGAACTAAAACTTATCTCCAAAATATGGTTATAAAATATACTCAAAAGACTATTTGAAAGACTTAATTTAACTAACACTAAACTCACTTTTACTCAAACACATAACAAAATAATCGTTTTTAATATGTTTATATGATTTTTTACAACTTTAATGTTTCAATAATATTTATTTTGTATTCTTGTATTTTATTGTCCGGTTTAGTGAATCAAATATCTTTTTACTTATGTACTAAAATCTACAGAGCAAAACAATATATACGATCAATTAATAACAATGAAATTGCTTTTACTATTTACTAACTTTAATAAGTCAATTGTAACATGAGTTATATGAGAATCATGTTTTTTTGTCAGGTTTTCCAATTTCTTATAGTGGTTTAATTTCATAATACGTGTTTGTATTATGCTGGATAGAGATAGAAATGATTAATTTAATGTTGTTTAACAAAAATATGAAGGCTATTTACGTACACTTATTCCAGTTGGATCGCTGATATTCAAAATCCTTCTATGGGAATATAATGTGTGAATATAATTACTTCAAGTGAATTATGAACATCTGGTGAATATTATGGCATGGTGGTAGAAAGCCCAATTGCAGTTTATTAAAATCGTAAATATTCAATATACGTTATTCATTTGTTGTTTGAACTTACACCGGTCGTACATTGCATTACTTAATGAGTTAATATTTGTAATTCTTTGAATTAAAATAAGTTTAAAGTAGTTTCTGTTCTTTTACTTTTTATAAACACCACTAAATATATAAGTGCGAATACCCTGAAGTGTTTCGAGTATAACACACTTCTCACTTGATGATAATTAATTTAGCTCAAGTTTGCGACTCATTTCCGACGGCTGGAGAACAAACTACGAACTTGTAAGTGCAAGATTTAAAGACTTGTACAAAATTAAAAGCAAGTTGGGCCTCTGTTCGTTTTGTAGTGGATATTTGTCCACTAATCGGTTTTAAAATCTTATGTCTTATAACTTACATATTTATAGCATTATATCAAAATATATTAATATTTAATATTTAGACGTTCAAAATTTTGTATCTCTATAAATAATAATAAGAATATTTTTGTAAAGAACTTTTGTGACACGGTAATTCGTCTCGTTGATAATTTGATCTAAAAACTATAATCCATAAAAAAATTACATATTACCTCCAAAAATGGAATAGGTACATCACAAGTAATATCAAGTGCTATCTGTATAACAAAACCATGCAAAATATCGTTAGAAACTCTGAATAAATTAAATTCTTAAGCATTATATTAAATAAAAAGCAACCGAAATAATACATTAAGATAAAATCTTATAAATTAAACAAAAAATAGCAAAATTTCTTATCATGCTATTAACTAATACTAAAAATATTACCAGTAAAGAGAATACATTCTATTACATAACTTCGTATTTTGAAGATGAAACAAGCTCATTATTTTCAAACTTATAACAGGATTAAACTGGTTATAATTTAATGTAAGGATGTTCATATAGTTTTTATAGTAATATTTAAAGCTATTCTCCCAACATATTAGGGCATATTTTTATTTCGTGCTGGTAATTTTATATAAATAAAATCTTACAAGTCGTAAATCTTACGTAAGTATCTTAACCTGAACGTGAAATTAACCCTGCGCTTGCAATGTTGCCATATAGTTTACAATAAATATCCTGAAACTACTATTTACTTACTGTTTCCTTACACTCATTTAACACTTAAAAGTTCCAGCTATAATCAATCTTATTTGTAACGTATTGATACATATTTTCCAGTTGCTTTTATCTGTAATTATGTAACAATAATATACTTTGTTTTATTCTAATATATTTTAAGTTCATCTCTATTTCATTACTGAAATGTTAATATAATAAGTTACTTGTAACATAATTACTTATAACCAGAATTTTTTTCATGACTTGTTAATCAATTAATAATTAAAATGTAATATAATCAACTCCAGATGAATCTGATTATCAAACCTCATCGCCGAAATAGCATATTTAATAATTTTATATATTTGATATTTTAAATTACATTTCTTGAACAACAAAAAAAAATTATAAGTACTCCAATTCAGATAATCTTTTGCTAATATTCACACGGGAGTTTTGATTTTGGTCTTTTCCATATTCGTTGCTAAATTGAATAAATGAAAATTTATAATTCGATTTCATTTGAATGAAGCTATAAATAATTACAAACTATCAAAAAGTTAAGAGAAAATAGATAAACCATTAAATGGTATTCCTTTGGGAAGCTCTAGATTGGGGTTAGAAGTAATGAGTGTCATATCGTCAATTAATGTGGTTACTTCGGCGACTCTAAGACTCACAGGGTTGTAAGATGGGGTTGTAAAGGGAATCAAAGTTTTTGTTATCAGTCTAATGTTTGTAGTCTGGGTTCCTTATAATGATTATTAGGGCATCGTTAAAATTACTTATATAACCTTCAATTATAGTTTGATTAGCATTTTTATAAAAAAAATTTTTATAACATATTTTGTTTTATACTTAATAAATTGGTTATTTGGAAATCATTTATGATTGTAGAAAAACAATTTTGGACAAATATATAATTCTCCAAATATATATGGATATTCTCTAAGCCTATAGTAGATTTATTGGAATCAAGACAGTATCAAAGTGAACAGTTGGCGAATTGGAGGTTGACAGATAAGTAGTGTTTAATATAATATTATTCTGTAATTGGCGGTTATTGCAAAAAACTGCTTCCAATAAAATTAGTGATATCGCGTTTTGTATGTTGCTCTGCCTTTGGAATAGGCGCTTTTTGGGCCGCAACAGATATATTTATATAAAGCAGAGTATGCCCACAGTCTTTTGCATTATCAAAGAATGCATAATGTCATTACCGGCTTTTGATAGGGAAGAAGGCATTTTTTTTTTAAAGGAACCGTGTCTATTCATGTTTAGATTAAAAGATTTTTTTTTTGTTATTATATATTAATAATTTAAACATTTAATATTTATTAATATTAATAACTCATTCTTTATATTACATTTTTGTATTATTAGTCATGACTAATTAAGATAAAACGTTATATATATATTTAAAATTATATAAAAACAAAAAATAATGTTACTAAAGTTGGTGCTACTCCAAAGATAAGGCAACAGTCATTGTTTAATTTTATTTCAGAGATATCAACTGATTGATACAACAAATTTAAATACATTATATATATGATATAATATTATTTTATTATATTTTCAAAACTTAATAAACCTAATGTAGACTTCGCAAGTTCAGTCGGAGTTTAACCAGTTAGAGGATGTCACATTTACAAATGTCAGTCAGACAGGCAGCGGGGAGATCAGAATAGTATAATTGGTGACGGACGACCGCAGTAGTCTATTGAGAAATTAATATAACCGCAAAAGGTCTTTTATTTTTCGTATAACTGACTGAAAAAATGTATTTTATTCACAATGTTTGCCACACATAAATATTCAGAGAGGGTAAAAATTGTAACATTTAAATTTTCTCGAAAATATTTTTGTATTAGTATTGTATTTTTATTACACCAAGAAACATGGAATTAATAACCTCCAATTTTGAGATTTAAAATGAAAAGGTTTTTAAACGAAAACAAAAAGAAAATCAAATTCCTGTACAAAGTAACTCAGTCGTTACACCATCCAGATGTCAAAAAAAAACATTATATCCAGATGTTAAAAACCATAATAATATTTATTAATGAACAAATATTAAAGTACCAATATTTACAAATATATCGAGGTCATTTCGCAAATTATTTACATTATTTTAAAATTGAGTTAATTCAATGCTTATTCTTATTTATGAAAGCCATAAAACAGGGTGTAAAGTCTTCAGTATTGCTTTTAAGCTAATAGAATAATAACGTTTACATATTATATCAGTTCAGTATGTTGATTTGATTATAGAATACTTATTAGGTTAGCTGTATTAAGTCGAGGGCACTTAGATACAGATTATCTTGAGTTCGGTTAATGTCGACTAAAGCGTATAATATGATGATTTCTCGTTAATTAAATCTGATATATTTTATAAATAAAATATTACTACGATAAATTATAAATCTTCTTCCAATTTGTTATACAAATAGGATGACCCCTAATATACCTTTTGTAGCATTTAGTAGCAGTAGATCCATACCTTTTCAGGAAAAGGTTCGTTCATATTAAACATATAGATGTTCAAAATTATTAGAGCATAAAAGTAAGGGATTTCTAGTGTAAAAATTTTGTTTTAGCACTGATTTTTGTAACAATTAATTAATAATAAACAACTTGATACATTTGAAATATATAAATTAGACTTCTTTTAAAAATGTACGCAAGAAAATTATGTAAAGTGAAAGTGTCTAAAAAACTTTAAAATTAAGAAAAAAACAAAAAAATTTCGATTTTGTTTCATTATTTCTTTTAAAACTTAAAAACGAATATATAACATGAAAATTAAAAAAGTAATTTTTTATTATTAATTTTTGAAATTTCTACTATCATAACATATAAATAATTAATAATCAACAACTTGCTACATTTTAAATATACAAATTAGACTTTCGAAAATATATAAATGACAAAAATTTAATGATTTTAATTTATTATATTTTCCAAAACTTAGAAACGAATATATAACATGAACATTAACAAAGTAAATTTTTATTATAATTTTTTGGAAATTCTATCTTAGAGAGTTGTTGTAGCGAGCAAAACGTCTTTTCTTATAGCCTTTGGGAACAGTAGAGCGATCACGAACTGTGAACATCTGATATAATATTATTATATTGTACCCCTTGTGTACCCCTACGTATATAGTTTTATTTTATATAATACATTTCTAATATATTACTTAATATAAACTGACCCCTTACAAATTATTTTCTTAGATTATCACGACACATTTGAAATAAAACTATTTTTTCAGATTAAACTCGCGTATAATTTGGTTACATTTTTATTTTAACTCGACGTTTCGAATGCTTTGCAGCAATAGTGTTCACGGGTAGACTAGATATAAGTGTCTTACAAATTTCATAATCTATTAATTTATCTAGTTTTAGAAAAGTTGGTACTATTTAAAAAAAATGCTTCGCTAGCTTTTAATAATGCTACCTTTTCAATTAAATAAACAGGATGTGGAAATGGAATAAAAAAAACATATATATTATATTAAAATTTATGTATTTTCAGTAACACTCGGTACATAATAATTTCATACATAAACCCAATTTGATTGGTCAAAGCTTCTAATTTGCTACTACTTTCTACTATACTAATTAAATTATTGTCCAAATAATTAAAATAGTAACTAACAATACTTTAATTATTTTGGAGTTATTATCTTTTTATGGTTTCATAATTATTAATAATTTGGGCTGACATGTCGCCCCTTATCAATCTCTATTAAATTTCTTTAATCGCGAATTATAAAATAAAGTTTTTTTATGGAAAATCGTGCTACGTACACTTTGAAAGCAGATGCAAAAGATGTTTTAACTACAATAACATTTTAGCTGATTATTTTAAATTAGAGTTTTAATATAAAAAGCATAATTTTTATAACGAATACAAGAAGACGAAGTGATTCATATTTTAAACAATTTTATATTTTTATTATGCAATTTACCGGCATGCTTCTTTAAGTAAAAAGTGCTTATTATAATATTTACAAAAACATAAATAATTATATGAATTTATTAAATTTTATGGATTTATTAAATCTCAGTCATCGTAGTCATTTGTAACAATTTTATATATAATATTAATAAAACTTTAAGAATATATATATGTGTGTGTATCAAATGATTATAAATAATATCATATTTGGAAAAAATTAACAGAAATGCAATAATAAAAACCTCTAAAAGATTAAAATTGTCAGTAATGTTTCATTAAGAAATAATTATCTGAAATTATAAAATTTACTTCAAAGGACTAATAAAAAGCCTTTACCATCTTCAGTTTGCTTCTAATATAATTAGAAGCAGAATTTATATAAAATTAAATTAGATTTAAAATTAAAAAGCGGCAATGGAAATAAAATAAATCAATTCACAAATTACACGAAGGAGAACAGAATAAATTAAATAGACATTTATATTAGTTAAAAATTAAATAACAATGTCGAAAATTATATTATTTTTTAAATAAAACATTCCGCTATTTAGGCAAAATAAATTTTAAATATTATATCTAAGTAATAAAATAGGAGAAAAAACACAAAAACCTCTCAATTAATTTTCTAGACAAGTAACCATCCTTAGGTTACCAAACTTAATTTTAACTTTTACAATGATTCTTTTGACTTTAATTTTATAATAACTTAAAATTTTAAATTTATTTTAAAAACAATTTAAAGCATTTTCTCGTATAGAAGCATTTATACGTATGTTATAAAACTATTAGTTCGTAAGTACATATGTTAAAAAAAGATTCTTTGTTACCCAATTATTTACAATGAGAAATTAAATATTATCGACGAGCGAGAGAGACAAAAATGGTTTAAGTCGGTGAAGCGAAAGGTTTGTTTTTAGGGCTTCGGTAAAGATATTTGTCGGAAAGTAGTATTATTCATTCAATATTTATTTTTATTTTGTTGTAATTAATGAAAAATATTAAAACTATAGATGTTGTTAATTAAAATAGAATTTATGATTTTTAATAATAAAGAAGGCATATGACATGTTATTTTAATTACATATTATTTGCTTTCTCATATCACGCTCGTACAAGTACAAACTAGTGTTATATGCTAATTGTTACGCTCGGCTTATTTCTTGCTACGATAACTTCCCAGTCTAATATAAGATAGTAACCTTAATGTTTGTAGCAATTAGGCAAACTTAGTCCTCAAATTTAATAAGCGAGTTGCATTGTTATAAATATTTTAAGTATTAGTATATATACAAGTAATTGCAGTGGTACTTTGCAGTGTACCAAGTTTATTATAATTACATTTTGTAGCACGATGTAATATGATGCAATTTTGTGGCGTAAGGCTTATGTTAGTAAAATTTTTGTTTTTATGGAAGAGAGCAATCCATTGACAGTCTAAGTCCTATAAACTATGTAACTTAAAGAAGATAAGACTCGCATTAGTTGATCCGTACATTTTTTAAATCTTTAATATGCTCATAAAATTACTGATAATTTTGTTAAGTATAGTTGAAAATAACAGAAACAAACACAAGTTAACAGTATCGGTTGTCTTTTATAAGGCAATTTTTATATTTATTATAATTGTTTAAATGTAGGATCACTTATGTAATTGTAGATAGGTACAAACGCTATGAAGTAACTTTAGAGTAATTTCTAAAAGTTTTAGTTTAAACTAGTATCACAGTTTTTGACGTTAACAAGTTTTATTAAAAACATGTATACATTATATTCATAAATTTTTTTATTAGAATCATAAATATTTTAATTTCTTAAATTATTTAACGAGTCATTGAAATAATCATTCCCAATTTGAAATTTGTTGATATATTATTTTAATACATGTAGATTTTTTAATACTACTGTGTGAAGCCAAAAGTCTTTGAAGACGGTGCGTCACAAATGCTGTGAGAGGAGGGAAGTTGCAATATTGATTCCATACTTTAACATCGTTCCTATTGCTACGGTCGTAATTTTCAATACTGTTTCCGAATATTTCGTTCCAACTTGATAAAGTTTAGTTCTCCAAGGAACTGTACACAAAAGTACAAATCACGAGCTCAGATGAAGTACGAGTTCAAACTTGCAGCTACCTAACAAAATACAACTTCCTTCGACATATTGATGTTATATATTAGTTTATATAGGTTTAGCATTTTTTGACATATGAGATAAGAGAAATATAATAAATTAAACTTAGTATCTCATATATTATATCCGCAGCTGTACTATCATCGTAATGAAATGTATATCGAAGAATAAATATTTTCTCTACTTTTATAAATACAGAGCTTACAATGTTTTAACACGAAAATTCAATCTTCACAATAGTATTAATAAAAGGTATGTACGTTTTTTGTTTTAATATTGTGATATTTTGGTTGTATTTTTTATATATTTTAAAAAAATTTAAGACGAAAAATATATATATGAGACACGGAGCTCAGCGGAACTTCTAATAACTTGTTTTGAAAAGCATTTTAACACATCTGAGAAACGAAACGCGTTTATTTGATGGCACGTTTGCTTGCGACCTACTCTTGTTTAGTTCAACAAATATAAAAATTAGATTTTACATTAATATATGTTCAATATTAATAATAACAACCTCAATCAAAACATAAGGCTTTAGTTAAAATGACCACATTTTAATTCTTTTGTTGAAAACAGTGAGGTAACATCGGTGGTTTTAAAAACACATTTTGGTTAATTGTATTTTATTACAGTTGAATAATTTAACCGCCTTTTCTCCAATGTTTTTTTGGTTTCACTACATCACCTTTGTCATCATGACAAAACACGCAGAAGAATAAATTAATAAAGAAGATTTATAAATAAATCAATATACATTTTATATAATATTTTTTTTTTATTTATTTATTTATTGCTCTATGCATAAAATAATATGGTAGGAGGTTTATTCAGCACATATATATTCCTATTTGTAAATTATTGGAGTACATAATTTGTGAAAGTCTGAAGTATAAAGCGTGGGTCATCTCCGAAGTTTTTTTTTTTTTTTCTGGAAGCTTTTATTTCTACACGGTCCTCCTAGGGGAAGGAGGAGGCCTCTTATATGGGACTCCCGGCAGCATAGAGGATGCTGCAATTTTTAAGGCTACCCATTAAACCAGACGGTCACCATCTGACCGTCATAGTGGTTCGCCACGGGAATCGCTTTCTCATGCAATAATATCGTTAAGCTAATTTGTAACTTATTCCTTCATTTGTTTGTTTCTATGATTACTCACAATTCGTAAACTACTTTTTAAAAGTTTTTATGTCAGCAAGATACTTATTTTCATTATTTATTTAATCCTATTTTAATAAAATAATTTACTTTTGGAATTAAAATTTCATTTGATGCAACCGCTTAGTTGAAACAAGGTTTCAATTTTTTTATTTTATTAGCAATAAACGTGAACGTGAAAAATACAAAACATCTGTAAGAGAAAATGTATTTTCCCTGAGTTTTTTTGGCTCGAAACAAAAAGTAGTTTAAAGGGAAATGTTTTTAAAAGTTTAAAACTATTGTGGATGTCTCAGCACGAATGAACCGATATGAGGAAAGTTAACAACTAGTGAAAAAGCGGCTTGGCACAGCTCCATTAGCCTTTACTTCGAAAACCGAGATATTTTAATGTGACAATTCAGTTCTTTTGCAAATAATAAAAAAAGTGAAAAACGACATTGAATAATATTAAACAATATTGTTGTAAGATCAATAATAATAAAAATTCTGCACATACCAATAGTATTTGCGTGAGTACAAGATAACATATAATAATAATTATGGATCACGAAAGTTTAAATATAAAATTATATCAGTCAGTTTTTTTGTAAAAGTAGTGTCTAATAATTTACTTTGATTTTAGTAATGTTAATGTAATTTATTTTAGAATTATAAGACAATGCTAAGAAGATTTATAATGAAATGAAAATTGAAATACCTTAAAATATATTGTTTATTTATAATTTCATGAAATAAGAACATTTAGTATATCCAATAAGTATTAATTTGCCTGTTTGTCTAGTTGTATATAACAAATGTTATACGTAATTTTCCTAAACATTTTTACATTACAATTTTATTTTTCCATGTCCCAAAATTATGAATATATTTATCGCAGCATGCAAATATTCAATCCATTCTGTAGGGTCTGACAACAAGCGTCTTATATAGTTATTACACTTTTCCAATAAGAGGAAATTATCAGTCTTTAAATATTTAAGACGTTGCTAGAAAAAGAATTCTGAAACATAAAATGTCTTTTAACGTAACTTTTGAATGCAATTTGACATTGAGCACGGGCTCCTTACTTCGAGCCAGGATATTAAGAACTTATGACGAGTTAAATTTAATACATTTTATTAATATATAATGATGTACAATAATGATTAAGATTGATGTATTGTCCACATATCTGATTTAATGGAGGGAGATTTGAGTTGTAATATAAAATAAATAGCATTATTGATATACCAGGACATAACCCTAAATGTTAATTTTCGTGAAAAGAATAGAAAGTAAATAATGTTGTTTAATTCTAAATTAACAAGTAAAAATACTTAAACTACTCTTAAAAGTGTTTTGTTCTAAAGAGGCTCCGAGAGATAAATTAGGCTATATCAGCACCAACTCCCAGGACATTACTATATTCTGTCTGTAGTTTAAAAATTATCTATATGTTTTTAACTCAATTATTTTTATATATATGACGGCGCCACCATCAATGTTTTAATGGCAACGAAAGCTATATAAAGCGGCGCAAGCGCGCGGCTCACACAGTTGTTGGCTGACCGTTGCGCAGTGCACACCTACCCACTAAATGAAGATAATTTATTAATTGAAGTTTGTGATCGAAATAATACGAAGTGATAGTGAAGACTTATTTTCTTGTGTTTTTAAACAATGTCGGAGCCTGACGCTATATATATATTTTTTTTAACTCAATATTGGATTTTACAACTACTTTAAAAAAAAATGAAATATATATGTCGGAGGGTAATACTGAAAATGTAATAAATATCTTTAACCTGACGTCACGCCAGGTGTTCAATAATTCAAGTAAACAACTGACGTCACGCCATTCAGTGAATCAGGTTGCGTGCGGAAAGGACGGCTATTTAAGAGATTGAGTTGACGATTCAAACTCACTTCGATTAAGGCAGCCCTCCTGGTCGCACTTCTAATTGTGACACGGATCACCCTGAATCACAGTATCACATTATTAAATTAAAAAGTTGTTATAATTGTTGTTAATCAAATAATTATTGTTAAAATTGTATTTACTAAAAATGGTTATGAATTAAATAAATATTGTTAAAATTATTATTTCAAATTATTATTAAAATCGTTATAATTACTCGAATTAAATATTTATTGTAAAAATTGTGTAATTGTGAAAATTAGTCATAGTTAACTTATTTTATTAGTTTAATTAAAATATTATTATTTAAATCAGTGTTGTAGTTTTAATTATAGTTTAATTATAGTCTAAAGTATCCTGCGAGTCCACAAAATTGTCGTACTTGTTTCACATTACTTGGTACTGGAGACTTTACTAAAGCTTCTACCTTTCTGTGGCTTGGTCGAACGGTCCCGTTCGTTATTATATTTCCAAGATATTCAATGCTTGTCTTAAAGAATGAACATTTCTTAGAATTTATCGTAAATCCGACTTCGGTTAAAGCACAAAGAACTTTATCCAAGGTATTTAAACCTTCCTCGAATGTCTTGCATTTGAAGGTCGTAAAGCACTCATTATAGCTCGTTGAAATACTGCAGGGGCATTCATTAACCCAAATGGCATTCTTATAAATTCATAAAGCCCATCTGGTGTTATAAATGCTGTTTTAGAAATGGAGTCCTCTTGAATAGGTATCTGATAGAATCCTTGTGCCATATCCAAACTAATAAAGTACGTAGCATCTGACAGTCTATCAATCTGATCAGATATTATCGGGAGCGGAAACTTGATAGGAATAGTATTCTTGTTAAGTTCCCTATAATCGATGCACATTCTATCATCTCCATTCTTTTTCTTCACTAAAATAACTGGGCTAGCGAAATTAGATGTACTTTCGCGTACAATTCTGTTTTTTATTAATTCGTCCACAATAGATCTTATCTTCTGTCTTTCTATAGGTGCCATTCGATAAGGTCGTCTCGTAACTACTTTTGATGGGTCTTTAAGCTCTATATGTAAACATCCTGTGGTGACCTTAGATTTGGGTATCCCATCTGAAAAAGATTTTTTATATTTCAGTAGTAATGTCTTGAGTTGTTGTATTTCATTATTGTTGTTCAAATCCGTATCTATATCTCCATGTACTCCTTCTGTAGCTGATATTGTCCAAAAGTTTGAACTTCTTATGACTGTAGCTTTGTCCTCTGTAATAAGGACATTCAAACCTGAACCTTTTACAATTTCGGCTCCGATAAGTAAGTCACAAGGGATTTCGTGATCTTCAATAACATGAAACGCGATTTCTACAAAAACACTATTAATGTTACAAGTAACGTTGATCTTCTGACAAGACAGTATAGGAAGACTTTGACTGCCTATTCCTTTCAACATCATAGAATAATCTTCTCGTTTGCCAGGCAAAGATAAGCTTAAGGAACGCCTTACTAAGGAGCGAGCAGCTCCACTATCGTAGAACGCCGTATATTTGTGACCATCGATACTGACTTCCATGGGAGTAAGTATGGCTTGATGTGCCTGAACCAAATTGATCTTCTCTCCTTCGTCAGCTATCTTTTTGAAACAGTTTAATTCCACATGGCCAGATTTGTTGCAATAATAACATTTTGGTCGTTCGATCCGGTTGTTTTCGTTTGATTCATTGGTAGTGTTGTTTACTGTTTTAGGGTTATTAGTCTTATCCAGGTGCATACTGCAGTTTGATTGAAGATGTCCGGCGTTACCACATTTGTAGCAAGTCACCGAATCTATTCTATTGAATCTCAGCCTTGGGCGTTTTGTAGGTGGTTCGGTTTGACAGGTATCTCGAGGTTTTATGGAAGCAGCTACTGAAATTAATTCTGGAACAGATGTGCACTTAGAGGATATCATTCTTAAACGAATGAATTCGTTATCTATACAACCTATTACAGCTTCAACAGCATCTTTTTCCTGTTTACCATTTATGATTCTTTTCCAAATATTCCAAGCCTTTGTAATCGATTCTGCGGGGTTAAGTGCATCATATTTAAAATGTCTCAATTTTAGAATATCATTAGAATACCTTGCTTCCGGTTCAAATGTCTGTATAAGAGCTTCTCGCATTTCATTCCATACGGGTGATCTGACAAGCCACTTATCGCCAATTATCTTAGCTCTTCCTTGTAATAGGCCAGCTATTTTGGTACAGATTTCATAATCAGTTAGTTCCCAATGCTCTTTAGCTCGATCTACGTGATCACACCAGTCTCGTACAGTTACATCTCCATCGGGATTGTACGGTGCAATATAGATATCACTTAGTCTTGGTCGTTGTACCGTTGGTGTTGGTTTGTTAAGTAATCCTGCAAGAAACTGGTTGTTTACCTGCATACTTGCCTGTTGCTGTCGCGAAAGTTGTTCCAATATGCTAGTTAATGTGGACAGCGTAGAACTAGGTACGTCTGGCTCAGGATTAGCAGATTGAGATAGAGGCGCATTCGGTTCCATCCCACTTCTGATTTCGGAGCGAGTATTACGTGACGGTAGCAAAGGAGATGTCGGTCTGCCCGTTGTCTCATTATTGTCTATGGAATTCATGGTTTGCGAATAATATAAACTATAATTAAAACTACAACACTGATTTAAATAAACAGATAATATTTTAACTAAACTAATAAAATAAGTTAACTATGACTAATTTTCACAATTACACAAATTTTAACAATAATAACAATTTTTACAATAAATATTTAATTCGAGTAATTATAACGATTTTAATAATAATTTTAACAATATTTATTTAATTCATAACCATTTTTAGTAAATACAATTTTAACAATAATTATTTGATTAACAACAATTTTAACAATTATAACAACTTTTTAATTTAATAATGTGATACTGTGATTCAGGCGTGATCCGTGTCACAATTAGAAGTGCGACCAGGAGGGCTGCCTTAATCGAAGTGAGTTTGAATCGTCAACTCAATCTCTTAAATAGCCGTCCTTTCCGCACGCAACCTGATTCACTGAATGGCGTGACGTCAGTTGTTTACTTGAATTATTGAACACCTGGCGTGACGTCAGGTTAAAGATATTTATTACATTTTCAGTATTACCCTCCGACATATATCACTAGTTTTCTTTGCCTATACAATACATTTTCTTCTATTTAGTAGAAATATTCATGACGAATAAAAGCTTATCCTTAGTTCCGGCTTGTATTTTTTTATATAAGAAAAATCAATTTAAGCACACATTTATTGTATTAACCCACCATCAATTAGTTATATGGTAATGTATTATAAGTATATATTCTTAGGTTTTTTATCTGACCAATTAAGTCTGAAGCATACTTTTTCAAAACCGAGATATTTTATCTATGAAAATGTTTTAATAAAAACAATAATTTTACAAAGTAAAGAAATAATTTATTAATTTATGTTTATTAAAAACATAAAAAGTTAAAACAGTTATAATGATATACCTTTATAGAAATAATAAGAATGCTATAAATTGTCAAAAATCTCTTCTACAGATCTAGGTCAAAATACGTGTTCTAAATAAATATTTAACCAAGGAGCTGTCGTATGCAATGTACACTCTGAAGCGAGACTTCCCTAACACAAAAATATCTAGCAGAAAATATTATAGATATAGTATTGGAACGTGTATTTTAACATTTTAACATTTTCAAGTGGGGCACGAAAATGACGAAGAGAGGAGTTGTCAAATATCTTAAAATATGTTTTCAAGGAAAATTTAAATCTTTCGTTTTTGATTAAATAATTTTAAAGAAGATCTGTCTATATCAGAAGCATAATCAATCGTGAAATGATTTAGTATGGATAACTGGTAGTAGTAATGAAAGATAGACTAATAGATTGTATATATATTGCTTATATATAGGTCTATACGTCATCAAGGGTTGACAGGTGGAAATTGCCAATAGGCATTAAGTTCGCCCTTTGTACCCGTTTGTAAGATTGTACAATTAATATTAAATTTTATTTTCGACTAGTAATTATTTCTTTCTTAAAATGTTATATACGTAACACGAATAAAATATATCGTCTGGAAACATTTGAAATCAAAATAAATTTAATATTTCACTTTACTTACATATAGCCAGTTGTATATCAAATCTTGTATGTAAATATTAATATTTTTCATAGTGTTTAAAGTAAATCATTAAGTATTTGTTTCATTTTATAATAAATAAGAGAATCCAATTATAAAAAAAAACCAAGCTGCAGACACTCAATTCAAAAAAAAATTTACCATTATATTAGTAGTATTTAAATGGAGAAGCTTATTGTTATCTATTATCAAAAATCTTGGCCAATGACATTAGACAATACTAGTAATATATAAGAAGTTATATAATTACAGTAGAATGGAAGTAAATCTCGCGCTTCAGTTAATATCTACTGCTACAGCTTTATCTACTGCATTGGTTAATGTTGCCTCTTCTGTTACAGCTTCCATTGATAAAGCAAAAGTAGCTTAAAACTCGAATATGCTGAGACCCCAATCAATATGAAAATTACAATTCAATAAAACTATTTTACGGATATAAACGTGTTCGCCAACGTGTTCGCTGCAAAGTACTCGAAACATCGGGTTAAATTAAAAAATAATGATAGACGCGAGTTATATCCGTAAAATAGTTTTATTGAAATGTGTAGTACTCGTGTAAATCTTAGAAAACATTATCTGATGGTACTTCTCTGTTGAGATTTTGTATCTATGTGAAGTTTGTTCATAAGCTTATATGATACTTGTTAAGTAATATGTCTTCAGTCGACGGCTCTCAAGCAGAGGGCGTCTTGACTTTGAACATTTTCTGCTAAATTTTGCTATGGAAAATAGAAAAATAGAAACATTTTCGAATCCAATATTTGAACTACATCATTTAAAAACTAGATTCTTTCAATAAACTTAGTATATAAAGATTAAAAAAGGAAAATAACCGAAAGAAATATATATATATTTCGGCTCCATTTTCTTGCAACCTGAATATGCAATCGACTTCATTTTGAATGTACCAATAGATAGTAATTTCTCAGATTTTAACGAGTACACATTTAAAATAAAACCATTTTTACGGATTAAAACTCGGGTATTATTTGGTTACATTTAATTTTAACCCGACGTTTCGAATACTTTGCAGCAATCGTGTTCACGGGTAGACGCATACATCTCGTCAAATTATACGCGAGTTTTAATCCGTAAAAATAGTTTTGTACCAATAGACGTTTATTCAAGCGACTTAAAGCTGCTTAGTTTTTGAGAGAAATCAACCTACAAATAAATAGTTTAGTTTAAAATAAAAAGAATACCCACTAGTCGCGATTATTAAGCAAAAAAAAAATACCAATACCAATCGTTCCATGCTAATGTCAGCAAAAAGTTATCCGAATTGGAAAAAAAAATGTCACACTTTATTGTTTTGTAAAAAATAAAAAAAATCAAGTGTATTGTAAATTTATAAAAATATGGAATATCCTCAATCTATAAAATGTTTTTATAACGATGGTGGCAGTAACAAAAAATGTTAAATCTTTTTAACACCAAAAACCTCTAACCAATTTACCAAATAGTAATTTTATTTTTATTTTATTTCCTCTCATTACTACTTTCACAACGTAAAAAATAATTCATATCCAATATTCAAATTCATATTTTATTCATTTCAATTTTATAAAATCCTTGCTAGTGAAATGTTTTTTCATAATCTATTATTGGAAACCATAGAAAATTTTACATTAAATATATTATATATATTATATATATTATATATATTGAATCTCGTTTTATTAAAATCATGCCATTATGTTATGTAAAACGTATAGATTATGTCACTATTTGAACTTATTTTTAATTTGGTTCACAATCATATTATTTATAACTATGTAAAAACTAGTTAATAATTAAAGCTGTTTTAGTTTCTGCTCCACAGATTAGAAACGCGAACGTTGTTTTTGTACGTGTTTTTTAATTTCGTGTACGTTAACTTATATATATTATAATCCAGCCGTACTCACTTTATTGTTATCGGAATTTTCTATAATTAATAATGTATTATTCTTTTAAATAAATAAATATATTAAAGTTAATATTTTATATTACCATTCATAGGTAGATAGATACTGTTTTATCATTAAAGTCCGCCAATTTTTTATTTCCTTATAAACGTATTTTACATTATGAAAAAAAAAAAACTATTAAAATTTTCAGTATTTATTTTATTTTGTCATATTTATGAGGAGTTATAGAGAATATAATTCAATAAAATTCATGTTTATGGACTATCACGTTGGTTGTTTTTATATATATACTACAAAAAAGTAAAGATAGATATAAAAAAATAAATGTTTTATCTCTTAAGAATTCGTTGTTTTATGTCATCATTGATGAATTAAATTTATTGTATTAAAAAAAAAAGTTTTATTTCAATTAAACTTAATGATAAAGTTACAATGTGATAACATTATGAACAATAAACACTTGTAACATTATATATAGTGACATGTGTGTGTGTGTGTGTGTGCGTTTGTGTGCGTATGTGTTTATGTGTGAAGCAAAATTATGTCGTCTCGGGAACTCTCGAGAGTTTTGTAATTAAATTAAGTAATTGTGATATTATTTTGTATTCATAAATTCGTACTTGGTGTTGTTTTTTCTAATTAGTAGTTCATTGATTCAGAAAAGTAATATTTAAGTAAAACTTATTTAACCTTTTAAGTTGATAATTTTGTCAATAAAATCTCTCGACTCCAGCGAGAGCAGTTCACGGTCAAAAAACAAATTACCGAGTTATAAATTAATTCGATATTTTCCGTTCAATAACTCTTCATTTAGAAAGGAAGCATCTTTAATAGACTCGTTATTAATAACTAACCGAAGTTTGAAACATTGTTCGTACTAACACCACTCGCGCTTAATAAAATAATTTATTTTTTTAGTATTGATAATTAATAAGTAATCTATTTACAAAATATCAATATTTTTTTTATATGCGTTTTCATGAAATAAATATTTAATTTATAGTAGAACAATAAAATATATTTCAGTAGAGGCGTTCTAGTTCTCAAGAAATCATTAAACCTATTGTTTTACAAAAACATTCTACACAGAACAGAACTTTCAACATTTTATACGTATCCTTGGGTTAATAAGAGTAACATATTTAATAAAACTACTTTTTTAACCGGCTGTGTTCTATAAATGTAAGAATATCTTCGAGTTATTATATCCAGGGTGACACTTATATTAATTTTAAAATATATATGAGATGTAAATTAAATATCAGATTGTGTTAATATTTTTGCTTGACATGATTTCTGATATAACATTACCAACAACCAAATAATCCTCCGTATTTCACATAAATTTAAGTTTACTTCTAATCCTCTTATACCTTTGAAAGGTAATCCGAGGTATAAACAGCGAGAGATAATTAATCTCTTATTTATAAATAAAACGAATCCGAAGTTTCTTGATTTAATTTGGCGTTTGTGTTTATCTACAGATAAAAGAAGTTAAGATTAATACTTTGGATTTCTGCTTCCTTTGAGAATTATTCTCTTGCAGCTATCTAAGAATATATAGTTATTATTTTTTTTACCTGACTTTGTTTTTTGTGTTATTATAGATGAGTGCTTTTATAAAACAATTTGTAAATAATAAATGAACTTGTATTTGCACTACATTTTGTATTTGTATTAATGAAAGCAATTCAAGATTTTTAACTTTTAATAAAAGGCCAATGCTCTTGGCCATCTCCTGATAATATAAGAGTCCGTGGGCGGCACTTCTTGATGAACACTTTCCATCAGGTGATCCGTTTGCTTGCCTTTTAAAATAAAATACAAAAATATATATAATTTTACCATGACTAAAATATATATGTACATGAAGTCAAGGAATATTATTTTCACGGAGATCAACTATAGTAGTACTTGTCTAAGAGCGTAGAGTAACACTATCAGCTTGTATTATATAAAATTAGTAAAATTTATGTACACAAGGTGTTAATTAAAATCTATGAAATGTTTGTTGAACGCGAGGAAACATTAATGAAATTTGTTTTTGATATTGAAGCAGTAAAAAATATGAGAAATAAGAAATATGTATATTGTCAAGTTAAATATATATATATAAATGTAGTTAAGTCTTAATCATGCTTCATTATTCTAAAATTAAAAGGTTAATTAATGATAAAATATGTTGCTTCGTTCAGCACAAATTGTTTTTTAGATTTATTAATGAAGGAAATAAATTTTTCAATATTACTTAAATTTTAGAAAATAAGTAAAAAAATTAAATTATACTAATAATCGTGATTTATTTTCAGTTGTGCTGAAAAAATAATACCATTGAGAATAAAGATTTAAATAAAATTTTCAATTTGCGGGTTTTCATCATATTTTTTAGTTCAATAAATCTTTATAATTTATCTTGAAATCTTGGGCTCGATACTCATAAATATTCCAAATTGTTCGCTAAACGTTATTCACGATATTGAAAACAAATAATTTCAAAAGCTTTCAACCGTCCTTTTTAAATATATTGAGATATGCGTAGAGGACATTCGTCACATTTTTCATTCATATATAAATAAAGGCATTTACTTTACAATATACAGTATTTCACAACAAATTAAAAGGCAGTATTTGAGATAAACGTAAATGTGTCCTATAAAAATTTGTAACTCGAAATACGCACGAGCATCACCAAAATAAACAAGACATAAAAGCTCTTGGCTGTAAAAGATTAACTTGTGTGTCGCCTTATTTCAGTGTCTTTTGACAGTGCGCCAAAACGTTAGGGCTTTACTATTAGATGATTCTCAAATGTAAAAAATATAAATATATCATTTTTTATAAGTCTTAATAATTTTCCAAGGCAATAAAGAGTGATAAACGTAATAAGAACTAAACTTACAATCTTATAAAAGGCTAAACAATCTCCGAAATAACTATCCCATAGCAGTAGACATTAAATCACATAAATTGTGCCCTATCTTAAATTGGTTTTCACACTCCTAAGCTATACTTTGTTAACAGCTACTTCTTAAGTGGTTGAGCGAACTCTATTCATATTTTTTATTTGTTTGTGTTCGATCACGTTTTACACGTGATTGCACACGAAAGAATAAAAAAATGTATATCAATTTCCAGCCCTTATAAATTTTTAATGATATTTCTTTGACATTTTTATTGTCTATTTGTCAAATCTGTTGCTTATTAGAAATTCTTTAGACACTGTTGCAAACAAAATTATTGTCCCTTAAAACATAGGATGTAGTTAGTAATAATATTAGTCATAAATGAACATAAATGTTTATTTTACTTTTACTTTTAATTTAATTTTTTTTTATTCTGGATTTAAACATTATGTTGTAAGGCTTCAATGTAGAATCTTTAATGAAACCCAATGACAAATAAACCTATTATTATTTCATTATATTATTATATAACACATCTCTTGTAGTTATCTAATACATATTTCAAATTTATAATATAGTTATAATATACCAAAAGACACTTTTAAAATATTTAGATTTTTACTGCTTACGAATGAGATAGGATATTAATATAAAAACAAGTAAAAATTAAAAACAAATCACAATCACAAAAGATGAATTAGTTATCACTTTTAGGAAGATATTTTCCACATATTCTGTTAGTAATTTGATAAAACTACCATTTAATATGTAAAAGTTGTATAAATATTAATGAAAGCTAATTACCAACTTCATTGATGTGGCACTGCTGTAATGATTGCAAATCTCTCACAATAGTACATTTCAATGACAACTTTGTAATTTCAATTACTTGGGGAACATTAATATTATTAATACTTAAATGTAATTCAGAGAGAAAAGATCAAGTTTATAAAACTAAATAGTCGTAAACGTTGCATAGTTAGAGTAACTTATATAATAGTTGTGTGGTTTCGAGCAATTACTTTAATACGTCGATATTTCATTATATTCGTAAATAGAAACAACTTTACGACACAATTTTCTCCGCTTGTTAGATTAGAATTTGCCCTGTAACTAGTAACTTTACATTGTTACTAAAGTAACCAAAATACTCTTTACAGAGTTTACAGGCCATAGAGTTCAAAAATATATACATAAATAAAAACTGTCATCTTACTTAATTTTAGGTTATAAGAATATTTACATTTTGGTGAAGGTACATGTTTCAAGTGGGGTCAAACTGGATTCTCTCCGGAGTTCTCGTCTGTAGACACCCTTGTCTTGTCTTGTCTTGTCTTGTCTTGTCTTGTCTTGTCTTGTCTTGTCTTGTCTTGTCTTGTCTTGTCTTGTCTTGTCTTGTCTTGTCTTGTCTTGTCTTGTCTTGTCTTGTCTTGTCTTGTCTTGTCTTGTCTTGTCTTGTCTTGTCTTGTCTTGTCTTGTCTTGTCTTGTCTTGTCTTGTCTTGTCTTGTCTTGTCTTGTCTTGTCTTGTCTTGTCTTGTCTTGTCTTGTCTTGTCTTGTCTTGTCTTGTCTTGTCTTGTCTTGTCTTGTCTTGTCTTGTCTTGTCTTGTCTTGTCTTGTCTTGTCTTGTCTTGTCTTGTCTTGTCTTGTCTTGTCTTGTCTTGTCTTGTCTTGTCTTGTCTTGTCTTGTCTTGTCTTGTCTTGTCTTGTCTTGTCTTGTCTTGTCTTGTCTTGTCTTGTCTTGTCTTGTCTTGTCTTGTCTTGTCTTGTCTTGTCTTGTCTTGTCTTGTCTTGTCTTGTCTTGTCTTGTCAAATGAATAAATAATGTTTTTGAAAGCAAATGTATTTAATAAATAATTATTCATTACAAATTTTAATTACGTATGGTGTATAAATAAAACGAGTTATTTGTATAAAAGAGAAGTTGTAGAAGACGCACTTATTTTAAAGGCAGGTATTTACTTTAAAAATAAATGAATCGTCTGTATTGTCGGAAGTCTTATATGTCCGCCTTCTACTTTCTTTGCATTCATTTGCATGTAACTGCAAAGTTTTGTAGACGTTATAAAAAGAATTTCAAGATAGTTCTATTTTACTAAATATCACCGGCTGTGATGTAAGATAAACATATTTTTTCTTAAGACCAGTGTTTTATATTATATATATTAATGGGTCCTATTGTCGCGTAAATGTTTAAAAGGTAATAACAAAGGTAATACATACTTTGTTATTTCCCACGTTTCGGCTGAATTTGACCGACCGTGGTCACTACGTCTCTGACGTCTGCTTATCTTCGTGAGGCGGAAGTAACTACCCTCGTCTGCTTTTCACAATTTTAATTTTTTTTTACTTTGTTCGGAAATGAGTTTATTTTTACACACTGAACTAACGACGTCTACAAACTAGCGACAATCAGAGTTATATAAATACATATAAATGTTATATATCTACGGATCTAAATTTTATTTACATCATACTTACAATATTCAAATCATATTTCCAAACACCATTTAAGAATATTCTAATAATGAATAATGAATACCTGTATATTTCTGTAAGCGCAAATGAATCCACCACCACCCATCGGTGTGATGTTCAAATGAGTGTGTTCTGTTTCTGTGTGCTTCAAACACTGCACGAATAATTTGGCTGTACAACGTGATTAGAAATTCTATTTTGGTGTGATTTCCTTAAGCCCGTATCCTTGTTACTCCCTATTTTCCTTTAGCAACCGATCTTAGATTTATCCTTTCTACATTTTCATCCTAAGTGTCTATAATATAATGTTGCAAATACTTTTATGGCTGTAATTCAAGAGTTTGTATACTTGATATTGATACAGAGGTTCAATGAACTATCAAAACATTGCATCATTACAAAAGACAATTTACCTTTTAACTTTTATTTAACTAATATTGAGGTTATTATATCCCTAGTTACAAGGCATTAATAAATATTTAGTTTACTATTTTTTAAACAAGAATATCTACTAATAGATTTAAATCTAAATTAATATCAAACCAATTAAAATTAAATCTTTTGTTTTACTATACCCTCTGCCCATGAAACACATTTATATAATGCTCAGGGATCCTGGGCTTGTTTGAAAACAGAGAGAGGCCGACTACGTGACACAATATAACTCAAAAGTTTCAAGCCCTTTTGAACAATAACTGGGATTAAATAAATGTATGTACGTTCTTTTATTTAACTTTTCTTTTAGAATTAAATGTTATAAAAATAATTTAATGGTATAACAACATAACATAAGAAACAAATTAAAAGTATAAGCTATACTTTCGACATTTTCACAAAAAAGTTGTGACAACAGTATTAAAACATATATATTTTCAAATTATTATATCATAAAGTGATTATGAATATTAAATACAAATAAAAAGATAATAGTAACAGTTTAACAATTATATAAATACTCTCACATATTCAAATATTTGTAAAATTAATATTAACATTTGAGAAAAGCCTTTTCATTTTTCCGATCCTAATAAAAGAATAAAAGGAAATATAATTTCAGATTAGTGGGCATCATAATACATACAATATAGAAATTAAAATGCCTTATTAAACCCATGTACTTTGTTCAGTTAGTAATTTGTGTTATTTTGTTTTTATCTGTTTGAATTTTTTTTATTTTATTCATTGAACATAATACTATTTGAAAACAACGAAATTACTTGCGTCACTGAACTGGGCCAGATTAGAGCTTACAGCTGTGGTGGAATGAAATGAAATGCAATAGAGATTTTTATTTATGTTTAGTTTCAAGTTGGTTGGTTTAAACATCCAATAATAAAACTGATAAAAATTAACTACATTAAATATGATCTAATAAATATTATATTATTTATTTATATTAATAGTTAGTAGTTAATAAAACTGTAAATACACTGAAAACAACTTTAAAAAGAGAATACATATCCATATCATGTCTATTACCTATTATTAGATAGAAAATTTTGGTGATATGTCCTTGTTGATTAAGGCATTTGATGGACAAGGAAAGCGCTAAAGTAATGTGTTAAATTATATAAAACTTTAATTTAACATAGCAATCTCACAAAAAATAGCCCGTAACGACAATAGATTTGAGTTTCAAAAGCCTAAAACGGGATAGCCTAAAACAGGATGGGTGTAATATTCATTGAGGCGACTTATATATTCTACTTGTAAAATTTGTTTAATACTGTACAGATTTCTAAATCATTACACAGCTTAAAAGTCTTTCGAAAGTCAAGTAATCGTACATTACTGCAGCGGCAGGCAAAGGGGTAATTGACGGACGGTCGTGCAAATGTGGGCTGAAGCGAATGTTATTATATGTAAATACATTACAAATAATATAACATATTTTAGTTTATAAGAGATACTAAAAAATTAAATCATCAATTCATCATTATAATCTTCAAATAAATGTATTCCTATATCTTTATCGGAACCATTATAAAAATAACTTTTCTAGCCTTTCTTTTTTTTTTTGTTTATAAGGTAATTAATTTAAATTCTGTTAAGAGCTATCTTTCCGTCTAGACCGTTAAGAATTAACGGAGGGTTTACTAGTTTTACATAAGAAACACAAGTTCCATATTTGTTTTCTTTCAACTAATGACAGTGTATAATATTTCGGAAGCAACAGCATGTACTGCGCAGTTTTGTTAGCTTCTAACTTTATTATTACCAAGTTGGAACGAAGATATTGGAAGACGGCACAGCAAATTGCAGTTGAACTAAAGTAAGTTTTAACTTACTTTAGTAAGGAATCAATATTGCGCCCTCCCTTCTCTCACTGCGTCTGGTACTATTCACCATCTACAAAGACTGTTGACTTAGAACAACTATATTGAGAAGTGTTCATATATTTGTGGAATATGTCAATGCAATTGAAATTAATTATGGGATAAATACTTCGTAATTTGATTATTTACTGGTAAAATAATCAAATGTAATCAAAATTTTTGAAATCATTTGAAAACTCCTATCAATAATTATTGTTTTTTTTTAAAGTTAAAACTATCAATGTTTCTTAAAATTTACTAACTTTCAAAAGTTCAATTTTAGTTTAAATTCCTAACTTGCGCCTTCAATTTGCTTCATAAGGAAGTAACTTTATGCTGAATTCTCGGAAATAAGCTTCAAATTTAACTTAGCATTTAGGTAGAGTTATTTAAGATTACTATTTTAGACTAAATATTTATTAATACATTTCAATAAGAAAAAAAAGTAAAGACAAAACATAAAACTTTCCTTATATTAGATACATTCTTGTTAGTAAGACTGTTATAACATAAAAGAAACTTTTGTCTAAGATGACTAATTAACTGACTTACTGACAGACATAGTCAGATGACTAATTAACTAACTTACTGACAGACACTTACATCTCGCCTACCCTTGAACACGATTGCTGCAAAGCATTCGAAACGTCGATTTAAAATTAAAATGAAACCAAAATACATGCGAATTAAATCTGTAAAAAATAGTTTTTCCAAATTGATTACGTTTTTACAGAAATACGATGTACAGTTTTCCTATATTTTCGTTTCCATTTGTAAAGTCAGTAGTAAGTATGAGTTGCAACTTATAGTTTGTCTTTGTTTCTATTATTTATATTATAGAATTCCTTATATTATATATATATTATAGAAGTCCTTATATTATAGTATTACAAATGCGTGCTCTTTATTTACGCCAATTGAAAAAAATTTACTATTTCGAATTATTATAACTATTGTAACAAATTATTATAACAAATTCATTTATTTTTGATACAATAAATTTAATTCATCAATGATGACATAAAACAACGAATTCTTAAGAGATAAAACATTTATTTTTTTATATCTATCTTTACTTTTTTGTAGTATATATATAAAAACAACCAACGTGATAGTCCATAAACATGAATTTTATTGAATTATATTCTCTATAACTCCTCATAAATATGACAAAATAAAATAAATACTGAAAATTTTAATTGTTTTTTTTTTTCATAATGTAAAATACGTTTATAAGGAAATAAAAAATTGGCGGACTTTAATGATAAAACAGTATCTATCTACCTATGAATGGTAATATAAAATATTAACTTTAATATATTTATTTATTTAAAAGAATAATACATTATTAATTATAGAAAATTCCGATAACAAGAAAGTGAGTACAGCTGTCAAATATATATATATATATCTTGTCTTGTCTTGTCTTGTTTATATATATTAATGGATTATAATATTTCATAATAGGAAATAGGAAAATAGGAAATATTATAATCCATTAATATATATAAACAAGACAAGACAAGACAAGACAAGACAAGACAAGACAAGACAAGACAAGACAAGACAAGACAAGACAAGACAAGACAAGACAAGACAAGACAAGACAAGACAAGACAAGACAAGACAAGACAAGACAAGACAAGACAAGACAAGACAAGACAAGACAAGACAAGACAAGACAAGACAAGACAAGACAAGACAAGACAAGACAAGACAAGACAAGACAAGACAAGACAAGACAAGACAAGACAAGACAAGACAAGACAAGACAAGACAAGACAAGACAAGACAAGACAAGACAAGGGTGTCTACAGACGAGAACTCCGGAGAGAATCCAGTGTGACCCCACTTGAAACATGTACCTTCACCAAAATGTAAATATTCTTATAACCTAAAATTAAGTAAGATGACAGTTTTTATTTATGTATATATTTTTGAACTCTATGGCCTGTAAACTCTGTAAAGAGTATTTTGGTTACTTTAGTAACAATGTAAAGTTACTAGTTACAGGGCAAATTCAAATCTAACAAGCGGAGAAAATTGTGTCGTAAAGTTGTTTCTATTTACGAATATAATGAAATATCGACGTATTAAAGTAATTGCTCGAAACCACACAACTATTATATAAGTTACTCTAACTATGCAACGTTTACGACTATTTAGTTTTATAAACTTGATCTTTTCTCTCTGAATTACATTTAAGTATTAATAATATTAATGTTCCCCAAGTAATTGAAATTACAAAGTTGTCATTGAAATGTACTATTGTGAGAGATTTGCAATCATTACAGCAGTGCCACATCAATGAAGTTGGTAATTAGCTTTCATTAATATTTATACAACTTTTACATATTAAATGGTAGTTTTATCAAATTACTAACAGAATATGTGGAAAATATCTTCCTAAAAGTGATAACTAATTCATCTTTTGTGATTGTGATTTGTTTTTAATTTTTACTTGTTTTTATATTAATATCCTATCTCATTCGTAAGCAGTAAAAATCTAAATATTTTAAAAGTGTCTTTTGGTATATTATAACTATATTATAAATTTGAAATATGTATTAGATAACTACAAGAGATGTGTTATATAATAATATAATGAAATAATAATAGGTTTATTTGTCATTGGGTTTCATTAAAGATTCTACATTGAAGCCTTACAACATAATGTTTAAATCCAGAATAAAAAAAAATTAAATTAAAAGTAAAAGTAAAATAAACATTTATGTTCATTTATGACTAATATTATTACTAACTACATCCTATGTTTTAAGGGACAATAATTTTGTTTGCAACAGTGTCTAAAGAATTTCTAATAAGCAACAGATTTGACAAATAGACAATAAAAATGTCAAAGAAATATCATTAAAAATTTATAAGGGCTGGAAATTGATATACATTTTTTTATTCTTTCGTGTGCAATCACGTGTAAAACGTGATCGAACACAAACAAATAAAAAATATGAATAGAGTTCGCTCAACCACTTAAGAAGTAGCTGTTAACAAAGTATAGCTTAGGAGTGTGAAAACCAATTTAAGATAGGGCACAATTTATGTGATTTAATGTCTACTGCTATGGGATAGTTATTTCGGAGATTGTTTAGCCTTTTATAAGATTGTAAGTTTAGTTCTTATTACGTTTATCACTCTTTATAGCCTTGGAAAATTATTAAGACTTATAAAAAATGATCTATTTATATTTTTTACATTTGAGAATCATCTAATAGTAAAGCCCTAACGTTTTGGCGCACTGTCAAAAGACACTGAAATAAGGCGACACACAAGTTAATCTTTTACAGCCAAGAGCTTTTATGTCTTGTTTATTTTGGTGATGCTCGTGCGTATTTCGAGTTACACATTTTTATAGGACACATTTACGTTTATCCCAAATACTGCCTTTTAATTTGTTGTGAAATACTGTATATTGTAAAGTAAATGCCTTTATTTATATATGAATGAAAAATGTGACGAATGTCCTCTACGCATATCTCAATATATTTAAAAAGGACGGTTGAAAGCTTTTGAAATTATTTCTTTTTAATATTTTGAATAACGTTTAGCGAACAACTTAGGATATTTATGAGTATCGAGCCCAAGACGTCGAGATAAATTATAATGATTTATTGAACTAAAAAATATGATGAAAACCCGCAAATTGAAAATTTTATTTAAATCTTTATTCTCAATGGTATTATTTTTTCAGCACAACTGAAAATAAATCACGATTATTAGTATAATTTAATTTTTTTACTTATTTTCTAAAATTTAAGTAATATTGAAAAATTTATTTCCTTCATTAATAAATCTAAAAAACAATTTGTGCTGAACGAAGCAACATATTTTATCATTAATTAACCTTTTAATTTTAGAATAATGAAGCATGATTAAGACTTAACTACATTTATATATATATATTTAACTTGACAATATACATATTTCTTATTTCTCATATTTTTTACTGCTTCAATATCAAAAATATATTTCATTAATGTTTTCTCGCGTTCAACAAACATTTCATGAATTTTAATTTATACCTTGTGTACATAAATTTTACTAATTTTATATAATACAAGCTGATAGTGTTTCTCTTCGCTCTTAGACAAGTCCTACTATAGTTGATCTCCGTGAAAATAATATTCATTGACTTCATGTACATATATATTTTAGTCATGGTAAAATTATATATATTTTTGTATTTTATTTTAAAAGGCAAGCAAACGGATCACCTGATGGAAAGTGTTTATCAAGAAGTGCCGCCCACGGACTCTTATATTATCAGGAGATGGCCAAGAGCATTGCCTTTTTATTAAAAGTAAAAATCTTGAATTGCTTTCATTAATGCTCATACAAATACAAAATGTAGTGCAAATACAAGTTAATTTATTATTTACAAATTGTTTTATAAAAGCACTCATCTATAATAACACAAAAAACAAAGTCAGCTAAAAAAAATAATAACTATATATTCTTAGATAGCTGCAAGAGAATAATTCTCAAAGGAAGCAGAAATCCAAAGTATTAATCTTAACTTCTTTTATCTGTAGATAAACACAAACATCAAATTAAATCAAGAAACTTCGGATTCGTTTTATTTATAAATAAGAGATTAATTATCTCTCGCTGTTTATACCTCGGATTACCTTTCAAAGATATAAGAGGATTAGAAGTAAACTTAAATTTATGTGAAATACGGAGGATTATTTGGTTGTTGGTAATGTTATATCAGAAATCATGTCAAACAAAAATATTAACACAATCTGATATTTAATTTACATCTTATATATATTTTAAAATTAATATAAGTGCCACCCTGGATATAATAACTCGAAGATATTCTTACATTTATAGAACACAGCCGGTTAAAAAAGTAGTTTTATTAAATATGTTACTCTTATTAACCCAAGGATACGTATAAAATGTTGAAAGTTCTGTTCTGTGTAAAATGTTTTTGTAAAACAATAGGTTTAATGATTTGTTGAGAACTAGAACGCCTCTACTGAAATATATTTTATTGTTCTACTATAAATTAAATTTTTATTTCATGAAAATGCATATAAAAAAATATTTATGATATTATGTAGATAGGTAATATCAATAATGGAAAAATAACTTATTTTATTAAGCGCGAGTGGTGTTAGTACGAACAATGTTTCAACCTTCGGTTACTTATTAATAACGAGTCTATTAAAGATGCTTCCTTTCTAAATGAAGAGTTATTGAACGGAAAATATCGAATAACTTATAACTATGACCGTGAACTGCTCTCGCTGGAGTAGAGAGATTTTATTGACAAAATTATCTAACCTTTTAAATAAGTTTTACTTAAATATTACTTTTCTGAATCAATGAACTACTAATTAGAAAAAACAATACCAAGTACGAATTTATGAATACAAAATAATATCACCATTACTCAATATAATTACAAAACTCTCGAGAGTTCCCGAGACGACATAATGTTGCTTCACAGACAAACACATACGCACACAAACGCAAACACAAACACACACACACACACATGTAACTATATATAATGTTATAAGTGTTTATTGTTCATAATGTTATCACATTGTAACTTTATCATTAAGTTTATATGAAATAAAACTATTTTTTTACGAATTAAAACTCGCGTATAATTTGGTTACATTTTTATTTTAACCCGACGTTTCGTTTGACACTTACATCTCGTCTAGCCGTGAACACGATTGCTGCAAAGCGTTCGAAACGTCGGGTTAAAATTAAAATGTAACCAAATTGTACGCGAGTTTAATCCGTAAAAAATAGTTTTATTTGAAATGTGTACTCTTGAAAATCTAAGAAAGTTTATATGAATACATAAATCGTAAAATTAAAAAAAAATAAAAACGTTGTCTAAGTTACTATAGATTTATATCTATGCTTATGCACATATCGATGTGGTACATACAGATGAATAGATACATACAGTCCACATTGTAAGGTAATTATAATTTTAGTTCAAAATAAAGAGTCTTGCGGAGCACACGTTTGTTTAAATAAAATAATCAAAGCAAAGAAAAATCAACTTTATCGCTATTAACAAACGTAAAATATCTTTATGGTATTTGCACAACTTATTATGCGAATGTAAATAGATTCGAAATAATGTTAAAATATATATATTTGTATCAAAGACGAGATTTTATTTATTTGCCTTAAGCTTGGCAGTCACATATGAAATATGACATCTTATGCTCGAAGGGTTACATTTAATATTTGCTGAAATTTAGATCTTTTTCCTAATTCTGCCAGGGAATAGAAAGACAAACATTTTTGGTACAAAAATATTAATATAATATAAATTAAAACACAAATTATGTGAAGGCGATCAATGAAAGTCTTTTTTTTTAAAAATTAATTTTAATTTTTAAATCACAATTATTACAAATAATAAAACAGAAGTGAACGTGATTATCGCTAAGAGAAGACTAACTTAATTATATTAAAATTATAAGGAACAAAATAATAAAAATATATGGTTACACAATTACTATTGTCTTATGTTTAAGTAGAGTCAGCGGAATGCATACGGGTGCGATGCTTATGGCATGGTAACTCACATTGGAATATAATATTTAATTAAAATCTTTCCTTCATAATAAACATCAAAAGCTTATAATTAATTAAGCCATAGAATAATTATTAATTTAACATAAATTAAATATTGATATCATACTATTAATAGGCCAAGCTAATGTTATTATATTAATTGAAGAAAATGTTTTCTGTTATGTTTACTGTATTATATTTCATTAAACTTTATTAACAATGTTTTACGACACTTTTATTAAAACTTGAACCTTTTAAAACACGTAGTAATATTTCAAGATTGACCTTATTTAGTCTTAGTATAATCTCCATCAAACTACTCTAATTTATTGGTCTTTAAACAAAAACCGTTCTCGACGCTGAGCTATATCATATCTATTATTATAATGTATCTTTGAGAGTAAGACTATATGAAGTAAGCTATGGATAAACAGTCTCATGCTTTTATTCTTATAATTTTAATGAATTAGTTTTCACCTCACGCGTAGTATGATTGTTTTCTGTATTTTACTTATAAATTTTGGCAAATAATAAAAAATATGAAAAGAATACGTATACCACAGCAAGTATAGGTTATATTTTTATTATATTTATCGCAATACTGTTTATTTAATACAAATTAAAGTTAAAATTTTAAAATATTGTTGATATTGATATTATACTCATTTATGAAAAGTGTTTATGTTTATATGAATATTAAAATTTAATATAATAATATTTACCAAAATACATTAATCGTAGCAGTCTTATAAAAATTAAGCAAAATTTTGTTGTATAGCAACTACGATGGCCATGAATAAAATATTTTTAAAAAATAGCTTAAATAAAAAAAAATACTTAACTTAACAAAATGTATATATTATATATAACATATCGAGTATATATATATTACGCTATAAAATAAACATATGTAAAAAAAAATACAGTTATTAGAGTAGCGTTCATCAACATTATATTATATATAAATTCATTTGTTTCTTTAATTTATATGTATATACAAACAAAAATATACTTTAGAATTGAAAACAGATTTCAGCAAATAGATGGTCATGAAATGCAACCTGAAATAGATTTTCTCGAACGTGACAGAAACTCTGAGGATAATGTCGTAGTTTTACGATTTATATAAAACCTGAATTTTCTAGCACATATAACAGTTTTGGTGACAGTGAAAATACAACTTTATTATAAAATTAATGTGAGCAAGTTGATAAAGTTTCAAAATTATTTAATATTGATCTTCAATATCTATGTTACATACAAAAGTTTTTTAAACCAGTCTGTCTGTATTTCGTTCTTATTAGAACACATTCAAATTTGAGTTGAAAATACTGAACTCTTGATTGATGTCAAGCAGTTCAGAATAAAAAAATCGTATGTTCAGTTTCTATTGCAGTCGTTACTTTTCTTTGTTTTCATCAATTGAATAAACTTTTCTTGTTCGTTTTTTTTCTAACAATTTTTACTTTTGTTATATGTAATAATTGTAAAATAACAACAATGGCTGGTCATGGCGTGACATAATGCTTTCAAATAGGTTTTAATTGTCACGTGACCGAATGACTAATTTTACGGATTTTTTAAATATTATCAAATATTTTATTAGTGGAAACTAGTCGTTTGTTGAACATAAACCGATCTGGACAAATTAAAAGTTCTACTAATTCTTAATTAATTAATTTTATTGAATACCGGCGAAATAAAAACCTGAATAATAATTAATAATATTACTTATAAAATAAAAATACAAGAAAATAATACGAATATAAAACAATTTCTAAAAAAAATGTTTTTTACGTTTTTTATTTATGTAAAAAATTTTTAACCAGAGCATAATAAATTCTAAAGTTGATATTCAAATAGAACCAATCTTTTATTTTTAAATTGTATCAACATGAGAGCACAACACAATGAAATATAGAATTGCCCTTTCATTTAATATATCAGAATTCCTCGGTACATAAAATTGAAATCAATTTGTTTTATTTTGTATTCATCAGAGAATAGAATAACAATATTTTCAAATACTTCTAAATAATATTTGTAGCTCAGCATCTGATTGTATTCTTATTTTTAGTTTCAATATATGAAGCCATTGTTAGATTTTTCTAAACCTTGTTAGAAAATGAAAATCATTTTTATAAAAGTTGACATTTTTATATATATTCTAGTCGTTCAGAGCAAAATCATTGTTCACAGGCAAATAGTAACTAAAGAAAGATAAGTTTGATTAATATTCTAGGGTTTCTTATGCGCAATAGAAATACTCTTTATAAGTTATTGAAAGAAAAAATACAATTGGAACAGACAAATCGAAAAAAAAACTATTAAAATATCTATTCATGACACTCATATCTATAGTGCGCCCAACGAAAGATAGCAATCCTTTTTTTAATCCATTATTACGCTGCTAAATTAATAATTATTTTCTTAAAATGACAGGTAAAAGTAATTGAACGTAATTTTTCGTTTTAATATACAGTAAGTCATGCTCTTTCGAATTAATTTTAATATTAGTATTCGATTATCAATTTTTATTTTTTTACAACTAAAATGGCTTTCACCACTTAACGTTGGTATTCCGTGTTAGTTTAGTTACATTAAAATTTCAGACGCACACGTAAGTAATGCAATTCAGATTACTTTTTTACCGAGTCAGTTAAAAGTAAATAATATTGCTCATAATTTACCAATAGTAATCAAGCCCAATACATTCCAAACTGATCGTTTTTTTTTTCGGTGACCGTTGCTTAAAACAATTATATTATAAATCTAAAAAAAGATCTTATGCATAGATTATATGCAGAGGCCGGCTAAAAGGTGTTTGATGTACGATCGTACCAATATGGGCCGAGACAAAGCCACTTATGTGAGTTCATCAATGTCTAGTTGTGCTGAAGGCTTCTATAGTACTGTTTTCAAATGTGCGGAAATTGAAACGAAGAAAGATTTTTTCTTTTAATTTGATGGCGTTTTCTATCAGAGATATTGCGGTCTCTTGAATTTCATGTGGCACTCGAAAGTTCATCACACTCATTGTCTCAACTTGAACTCATTAATGAACGTTATACAATATTATACAACAATTACTTTTCATAATCTATGACGAGTAGAGAACAACAATATTATTTACGCACAAAAGTTTAAATTTGTTTTTTTTATGTTTTTAATAAAAGTCAGATGACATATGACACTGAATAGCTTTATTTTCAAACATTTCAAAATAAAAATATTTTTTTATAAATTATCTCCTCAGTTACCATGTTTTAAATTACAATTTTTCACACAATTTTTAACGGCCGCTGCTTGCATGTATTCGGTCAGTACAGCAATTGCGATTTATCTCGAAGAAAGTTCTAAAAATGATACTCTAATTTCCGAGCATGTTTTAGAAATATTTATTTATCAAACGCAGAAGTAATATTCTATTCCTAATAATAAATATCATCCATTTTATTTTATGTGAGAAACGGTACACAACGGGACGCAACCAAATTCATTGTATATATCAGCATTAATATATTTCAGTGGTAACGCGGCAGCACGTGGCCTACCCACTTCTCAACTATAAACCTATACAACAATTCAAGAGGCCACAATAAGTTAATGACGCCTGGTTCAATAATAATTCAATATTATACATTATTTAAATTGAAAATTGTAATATTTTGTTTTAGGTTTAATATAACTTTCAATATTTTAATTAATTCAAAGTAATATTTATTTTTGGAATACCTAAATACATCCTATATTTGAGCGATAAACCTTTGATTAAATTAATGTATTTTTAAGGGATATCTCAGTGTTATTACAAGCAATATACGTCCTATGTGTAATTTATTTATTTAAAATAAATATACAATAAAAACTTTTTCAGTTAATAAGCTTAATAAAAGCGAAATTAACGTTGCAACATGTGTAGCCGACTATACATGTTGCAACGTTAATTTCGGATATAGCAACTTTTCAATATTATTCTATACTGCAAAAAAACATTAACTAAAACTTTCAAAACAACCTAATAGATATCACCTCCAGTCATACAGACAGTTATATATAGAAGAATATTAAATTCATCATCATGTATTTACATCATTTTATGAAATCATTATTAGCGTTAGTAGTGATTTACCTGATACGTGTTATTTTAACAAACATCGTAAAGTGATTTTAGGTAGGTTTTATTTATAGATAAGACAGTTTATTTTAAAAATAATATATACTTTGAAAATATTTGTTAGGTTTTCAAAGTATTCATATTTGTTTACAAATTGTTAAAGAAAATATAAATTTCAAGAACCTTTTGTCCTAATACGTATTTATCAAAAAACTTTTGAATGTAGCAAAATAATTAAAAAACATAAATATCTTTAGATCTAATTTATTTATCGAAATTAGTTGAATGTTATCAAAGAAAATAAGGTCAGTGATATGTTTAAACAGTTCCTCATTTTATAATAAATTAAATACATATACAAAACAATGCTAGCTCGAGGGCAATACTTTTCGATTAAGAACCTCAAAGCTTTAGGTACAAAGAAATTATGTGGAAGTGTCTACAACAGATATAAGGCTATTTTTTGTTTATTAATTGTATAGTGTTTTTATAATAATATTGTTAAGTACTATAGATATTACACTCGTGTTATCGAATAAATATATTGAAATTTAAGACATCTTCTATTTAAATAAAAATGAGCCCTAAAAATGTGTTGCTAACTCAAAGCTGGAAAACAACATTAAAAATGGAGACATGGAAGATTCAGTTAAAAGCTGATATTTAAGATCGACGTTTATTGTATCAGTCATCGTAAATAAAAAATGAAAATTTTATATTGCATTATAAATAAATGAATTATTTAAGAATGATTAAAAATTATAAAAAGATATACCAACATTCCTTTCATAAAAGTTCCGTTATCTGTAAAACTTCGACGGCAAAGTCGGGATATAACGCAAATTTGTCAAGGACGTTAGGCAATCAGCTGTTAAAGCCGGATAACAAAACTCAGAATAAGTGACCGTCGTCTTTACACTTTTAGCTTCCCTTTACATTAATTTTATACATTTTTAGTACATTAATAATACAGTATTTTAGTAATATTATTATAAAATTCTATTTCTTAATTCCATATTTTTATTATCAAAATTTTACTATCAACATAATTTTAAAGATTATGGAATGCCTAAATAAGTGAGGCATTCCATAGTTGCTAAAATTAGCAATTAGTTCACGCCGCGATTTCGCCATACTCAGAGCTCGTGAATAAGGGTAGACCCCGGATGGGTTCCAAACTTCCGGTAGTGATAACGTGGATACGGACGGATAATTATATTTAATAGTAATCATGGATCACGAAAGTTTACATACAAAAATTTGCAAGGTTATATATAAGATATAATATAAAAAAAAATAATACGGAGATAACAATTGTTATAGACAATGAATTATACGTATCATAACAAAAAATTAAAATATATAATAACAAGCATGAAAGAATTCCTATAAAAATCATAATCTTAAAATATTTGAGCAAACACATGAACTTGTAATGTATGCAAAGATTTCTCAAGTATTAAAAGTTTATTGTTAAAATAGAATAATTAATTTTCTGCTTTTTGAGTAACAATAACATGTTTTTTTTTAAATATATTTTCACTTGTTTTACTATTAATTTCTCTAAAGATTTTATATATTTCTATTCGTTGTCGTTTTTAATACTATTTTGTTATTTTTTTAAATTTTATTATTGTTATTATGTTTTGTTTTTTTTATATTCTCTTACAATTTTTTTTACTGTTTAACTCATGGCCTTGCTGGTAGAGAATGTCTGTGGCAATATGCTTGCCTTGCATGTTTAGTGCAAATAAATAAATAAATACTTTACTAAAATTCGGTTTATAGACAAGGTAACGCCGCCTCAGCATATTTACATTTTATGAACACTTTGAAGGCTGTCCTGCTGACAGAGGTCAGTAAGCAGAGGCTTTCGAGTTCACATAATATCATTATACGATAAAAAGGATAGACTATCAATGTAATATAAAAAGAGAAAACGGGCATTGTTGTATATTTATCATTTTTAACCTAAAACAGGTTTTTATTTTTATTTAAAATAATTGTAATTATAAAACATTCTATATTCAAGATTAACCATGATTTGGTGCTCTTTGTAATGTAATTATATTTTTAGATCTTAATTGTGATGTATAATTATATATGTATCGAATAAAATGTTTTGATATAAGAAAAAATTGTTTTTTCTTAAATATCTCTTATCCATGAATAAACACACTAATAATGCTAAGGTAACAAAGATACTTTCCTTTTGGTTTGTAATTGTTAAATGATACCAAAAGTCTATTGTGTGCGTTTCCATAAAATTTTAAAAATTAAACGTAATCCCACAAAAGCATTTTTTTTTTAGCATTAGTAAATCTGAATATGGTTTTTTTCTTATACCTATTCAATAACCAATTTCTGAAACGAATGCATTAATACAAAGTCACCTAGAATCCTATAGGTATATATATACTTAAATAGGTTTTTATATAAACGTCGCACTACATTGGACTTAGATTTGCAAAACTCGACCGTCATGTTGTTGTGTTGTTTTCATATATAGCGATATAAGATCTTCGATAAATATATATTCTATGTAAATAATAGAGATTTCCATAATATATTCCAATGGATAGCCGAGGAACGATAGGATAGAGAATGTAATATATCACTCGATGCATCTGTGGTGAAAGAGTTATTATATGCTTTTGAATTTTCTAGAAACGAAATATTTTTAGGATAATCCAGAACTAGTTTATATGTATATGTGAATATTTATGTGCTCATTTCAGATCAATGAAAAATAGGAATATTTTTATAATTGTGAAATCGATTTTTCTCTTACTACACTTTATTTGAAAAATATTCATTTTATTTAAGAAAACTTAAGCTTTATTTTCCATTAAAACAAACAAAATCTTGTATAATTAATTATTATACGAGTCATTCGAATTCGTGTACAAGATATAAACAAAATGATACATAACAATATTAAGTAATAGTAACAATGATATGATATCTCGAAAACTACAATTACGATTCGGCTGATTTTCAATCCAGACCGAGTTTTGCTCATTATGCGCATGTGTGCAAAATTTCGTGCGCGTAGCTCGTAAATTGAAGGAGTAGGGTAACAAAGAGTTGAAAATTTGGGTAGTAAAAAGAGCTTCGCTTCGCTCAGCTCAATAAAACTATATACAAGCCCATGCAGATATTCAACAAAAAGAATTGAAAATGTGAAGAAAAGGAAACTGCTTGAAAATGTAATAAATATTATTTTTTATTATATAAAATAATTGTTTTTTTTAAATATTTTCTATGAGTTTTAATATCTTTTATAATGAATAATTATAGTTTTGGAAGAATTTTTAAACTTTATTAAGGAAAAAAAAATTATATATATGTTATAAATGAGAATACATCACTATAGAATAGATTTTTCCAATTTTGTATTTTCTGTATTAAAGAGATCTAAGAAACATAAATTTTGTGTTGTAGTATGTAATAATGTTAAATAACTTAATTCAATATAAAATTAACATCGCATTACATGTTCAGTTATCAATTATCCCTGAAGAATTATAATGAATTCTAAATGAAGAACATTTAATTTTATTACGTTAAAATTTCTAAATACAAAATCATTAACCTTATTTTTTTGTCTTTATTATATAACGTACTCAAAATGCATGATATATTTTATACAAGCTATAAATTGTCAAACCATTTCTTGTATTATAAAGTATTGATACGTTTAACAAAAGTTGTTTCACTTAAGAGTGATACAGTTCTTAGAAAACATAAGATATCTCAGCTTACAAAGAGCTCAGTACGATAAGTAAAAGACAGCGTCAATAAGAAGTACTTCATCATATTCAGACACTCATTCAGACTTATGAGTGGGATTATATAGTTTTATCTGCAATATGATATTAATTGAATATTAGTTAAAAGCAAATAGTATGTATGCTAATTCTAGTCTTAACTAGATAAGACAAACTTCAGATATGCTGATTCAATAATCGGTTTGGGTTTTGAAACTATTAGAGAATGTTTGATATGAGTTTCTATTTAACTTTAATATACATTCATTTATGAACTTTAGTTTAGGGTAATTAGGTTTGTGTTCATTTCACTTATTAATTTCGTGTTCATTTCATTAATTAATTTTGTGTACCTTTCACTGTTATTTAAATAAATTATGGTTGAATTAAATTAAATATGTTTAGAGTAAATGAATATCTTACTATAATGAAATTTATAAACAAGAATAAAGTAATAATCCAAAAAATATAATTATAAGATAAAGGTGTAATATATATAAATATATATATAAAGGAGCGTCAGAAGGGGCCTTATAGCGGTCTTGGTTATTATCATTCATATTGAGCGTTGTAACGGCAGGAATTATAAAATAGAAACACAAGTGTATCAACCAAAAAGTTATTAATTAAATCTTCATCAGTTTAACATAATATCACAAACAATAATTACGATTAAACTAGATTATGAGCCAATAGGTTAGCACATGTGCACCTCTGTGGCAGCTATCCACACAACTCCCAGCCGCCATTCCCAGTGGCGACACCTACCACCCTATTCGGAATTACCCGCTCATAATTTATAAGTTCTTCATAACAATCCCTTACAGAATCAAATAAAACTAAAGCAATATTAACAAATCGAAATATGATTAATAATAAATTGTAATATAATCATTGAGTAACTTATAATTAAAACTCAGATACAATCAACGCGCCGTCATATATATACGTCGGGTTAAAATTGAAATGTAACCAAATTATACGCGAGTTTAATCAGTAAAAAATAATTTTATTTTAAAAATGAAAAAATATTTAGACGTAAAACCTATGCCTTAAATCGCATTATAATAAATTATATACTTTCTATAGTTCCCATATAGAGAAGAGAAAAAACTTTTGTTACATTTTAATTAATGAAGATGCCTCATTTTGCGACTCATTTTTAAAGGTTAGAAGTTATTTGGCAAAACTCATCTTAATGCCTACATGCACGAGATTCCTTTTTGAAATTGAACTGGGTATAAATATTTTTATTAGTATAAGTAAGAAGGAACTTTGATTGCATTTATTTTTCTATCGATTTTGACATTCAATATATAATAAAACACCCGCTTGGTTTATCTGTATACACTTTTGTATCATTACGAGAATCCACTTAAAACTAAAAGCCAACTGAAACCATTACCAAAAGCGTAAATCCAGGGAGCGTGTCTCGCAGCCATTTTCAAGGAAAAATAAGTTTGCGGTGGTGGTAACAAATCAAGTCAAGGTTCGTGTTTACCTATAATGATTTCTTAACAACTTTATCGGTTCACTACACAACGTAATGTTTTTTAATATTTTCAACAGTGTGTTGTTCTGATTTGAAACAACTATTAATGTTTTAAGTCACATTTATTTTTAATTATAACCCGAAGTTTCTAAAGCTTCGCATCAAGCGTTTGAAACGTTGTTATAATGAAAAGTGTAATAATAAAGTTAAATATTAACATTTTATGTATGTTCCTATCGAAAAATTTAAACTGTATAAGCCTGTATGCAAGTATGAATTATTTATTTAGCTTAGGTGAATGTTAAATTTCAGTAAATCTTTAGTTTTAACATTGATGGGAAGTTACATAAAATTTAGGACAATTTAAGAATTACGAATAAAAAAAATGTTTATTAACGTAACATAATTGCTTAACTTACAAATAAAATAAATAATTAAAATGTTTAGCGCTTGAGTTTTACAAAATATATAAATTTAAAAAAAATTAGAAGTCGTTAAACAAAATCATTTATAAAAAATGTTCTTCTCTTTATGGTGGAAACTTAATACTTTCAAATGAATATTACAAACTATTATACAGTGATTATAAAAAATTCAAAAATAAAATATTATAAAATAGTCAAACCTTTTATATCGTCATAATTATATAATAATATTTAAACAATAATACAGAAACATCTGTTGATTTAAAAATTTCTACCTTGACAAAATAAAATAGTTATAAAGGTCATATTTGAGCTCAAACAATGAATAATCTTTGTCAAATAAGTTTCATTTATAAACGGTATTTGTTATTCGTCAACTATTTAAGTTTTATAAATATTAATAAAAAATATTTTAAATGTAACATGATATTGTTAATTAAATATAATTTTCTATTAATTTGTCTGTGGTTTTACTGTTATATTAATGTAATATGTATACAAAAAAATTAAAGACTAAAATATTGTCTTAATGTTAATATGAAACTATCTTTTTTTGTAAAAAATAAAAACAATTATTTATGTAAGTTAATACGTAAAGTAACTTGCGTATATACAAAAATATTTTTACAAATACAGGTAACTAAATATTTTAATTATAATAACTTTTTAACGTCATATGTCATATATTTATTGACCACCCGACAGATGTATATACATCGATAAGACTATCTCTATTAGCAATTTCACAACAGACAAGTTGCAATTTAGGTAATTAAAGAATTAATGTTCACACTGGTGTCTGGGGAGTAATGGCGGTCGAGCTCCAACCAGTTGTTTAATTGTGGTACGAATGTGAATGTTGATTTACCTCAATAAGCACTCATGTTATATGAAATGTCAATTAACACTCATGTTATACGAAACATGTTATATGTCATGTTATGTTAATATTTAAACTCTAACTGTAATTTTCTGACATACCTACAGATAAATTTAAAAACAATACAATAAATGATTGTCACAGCTACATACAGTATGAATTTTTAAAGTGTTAAATATATATTTTAATATATTTAACCATTCATAATAGTTCCAAGCTAGAGCTCAGAATCAAAATGGCGCTGTAACTGATAACTTCTTAAGAAGCGGTGTTAAAGGGAGCGAATAATATACAGACTTAAGCGCTTGCAGCTGAAGATACTGCGCTTTAATCCATACCAAAGCAGTCTCATTGAAATATTTAACACTAAGTACGATAAAATATTTCTTCGTTACTTGTAAAACTACATAAAATATATGTTTTCTTATTTGGCTAAAAATTTTATATATTCAATTAATAAATAATTTTCTATATCTTGATAAGCTTAAGGGAGAAGTTTTGACGACTGTTTTCGCTTGCATACATAAATAAATCTGTTTTTTGTGTTTTCTACCAATTTTTTTTTTGCAATACTTTTAATTAAAAAAAATAAAATTAATTAATCTTAAATTTTCTACCTAGGATTAGATTTTAGGTATTAAACTCTAGACCAAACATGAACGCAATTTTATAAATTAAAAATGCCATTAAATATATAAAAAGAAGATTAAAACTTGATCATGCGTTATTGTTTGTATGTCGGTACACTCAACTCTATCTATACAATCAAAAGCATCCACATTCATATAGTTATTATGTATTTAGAATGCAGTCAAATCGAAACAAAAAAGATAAGAGATAAAACTAAATAAATGCAATATAGCCTAACATTCATCTTGGGTGCAATGAAATTATCTTCGACGAACGCATTTGCAGATGTGGGTCCTCTTCTGAACATCAGTCGGCAACTCCTTCGTGCTTGGCTTATCATAAAAACTTCAGTGAATTTTAACCACTTCTTCTTCAAATGCCAATCACGCTTTCAACTAAAACAATCTAGTAAAAATATTTTTTTATATCTTTTTTTTAAATTAAATTATTCTTTTATTAATATTTTTGCCATGCTATGTATAAAATCCTCATAAATTGTAAAGAAAATTATATTTAACATCACCATAAGAAACCAAGTTTAGTAAAACAATCTTGGTTTATTAACTGTTTCAAATTTTAATTTATCAAACTCTTCTATTACATACACTGACATGTTAAAACATATATAAATATTTTACATACTTATTTTAATTATTTATCAAAACGTAATTACTGTAAGAACTGACGAACTCCTTTGTTGTATTTTTTTTGGTAACGAAATAGTCAACAATATCCATTTCAAATTACGTTACACATAAAAAGATAAATAATTAAAAATTAATCACTCAATAACCTTTTATATAAAATCATATATAATATTATAAAAGCTTTTTACTTTTGGATAGTTCGTTTTTTTTTTCATACAGAACTTTTGTTTTATGATGTCATTTTAAATACTAGTAGAATAAATATATTATTAGTTTTGTTTTAATGTAATTAAAATATTGATAGAAAAATATCATTTTATTCATAATTCAATTATAAATTTTCTTAACTTTTACTATATATATTAATTTATTTCCTAAAAAAGATCATTAACTAATAAACAAATAATGATTGATAAATTATCATAATTTTGAATATAATTGATGTATTACATAAAAATATTAGAAGTTCTTACTTTTACAGTTTAATACAGTTAAGGGTTTAAAAAATACGACCTTAAGATAAATTGTAAAATATATAATTATTATTTAGTAATAATTATATTAGCGCTCGAAATTGTTTGTATATTTCTGAAGGCCAATAAAACAAATCCCAATACAAAAAAAAATAATCTCTTTCACACTCGTTACCTCATTTTTGAAGAGTTATTATGAAGACGATGGTTATAATTTAAGGAAACAATTAATATTCTTTCGTTTCATTAGGAATTGAAAAAACATATTAAGCGCAGATCGAACTAGGGCCAAAGTATACTGTTTTTTAAACAAGTTTGATGTGCTTAAATTGACATAAAAAAATATGAATATATCTTTGAAAGTTTTTATTGAAATAAAAGATGTGATTTTTGCAAGCATGCTACGATTTTTGATTTCAAAATTTCAGAAGTTATTTGGCAAAGAAATTCTGAGTGCCCAGAATCTACATACTCACGTGTTTTTTTTAAAGTAACCATATGAATTGATACCATAACAGATGAAATACCATATAAACTTGCAGAGTTAGAGCTTTACCGTATATCGGCTTTGTTCCTGTTAAAAGTACAATATTTAGCTATTGCGGCTTATCCATGATTCAATATTTTATTGGATTCAGCAGCATTTAAATTGTAACAGAAGTTTATATGGAAAATATATATTATACATAGACATTTAAAAGAAGATAGCACACGTAAATACATCATAATATAATAAAATCTAGTATAATCTTCTTAAAATAATTTTGAAAGGATTGCCTTATTCTTCTTCAAGAATTTTCAAACAAATATTTACTTCTTATAGACCAGATGGGAAAAATTATATTGGCGGCCATTACAGTCATCTGGGGAAATAACTAAGTTCTGATAATAAATTCGATTTTGTGCTTCGTTTATATTTAAATAAATTATCACAATATACATTTGGAAACTTCAAATTAATATTTTATTTATTAATTCGTTACATTTAGATCGCTTAGATCAGAAACATTTCTCATGTTTTATTATATATTACAGTTTATAAATATGGCTCTTGAGGTAATGGCTAGTAGAAGTAAAACATTTAAGTAAGAATTGTAGTAACTTTTAAATTATAAATATATTTCTAATAAAAAATAGAACTAAAAGAAATATACTAATATCTTACACTATCTTTCTCAATTAATATTCAGAATTAATAAGCTTCAAAGCATTTAAAATTGCTTTCTCTTAATCGAACAAAAGTTCCATTGTCTAAACTTTATACGTATTATAAAGTTTAACTTGTACTTGCCAGAAGACGAGGAGAGTTATTAGTACAAGTTATTTAATAATAAAAATATAATAAAATTAAATAACTGTATTATACTACTGTAAGGAAATATAAACATAATTTCACATACTAAATATGATTACTTCTTATTTATTAAATTATATAAACTTCGCCTGAAATAATCTCCATAATAAAATTGTTAAAAAATAATATGTAAAAACCAATTTGACAAAATTAATACTAATAAAAAGATACGCTTATCAAAATTCGTTGTTCTCTTTCGTTATATTAAATGTCGCTTATGTCCTATCTAGTTTATAAGTTTTAAAATATTTTATTATTTTTTTAAAAATAGTAAATTTTTTATTGTAACATACTCAAATATATAAAACTATGACGTTTAAAATGTTCTTTATTTGAGATAAGAGTTCCTCCTTCCTCTATTTCAATATTAAACACAATCGCTACAGAGATATCGTATATATCTCAGTCCTAAATCTGTATTGAGTTGCTAAGAGTTGCTAGTTCTGAGTCTGATCTAAAACCAAAGATCATTATAAGTATTGAAGCGTCAGGAGCCAGGAGCCGGCGGTGAAGAGAGAGAACGAACAGGTTAAGTGCTTTGACTAAAGAAACAGAATTTAAATAAAATCCTCACATTCAGCAAAATATTATTTCTGCATTTTAATGCAAAGAATGAAAATGGAAATGCATTTATATGTATAAACATTTTTGGCATATGTATTATTATTTGCCAACTTTCAAATCACGTCTTGTTTTGTTTCTTTTTGTCTTTATAATACTATATTTATTTTATTAATAATACTATTTATTTAAAAATTAATTAATTTAATTACTAATTTTATATACTGTGTACTAGAGATATTTAGACATTTCCATTTTAATAATCGCTGTTTGTAGTTAACCTTTGGAAGTGTAACGCAAAATTTAAAGATTTTCCATTTGACCATCTTTAATAATACTATGAACATTAATTTATAAGATTCTTAGAACAAGTTTTAGAATGAAATCTTCTACAAATTTATAACAAAAGCAGATCAGCAGATCTTCTGCAGTCCCTCAGGATGGGAACATGGAGTTCGGCTTTTAATATATTAATGTGTTGCTTGTGAGCTCTCTCTTAGTTTGCCGATACAGGAGTACATCAGATAAATATTAAGACTCATAATACAAAAAAGAATAAACGCAAAGATTCATAACGAAATTTCTTATAGTTGTGTCAGGTTTCAAAAATAGTAACATAATTATTTTAAATTATATGAATGTTTAAAGCCTTTGTAATAAAGAAAATTATATTATAAAATTGTGTTTGTGTACGAACATTGTACAATCATAATAAAGTCGCTCTTGTTTAATAATAATTAGTATGTATTACAATTATCAAATAAATAACTAAAATGGCATATATTTTTATTTGTTATTTGTAAAACATCTAAATTGTCAATAATTTAATACCACAATTCAGTTTATTTTCATGAACTTTTAGGTTCTTTCTTCTTCTTCTTCTTAATAATATTATAAAAATATTTATGTTAATAATGTATAAAAATATTTATAAAATGTTAACTAACTTAAATTCAATAGTCCCAATAATAAAAAAAAAACGTCCGTGTTTAAGAGTAATAGCTTCCTGCTTAGTTATGGAAGGGATCTTTTTTGTCTAGTTTAAGATTTTGCTTTAATTTGATAATGTTATTGATGTTAATATAAACAAATATTGACATAGTTTGTTAATGTTTAAAATATATAAAACCTTTTAAACTAAACCATTAGTTGAAGGAAGTATTATAAGTTATTGTCCGTTAACTAGATAAGTTAAAAACCACCCTCATTCGGGGGGTCTCGCCGGGGAGTCACGGTGTGTGTTAACGCGATCCCGTGACGTCCCATTACAGCGCAGAGGGCAACCGTTGGTTTTTTAGTGGGTAGCCCTAAAAATGGCAGCATGCTGCCGGGTAGTCCCACATCACCCCCCGGCCGTCACCCCCCTGGGCCGACGAGGTACCCGTAACGGGTATTCCAACGGATAAAAAAGATAATTTAAGAAATGAAAAGATTTTGGTCAACATGTGCTAGATTAACTTATATACGTAAACATCTCAAACTGTTATTTAGAAGCCACAAAGAACTTTAAGTGTTTATTATAAGCACTAAAGTTTGTCTAATTACAAGAAACATGAAAGCTTGTCTTAATTTATATACTCTTTTAAGTAAAAACACAAAAGAGCAATGATTTCCATGTTTATATTAAAATTAATTATTACCTCTCAATGTCATATATTGTTTTTTTTATTATATCATACACTAATTTCTAATATTATCCTATCACATATATATTACTACTTTTGTTTGATTTATTCTGCATTTTTCTAGTAAAAATTCAGTTCGTCCTTATTTTTGGTTGGTTCGTCCGTTGTAATTAGTGTTAAAAAATCAAAACGCTTAACTTTTTTTAACGACTTTTAATTATATGATTAAATAAGACTCGATGGTACAGGTAAGATGTTGTCAGCAAGATTATAAGAATTTATGACTGACATTGTCACCGTGGCGTTTGCCCGACAACTAAGTATTGCATTGACTTACTTTAACAATCAATATTGTTATCTCTACATGAATTTAATTTATATATGTCATACTGCATTTTCCATTTTTTAAATTTTGGACAATACAATGAAGTTTCATAAATCGGAGCTTCGTATGTTAGGTAATGAAGAAATAAAGAAATTAAAATTTTCATTAATTAAATCTTTTAATCCGATTCATTTCAGTTGAGATAAATAGATTAATTAAATGTTTTGAAGTCTATTGACAAAACCCTGAATGAAAATGAAAATGACTAAAGGATTTTTATTTGCCATTGATTGAGCTATGAACCCCAAAACATTCAAAATTACTGGAATTATTCTGTCATCGGTACTACAACAACCTCATAGACTATAGATCAACAACACACATAAAAATATTAAATATTTATATAAAATGTTTTTTATTTTATTTTATTTTATTTTTATTCTAATTTTATCATAAATACGTAATCATTATTTCGTTATTAATAATTTTCTTTCCTGTTTCCTATGTAAGATAAGCTGTCAGTATCTTCTGACATTTTATGAAATAGGGCTTAATCCCTGATTAAATATTTCATAAAATGTACAAAATAATTGAAAAATTCAAGTTTATTTATTGAACCAAATTCAAATGTGTGGCAAAAATTAATGCAGCTGCGGGCGGGTAAATATTGTTTTATTATTTTTTTTAAAATAAATGAAATAAAAAGGTAACAACAGGTTAAGTATGAATATTATTAATAATACATTTTATTATCCTTATTTAAATAAATCACATATATATTTAATTTTAGCACATTTATTTGCAAAATGTAATGGAGTAATTTTTTTTTACATACGTTCAAATTTTGAGTCACAATAGAAAAAAAATTATGGAATCTTATTTTAAATGTATACTAATTAATACTACTAATAATAAGTAAAATATGAGTCAGTGAATTTATGATAATTTCTATCTGCTAATATAATTTATATACTTATAAACATAACAACATTTTTTGTATAATTACATCTATTCGTAAACACTGAGATAATATTACGTGAGTACAGTCAAATAATTATATATATAATAAAAAAATACTCATTATTTACGGAACCATACAGTTACTGAAAGCAACATTAGAAACAAAAAGTTACTGAAAAAGTTGTTTAACTAACTTTCTAATTGTACTTTATTTCAAACTACCTTTATTTAACCGATGTTATGTTCCTTCATAATACGCCATGTTCATGCCCCACTTAAAACTTACCGAGTTGCTCGAAAGTCTCCTTAAATATCTCCTAACGATATAATATCTGAAATTTATGAGTTAATTTAATTTAATAAAGAAATTTTCTTTGGATTTGTATTGACTTTAATATGCATGATACTACCTGGAATGGGTCGGGTAAGACTGATGTAATCTATATTTTATTGTGTGACTGTGTGTGTGTACTCGTTACTTACTTACGTTTCCTGACACACAGCTACATGCCCTCCAATTTGGAACCTCTATAAAGTATAGGTTCAACTTGAAGTACATGTTCAACTTGAAGTACATGTGTTTGAAGTAAGTTAATATGTATAATGATGATGGTAATTAAAAAGTCAAAACAAATTATCTCAAGAAAAATCTCCATTTTTATATTATCTTTTTTTTAATAATAAAATGTTTAAACACTAATCAAGAAGCAAAGAAGGAACAAAATGTCTGCCAAATAATACATAAATTAGATCATAAAGTAAAATATTTTATAAATTCTGTCACATTTGAAGGAAGCAATAAATAATAAAATAATAACGAAAAGGTAAAGAGATTACAGACGTACAGAACATTAGATATACACAATTTAAAATTTGTAGATATCTTACAATATTTATAAAATCTATTTGTGAAATATAAGTAAACTAGAAATAAAATTAAGGCTTAATAATATTTTCTGTAGATTACAAATAATGTATTCTTAAATTATAATATTATTATTTTATGGTCCAAATTCAACATAAAAAATTATATGAAAATAGCAAGTGATATTAGTGAATCAAAAGATGATACATAGAACGGCCAATAAATTTTATGAAAATCTGCAATATAGTGGAAGTTGCATTTTGCACAATTATAAATTTGCATATTTTCAACCTCATGTATGGTGTTTTAGTTTAAGTTTTATGTCTTTTATGATTAAACTTATTATTTTGACTTTATTTCCAAAATGTTAAGAAATAGAGTTTAAATATATAAAAAAACCTTATCTTAATCTTACTTTTATCAAAATAAAAAAAATATCTTTCATAATTGTCAGGAGTATCTAATATACATTTAAATAAACCTATTATATGATATATTTACGACATTGTACAACAAGCAACTATCAGTCACTAATTGTTGTTGCTTTTCGTACATCTGTCAATATTGGAATAAGAGAAGTTTTTCTATATGTTAAAAATAGGCCCACAAGCCCAAACATTGTCAAATAAAAGATCTTTATATAGATATATAAAGATTTGTCGTTTGACAATGTTTGGGAAAAATAAAGATAAGATAAGACAGTATAATATCTTTATTTGGGGATAAGAATTATCTGTGTCTATTCACAAAGATAAAAATTCGTTGTTAGAGAGGTAATAATTTGATGTGATAGATAATAGGCGCTGCTATATCGAGGATGCTTCCTTTACAGCAGTTGCAGCTTGCAGCACCGGATCTCACAGCCAATGTATGGTTTTGACATCTGCGAAACAAAATAAAAGAAATTTAAACTTAAATTATTAGAAACATGTTTTATAGTATTTCTCCTAATTAAAATGTTTAATAAATATCATATTAATTGAGAAAATTTAACAAATACTTTCTAAAGGAAATTAATAATTCTTTATATCCTATATTCTATAGTAGAATAGATTAAATAATTTCGTAAGTAGTTCTACTTAACGTGATGTCCGTAACTAGGATTTGTTTTCATATTTTGACTTGAAAATATTGCACTTTACTAGTAATAAGTTATATAATATAACGCCACATAGCACGCTACGTGTTATGTGCACATGATATTCTATACGTCCTCAGCTTACACTTTAAAAAGTGAATGCCGTTCACAAAGATTTATGCCTAAGTGTCTAATCTCAACCTTCTAATTAAAAAAAAATTACTCTTACAATTTTATTTGTTGTTTTAATTTACATATTCCATTTTTATCTTATTACATAATCAGCTTATTCTAATTTATCACATAATATATTTTTATATTGTATTATTTTTATTTAAAAAATAGACCTTTTTTTTAAATAAACCAAGGAATTAAAATATATATATATATATATGTTAACAAAATAATTTATGTTGCAAACTGTAACTAGAATTAGAAGCAGACTAACGAGTAGAGGTTTACGTAGGATTGTGTACTTGACTACGAACAATGCTTACGTATTGAGTCCAAAATATTGTGATCTCGTCCATTGAATATAGTCTACAATTTAAATGTTGGAGGCCGTTTGGAATTTTATGTTCTGTTTTAAAGCCTTGGTGAGTCGTCATTATAATTAAATTTTACATTACATTTAGTTTCGAGCTCATCTGAGAACTTTGTAAACAGGGGTAGTGACGGAAACGAAGCCAGTATATAATTAGGAGTTGTGTAATTAACATTTTAGTAGTTGTGTAATTAACATTTTTAGTAGTTGTGTAATTAACATTTTTAGTAGTTGTTTAATTAACATTTTTTATTGCTTTTGATCTCCTACTAACGAAATTGACTTAAAATCAATTTAGTCGTTTCATTGTATTGTTATTTAATTAGTTTTCTGTAAAACTGATAATTTTCCAAAATATATGTAGGCATCTTGTACTACGGTACTACTCGGAAAACTACAAGCTACAAACTTAATAAAAATTATCAATATTCTAGTCACACGCACGCACAGACACACACCCACACACACACATACACACACACACACACACACACAGCTTGCCGTCAAAAGCGAGATTCTAATGTAGTGTATATACCTCAACGCTCAAGCGTCGAGAGACGTTAGTGTCAATATAATTTTATTTTCTTCGTTTTCTTAATACGTCATCTCAACCCAATTCCGGTCTTATTCGGCCCGACATCCTTGAATCTGTCGTGGCCCCTGGGCCGTTCAGGTCAAGAATATCAAGGGCGGTTTGTAGTACTTGTCAACAAATGAATAAGGGAATGAGATGAATATACAAGGAGAGGGGTATTAGGATAATTTGAAGGTTTATTATTTTTATAATATTTTGAGGAAAATCAAAATTAATTAATTGCATTACATTATATTTTACAGATATATTGTTTTACATAATATTCAAATTTTTAACAAATGTCAACAGTTAACTAACTGTAACGTGTTATGTTAACTAAATAAAAGAACTATATTCATTGTTTGTCTTGTTGATCAGAATATAATGCCAAATGAAAGCATTAAACCGGAAAAAAATTAGGGTTGCAAATTAAAATCCATTTATATTAGGTTTCTTGAGTGTTGTCCTTCTGTCATGTAAATAATTAAATGTGACATCTACGGCCTGAAGTATAATTAAGGCCAAATTATATATACACAAGTCACTCAAAGTTGCAAATTTTTATGTTTCTTTATTATTCTTTAAATAAAATACATTCTGGCTTTCTTAGTCTAAATTTTGTTAAATTAAATTAAGATATCGTGCCAAAGTTAAAAGGGTTCATAATTAAAACAATACAAATTTAGTTTAAGTTACGAAGTTATTGTTTTCTTGCTTTGTTTTAAGTCTGATAAGAACTGTAATAATAATGAGCGGAAATATATTGAACAAAAATATGTTGATAATTCCAATAATATTTTATTATATTAATCGCATTAAAAAATTGTTAACTGTGCATAATTTGGTTAAAAATGTTTATCTAAATCTGATCTTTGTTAAATTAATATCATTCATTTCTTTTATTTTTACTGATGACCTAGTTTAAATGGAACTTTGTTGGTGAACCTGAAAATTGAGATTTACGAGTAGTTATGTACCATGCAATTTATATATTTTAATAAATTGAAATATTCCTGCTACTTGTAAATTGGAGATATTTTCTTACTATAATTTTTTGTTCTATCGATAGCTTACAGGTTTCCTGGTATCGACATCACTACAATATAAATAAATTTTAATCATATATACAGAAGCTCAAACTAATAACTAAAGTATCAGACAGCGACACTTCCTCTGTCAACGAATAGAAGATTAACATGCCTAAAATACTGGGACGTGAACAAACAAATGATAACAGATTTTAACATGTCAAATATTAGTTTAGACTTTGATTATAAACAATCAGTTTGACTTGCTCGTCTTGACTTAAGAACTTAAATGAAATTTACTTTGAATGTTATACTATAAATATGTATTGAGTTCATCAATATAGTTAAAATATTCATAATTATTTTTAATTGCATAATTAGCCAGTCTCAAAGTTTTCACATTACTCATAAAAAAATGTAAAACTAAAACTAGTTAACATGAATCTTGCTTTTATAATTTACCTTAACCGCAAAACATAATTTTCCTTGAAAGTCGCAACGAGTGAGGCTCTTTTGATAAACGATCTCTAAAATATGTTTAGCATTTTATAATTTTATAATATGTATGAAGTAGAAAGTTTAGTTGAAATATTTATATATTACTACACCAGTTTATTCTCATAATGTAATAAGAAGAATATAATTTGCTTAAATTAATGTCATAGCAAGTAAAGCTTATAAATTTGTTTTTTACAAGTTCAAATTTCATAAAGATAATAAAATAGATATATAATTTCATTATAATTAATAATTCTATTAACTTTATTTAAAATAAAACTAATTTTTTATAGTAAACTATTAAGTTGAAGACAAACATGGGTTTTATATCAACAAAAAATATAAAATAATAAAAAATAACCATCTGATATTATTAGCAGCAAAAATACAGCACTTTTATTACTATTAATTTGTGTCTAAAAAATTACATCGCCTCAATAAAACGGGCAGCACGTACCATAGGAGAAGTGTTTCAATGGCAAAAATGTATAGAACAGTAGAATGGGTAAAATATTTAAATTTAAGAATATCCTAATAATGTTAGCTTTGATGTGGGGTAATACAGAAACTTAAACCGTTTTCAAAATATTAAGGAGTCTTAGGTCTGATCAGAATTGAGTACAGAAATTATAATTATTTTTTACTTTTTATAATATAATTTAAACATGTTACTCTGTAAGCATATTTAATGTATATATATTAATGTTAAATAGAACCCATTTCAAACATCCCCTAATAGTTTCTAAACCCAAACAGCTTATCTGATCAGCCTGTTAGCCTCATGTAGCTTAAGACTGGAATTAGCATATATATTACTAGCTTCTAACTTATATCACATCAATTTCATATATAATATAAGTTTATAAAGTTTAACACACTTTGCAAATATGAGGAAGTGTTTCTTATACAGTGTCATTAACTTATCATACGAAACCAAGGCTATTTTTATTTTTATTATTGTGAGAACTAGATTACCTTAAAATGAAACTACCATTGTTGTGCGTACATTTCTTTCTTAATAACTTGTATAATATCGTGTTACCCCGTAACTAATCCATAAAACAATTTTAAGTCATTTGTTATATTAGCAATATTCGTGACAAATTTATTCAATGAATTCTTTCATATTCAATATTAATATATGTTAAATGTTAAATTATTTATTATAAGACGGATTGATAGTTTCATAAAAATATATGAAGAAAATTTTTCGTAACTCAGAGTTATACATTAAGGATAATGACTTACTGTATTTTAATGACAATTATTTAAAGCAAAAAGTGAATACCACCACAATATTTTGATAAATATTTATAAAACCAAACAAACACTTTTCAGTTTTATTAAAATTTTGATGAAGGTCCATAATTTTCGGCAGTTAGAAGTCCTCCGCCGGCCTGCGGCCTCCTGGTGATCGTAACATGTAAATTAGTTAGATAGTAAAATATGTAGTTAAAATAAATTTCATCAAATAAATATAATAATATAACTTATAAACTAAAGATTTAAACAAGAAAAATTCATTTAAATTAAGAATCTCAAAAATTACATAAACACGATACGATACTAATAATTTGACTTATTTTCTAGTTAACAATGAAGTTAAATATAATCGTACAAATATATATACAAATGAACGCCAAAAAACAAACAAGGTAAAACAGTCATACAAATATAATGTTTTTTAATAAAATTCATAGTTCATAATTCAATAAAAACTAAAATAAGAGATAAAAACATATTTTTACCTGAGTTCAGTTTCAACTGCGACTTTTATGTACAATTTTGAATCCGCCTACAGAACAAAACTTTCAGTTTAAATAACAATAGTTTTAGTTTTAATGACATTGTTTTAACTAACATCGTAGTTAATTAATTTATTACCAGCTTACAAATTGTTGAGTTGCTTGTTTCGAGACAAAGGACTGGGTCGGTCACGTTTCACCGTGTTACTGAAATATGTTAGTGTTGTTGACGAACTAGAGAATTTAATTATATACAAGGGAATACGGCCTTATATGAAAAACTTGACCTGAATATTTAAAACTTTCTCTCAACTGATTTTTCTCTGTACTTAGTGTACGTATGACAAAATCTTTATCTCTAACTACTATATATAAAATTTGAGTTGGTCCTATGTGGAGACTACTTGAAGCTTATCGCTTAAACGTTGTACTAAAACTCCTTTTTAAATTTGATTTGCAATATATTTCCATGTCCATTGATTAGTTAGCGTTCAGTTAAGATAAAAAATTTAGTTTAGTGTATAAAACTAAATATATATAATTAATTATATTAAGAAAGACATTATATAACTTAATACCAAACAAATCTGTTAATTTCGTACCTACAAATAAGTACATCTAAAAGTCATTGAACATATTAAGCATAATAAATAAAATATCCTGTATTTTTGCAAAACCGGCATATTTTGAAATAAACATTATACTGATGGTCCTCTTCTTCACTATCATATAAAAATACCGTAAAAAGTGAAGTAGACTTAAACTGCCCATTGACTTGCCTTATCTGTGTAATAATATTTAAACATAGTAAAAAATAAAAAACATTTAGAGAAATATGCTTTTCTGTATATCCTTCAATATAATATGTGTTTTGGAACATTTATTTATAGATAAAAATAAATTAACTTAAACATTACTTAAATTAAATGATCACGAATTTTCTTTGAATTTTAAGAAAACTATACATCTCTCGATGCTTAAATTAACAGTTTTGAGGTTTGATTGACTGTTAATATTAATGCTTTAATAGTTCTTGATATTTTTCTTAAAAAAATAAACAAGCATCCAGAAATAAATACCTATCCTATTCCATTCATACTAAATGCCTTTTATTTTTAATCGGTACAGAAGCTTTCAAAGCTTTTATATACATAGACTTTAATATAAATTGTTAGGAACTTTTCTTAGAAGCTGATATGAAACTCTACTCATACGTTATAACGGTACACAATTTAAACTTGTTATTTGAGAGTAGATAACAATGAGTCCATTATCACAACGAGGTAATGTAGTATGGTAAATGTAATTTAACAACATCAAGTTCACATTAATGTGTATGAAGGTAGTTTGCAACTTAACATAATTCTAGAATCTAATATTAGAAAAGATACAGAGCATCATTATACCATGTTTTTATTAATATGAATTCACCTTGCTATAATATTCTATACATAAAAGAAAATAATACATTAGATAATTTGTAGAGAAATTAATGTAAATATAGTGTTTAATATAAATACAATAAATACATAATGTCAAATAAAAAATAAGAAGAAAATAAATAAAAATAATATTAATTAAATATATATTATTAAATAACATAATAAATTCTATTGTAACCAAATTAAAAAACTACATTTAGGCTGGCATCACTTTTGTGAGTCTTCGGATGTTGCGGAGGTGATCACATTTTATTTGTGACCCGCAAGCTCGTTTGCCCTAAAAAAATACTCTATCAAGGTACATTTAATATATATAATGATATCTTATTTCCTCTTAATTACCTATTTTATTCAATAGGATAAACTGGAATAAGTTAGTGATTTACACGTTCTACTTAACACTATCAATAAAATTATCATTTGTTAGTCCAGAATAGTTTAAACTGATAATTATATATAATCATAGTTTAATTTCATTTTTTATCCTAGATTTACAGAACAAACCGTCCGTTATATAGACATGTGAGATATAAATTAATCCAGTAAAAGTATGATATAATAAATTAGTTCATAGGCTCAAAGTACAAATATTATTCAGTCACATAATTTTTGAGCGCTGTCAAACAGTTTTCGTTTAAGGGCAAATAATTAATGAAGGTAGCTTGTTTGAATCTTGTTAAATTAAATTGAGGAAAATGTTATTATTAATAAATATTAACTTTTCGAAGTTTAAATAAAAGTATCGAATAATTTAGTCGATAAAGTTTAATGAAATATAACATAGTCTTTAAAAATCGGGCAATAATGTTTTTTATATTACAGCAAACAAAATCAGAACTTTGTATTAAAATATAAGAATTATATATTCAATATAAACGTAAAAGTATGTATCAAAAAACTGAAAAAATTTAATTGTGTGAAAAAACGACATTGTTACAGAAAAGGCTGTAGAAAGGAAAACGAATGACAAATAATAACTGTAATTTTTTAAACCATTGACCACCCGCACCCACAATTTACAATTCAATAAATAATTTTGAAATTTAATTCAATAAAAAACTTCCTTTGTTATGTTGGTTCATATTTATTTATTTATTTATTTTTACTTTCAATCAATACCAATGATCACTTGTGTACGTCAAAAAATTAACAGAACAGAACAGAACAGAACAGAATTATTAACAGAAGAGCTAACTCTTAAAGTCTAGAAAGCAATTCTTCGACGAAATTTAGACAAATAACTGATAACAACTTCTTTCATAATATCTTTCTTCCGATATTCTGCTCATGTGTAAGGTATAAATAAAATTTTAATTTTACAATACAGAGAAGTTTTGGATATACATATCATGAGTCCCGGGAGTAATATTTTTTTCATTACTTTTACTTCTAACACTTAATATGTTAAAAAATGTAATGGCATCCGGATGCACACATTGATAACAAAAATGGTTTTATGCAAACAAACCTTTGAAATAAACACCAAATACTTTTTTATATATTTTTTTTTCTTTAAAAGGAAAAAAATAAAAAAAAAAACACTAGTATCTACGGAGTACCTTGCCGGTTCTTCTCCATTATTCCATTATTTGGGACTAGATTCTGACATATGAAAATTGCACATAATACAACAGTTGCTCTTTAATAATTTTTTTTAAATCTTTTATTCTTTTTTAATATTTTTTTTACATATAATATAACTGGCATGAAAAAAACAATTTTAAACTAAATAGGAATTTATTCCAAAGGAATCTAGAGACTAATCGATTTTTCTCTTTATTGGACTTTTCTTTAATTTAGATTGAATATTATTTAGTTTGTAACCTATAAATAAATATTTTCACGGTGAATACAAAAGTATATATATTTTTATTTTATTTAATTATTAACAGTAACATTAATTTTAATTTATGTTTAAGAAACTTATTCGCGTTCTTACTTGTTGTTGCACTGACCACGAAACGTGATCTAAATGTGGAGGTAGTTTTATTACTCTATAAACCTAATTTAAAATAATCGAATGTTTCAAAGGTAATAATCAATTCGATGTGTTTAAATAAATAATGTTAATCGTCTCATCGTGAAGTGATTGAGTTAAAGCGAAATGCAAAACAGAACCCCAGAAAGCAGTAACACGTTAATCTTTTAAACCTAAAAGCTTTTAGCTTTTGTATATTTTGCCCTTGATTATAACGTTATACATTATAACATATATGTCTATTTATACACATCAAATATATATTGTTGAGCAATTTTTTTCCATGGAAGCAATTTGTTTAAGAACCATATTATATATAATCCTTATTAAAAAATCTGACCAAATGACAATAGTAATATAATGTCCAAGACTATTTTTATAAATTAAATCATAAAAAATAATTAAAACTTCATTTGGCGAGAGATTTACCGTCGGGATCTCTTACTCACTGACCGTTCAAAATGAAACTATAATAATAACTCCTCGCCACATTTAGTTTGCAAATGCATACATTTTTTAAATAAAAGTGTGAGAACGCTATCTACTGGTTTTTTTTACAGTTTTATAAACATATGTATTCCCTATTATACATATTTTCAAAAACTTCAATTTGACCCATAATTTTAAACTTAAAAACTGTTGTAATCTTCTTTTCCAGATATTTAGGAAAATAGGGTTTGAAAATATTATATCATTGTTTTATTGAACTTGCCAGAGGAAAGCCATTGTAGAAATTCATACATTTATATTATCTTGCTTAACTATTAACGTTCACCTTGGTTTTTGGTTATTACATTATCAAAAATATAATCTGATACTTTTATTTTCGATACTTTTATTATATAACAAGTTTATTATTGAAATCAATCAGAAAAACCCATAATAATCCTTTTAACAAATACAACGTTCTAAACGAATTTTTATAATGGCAACGACCGAATAAAGCAGAATAACAAAAAATGGTATATAAATACAAAAGGCTTTTAAAAATTAACAGAATATTAAAAAAAAAATCGATGAGAATAAATTGTTCAATAAATTATTTGATATTTATTATGATCGTCTGTGAATATCGAACATGATACAATTGCATGTCACAGTATACATTAGATGAGTTATTACCATGGAATTAATGATCAATTAAATTTGAAACTTATAGCAACGTAATAAAACTACTTTTCACAAACGTATGCCACACGAAAGTACTAAGCGCAATCCGTACATGAGGATAAAATATATAGCTTTTATTTAGTAAATATTTTTCAACGATATATTATGTATAAAAAGACAATAATTAAGAGGTAGCAATTTATATCAATCTCTGATATATTGTATTTAACAATTTTTTTAATTGAAAGCGCATTTAAAATTACTAATAAATATTCTTATAAAAAAACTAACGAAATAAATAAATTTAGGATTTTGAGAAAGAAACAAAAGTAATTAAATATATTACTAAAATATATTACTAAAGTCATACAAACTAATCTAAAATACTGCTTGCTTCTTCATATATGGTTTAAAAGTTTACAGACATGCAGTTGCCAGAATAAGTTAGTATTCAGCTTTATACATTGTCGTATTCTTAAGTTTCGTAGAATAATAAATCTTATATTGAATCGTTAAAAAGTTTTGTCATTTGTTTACGAGCATGATAGCTTGTCTTGTTGCCCTATAATTAGAAATATCTGAAAATTAATTTTATAATTTAAAAAAAATTAAATAAATGAAATCCGAAATAAAGAAACCATGGACAGAATTTAGAGTAATTTAGACTAATTGAGGTATAAGTGTTGGGTTATTTATATGCAGAGTGTAGAAGAGATGGATAGGTAATAACAATAAGATGGAGTTTCTTTGAGTGCGTGTATACTTGCGAAAATTTTCTACGAAGAGTCGACACCTACCATCTCTTCTACACTCTGCATATAAATAACCAAACAATAAGCTTAACTTACATACTTATATACAACTAAATACATAAACGATATACGTACTCGTAACAATATCCACATAATAGTTTAAATGCGACTGAGTCCTGATGGTTTTCATTACAAAGTTAATGCTTTATACATTCCAGTAGTCAAGGTGAAAACAACAACGAAGCAGCAGACAGAAGGAGACAGAGATGGAGAACCTGAAAAAATATATTTCACATAAAAATAAAATGTTAAAAAAGCATGGAAGAAATTAATATATTGAGACATTTCAATACTAAAAGCGAAGATGGAAAATGGTTCTCAATTACATATCCTCGCTTGTATTTTATAAAGCCTTTATTTCAATTTTATGAAGACAAAATAAAACTGCACAAGAAAAGTGTAGTTTAATACAATCCATTATATCATAATCAAGTCAAAAGACACTGTAATAATAAATCTGTCAATAAAGCTTTTAAAAAAAGAGCCTATAATTTTCACCAACAATTTACAAGTTTCATTTAAAATTTATTTCATCATTATATCTATATTATACAATTTTGATGCGAATATAACACGAATTAATAAAACTCTAATTACCGTTTTCTAGGATTTACACGAGTACTACACATTTCAATAAAACTATTTTACGGATATAACTCGCGTTTATTATTACATTATTTTTTTAAATTAAAACCCGATGTTTCGAGTGCTTGAAGTTACTTTAAACGTGTTCGCAATAAGACGAGATGTTGTTGTCAGTCAGTCACTCAAATTATTTGCCACTTACCTCCAACGGTTCTTTAGTTAATTCTAATATAGTTACTTATCAGTAATCTTATGACGCTTACATATAATACTGTTTTACTATTTATTTATTTAATAAACAACCAACAAAACAACACAAAAATACAATCACAAATAAAAGTTTAAAAAATATATAAATGAAATATTAAGTGTCGTCTTACTTACAGGCTGCCACAACATGCAAAATATTGAAGACAAAACTTAAACGTACACTAAGGCATTAACTAATAACAGAAACTACAACAACAATGATTGAAAAAAATAACATGCTTATTACGATACAAACAACCCTTTGATTAATACTTTATGTAACATTTTTTGTAAGATTTCAACATATATTAAGAGTTACATATATTAAGTTAACTGAGTTAACATTATTAAATAATGCTTCTATAGTATAACAAAATTAAAGGGCTTTTTTGACAAAATTTTATATTAGACTGTTTGTATAAGCATAAGAACAATTTAATATTTTATTTTTTTTTACAAATAATATTTAAAGTAAAATGGCACCACTACTAGCATCGAACTTATGTATGTTCTAATTGTTATATGTACAAAAAATATCATTATTTTCATCTCTATGGTTTTACATCAGTAGTACTTACCTAAGTTATATTACTACCTTGTATAATAAAATGAATGGGGTTTCGATGGAGATTTAGTTAGATTAAATACAGACCGTAAATCAAGGAAAAGGTTAATGGAACAGATGAGGCCTGAATAATAATTATGTTTTATCAATCATTAAATATAACTTTACAGATAGTACATTGTATTCCATTTAATTGTGTGTCGTATTTATAACACTACCTTATAATAATATATACGTATGAAAAACTAAAATATGCCTTTTTTAAAAACGATATTCATTGATTACATATTCTTAATTTTTTTATAGTCTCAGAGTAAATTGATTAAACGTAAACGAATTAAATGTACCGTAGAATATAAATAATTCCATATTCATTAATGAAAGTCAATTACCTGTATAATTAATATTTCGCTGCTGTTATGACTGCAAAGCTAGCAACATTATATTTCAATTACAGTTCCCAGTGTTGTAATTTCAATTAGTTGTGGACAATGTTAATAAACTAATAAGTGTAATTCAGCGATAACAAACGTCAAGCTTAAAACTGAAAGCTAGTAAGTTGTAAATGTTGGATAGTTACAGTAACTTACGACATGTCATATATTTAATTTTATATAAAAAAGTTTACAACACGAATTTCTCCGTTTGTTAGAGAGCGTACTGTGTCACTTGTTACTTACCTACACATTGTTAATAAAGTTAACAACATATTGTCTCTTTAAAAATACATAATAATTCGTTAAAACTGTATGTATGAAAAAACCTTTGTTATGTTGTATACAAAAATAATAACTTTATATAATAGGAGGTGTCCCTCAGCATGTAAAGGTCTGATTACAATCAACTGATCCCGCTTTTCTTATTTGTGACTCAAATAATATCATTTTAATCGTATTTTTATATTGAATCGTTTGTATGAGGAGTAAATAAAGTAATTAATTATCTAAGTTTTGATCTGTGCGTTATTTATCTAACTTTAAATAACTGTAACTATTACCGTTAATTATTATTTTATATTAGAATTATATTTACATAAAATGGTGTTTATGTTTCGAGATATTTTTAATGTATGTACGATAACCAGCTTTGATTTAAGCAAAGCATATTTTTAAAATATTATTTTAAAATATGTTAAAAATTGTTTGTGTTGTGTGTTTGTTGTGTAATTTTATGAATATAATGAATTAATTTTACTCAATAATAAATCATTACGTTCTAACAATACTCAACAATGAATACATCAATGGCGGAGTCAAACAATACAACCGAAATGTATTTCAATTGACGTGACGTTCTAACGAACGGGTTTTGTTTGAACGTAACTCTGCACGTATAGTTAGAAATTGGATGAGAAATTGCATTTTTCTGTGATATCTATAAGCTAAGGATATTGAATTTTCCAGTTCATAGTTTAATTATGTTATTTCATAATATTATAATGTGAAACTATTATATAAAGAGGAATAGTATGTGAGTAATATTTAGTATAATCTGCGATTAGTATTCTTGATGCGATTTTGAAAATTCTTTCAATGTTAGAGAGATATATTTTGCGAGATTACTGTTTACTTAGATAAGTATGTATTTTCAATAATTTATCACAATAAGTAATATTTAAAGTACAGAAAACGTTTAAAAATTAATTATATTTTAAAATCAATTATGTTATCTTAAGGTTTAGGAAGTAACTATTTTCTAAACAATGACTTTAACTTTTATAAAAATATTAAGTAGATTATATTTATAAGCAAGATAGTAGCAATGATTATTTAATATTAAAACATATTTAAAGAAAAATCGAAACCAAGCAATTTATTACTAATTGTCAAAATAAACCAGTTTTGAGTTAAAGGTTTCTAGGATAAACATATTTTTATAATATCCAATGTTAGTATACATTAGTGTTATACAGACATAACTTTAGTGTGACAGTGAGGGAATTAGCAAACCCAAGTTGAAGCCGACAAGCGCTCAGAATGACATCTCGTAACTGCAATTTACTTGTAAATTGTACTTGTAGGTTGACAATAATTAATGGAATCTGCTACGTTATGGTTACTGGATATATATTCGTACTTGCTGGTTACATAAAACAATACATACAGTTTAGTACACATTAGAGTTAAAATGAAAAGAGGTTGAGTTGATTGACCTAAAAGCATTCAAAGTTCCAAATTTAAAACTTTTGTTTTTGTTTAACTTTGTTTTTTATATTCTATTGTTAACTTGTGTTTCGTTATTACAATTACTGATCACTGGATTTGAACATTTCACATCACTAAAGGAAGCAACGGATTTTAATTTAAAAATTTTATTTGAGCCTATTTGTATTATTATTGTAAAACTTAGAATATTTAAAAAATAACTTTAATATTAAAGTATTGACAAATGAAAGAAAATTTAATAGTAATTAAAAGGGGTCATTTGATCGATTATCAATTCATTTTTTTCTCTCTGAATTATTAAAATGTTTCGCTAAGTTCTTTAAATGCAACGAAAGTTAATTGGATGGCACTGTTTTGAAAAAGTTTGCTGAATTCCCTAAAGTTTTACATTTGGATGAATTATTTTTTTATCTTTAGAAAAAATGTTGAATCGAATGTAGTATTATCATATATGTTCTTTTTGACTCTTACTTTTAATTAACATTTTTCATTTCATTTCATTTCAGTTGTAGAACTAAATGTTTTATTTGTTTAATAAGTCTATAAGCTTTATAATTCAAATTATAAATGTTGGTTTATGTTATATTGTATCAGTATAATATTATTTAAATTAATAAAACAATTTGAAATATAGAAAGATTTTTTTTTTATTTTTATATCTAAGTCTGGATCTATTTATGTTTTTTGTGAAATGAAAAAGATTAAATGTATTTTATTTTAGTTATAAGGTTTTTGAACATAGGTTCTACTCATTTTTCAACACAAGCTAAACGAAAGATTCTAAGCTGTGTTAAGTAGGTAAAATTTAGTATGATAAGAATTTTCTAATTTTAATAAATAAATAATATCGTTATAAATTATTTAGTAGTTTTAACTTATTATTTATAAAAGATTTTGTATAAGACGATCCATAAAATAATGTAATGGAAGTTATTGTTTCAAAAGGACAAAAATATTTTCAAACATACCCTCTCCGTTGTCAACGACCTTGAAATAAATGTATTTCATGTTTATTTTTTTATATATTTTGCTATTACGAAAATATATTCGAGCAATCTTTGAATATTATAATCTTTCATTATATATGTATTTGTATGTGAAATTAATTTCTTTCTTAACAATAATTTAATTAATGTCTTGTTTTATTTATTGTAATGTATTTTATGCTAAAGTGAATCTGTTCTCAAAATATAGTGAACAATATATCTTTTAATAAAGAAGAAGTATTATTCACTTAACGTACCGTAGCTCAATAAATCTTAGACCGAAAAGTTATGAACATTTGTCATCTGTTTATAAAAATATAGTTTATCTTATATACGTTTATTAAATCTTATCTCTTATAGCCGTCATTTGTATTTAATATTTTTATTTTATAGTACAATTCATGTATGTATCAAGTAGAAAGTCTGTGCTTTACAAAAAAGGGCATAAATTAATGAAAACTTCCATATTACTATTTCATTGCATAATATTTATATATTGTATATACTAAATATTGACTAAGAATATAAAGATGTATAGAATAGTTTATATTAACGATTTATTATCTTAATATTAGATTAAGATTACCGGTTTAAATTTTAATAGTTATATCTAATAATATCTCCTAAACTGATTGCAGCACAGTTAAGCAGTGCACAGTTTTAATAAACCTCACAAGAATCGTTGGCAGACATTGTCTGTTTCGTAATTCTCCTCTAGTAACACAGTCTTATGAATAAACTTGTTACTCGAAAATATATGAAGTCTACTCGTTACTCTTCATTGGGAAAACTTACTATCTAATTTCAGACGTTTTCTTCAGCCCTCGTGGAATAGATCATACAAACTGTTTTGCACAATCTTTTGTCATTTATTTTAAGACTTTTGAAACAAAATTATATTACAAAAAGGGTATTTATTTATATGTCGCAGATAGCAATATTATTTTAAATAAATTTTCTAAATTATTCATTTAGTAGTATAATAAACTCTGTGACGTCCCCTATTTTGAATTGACCGCAAAAGGACAGAGTCTTCTTTTTAAACATGGATAGGCCAACGATCACTTCCTCTGGAGACGCGGACATAGTCACTTGATTGATGTTTTTGACATAATATTTGGTTATGTAAATTATGGAAGTGACGATAGAAAGTGTCGATGTCATTGTTTTAACATACTGACAATTAGGACCCCGTACGACCAAGTCTAAATGATGTCGGCCTTTTCGCTCCACCATCGCAATACAGCTGTTAACCGCGCAGACGTGCCCGTACATTAATAGATGAGTTTTACACGTGTAAAGTCGAAAATATATATTATAATAAACATGTATTGAAAGATTTTCTTGCATACCTTCCAGGCCACTACCTTCGCGTGGCCAGTGAGTAGCCGGATGTAAAAAACAGTATTTATATCCATACAAGTATTGTTTTTTTTTTTTTGTTATCGCTTCGTTTTTTCTCGATGTCTGAAGGAACTATTTCAATTATATTTAAGTATTGATATCACTTAAAATTTATTGATTTTGATTAGTTCTTTCGTAGATACGTTTACGTATATTTAGTAAATATGTTGGTGTAATGCATTATTTTGTAAAAAATCTTATAACAGTTTATCTTATATTAGCATTAAAAGTTCGAAACTATGAGCATAATAAGCGTTTAACAACTTTTTACTTCATGATAGATCACAAAATCAGATTATGAAACATGGTAAAAAATTAGATTTGATAAGACAACTTATTAGAAATGCTTTTTATAATATAATGTCATACATGTCCAGTTGTTAATATTTTTTCTTTTTACAAAGTCTATAAGAGAAAGTTTACATTACTTACTTTTACGCTAGCGATAGCCACTTTAAAATTAATTACACTTCATAACTTTAATAAAATACTTTACTTATTGATTTTCTAAATATTGTTAGTTAATTCTATGTTTTTCTAGAAATATTGAACTAATACCAAAACTTTTGCAATTATTTAATTGGGTGATTCTTTTAAAGAAGTCTTGTTTGTATACTTTAAATGTATATAAATCTGGACCATTTTGTAGAAATATGTCGGAAAAGGTTTCAAAAATTTCTGGCTGGTTTTGGGGTCGTTTAATTTCCATAAGAAAATAAGAGCACATTCATAATTTACTATTTTAAAAAAAAATCAAATGTCAAACGCGATCAGTAAATTATTTACTTTGATACGCCATTAGTTTAATTCGAGACGACTCATGGCTAAGTGCATTAGTACCCTCGATGGAACGCGTCTTGGTTAACAAGTATCCTATAATACAATTACCAAACTCCAGACTTATACAATATGTCCACGGAGAAGTTCTCCCAGCTTAAAACTTTACATACTGTTTTGTGGCTTTTGCAGTTAAAAGTGAACTTTAAATATCTTCTATAATCTTAAAATATTGTTATAGATGCTCGTTACAAGAGTTTAAAATTATTATTAGTTTAATAATAATATACAATTAATAATTAATATCATTTGTGTGTTAATAGTTTCATGATGTAGGTAAGATACTTATCGGATCGAATCGGAATTTGCCTGATTAGTTTCAAAGCCAATCGGAGATCTCAATTAAACGCTGGGAGCATGGCTGAGTAGCAGAGTTCAGCGATTGCTGCGTGCTGCTTCTCTCTGCTTATTCCGCGACGATGGTGTGGAGGGGAGAGAGAATGTACCAGACGTCTTTGGTTAGGTAAACCTGACCTGTATGAGACTTCACAATCAAAATGAAAAGGGCTTCCCAAACTAATATTCAAAAACACCTCCTTGAAATTCCAACTCAACTTAGAACTAATCGTAAATTAATTGAAGTATTACCAACGTGTCAAACAAAGTACATTATATCGACTATAATTGGGTGTTCTCGACTGTACTCAATATAATTGGGTATAAGAGAGTTAGAGAACGCTTTTAGTAGTTCCAAATTTGATCATTTCATATTAGCAAAACTAATAGGTGGAATTAATTCAAAAATTCGCTTTTAATATATTGTTAAAGTACTGTGTTTAATAACATAGATAAATTTTGGTTATAAAATTCGTTCTATTACATAAATTTAAAGTGAATTGCAATCACTAATATTTTTACTTAGTGCGGTCTAATATTTTTGTGTGACACAAGATTGGGTTGTGTTGTAATATAACTTGTATATATACATGATGTTCGATAATTATCACTATGTAACAAATCAGGCGTAGATATTCATATTTATTGTGATAGACTAACAAGTAAAATAAATTTTATTTGTCAAAAAACAAAGCATTTAATTTGTAAATATTTTCGCATTTTATTTTTTTATTGAAATAAAAATACACAGTAGTTATGAATCCTGGTTATAGTTTTTTTATTAACATGACCGTCGGTCAAATAATAAATCCTTTTCTATTTATGATATCTCGAAATTTTTATGTTTTAATAAAAAAACCTATTAATTAATTTATTTATTTATTTCATGTACCACAGTATGTTACATAACAAAAATAATAATAAAAAAGTATACATAGGATGACATCATCATTCTACATTACATAATTGTTTACATTACTCTAATCATGTTTCATTGATATAAAATTTCAATTTACATACATTTTTTTGAAAGTCACCAAAATATTGTTCGAATTTTTCGTTTTTTTCGAAAATTTTTATTAACTTCCTGTTTAGGTAAGTTATTGTAATCATCCCGATTTTTCGAAATCGATTTTTGTAATATCTTCACGTTTTGAGGTGTCCTAGATACTTTTTAAAAACATGTATGTATGTATGTGTTTGTTAGCGTTTTTTTTGTTCCATTTTCTCGCGACCGTTTCCAGAAAAACCACTAAGTTGTGTTTTTTGTTTGAAAACCGCGTATTCGCGATGTATAAAAAAAAATTGATGAAGTACTAAAGGAATGGGTTTTTTACATAAAAATAATGATATTAAAACATTTTTCTTCACATTTCATATAGAATGTAAAATAATTAAATAAACCTCAAAAGTATCCAAATACAAAGTTATTGCAAACCTAAAACAAACTACAAACAACATAATATTATATTATATATAGAGAAAAGGTCAAATTATTAACAACTAGAATATTTGTTAACTATAATATTTGTATAAAAAACATCAAAACTGCTAACCTGTGCATACACTACATCATATTTAGATATCAAAAACTATTTTTTATACAACTTTATTCTTGCACCAATTTGCTGACCCTCTATATCAGCGTCCGCATGTAACAAATACTATTTTATAATTTAAAACATATATTTAAATATACGGCATATTTACTACTCAAATTGACCCTCAGTATATATCATTAGGTATGGCACATTACACTGCTTAAAAGCAGTTTATAATCAATAATATAATAATAAACACAGCCGCTGTTTGCCAAACTTAGTTTACGAGTTCGTGAAATTAACATCATAGTTGCGGCTAACATATTGCAGCAATGCTCGGAAATCATAACATACTACTAATTTATAAAAGCATTCTCTGTACTTACAATACACGAACGCGTTTATTTTGATGAAATAAAACAAAAGCCTAGAAAATATATTAATATCGTTATTTACATTTCATGTCGATATATTTTGTACAAACGACTAAAAACGAATTGATTATGGTTTAACTTATATGCTCTATTACTTTCTTCCAAACTTTCACAATATATGTGATGAGTTATAACTCCCTCAGTAATTGTGAAGTACCTGCACATCCTCTTATTTTAAAAAACAGGCAGGAATATATTGATACAGCTCTCATCCGGGATAGCTTTTTCATGTAATAATTTTTTGAATAATAAACCCATTTACTTATTCTTTTTGGGTTTACTTTAAGGAGCCTTTTTACTGTTTTGAAATTTTAAACTCATACTAAATTCCGCTTTTCGTATTTAATTTACAACTACCTCTCTCATTACGAGATAATAGCAATATGAATAATATATGTATAAAATCAAATAAATCATATTGCTTTTATATTTCCAATCTCTTGTTTACTTTTAAATTTTAATTAACAAATAACACCATTCAATGCAAGCCTCTTCGTTTTTTTCTGGTTTCACAATATTAAGTAAAAAATATATAGTTATACCTCATAGATTACGTTCTGGACATTATCCATCAAACAAATTTTCGAAAAAAACTGATTCAGCTGTGATATCTGTGGTGCGATGGATGATGTCCAACATTTATTAGTAGAATGTAGAAAGTATAAATCACAGAGGGAAGCTCTTATGCACAAATATACATTAATAGATATGATGTAGGTAGTTTTGCGAGCCTTCTTGGTCAACAGGCAACAGAAAGTTTTAAATCTATTATAGAAATGTTTTTGCACCGGTGCTAATGAAATATTGATTTAAAAACTTTTTATATACACTTATATAAAAAGGTTTATTTGTTTTTTATTTTCATTTTTTGTATTGTGTTAGTTACATTCGCACCTAGCTACTAAACTAGGTGCGAATACTAAACTGCTAGCTAGGTATTTCATTTTTATTGGGGTCATACGTAGCTACCAAGGGACACGAAGCAGATCGCTGACGCTGCAGGCTGTTGCAACACATCTAGTGCCATCGATTGACCCCGGACGTATTGCCTACGCTGCAAACCACCACCACCACCGAACACCGGATGTGACCGATGTTTCTTTCGTAATTTAATAATTAAGTAAATCACTTTTCGTTCATTCTTCGAACAATTGTCAACTCTTAGTAATAATCAATATATTGTAATAATTTAATTAAATATAATTGAAAGTAATCTTGGTTTTTTTTGCATTCTTCGGCTGTGACTTTCATAATTTGTTCTCGTTTTTTGTTGGATTTTAGTTACTTGTATTTTTTTGTTTTGATGATTATTAAATATCGTTTTAATTATAATTTAGGATTTTATGTGGCTGATATATTTGAATCGAATAAAAGTCCTATAAAAATAAAGAGAAAAAAATTTACAACTATCCAATAGTTTTTTCAATAACTCTTCAAAAAACCATTAATATTAAAGTACCCTCCAGTATTACAATGCAAATCGTAAAATAAAATAATAATAACCCTTATTACTTTTCCTGAGTTAATTTTAAGTATCAGGCTTATAAGTAATTATAACGTTACGTTACTGTAACTACAAAATATTGATACAAACATGTAAAAACTAAAGATCGGCACTATTTAAAAATATTGAATTCATGAGTTTAATAATATGTTAATAATCTCGGTTAAGAAATATATTGTCGTTCTTGATATTAACAAGAACGAATCATCAATAAAGCATATTAAGAAATATTTTGGAACCCTCATATTTTTAATAATTATATATGAATATAATGTTTTTATTTTATAGTTATGTAGACATCGTTAGGAAGACATTTCTTTTAACAGATAAGTTGTACATGTACTATAAAAAGATGTATAAAAGGCTCCATACATTGCTGTGGTCGCCTGCCATCAATTATACTATTCTGATCTACCCGCTGCCTGTCTGACTGACATTTGTAAATGTCACATCCTCTAACTGGTTAAACTCCGACTGAACTAGCGAAGTCTTCATTAGAGTTAATGCGATGACAACACTACGAAAGATTTAAACTATTAATCTGTTTAAATCTTTAATATAACAAGAGCTTAACTTGAGTTGTTACTGTCAATAACATTTTTGTACCAATAACATTAATATAGAAGACATGCATCATAGTATAAAGATCTGTATGAGTTTTTAAGTTATAAAAAATAACAATATGATAAATTGATTTTATGTATCTAAATATACTTTATAATGATACAAAAACTATAAATATCATATCGATGTTTTGATAACTGTATTACTACATTTTTATGACGAACCGGTATATTGTTAGCTAATAAAAATATAAAATCATAAACTCACTCACTTTATAAATTGTCTATTATAAAAAATGAACAAGTGTAATACAATATGTATCAAAATATCTGTAAAAAATCGAGTGAAAACGGAAGTTTCAAATAATGTTACGGATTTATAAACTAAATTGCCTGTAGATTACAATATTTTTTTTATCACATTCAACTGAATATCCGTCATATATAGTGTCGATATTTTATTAAATAACAAAATAAAAATGTCGTTTTATTTTATTGTTACGATCATAATGTTTCTGTGATTTTTATATCTGAATATAACATAAAATGAACACATGTGAAACTCGCGTATAATTTGGTTACATTTATATTAATCCCAGTACCCGTGAACACGATTACTGCAAAGTATTCGAAACGTCGGGTTAAAATCAAAATGTAACCAAATTATACGCGAGTTACATTCGCACCTAGCTTAGTAACTGCTAGGTAAGTATTTCATCATTATTAGGGTCACACGTAGCTACCAACGGACACGAAGCAGATCGCTGACGCAGCAGGCTGTTACAACACATCTAGTGCCATCGATTGACCCCTGGCGTATTGCCTACGCTGCAAACCACCACCACCACGGAACGCCGGACGTGACCGATGTTTCTTTCATAATTTAATAATTAAGTAAATCACTTTTCGTTCATTCTTCGAACAATTGTCAACTCTTAGTAATAATTAATATATTGTAATAATTTAATTAAATATAATTGAAACTAATCTTGGTTTTTTGTGCATTCTTCGGCTGTGACTTTCATAATTCGCGAGTTTTAATTCGTAAAATAGTTTTATATTATATGTGTACTCGTGAAATCTAAGAAAATACTATGTGAACACATGTGAGCTTCTGTACAATTTAATTCATTTTATATTGACAATTTTTTTACACTAATTATTAATTGATTAATGGCAGAGTTAAAAATATGGGTCAGGTTTTTCAAAACAAATGTTATAGATGTCACCTTCTTGTTACGTTCTGTAAAACTTTGTTTGACCTTGAGATAGCATTTAGTAGAGTTCCAAGACCTGGATGATAGTTGACGATAATAAGCTGTTAATAAAAAATTTCCTGCGGCAGCTAATTACCAAATCAAATGTACATTTTGTTACAGTGGCTTAGTAAGTCACGTGCGATGAGTGCAAATAGACACTTTTTCAGGAGTGATAGAATTTAAAAATAAAGTTAAATTTTTTTATGGATAATGAATATTATTATTATTACTATAAATAAATATAGATTTTCATGTATTAAATATTATTACCATCGCAAATTTTTTCTATATCCGCCAGATTTCAATAGCTTATAAATTCAAATGCAATTTCTAAATCTACTATTCCTACCGTAATGATGCTGTATCGTGGTCCATATGTACAGATTTACATATAAAGTACACTTCACTCTCAATAAAATTGTAAAACGTTGCATTAAACGTCATGATATCTTAATAAATATGAGATATATAATACTTCTATTATACATTAAAATGTTTCAAAACCTTGAGTTACATTAACAATTAGTTTTATCTTCGCTTATAAAAGAGTGAGATAGAATAAAATTATTGAAAAAATACAGAAAATAAAATATCTTGTAAATTTTACGCTGTATCTTCGTTCAGTAGAATAAGATAAAACTGTCTGTTAATACTACATTCGTTACTACCAAAAGCGTATCGATTTTATTTCACAGTCGCTGCAATTTAACAAATTGTTTCTTTTCTTAATTACATTCTTTCTTCATTCTTTTAGGATCTAAAAGGACAAATTTTATTATTTTTTTTTTTTTTTTTTTACTCTATATATCTAATTTGAAATATTTTGTGTACAATATATATATATATATATATATAATGGTAACAATGTTTTTCGTGAAGGTGAGTAAATTTAGGCTGTTACAAGCTATTGTTGCAGTTATTTAATATAATATATAATTACGAACCGAAAATTACATTCAGGTTTGAACGTGAATGAGGAACAAATGTGGAATATATATTATATTTAACAGTTTTTAGTAGTTTTGTTTATTATTGAAATAAAATAAACCATCTAATATTTGTCAACTTATAATTCATTTCTCTTCACATTTTTTTTTCTTATCATCTCTTTGAACAGTGATAAATAGCATACAAAGAGGCATAGTTATCTAGACTGATCTGTTGAAAGCGATATGGTGAATTTTGGGTAGAATAAAAGTAGAATTCTGTCTGTCAAAGAGTCCGTTTAAAATTCAGTTATAAAAGCTAGTGCACTACAGCTCATAATGGAGCCAGCAGATCTGATCACATCTGTGACTGATATATACTGAATGCATCGCACGTCATCTCACGGATTCACAATGCAGTTCCCGGAGCTAATTGGCTCCAGGTAACTTTGTTTGCGCGACGCGACGCGGCGCTTATACGATATGAATATTATTTTTTTTCATAGGAACTTAAACAATAGATAGCTGGTTTCAGTACGTGTTATACTTATTTTAAGAAGAGGTCATTGACTTCATTGTTGCAAGCAATTACCATGTGAAAATATACTTATTTTAATAATGTTATTTGTAGATCTAAAGACAATAGATAAAATTGCTCGTTCCAGTTTCTTGGTACAATTTAATCAATATGTCTGTACTTTAGAACTTACAGAATTAAATTTAATGAACACATTTAAAAACAGGGTTTTTCTCAAATATTGACATGTTTAGTATTAACCTTTTATATAATAATAATGAGAAAAATTGCTGTAAAGTTTAAATGTAAAATAGATGCAAAATAAAATATCCTATTAAATGAGGAAGAAATGGACCACTTCCATAGTATACGTACCCAGTTTTTCATAGATGCTAAATTAGAAAATTTAAATAACATTTATTCTTACAAAAGAGAGAGCTTTCCAGGCAATTTATAATTTCAGCCCTAGAAACTCTTTACCAGATTAGTTTAAGCAATCCTGTTACTGTAATACAAGGGTAGACGAGAATTAATTATTATTATGCTTAAGTTCAATCCACATTAATAGAAGCTAATTGAATATTATCTGATCAAATCTATGGCACGTGGTTCTAACACAGGTTTGCTTCGAAACCACATCAAGCCACATTACATTAGGCTCAATTAATATTGACTATAATGTACGTCAACATATTACAAAGATTATCCATACAATACATACTACAAGAGAATACTAATACTAGTATATCAAATAAAATATGTAAGAAAAATAACTAAAAAAATAACTTAACGTGGCCCCCAAAATAATCTGTGGTTTTTATTTATCTATCGTTCAGATATATGCCGTTTTGGTTGTAAAAGTTCTATCAAACAAGGGTGATAATTTAATTTCTTTGCGACTAATTTATTTTTCTCTTTTACGAAGAAATCTTTGATCACCTTATTGAAAGTGATAATCAGTAATAATAAATAAAAAAATTACTATAAATGTAAAACTCATTTCACTAACTAATTATATCTACTTTATAAACATACCTATACCAGTTTGTATGAAAAAGCATAGGAATATTTGAAATTTAATTTCTTTCTTACGACAACCAACAACAACTAAATAAATGTAAAAAATATGAAATTTTAAATTACTGTTGACCGTGATATTCTAGTTTAAGTTTAATTTATTAACGACAGCAAATTTCATTAAAAAAAATGAATAATTCGTGGAACTTAAATCATTTAAGCTTAGATAACATAAGAAAGCAGACTTGAATATTTGTTACAATTAGACAAACTTTAGTACTTATACTAAATAATGGAGGTCCTTCATTGGTCCTAAATCAACATTTTGGGATCTCTGCTGGCACTTATAAAGTTACTTAACAATTGTAAGGCACTTTGTTAAAATTATTAATTTCATAAGACACCGAGTTAAAGATAAAAATAACTCAATAGAAATAAAAACCAGACATTTTGATGAAAATACCTTATTTTAACTTTTATATCAAATAATTTATAAATACTTAAAGAGCCGTAAGCTATTTGAATAACTTTTGTCCAATTTGTTTACATTTTAAAATAAAATATCCTATTAAGAACACAAATTTTATTCATTCTAGATTTTAAATTCGGTTTTAACAATTTAATAATAAAAATTTTAATAATACGCTAATATTTTCAGGTTTGTAATAATAATTAAAATTGATGCTATTGAATTACAAATATATTTTTTGTTAGTAATGGGTACAGTTATAAAAAAATATATGTCATATTCTTAAAGTTAACATCCAATATATTACATTACAAAATTCTCAACGTCACTAGACAATAAAATTTTGTTTTTGATGACTTTTTTCTCTAATTATTTGTACATTATTTATGTTTCTTTTACAAAATTTGTTCTTCATAAATAAGAAGTTACATACATATGATTTTCTTATAGAATTTATGTAAGTAATAAGTGAAGAGACAATAGTTAATCTATTTAATAATATACCAAAACGTTTTAACCATAAAATAAACAAATAAATCATTTAAAAATGCTATTTTTAGAATTTTTTTTTACATTTTTGAGGAAATTTTAAAAAAGTATTTTTAAATGCTACACATTATAGACTGGTAGATTAGTACCATAATTGAAGTTAATTATCTAAATTATTTTTGAAATTAAGTTTTTTTAACATAACTAAAATATTATACGAACATTTTTAATTATTTAAAAGTTCATTCGTCTTATTCGTATATTTAATTTCACTTTAAATGTATCAAATTGAATAGAATCTGGAAAAAATATTAAAAATATGAAATGCTATTCCCGCTTCAGTTCTCAGTCTTTTTATTCTATTGTTAACCATTACAATTTCCTTGAACGTTCGCTCGATTTCATCCACTAATTTTCTTTAAAAGTTTCCACTTAGAAAATGCATTTCAGTATAGTTTGAAAATATGGTATAATATCCACGATGAAAAAAAAATATATACGTTAATATATAATACTTTATTAAAGACCAAATAATATTTGATTTTTGCTATTAATCTTCAAAATATTTCATATATAGTCTAGATCCCGTCTCTAGAAGCCCTACATACACAGACCGGGCGTCCCGCAGTGAGTACGAACATTACGATACAATTTATAAGAATCTCATAATCATTGCAATCAACTCGTTACAGTTACTGGATCTCTTTGGTTTCAGTTAATATTCTATCAACAAATATATATACTAATACTCTTGTTTTTAAAAATTGTAATTCGATATATATAAAATTTATTAATTTACTTATAATTATATATTTTATAATTAATGTAGTAAATTGCTATCCATTTTTTATTGTAATTTATAATATTATAAAAGATTTTACTTATTATTTTTTAACCATGCCAAAATACAAAAATAAAATTCAATCCTTAAATTGTTCAGGACCTTTTTATCAAAGAAAAACAAAAATAAAGTGTGAAAACGCCTTATAGATCTAAACAAGCCATGGGTGCAGAACTCCCTGAGTCAGGGCTCACTGACACAATCAGCATCTCAACAATCATCTTATCTTTTCCAATACGCACGTAGCAGTTTCGAGAGAGAGAGAGAGAGATTCGATCGAGAGAGAGAGAGATTCGCTCCCATTAACGATATCGAAAACGAAATTGTCTTCATTCTATATTCAGTAAGAAAGGAAGGTTTGTAAGCGGGTACAATATAATACAAAGGTCCACGTCTTTGATATTAAACAATAAGTTATCGAATATATCCGGTTTTGGTTTTTATTAACAATAAAGGCAAAGAAGTTATTGATTTATGAAACACCGAAAAGGCGTGTACAAAATTACAAGCAATAGATAAAAAATGATGATGATGATGATGATGATGATGGAGAGGAATAAGCACTACAAGTGCTCTGGGAGTACAAAAGTAATTGTATAGTTAATTCTCATTATTCTTCATTCAAAGAAACTATAAGAAGACTGATGAAAGCCACGCGAAAGAGTCTTGAATTGTTCATGGTGCCTTGTATTACGTTTTCTCTGACTTTCAAGTAAGGAACACGGAGTAATTATAAACTATTTATCACCAAAATATATGTTAAAAATTGTTAGTATTAAGTCATAGTTCAAAATTTTTAGTCAAAGGCATCATGGCTCCCCTTTGTTTCCCCTAACAAATTAAAAGTTATTTTCTTTACTGTCATGAATAGACCTGCACTGATTGCTCAGTTACAACTAAAATATTGAATTCTCTAAACCGATGAGGTGACAATAATAATTCGTTAACAAATCCAATTCGTTTGTCTGTTGAACATAATGGTTCTTCCTTAAAATATATACATCAAATAATATATAAGTAGATTTGTTTCTTATTTATAGTTATAAATACACAATTTTGTATTATAGGTTTAGGTTTTATGCGCAAATTGCAGATTTATTCAAAATAATCTTTTAATATTAAATCTATTAAGTAGGTACAATTTTGCTAAGAATATAGTACATTTATTAGTAAATACAGTCAACTAATTGAAAAAAAAAATTAACAATAAAATAAATATATTTATAATTAAATTGTAATACTACAACAGTTTAATTTATAAAATCGAATAAGTACTTAGCAAAACAGTAAGACCGTAAGTTATTTTCTAAGAAAGTATATATATATACAACTTTGTACATAACTTTTATATAAATTTGCTTCGCAAGACAGAATAATAATAACTAACTCACGAACATATACTGTTCCATAATATTGGACACGCAAGCAATTATTTTTTCAAAGAAAATATCTGACCTGAAAATTTCTCTTAGTTACTATCTACAGAGAAAAATATTTGATTAAAAATATTCAGATTTTGTACCAAAAAAAATTATGAATAAAAAATTTAAATTATTAATTATGAATTATTCTTTAAATTGTTAATCTATATGGAAAAAAAATCGAAATGAGTAGCATTCGAACCCGCGTTCTCTGGGAAACCATTCCGTTACTCTACCAATTGAACTACCGTGTCGCTACTCGCGTATAATTTAGCTTTAAATCAGCACATGGCAATAAGTCTTGCTGTTTCTATTATCTTTTCAATGTTATTTTACACTAAAAAGAAACACTGGTTAGGATGTTCGAGAGAATTCTAAAAGATGTTAACTCCGATACATACAGATATATAGAAAATGCTAAATACTTCGAAGCGAGTAGAGATATGTTAGCAAAATTGGTAAAGCGTATCGATTGAAAAATATTCATTTATTTAACATGGAAGTAGATGTTTATAGATTATTTCAAACATTAATTTTATATAAATGTATTATTATTCAATTATAGAAATGTTGAATTTATACGAATTTCTATATTTTGGTATTTCACGTTGAAATAATTCTAATGTTTCTTTATTCATTGCATAAAATAATTTTCAATAATGACATATTGTAAATTGGCTGTATTAAAGTTACATAGAAATTTACAAAATGGATGCAACCAAAATCTTGAAACAACGACGAGATAACAAAGTCTCATTATTTTAGGATAACGTTTATTACATCGAAGGCAGACTTAGCATGGACTGTGTATGAAGTTTGTTCATATTAATAAGCTGTTTGATACAGAGGTATCGTCCTTACTGCATTTATAGTACATTAATAAAACCGAAAATATATTTTGTTTAAAAAAAAACTATTATTATAAAAAGGACCATAAAATATATTTAAAAGACCATATAAAATACAATAATGTATGTTTTTGTATAAAATTTTAAAAAATTATTTTAAAAATACAATAATGACCTTCAAACTGATACAATGGTTTTTAAATTTCCTAAGCTATTTTACATGATGGTTAAGATTTTGCAACAACTTGCATTGTAAAGATAGACCAGCGTATAGAGTCAATAAGACAAGATCGATGAATGTATCTAGCAAAAAAAATATATAAAACATAAATACATCTACACTACTCTTACTCGGATATTACGTATTAAAAATATTATCATGGTCTTATTTCCGTAAATTTGATAATTTATAAGCACGTGATTTTCATACAGAATGTCCACAGTATGTGGTAATCGTCAAGAAAATAATAAAAAAATAAAAGCAGTAATAATGTTTCTACCACCTACCATCTTCATAGGGTATTTGCAAAATGACATACACCTGAAAGCCCTTCACTATTTCTACTTATTTTCAAAACTTAACCAGAAATTACGAATTAATATTTTAGTAACATCGATTTTAAAAGGTCACTAATAAATCCTACCAAAAAACTATTGTAAAAACACATAATATAATAGTATTAGTGTTTTCCTTATATGGTATCTTATATTTTATTTATAGCTTAGAACACCTACTTCTAGGCAATTTTTAAACTAAGATATAATGAAAATTGCAACACAGTATATTACAAAGACCTCACTCCACGTAAGGACATATCTCACACTTAACTTGAAAGTAAAACAACTTGTGAGTGTTGTGAAGATGTTTGGCTTCCAAGGGTTTTTCATTAAGTACAAACGAAGAAATTAAAGTTTAATTAACAATCCTTGTGCTTGTGCGTTATACTAACTAATATTATTTTGGAAATGTTTACTTTTTACTTATTAAAAGTCGAATAACTCTAGAGTAAATAGAAATATTTTACATATAAGTTGTCAACACTTAGACTTTTCGGTAGGGGTCCTACATTGTCAATGTGGTCAAACATTATCGACACTATCGACACTGCTACACTTCGCCTCCATACTACACAGAACCGAAGTGACCGAATGAAGTGACTAAATAACTAAATTTCATTTGGAAACACTAATAATTAAAAACTTAAGACTTATTTAATTATATATTAAGATTTTTTTATAAAAATCCTTACAAAAAATTACCGGTTTATTAAAATGTGACAGTTTGTTAAAAACATAATCCATAATTTGATCAACTTGTTCAAAATCAGATGAAGCTGGCTCTACAGACCATCTTATTAGACCGTGTCCCATTGATAGACATAAATTATGAATACAAAACTCTTCTTTACAGACTTTAATATCAAAACAACTTTTGAATGTAGTTAAATTACGCGTCACAACCGAAGTATCCAAAATGATACTAATTATAAACTTATATTTCAATTATAATTCATTATGACTTACAAGCTACGTGCCACTTGCTTAGTGTTGGAGACAAAAGTGAACATAATAAATAAATTATAATTAAAAGAAAAACAAATTGAACAAACTAGGGTTTTGATTATCTTATTATTACATTCTAGGATTAAACCATCATCATATAATCAGCGATTAACGTTGCATGGGAATATAAAAATAAGAAACTTATTATTTACAAATAAATAAATATTATACACAAGTTATATAAAAAAGAATGTATGACTTGAATTACATCACAACAATACACAATTCTCTAATTTAACAAAAAACTTATTTTGTAATTATTTATAGACTTGTGGTGTTTGATTATAATAAAATAAAACTTCAACTGGGCTCTTACACGTTTACTGCTCGATAACAGACTGCCATTTTGTCTTTTACAATATACCTACTTGTTTTACGATCTACCTACATGTAAATATACTACAATACTTGAGAGCAATAAAACAATTTTAATGTTTATTTATTTATTTAAATTGTTTATGGCTCGCCATACATGTAAAAAAAAATATAAAAAAAAAACAACTTATAAAAACATAAAAGCAAGTAAAAATACATAACAATAAACAGAACATTATGGAGATACAATGGGATGTTTGGAATTTTCGATTAAATAACGCGGGGCATAAATATTAAAATACATAATCATAAATATTGATTAAATAAATTATCTTTAAATCCATTTTATTAATTATAAGGATCTTATTAATGTACTCTTATGTTTCTCTAAAAGGTTTATTACAATAAAGCGTTCGAAATACTTTTAAAAAATATTATTAACATTATTTGAACTTGCTAAGGATAGAGTAGTTATCTAATCTTATTAAATAATAAGCTAATGAAGCTTTTTAACAATTTAAAAAGCTTTAAAAAAATTTAAGAGAGAGGATGCTACAATCCCGGTAAACAAGTTAAATGACTGGGAATGAATTATGAAGTAGTTGATAAAACGGATAATAAAATTTAAATATATTTATACTGTTGTTGTACGAATAAGTAGACTATAAAATAAAAACAAAGAGCCTATGAGCCGTATCATAATATATTTTCTATGCCCAAAGCCAAGCTATCAGCCAAAAAGAAGGCTAAGCTATGAGTCCGTCCAGTATTTATTAAATTTGTACTCACCAACAGTCATCGCCATAAAGCTAATACTATCAAAAGCTGTGGGAGTTGATTCCGGATTAGTCACGCCCAAATAGCTTTTGAAGACAGATCCTGAACAGTGAACGACAAAACAGCGTTTCTAGTTTTGAATATTAGTTTAGAGTTACGAGTAAAACTATTGAAAAAGACCGAACATTCGGCATTTGTAATATTTTTTATTTAAGAAATCTGTTTGTTATCTCCTTCATTAAAAACTGGTAGTTAAAGATATTATTGCGTTAAAACTTAATGTTACTCATCTTAAACAATACCAAAGGAATTTCATATTTTTCAATAAAATTTGTTTTGTACGAAAAGAGGTCAAGTGATATTCTATTATTTTAATATATTATTTTATTATAATAATAGCAACATAATTATCCTAATTTTTTTAAGTATTTAATACAAGTCTGTTTTCCATAATGCGCTAAGTTTTTAGGACTACGGGCACGGTATATCATTTCCATTCCATTCATTTTATAATAATTATAGATGAGAGCTTTGAAATAGAGAAATAGAGTTTGTATATAACTCCTCTATTATGAACATTATTAAATTAGTGAATTGAACATAAGTCATAATATCAAGCAGTAGTTGTATCATGTATATAGTTTTTGCAAAATAAGATTGAAGAAATTTACCAAAACAGACACTTGATATAAAAATCCTGCATTTTTGCAAGACAAGCTACTTACTTTAAATAAATATTTTGCTGATGGTCCATTATTTTACGATCGTATAATGACCAACTGTGATATAAAATGACCATAAAAAGTGAAGTAGGCTGACGGCTCCCCTGACTTAATGATTTTTAAACGTTGTAAAAAAGGAAACACAATTGGAAATTTATTTTTCACTACGTTTTTTACACTTAAAATAAAACAAAAATATAGACACCGCATTTTAGAGTATAAGTTACTATCAAGATTTTTTTGTATTTGACCCACAGTGGCTGTGTATCAATGTTTCAATATTGAATTATTTATATCGTTATTAATAAATATTGTTCAGAATAAATAAGTCTTAATAAGCTTCTTTCTTCTTATTTTCATAAAGCACACAGTAAAAAAAAAACAATTAATTATAGAGATAATAAAATATATAAGGAAATAATAAATAAAGAATAAAAATCATTTTGTTGACTTCGTCTGCGTAGGAGTGACATTGTAGTGATGGGACATTGTAGACATGTATGTAATGATATTCAAAGTAAGAATCTTTAAAACTTTTGAAAGCAAGAGCATCATAAAACTGTTTGAGCCCTATTTAGTTATTTTTGTAAATTATTTTAGATATCATGTTTGAATTTAATTCTAATTTATTCTCTTATATTATGTACGACTGTGGCTGAGATTGTCAATATTAATATTGATAATAATTTTGTAAATAAGTTAAAAGAGTATCCATGAAGTTTCATGTCGATAGTTCTCCATGAACCCACCTTTTGGAACCATAAGTGAGTTTTAAAAGGCGTTTCATAAGTGAAACCTATAATTTTGTGAATTAAAAATAATGGCTGACTTTATAAGAAACTACATTAATGTAATGAAATATGTAATTCTGCTCATAAGTTACAACTGAACCCAATTAGAACTAATTATCTGTAAGGAGATAACAATGAGCCCATTATCTTAACAAAGTAACGCAGTATAGTACATGTAATTTGGAAACATCAAGTTCGCATTAGTGAGTATATTATTAGTTGTAATTCACTGCTTTAATATTGTTATTCTAATATATAACATAAGATACAAAGCTTTATTATAATATCATATATATAAGATACAAAACCTTATTATATAATTGTAGAAGACATTATAGTTTCTAAGAAAATGACTGGATGTTTGATTAATAGAATGTGTCACTTTGATTTGTCAAGAAATGTTTTAAACTTTTCATTTAACTTTGGTTTAACCAAAACTAACATAAAACGCATAAGCCATCAGCCTCAGGATTACAGGCTTATAAATTCTCAATGTAAGGCTCATTAATTCAATACCGAATCTTATGCTTCTCTGAGGAATATCATTTAAATAGTGGATTATGACAAATCTCTTTCACTTGACATTTTTCAGACACACACATACACAGATTTTATACTTTGTATAACAGTATATTAAATATTCCAATATTAATATTCCAACAATTCGATTTTATTAAAGAAAATACAACAAACTAACTTATTGCTATAAAATTTTTATCACCAGCTGCAAAACTTTGAGGTACTGAATTGTAGAAAATTTAGAAGTTAAGAACGTTAGGTTAGATATTTAAATTAAGTGACGCTTAATAAAGGAGAATTGTATAAATAAAATCTTAAACATATTTGTATAAGTGTTACTTAGATACAATTAAATCGATGTAATTTTATCATCTGTTGTTAGATACAATTAAATCGATGTAATTTTATCAGTAATTGATCTAAATTGAGGGTTAACTGGAAGGAGTTCATAACAATGCGGTGTTTGCAAGATTCGGATGAACTTCGGATGAACTTCGGATTCGGAAACTAATATCAAATCTTAAAATTATTAAAATTAAAAAAAGTAAGTGAAGGGAAAACTTTGATGACGTATTAAGTTAATACATTAATCGCTTAATTATTTATTTCTTATTGATGTAAATTAATTAATGTTTTGTTTAATTATGTCAAAGGTGTTATATGAATGCCTAAGCTTCCAATGGATGTAATTCAGCATTGGTATTTCATTCTCTATCTTCTGTTTTCGACCATGAGTCTTATAATTATACATTTTTATACTGCAATGTACTCCCATGGTTGATTATACACTAAGCCCCAACAAGTACATAATAATTGCAAGTTTCGTACATAATGTTTCAAATTGCTAATAAAAGTTACAAAAAGCATTAAAACCTTCATAAAAAGATATGATCGTGGCTTTATGCCAGTAAATGTATTCTTTTAGTGCAACATATTGTATACTTCCAATCCGATTGTACATTTTGATGTAAATATTTATTTTAAAAACAAATATTTAATTAAAAAGAAAGAAATCTATAGTAAATTCCAATAAAAAAAATTTAGGGATATAACTCGCGTTTAATTTTACATTTTTTAAATTTAAACCTGACTTTTCGAATGCTTTGCAGCAAACCTATTAAGACGAGATGATGGCGTCTGCAAAGCAAAGCATTCGAAATAAGTCGGGTTTAAATTAAAAAATGTAAAAATAAACACGAGTTATATTCGTAAAATAATTTTATTGAAATGTGGTACACGAGTAAATCTTTAAAAAACATCTATAGTAAATTTTTGTTTTTATAAAAATATTATTTTTCAAGTTCAACTAAACGTTTGTCTTTCTATTTTAGCAGCTCTTATTCGCCGTGCCAACCGCAGACGAACAATCTTATTTACTATTAAGATAACTAAGAGCAGTAGTATCATAGAAAGATATATGTTATATATATAAAAGGGTAAAAGTAAACATAATGTATAATTTATTATTACGCTACAATAAACTGTGGATCTTAGATCTTAGAGAAGTTTATTGTAGCTTAATAATACCTTTTTAGTTAGTTAAAACGGCATTAAAATAAATAAATAATCTATTAGAAGAATAATAAAAAGAAAATACTGTTCAATATTATTGCAGCGATTCTTTGTTATTACACAAACAGGAGTGGCGTTTAGTTCAATGTCTGACTCGCTTCAGAGTCGTTGAAGTCTACAAAAAGTTACTTGTTTTACTTCTAGAATGTGTTGTGGTTATATTGCAACAACTGATGAGCCGATAATAATAATTATAATAATAATAATAATCATCTTTATTGCACACCACATATATAAAAATACAGTCAAGAAAAGTATGAAGACACTTTTAGAGGTACACAATAAGGCGGTTTTATCGCTAATTAACAATTTCTCCAGACAATTTTACATTGAAGTAAACAGAAAAGTGATGCAAAATCTAGAATATATAAAAATATAAACATACATATAATTAAATAAATAAACATGTATTATATATAATCTTCCTCATGAACCTGCCTATGAAAATCAGAAAAAAAACCATAGTCTTAAAGATAAGAGCATTTAAATAATAATGTTGGTAATTATAATTACATATTCAGACTACCACTAAAATGATTTTAAGTTAATTTAAATTTTATTCTACCTAAAACAGACACCATTTTCAATTTCAATAACATATGCTTCAATCTAACACTAGTATGCTAAGACCAGCTAGTCACAATAGATAATACAAAAAATTTGAAAGCGCGCGCAAAATTTCCCCATGCAAAGTCTATGGGAAAAATTAATTTTTTGACTAATTACTGCAATTAGGCTAATGAGATTTGAGAGTTGTCACTATTTTTCAGCAGTGTAGCATAATGAGACCTTTGATTTGAGCCATCAACGATATTTTTCCCTTTAGTGGTTCTCGAGCTACAGTGTGCCAACGAAATCGCTTCCTGCATTAATATATAAGATTATCGTTCATTCATGTATTGTGGTCTTACGAATTGTAAAATTGTTTATAGTTGAGGGGTGGGCCAGTCACGTGCTGTTGTGTTACAACTGAATATATATACAATGGTATATATACAATGGATTTGATTGCGTCCCCTACTGTACGTGTTCTCACATAAAATTGAATGACGGGAATTTATTACTAGAAACAAAATATGAATTTTGTATGTTCTTTAATTAAAACCGTATGGCGGATTCTGAAGAAAATTTGTATTTATTAAGAAAATATGATTGCGCAAATGATAAGGTGAAAATAATAATACTATATATCAATAAATATAAGAGCATTAAAACTTAGAAACAATATGAATGACCATTCAAATCAGGTTAGTAAATACAAAAAATAAATTAATTTTTTTACAAAAATCAATAAAAAAAAAGTTAAAAATAAGTTTTAATGTACATTCATAAATTATTATATTTTATATTGATTCTAATTTCGAACAATGTCCATTCATAACATTTCTAACAATGGCTCTAAATAAATTACATTTAGAGGTAGACGTACAAAACATATTATAAGTATTTGAAAATATTATATTATATTCTGTCCTCTTGTGAATGTAACATAAAAGATTATTAACATAACATAAAAGGTTATTTTCGTATTTATGAATAATTATCCGCACTCAAAGCCACTAGGATTCTATTATAAATTTATTTAGCTGTGGGAGATTTTTAGTATTTTCTTTTATTCTAATATTTATTTGTTATTTCCATGATATTCTTTTGATGCCATGACAAAAATCAAGTCTTATTTTCCGGTTCCTATATTTTGAAATATATATGAATAAATTATGTCAGATCGGCAGGCAAGACTCAAAAAAGAACCGAAATTACTCGTCGACTCGTTCCTACGCTTCACTACCAGCGAAGTCAGCAATGCTTCGTTGTTACCAAGCCGATGCAATAGTAGTTGACAATTACAATGGACTTTACTTAATCTGCGTATTCTATGTAAAGCATATGCTTAACAAATAAATATTTTTTTATTAATTAATAATATATTTTTAATTTTACTGAAAACCCTAATATTGTAATTTATTAGAAATTAGTTTATACAATTTTATTAAATAAAAAATATATTGGAATTTTGTAAAATCACGACGGTTTTTCAAATCTAATCGATTTTTTTTTGTAACATCCTCATTTTAAGGTGTACTGAGTAATTCTAGACACATATAAAATATGTATATATGTAAGCATTACTGTTTGTTTTATTTGTAATATTGTACATTATTATTCAAGTTTTTATTCATTTAAAATTAAAAGCATTTAAAATTAATCATTTTATAATAACAATTTTGCATCCGGTCATATAACACATATTTTTGTGTTTACAAATTGTTAATTTTAACCTCATTGTAAAACTGTAGTTTCACTCTATCCTAAATTGTCTGCGCTCGTAGTAAAATCAAGTTGTATAGAAATTTTAACATTACAAAAACGTACTCGCAATTTTTGTTTCCTTGTAGAAAAATTATTTCAGTGAGCATTTCATGATGAACTTTTTTGGTGAACCCTTGTATTATTACTGGAAAAAAATAAAATTTTTTTTTTTTGTAATTTTGTTTTTTTCTATCTATCGATCGATCTAATCGATACTTTAACGGTTTTATAAAATTAAGGATTTAAGGCCGTCTTTGAAGTACATTTTAGAAATGAACTGATGATAGTTCTAGAGAGGCTAACATCTTTAAGTAGGTAACATTTAGATTTCGCTGTTATACCTTTCGCTCGCACTTCTACTGAGTACAAATTAAATATAAACCAATTCCTAGTTAGATTTTTGGTCAGTTCGTTATACTTGTGATACGGTATTATAAATGTCTGATCTTTGGAGATGTTTGATTCCCAGTGAACAGTAAGCTTCACAAGTATTACGCGCCTTAACTATTTAGAATAAAGGAATATCTCCGGCCTACGTGACGAAACAGCAGTAACCTTGGTTACCGACTTTTGTGTTTTAGATCGAAAACCTACATAAAATTGTTTAAAAAGTATTTCAAAAATATATTATTATATATCTTCTAAGTATTTTAGTAATCATTGTTTTCCTAAATGATTTAATATTCAAAAATACGGATATCGTTTTGACTCCGATACAACTTAAAAACTAATGTCAGTACGTTGAATCGTTTGTTAGAAAACTACTTTCTGGAGTGGTCGTATCTTAAAATAAACTTGATATTGAGAGAAGTTGTAATTATTATCTACAAGAAAAGTGTATAAAGTTACAAGTAGGGCATTGGAATATTAAGTGTAGTGCATCGTTTGAAGGCTGGTTCAACACCTGATCATAAAATCTTTAAAACTCTTAGTAAACTGTCTTTAAATGCAAATGGTTTTGAGAGATAAAACGTTCCTCGCTGTAGCGACAAGTCTAAGTTTTACAAACTTTACGCTCGCGACTATTATTTAGTTTCCACTATTACAAAATTAGTTGGCTGTAATGGTTGTGATTTCTTAGACTATACAATAAGGTATTATTAAAGTAACTCCTTGCCTAAAAAACAATAAATTGAAAATTTTCAGATTAATTTTAATTTATAAGCAAGAGGCTTAATTATCATTTTGTTTATTCTCCAGATTTGCTTAGAAAGCATAAAGACGATTAGAAATAGAATTAATTAAAGGAATTACATGAATTGGAGGTTGTTTAAAGTTTACAATAAAATATAAGGTAATGACACATAACCAACTCTTATTATCAAATAAAATATTGTTTGTGATTGATTTTTTATAAATCAAAGCTATTAATTACTTTATTAAGTGTGAGTTATTTTTATATTATTTTACCTGGTTAAGAAAATAAATTTAAATAAAGTCCACATCCTTAAGAAATTTGTCATTTCTGTTAAATATTTTATCATGGAGTTAAACAAATTACTATTAATTCATTTAAAGAATATGTAAGTATCACGAAAGGTGTTATAAAAAGGAATATTAACTTTTTAGAATATTAATTATCGTTGAATATTAATGCTTGACTAGTTAATGTAAAATTGATGTATTTTTGTCTGTCCATCGCGTAAAATTGACTTTGGAATATTTTTAGATATTCATTTATTTATTTATTTCTTTTCGCTTTGCGTCATCACCAATGCTCCATTGTGCACGAGAAATGTGTCAGAAGGGCCTATTGATATTTATATTTACATTATTATATTTAATTTAAATATATGTCAATAATTCATACGAAAGAAATCAATTATATTCTTATGAAACCTTGAACTACTTCTAGAGTAAATAGTCTGATAACGTATTAAATTTCGTATCTTTAAAGTTTTACAATAAAAAGTTTTGAGTAGCTCTTTTGTTACTTATAACTTTCTTTATAACCTTTAATATTAAAATTAATGTAAGTGTTTTATAATAGTTATTATATGTAATAAAATATAAGAATCACTTTAATTAGTGAGCTTTGAACAATATTCAATAAAATAAAATATATGATACATGATAATTTGAAGTTTATAATTGCAGTCAGAAATGTACTTCACATCATTGATAGCCGGAAATGAAATTCTGCATTTCAGGACTTATTGCGAGAGAGGATTGGTTTTAAATATATATATATATATATAAAGTATAGTCAAATTAATGGAATATCATTAATCTAGCTGAGATTGTAAATAATAAGGGTTTTTTCGTAATTAAAACTAGGTTAAATATTTCAGTTTTAAAGATTATAAAAATACAATTTTAAGAGATTAAGTCAATTTCTTAATTCGTCTCATTATTTATACTATATAACTTTCAGTGCTATTAATAAGGCTTTCGCTCATTTGTTCGTTAAAACCCAAGGAACTTGTTACTTACTTCCTAATCTCTCAATCCAGAGAGAGCTTTGTAGTTGAGTTAGTCATTAGTAAGACGTTTTGTTTCTGTTAAGTGATTGTGTTAATATTAACTAATGGTTTAGAAGATAAGTCTGTGTATAACAAAATAACTAATTTAGATCTGTTTTTATCTTAAAGAAAGAATTTATTTAAAACATATATCTATCTATTCTATATTTATTTCTTAATTATTAGAATTATTGTATTTGTATTATTAAGTTTTTCTTGTGTAGGTAAGTCTAGCTCTAATCAGAGATGATGATAAATAGTAAGTCAGTAACATATCAAAAACATATCGAACCTTGAAATAATTTTAATTACAGTTGGTTGTACAAATACTTATAAGATAAAGTTTTGTTATAAATTTGTAATATTTTGGTAATCTCTTATTTAATATGCATTATATTTGTGGTGAAAATATAAAAATTATTAAAAGTATTTAAGCTCTTAGTACTTATATCTGTTGTATATTATACTGAATAATTGAACTGTTCTGGTTTTAATAATAACACAATATTTAATACAAAAAACAAACGTCAATTCATCAATTACATATTTTTTTGGTTAGTAATCCTGACTGCTGAGCTGAAAATAGTAGGTTTGATCCAGAAACGCAATGCTATGTGTGACTGACAACTGACATTTTATTGTTCTGAGCGCGTATATACCTTATGTATTGCTGAGAAACAATCATTTCACTACAGAGTTGTATGTTTTTATTTTATCTATATTTAAAGTTAATAAAGAAACGATGCCACAGAAAAGAATTTCAAAGTAAGACTCGTTACAACGAATTCACAGGAATTTTGAAGCTCGTTTAAAAACGATTTATCAAAGTCACATATATTATAAGTTTGATAAAGAAAACATGTAACTACATCTTAATTAAATGTTATTTCTATTATTTTAATATATTAGCTTATTTTCATTACTTTCATTATTATTAAAGTCAGAAAAAAAGACTGTTCAAGAAAATAGATCACTGATGTGGTAAATAAAAAGAAATAAATATAAATGTAAATGTGTCATGACACTACATCGCTGACTCATGTTCAATTTAGTATTATTATACTGTATTTCACACAAGACTTCAGTGGGCGGAACTTAAGAGGTCCCATATATATCCAAGGGTGCTGTAAAAGTCGGCTATGGGGGAAAATTGAAATTAATATCTTTTACTACTATCTTTGTCAGATAGGCCGTTGCTCTTATATCACTCAAAATTTGTTACATATGGCTGATAAATATTTTTTTTTTCAGAAACGTATGCTTAATACTCAGAATTATCGCTATCCAACGAAATTTTTTAGATATTACATTACATTATCAATAGTTCATGTAAATGGAGACATTAGTATTTTATAATAAAAATTATAACATTTATGCATTTTTTTGTAGACGGGTCTACTTATAAATTCCGAAAAATGCCACTACTATTAGAAAACGATAGACATACGACTACTACTGTTATTACCACTTAATATATACTTAATAATTAATTAAATTTTAATTACAAAATAAATATTTGATATATTTTAATTAATTATTTTATGAACCAACTACTGTGTGTTTTAAAATGTCCTTATAATAGGTTGCCTGTAAGAGATCACTATAAGTGATAAGGCCCCCTTTGCACCAAATGTTTAAATAGTTTCATTTGAATTTTTTTTTTTTTTTTTTGTTTTTTTATCTGTTTTTTTTTGTATATGTAGTTTTGTGTGAAATAAAGTATATATAAATAAATAAAATAAATAATTATTTGTAATTTTCAAAAATTTTTTTTTTGTAATCTTCGTACAAAGACTATTTGATTTATTATATTGTTAGTCGTATAACTAAAATGCACAGAGAGAAACCTTTATTTGTGTTTGAGTATCGGATGCTAACTGAAAAAGTTGGATGCCCAAATTCTATTCTCTTTAGTCCATGTAATTTAATATCGAATGGTCCATATTTGAAAATGTGACATTTTAGACCGTTTATATAAAAAAAAGAGTCGTTGCTTGTTCCATAACGAGAAAATAAAAATGTTGAATTGTAGAAATAAGTATTAATCTCATTTTTTAATTTGTTGTTTTAGTTCCGTTGGTATGAATTGTGTTTTTCAAAAAACAATTTTTATAGCATAAAATAAAAAAGAGATTCATTTAAATATATGTATATTCATTTCAAAATTAAGTCGTACTTTTGATTTGATATTAAATTTTACTGTCAATAAAATTTTCCATTTGATTTTATTCCTAACCCTATTATACCGTTAAAAGAGAATCCAAAGTATAAACAGTGAAAATAATTAATCTGAAAGTAAATAAAACAATTTTATCATTGCCTGAATTATATTCACGATTGTTTGTTAATAGAAAACCCAGATAAATAATTTCTTTTTTGGTTTCTGCTAGTTATAAGAAGCGGTGTTATGAATTATACGCTTATGAAAAGGTTAACGTAAATTAATTTGAACAGGGGTTTTATTTCGATTTCATTTTTAATATTAGTATTTTATTGTAAAGAGATGAAACGACTTCTGATAAAAATTTATGAATGTAGATAAATTTAATTGTTGACATATTTTATATGTTATATACTTAGATATCAAATGTAGTAATCAATTAAAAAGTAATATATATCAGATATATAGCTTGTATACATCTTTGTATATAACTTTTATATGTCGAAATAAATAAACAACTTTTATAAAATGTTCTTTTGGCGACAGTAGATATTATATTTTAATTTATTTTAATTTTTTTATATAGACTTCATTTGATTTTTTATACATGACACATGAGCAGACGTTCGCTGATGTTATAAAGAATTGCGTTTGCGTTGCCACTTTTAAAAGAGTGTTGTAAGTGAGTTGGTGGGTATTGACTTGTGAGGGGAGAAGGTGTTGATACAGTTTGTTAAGAGAATTGAAACGGATGGGTTGGGTTTCTGGTGTTCTCACTTATCATTTGAATTCAAGTTACAATCACATGGCTTACACCTGGGATCAATACGGTTGATAGTACCACTGTGGTGACATTACTATAATGCTATAATGTTACTATAATATATCATTATAATACATATATTTAACGATTTTAAATATTAAATAAAATAACGTGTTTAATACCGGGATTTGAACCCATGCATTTATTAATATCTAATGTATAAAAAACTTTATTATTTTACTCAATATTGCTAACGTCAGCGGTACTTACTTACTAAGACAGAGGACTTACATTATCACCTTGTAGAATAAGATGAATGAGGTTACGATGGAGATTTAGTTAGATTAAAGACCATAGGGTCATAAATCAAGGAAAAGGTTAATGGAAGCGATAGACATAAATAAGAATTAATTTAAGATGTTGGAGCGAAAAATAAAAACTAGAGTTACTCGTGTAAGGTAAAAGAAAAACTGGGGACATGTAATTAATGTAAGGATCCTGTTAGAAACCAAAAACAATAATATTAATATTATTAAAAACTAATTATTTATTTCGTTCAGTACAAATTTTTATTATAATGTTATTTATAAATAAATAAACTACACTTTTTTTATTAAATATTGTCACAACAAATACTTTTAACTTTTGTGTAAGATAACTTAAAAATAATTAATAGAGAATAACAATACAATGAACAAAAAAATACGATTGTTATTGTGAACATTATTTTTATTATATTTATGATATTGATAATTGAGCTTTAATCATTCCGCACAATTTACATCATATATAATAAAACGTAATAACGTATATTAAAACGTAATTACGTATATAACGTAACGTGTATGTAACGTAATGTATTTACTAGTATATTTGTACAGCAGTATTTGATGTACGTAAATGTGTACTGTAAAAATGGTTGTCAGTAAACGCACGCGTGTCACCAAAATATACAAAACCTAAAAGCTTTTGGTTGTAAAATATTAACGTATTTCTTTACTGTGGTGCTGTTTAACATGAAGCTGTGTATGTGATGCGATTACGACTGGAGTTTCAGATAATTTCCAATAATTATGAAGTTATAGTAAAAAATTATTTAAAAATGTAAAAATTCTCTCTTAAAAGAAATGATATTTTGGACAATTATAGTATCTGATTCATTGCCTATTTTAAATATTTTCTTATATATAAAAGCAACACAAATATCTCCGCCTCTTAAATAGATAACCTGTTCTCTAACTTTTAGCTTACAAATTTATTTCTAACTAAGTTACCACAATATATAAAACTTCCGAAATATCTTCTTTATTAATAACTAAGAAAATAGAAATATTTGTCTTTTCTTCCATCAATAATGAATTTAATTACATTTTATTTTATGTTTTTTTTATTATTTATTATTGTTATTTACTTTATAAAAATCATTCGTCTGTCACTTATGCATAATAATTTTATCATTTTGTCTTCAAACTTATGGGAGTTCAAACTTTAAGTAAGTATAAGATAGAATATTAGAGCTGAGTAGTTTTTTGTAACAGTTGAGCTTAAAAGCGACTTCTGTTAAATTCAATTCAGTTTTTTATTTTGATAAAAAAAAATAATTAAATCGAGTATTATGAATAAAAGTTTAGATATAAAAATACTAAAAGAGTCCTAGTTGTAAACCAAACTAAGGTTAACAAACTTTATATCTGAAATATGAATATCAAATATTAGAATGACAATATCTTTATGAAATGTATAACTTAACATTTATGTCTGAGATTTCATCCGCATATTTTTTAAAACGTAAAAGTTTTGGTATTTCTTCAAACTCATAAATTTAAACTAACTTGTTAGCAAAGAGACTGCTTCATACAGTTAAGCGTTCGTAATATAAAGTCCATAAAGAAATCTTCATTTGCATTAAAAATGTTAGTTATTTAAACCTAAAAAATATACATTTTTTTTTTAGACCTAGATTATGTTTTGTATATAAATGATGCTTAATATTTTTTTTAAAATAAAAATACATTGCATATATAAAACTAAGTAGAAGAATAGACTTGAAAAGTCTTTCAAAGTGATTGAACGCATGAACGTTGTATTTCCGTAATTGAAATAATAATACGTAATTTAATAGACAGCTTTTGAAAATATACTTACTAGTACTTAAAACTCAAGCCATAGATCGCGTACGGTAGCTGATAACAGACAATTCATAAATCTATGAATAATATAATAATATTAATATATTTGTAAATGTACGATATTTTATCGTGAAGATTTCTAGCGACTTTTAAATAACACTTAATTTATTAATAAATAATATTAATAACAACCACTAAGAGTCTGTCTAATATGAGACTAGGAAGTTATTGCATTATGAAATAAGCCGAGCGGAACAATTAGTATATAACACTAGTTTGTACTTGTACGAGCGTAATATGAGAAGGCAAATAATATATAATACAATTTAAATAACATGTTATATGGAACTAAATTACTTTTTTTAAATTAATTAATACTTAATATTACACCAAGCAAACAAGACTCCACATCACCTGTCTTTTACCATAATCTAAAAACAAACTGATGACGTCACCTAATTAAACCATCTTAGTCTCCCATAAACAATAATAATAATTTTAATATAGTTCTGTATTATAGATAACTTCGTAAATACTGATCTCATAATTGATTTTTTTTGTGATGAAAATTAGATTGCCTTTTTATTTTGGTTCGAATAAATAACACAATTAATTTTTAAAATAGAGAGGGAGAAAAACACAAAAAACACTGTTTACTATACTTACATTTTTTTTCATATCATATTAGAATAGAAAGTGTATGAATTATTTCACATAGTAACAATCTTATATTTTTTACCGTATCAAATAATTTTATTATAAGCAAAGATGAAATGGGGAAAGATTTTTTAATAACCCTTTGAAGCAAATTTTTACAATTTCTGAAAATAATTTCTCATTAAAACATGGAGAAATTTAACCCTTTTGAAGTTTACTAAACTTTAAATGTTCATATTCTCCATGTTGTGTTTATAATAACAATATAATATTTTCATCTTCTTTCATTTAATATATCAAATAGTGAAAATTATTAATAATATTATCACTGGCATATATAGTTATGATACCCAAATTACTGAGATATTAATTTTTAAATTTTAATTTTTAAATTTCTCCAAGACATTTATCATTCGTACTGCTGAGCTGTGGAATTCGCTTCCGGAATCTCTGTTTCCAGAGTATTACAACCTGGGTCTCTTTAAATTAGTGAGTGAATCGGTTCTTTCTAGGTGAGCTTGTTCCATCTTAGACCACTGACTTGCTTACCATCAGGCAATCTCTGGTCAAGCGCTGGCCTATTTATAATAATAAAATTAAAAATTTGAAGTCAGTTTTGTTGTAAGGAAGTTTTTAAGTATAACATATAATTTTTTTATTTTAAAAATTGGGCAAACAAGCATGCGGATCACATGGTGGAAAGTCCTCGACACCACCCACGTTCCCTTGTATTATCGAAAGATAAACAAGAACATAGCCTTTGAGGAAGGAGTAGGTGCACATGTTGTAAAAACCTCTGTCGTATGGACCTGGAAATACTAGCAGAAATATTTTTATTCTATAAATATACTTCATGTTATGTATTTGCTATATAGATATTTAAAATACCTTTGGATATATATAAAAATAAGTATATATTTATACTGAGACTGCATGGTACGGATCAGTACTTTATTCGATTGCACTTAACGTTTAAACCATTCGCTCGTTTATCGTCGATGCTTTTCGCGTCATTACTTATACCGCCATTTTAGTTTTGAGATCTGCTTCAGAACTAGACTCTAAAGAATTTAGTACAGATTTTTTTTAGAGAGAGGTACAATTTCTCTGTAATGCTTTTATTTAATGTCGAAAAATTTTGGTCATAGTATTTTTTTTAAAAAACCATTTTAGCATTTTTACGTTTAAGTATGTCATAACGAAATAATATGTTAATAGTAATAACAAAATAGTTTTAAACAAAAACACTAGAAGTAGAAAATGAAATTTAAATAATAATGAAAATTAAATATGAATATCTATTTATATTATATAATTTAAATGTTTTTTTAATTGTAACTTCAGTTTAACACAATTTTTTTACAAACAATGAACGGTATAAAATAATCGATGTATTTATTTATCTTCTTCATCTTTAAGTTTCTCTGATTATAAAATTAAAATATAGTAAAACAGTATACTATATCCACATACATGCATGACTTTATTTACTTAATAATTCAAATGTAAATAAGCAGAAAGAGATGTTAGGACGGAACAATTTCCAAATTGTTGTCATTGCTCAACTTGTATCTGTATTTCTGTCAATAAACTCTCTTCCCTGCTGTAGAGTTAAGGAATAAGATTAAACCCAATATTCAGTCCGGGAATATTGCAAAAATGTTAGTATATTGTTGCTATTAAAATAATAGACATGTCTTGATATTTAATAGATTGATATATTAGTGTAAGTGTAAATGACACCATTACTTACAAATATCTTAACATGTATTTGATTATGAATTTACTCAATTTCACAATATAATATGTCTCTGCAGGTAAGGCCCCTACTCACCAGTAGGCTAACAGATCAAAGATATATATGAATTGTATTATTTATATTGATAATTTAACGGTTTCAGTATAATATTCTTTAATTATATTATTAATATATAAGAGAAATAACTTCCGTAAAAAATATATAATCCGTCAAATGGACTCAAAAATTAGAAAGCAATATTACCTTCGCGGTTGAATTTGTTGCTTTGAAAACTGAAATTCAGTGAAACCACTTTGTAAAAACATTAATCTTGAAAGACTTCACTACTTGGTTGGTTACCACAAGTTGGTTTTTCCTTGCAAAGTGGCTGAGAGCAAGTTCTGATGTTTACGATTTAAAATGTTTCAGACGTAAAAAATTGCTATTGCTAACAGATTATAGCTATAGGAATGTTATTATTTTATGTTATTTTAGTGCAATTAGTGTTTTTTACTATTATATATAACATGTTTATATTTCTTATACTCTTATTAAGAATACATATTTAATATATATGAATATTACTTTAAACCTAAGTCAAATTAAAAATAATATCTGAGCTAAATGGCAGCCTTAATACCCGAATTACAAATATTATTTTTTTTTTTTTAACAGAAACTGAGCTGGAAGACTGAACAAATAATTGAAGACATAATATTCACATTAAATTGAATGATATCGTTATATTTAAAAACATATTTTCTAGTTTCTAGTTATTTATTTATTATATTTATTATTTAAGTTAATTTCTTATGTTTTTTTATTTCTTTTTCTATACTGTACTTCCTATTGTTTTTCGTATGTTCTTTAAAATATATTGTCCAAATAAGACTGTTTTAAATATAAACATTTCATTGTATTATAACATCTCAGGGTTGTAATTTTTCAAGTTCATGTTAATTTGTATAAAGTGCCTCAAAGTTGAGAGAGTCTTAAATTAAAATGATACAAGTTTATTTGTAATTGTCAGTTGTGGTTTACTTCTCTGTGTCTTAAGACTGGGAATGATAAGAATTGCTGTACTTAAGAACACAATTATTAACTTCATTTCAAGGCATATTTTAATTAATTAAATAAGGGTATTTATTTAATTAATAAGAGTATTGTTGCTTTTCACGTTTACTTAAGCTTGCCATTATGAATAACAAAGTTTATTTTTCAAGAGTAAGATATTAATCTTGAACAATAGCCTGAATATGGTGATGGGTAAAACAATGTATTAAAATAGTAGGTTATTAAGTATTAACTCAGAGTTATTCACTGGCGATACATACATTACAATATAAACATTTTTAAAGATTTTTTTTATCAATGTATTTCTCATTATTCCTTTTCTAAAATATATATCTAACTAAAATTCAACTGAAAACTGAATCAACAAACCAAACCACATAATATTATTAATATTAATATTTGGTAGAATTGCTTAGTAAGCTCCTAACATCATAAAGACTCAAATCTTAATATAAAGTAAGTTAAAAATTCTACTAAAAATAAAAACAATGGATAGAAACTGACAGAAAATTAAGTTCAGTAAAAATGTTTTTCCAACAATATTTTAGTCCAAAAAAAGGTAAAAAATAATATATAATATTTTTTTTTCAATATTTAATACAATCATTGTCTTCCATAGTTTCATAAACATGATTAGGATTTTGTCATAAACATAAATATTTATACATACAGACATTATTTAATAGATTCAGAGACACACGAGAGTTGAATATATCTATATTAAAGTGTTAGAGTATCATAAATATAAGGGTAGGTTTAATATTTGAATGATTGATACATCGAAATTTAGAATCATATTAATGGAAAGTGTTCAAAACTGTATTTAAACTATGTTTTCACAAATATTAAATACATAGTGTGATAATACTTGTCTGACCAAAATAATATCTAAATCTTGTATTTCTCTGCGGAAGTAAATGATAAAGATTCTTTAGATCAGGTTATAAAAAATAAATTTGTTGTCGGAATTTATAAGAAACTGATTTTAAATTCATTTATATACACAATTTACAAGACAAGACAGATGACCTGCTATTGTGTCATATTAATATAAATACAAGAGTACTAAATGTCTTAAATCATAATGCTCTTTAAATTTAATGTATTATCTTATGAAATTTACTCTTTTATAATAATTAAAATATGAAATGTGTACAATCAAATTATACATACCTTTATAATTTGTTAATATTAATATAATTTTATTATCCTTTATTAAAGCGACAATAGTCCTGAGAATATTCAATTATAATAGATATAATGTATTTAGTGTGACATCAGTGTTGTTAACTTAGTTATTATATGATGAGTTTTTAATTGAATATATAAGTGAAATGTCCATGTGTGCAACACACACTAATTATGATGATGATGATAAACTTAGATTATGAAGTTAATTATTGAATATGTCTTTCTCTTTTCCACGTATAGTGTCCCTAAATTGAAGAATTTTCCTATGCATAATTTATTTTAATAATAAAAACTTTTATTTATTCTATATTATATTTTTTAGTATTTAGCGAGTAACTCTTGCAAAACCGAATTTCTCATCTAGTGTTTGTGACACAGAATACATTCATTTGAACGTCACACCGATGTATTGAATACATTTCCGTTGTATTGTTTTGTGCTCTATTGAAATGTATTCATTGTTGAACATTGTTAAAAATTTAATTTAATTTTGATAAAAGATTTGACAATTATATTATATTATCTTACAATTATGTAATTAAGATTACGAGTTATCAATCCTTAACATATTAAAAACATTGTTTTATGATTAAAAATATGTTTTTAATCAAATCAGCCTGTGCTAATAAAATAAACAAGAGGTATTATCTTCAGCAAATGAACGTTGAAATGTTTCGGTATATATTAATGTAAATGTAATATTGTTGGAATGTTGAAGCAACGTCACATGAGAAAAGCATACCTTTGCAAAACTTACATTTGTTTCTATAAAACTTTACATATTAACGATAAATGAAAACTTCTTTGTACGTTTTCTATGACTGACTAAACTTTGCACCTAATGACCTGAAACTTTGCACACTTATAATAAATACTGTTTTACGACTAAGCTAAGCCAATTTATGTTTAAATATGATATACATAGAGCCTGAGATAGGACATAAAGAACTGTCTATTATGGAACTACTTTGGAGAAACCACGTGCGGAATCTAGTATACTATATATTTCAATATTCTCTATACTAAGATATTTGATAAATTAACAAAACTTCTAATAAAAAGTCATGTATTTAATACAGGTGCTATGAAAATCTAAAATCTATTAGTTTTTCATAGCACCTGATTAATTTTATATGATCAAGTAATGAATTCGATACAAAAGTTTGTTTATAATAAGAAACCAAATTACAAATGTACAATAATAAATATAAATATAAGATACATATTATAAGATATTTTCTTTAAGTTAGGAATTATCAAGTTTTTATTTAAGATCTTGCTTAGTAAAAGTTAAAGCTAGAAGATAGAATATAATGCTAAAAATATATATTTCAGAAATTATCTTAATATAAAAATATTTTATTTGTAAATCCTGTAAAACTTATCTATAATGAATCTTCTGACTAATCAAAAAGTGAGTGACATATAATTAACACTATATTCACTGATTGCGCCATACTTTAAAAAAGAAATTGTAAAGGGTTTTTAAAAAAAAATCTAGCCATCAAAAACTCGGAGTCGTACGTTCATTGTGTTAACAGTGCGCTATCAAAAGGGATCGCAGTAAGGCGATACACACTTTAGTATTTTACACCCAAAAGCTTTTACACTACCTACAAAGGTACTGTAATTTTGGCCTCACTCGTAACCTTACTAACATACCCGTGTTTATAGCACACTAAAAACACGTCCAATACTGCGTCGTATTGTAATTTGATACAGAATATATAAGACTGTAAACTGAATCTGTCTATTTATACAGTCATTTATTTGTGACAAAAACTCTCATAATTAGGATATTTAAGAGTTTGAGTCCTACCCTCCTGTTGGAATCCTATGCATGTTTATATCAACAATTAATATTAGTTTTAATATCAATAGTGTCAATTTTAATCTGGATAATAACAGCATTTAAATTATTAGCACAACTCACAAATTATTACGTAGATTGCGATTTTTGCAATGTTAAGTGATACCCGACCCTGGTCATGGCCTGGTTCTGTGGGAAAACTTGGCAAAAAAGAGGACGTAGCCAATTTACGACTACCCACTAAAAATGAACGGGTGCCTTCATTGCCTTAGTGGCTTGCTTTAACACTCTAAGCTCAGTGCACCCTTATGACTACGGAATATTCAAGATGAGAGGAACCACCTTCCTTTTCCACCAAAGAAGACTAGAAGAGGAAGCATCAGCCTAGGAGCTAACTAACAGTGGTGGCATAGACCAGCCTCCATCTATCTAGTCTTCCAAGACGAAGCGGATCAGCGGAATAGATAATCTCTTTGATCCGCGCCGCGATCCCTTTTCGGAAATGACTTGCTGTGCAAAAAGAGACCATGGCGTCCCAAATGGTCTTACTGTCCAGAATCTTAGGTATGAATCTAGTTCCATCCACGACCGCTACTTCACGCTGGTGGTCCAACGCCGAGCACTCTTCCAATATATAATGAGCCGTGTGGTGACAGTTTTAAAAGATTTCCTATTAAAATATTGAATAAATTAATAACAGCTTACTTATCTATATACAATTTGAAGTAAACCTTGGAATTAAGCAATGTTGATTTGTTGCACCGCGTTGTGTATACAGTAAGAACATGTTCATAATTTAGCCCTTAATTAATCTTTTATCTCGGCTTTTTATTTTTCTGCTTCAATATTTTAAATTAATTCTTATTTATGTCTATCGCTTCCATTAACCTTTTCCTTGATTTATGGCCTGTCTTAAATCTAACTAAATCTCCATCGTAACCTCATTCATTTTATTATACAATTCCCTCGTAAGTATTACTGGTGTTTCCATCATGCAGATTAAAATAATCATGTTTTAACTAAAATTTATTTTCTAAACTATTACTTATTAAATTGTACTCTAGTACTGTAGTACTGTACTGTAGTACTGTAGTACTTTATATTGTGGAACTAAGTTGATGGTATATCTAATATTTAATGTTATATTTTGTCACAGTAATTTTATATAAAGCAGTAACGCATTATAATTTTTAAGCGAAGCTTTTGCATGTAACTATAGCTTGTATACTTTGACATTGGTATACCCTATAAGTACTTTTATCTCTCGCCGTTTTTTGAAGATGGTGATTGCAATCCTGTTTATGTTGATGATATATATGTGTAACAATTTACCTACCATTTTTATAATATTTTAATTTTGTTGACCATACAATCCTGCTCTATTAGATTTTGAGCAGCTCTGCTGTACAAAACCAGCGCTACTTACTACTTTTCGGTAATTTTGATAATTAAAGATTCAACTATTAAAATAGAATAAAATAGAATTCATCTCTTTTGAAAAATTACTTTGTATTGTTAAGAACACCAAGTAAAATTGTAATATTTATTATCACTTTAATTCATTAAATGTTTATCAATAAAGTTAATTGAAACCAAATCATTGTTTTAAGACTCTTTATATTACATGCTTTTCCCTCTTTATTACGCGAACATAAAATATAATAATCTTGAATGCATAACCAGCCTGCTGCATACAAGACGGCTCTCTAATAATTTTTCTATATCCTTCCAAAAATTGTTGGCACAAATGTGATTTTTCTGTTAAAATATGGCACCAACAAAAAGCATCATCTTATTCAATGAATTAAAAACTAACTTAATTTTAGTTGTTATGCAAAAACTGGATTATTTATAATGATTTATTTATATATTTAATTGGATACTATTAATTAATCTCAACTGTATGTTTACTCAAAAAGCAATCCTTTCACTTGACAAATTCTAAAGACCTGCAAGCTATCAAAGATGTGAATATACATTACTGACTGCAAGAATTAACTTCACATTATTGAGAATTATATGTTTTATTTTATTGAATATTTTTCAATGTAACTCATTTTTTATTACTTATTAGAATTTTTACTATTTTTAATATCCGAAGCACTTAGAAATAAAATTTACAAAATGTATAATCTTCTGCGATGTTTAATCCAATGTCATTAAAGTTTAGAGCAATAGTTAGGAGATTTGATGGTATTTACGAAAGCTGAAAATAAAATGATATAAAATATAATATGAAATATAAAATAGTTGTTGATGAACGAACTTTATTTGGAGAAAAAATATCAATAACGAAGTAGCAAGCATCCGTTATTTCAGTCAATATGAACAAATATTTTAAGGATAATGAAGGAACCAATCTTGTTCCGTTATAGAAAAATCTTATGACATAGGATGAAAAATATGGTATCCTAATCGATTAGAAACAAGGATCGACTCGCGTAGTGTTCATAGTTTTAAGAATAGTAGTAGAGGAATCATGACCAATGAAATGTCAATACTTTATTATATATTTTAGTAAAAAAATTACTTTAAATGTAGATCTACCCTCAAAATTTCTCTAAACAAGAGAACACTTATATTAAAATAATCGTCGCGACAGTGTAAGTAATGGTTACAGACAGAGCTTGGCATTCACATACGAAATATGACCTCTTTCACTTGAAGGGTTACAATTCGTATTTATTGAAATTTTTATCTATTTTTTGGAATATATTTTTAATGTTACGACCCTATTGAAGACAAATATAAATATGTCGAATAGCCGAAGCTATTTGGATCTTGTGATGCACTCATATTGTATTTAAATCAATAACAACTTCAAATCACTTTATTAATAATGAAATAAATTTATTTTGTACAATGAGCCTCGTGGATTTGCGAGTGTACGCACAACACCACGACCCAATGAACACTGAACCACCGGACTATCGTCTCAACCCTCTATCGTTCATTACTACGAAATTGGCGCCACTCGCAACCCCACTCGACAAACTAAGTGAAGTTAGCGTCGGCTCCTTGCAACAATAAATTGACTTTCCATTTAAAATTAAATTTCAAAATAACAATCATCAGTCTTTTTTTTGAGAATAAACAAAATTTAAATATCTAAGAAAATGATTAACAAACATTTATCTAAACGATAATCAAAACATTAACTATTTCTGTTTATAAATAGTAAACCGAAGTAATATGAACCAAAAAAGTAAATTCGCCGTCATATATTATAGAGTAACCCGCGAATGACGAAAAAAAATATTATGATGATGTTTCCAAACAAAAAAAGTCATAAATTAATAATCGGGACTTTATAAATATAAATCGTTTTAATGTTAAACATTGATTTCGCAGTTTCCATGAAGTTTAGCAAAAGTTTATTCGGTTAATCAGAAGTTTTAAAAAAAATAATATGGAATAATAAAAAATATTCAAAGATTTTTCAAGTAACTCAAATAGTAAAGACAAACTATAATGAAGTTAAAAGGAGTATCATGGAGCTGCTCATATCTTCTGTAACACTTTAAAGAACCATTAGCCGTAGTGAAATGAGACAATGAATTTACAAGCAATTAATCAAACTATTTTACTTAGAATATTCCGCATAATAATTAGTATTGAATTGAATTGTATTACTGAGCAGATATTTATGTTCAGTAAGTAATCACCGTCACTCAGTGTTTCGTGTTAGTAATAAATCGTTTTAAATAAAATATTACATTATATATATTTCAGATAATATGTATTATATTATTTGTCAAATCAAGAGAGGCTTATAGAAATTAAATTAGAATACTATACACTGCTTACAAAGTTAAAAATATAAAGACAATACGTTTAAATAAAGAGTAAATGTAAATAAAACAACTTAGGCTGTAATCTTTAAATTTATTCTTCATCGTACTTGGCTATAGTTTAAATAATTAATTTATTGACACGGGTCTTGTGATGTTTAATTAACATACATACAATACGAATTTACAACGGGGAGTGTTCCGAAGAGCTATTTGATCTGATGCCTGCCGCCGAATTCCATCACCGCACAGCACGTCACCGCCTGCATTTCCATCCACACCAACTGGATGCGTGGCGATCTTCTACTGTGCGGTTTTCAAGGACTTTTCTTCCACGTACCACTAAGATGTGGAATGAACTTCCTTCGGCGGTGTTTCCAGATCGATACGACATGGGTACCTTCAAAAAAGGCGTTTACTCTTATCTCCAAGGCCGGCAACGCTCTTATACGTCTTCGGATGTTGCAAGAGTTCATGGGCGGCGGTGATCACATTTGACCTGTGACCCGCACGCTCGTTTGCCCTCCTATATCATAAAAAATAAAAAAAAAATACTCATATTTTGTTTCTAGTAATAAATTGCGGTCATTCAATTTTATGTGAGAACACGTACAGTACGAGACGCAATCAAAATCGTTGTATATATATCAGTACTAATATATTTCAGTGGTAACGCGGCAGTACGTGACCAACCAAATGATCAACTATAAACCATTTCTACTATTCGTGAGCCTACAATAAGTTAATGAACCGTAATGTTGAACTCAGTACATTATTTAAAATAGATTTAGTACTGTGGTATTGTTCTGGTATTGTGTAATTGATTTCGGAATTGTTTGTTGTACGTAGAATATAACTTTCAAAATGTAAATTAAATTAATGTCAGTGGTATTTTTTATATATGTATTTATGTGTTTATTCATTTATTTATGTATATATTCATGTATTTGGGAAAGAAACGATATTTACAAACTTATAAACAAAATTAACAAATAGTGCATAACATCAATAAAATTTCCACTGTTATAAAAACAAACATAACATGAACTTTAAAAGCATAAATAAAAATAATAATATCAATCACTTAACAAAACATAAAACGAAAGAAAAAATAAAATAAAATTTATAATAAAATAATTTTAAAAACTCTAATTGTAGGACAAAATACATTGAGAAAAATAACAATAAAAACTTATAAATTACCAAAATTTCTTTTAAGTACACTAATTGTGTCATTAAAAATGTCGGTGTAGGGACAGATGTTATTGAAGTCTCGACAAGCTCGAAATATAAATGGATTATTCGTATTACATTGGTTGATAGGAACATTGCATTACATTGTTCTATACAATGTATTTTATCTGGATGTAATAATATATTTTAATAACTTTAGATAGACTTAAACCTATATCAATAAGTGGGCTACTTTTTATTTCGTGAGGACAAAGGTAATTCTAGCAGAAGTTGTTGATAACGTACCTAACAAATTTTTTACAAAAGAATAGAGTAAGTATTTTATAATAAAAAAAAATATGAAGAGCTGTTAAGGGGATGCGTTCTACATAAGATACATTACTAATAACTGAATTATGATTTTATCGCTGCACCTTGTTTTTTTTTAAAGTTATAATTTTATAACGTCTCAAGTAGTAGTGGTGAGTATTGGGATCCGCTCTTAAAATTCAAGGGTGCCTTCAAGAGGTAAGTAAAAAGATTAATAGGATGAAGAAAATACACTAATGGACAATAACGTTCTTCCGATATACCGTTCTGAGTCATCTTATATATGCAAAGTGTTCCCACTTAACGTCTCTCGTTATTCGTTATAGCATCATCTGGTTTCATAAGTGTCGACTTGGGTTTATTTTTTAATGGCTAGAGGGTTCGAAGAGGGTTCGTAGGGGTTTGCTTCTGCCAAGATGGTTATGAAATTATACGATTTTATCGAAATGGCTCTTATTAAGTTTTTTTATATATTGAACTATCTTTGCAAAAAGTAAGTCTTTGTAGACGTCTGAATTACGGACCAACCACCTTTAGGAGTTAGAAGAAGGTAAATCCGGAATAAACAAAAATAAAAAGATACCTTCTTTTCAAAAATACAACAGAAATATATCCCATTATTAAATTAAAGTTTTGCAGTACAAAGTGAATGAAAATGATTTCTTTTAGTCAGTATAATATTGTATATTCTAATGACTTTTATAATATTCTTATTATAATGTAAAAAATCAGAAGGAAATACCACCCACCATATCTACTAACCTTGGTAGGTTGGTACCTATTCACAGAACCTCTGCGCTATTTTATTCTGGGCTTGTGTGGTTTAAACCACAAAAATGCTCTAACATTCCACCGTGATAAGGTTTACTACATGTCCGAAGTAATTGATTTCTTATCGCTTCGCATATTTAGTCTTGAAATTTCACCTAAACCTAACTTTTTTTTATGACGTAAACCTGCCCTTACACAAAATCTTTTGAAAAGTAAATTTTAATTATAATAAATAATAGAAGAAATCCAATTTTCATTAGATTCATGCTTATTGTCTATAATCTTTAAATTAAAATTAAGAAACTCTTCATCGTTGTTTTAATTAATCTGTTTAATTGCATCAAAGAATAAGTTATTAAATTATAACCAAAAGAAAATAGAGACGGACAATATTACTTTGTAATATAATAAAATTAAAAGACAATGGACAAAGCAAGCACTCAATATAACAATAATTATTTTTTGTAAGACAAGCCACTTAAATAAATATTGTTCTGATGGTAAATTTACCGCATGATGACGTATAAAGTTATTAAGCTGAAAAGAACACATACTACAATTTGATCTTAGCCAAAAGGCCGAGAAGCGATTGATGACGTATAAACTAAAATAACCTTAAAGACCTTAAATAATAAGAATATCAGTTCTTCATAAATAAATATAACTCACCAACATTCTGCCGTTTTCTATATTCAAAATCAATTGAATAATTTAGGTCTTTTTCTATTTTGTTTTCTAAATGCAAAATCACAATATGTTTTAACTTTTTTTTTAATTTTCCATTTAAGTATAGTAGGCAATGGCAAAAAGCTATCTAAGCATACTTCACATTTTACGATCACTTAAATGCTTTCTTACTGACTTCTAATCCGAGCTCCTCACATGAGGTCGTGACATTTCATTGCTCACTATGACCTTAGAATAGTAAGAGTGAAGAAAGTTTATAAAAAAATAACAAAAAATTTAAAAAAAAAATTATGGTTACAGACAACGTTCTACAAATAAAATAACATATATAATTGAAGTTATACAGAACTGTTTCTGTATTTAAAAAAAAATAAAATCTTTTTAGAATTTGTTAGACTAATCCATTCTAAGTTGTAGTGACTTACAGAAAAGTTCATTTCCTATTACGTGACAATAGAAGTTTTGTAGAAATTACTGAGTAATGTTTTGGAGTTTTCAGTGTATTGTATTGTGCAAATATTGTAATATAAAAGTATTTCATTGAATACTCTTCGTTTAAAAACTATACCAAACAATTATAGTTTATTTTTAATTGGTTGATTGATAACTGGTGAGTCATCTTAAACAGTACCAAAACCATAGGATTAAAAGATGTTAGTCATATTTTTCATATTTTTGTGAGAAAACTGTTGCTTATTTACACTATCCAAATACCTTTATATAGCTATAAACTTATAAGCTATAGCAGTCCGTTCTCACTGACTTCATATCTGAACAGTGCTTTATATAAAGTCAACCATTGGCCCGCTTTGAAATACTGGCCTGCCTTAATTGATGACTCCCAATTTATCAAAGCTTATTTGGAGGTGGTCTCGAGATCATCTAGACCGACCTGACGAAGTCTACTGTCTATATATATATATATAGAATTTTTTTAGTGGTTAACGCATACAACTTCCCTTAAATATAGTTTTGACATTTTTTTTATAAATTAATTCGGTTGATGATTTCAATAAACATTAAATATATAACATATAATAATATAATTAAGGGGCTTAAACTAATAGATAATTGAATATTATAAAGGCCTTTTTAAATAGGTTACAAATTAATTTCCAAATTCGTTCCTCAAATTGCAAACTTTGTTCTGTAATAATTATAACTTTGTCATTGTTTACATTTTTTAAAAATAACATGAAAAAAAACTGTTTTATAATGAATGTTACTTAAAAACCATAAATATTCGTTTTGTAAACTAATATTTGTCAGTTAGTATTCTAAAATATTTATTTATTTTAATATTATCAACGATACACAAACGAAAAAATCAGATACAAAGGTACTAAAGTATTCCAGACCTGAGTATTGTGTTATATTTTATTTCCTTTCCTCTTCCCCGAAATATAGGTTTGCTGAACGTATTCAGTGCAAGTAGAACGATATCTCACAAAATCAATTTCATTTTTCTCCTAAAACGAATAAAATAAATTGAAATATGATATGATCAAACAAATAATTGAGAGATTGAATGATTTCTCAGTACGAAGAAAACTTCAACCTAAGACTATAGACATACCGCGTTGCCAACCCAGCTAACGGCTTCTGTATTCATTAGCTGACGACTCTATATTATTTTTTACTAATACAGATAGTTTTACTTTATATATAAAAACTTTAAATACCAAAAAAATTCTTAAAACTATTTTTATTATGTTATGGATTTTTTCGTTAGTATTCAGACAGTTCGTTCTGTATGAACTATGTCACCTTCACACATCAGAGAAATTCGAACATGTACTGAAAATACCTAACGAACAAAATGCCCATACTGGAATCGGGAAGTAATAACAATCTGTCATAATCCCTGTTTTGTTTATTTGTGATACATACTTTTGAATAAAGTTTGATTTTGATAAACTTTATGTCTAGTTTGCAAGGACCGTTTTATTTTGGATTCAATCTCTAGGTGTTAAGTTTTATACCATGTTATGTTTTGCTGATTTAGTATTAATAGAGTATTTATAGTACATTTACGTCCTTGCACATAAATGAGAAACTTATGATAGTATAAAAATTTTCGATGATCTTTTATTTTATATAAAATATAATTATTTTAAAATGTAAGTCATGTTTAACAAAATTCGTCAACTAAGATCACATCCCTAAATGCAAATTACATAAAAGTGTTATTTATAAATTTAAACAATGAAGGAAAATTATTACAATAATCCTAATTGATTTTACTTTGAATATTTACAAAATTAAATAATTGTGTAAATGTTGAAAATATGTTGATGTTTGAAAATATTGAAATATTAATTTAAGTGTATAAATTTCAAAATGGAATTACAACTGCCGCTTTAACATGACAAACGAGTAAGAAGAACATATACAATTACGAATTTGCATATTTCCAACCTCATGAATAATATCTTCATTGTACTTTTACTTTTAAAGTGAAACAAACATATACAGTAATATATCTCTGAAATTATCTAGAAATATGAGCAGTTACTTAACTGTATACTTATACATGTTAAGTCTATTTAAATTTAAATTATTTATTTTTAGAACTAAATATAAAACTACCTACCTAGGTAGACAAAATTTTTATTGGACATGCATTTTTAATCATTATAATTGTTAATATTTTTAATAAATATAAAAACTTTTTATTTTATAACATTTATAAGATATTGTCTGTGTTACACTATTTTAGCAGATGAAATGAAAGTGTAAAATTTATAGTTTCGTATTTCTTGGTTATTAAGGACAATTACATTGAGATGAATACAAATTTAATATTTCAGTAGTTATAGGTAAAATTATATTGAACTTCATATTCATATTGATTTCTTTTTGACGGGAAATGTATAAAGCTTTATATGGGGTATACTTTTTGTTTTTCCAACAAAATATAAAACCCGAAAATATTACGATTATCATTACCATAGTAATAACTACTAATACACCCCAAGTACTGCTTCTATGTAAAAGAATAGATCTATATTTATTTAAAAACGCTCAATAAAACTGTTTGAAATTCTAATGTGGCTTTGAGGTTTGTTGAAAATCGAGTCGCTTTGAATTACATTCAGCTTTCGATTGACTGTTAAATAAAAATATAACAGATTAAAGTTTTACCTCACTGAATTGGCTATAATTATTTTCTTTTTTATTTTTTCTTTCTCTTTGTAGGCTACTAAAGCACCAAAAACAAAAAATGTATTGTTATATGATGCCTAATTATTGTTATTACTACTTCTTTGCCCTTATTTTAGTCAATATTATAAGTCAAGATTGTGAGTCGTTGCAGCTAACGATGAGAAACATATATATCTAGCTTTTCAGGTTAATAAATCAAATGCTTTTGAGATGAGAAAATAACATATTTCTTAAGGATAACTTATATTAATGCTGAAACTAAGACTGAAAATTTAATTTAAAGAAATGTAATGTGTCAAATGACAGCACATTTGTGTAATTTATTTGATATGTCATAAAATATGCATATTAATAAACTAATAATTATAAATTAGACTTCAAATACGACAGAGCTACTTTTTAATTAACATATCGAACAACTGTGACCAAAGTATGCAATTCTAAGAAAGAATAATTTATATTTTCAATAATTTCCGCCTTTATTTTGTATTTAATATCATGACAATAAGATTATTTAACAAGTGCGACCAAGTATATTTAAAAACCTGTAGTCTTTGTGAATCTTCACTTTATGGTTTTCGCTACATATTTTAAATAGAAGAAAAGATTTAAGCTAATTAAAGTTTTGTATTTGTATATAGAACATTTATCAAGATTCATACACATTTGCCATGAGTTCACTAACATGCGTTAATATGTTGGTCTGTCCTTGTTACCTTACAGTCCGTTTATTATATAGATAGCTTCTCCAAATTGTCAGTAAATATCTCTCTCTCTATATAGAAAATTATATCTTATATATGTGTATATTTAGTTACCTTTTAAATGTAAACAAAATTATGGTTAGATTTAGAAAACTGAATAAATGTAAATTCGTCTAAATATATATTTTTTATTTTCAATTAGTCATAGTAATGATTAATATTGATATAAATCTCCAAATTTTTATGGATTATTTATATGTATGTAAAAATATTCTACTACCTACAAAAATAGGTGGTATTAAATACTTATTTCTAATTTTAAAAAAATGTTATTCATTCATGTAATTTAGCAGCATATTTTAATAGTATGTATGGTTGCAATATTATAAAATAAGATAAAATATAACACACATTAAGCAAGGATTTGTGGATTTGAAAATAAAACGTACGATTATTTATAAAATAGACAACTAACCCTAATTCCACTTGGTTCCAGTTCAGAACTAAACAATCGGGATCTAACATCATTAGGACAAACTAGAGAGTTTCTTGTTTCCTGCAGTCAATAAAAATTGCATTTAATGAAATAGGACTTATTTTCGAAAAATATTTTATAAAACTGGTATATAACAAAAATGTACACTGATTTATATTTATAAAATGTGTACTAGTTGTCTTAATTTCAATTACTTAAAAATTAACAACATTAGATATCATTATATATTTTATAAACATTGCATTGAAATAAAAATATGATATGCAATTGACTGAACTATATAAAGAAACAAACAAAAACTATATTATTTCTTGCTCAGTTTCATTAATGTTTCTTTTTGGTGTTCAAAGAAATAAGAAAATACTGCTCAAACACACGAACTGAAGGTTTTTTACTGAAGACTGACGAGTTAATCAATTATCATAGATATAACTTTGGTCGATCAGTTGGCAATCGTTTCGTGTATCTAATACACCGATGGGCGGCTGTGATATATAGTAAGTTATACTGGATGTTGCGAAAGCCTTCTATCGTGTATGCACAAGGCACTTTTTTTAAAAGTTCCATTGCTATAGGCTTTTCAAAGATTTTAAACAATTGATTCATCAGCTTTCTCACTTTGTATACAGCTTGTAAAAGGGTCATTCACACAGCAATATCAATCAAATTACGAAAACTATAAAACTTATTTAAAATCAAACTCCTTAGAGTGATGTTCTCATAGTTGACATAGTATCCGTACATGTACATGATACGCCAGGATTTTCGTATCCAGGATCCATGTTCACAAGATAATACATAGTAATGTTTTAATATGCTTGTTAGTTTGTACTACGATAGCTAGCACTGGCCTAACTTATTTTAAAGAAATCACACTTTTAATACAATCTAACACAAAGGATCTCGCATTTGTACCAACTACGGCTCTTATCATAATATATAATTTAAACAACGTTATTATAATGGTAAAAAAAAAATGGATTTTGTATTGCAAATTTATCTATAACCAGAAACCAGAACCAGACTTGCCTTTAGTCGGGAACTCGTATGGTTCGTTTCAAAGATATGTAACAGTTCTAAGGTTAATATTGGTTTGTGTTTTATTAAAATGATTAATGTTATAAAGATTAATTAAATTATATTATTTTAATTGTATATTATTTGCCTTCTCATATCACGCTCGTACAAGTAGAGACTAGTGTTATATACTAATTGTTCTGCTTGACTTATTGCCTGCTTCGATAACTTCCTCTTCTAATATAAGACAGAATGTTAATGATTGTTGTTTGTTTTATTAATAATAAGAACGTTAGTAAATTAGATCAAAAAGAACCTTTAATAATATTTGTAATACTTTACTATAATAATAAATATAAAATAATAGATATAATGAAATAATAATGTAAATTTTTTATAACTGCCAATTTGAAATGGAATGACATATTACAATATAGTGATAAGATTTCTCAATGGAATTGTTTAAAGTCCACAGTTTTCGTTGACGAAGCTTAATAAAAGATGCTGTGAGCGGAACAAAGTTGCAATATTGATTTCTTACTCCAATACAGTTCGTATTTCTACTTTATGTACTGTTTTCCAACATTTCAGATGAACTCGATAAAGTTTATACTCTAGGGAATTGTACACAAACGAGTAAATGATGACACAGAATGAAGTATGACTTGAAACTTACAATTACGTAACAAAAATAGAATTTTCTTTAATATTACTGTTACATTTCGCATTGGTATATATTTGTTAAAGTTCTAAGAACCTATTTGAAACTTTTAAAAGAATGAACAATAATTAATACAAATATAAAAAAAAACATTTTCTGATTTGGAAATTAACGAAATTAAGAAAATATAAAATATTATTTAAAAAATTTTAGTCAATTATATAATTATTTAGGTAATAAGGAAATGTTGTCATTTTATTAAGGTCCTGAAATTTTAGAAAATATAAAATAACAGATGGCTTGGTTGCATTAAAAGCTATAATGGATTATTTTTTACAATTATTATATTTGGTGATACAAATAACATATCTATTATCTTTTATTCGCTATCTAGCTATCGTCGTAATAGATTCGTCGTAATGAAGGATAAATATTTAAACGTACCAACACAACAACTTCTACATTTTCACAATATTTTCAGTAATAGATATTTGTATACTTCTTTTTAAATCATAATGCTTAGTTTTTGGATTTTTTTTAAACAAATTTTTCCAATCTAATCTTTATAAGACGTAAAACATAGAAATAGACACAAAACCTTAAAGAAGCTGAACTTCTAATCTCTGCTTGTGAAATGAATTTCAAAACACTTGAAAAACAAAACACATATAATTGATGGGACTTTTGCATTCCACCACAACTTGATCATTGTCTATTTATATATCTTCATCTATACTTCCTCCTCTTGTTTAGTTCAATAATAATCATAATTTTAATTGAATTGTCACATTAATATTTATAATGACAACCTCAATCAAAAAATATAATGGTTTTATGATTTTTACCAAATTGTAATATTGTTGAATAATTTGTGTATATTATACTTTGTTAAGGTTGTATAATTTCATTTTTTTTTATTTTAATTAATGTATAATGAGTTCATATTCATATAAATATGTTTTAGATTTTTTTTTATTTTTTTTAATTTTTTAAATATAATTTTTAATAGTGTTTCTGTTTTGATAATCTATTTAATTAAATAATTTACTTATGCTTTTGAATTTTTCTTTAATCCATGTCTGTATAACAAAATCTCTTAGTTGAAATAGAATTTCAATTATTAAAATATGTAAAAGTATTTCATTTCATTGGTAGCATAAAAAATTCTAAACATCTGTAAGTACAAATATATTTTGTCTGAGTTTTTTTGGATCGAGATAAGAAATTTAGTCCAAAATTTTTTTAAAGTTTTAAAACTGTTAAATGTCTCGGTTCGAATTATCCGATATGAGTAAAGTTTACAACTAGTGAGGTAGCGGTTTGGCGCGGCTCCATTGTACTCTACCTCAAACAACCAGTCTGGTTTAATGTAAAAATACTCATTACTTACCAGATAAATATATTTCTAAAAGCGAAATGTCTATCACCACTGCTGTGATTAATAATAGCAGTCTGTTTATCTATTTCTTTAATATATATTAGTATTTTTATAATCAAATTGCCCTCTCATCTTTTAACTATAAAATATGAATAAAGTAAATGGTTGCAGGCTTAATGTACATTGGTTATTTATTTGTTTAAAAATCTATTCACTTTTACCCGCAGATGGTAACGAAAACGAGACACAGGGCTGATATCAAATATATTTTGTAAAAGTGCTGTCTGGTTATTAATTATGATATTGATATTTATATAATAGTAATGATGTTTGTCGCTTTTTATTTCCTAGTTTTTAATTTAATTAAACAAGTGCGCGAAGTATATTTATAATGGATTATGAAAGATATAAGTTAAAAAAAAGGTAAATTTGTAGCAGATTTATAATTTCACGAAATGAAAAATATATATTCAATACAAAGTTGTTAATTTGCTCCTTTGTTTAGTTTTAGTGTAATATAATAAATTTTATATTTTTTGTTCCTTAACATCGCTTATTCATATTTTATTTCAATAATTTTGATACCATTTTGCATTGCCAACAGTCGAGTTCCAACCCCTTCAGACTGGATTGAATTCTAGTGTCTTCAATTCATACCGTGGGGTTTGATATAAGCTTCTTATATCAGATTATACATTTTTCCATAAACTAATTAGACTTTGAATATGTATGACTAACGAGCGTATTCACGATGTTATGTTCTTAGGTGAAGATATAAGAAACAAAATGTCTACTGACGTACATTTTGAGAGCGATTTGAGATTGTGCACTAGTACATACTTCGAACTGCAGATATTTAATACATATACGGTTTATTAATATACTATATAATAATATAACGAAATTTATTATTAAAGCATGTCTTGTTTTCTGTATTCTACAGACATTTGTCACGATAAAGACTTGAGTTGTGACATGAAATAAATATAATTATTGTTGTTTACAATTTTTCTTATACTCTTCCATACATCTGTTGTAGAAACTAATTTTCAATTCCGCTTGCTAATTTTTTTATAAAAGAACAATTTTGCAATTTAAAGACTTACATTTTTCTCTTGAGTCCACAATGTGTAATATTCACGATATGGTTATGTGTTGCGAATATATACATAGAAAGGGTTTTGTCTATACATTTAAGTCTGAAAACTAGGTCTACATAAACTTCTTTTAAGACATTTACTATTTACAACTTCTACTCAGGTGCTAGACTCGAATAACATACAATATTATTTTAAATATATTGAGATATTTCTATTTGAGATATTTTTTTAAAAACAAAAATCTTTTAAAGAAAATAAAATTTTCGTTTGTTAATATATGTATATTAAAAATTATAATAAGATAACAGAAAAGTTATATGAATATGGATAAATAATAAGAATACTGCATATAAATTGTCAACAATATATTCTATATATTATGTAGGATAAAACAGGTGTTCTAACTAAATATTTCACCAAGGAGCTGTCGTATGCAATGTACACTCTGAAGCGAAGCTTTCCTGATACAGATATGTCTAGACATATTTAACATTTTGAAATTGTTTAAGTGAGATATGAAAATGGTGATTGAGAGGAGCTGTCAAAAAACTGAAAACATATATTTTAAAGGAAGTTCTATAAATTTTTCATATTTACTTAAACGTTCCTAAAAAAGAGCTATTTATATATGAAGTGTAGTCATCCGTCAAATAATATTGTACGGATAAGTTTTGACGTCGAGATAAACATGTAGGAGATGGAAGTAATATTTGATTTTATTTTCGACTATTAACAAGTAGTGATAAGATCTCTAAATTAAAGTGATGTTTAATTATTTATAATTTATTCATTATTTAAATAATAAATAATTATTTAAGCAAAACAGAAAATGTATCTTTTTAAACAATTTTTCCTTAATAAAGCGATACCACATCGTATTTAATATTTTTTATTTATATTATTATATTTATACTAACAATATTACCATCAGTTGTAGTATTACTAACTAAAAATTGTATAATAATATTTTAACATAACAGGAATTATTATTTATATAACTAAAGTATTGTATTTCGGTATTATGTCTTATAAAACTTAATCATAATATTTGTTCTAAGCGACTTGAAATACTCATCTAAAGTAACTCAACCTAAATGATAACTTCAGTTCGACGCTTGTTTCCGAGAATTCAGCATAGAGTCACTTCCTAATACAGCGAATTGAGAACAAAAGATAGAAATTTAACTTATGAAAGTTTTAAGAAACATTTATTATTTATTGTAAGTTTGAATAAAACAAAAATTGTTGACAGGAAATATAAAACGTTTTAAAAGGTTTAATAGTAAATAATCAATCCATGATGTAGACTTATTATAATCTATTTGTATTATACAAATGTAATAATATTTCTCAATATAATTGTTGAAAGCCGACAGTGTTTTTCGACAGAGCGCTGTGAGAGGAGCTAAGTCGCAATATTGATTCCTTACTTCAACTTACTTAGTTCAAGAGCACTTTGCTGGGCCGTATGTGTAATATCTTCGATCCAACTTAGTAATAAGTAGTGATTATTCTCTATTGAATTGTATAAAGATAGCAAATTTAAAAAGTACGAAGTACATACTGTTACCTCAGAAATATCATATACTATTATCAGTTGAACAAAACTGTTGAAGTTGTCTTTCTTATATAAAATTACGTCATAAGCTAATCAAAGCACTTTGGTTTCTTATACAGATAGTTACTTATTTAATTATTATAGAATGCATTATATTTTATTAGATATTATATAATATATATATTTTTTAATTTTTATAAAGCTGAACTAAAAGTTTCTATTACATTGCACTTTATTCGACCACAGCTATGTGGCTCTAATCTTGTTCAGTTCAGCGATGCGAGTAATTTTATTGAATTGTATTTAACAATATGTTCAATAAATAAAATGATAATTTCAATAAAGAAATATAGGGGTTTTGTGAGAACACTATTTATTAATTCTTTTTTTTTTGTTTACTTTAATCATGCAAATCTAATCTAAATAAATTTCGTTTTAGTGTTTTATTATCGGAAACATTAAACAATTCTCAAATATAAATAAAATTTTAAGAAATAAATTAATATAAAATGAATATAAATAGAATACTAATGTAAATTGAATATATGAGAGTATTTAGATAATATTTAACCTGATGTTATTATGCTATTTGTTCATATTTATTATTCATATTCTCTTAATCGTAAAAATATCTTTGAGTACTACTTTTACTATGGTTGTATGAAAGTAATTATTAATAAATGAATTTGATAGTAAATTAATGTGATAGTGTAAGTTTTATATGGTCAATTACTTTAATTAAAATTAAGATATTAAAGAGTAAAATAATATAACGATATTGTTATTAAATAATATATTTAATTCCACTATGGCCTTGAAACTTATATTGCGTCACGTAGTCAACCCCTCTCTGTTTTCAAACAAACCCTTGATCCGTGTGCATTATATAAATTTGCTTCAGGAGTAGAGGCTATAATAAAACAAAAGATTTAATCTATTAGTAGGTATAATTCTTTAAAATGTTTTCAACTAATTCACAAGTGCCACGAATGCCTTGTGACCTTGGATATAAAAAATTCAATATTAATTTTATATAAGTTGGAAGTTAAATTATCCTTTGTGATGATTTTAATACTCCATTGAACCCCTGTATTCAGGAGCGGCTTAAGCTATAGCGCAGGGTGTGCAATGGACACAGTCGCCGCCGTCTCATAGGGCGCAATGGCGTTCCCTGATCGTCGACGAAACATGATATATTGTTGGCCGCTTAGTTTCGCAATAGAGATGTGCTACAGACATAAAAACAATAAGTGTTATTCTGCCGTCATAGCAAGAAAGGCCGTAACTAATACCATACTGTAAGCTATACCTACTTATAAATTAGCTTGTTGGAATATGAAAAAACTTTCTTGTTACGACAACAAAGTTAATAGTACAGCCGTGGGGGTGGGAGGGGGTTCAGGCCTAGGCATAGATTGTTCTGCGCCAGGGTTTCATGGCACACAGGCACTACACGAGCTAGAGCTATAATCACACTTTATTAAATGTTTCATTTCTACTGTGACAAAACACAACTGTAATACTCTAAAAAAAATTTTGATCTTCTCTTACAAACATGAAGAGAAGCTATATATATATAATGTAATATATTTACATTATCTATATATGTATTTTTAATCTTAATATTAATGAATTGCACTTAGTTGTGTTTTTTTCTCTTATTTTTATATACTCGTATAACAAATGAGGCAAATACACTTACAAGACACCGATTAATATATGACAAGTAACGTACGTACTCTTGAACTAATACACTCACAAAAGATATTATAAATAATGAAGATGAAAAGGTAAATTTAAAATCCTGTGCTAAAGGAAACGAGGTAGAAGAATACGGGCTTAAGTAAATCAAATCAAAACGAAATTTCTAATCACTATGTACAGAGGAATTGTTCGTGCAGTGTTGGTGGCACATTGAAACAGAACTCATTTGAATATCATACCAATGGATTAAAGTACATTGCAGGTGTATTGCTTTGCGTTTTTATGAAATATATTCATTATTAGAATATTCTTACAGGTGTATGAAATGTAATTTAAATATTACTAGTACTAGTAAACCCCCCGTTAATTCTTAACGGTCTAGACGGAGAGATAGCGCTTAACAGAATTTAAATTAATTACCTTACAAAGAAATTGTGGTAAATTATAAGAAATTCCATTTAAAAGACATATGTTGTAGTATAGTAGGGCTTACACTATAACAGTTATTACCTTTTACGTATTTATTCACAGAAATCGGACAGCGTTTGCACTTGTTCTGTATTTCGCGACTGTTGCAAGATGACTTACTTGATCTTCACTCTACATCCACTTTTATAAGTTTTTACAATCATTCCACAATTTGTTATATTTTAATTTTGAAGTGGAGCTGTATACGCCGGACTAGAAGTTGATAATATATGATAAAGATTTTTCAATATATAGTGTTAATATGTATCTACAAAATACTGAGAATAAGACCATGTTTATCTTACATTACATTTTCAGTGAAATAGAACTAATTTAAAATACTTTTTTTAATTACTGTAGAAATTTAAAGTAACACGTTAATGCAGATTGATTAAACAGCTGACGTTTTGGTTTTAGGACAGTATAGAAAAAAGAAATATTTTTGAAATACATTATTTTTATGCATAATACGTAAATTTTTGATAACTGTAATGAAAAATAATTTTACGAACATACTTGTTTTTCTATTACATTATTTATTCATTTCGTCCTTTGTTCACACAGAATCACTCAATAACAACTACAGAATAATTAATAAAACAGTTTGTTGTAATAACACCGCCTGTCGGGCTCTTTACGTGCTATTCATATTACTTGCAAAAAAATAATAATATCCAATACTAGATAAGGTAATAATTAATTTATAACAAATAATGTATTGCAGGCACATCACCAAAGCCATATGTCCAACAAAATATAGATTTCCAGAGATAATGCCACATCTTGCAGCAGAAAAATCGAGAAGGAATCTGGTTGAATCCCTCTTGAAACATCTAGCTTTGCCTAAATGTAAATGTATTATAAAAGAACGCCAAAATGTAACCACCATTTTATAAATGAAAATAATTATTATATTTTTGTAAAAGAAAAGTTTTTACTAACATAGATATTTTGGAACTTTATGGTGTGGAACTACGTAATGAATAACTATTTTGTTTACTTAGTGACAGTTAATAGTTACAGAGCGGATTTGAAATCTAACAAGCAGATAATTTTGTATTAACGTATATATATCTGCTTATATAACTGCTCATAACAACACAACCGTTATATAAGTTACTCTAACTATCCAACACTTACGACCATTTAGTCTTCTCGTTATAAGCTTGACATCTCTTCTCTCTGAATGACCCTTATTAATAACATTAACACTCCCTAGTAATTGAAATTGTAAAGTTGTAAATTATGATTGAAATGTAATGTTGTGAGAGCTTTGCAGTCATTACAGCGGCTTCACATGAATGAAGCTATAATTGACTTTCATTCATGTTTAAAGAACTTTACATATTAAGTGATAGTTTAATGAAATAAATAAAATGATATGTACATATAGTCTTATTAAAAGTGATTCCAGATTGAAATCATATGTTATATATAGTAATATTTGTTATATTCTATCGTCTGTTTATTTACTTAATATCCTGTTTCATTCTGGTAAAAATTGTTACTAGAGTAATTCTGTACACAATTGCAGAACAAGTTGCAGTTAACAACGTGTCACTTAAGACTTGAACGAATTTAATATATGAGACGGTTAAGGTAATGCCTACCGCTGAAGGATACTCACATAAGATTGTCAAAGTGCCTCTTGTGAAAGCCGGTGAACTACACTAATGCATATATCAAAAGGGCATTATGTCTTTTAGTCTTATAACGTTTAAAAGATTCTTTAAAACCCAAGTGAATACATTATTTACTACGTTGTATTCGCTAGTTAATTTAAGATTAATAAATAAGGTAAAAGTTGTTTCTATTTTTAATAATATTTGGGAATTAACCGAAATCCCGAGTCGAAAACCCATCAAGTATACAGATCACTGTAAAAAGGACGGCAGTAAGGCAATACACACGTCAATGTTTTACAACCAAAAGCTTTTAAGTCTTTTATATTTTTGTGACGCCCGTGCCTTTTTTATAGACATATTTACGTATACCCCATATACTGTCTGTTAATTTGCTGCTGAATATTTTATATTGTAAATCCTTTTATCCTATATGTGAACGCAAATTGTGACTATAGGATATTCGAATATCTACATTTCTTTTTTCGGAGGGACTATTAATAATGTTTAAAAAACAAAGTTAATGCGATTGTATTTTTTTTATATTTGTTATCTCAGAATTTTAAACTGGCTGAAATGATTTTATTGATTAATTTTAAATTGAAAGCTGATGGTTTCCGTATGGTCCTGTGTGATTTTAATTTTGTAAAAATCTAATTTGATAACGAAACCTAAATAAAGCAACAGTTGTGTTACTTTCCATTGCTTGTGTATGCATTGTTTGTACTATTTTATAACACAACATCACGCCTACATAACGAAAGCAACTATTAAAAATTAACGAGATTTTTAGTCTAGATCAATTAAAGAAATTGCACCGACTTTTTAAATAGTTTTACTAAAAAAATTATTTTAGTATATGGTATTATCACATCTCATAAAAATAAAAAAAACATAGCATAAAAATGTGTACAATTATCCTCAAATAACTGCTCGATAACAATTAACACAGGATGCAGAAATGCCAACAACTTGTTTTAATTTCCTTTATTTATAAACAAAAAAAACATCAAATTCAAACAATAATCTTCAGATCAGTGTTATATACAAATAAGAGATTAATTATCTCTCACTGTTTACATCTCGGATTACCTTTAAAGGTCTAAGAGGATTAGAATTAAACTTCAATGAATTTATGCGAAATGCCGAAAATTATTGTGTTGTAAAAATTTAATCAGAAATAATGTCAAATCAGAAATATTAATTCCATTTCGTATTGAAATTACGTTTTCTGAATATTGTATTTGTTTTTTTTAGTATTTAATTCATTTTATATATCAGTTAAGATCCCTCATAAGGGGTTTTAATTCAACAATTATATAAGAAAATTTGTTGATATAGTATATAGTAAAATTTAATGAATAAATTTATTATTAACTATATTTTAAAAATACATATTATAAATATATATATCATATTTAATATCAGATATCCTTAGTACAACGTTATATTTGCATTACTTTTCATGTGAATGCAAACAGATTCAGAGTAATGTTAAAATATACATATTTGAATCAAAGAAGAGATTTTATTTATTTGCCTTAAGCTTGGCAGTCCAATATAAAATATGACCTCTTATGCTCGAAGGGTTACATTTCATATTTGCTGAATTTTAGATATTATTCTTAATATCCAGGGAATGGAAAGACAGGCACAAAAATATAAATCCTTTAGAATATAATATTTAATGAAAATTGACATTTTAAAATAAAAATCAAAGATTCAAACATAATTAAGTTGTAGAATGTTATATAAAAATGAGTTACAATTATATTGAGATTATAATAATATTAAGCAAAGCAATCTTATAATATTAGTTTTGTAAAAATAATGATTTCTATCATTCATATTGCATTAGTAGGAATGAAAAAGTACACGAGACCCGAGAACTTATTTTTATCTATCTCAACTACTGAGTAAGTAACAATATTTACTCCACAATGTAGCAAATTTGTTTATTTTATTATAATTGTTATTATTTAATTTACAATTTTTTATTCACTACATCCAAAAGCAAAACGATTAATTTGTTCGAACAATTTTGTTATAAGACATAATTTAGAAAAAATATACATTAATAATTTACAAACCAATAATATAAATAAAAATAGCAAAGTCTAAATTATATAAAATTACAATCAAAGGGAAAATATACAAGAGCTAAAAGCTTTTGGGTATAATTTAAGGGTGGTTCAGGTTTCTGACTCTTTATCTATTTGCTGTATTATATCTATTTGCACATATGGAACTTCAAAGGAAGAGGCCTGTAAAATATTATTTATATATTCATTTATAGTATAATCTCTTGCTTATATTTTGAATAACTTATTAGATTGCTATTCTTATCACTAATCCATTTCAGCTAAAGTAATGTTCATGGTTTGTATCGTCGTATTATATTCCAGATAAGTTCATCTTTCGTCTAAATCTAAAGAAACTTTTATAAACAGAAACTTTTAATAAGTTGTTCCAAAATTCGATGACATTACAACAATATATCATTACCATCAAGGATCAACTCCCTTTTACTATTATTTCTTTACATTTAGATGTGATAATCAAATATCTCTCACTTACTGTTAAGCACAAAACAATTTCCAGCTTTTAAGTTATAATGACACAATTTGCTCTATGTTGGTTTTTAATGTAAATTGTAATATATATCTGTACATTAAAGTCTATCATAATCAATATTATTATTATATTACAAGCACAGCGACACAACACGTAGAAGTCATTACTTATCCTCTTGACGTAATTGAAGTGTCAACATTATAATTTACAATTAACTGTCCATGCTGTACCTTATCATTGTAGTATATGAAAAGAAGCAGATAAGATTAATTATTAAATATATATACGTAACTGAATTTTCAAAAAAAAAAATATATATATATATATATATATATATATATATGGTTTCGATAACGGAAAATCAAAAGATGCATTCTGTTTCAATAATAATTTGAGTATTTTATTTATTGTGTTTGTTTTAAAAAAAAAATAAACTTTAAGAATCAATCAAATAAAAAATTATTTTTTAGGTAATAAAAATTCCAGAAAAACCGTAATTTTTCATTAAAATATTGTTTTATTTAGGTATAACAGCTATCTCTCAATAACAATCTTGTAAAGGAAAAATAAATAAATTTTTTTTTAAAACAGAAAAAAATTTAAGAAATTACCATTTTATTTAAAATTTTAAGTATTGATTTAATTTACTAAATTTTCAAAAAATGGTCAAAATTAAAACAATTTCCAAACACATTATTCATACTGAAATACTCTTATAAAAGATAAGTACAATAAAAGAAAGATAATAACTAAAATTATCACAAATATTTAGTGATATATTTTCTTTATTAATATATCGAAAATTATGTAATACTTTTAATATACATACATATCTTAAGATAAAGTTATAATTGCTGTAAGGTTTCAGTGCAACTTCAGAAAAAAAGTTTTGTTTACCAAAAAATTCTTCGTACGCTATAAACCAATTAATATAAATTCTGTCTTAAAATGTATGTTGAAAAATTCTTCATCCTCTTTCGTCCAGTAAAAGAAGCAGAGTCCAGATTGTTTAGATGACGTTGCCATTTAAAAAAAACTTAAAAAATTAAACGTACTTTTAAAAAATTAAAACGGAAAATAAACCCAACATGGTTTTATTGGACACTCTTTTCCAAAAGACTTATCTGCCATTTTTGTTTTAGTCCCTGACTCCCTAAATGACAATAGTAGTATTAAGTACCCAACATTTTTTATAAAAACTGGAAAAAAAAAAAACAGAAGTATCTGTTTCTGTCTACTTATGTTTAATTAATGGAAATTAGTTCAATGTTATCAAAGCAAACAAGGTCTGAACAAATTAGCTTTTAATAATAAATTGAACATATATGCAAAACCATGCCAGCTCGAAGGCATTGTCTTTCTATTACGAACCTCAAAGCTTTAGGCACAAATATATTATCAGGAAGTGACTACAACAGAACAGCGATCGTTTTTTGTTTATTAATTTTATATTATATATCCTTGTGATTCCCTTATTATTTTAGGTATAATATTATTCAATTCATATATGTAGTAAAATTATATTTAATTTAAGTCGCGTATATATATCGGTTACAATTTAATTTTAACCAAACGTTTCAATCGTGTTCTCGGGTAGACGAGATGTACCAGACAGTAATGTCTTGTCTATGGTATGTTAACACACTACTGACTTCGATGTATGCCTAGTATTGATATTTGAGATATGTTCTCAAACTCTTGTACCAATGCTCCTCTTTGTTTGGCCAATGTATAAGAAACCACAATCACAGCCTAGTATACCCCGGCACATTGTAAAGGAATATTACTTTTAATAGGTCTCAAGAATTGGCATACTTTTCTATGAGGCATGTAATAGTTTTGTAAAAGTTTGATATCTAGTTCAAGTACTTATTTTTAATATTATGCGAATGCTATAGACTTTATAAAAATAAAAAATATATATTTTGAAAATCAGTCTATAATTTAGACCGTTTACATCTTTACCTGAAAGACTAGATAGTACATTACTGTAGCGGCCAGCGAAGTGATCATTGAAGGACGATCGATTAAATGTGGGCCGAGGCTTTAAACTAAGTTCATCATACTCATTGTCTTCAATTGAACTCATTACTGTACATTATAGAACATTATACAACATCATATATTACTTTTTTTTCTTTACTCATTGTCAAATAAAAATATTTGTATGTCTTTATATCCTTGATGATTTAAATTGTTAATATATATATATATATATATATATATATATATATATATATATATATATATATATTATAATATAATTTTAGATGTTGATATTATGAATTCATGACATAGGTGAAACCCCTTCTCGATAACATATCTTTTCAATAGAATTTTATAACTTTTGCGTGTTTTCTTCTAATAATAAAAATAATTTTCATCAAAGATTTTTTTTCTGAAATTTTCAAAAAACCTCGTATATAAATATGCTTTTGTGCTAAATATATTGTCTTCTAAAGTCGTATAACAGTATTAAGAGTCAAGTCATATGTATGTTAATTCTGCTCTAAACAGCAGTGAGACAAACGAGTACACGAGTAGACGTACTGATATGATAATATATTTGAAGTCAAACACTGAATAATCTTTGTCAAATAAGTTTAATTTCTTTAGTTCAGGCAAGCTCTAATTGTAATTGTATAGGTTTAATGAATATTTAAAATATATTATAAATATAATATACTGACTTTGTTATATTTTTATTAATTGTTCATTTGTGTTTAGACGGTTATGTCGTAGAAAAAAAATATATATATTTGATAAAATATTTTCTAATATGAACTGATACCATATTATTTGTCTATTATAAATCGCACTATCGTAATTAATGGTATATTGCTTATACATTTCTAGCATAATATTAAATTTTTAACGATACATGAAACATTTATTTATATTATTGTATTGTTGTTGTACTTTAGATTAGTGGATAACTTTAATAGCAATGAATTAATATTAATATTAGAACTAGAAAAGATTGTGATAATTAATGTTTTATAAATGTTTGTTGCTCCTCGATAAAATTAGTATAAAAGTAGTTTTAACCCTCGAAAAACATAAAGACTTTTTTCGTGGGAACTCAACAAAGTGTGGTTTGTTAAGTTTTTAGCTTATCCAAATTATATTACCAATATATTACCAACATTAAATAATAAAAATCCTTAAACATTCGCCATCATTAGCAATTATACATCAGATAAGTTGCAATATACATATGTAACGAATAAATGTCTGGGGAGTATGAAGGTCGAGCTCCAACCACTGTTTTGTTTAATTAAGAAACACGAATTTAAATGTAGTCTCAACTTAATAAGCAATTATTTAAGCTTTATTACGAATTTTCAATTACTGTTTTGATATGGGTCCTTATTCCAGGTATGTATATTATGTTCATATTTTTACTGTGAAGTGATAAATTAAAAAACAATCATATAATATATACTTTTAAACTGTTAAAATTGTATAATTAACCATTCAAAATATTTCCAAGCCACAGCTCAGGATCAAAATGGCGCTGTAACTGATAACTTCTTAAGAAGCAGTGTTAAAGCGAGCGAATAATATACTGACTTAAGCGCTTTCAGCTGAAGATACTGCGCTTTAATCTATACCAGAGCAGTCTCATTGAAATATTTAACACTAAGTAGAATAAAATATTACTTCGTTACTAAGGCTTTCTAAAGGTAAAAAATTAATATTGTAAATTATTAATTAATTTATTACATTATCTTGATAAGCTAATTTTTATTGATGCCTACCTTGTCTTGCATACATGAATAGCATCTGTATTATTTTTTTAATAAAGATTATTACAAAACTAGTGTTTCAATTTATAATGACATAAATTATAAGGCCACTACCACATTACCTGGAAAACCATTTGCTGCTTATAATAAAACAACTATATCTTCATAGACGTTAAACTTGATGCACGCTCTCTCATATATATATATCTGACAGTAATTTTAATGATCTGAATTTGGAAGAACAGTTGCTCAAGGGAGTTGTCTGCATAAGTTAAGAAATTATAATAATTATTTATTATAAATTGTAATTGAGACAATTTACATAATAGTCTCTAAAGTATATATTCATTTATATATATTTACGTATTATATTGTACTACATTTATTTAATATATGATGTTAAAGCTGTACACCTCTTCCGCCAATTTTTGTAATGTCCTATAACTGGGTTACCTGGAAGAGATCGCTTATAAGCGATAAGGTCGCCTATTGTACATTTATATTTTTGTTTTGTTGTGACTTTTTTCCTTCTTATGTTATAATACTCTTTGAGGATGTACAATGAAGGATATTATATATAAATATACTTTACTTGAGGCCCATACAAATTTATATTGGAAACTAAATATAAAATAAGAATTTTTAATAAATGAATATTGTCATCATCTTTTATAGACATCATACGTTATATCTATTTTTCGTACCATGAGTTGGAGACTAGAGGCTTAAATTTTATATTATATTATTTTTTCTTAATAAAACCCATTCCATTTCCTTCCATTTAATTCCATACAATTTATAATTTAATTGGTAACACAACCACCCTGATCTCAAATTTGTTATTATGAAAACGCAAAAACGCGATTTTCTGTTTTAAAAAAAGTAATAAACCGCTCGGTCAATTTCGCTTTTAAACTAATCAGCTCTAAGTTACAGAAATACACAACCATTGGAACCAAAACGATCTTATACTATAATAAGGTCGCAAGAAAATGAAGCCCAAAAACGCTTGCGTAGATACACACACATGTGCACACATGCGCCCGTACGCACACGCACGCACACCCACAAACGCACGCATACACATTCTTAATCAGAAAGGTAAAATGTATCGAAGGGTACAATACCCAAAAATGTAATATAATAAATATTTTGTATATGAGCCGCTGTTCCGAACTCAAGTTCTATAATAAAGATCTCGAATAAGTTCTACATTATACGATAGACATTATACATATTTTAACATAATATCCAACCTTACACATACATACACATTCATTTAATAATCTTAACCAAAATAGCAAATCAAACTCCAAATAAACCCGATATATGAAGGATTATGAAAGGGATTTAAAATGTTAATGAACAATTAACTTAACTAATGAAGTACATTACATTTCATGGAATATCATACAAGGCTGATAAATTATCTGTTTTCATAGTATTTTGATTATTGAAATAATTTAAAAAATATTTGAACCAAACATTCAAGTATAGTATTACAGTTTTATTAGATTAACCATCATGCTATAAAAGTGAATAAAAATGACAGCATAGGAACAACAAAGGTCTGTATTATATAAATACACGCGCGCCATCTAAAGGATCTTTTATGCAGTATGCCAAATGGACTTTTCGTGTTCTGTGATTATTCACTTCGCCTCACATTGATCTGAAGTGCGTGTGAATGACCCCCAAACTGTTATGTATACAATGTGGTATATAAAATAAATATATGATTATATTATCTAAAATTAATATATAATTATTGTTATTTCAATGTATGAAAAAGTTTGTTTTTTTGTATTTTTATTTTTGATGTAAATTTTTGAGTGTATTGTCGAATTATTTTGCCCTATGTCACTCAGGGATAATGTAGCATTCGAATGGAGAAAGAATTTGAAGTCAATCCATTGGTTTTTGAGTTATTACATGAGTCTGTACATCAAACATTGTTCACTGTTGTTGTGTATGAGTCTGTACATCAAACATTGTTCACTGTTGTTGTGTATGAGTCTGTACATCAAACATTGTTCACTGTTGTCGTGTATGAGTCTGTACATCAAACATTGTTCACTGTTGTTGTGTATGAGTCTCTACATCAAACATTGTTCACTGTTGTTGTGTATGAGTCTGTACATCAAACATTGTTCACAGTTGTTGTGTATGAGTCTGTACATCAAACATTGTTCACTGTTGTTGTGTATGAGTCTGTACATCAAACATTGTTGACTGTTGTTGTGTATGAGTCTATACATCCAACATTGTTCATTTATTTTAAAAAGAGCAACTGTTGAGTTTCTGGCCAGCTCTTGTCAACAGAACAGCATTCCGAGCTGGTGGTAGATTAAGGACGGACTGACTATACTGACATTTTTATAATGTAATAATTGACGATTCAAAAGTGCGTGTAAATGCCTATTTGAATAAAGATATTTTGAATTTAATTTAATTTTAATTCGAACTTTTATCTGAACAATCATAGTATAGATTGTATTATACTTAACTGTAAGCTTATATATCTTATCTCATTTCTTGAAAGAATATACATATCATTTATTAAAAAATAATTATTATATATGAATTTAATATATTTGTTTGGTGATAATTTCATTACATAGGAATATATCTCTTAATGTAAAGTGATTAACAATTAACTGCCCTTGAAATTTTATCAATTTAAAATGTACAGTAAATCTCGTAATACTACAGTTCATAAAAAAAATTCACAAGGGTTTTAAATTTAATATTTTTTTTATTTCTCGAGAATTTTGTTATAAAAAAAAATGTTCTTTATTTTAGGTCACTATTATTGGGTTCATATTTAATGTGCCAGAGATGTTCTTTTTAGTTACTTCAAAACTTAATTTTAATATACTGAGTAACTTTATCTTATCTTATTCGGAACACTATAAAACTAAATTAAACTGATCTTCTGAACGATTTTGTTCTTACTAAAGTAGTCTAGGGTTTACATCCCTCGATTAAGCATTAAGAATGAAGAAATTCATGGTGAAGAAAGCTTTCAACAAATAATCTGTTAAATCTTAATCCAGTAAGCGTTCACGGATAGAAGTTACTTCAGTGACTTTTAATAATTAATAAATGTCTTTAATAGTATCAAAGCTTCAATAAGCTTACCTGTACAAAGTCTGCAAAAACAGATGTTGGGATCCTGTGTTTAAGAAAAACATCGTAGATCATAAAAAATCTGACTTTTTCAAGATTATAACACTATATTTTATATTATATATTATATTTACTGTACTAAAATACAGATACAGATAAGATATACTGAAATAGAGTTTGTTTATAAGACAATCACATTTAAAATAAAGTATTTAGCCAGGTCCTCACCATGTCGGCAGGATTGTAAAAAAGTCTTAAGCAATGACTTCTAATAATCCTAGATATGTAAAATTTTTCAAATTAATGTTTTAATACATAATAAAATAAGTTAATAAGTCGTTATAAACAAACTTTGACTAATAAGTAAATAAGTCGTTATAACAAAGTCTTACAAATACGCTACGTAGAATAAGTACAGTTCATGAACTATGTTACATTAATGTTATCTAAAGACTTTTATACATTACAGTAAATCAAGTACTTCATGTTGTTATAGTTATTTCAAAGTTTTCGTTCGTTTTTAATGTAAACTAACATCAGCTTTGTTGAAGTGAGTTTTATTCTACAGTTCATGTTATAAGAATATTCATTGTATCTTGCATTTACTATAAAAATAATTCAGTGTTATACATAAAATTCTTCCAACCAAATCCATTACAGTTTTAACAGTTTTTGTTTGAGTCTTTTATAAGCTTTCACACTTTTCAACGTTAATTAAAAGCTACCAAATATGAAACGATAATAAAGTCTAAATTTATAAGTGTAAATAAGGTTATATTAATTTGTTTGTCCGCCATGATAGGTTTATTAATATAGATTGAAAGTCATAAAACTAAATTGAACCAACTAAAATTATTTGAGTGTATACATATAATAATATAATATTTATACAACAGATAACAATGTTATTTACATTACCAAAAAATTAGTCCGACAATTCATTACTTAGTCAACACTATTACGCCAGGTTTTATGTAATGGTGACCCAAAGCGGTTTTGTAAGTATAGCAGTGAGCTGGAGCTGGTCACTTGGTTCGTTCAGCGCTGAATGTATGTTCTGTCTAGAAACTTTTCTGTCAAATTTTGTTTACATGCTTCACAGAAGTGAAGACAGAGTAGATGTTGTTGTTTTACCAAATTGACAATGGACCACCTTACCACCGGGTCTAAATGATGACAGCCATATCGCTTTAGACTTATTATTCGACTTTTAATAAGTATAAAGTAAATATTTCCAAAATAATATTAGTTAGTATAACGCACAAGCACAAGGATTGTTAATTAAACTTTAATTTCTTCGTTTGTACTTAATGAAAACCTTTGGAAGCCAAACATCTTCACTCACACTCACAAGTTGTTTTACTTTCAAGTTAAGTGTGAGATATGTTCTTATGTGGAGTGAGGTCTTTGTAATGTACTGTGTTGCAATTTTCATTATATCTTAGTTTAAAAATTGCCTAGAAGTAGGTGTTCTAAGCTACAAATAAAATATTAGAAACCATATAAGAAAAACACTAATATTTTACATTACATGTGTTTATAATATTTTCTTTGAACCATTATTTTTATTCTCCTATTGAAATTGCTATTACTAAAGTGTACTAATTCCTAATTGTTGGTTAAGTTAAGGCAGTGTGTAAACACAGTAAAGGCTGTGAAGTAAAAGGCGTTTCGTAAATACCCTATGAAATTGGAATGTAAAAGGCGGGTAGAAACACGCTGTGAATGATTAACCTTTAAATTAATTTTATTGACTAATATCACATATCTTAAGTTTGCGTGTAACTTACAAATAAATTGTTATATTTTCAGAATGAAGATTATGAAAATATTTGAGGGGAGCTGACTATGAGAGACTTTTCTGCATCCCTTGTGCAAGCATCAATCAAAAATTGTGTATCAAAAAAATTCCAATTTTTTCACACTGGTAGACATCAGTCTGGTGGTGGTTTAAAAAAAATAAAAAAAAATACAAAAAATTTAATAATGTGTCTCATCTTAAAAAATAGTTGAGGACAGAAAGCGTCGACGTTTTGTAAATACAACTTCCGTGCTGTTTGCTTCACCCTTAGCTCAATATACCAAAACATACCGAGATTTCGCGAGCGTAGCGAGTCAAAATTGAGGTTTGATTCGCGCTCCTAGTTCTAATACAAAACCTGCATTAAAGTAAGAAATAAAACTATTTTAACGGATTTAACTCGCGTATAATTTTAATTACATTTTAATTTACATTTAACGCGATGTCTCGAATGCTTCACAGCAATCGTGTTGGCAGGAAGATGAGACGTAAGTGCAAATAAAGTATGTATTCATCTTAACTAAATAAACTTAGATAATATTTTATGAGTTTGAATAATTTTAACAGCTAAGCAGTTTTATAATAATATAATAATAAAATTTTTTTTATTCTCAAATGACCTGTTACTGGAAAATTGGAAAAAAAAACACGTCATCGTATCTTACAACGTTTATTATATTATCGTTTTTACTAAAAGTTTAAAGTTTCATTATTTAGCTATAAATTAAATAACCATTTTATTGTTATATAAATAAATCAGGACGACATCATTCTATAAAATAACTTTATAATATGATAAGAAACTTCAAAACAAAGTCTGCCTTTGATGTAATGAGCCTTATCCTGTTGCCTGTTTCAAAATAATGAGCCTTTTTTTATCCCGTCGTTGTTTTAAGTTTTGATTGTATTTTTTTATATTTACAATATGACGTAATTGAAAAATATTTTTTGCAACGATCATAGTAAAGATACATTGGAAGTATTTTAATGAGAAATACTGAAAATTATAAGTTTTTATCATGGTGAAGAAAATTAATGTTTGAAATATTAAATAAAAACCTATTTTTATATTAAGTTTTTATATTAAATTTTAAATAAAATTATATTTTTCTATCGATACGAGCAGGAATGGAACCCGCGATTTTTGGGAAAGCACCTCGTCGCTCTACCAATAAAGCAATCCTATCACAACTCGCTTAGTTTTATTTAGAATTCTATATATAATTTTCGATGAGACATCTATTAATTTTTTAAAAAAATTATTAATACCGTTCCTAACTTTTTCTGTATAGGGTAACATTGACAAGATAATAATAACATTAGGATTTATTGCCAAATGCTGATTTAAGCTAAATTCAGCAACCAGCAACTTAACCAAAATGAAAATATTTTATATAAATATTGTGACGTTTTTAGCTCGAAATATACAATATAGACATCTTTACTGAGATGTAATCTTTACATCCATCTATATATATCATATAACAGTAACTAAGAGGTATATTCCCATTAGATATTTTCTTCGGACAAAATAATTGCTGGCGTGTTCAATGACAGTACAGTATATATTCGTTATAAAATTGATATTGTTGTCTTGCGATGCAATTTTATATATAAAATTATGTATTTTGTCTTTGAAAAAAGCTTATGATAATATATCATTTTGCTAAGTTTTTATTATTAGATTTTATGAAATAAACTATTTCTGTAGAATATAACAACTTAAGTGTAAACAAAATTATTATATTGTTGAAATTTGTTTTCAATCAATCTACTAAGTATTTCGTATAAACAAACTATATTTATAAATTGTGGATTGAGATTTTTAATATTCTTAGAAAAATATTTCTTTTTTGAATATTATAAATAGATTAAAAGAGGTAATTTTTCTGATTTATTAATCTGCAAATTCATGAATTAAAACGAATTGTGCAAAAAAAAAAATGTTGGCATGTATTTATAGTTATTAAGTAAATGAAAAACAATTTTAATTTTTTTTTTTTCAAGAAAAACTTTATGTGCAATTATTCCAGCAAAACAAATTCCATTTCTGAAAGAATGATTATAGTCACCTCATCGGCTTGTGACTTTTTGAGATTTGTTTAAACTTATCTCAAAAAGAATTACTAGGTCTAAAATTACAAATTGCACGGAAAGCGCTCTCTTGTAAGAACAGATGTTATTTACATTAGCAGCGCGAAATTAGCTTGAAAAACTGGGTTACCGTGAAAAACTGGGTTAGTATACGAAGGAAGAGGTCAATTACTTCTCCATTTAAAACATTTTATTATGATATTATTAAACATTTAGATGTGACAATTTACAAAGTTTTGTCTTATTATTATAACACAATAGGTGGTTAATATAAAGGTATGCACAATTTGAGAATAAGCCTTGTATTTAAATATGTTCACTAAAGTTGTGTAGGTACTAAAATGTATATTGATAAAATTGAAACTGGAACGAACAATTTCATCCATTAAGGACTTAGATCTACGAATAATATTATTAAAATAATATTTTTTTTTCATATTGTATTTGCTTGAAACAATAAAGTGAATGACCTATTCTTAAAATAAGTATAACCCGTACTTCCACCGCCTGCCTATTGTTTAAATTCCAGAGAAACAAAATAATATTCATATCGTATAAGCGCCGCGTCGCGTCGCGCAAACAAAGTTACCTGCAGCCAATTAGCTCCGGGAACTGTATTGTGAATCCGTGTGATGACGTGCGATGCATTCAGTATATATCAGTCACAGATGTGATCAGATGTGCTCCATTATGAGCTGTAGTGCACTAGCTTTTATAACTGAATTTTGTACGGAGTCTTTGACAGACAGAATTCAACTTTTATTCTACCAAAATGCATCATATCGCTTTCAGCAGATCAGTCTAGATATAGTTATCCCGCTTTGTGTGCTATTTATAACTGTTTAAGGAGAAGATAAGAAAAAAAATTGTTGAAGAGAAATGAATAAGTACACAAAATTAAGAGAAAATGTGTTATTTAATTAAATAATAAATAAAACCACTAAAAACTTAAAAATGTAATATGATTCCATGTTTAGAAATTGGTTCCTTATTCACTTTTCAAACCTCAATGTAATTTTGTTGTTTCGTAATGTTATATTATATTGAATAACAGCAAAAATATCTTCTAACAGCCTTAATTCACTGTTCAAGAAAAACATTATTAGACATGTACAATATGTTTCAAATTAAAAAATATATATATAAAATTTAAAAAAGTTAAAATAAAATTTGCTCTTTTAGATCCTAAAAGGAATGTAATTAAGAAAAAAAAAAAACAATTTGGAGCGACTGTGAAATAAAATCGATTGTTGGTCTTTCTTGGATTGTGGATCTTTTGTTGGTAGTAACGAATGTAGTATTAACAGGCAGTTTTATCTCATTTTACTGAACGAAGAAACGTAGAATTTAATATATATTTTATTTTATGTATTTGTTGTAGACAAATGAAGTATCTCTTTTTCTCAGTCTTTAATTATTTATTTGTTTAAGATTGTATTTATTTGTTTACTTACAAATTTTTACTATCAAATATTATTTAACCTTAAGTTAATTTGTTGCTTCTGTAATTTTACTGGACACATCATCACACATACATCACAGACACTTACATCTCGTCTACCCGTGAACACGATTACTGCAAAGTGTTCGAAACGTCAGGTTAAAATCAAAATGTAACCAAATTATACGCGAGTTTTAATCCGTAAAAATAGTTTTATTTCAAATGTGTACTCGTAAAAATCTAAGAAAATACTCTTAAGAGCAGTATTGCACTTCGTTAGCTTTTTCATTCAGTATAGTGAATATTTTTATGCAGGAAATAAAAGAACTTATATTGAAATTTTATTATACATTCTGTCTAGTAAGTTAAATAATAATCATATTTGATATTTGGTATTGTATTATATATATTATATAACTACTATTCTAATAAACTAAAGATAAAGCGTTTGTTTCTTACTTGTTTGAACGCACTAATCCTCGAAACTGATGGATGAGTTTGAAAACATCTTTCTGACTATGACAGGTAAGTTCATTTAAGTGATAGGCTATATATAAGCTATAGAATATGGGATATAATAAGTTACGGCTAGTACAATATAGTAATTAATAATGAAAACACAATATAACCACATTTAACTAAAAGGATCTTACTATCATGACGTTTTATCCAACGTTTTACAATTTTGTTGAGAGCGAAGTGTACTTTATATGTAAATCTTTAGATATGGACCACGATACAGCATCATTACGGTAGGAATAGTAGTTTTAGAAATTGCATTTGAATTTATAAACTATCGATATTTTGTAGAAAAGATCTGCAATATTAATAAGTATTATATAACACCCGAAAACATTATTAAATAACGTATATTAGCCATGAAAAACTTTTTATTATTTTTAAATTCCCTTACTTATGCATTTGTATCTTAGATTTCAGTTTCTTTTCGAAAAAATAATCAAGTATCAAGTGTATATATAATACGAGTGATTTTGGTGTACTGGGACAGTGTGTCAGCTCTGAGCCGCTACATCAAGCTCTTCCGATCCGTAATGCTTTGACGTTGGACATTCAGAAAAAGGATCTTAGTGAACGAGAGTATATCTTGCTGCTGGCTGAAAGTATTGCTCTTGTCGATAAGGACTGCTGTAAGTTCCAGAGTTGATTGCAAAATTGAAAAGAAAATTTACTTTGCTGCTAGCTGACAATATTGTTCTTATAGGTAAGGACTGATTCAAGTTCCAGGGCTGGTTGCAAAAGTTACAAAAAAAAATGGTAATGTTGGTTCAAAATAAACAGTATAAAATCTAAACAAATATTATACGGTTTCGGCGCTGAGCCAATACATGGTGGTGGTGCTCCATCAATAATTTTCTCGTATCTTGTCTTAAAATTAAATTTTTCCCCGGGCTAATATACAGTATGATAGATTCTTTAATTTTTCCTCCTGCTATATCCATTAATTATTCATTATCATAAATCAAAACCTGAATTCCTATGTAATAAATTGAATTAAATTCATTTTCACTTAGTTATCTTAACCTTATCTCATTTTACCAAATATTACAATAGTTTAGATCTTCGGAACGTGACATCATTATGATTGATTTGCATAATAATTTTGTTATAATAATAATGTTCGTAATTCATACAGTAATTTACATAAAATAATTAAATTCTCATCGAAGAAATTTGATGATCAGCAATTGATCAGCGATTGATAAATAATCTTGAACCTGCGACCTCGAGGAAACCAATAGTAAATATTTAAATAGAACTACCGTATATAAATTTAAATTTAAGTTTAATGAATTAAGTACTCTATATACTTAAGAAGAAATCCCTATCAATATTTTTAACCTAACAGAGTTAATCAAATAATAATTAATTGTTTTAAATGATTTGCACGAATAAAAAATGATTTAAGTTTTGCAGAAGCTCACATGTGTTCATTTTATATTATATTCAGATATAAAAATCACAGAAATATTATGATCGTAACAATAAAATAAAACGACATTTTTATTTTGTCATTTATTTAAAACATCGACACTATATATGACGGATATTCAGTTGAATGTGATAAATAAAATAGACATTGTAACCTGCAAGCAATTTAGTATATAAATCCGTAATATTATTTGAAACTTCCGTTTTTGCTCCATTTTTTATTTTGATACATATTTTAATACACTTTTTCGTTTTTTGTAATAGACAATTTATAAAGTGAGTGTAGTTATGATTTTCTATTTTTGTTAGCTAACAATATAACGGTTCGTCATTTAATTTAGTAATATGGTTATCCTAAAATTAATTTATACTCGTTCAGATGGTTGGCAAATGACAATTAAAATCGAGTTGAATTTTAAAGATTTCCAAAAATTTTATTGTATCTGGCTGTTTTATTTTAGTGTCTAAATTAATAAAGTTTATTTGTTTATTATTGTTTGATTTGTCGCAATTTACTTCATTTTATTAAATATGAAAGAGCTAAATACAATTAGTTTAAAGGTACAATCATACTTTTAGAATATATACGATAATTGACGATTCAAAAGTGCGTGTAAATGCCTATTTGAATAAAGATATTTTGAATTTGATTTTGAATATATTACTATATTTTACTTATATAAAATAAAAGCAACTTCATTTATAGGAAAGTAAAATTTAAAACTTTTAGGAAAATAATAATATTTTTATAACTAACATTCTGCGTAAAGTGAATGTAGTATCCCTGGAATACTTATAACGTTAGGAAAAATAAATAAATTTTAATAAAATCAATTCAAATATATGATTCATATTCGATACATTTCTAAATATTTATTATGCTCAACACTTATCTCATGTATAACATTTAAATATCTGTAAATAGAAACGAAGCATAAAATAACATCTAGTATCATAACTTTGTTTTTTCCATAGATGACAAGAATGGCCGCCAACGTAATTTATCATATTTGCGTTATAAAACGAACGTAACGTAACGTGTTTGTCTTTGAAATTCCTAAGAAGAAATCTTTCCAATATTATTCCGTAGATTTATATGATAACATATAAATCTATGCTCTTACCAGCTAAGATGTAGATATATTTAGGGTTTGCATATAAACTACATATCGTTAAAAAATAATTTTCAAATATGACAATGGGAAATTCGGTACTTTGTGGTCACATCTTCATATAATAATGTGTATGTATACTGAAGGGAGTAATGGCTACCCTTGCTTTATGCTTGTGAACAGGAGCTGCTTGCAGTAATTGGTTGTCTTGCAGGCCAAGTTTGCAATAATAATTGGCTAAAATCAATAAGCCTTCATATTGATTGAGACAGATTGGTTAGCAAATTATTTATAAAATATTTTGGCGTTTTACGAAACATATTCACTATCAGATGAGAGCGCAAGAATTTTATGTTGACAAAATAGGTCCTTTTTTCATTTCCATGTGACGTACACAAGTTATCACTTTTATTCATTCAAAGTGGGAAAGAAAGAAAGAAAGAAATAAATACATAAAATAAACATTATGTAACATTTTTCTTATGCAAAATATATTTAATAAAATATTTTTAAGATTTTATAAAATAGAAAAAAACGATTTCTTAAAGATTTATAATATGAACAGTATTAAAAAGTATTATTCATATTATAATCAAACAAAAATAAACATAGACATATATATTTAAACAAGTCATAAATAGGACCGTGTATCAAGTATACACTAATGTAAATGTAAAATAACATATTCAAAATTCATTAAATATATTTACTTTAAAATCTATAAAACATTTTAAAATCTTGATTTCTTGTCTTAAATTATATTAGGATAGTAAGAAATAAAATTATTTTAAAGGCAAACGGAGAGAGAAAACGAGAGATAGAGAGAAAAGAGAAACAGAGACAGACTCCGATAAATAAAAGCCTATAGTAAAGACGTAACTATTTGTAGAAAAGAGGAAAGCTATGAATTATCATATAAGGCCAGGGTCAAATGACAGCAATCGTGTTTTTGTTCTCAAAACCAAGTTGGTTAATCCGACTTATAGGTTTGAGATAAACTTAACATAAATTAGAAATTAGTAGGTTAAAAAGACTTATTAAATTATTCGATTTTATCAGTGTTAAACATATTCTTAATTAAAAAAATAGTCCTGTGAGGTAGCGTATATGATAATAATCATAAATAATTAATAATTTTAAATTATATGCAATATTACTAGGGCCGCCAGCACGCAAACGGAAGAAGCTGAGCGAAACAGAAAACATATCACAAAAACTTTAGCTTAATACGATTTCCCCAATGTCTACAATTTACAAAAAATGATACATATGTCAGTCATAGTAAGAAATTACTGTGCGTGTAATAAAATGTGTTAATTAAAAATAATTTAGCAAAATCTATCTATAGAAAGATAGATAGATATGTGATAATCAATTGGTCCAAATTTGGTTAGTATAGCTTGAAAGGTGTAGGAGGAAATTGCGAACAAAATTTGAACGAATTGACCGTAAAGAACTTAGCTTTGCTCAGCTTAATATTTACAAACTGTAAAATTTTGTAAATATTATTAATAAAGTTTAAAAGCTCCTCTTTTGATACCAAAATTGATGTCAAGAGTTTTTAGTAACTCTTTGTTTTTTTAATAGTACATTGGAGTCAATTCATAAATAAAACCATATAAAACTGTGACCATTTCAAACTACTATCATGCGACGAGTGAAATAAACAACACTTAACTTTATTTTTAAGCACATTTCAACGAAACTGATGTTGTCGTAGTTTTATGATTTCTGCTCTATTTAACTACTGCAGTTGCGGTTAAGAGAATAAAACTGATTTTATTAGAAAATTTATGTCTACTGTGTTTTAGCTATGAAAGACTTATGACATTATGAGAGCAAAGACACATATTACACGATCTACGACGATAATTTTAAATTATTATGCTGTCTTGACTCTTAAAAAAATAATAATTTGCTAAGATTTTTTAGAAATTTGAAGATACAACATACGACCCAATATTGAGTCAAAAATACCATTCAATAATTTAAAGTAGAATAACTTTTTGATAGAATTCAATATTTGATATCAACGTAATTAATTTTACAATAGCGAATAAAACTAAGTTATTGTTAGACTTTAACTACACAATATACTTTATAATTTCAATAACAGAATTTCAATGTTTCAAAGAATAAATTTAATTTAAAATAAATATTGATATTTCATGGACTTTTTCATGGGAAAAGTTGAGCAAAACGTAAAATATATTACGAAAACTTCAGCTTGATACGATTTCCCCAATGTCAGAAATTACCAAAAAATTATATATATGTCAATCATAGTAAGAATTTAAACAATTGCAATAGAACGTTTCAATAAAAATAAAGTTAATTGCAAATTACTCTTAAATAACATTTTTTTTTAACTATAGATATAGGCATGTGATAATTAACTGGTCTGAATATGGTAAGTATAGTTTGAACGGTATAAGAGACAGCGGACAAAATTTTATCAAGTTTTTTTTTATTCGCTTCACTCAGCTCAATAATAATATTTACAAACATAAAAAAATATAATATTAATCATAATTGTTTTTGAGTTAAAATCTCATACAGATTTTTATAATTTATTTCTTCTATATTAATGTTATTTAAACAAAATTATTGACAGTAACAACTCAAGTTAAGCTCTTGTTATATTAAGGATTTAAACAGATTAATAGTTTAAATCTTTCGTAGTGTTGTCATCGCATTAACTCTAATGAAGACTTCGCTAGTTCAGTCGGAGTTAAACCAGTTAGAGGATGTGACATTTACAAATGTCATTCAGACAGACAGCGGGTAGATCAGAATTGACGGCGGACGACCGCAGCAATGTATGGAGCGTTTTATATACCTGCTAAAACTGTTTTGAATTTTGTATGCTGTATAATTATAAAATATATCCATATGTGACTGTTTGTAGGATGAGGGTACCACAATATTTCTTGATACGCTTTCGATGATTCTATATCTTCAAGGCTGGTCTTTAAAACTAACTCTATCTTTTTTATTTTTTTATTTGTTGATTTTTTTTTTTTTAATTATTTTAACCTTACTCCTAAACTGATTTTTCTCTATTGATTACGTTTTTAGATTTGATATCGAAGATTTGTTTGAAGAATTGTTGTTGTTAATAAAGTGGTAATTTTAATGAGATTTTTTTCTCTTGACGTTTACTTCTTTTTTGGCCTATAGCATAAAAAACTAATTGAAATAAAATTTAATTGAATACTTAATATAATTAAGAGGCGAACTTAACCTACAAGGATTTTATATGAATAATTTGGGTATATACCTACCTATATGAATCATATTATTATCTCTAAAAAAGAGAGGTAGTTGTACATTAAGTATTCATAGCGGAATTTAGCAAGAAATTAATTTTTAAAATACTATAGAATCTCCTTAAAGTGAATGCGAAAAATCGAATTGAAGGGCTTTATTATTCAAAAAATTATTATATATAAAAACTATTTCGGATGAGTGCTGTATCAATACACTCGTGTCTGTTTTTAAAAATGAAAGAATTGAAGAATTACCGACGTATATAACTTATATCACATATTGTGAAAGTTTGGAGAAAGAAAGAGTGAGAGGGAGAGAGAGAATATAAGATAAACCATAATTAATTCAGTTTTAGTCGTTTATACGAAATATAACGACATGAAATATAAATATTTATATTTATTAATTTGAAGCATTTGTTTTATTTCAACAAAACAAACACGTTCGTATATTGTGAGTTAATATATAGAGAATGCTTTTGTAAATTAGTAGTATGTTATGATTTCGGAGCATTGCTTTGATATCTTAGCCGCAACTATGATGTTAATTTCACGAACTCATAAACTGAGTTTCACAAACAATAATTTTTTATTATATTATTATTGATTATATACTGCTTTTAGGCAGTGTAATATCAAACAGAGAACAAAAAGAAGCCAAACACAAGAATTTATGGATATAAAGATAAATTTTTAAGTGTTAATTACTGGCGAGAATAACGCGTTGGACGCGAAAGTTATATGTGCAGGAAAATCCTTACCTATATTTTTACTTTACATATGTAAAAAGATCTATTGACGAGAAAGCACACGAAGTCGCAGTCAACAGCTAGTTTTTATTAAAATACTGACTATAAATAAATATCCATTTTGTAATAAGATTTACATTTTAATAACTTTAGAATTATCAAAAATGGCCTGTAAAAAATTGTCTATTCCACGAGGGCTGAAGAAAATGTCTAATATTAAATACTACATTTTCCCAATGAATAGTAACGAGTAGACTTCGTATATTTATGAGTAACAAGCCTATTCATAACACTGTGTTACTAGAGGAGAATTACGAAACAGACAATGTCTGCCAACGATCCTTGTGAGGTTTATTACAACTGTGCACTGCTTAACTGTGCTGCAATCAGTTTAGGAGATATTATTAGATATAACTATTTAAATTTAAAACGGTAATCTTAATCTAATATTAAGATAATAAATCGTTAATATAAACTATTCTATACATCTATATATTCTTATTCAATATTTAGTATATACAATATATAAATATTAATGCTATGAAATAGTAATATGGAAGTTTTCATTAATTCATGCCTTTTTTTTTACTTTCAACTTGATACAGACATAAATTGTGATATAAAATAAAAATATTAAATATAAATCATGGCTATAAGAGATAAGGTTTTTAGAAGAAAAAATATATTCGTTTTATTATATTAGTAGAAATAAGATAAACTATATTTTTGTAAACAGATGACAAATGTTCATAACTTTTCGGTCTAAGATTTATTGAGCTACGGAACGTTAAGTGAATAATACTTCTTCTTTATTAAAAGATATATTGCTCACTATATTTTGAAGATAGATTCACTTTAGCATAAGATATTTTACAAGAAATTAATAATAAACTTTGAATTTATTTCCAACATAATTAATTCACATACAAATTGATTAAATTTTTCAATAACTCGATAAACTTATTTATTCAGTGGTCGCTTGATATATATTTTCATAATAGCAAAATATATATTTACAAAAATATGTAATATGTTCCCGAAATGCATTTATTTCATGATCATTTATTTATTTAAATTTATTGTATCATAACATACAAAAGCACAACAGGCGGACTTAATGCTATAGCATTAAGTCATTATTCTCTATAGAACATTCTCTACCAGTTAAAGCATAGAAAAAAAAAACATAACAATTAGGGGGTAAAACAATAAAATAAAAAAGCATGAACATAAGCTAAATTTAAATTAAAACTAAATTATTATTTATTTCTAAATACTAATACTACACATATAAATAAATACATATAAATATTTGTTAATATAGATACATAAATGCGAATAAATACTGACATAAATACAATATTCATTAATATAAAAGCAATACGTGATATACATGACAAATAAAATAAGAACTTATGAAAAATATACAGAATTAATTATGAAGATTGACCAAAGAGAGGGTATGTTTGAAAATATTTTGATCCTTTTTGAAACAATAACTTTTATTACATGATTTGATTTTTCTTCTTATACATACTCTCGTTTAAATAATATATAAATAAAAATAACTTATTAATATATTTATGAAATTATTTATTTATTAAAATTAGAAGTTCTTATACTAAATTTTACGTACTTAATACAGCTTTGCGTCTTTCGGTTGGCTAGTGTTGAATAAAGAGTAGAATGACTTAAAAACCTTATAACTAAAGTAAAAGACATTAACTCTTCTTTTCATAAAAAATACATATAAAAATAGTCCAGCAATTGGATAAATAAATAACTAACAAAAATTCTTCCTATGTTTCTAAATAATTTAATTATTTTAAACAATATTATACAACAACAAAACATTTAGGATAATAGATAGAATATATTCGTTTCAACATGTTTTATGAAGATAAAAAAAAAACCTTTCGCATGTTAATCTTTAGGGAATTCCGCTAACTCGTGAATTGAGCCAATTTTATCAAGAAAAATAAATAGACTGCTTCATATAATTAACAATCGTAGCAAAAAGGAACCTAGCCAGAAATATTAACAATATAGAGAGAATAAGGGCTATGATTTGATGTTGGTGGACATGACATGACCACTTTTAATTACTATTAATTTTTTTTTTATTTTTTTAGTTTCAAAATAATGAAACAAATAATAAATACTCCAATAAAATTTTAAATTTAAAATCCTTTGCTTCCTTTAGTGATGTGAAATGTTCAAATCCAGTTATCACTAAAGTAATGTCTGTATAACACTCATGTATACTAAGATTGGACATTATAAAATATGTTTATCCTAGAAACCTTTAACTCAAAACTGGTTTATTTTGATCATTAGTAATAAATTGCTTGGTTTCGATTTTTCTTTAAATATGTTTTATGATTAAATAACCATTGCTACTATCTTGCTTATAAATATGATCAACTTAATATTTTTATAAAAGTTAAAGTTATTATTTAGAAAATAATTACTTCCTAAACCTTAAGATAACATAATTGATTTTAGTATATAATTAATTCTAAAACGTTTACTGTTCTTTAAATGTTACTTATTGTCATTAATTATTGAAAATACATACTTATCTAAAAAGTAAACAGTAGTCTCGCAAAATATATCTCCCTAACATTGAAAGAATTTTCAAAATCGGATCAAGAATACTAATAACAGATTATACTAAATATTACTCACAAACTATTCCTCTTTATATAATAGTTTTATAATATAATAATATCAAATATCAAAATTAGGCTGTTCATATAGAACTGGAAAATTCAATATCCTTAGCTTATAGATATCACAGAAAAATGCAATTTCTCATCCAATTTCTAACTATACGTGCAGAGTTACGTTCAAACAAAACCTATTCGTTAGAACGTCACGTCAATTGAAATACATTTCGGTTGTATTGTTTGACTCCGCCATTGATGTATTCATTGTTCAGTATTGTTAAAACTTAATGATTTATTATTGACTTAAATTAATTGATTATATTCATAAAATTATAAATTACAAGGAATTTTGAACATATTTTAAATTCGTGTAGTGAATATATTTATATAAAATAGAATATATATTTATTTATATATATATATATATATATATATATATATATCGTAAACGCTAGTGAAAACAATTTTTTTCTAAGTTAATGTAAACTGAAAGCTAGTTACTAGCTTTCAGTTTTAAACTTGACGTTGGTTGTAGCTGAATTACACTTATTAGTTTATTAACATTGTCCACAACTAATTGAAATTACAACACTGGGAACTGTAATTGAAATATAATGTTGCTAGCTTTGCAGTCATAATAGCAGCGAAATATTAATTATACAGGTAATTGACTTTCATTAATTAATATGAACTTATTATACTCTACGCTACATATTTTGATAAAATTAAATAGAGACTATAAAAAAAATTAAAAATATTTGTATTTTTTTACAAAAATAATGTTTTAGTTTGTCATATAAAACATTTTTTAGTTTCTCATATGATCTATTTATTATTAAAAGGTTGAATTATAAATACGACACATAATTAAATGAAATAGAATATCTGTAAAGTTATATTTAATGATTGATAAAACATTATTATTATTCAGGCCTCATCTGTTCCATTAACCTTTTCCTTGATTTACGGTCTGTATTTAATCTAACTAAATCTCCATCGAAACCCCATTCATTTTATTATACAAGGTAATAATGTAGGCCCTCTGTCTTAGGTGAGTACTACTGACGTAAAAACATTGAAATGAAAATAATAGTATAGTTAGATATATTAAATACTAAAATAAATACGAGTTTGATACCTTCTTATTATATATATTATTTATAAGAGTTATAGAAACATTCCTACTTTTCTATAGGAATATTTTGAAAAAAATACCAATTGGAGATTAAGAGTAATTTGCAATTAACTTTATTCTTTATTAACGTTCTTTTAGCTGCTCAGATGGTAAAATATTACTTTGATGGACATATGTATTCTTTTTTTTGTCAAATGTAGACATTGGGGAATTCGTAACAAGCTAAAGTTTTCCTGACATATTTCTATTTTCGCTCATTTTCCCCCGCATGCGTGCTCGCGGCCCTAATAGAAACATCGTATAATATTATTTTATAATATCAAATAAAATAATATCGAATAAAAAAGAATTATAAGGTTACTCAAAGTAACTAAAATATAAGAGATTTATTAATGCGTAATTACAAAATAAAAGAAATTGTATAATGGAAATATAATTATATTATAATCTAGAAACAAATCCAGAATACATAAAATTTTCTTCTCTTCCTTTTCTTAAAAGAAAAAAGGTAAATTCGAAACTGAGAAATAAATTTTCAATCTACTCGTAACATGTAACACAAATTTATCTTAAAAAATCGTCTTCTGCATCATCAATATAATTTTAGCAGCAGATTCGAAAACCAAATATCTTATAAATGTCTAACTGAACATAAAACTCAATCTTGACAGTACAATTAAGTTATAACAGTTCTTTGCTTTTAGGGAAATCAATAAAAGCTTTCCTAAGCATCGAAGGGTTTTTAGTATTATAGAGAATTGAAGTAATCAGTTATCTTCATTTTCTTCAATAAATATCTTTTGTTTCTGTATCTTTACTTGCTAGTGTCTATATGAAAACTTTCGTGATCCACGATTACTATGATATACATATATCCGGCAGTTCTCACGTTATTACTATGGCGGAATCGCGGCGTAAACTTCAGATTTTGCCATACTCAGAACCCATGAGGCCCACGAATGAGTTCGAAACTACTCGGAAAAATTCCGATAGTAATAATGTGAGTAAAGCCAGATATTTAATGTAAATGTTTACATTAAGATCAACGGTTTATACATCTTCAAATATTACACTTAATTAGATACATAAAAAAACATCTGACACGCGGCAATCGAGCTTGCCGCTATGAAAAACTCCTAATCGGCAAATTATAACTCGCAAATTAATTAACAAACAAAAGAAAAAAAAAATTATTAAAATAATTAAATTAATTAATTTATTTATTAATTTTTAAATTTTAAAAAATTTAATTTTTTTTTTCCATTTTTCGTTAACTTCGGCGGCCGATCTGACCACCTTCCCGTTGGACAATCAACATAATTTTGAAAAGTGAATCTTACATTTAGATGCTGATTCCAAATATATCTTTAGTTTTTCAAAATTCGAAAAATAAAATTCGACACACACACACACACACATACAGACAGACAGATCGGAAGGAAAAACTGAGTTTTTCGAAAATATTATGCATTTCTCACCTTAATATAACCACAAGCTACGTGACGTTGAGTGAATATTTTAAATGAAACTTGTAACAAGGTGGTAAAAATGACACTCTCTTTTAAAAGCTTTATTGACAGATTTATTATTACGGTATCTGTTGACTTAATTATGATATAATGTATTGTATTATACTTCACTTCTCTTGTGTAGTTTTATTTGATCATCATAAAATTGAGATAAGGCTTTATTAATTATAAAATTCAAGTCAGGATTCAAAACCAGTTTCTACCTTCGATTATATTGTTAAAATGTCTCAATGGCAAACACACGGCATCTCAATTTATTTATTTATTTATTTCTTGTCTACTTTGAATCAATACCAGTATTTACTTGTGAACGTCAATTGTAAATGTCTGAAGGGCTCATTTTGATACAATAGTTATCGAAATATGCCCTTTTGTAAAAAACACTCTCCAATTTAAAGCTAAGGCAACGAAGGTTCCAAATGCGCCCTGGTCTGAGAAGAATTACACAATAAACTCAGAAGGGTATTTTTTGTTATGATCACTGTTTCACAAACTTCAAAATATTTAATAAGCTATTTGCGAACAACTAGAACCACCGCAATCATTTCGACGTGATACCTCAATGTTTCTAGTAAAATTAATATTGCAAATTTGGCCTTTGCCTTATCTGAACATTAAAATATAATAATACTTTTTTATAAGGTTTTACAGCAAAGAATAGCCAATTTTTGAGGCTTAATATTTCTTTCTTACCCTCGCCAAGTGAACGTTTTAATTACTTTTTTGATTTATTAAATTAATGAAAATTATGAAATTGTGCTATTACTGTCTTTAATAAAATTTTTCAATTAAGAATTATAAATAATATGATTATTAAACAGATTATTGCCTACTAAAAATTTTACTGGCTTGAATTTGATATGTGTGAATACAAATGTGCTAAAGATATATAACTTTACAATCAAAGGTAAAATATACAAAAGCTAAAAGCTTTTGGGTGTAATTAAAAGATATATATTTACATAAAAATATTTGATTTGACTACCTTATAACCACAAGCTTAATTTAGAATAGTGATTCAGTGAGATTGACTTCAATCTACATTGTTATATGTACTTATAGTCTATACTATATCACAAATTTTATCTGCCTGTTATTAAAAATAATCGATCACTTTCTTATGCAATCATAAAAAACGCTTGAAATATTCTTCTCTAAATCTAATAAATACAATAGAAGAATAATATAAAAACATGAAACTATATTAATAAAAACGTCAAAGTCATATATAATGTTATAATAATGTTCTATTTATACATTAGACTATAAAATTATGTGAAGTTGCAAAACAACCTTCATACACACTAATGTGAACTTGATGTTGGCAAATTACATTTACCATACTACATTACCTCGTTGTGATAATGGACTCATTGTTATCTACTCTCAAATAACAAGTTTAAATTGTGTACCGTTATAACGTACGAGTAGAGTTTCATATCAGCTTCTAAGAAAAGTTCCTAACAATTTATATTAATGTCTATGTATATAAAAGCTTTGAAAGCTTCTGTACCGATTAAAAATAAAAGGCATTTAGTATGAATGGAACGGGATGGGTGTTTGTTTGTTCATGCTTGTATATTTCTTAAGAAAAATATCAAGAACTGTTAAAGCATTAATAATAACAGTCAATCAAGCCTCAAAACTGTTAATTTAAGCATCGAGAGATGTATAGTTTTCTTAAAATTCAAAGAAAATTCGCGATCATTTAATTTAAACCAGTAATGTTTAAGTTAATTTATTATTATCTGTAAATAAATGTTCGAACACATATTATATCGAAGGATATACAGAAATGCATATTTCTCTAAATGTTTTTTATATTTTACTATGTTTAAATATTATTACACAGATAAGGCAAGTCAATGGACAGTTTAAGTCTACTTCACTTTTTACGGTATTTGTATAAGATAGTGAAGAAGAGGACCATCAGTATAATGTTTATTTCAAAATATGCCGGTTTTGCAAAAATACAGGACATGTTATTTATAATGCTTAATATGTTCAATGGCTTTTAGTTGTACTTATTTATATGTATAAAATTAACAGATTTGTTTCTGATTAAGTTATTTAATGTCTTTCCTAATATAATTAACTAGTAAACCCCCCTTAATTCTTAACGGTCTAGACGGAAAGATAGCTCTTAACAGAATTTAAATTAATTACCTTACAAACAAATTGTGGTAAATTATAAGAAATTCCATTTAAAAGACATATGTTGTAGTATATTAGGGCTTAAACTACATCATAGGAGTTTTCTATAACATCTTAAACTACAACATGTGCCAAAAATGCAAGGAATAAAAGTTACAGATATATAAACCTATAAACCTACTTTTTCATGTGCATATATATTAGATTATATATATTTATTTTTATAGACTAAACAAATTTTTTTTATCGTAACTGAACGCTAACTAATCAATGGCCATGGAAATATATTGCAAATCAAATTTAAAAAGGAGTTTTAGTACAGCGTTTAAGCGATAAGTTTCAAGTAGTCTCCACATAGGACCGACTCAAATTTTCTATATAGTAGTTAGAGATAAAGATTTTGTCATACGTACACTAAGTACAGAGAAAAATCAGTTGAGAGAAAGTTTTAAATATTCTGGTCAAGTTTTTCATATAAGGCCGTATTCCCTTGTATATAATTAAATTCTCTAGTTCATCAACAACACTAACATATTTCAGTAACACGGTGAAACGTGACCGACCCAGTCCTTTGTCTCGAAACAAGCAACTCAACAATTTGTAAGCTGGTAATAAAATAATTAACTACGATGTTTGATAAAACAATGACATTAAAACTAAAACTATTGTTATTTAAACTGAAAGTTTTGTTCTGTAGGCGGATTCAAAATTGTACATAAAAGTCGCAGTTGAAACTGAACTCAGGTAAAAATATGTTTTTATCTCTTATTTTAGTTTTTATTGAATTATGAACTATGAATTTTATGCACACATATAGGAAAATAATTAATACACATAAAAACATTATATTTGTATGACTGTTTTTACCTTGTTTGTTTTTTGGCGTATATTTGTATATATATTTGTACGATTGTATGTATACATTGTAACTCCGCTTTTAACTAGAACATAAGTCAAATTGTTAGTATCGTATCTTGTTTATATAATTTTTGAGATTCTTAATTTAAATGAAATTTTCTTGTGTTTAAATCTTTAGTTTATAAGTTATATTATTATTTGATGAAATTTATTTTCACTATACATTTTACTATCTAACTAATTTATTTTTTACGATTTGTTTGCGTCTAAGTTATATAACGTTATTCTTAATATAATTCATTCAATATATATACTTTAACCTGAAGTGGGTATTTTCATCTCAACTGAAAGCTTATAGATTTATGGGCATAGAAACTATAACTAGATCTGTTTTTTCACTTGGATTTTAAGTCAGGATAAGATAAAAGTATTATGTGATTATATCAAAATAAGCTGATTGCAGGAAAAAGAAATTCATTTCCTACTGTAGTTTTAATTTTGCTCACAAATTGCTGTAGGCGCCTTAATGAAATAGAAGTCTGTCAAGACATGTTTCCATAACCTATATTACTTTTTTACAATTAACTTTAATCCTTTTAAAAAAATACCTTTTTTTTATTGAAAAAATGAAAAGAATTCATTTTGCTGTAGTATTGACACTTCATAAGAAAGAGTGAAAACGATGTATGTAAGAGTGAAAAAAGTCTTAAGTATGAATCTTAAAACTTATAAGAGAAGAATGCGACCGAAGAAGAAATAAAATGGAGTGCACAGAAGAGTCTATACTAAGACGACTTCTTATTAAGAACTTAACACATTTTGCTATTATTATGTTTTATGAATAGTTTAGTATTTCATAAATATATGTAGATAAATTAACACAATTCAATGTGATACATACATACACATGTAACAACAATTATAATATTTTATTGCAAAATAAAATTTTCCAAATATTAATATATATAAATTGTGTTTTAGTTTATTTACATTTAATATTCGGGTCAAGTTTTGCATGTAAGGGCGTATTCCACTGTTTATAATTAAATACTGTATTTACTTTAAAAACACTAACATATTTCAGTAACACGTTGAAACGTGACTGACCCAGTCCTTTGTCTCCAAACGAGCAACTCAACAATTTATGAGCCGGCGATAAGTTAATTTACTACAATGTAACTTAAAAAATGTAATTACAACAAAGAATTAATTAATTACAAATTAAAACTAAAAATGTTGTTTTTTATATATAATATTTTTTTTAAGTTATAAACTTATGTTTATTACAAACTTTTTAAACAGGATGTTGTAGTCGGTTCTGTAGTCGAATCGGAAAGACTGTTCATGAAAGTTCATGAAAGAAAACTTGACTCGGGGTAAAAATATATCTTACCTCTTATTTTAGTTATGCAAAATAAATTTCATTTTAAAATATTTAAAAAAGAAAAACATATATAAATAATAATATTTATATATTCTCTTTAATTCTCTTTAACTTGTTTGTTTTTCGGCTTATGAGATCAGAAAATTCATAACATATATAAACTTAAATGTATAACATTCTGAGTAATATTTAATGTCGTTGTTAATTAAAAGAAAATTTAAAAGACAAGTTATGGTTAAATGAACTTTAAGTTCAATTGTATAGTGCATTGAAAGATAAAAGCCACTCAAAGGCCTAAGTGAATTTTTTATTGTCTAGTCGCTTTTATGCAATTTTTGAGATTCTTGTTTAACATGTTAATGTTAAACGCCGCCTCCATTTTTAAGTCTTAACTTTTGGGCCCTTGGCGGCACCATGTAGTCGACATACAATTGTTCCGTTAGGGCCATGGGGACAACTTATGAGTGACAGTAGTATTACGACGAAATAAAGTAATTAATTACTTTTCTTTATTATTTCATGTGATTTATTACATTTTCTTGCCTCTTAATTAATAAAAATTATATTCAAAAGTATGTGAACAACGATTTTTAACCGGGCTTCTTTCTTTAAATAAGTGTGTGACATATGTCGTCCCCCAAGACGTTTAACGTGTTAAATGAATCCTAAGAACATTGTAGCAAATTTTGTAATTTTTTTTTCTTATTATTATAATTTATTGTATGAAATTTATTTTAACTACATATTGTACTATACTTAACTAATTTACATTTTACGATCACCAGGAGGCTGCAGGACGGCGGAGGACTTCTAACTGCCGAAAATTATGGACCTTCATCTAAAATTTAAAAAACTGAAAAGTGTGTTTGGTTTTATAAATATTTATTAAAATATTGTGTATAATTTACTTTTTTGCTTTTAATAGTTGTCACTAAAATACAGTAAGCCATTATTAGTAACGAAAATTTTTCTTTAATATTTTTATGAAACTATCAATCCGTCGTTGTAAATTTCTCCTGAATTTTGCGAATATAACAAAACTTATTTAAAATATTTCAATGAAACTATTTTACGGATATAACTCATTGCTCGATTTGCTGCAAAGCACTCGAAACGTCGGGTTTAATTTTTTTTTTAAATGTAAAAATAAACGTGAGTTATATCCGTAAAATAATTTTATTGAAATGTGTAGTACTCGTGTAAATCTTAGAAAACATTATGATTTAAAATAGTTTTTAAAGCGGATTAGTTAATGGGAGTCTATTCTGATTTTATACGTGTTCTTAAATATCAAACATTGTAATTATTATCCACTTAACCTTTAACGTAATGCCTTAGTAAAATTTTTTATTGTTAATTTTTTGAACAATAAAATTGTAATTTTAATTGTATATAAGTTAAGGTTTTCATTAGGTTTTTAATGTGATTAATTAAAATAGGTATGTTATCAAAATAAATAGGATAAGATGATAACTACATGAGACAAGGATTTGATTGTACTTTATTTACGCAGTTGTGATTGGTCCATTAAAATCAATATATAATATAATTATATGTTAAAAAAATCAAGAAATAAATCTTTAAAAAATGATAAATGCTCATTTAATTACATTTTTTTTATCCAATTAATATATACAGTGGTACTACTAAAAGTTGGTAAGACTGAAATTAAAAAAAAAAAAAGTTTATTTAAAATCTAAAAGTTTGTGATTATTATTGACATTTAATAAAATAGAATTACCACATCATAAGAATATTCTTTTTAATACCATCGTAAATAACATGATTTTACCAGATTTTGCAATTTACAATTTAAGATTTGCAACTTATTTTAAGTTCACAACTCAATTAGTTTCGAAGAAAAACACCTCTAGAATAATTACCAATAAACGAAGCAGTTCTTTGTTGTTAAATAAGTTTTATAATATTTATTAATACTTCTTTGTCAAAGGCTGGCAAGGCTCTTATGATTCCATTGGAAGAGACTGTTGGCGGCGCTGACCACAAAATGATTACTGCATACGGTCATACCACATGTCTGTTTGCAATTCTAATAATACAAAAAAGTGTTTTTAACATTGTACCTTAGTTTTTTTATAAAATATCATTAATATTTTAATTTTAAAAAAATTAAGCTCTGACGACAATAAAAATAGTTATAGCAATAGTTTCGTATGATAAGTTAATGACACTGTATAAGAAACACTTCCTCATATTTGCAAAGTGTGTTAAACTTTATAAACTTATATTATATATGAAATTGATGTGATATAAGTTAGAAGCTAGTAATATATATGCTAATTCCAGTCTTAAGCTACATGAGGCTAACGGGCGAACAGGCTGATCAGATAAGCTGTTTGGGTCTAGAGACTATTAGGCGATGTTTGAAATGGGTTCTATTTAACATTAATATTTATACATTGAATAAGTTTACAGAATAACATATGTTTAAATTATATTATAAATAAAGTAAAACAATAATAATAATTTCTGTACTCAATTCTGTTCAGACCTAAGACTCCTTAATATTTTGAGGACGGTTTAAGTCAAATACATTAAACCATGTGCATTAATCGGATATTTTTGCATTAAAATATTCGTCATATTACTCTATTCTAATAAATATTTTTGCAATTGAAACAGTTCGTCTATTTCACTTGCCGTCGGTTATAATGTGATCTATTTTTAGACACAAAAAAACGCTATAAAAATTTTATATCTGTGGTTGTATAACCATGTCGATCACTTTTTATTTTATTATTATTATATATATTTTTGCTGATATAAGTGCCTTTGCATGTCTTCAACTTCGTGAATTATTAAAAAAAAATGGTTTTGCATTAAATTAGATAAGTATCTTTAGGAAATTTATATTAAAAAAAAAGCTATGAGCTGTACTTACTTTATTACTTTATGAGAATAACTTGTAAAAACTATAACTATTTCGTATTAACTTCATATTGTATTTTAACATTATCCAAACAACCCGTCTCGAACATATGTTTTGCGGTAACTTTGAAGCCAAAATTCGTGTTAAATTTGGTATTTCAGTTTTTTATGACTAATGTATAAACTTTGAAACTGACTAATTATGCAATTATAAATAATTATGTTGAGATATTATAATTATATTGATAAAGCAGTATCTATTGATTAATATAATATATAGCTACTAAAACTCAAAACACATTTGTATTGTAATATGCCAAATATATTTCATTGAACTTCCTGAGTAAAGTCGGACAAGTCGCAATGATGGTTTGTTTATATTCAAAGTATCCTAACTAATATTTTAAATATGAAAATCCGTTATCGTTTGTTTGTTTGTGTATCTTCTATTTATTGTCAGAGGAAGTGGCGGTGTCTCTTACTTTAGTTATTAGTTCGAGTACCGTATCCACGATTAAGATTAAATTTTAATATTGATACCATACCACTTGTAGGCCCTACGATGAGAGGGTGCTCTACGTTGCTCGGGGCACCCTCATTCGGGGGGTCTCGCCGGGGCGTCACGGTGTGTGCTAACGCGATCCCGTAACGTCCCATTACGGCACAGAGGGCAACCGTTTTTTAGTGGGTAGCCTTAAAAATGGCAGCATCCTCTATGCTGCCGGGTAGTCCCACATCACCCCCCAGGGCCGACGGGAAACCCGTAACGGGTTTTTCCAACAAAAAAAAAACACTTGTAAGCTATCGATAGAACAACAAAAAATAATCTAATATCTCACACTTACAAGTTTAAAAAAATATATATAACGAGGTACAAAAATACATATATCTCAAATATCAGGTTCATAAATAAAATTTCATTTAAACTATAGACAGAATATATAAGAATAAAATAAATTAACAAATGTTATTATTTATATACAAAAGTAATGTTTAAATAAACATTTTTATCAGAACTATGCAGGTTTACAACATTATAATGGAATAAATAAAATATTGTAATAATCAACATATTTTTATTAATTATATTTTCGTTCATTATTATTACTGTTCTTATGAAAGTTAAAACAAAGCAAGAAAACCATAACTTCGTAACTTTAGTTCAAGTAATTGTATTGTTTTAATTATGAACCATTTAAACTTTGCCACAATAACTTAATATAATTTAACTAAATTTAGAATACGAATAAGACTTTGTATTTTATGTAGAGGATAATAAAGAAACATAAGAATTTAAATTTTGAGTGACTTGTGTATATAATTTGATCTTGATAATACTTCAGGCCGCAGATGTCACATAATTTAATTATTTAAATTAAAGAAGGACAACATTCAAGAAACTTAATATAAATGGATTTTAATTTGCAACTTTAAAATTTTGCCGGTTTATTACTTTAATTTGGCATTATATTCTAATCAACAAGACAAACAATGAGTATAGTTCTTTTATTTAATTAACATAACACGTTACAGTTAGTTAACTGTTGACATTAGTTGAAAATTTCAATATTATGTTACATAATACAATATATCTGAAAAATATAATGTAATGCAATGAATTAATTTTGAACAAAATATTATAAAAATAATAAAACTTCAAATTATCCTAATACTCCTCTCCTTGTATATTCATCTCATTCCCTTATTCATTTCTTGACAAGTACTACAAACCGGCCTTGATATTCTTGACCTACAGGGCTCAGGGGTTACGGCTGTTTCAAGGGTGTCGGACCGAATAAAACCGGAACTCGCTTGAGACATATTAAGACAGTGAGGAAAATAAAGTTATATTGACACTAACGGCTTCGGGGCAGCAGCGGGGCAGAACTCCGGGGCAACGTACGTTAAAATCTCCCTTTCGCCGATGTGTGTATGTGTGTGTATTTGCGAGTGTATATAGAATAATGATAATTTGATCCGAGTAGTATTATAGTAAAAGTATCCTACTTATATTTTGGAAAACTCTTAATTTTACACAAAAGTAATCTCTTTGTGAATAGACACAGATAATTCTTATCCCAAAATAAAGATATTATACTATTATCTTTTCTTTATTTTTCCCAAACATTGTCAAACGACAAATCTTTATCTAAAGATCTTTTATTTGACAATGTTTGGGCTTGTGGGCCTATTTTTAACATATAGAAAAACTTCTCTTATTCTAATATTGACAGATGTACGAAAAGCAACAATTAGTGACTGTGATAGTTGCTTGTTGTACAATGTCGTAAATATATCATATAATAGGTTAATTTAAATGTAGGTTACAATAAAACTATTTTACGGATATAACTCGCGTTTATTTTTACATTTTCGAAAAACTCAGTTTTTCCTTCCGATCTGTCTGTCTGTATGTGTGTCTGTGTGTCTGTCGAATTTTATTTTTCGAATTTTGAAAAACTAAAGATATATTTGGAATCAGCATCTAAATGTAAGATTCACTTTTCAAAATTATGTTGATTGTCCAACGGGAAGGTGGTCAGATCGGCCGCCGAAGTTACCGAAAAATAGAAAAAAAAATTCGAATTTTTAAATTTTTTAAAATTTAAAAATTAATTAATTATTTTAATTTTTTTTTTCTTTTGTTTGTTAATTAATTTGCGAGTTATAATTTGCCGATTAGGAGTTTTTCATAGCGGCAAGCTCGATTGCCACGTGTCAGATGTTTTTAATTTAACCCGACGTTTTGAATGCTTCTAAAATGCTTATAAAAAATTTTAAGAGCATTTTATAAGCAAGATTATAAAACTTTTGTAAGGTTATTATGCCTTGTTTGTTATGTTTCGGAGTAAACATTTTCAAATTACATGACAGATATAAAGGACGCTTAAAGATGACAGATATGGATGAATTTTCATACAAGGCCGTTATTTTAAAATACAGCAATTTCGATTTATCTTACAGAAGATTGTCAAACTAATGGTCTGATTTTCGAGCATGTATGAGAAAGATACTAATAATAATAATAATAATATTCTTTATTCCACACCACATAAATAGAAATACAGTCAAAAACATGTATTGTTTAGTTTTTAGTCCCATGAACTTTAACTTTATGCTTAAAATAGACAACGTTATTCCACTAGAGTCCTTTAAACTAGTCGCTGTCTAGATCTAACAAGATTACAAATAACAAACTAGGAAACGTTTCTCGTTACTTGTAAGCAATTTAACTTACCTTTCAATAAACAGAATTAACTTTCTAAATTGAAATTTACAAACTGTAGTAGCTCAAGTTTACAAAAGTAGCCTACTAGATATATTTATGAATAGAAACTTTCTAATAGTATTAAAACCACGCAAGCGGGATTGGCCTCGCGACGCAGCGCGCGATACAAAAACGTTCTATATGTTAACTTAGTCTTTAATATAAGAAGATATATTATGAAACTGAAGCAAGATCAGTTTGGTATTAATTTAACTTCACACTTCAGCGCTATGAGAGAGTAACGACGTGTAACCTCGTACATACTTATTTCTCGAAAAATAAATACAATCGCTATACGTCCTTTATTATATAAAAACCTTCAGCAATTTATTTAGCTATATTTCCTCATTTTCTTATAATATTAAACAAAGGCGATATATGCCGCTGAAAATCTTTTAACACACTACATTCAAGAGTCTTCCCTTACATATAATACGTATTATTTTCAAGCCTCTTTCAATATAATGAGGCTTTGTTATTTTGTTTCGTTGTTTCAAGATAATTGATAGGATATATATTGCAGATACACGACCCATAATAAGTATACATCGTTGTTGACAATGTTTATCTTAAACTTGTAAGTGAATCATAATGAAGACAGATGTATCTATTTTGGAAGTAAATAATAATGCAAGGAATACCTTATTTTCTTTTACTATATTAATATAATATAATGTAAATTTATTACATTACATGAAGTCTAGAAAATATATTAGCTAAAACAAAAAATATATATGATATATTTAAATAAGGACAATGAAATGTAAATCCAAATGTAACCTGTTGTTATCTATTTACTTGGCAGTGCATTTTAAGAGTACAGAATACTGTTCTTGTCATTGTATTATTTCGACAAAAATTCGCAGTTTAAAACTTATGCAAGTTGAGTAAATCGTAGATTTCATTTAACTTTTACTGCAACAACTAGGATATATAACTAATTCTATGAAACTTATTTTTAATCAAGTAATTTTGTGACAACTCCTTTTCGTTTGAGCGATGTTGAAAGCAGATACCCAACGCCCCCACCCGGTCCGTGTGTAGCAGATCAACAGTGTATTTGTAGACTCGATGGTTTATACAAATATTTTCTATTTTTTAATGATGTTTTTTTTTATTTTTCTTATATTATTCGAAACTAGTCTATATATAACTATATCTATAGATCTTCAGATAATTAATTAAAGAACATTGCTACTAATACGATTTATTTGAAAAGATTAAAAACAATAAGACAATTCAGCTTCTAGCTATTTAAAATTAAAATTTTATGAATTATGAATAATTACAAAAAAATATGTAATATGATTATGGGTGATTTTATTATTATTTAGATATATTTTTCAATTAATCTTTATAATACTAATAAAATTATAATTTCTCTGTTCTTTTTGCAAAAATTTCTTTTTGAAAATTGTTCTTTTCCAAAATATGTATAATTTATTTTTTGTTATAAATGAATAAATATAAATGACATGACCTGCGGCTCACATTAGTATCTGGAATTTTCCACAGGTGCAGAGTTTTGTCGGAACAATTCAGGTAAATTATAGGCGCTGTTGTGGTTATGCAGAATCTCTGCACAGAGATTCCTTAAAATGGCGCCGTTCCAGAATTCATACAACACAAAATCATTAATACCGAAGAAAAATTAAAAATTCAAAAACAAAAGAAAAAGAGAAAGAGCAAAAGAGAGAACTATACAGAGAGTACTAAAAAACAGACGTTACAATAGTATATATTGTTATATTGTATTTTTATGCAGGTATAATAATAAAATCATCAATTTTTTTCTGATAAAGTATTAGGCTGACACTATATATGAAAAAAAATTAATGTTGTTTCTGACATCTAAATTAATTCATAAACAACTCAAATTACTTATCCATTGTCATGTAAAATCAAGTGGATTGATTTTTAATAAATTAAAGATTTAATAATTCAAAGATTAAACGTTAATATAGATCCAACTTAATAATACAATATGGCAAAATTTTATAAACTATATAAAATTGTTGGAACTAATAATAATTAATATAGTAGTCGAAACATAATATAATTTAATTATTAGCATATTATAGATAGAGATCGTATAGAAATCTCTTGTATATACAAAATATAATTAAACAATATTTATAAATAAAAGTATATAAGTTAAACTGGCCGAAATTGCATGAAGTTTTCATTTTAATTTGGTTCAACAAATGAACTTAAATCAATTCAATTATTATTTTTTTAAATTTATAATCAGAACGTGCTGAAAGCTTATTAATAACGAAATAACGATGATTTATTTATGATAAAATTAGAACAATATATAAATTTGAACTAAAACTATTTTTTACGAATTAAAACTCGCATATAATTTGGTTACATTTTAATTTTAACCCGACGTTTCGAATGCTTTGCAGCAATCGTGTTCACGGGTAGACGATATGTAGGTGTCGGTCAGTAAGTGAATTAATTAGTCATCTACCTCCAACAGTTCCGTAACTTAGCATTTCAACTGTACATAAAAATAAACACAGTATCTATCGGAGCGAACAATATGAATAAAATGTGTTTCAACCGGTGTGGTCAAGTGATAATCAGACTGTTTGTGACAAACAATGTACGCACAATTAGATCCCACAACGAATATGAAAATTTAATTTTACAATATATTACTTATTTGTATTTAAACCTCATTCAGTAATTATGTATTGACTGCACTGCTGTATCACTTGTATTTATAAATTATTTATCTTATTAGCATTGTATTGTATTTAAAAAAAGATATCTACTTTTAATATAAAAAAAAATATATTTTTTAGATTTCTTTTCAATTTTATTATAAAAAAATTACACAGTTAACCTGATACATTATAGAAAACTTCTAAAAATAATGATTGTATTATTTTCTAAATTATTTCCGAGCAATTTAAATTTCAACATTATTAAATATTATTTTCATTAAAATAAAGTTATAAAATGATATGAATTTTTCATGCCTATTTATAATCTTTGAAAATTTAAGTAATTTTTTCGCCAAACAATTTGTTTGAGATCGGCTTCATCACTTCTCTGGTGAAATTGTGAAAAATATTATGTGCTAATTTTTTAATTTATAATATATTATTAGAGGCAAGAATAATTAATAAAATCAATTTACTGTATTACTGTTGACAACTTAAATTCAGAAATAAAATAGCTTGTTGTATCTACTAATATTATAAAACTAAAGAGTTTGTTTTTTTGAACGTGTTACTCTTCGAAACTACAAGACAGGTTTGGATTTTTTCTTATGTTATGTCTAAGAGGAATGCTTTACGTATATAACATTATGCTACTACTCTTAGTTATGATAAATAAGATTGTTTCTCTGCAGATGAAACCGCGGGTAACAGCTAGTTATAATTATATATATCGGAAATTAGGATAAGGCTGTAATTATTTAGACTTGATGCTACGGGGTCAATATTGTTTGTATGTCATAACAACGACGTCGACACTGTTAAACTATGTTTCCATACTTTATCACAATCTCACCTCTTTCACTCATTAACCAAGTATGCCGCACCTCTCACAATCACCAACCACACACACAAACCAAGGTACCAGGTCCGCGCCTCCAGAAGTAGCCCACACCCTATCCACACTTACAAAGACGACTTTGTTCACATGCCGCCATTAAAAATCAACTGACGTCACTGCTTTTGACCTACTAAGTAATCAATTGACGAATTTTAATTAAAACAATATTGTTAAACACAACATATATATTATGTTGGTTTAGTTTGCATTAATTATGAGCAATGATGATAATTCAATTCAATCAACTGTGAATAAGCTTTGGCTAATTGATTATTATCTTAATCAATCTACGCCATGTGGCTCTAATGAACGTATGATTTTAAATGCTTGATTTTAAATGTAACAGGTTTTTTTCTGATACCATGTATTGTATCAAATATTATAGTTTATTTCTACTTTCCTTTACTTCATTTTAGTTACTTTTAAGTAAATATATATGAAATTTAAATTAAATTGTAATTTATTTACAAAGTCGTGTTAATTTATCAGAAATAGAATCCTGCAACAGAACAGTACCAGAAACACAATCCTGAAACCTGATACAACTATAAAAAGTTTCGTCATACTTCTCTGTGTATATATGCTTCTTTGTATTCAGAGTCTTAGCAGAGGCACATAAGTGAACTAAGCGAGAGCTCACAAGCAACACATTAATATATTTAAGCTATCCGAACTCCGTGTTTCTATACTCAGGGACTGCAGAAGAGATTTACACGTCCCCTGGAACTACTTGAATTGAACACGTGACGAAAAACCTTTGAAGGTTCCTTTCTGGAACTTTGTCTATGGATGTATTATTTTGCTCTTCGATACATGGATTACTAAATGGGAATCATTTTAAATGTTCTGTAATACTCCAAAAGATATTCGTTCAACTTTAGTATAAGTATAGATTATTTACTGAAATATCTAAATATCTCTTGTACACAATAGATAAAAATATTATTTTTTTCCATAATAAGTACTGAAAATAACAGGAGGGCTATAAAGAATTTTAATTTAAAAATAAATAGCATTATTAATAAAGAAAAAATATTTATTGTTAAAATGACAAAAGAACACAAAACAATATTTGACAACATTATATAATAGTTTGTGAGGAGAAACTGGCAAATATACATACATATAGTAAACAAATATACAAATTAATGTCCATTTCATTCTTTGCACTAACTAAAATGCAGAAATAATATTTTGCTGAATATGAGGATTATATTTAAATTCCGTTTTTTTAGTCAAAGCACTTAACCTGTTCGTTCTCTCTTCAGCGCCGGCTCCTGGCTCCTGGCGCTTCAATACTATAATGATCTTTGGTTTTAGATCAGACTCAGAACTAGCAACTCTTAGCAACTCAATACAGACTTAGGACTGAGATATATACGATATCTCTGTAGCCATTGTGTTTAATATTGAAATAGAGGAAGGAGGAACTTTTATCTCAAATAAAGAACATTTTAAAACGCCATAGTTTTATATATTTGAGTATGTTACAATAAAATATTTACTATTTTAATAATAGTAAGAAAATAGTTCAGAAATAAACTAGATAGGACATGAGTTCTTTAATTTAACGAAAGAGAACAACAAATTTTGACAAGCGTATCTTTTTCTTAGTATAAATATTGTCAAATTTGTTTTTACATATTACTTTTTCACAACGTTAAAATTAATTAATTCAGGCAAAGTTTATAATATAATTTAAAAAATAATAAGTAAACATAATAAGTATGTGAACCTATGTTTATGTTTGCTTACAGTACAGTAGTATTTTATTTTATATTTTTAATATTAAATAACTGACCCTAGTAACTCTCCTAGTGCTCTTCTTGCTAATTAACTATATTTTTAAAAGTTAAACTTTATAATACGTATAAAGTTTAGACAATGGAACTTTTGTTAAAAGAAAGTTTTTTTAAAACAATGGCTTAATTGCTTTGAAGGTGATTAATACTGAATGTAATTATGAAAGAAATTAGTATATTTTATAATTTACATTTTTCTATTAGCATTATGTTATAATTTCAAAATTACTAAAATTTTTACATAAAATTGAGACTGCTTTACTTCACGAGGCATATTTAACTGTAAAATATAATAACAATTCATAAATATTTCCGATCTAATTAATTACATGTTCATTATAATAATTTATTTAAATAGAAACAAAGCACAAAATCCAATTTATTATCAGAATTTAGTTATTTCCGCAGATTACTGTAATGGCCGCCAATATAATTTTTCTATAAGAAGTAAATATTTGTGTTTGAAACTTCTATAAGAATCAAAAGTCTTTCAATATTATTTTAAATAGATTAGACTAGATTTATATTACGAATGCGATCAACTTATGATATCTATATATACGAGTAATTTTAATGTAACATATAAATTTTTGCTCGAATTTAAATTTAAAATTAACATAACAACGGATCATGGATAAGCCCATGAACACATGGTAAATATTGTCAATTAATAGGTACACAGCCATTATACAGTAATACTTGCAGGCCATGATTGCAGTATTCATTTTACTAGAAACAATGGGATTACATATCGGATTGATTATTGTGGTTGTAGTTGTCCGCAAATTGTTTATTAAATATCATGTGCTTAGTTCGATATATACATTCGAAGTTCAATCACAAGAACAATTATTTACTTTTTTATACCTTAGAAACTACTATATTTCCTCTAACAGTTAATATTAATAAATAACTGATGACATTTACATAAATACAATTACGATGTACATATATCCAAAAAGTATGCATCAGATCTATTATAACGAAGTTGAGGTTTCCAGCTAATGTGCTTTAAAATGGTTATAGATTATAAAATGATTATAATAAATATTATTAAATTACACAAGATACAAAAACAAATTCATGTGCTCAAAACAAGAGTCAATAAAACCTTTCCTAGATTATGTACGTTATAGAAAAATTAAAAATATTAAATCTATATAAGAAGTAAATATACATTTTAGATAGTTTTACTAGTAACGAAGTAATATTTTATTCTACTTAGTGTCAAATATTTCAATGAGACTGCTCTGGTATAGATTAAAGCGCAGTATCTTCAGCTGAAAGCGCTTAAGTCTGTATATTATTCGCTCGCTTTAACACCGCTTCTTAAGAAGTTATCAGTTACAGCGTCATTTTGATTCTGAGCTTTGGCTTGGAAATATTCTGAATGGTTAATTATACAATTTTAACAGTTTAGAAGTATATATTATACGATGCAGTGCATATTATATGATTGTTTTTTTAATCTATCACTTCACAGTAAAAATATTAGCATAATATACATACCTGGTATTAGGACCCATATCAAAACAGTAATTGAAAATTCGTAATAAAGCTTAAATAAGTGCTCATTAAGTTGAGGTATAAAAATCGTTTTTAGCAATTAAACAAAACAGTGGTTGTAGCTCGACCTTCATTACTCCCTAGACACTGGTGTGAACATTTATTCGTTGCAGACGTATAGTGCAACTTGTCTGGTATAAATTTCCTAACAATAGCGGGTTTCTTTCCGAGGAACATCACGCAACGTATGGTCATTTCAGGATTTTTATTATTATAAAATTCTTACTGTAATTTTGATAATATATTTGTAATATAAATATAAGCTAAACTCAATAAACTACGTCTCGTTGGTATCTCATGAAAAAAAGCTATATTTTTTTTAGGGTAAAAGCTGCCATCACACCAATTTTATTAATATCTATTGATAGATTTCAAGTATATGAGCAACAAACACTCATAAAATATTATAAGGGTTTATCTTTCCTAGTTAACATTTTGAAAGTGATTCATTACTACTAAAGTTATCCATTCAGTAAACTATTATTAATAAAATATAATAATATAAGTAAATAATTCATATGTTGTAAAATTTATTATTACGCTAGAAATATATTAATTATTACGATAATGTGATTACGATAATGTGATAAATAAATAATATGGTATCATTAAAAACTAAAACCACAAATTAACTAATGAAAACCTTATAATATAATAATAATAATATATTATATTATTCATTTAAACTATAAAAATGAGTACAATTAAAAAAATGAAACTTATTCGATAAGGATTATTAATAATAATAATAATAATATACTTTATTGTACACCCGGAAATTACAAAAATATAAACATTAAAAAACAGAAATAACAACATGGTACAAATTTGGCGACCTTACCGCTAAAGAGCAGTCTCTTCCAGGCAACCAATCAGAAGTAGGAAAAAAATATATAAGAAAAACATAATGTGGGTGTGCCTAAACAGAAACAGAAAGAAAAACATAGCGCAATCATACATATAAACCTACATAAATACATAAGTATACATATAAAAACATATACATACATAAATATATATAAAATATTCACATATACACATATATATAAATCATACATATAATAAACATTCATACTTAAATACAAATACATAGAAACATTAAAATATAAAAAACGACTAACATACTATAAGTTTAAATAGTGAAATTTTAAGCAACGTTTGAATGACTCACATGACTTGGTGAGCTTAATACTAAGAGGAAGATTATTCCAAAGACGAATGGTACGTACAGTGAAGGAATTGGAGTAATAAGAAGAGGAATGGGGAGGAACTTTCAGGATAAGGTTTTGTTTGGAACGAAGAGAATGAATATGACTGTCACTTAAAAATTCAAATCTATCTTTCAAGTAGGAGGGAGTGGAAGGATTAAACAGTAGGCAGTAAAGAAGGCTAAGCATATGAATATTCCTGCGAAAGCGAATTGGGAGCCACTTGAGTTTTTTACGAAAATGTGAAATATGGTCATATTTGCGAATACCAAATATGAACCTTATGCAAAGATTTTGAAGACGCTCAAGTTTATTCAATTGATCCTCTCTTAAATCAGGATAGCAAGCATCTGCATAATCAAGTATAGGAAATAGTAAAGATTGAGCTAAGACAACTTTGGTAGAGATTGGAAGAAAATTGCGTAGTCTTCTCAAACCTCCCACGGCAGCAAACATCTTTCTACTCAGCTCACTAATCTGCGGATTCCAAGAAAACGTTTGGTCTAGAATTACACCAAGATTTTTTACGGTATGACTATAAGGAATGACGATCCCTTCAAAACTGATGGGAGGTAGTTGAGACTCGGATATGCGCGCAATTAACCTTGGACTACCCATGATTATCACCTTAGACTTAGATGTGTTTATTGTAAGTCCAAAACACTTACTCCAAACAGAGATACGCACCAGATCTTCATTAACTTTAAAAATGGTGTTAGCAAGATCATCAAAACAGGATTGCCGGTAAATCTGAAGATCGTCTGCATACAGGTGGTAGAAAGAATTGATTTGAGAGCAAATAGTGTTTATAAACACTGAAAATAATAGTGGAGATAACACGCCACCTTGCGGGACTCCAGCATTAACTGCACTCCAGTCAGAGTACAGATCATTTAAACGTACACGTTGCCGGCGCCCACGCAAGTAACAACGAAACCAGTGAGTTGCCGATGGAGATATGTTAAGAGTACCCAATATCGTGAGTAAGATATCAAAGTCTACGGTATTGAAAGCATTACTAAAGTCAAGCAATGTCAATACCGTAACCTGACAATTGTCCATGCCGGACCTGATGTCGTCAGTGATTTTTACTAAAGCAGTAGTCGTACTATGACCAGGACGGAAGCCGGATTGGAAATTACTTAACAGATTATGTTTAGATAGAAAAGTGCTCAATTGAGAATGAACTAGACGCTCAAGGATTTTGGACAAAAAGGAAAGGATAGATATAGGTCGGAAATCAGAAGAACAGGAGGGGTTACACTTTTTCGGGAGAGGTATAACATGAGCATCTTTCCAACATGAAGGGAAGTCACATAATGAAATGGAGTTGTTAAATAAGGATGTTAAGGTGGGGGCTACGATGTCAAGGATAGGGATGATCATTTTACGACTTATGGCATCAGGACCGACCGCATCAGAGTTCACGGATAGGATAGTCTTCTTAACATCACATACGGAAAATTGACTTAAATGAAATGCGGGAGTATTTGGAGTTGGTAGCGATGAAAGTTGGTTTAAAGTGTAAGCTTTAGTAGCTCCATCCAAAGGTGCTAAAGTAGAGAAATGTTGATTAATGTTATTTAAATCGGAATGGGACAGATTTTCATTATTTTGTTTACTTCGACCAACTCCTAAGGATTTAAGAAAGTTCCAGACCCTTACGGAGTTTTTTTCCTCAGTAACAGATCTGTAGATATGGCGTCGTAGTTTATTTCTACAAAGCCTGTTGCAGCGATTTCGGACTTTTATATACCTTGCCTTATTCGTATCATTGGGTTCTCTTTTATTTTTAGCTTTAGCTTCAATCTTTTTTATTTGCAAACTCTTAATATCATCCGTTAGCCAGGGAGCAGGAAGATGCTTCATTCGTACAGGTCGGATAGGAGCATGTGCGTCATAAAGATTCGTCAGTACCGAGTTAAAAATGGCAACTTGCTCATCTAGAGTACTCGGAGTGAATACCACAGACCAATCAATGTTAATGGCATCGACACGTAGTTGATTTAAGTCCATTCTACCAAAGTTGCGCTGAAGAAAAGTTTTAGATTTTAATTTGGGAGGCTTGATCTTATAAGATAAGTAAAGAAGATCATGATAGGAAAAAGCCAGTGCGGAGCATTGACCGTGTTTTTCTACATGATCAAGAGAGGAAACCAGAATAAGATCTAAAAGAGAGGAGTTACAGTTAGGGGCATGATGAGTAGACAACAAAGGAAGAATATGCAAGTTAATGGCATTGGCGGTAGAGGTCAGACGAGACGACCTATAGTCGTTTTTAAGTAAGCAAGTATTAAAGTCGCCCATAATAATTGTATGATTATAAGAAGGAGTCAGTTGTTCCAAAAGATTTTCGAAAGAAAAATAGTCGATATTAAGATTAGGGCTATAGTAGACACCAAGTAGAAGCTTAGAGTGTGATAGAGTTAGTTCAATAAATAGATGTTCAGGGCCCACATTTAGATTTTGCGAGGTATTAATAATAGAAAAGGGGATGTGAGAACGCAAATAAATAGCAACTCCGCCGCCTCCGCGCCCAATGCGATCGTTACGTATTAAATAATATCCTGGCAAGGAGTAAGCAATTGAGGGTAGGCAAGGCTTTAGCCAAGATTCAGATATTAATATAGCGTGAATATTATTATCAACAAAGGTAGAAAGCATGTCAGGAAAATGAGCAGGAATACTCTGGGCATTAATGTGAACTATATTAAAATTCTTCAGACAATCTGAGAAATTAGAAACAAGGCTGTCACTCAATGAAGGGATATTATGAAAACTGTCGCTACTGTTTAACTCATGGGACGATGAAGAAAAAGAGATAAAAGAGTCGTTGATTTGGCTGTCGTCGTTTGACATTACAATAAATTATAAAATAAACTTAAATAATAATTATAGATAAAATAAGAATATATAAGTATATATATATATAATTATAAAAAACAAACAAAAATAAAACTAAATAAACTGTTCACAACATACCCACCAGTAAAGATACAAAACAAAAATCACTAAAAAAAAAAACAATGATAATACTGTCACCCTCAGTTAGCCTAGTATTAAAAATCATAATAAAAAGTTCAAAAAAAAAATAATAATAATTTAAAAATAAATTAAGTTAATGCAAAAAATAAAAATTAAACACAAGTAGACAAAAAAAAAATAAAAAATAAAAAATAAAAAATAAAAACAAACATATATTACGAACCCATTGAGACAACTCCCAGAATCGAAGCCTATGATTTAATTAAAAACTGTGAAAGATGACATATCGTGATTTGACAGATTGTCTTGAGTTAAATAAGCAAATTGTTATTGTTTAGAGAAAATCAAAAAAGTTAATTTACAAAGACTAATAAGTATAAATAATAAGTATAAAAATATTAAGATTTTAAACAAAAACAATTAGTGAGGGTGACAAGACAAACACTTACGAACAATGAAGTATCACAAGAAAAACACTATTTTTTTATAAGTCTTTTGGATCTCGGCTGTGGTTTGTCATCCGAAGTTTTGGTGGCAACGGCACTCTTAGCTTTCGAAGGTGGCATCGGTGTCAAGCTAACTATTGAGTTCAGTTCTGACATACACTCAACTTTGTGACGATTTCCATCCGGCAGCAGAATATGAATGAAGCCACCCCTAGACCAACATTTATTGACGCCAAAACGTTGCCTAGCTGCCATAAACGTTTCATGCCTTTGCTTAGTCAAGAACTCCGATTGGGTAAAGCCAGAACCCTTAAGCTTAGTCTTGGCAAACCAAACCTTGTCCCTCACAGTGACATCCATAAATTTTACCAAGATAGGTCTTGGCTTATCTCCAGGAGAACGTCCCAATCGATGTGAAGACTTAATACTTGCTGTAGAAAAATTTGGCAAGTCCAGATGGTCAGCAATAAGACTAGTTACCCGAGATGTAGTTTCTTCAGATCTGTCTTCGGGTACTCCATGCAGAAGAACCATCTTGCGCCTCCTCCCCATCTCTTGTCTATCCAATTCTTTTCCAATAAACTCAACCTGACATTGCAAAGTCTGCATTGCTGATAAAATGAATGATCTGAAGGCGGTAAAATCAGATGACAACAATGTAGATGAAGATGGAGAAGAAGTGCTTCTAAGGTTTTGTTGGAACTCATTCATTTTGCTATGAAACAAATCATTCATAGTAGAGAGGGATTCCTTAATAGACTCCATTGTGACACTCAGCTGTGATATTGGTTGTGCGGTGAAATTACTATTGTGCAGTGATAATGATAGGAAATTTAATAGAACTGGTAGGCAGTGTACCTTACAGACTCATGCGAAAACAATAAAATATGTAATTACTGTAAGTTAAATTAAAAACCAAAATTAATTTTTAGAGATTTTAAAAAACGATGTACACTATTTGACAACTACCCACTGACTTGATTATTCAAAGTGTTCGATATATATTATCAGATCAGTACGTCTACTCGTCTACTCGTTTGTCTCACTGCAGTTTAGATCAGGATTAGCATACATATGACTTGACTCTTAACACTGTTGTACTACTATAGAAGATATAGCATATATTTATAGCACTTCAAGTAAATAAACAAATTGTTAATTTTTTTCTTTATGTTTTCAGAAAATTTTGAAACTTTCTTGAATTAAATTCATTTTAAATTAGGTTTACGGAACTTATTCCTGATACCAATATCTTAAAAAAGGTTTAAAAAGTAATAAACCTACCTATACCTTTCAATTCGTTTGCACTGATCGTGGTCATTAGAACGACGAGGTAGCTTTAGAGTAGGGTAGCGGTAGAGGTAAAGTTTCAATTATTGTAATTGAATTTGAATTGGATTGAAGAATGAGTTATACCAGCTATCTGTAAACACAAATATTTGTCTGCTGGGATAATTGCTTTAAAAACGATAACTCTTCCATATGCAAGGAAATTAAAACGTCAAATTTACTAAAACTCAGCTAAGCCATACATTTAATTAATACTTGCATATTGAAGCTTTTAATAGGCAAGTATCAAATATAATTATACAAGAAACATACAAAACAATTGACACAAAAAGTTGTACTAAACAATTTTAAAAAGACACGAATCTTGACTTCATTTGTTACCCTCACCGCACACTTGTTTCTTTAAAAGTGGTAACGAGACAGCTTCTTAGGATTAACGCTTTTGGAAATTATTTTAGTTACATAGTTTTAATTTCTCTGTCAGTGTTTTAAACTGACTTAAAAATGATAAGAAAGCGTCTGTAGTGATCACAACGTGATCTGTTTTATGTATAAATATATCAATAACACTCTATATGGTAGAAAAGAACATGAACTTGAACGTGAACGTCACTTATTTAACATATAAATATATTAATAAAATTACTCTTTATAACAGACAACATATATAAAAATAGACAAGTATTTCAACTGTTAATAAGTATAATTATTATTCTGAAGCTACAGTAATCTTATTATTGACCTTCAATTAACAGTAAAATTTGAAAATATCTTTTTTTTTTTTGTGCAGTATTAAAATCCAATATATTTAATTTTTAATTTTATACACTATGTGTTCAATTTTTATACCTAAATATACATAAATGTAATTTAATTAAACTATAATTGAAATAATAATTACTTTTATTTAATATTAAACACTGAAATGAACACAAACGTACATAAATTACCCTAAACTAAAGTTCATATATGAATGTATATTAAAGTTAAATAGAAACTCATATCAAACATTCTCTAATAGTCTCAAAACCCAAACCGATTATTGGATCAGCATATCTGAAGTTTATCTTATCTAGTTTAAACTAGAATTAGCTTATATACTTTAGATTATTTGCTTCTTACCAATATTCAATTAATACGATATTGCAGATAAAATCATATATTCCAACTGAAAGCTCTGAATAAGTCATAAAATATGATGAAATGTTTCTTATACGTTTTTCACTTATCGTATGATGCTGTGGTATTTGTAAGACGAGATATCTCAGTTTTCTAAGAGCTGTATCTCCATTAACTGAAATATTTGTTGAACTTATGAATATTTTATAATAACACTAGAACGGTTCGACCATTTATAGCTGACAATTTATACTAGATAATTGTTAATAAACCACAGTGAAGTGTGGTATATTTAATAATTTCACATTTATTTGAAAAGATGCCAAATTAACAAAGCACATTTTAAGATCACTAACCTCCACCCTAGGTAAAAACCTGTGATGTGGAAATTAGTCTTCATGGTCTAGAGAAGTTACAATTGATTAACTATTTATATTACTATGTTGATTAAATGTATTACATTAACAAATAATACATAATGAATATTTAAATATCAACATCAAACAACAAATATAAGTTACTAAGTTATATAACAATATTAAATAAGAAAAAAATAATCAAAAACTGACAGCTTTAATAAATAAAAAGAAAAAAAAGGCATTTATCATTATTATCGTTATTGTTGTTTATAGGTACGGAAGCATATTTAATAACTTCAATGTATCTTAATAAAATAAAATAATCTGTGAAAGGAATCACCTACCCTTGAGAATATGTACTTATAATATGTGATTGAAATTTGTTAACATATAAAGCGATGAGAATTTCATATTAAACTGAGTTATTTAATTTTATTTCAATACAATATTATTATTTCTTAGACCTGTTTATACGAAATGAAATGAATAACTCTATATGTAATTCATTCATTGAGACTTTTAAATCCTCATTTATTCTTATGTATATATAATAATGTGTTTTTTTATTAATTTAAACCTTTTTAAGTTTGAAATTTAAAACACAACTATTCGCTAGGAAAAGCCTTTTAAATTCACAAAACATATTTTAAAATTATGTCTTTTATAATAAAAAAGAATATTTTTTTCTTTTAATACTTGTTTTGACTTAATTTTAGACATTCTTTTTTGTTTGATTTTCGCACGGGATTATTCAAAGTTTATAATATTATCCAATCACTAATTCCTTGTTTACAACAAAGTATAAAGAGTTCGGTTTATTCCTCGTTTTTGTAAAAGCGACTGCCACCCAATGAAATCATTGTTACTGTTAATTACTATTGTAATGTATCATCTAATAATAATAATAATAATAATTTTTGTGTTTGTTATATAATCGAAAATAAAGGTTACATTATCTAAATTAAAATGAATAGTGTTCAAATAAATTAGGTAAGTACAGGAAGAATAAAATTGTTTTTTTAAATTATGAAAGTATTATAACTTCTTTGAAATCATCAGATATACGAAATGAATACATACATAAACTTTTTTTTAGATAATCCCTAAAATATTTCGTTTCCAGAAATTCAAAAGCATATAAAAACTCTTTCACCACAGATGCATCAAGTGCTATATTACATTCTCTATCCTATCGTTCCTCGGCTATCCATTGGAATATTTTATGGAAATTTTTATTATTTACATAGAATATATATTTTTCGACGATCATATAGTATTAGATAAGCAAATATATAATATTTATTTTATTATTTTACCAAGATCTTAACAGAACACAACAAAAATGACGAACTTTTGCAATCTGCAGCGCATGTTGTGCCACGTTTTTACCTATCAAATTAATAGATGTAATCAAGCTAACTTTGTAAAATCGCATTCGTTTAAGAAAAAAATTATTGTAAAGGTACATGCTCATGAAAAAAACAATATTACAATTAACAAACGCTAACTAAAACCATTTATTGGTAAATACCAATAACGGTAGATATTTTGACATTTATGAAAACGAATAAGCACAATAATTTTTGCTATAAAAAAGCTTGTCTAATTAACTTATTGCCGATATACAAATTGTTGAGTTATTTGGTTGAAGACAAAGGGTTATCCGTCACGTTTAACATTATTTATACTGAAATATATATGTTACAAGTAAATCTTATTTTATTCAAAAGAATACATACTCGCATACAGCAACATTTAGAACCTCATTTTCATTTAATTTGAAATCTTCCTCAACTTAGATATTAATTAAAACTGAATATAATTTAAATTTATAGTATTATAGAAATAATTTACAGAATATTCTAAACCTTATATCTAAAACCCGATTATTTTCTACTTACTTACTTTACGAAACTAATGTCAGAATAGTTAAGTTTTAGTTTATATATATATATATGAAATAATATTGTATTTAAAGCACTTAGCGGACTCACAATGATAAACAATATAAAATTAATAAACAAAAAAGAGCCGCTTTTCTGTTAGTCACTTCCACATAATTTCTTTGTGCCTATAGCTTTGAAGTTCTTAATAGTAAATTACTGCCCTCGAGCTGGCATTGTTTTATATATGTCTTTAATTTATTATTAAATAAAAAAAAGTTTAAACATAACAAACCCTGTTCACTTTGACAACATTCAACGAATCTTCATAAATAAAACAGAAGTAGACAGAAACAAAAATTTATATTTTTAAATGTACATCCATTAAAGGTTGTTGCGTATATGTTATTTAGTTCTGGTATTCGGGGTTGAAAACACAAGTTGTAAAACAAGTATTTTACAATTCAGAATCGATTAAATCAATCATGAGATTTAGTAGTTTTTTTTTAATAGAAATGTCATCTAGGATATCTGGAGTCCATTAGAACACCCTTCGTCTTTTCCTGGACCAAAGAAGATGACGGATTTTTTTCTGATATTTCACTTCTTTCAAAATTAAACAGAACAATCAGAACATAAAAATCTAAATTAAATCTTAAAAGCGGTACACAGAAATCTAAATAACAACAAATTAAAAAAATATATTCAAATTTGGATATTATATAACATCAAACCTGGATACGCAAAAATAAAATTCAAAATTAAGAAATAATAAATAATATTATAGACCGAGTAAAAAAATTATCTAAGAGGTAGACTTGATAAATAATATGACAGCTGGGTGATTGCTGATATCAATAGAGCATTATTTAATTTATGGAATAAAAATAAAACACTATTTGTTTTTATAAAAAAAATTACTTTATAAAAGTAAATAAAAGTAACCTTTGATCGTTGTATGCATTTATAATTATTATTGTAAAATATTAAATTTAAGTAACATAAAAATTAACTTTTATTTCAATATGGTACACATTTTAATGTTATAAAAAATATATTCTATTCCAATTTCGGACAAGGCTTAGAGCAATCTAACAATGGCTCTGTATAACTATAGAATTCAGACGTTTATTTTGAATTACTTAGATATATTTGAAAATACTTTTATTGTATCCCCTGATAAAAAAGGACAATTTTCTATTGTGCGCACTCAAATCAATACAGTAAAAGATTGACAACTCTATTTGAATATCAATTTATTTTAGAATATATCAGTTTCTGTTCAGAATTCAGATTTTTTAAAGATATAAGTTTGTAATAATTTATTTTTACATTTGATGCCATAATATGTATAAAGAGAAAAGGTTTTAAATTAAATATTAAGCAACGCGAATAAATTACATGCTGGATTTTCCGAAATTTCAATTTCGGACACGCAAAGAAAATAGACATTTGTCAATAGAAGACACGAATACGCTGCCTTAGTATATAATCTGCCACGGCTGGAACTTTTGAGGCAGTATTTACGAATTACAATAAACCGAAAACCTAGTTTCATAAAACTTGAATTTCTATAATTAATTTTAATTCTCTATAATTCTAATACCGAGCAAGCACTTGCTCCTTTCCTTTTATTTATTCATTCGATTATTTTTTTCTTTTGGATCCTCAGATCCCACCGTACTTAAATGGCTGTTAAGCTGTAAATTGGTTATATAAATAACACATCAAATACTGCGGTATTTTGTTTCTATAAGTGAATTCCATGAATATTTTTTTTTTGAGATATCCTTTTATTATAAATCTTTTACAAAAATAAATAAGAAACTCTTATCTTAAAAATGAAAATCTATGGGCAGTTTTACATATAATTTGATCCACTGAAAGAGGAAAATGTTTAAAATTATAACATTTCTACAAACCTTTACCTGAATGAAGGTTAACGACCAGAATTCGAAAATTTATAAGTAACGAGGCCATTCACGCCTCTGCTTTACGAAATGTATCTATGGAGTCGTTCGGACTCCATAGATTCCATACATATGACGGACGGACTCCATACATATGACTTGATCATAATTTGTACACTACTTTTTTTTTTAATTTCGTTCAAAACTAATTTCTACGCCGAGCACTTAAAATTTGTCTGTCAATGCTATTAATGCAAGAATTGTGACTATATACACAACAATCATTCAGATATTATATAGTACTGCATCCGTGGACCTAGTTCCCATGAAGGAGCGGATAAGCGGTAGAGGCGAACTCCAACTCGCGCTTTATGGCTGGATCATGTCTCTATTTGCTCTGGCCCTGAACCTAGCTGCCTCAGTGATTTCGCCCTATGCTCGGACTTCAACCCTGTGTCAGTATACTGTATCAACTACCTCCTCCTGGAGCTGCTACGGCATGTCACTCGCTAACCGTGTTTTACTGGTATTGTCTTATATTATTGAACCTTTTCATAGGGCGTTTATTAATTGAACAAAATTATACAGTGGAATGTTCAACACATTTTATTGGTATCATATTTGTCCCATACATATATTTATTTTAATAAAATGACATTTTTAATACTAAATATTAAACAAATAGCTTGGTGTATCAAAAGTTTTAAACATATATATATAATTTCATTTTTTAGAGGCTTCTTCAAAATTATTATGAAATTTAATAGAACTATATTTCACCGTTTACTTATGAGAATAGTATGTAAAGTAAGTGTACACTTACTTTGTGCTGTGTTAATCAATATAATTAAATAACTAATTAGTAAATAACTTTCGGTCCAAATCTGATAATTATAATTACGCAAAAGTTTCTTTTTTTAATCACAACAACTAATAGTGGCCCTATGAGTGCAATTTAAATTTTTCCTGCACATACCCGTCTTGTGACGTTAACTTTTACACAAAAATTGATAAGCTGCTTGCTACTTTCTATAAATCTTCGTTACTCTTCATTGCTTGCACCATGGCTACCTTGGATTCAATTGCAGAAGTACAAAGGTCAGTCAGTTCTCAATTACTGGCAAGAATGTCAGAGTTTGAAGCTCAACTGAAAGCATCTCCCTCTGGAAATATAACAATGTTCAGATTGAGCGAGGAGTTCTCAAACTTTAAGCAGCAGGTGTGGAACATACTGACATTACTTCAGCGGCAACTAGCAGAAGTCTTGAAAACTGTAGACGTGGCTGAGACAAGGCATAGAAGGAAGCACTTGCTATTATCCGGTGTTCCAGAGAAGCAAAACGAGGATCTTCCATCACAAGTTGTTTCTTTATTTCAAGACAAGTTACTGCTTAATAATTTCAAGACGGCTTCTATGAAATCCTGTACACGGCTAGGAAATGCTTCTGATAATAAATGCCGACCTATTCTCATTAAGTTCAGTGATGAGGATACTAAGGCAACCCTTTGGCGCAAGAAGTCCCTGCTAAAAGGAACCAACTTTGTGTTAGCTGAATTTCTCACCAGGCAGAGACAGAGTTGGTTCTTGTCGGCCCGCAGGCATCTTGGTATTCGTAATGTTTGGACACATAATGGTGTCATCGTCATCAAATTACCATCCGGTAATATTCAGAGAATTTACTCTCAAGATGAACTGGAGACCATACTACAGGAGGTTCCGAATGCCGATGTTAATCCTGCCAAGCCTTCACAACCAGCAACTGGACTTTTAAGAACTGAGTCTAGTTGTGTTAAGCGAGTTCCAGCTAAGAAAAAGTAGATAGCCAGTAATGATTTGTTTTATGGTGGTACAAATTTGTGTTTATAAATAAACACTTTTTTTTTTGTTTTATCTAGTTAATGGTAGTTACAGTTGGCTTGCTTATAATTCCTCTGTTATTATTTTATTTTTGTTTTTTTTTTTCTATTGTCTTTTGGTCTTCTATGTCATAAGACGGATTGTGCAGGTATTTTATTTTGATTAACATATATTAAATTTTATTATATATCATATTCATTTACTTCTTTATATTTATTATATTATATTTTATTTATCTTTTATTAATATATATATAAATATTTTTTTTTTTCATTAAGTACTTATTCTTTATTTATAATGTCGGATGTAAGTAATTCATATTATTCTGCTTGTAGTTCCAATTCCATTTGCTCCTTAGACTCTGATTTTTCAGTTCCTTCTCTGCGTGATGAGCTCTTAAGTGAACTTAGGTTCAATAGAGATTATTTTAACTGTTGCCATATCAACGCGCAAAGTATCCCTCAACACTTTTTTGATTTTCATGACACATTTTCTGATAATAATATTTTTCATGCTATTCTTATTTCCGAAAGCTGGTTAAAATTTAATTTAAATTCTTCTTTATATCCCCTACCTGGATATGTACTAATCCGTTCTGATCGCAATGATAAGAGGGGAGGTGGTGTGGCTATTTACTTGCGTTTTGATATACCTTACAAAATTTTAATTTCGTCTAATTCTACCTATACAGCCTCTGCGGAATTTTTATTTATTGAAATTGATTTCAAGGGTATTAAGTCTGTTCTAGGAGTTGTGTACTGTCCTCCTACTACTAACTATTTCTCTGATTTAGAATCAACTCTTGAAAATCTTACTTCAGAGTATGTAAATCACATAGTCATGGGAGATTTCAATACCAACCTCCTTATAGACTCTCCTTCTTCCCGTAAACTTAAATATATCCTTCACTCGGTTTCACTATTTATCCTACCTTTAAATCCCACTCATACCAACATTGATTCTCCCGATACTTGAATCGATTTGATCCTTGTGTCTTGTAAAAACAAGGTGATCAAACATGGCCAAATAGCCGCTCCTATCTTTTCTAGACATGACCTATTATATCTCCTATTTTGTTAAGCCTCCGAAACTTAAACCCACAGTGTTGCACATGCGAAGTTTCTCTAAATTAAATCTTGTGAATCTCATTGAGGATGCAACGAACATTATTTGGTCGAATGTTTTAAATACGACTAACTGTAGCGATATGGTTGCATATTTTAATAAAGATATTTTATACATTTATAACAAGCATGTTCCAGTAATACCTATTAAAGTACGTCATTCTCCTTCACCTTGGATATCGGATCAGATCAGAGCAGCGATGAAAAAACGGGACAAAGCTTTTCGTATATTTAAGCAGAAGCGATGTGAGATATGTACACGTTAATATATCTAATTCGTCTTCGGCTCTGATATGGAAGTTTCTCGACAAATTTGGTCTCCACAGTTCTAGAGACAAACCCAATTTAAGTGTGTTTAACCCAGATGTGTTAAATAACCATTTCTTAACAGTTCCTTCTATTAATATTAATGCAAAGCAGTACACCCTCTCTCTTATATCTTCCATGCCTACACGCAACTTTACACCTTTTAAATTTTCTTTAGTTTCCGAGGAAGAAATTAAAAAGACAGTGCTTTCGATTAAATCGAATGCTGCCGGTGAGGATGAAATTACTAGACTTATGATCGTCACTTTAATTGACGTTCTTGTTCCTACTTTAACATATATTATTAATACCTCGCTTTCCACCTGTATATTCCCGTCAGTTTGGTGTAAAGCGCACATAATTCCTATTCCAAAAACTCGTAACCCTACCACTCCAAGCGATTTACGACCTATCTCTATCTTGCCATACCTTTCCAAGGTCCTGGAAGCAACAGTGTAAACAACTTTCTACCTATGTACATGGAAACAAAATTCTCTCTGAGTTTCAATCTGGATTTCGTCCTGGCCATAGCACAAGCACTGCTCTTCTTAAGGTTATTGAGGATGTCAGAGATGCAATGGAGGGTGGTCAATTAACTGTGTTAGTTCTAATCGACTTCTCCAACGCTTTTAACGCAGTTGATCATGACATTCTTCTTGCTCTCCTCTCTCACCTTAATATCTCTTCCAAAGAGCTAAATTGGTTCTCAAGCTATCTTCGTGGTCGTCAGCAAGCGGTACGCATAGAAAATAATTTGTCAGTATGGTGTGACCTAAGTGCTGGTGTTCCACAAGGCCCTTTCTCCACTTTTATTTTCCCTATTTATTAACTTCATTACCACAGATTTAAAATCCTCTTACCATCTGTATGCAGACGACTTACAAATTTACGCACATGTTAAGCCTGACAACATTAATAGTGCAATTGCCACGCTAAATAAAGATCTGCGACATATACACGATTGGTGCTCAAAATTCGGAATTAATGTTAATCCTTTGAAATGTCAGGCAATAACATTAGGTAGTCAGCGGCAGCTACTTAAATTGGAACCTATCAATTTAATGTCACTGTCTTATGACAACATTATCATCCCTTATTCATCTGCTGTTAAAAATCTCGGCCTCAACATTGACTCCACGTTAAGTTGGGATGTCCATGTTTCTGAAGTAAGCCGAAATGTAACTAATTCACTTCGTACATTATATCGACACAAGAGATTTCTTCCCATTAGGACTAAAACTATGCTAGTGCAATCACTGATTCTTCCTCTCATTGACTATGCTGATGTATGCTGCTCCAACATCTCCGAATGCAATTAAAACAAATTGGATCGTCTTCTTAACAACTGCATTCGCTTTGTCTTCGATCTTCGCAAATATGATCATATATCTCTTCACCGTTTAAAGCTTCAATGGCTTCCCATACGTGAGCGAAGATCTTCTAGATATTTATGTCAATTGTACACTATTCTTAACGATCCCCTTTGTCCCCAGTATTTGAAATTCAAATTTCAATTACTGGGAAATACTCATAACCTGCATCTTCGCTCATCCTCTAACCTCAATCTCTTTATCCCTTCTCACCATACCGGGTTTCTCTCTAACTCTTTCACAGTTCACTCGACTAAACTCTGGAACAGCCTCCCTGAAACTATTAGACGGTCACCCAGCAGAGTGGTATTTAAAAAATCAGTTAACCTTTTCCTTAGTAAAAATCCACAGTCTTATAATTAAATTGTCTATTTATTCATATTTTTTTTTATATGAAAGCAGTTCATCTATATTCATGTATATATATATATATATATATATATCTATTTATATAGCATCTTATATATGGTATGTATTAGAATTGTTTTTATTATTTAATTATGTTTATTATCTATATTTGTGTAGGTATATTTTATTTATTATAAATATGTATGTACATTTACACGCAACTTCTGTCTTTCATGTGTACATTTGTTGTATTTTGTTAAATTTGAATTTTTATGCTGTTTTTTTTTGTTATTGTTTAAATTTTTTTTTTTACTTATTACTTTAAGCGCCCCAATGTTTTTTTTTTCTTTTTTACTGCATTCTCAGGTTGACTGGTAGAGAATGCTTTTTAGCGTTAAGTCCGCCGATTGTACCTTTTTGGGCAATAATGAATTAATAAAGAATAAATAAATAAATATTATATATTTAATAATTAATTTAATCTGCTTCTATCCATATACTACAATGATAAAGTACAGTATGAACAGGTAATTATAATGTTGACACATCAATTACAACAAGAGGATAAATAATGACTTCAACGTGTTGCGTTGCTGTGCTACTAAAGTAAATAATATTGATTGATGAATACTTTAATGTACAGATCTATATTTACAATAAGAAACCAAGATTAAAAATTTACATATAATAAGTAATTATCGTAGCTAGCAACAGATGCTAGCACAAGTTTGTAATGTGTGAGATAAACAAGATGTGTGACGTTGATGAATTATTTGACTTGAGCAAATTGTGTCATATAATTTAATGGCTGGAAATTGTTCTGTGTTTAACTGAAAGTGAAAGATGTTTGATTATCACACTATATAAATGTAAATGAATCTAAGATCACTTAGAAATATATTTGTTACAGTTGGAGGTAAAATATTAATACACTGGTGTATTAATATTCTCTTGAAGATCAGTGGAAGCTTGTAACGGTCGAGGGAGTCTAATTTGCATCATTTTATGAAGAAAAATATTCTCAATCAACTAACAAAATACATTAATATTTTGGCTGTATTTCCAACTAAAAAAAAATTGTATGTTCTTTGTTATTGCTAGTTTGTAAAACATAAGATCAAATTTATTATAGATTTTCAAGAAAATTTCATGTAATTCAAGGCCCTTTGCGAAAGAAATAATGTGAAAGGTCCGTCCGTTGCTCTTGATGACTCATGACATATTGTAAAACTACCGAAGTTCTGTACAATTTATTAGAAGCTGAAGTATATAAAAGTTTCTTTAGATTTAAAAATGTAAAGTGTTCTGACATATAGTGAGATCGTGCCAGTGATAAGAATAGCAAGAGATTATACTACTAAATTAAACTATTTTTTTATTATTAAAACTCGCGTATAATTTGTTTACGTTTTTATTTTAACCCGACGTTTCAAATGCTTTGCAGCAATCGTGTTCACGAGTAGACGAGATGCAAGTGTCTGTGCCACAGACACTTACATCTTTTAAAGAATTTAACCAAATTATACGCAAGTTAAAAAATGTAACCAAATTATACTCGACTTATAATCCGTAAAAAATAGTTTTATTTGAATCGTTAAAATCTAAGAAAATACTATATACTACTAAATGTTTTTTGACATGTGATTTCCTTTGAAGTTCCATATATGCAAAAAGATATAATTCAGCAAATAGATATAGGCTTAGAAATCTAAACCAAACTTTGATAAATTTCACTCAAAAGCTTTTAATTCTTGTATTTCTTAATTGTAATACAATCCTTATATACAATCAAGGGCAAAATATACATAATATATAATCTTTGCCATTTTTATTTATATGCACCGAGTACTGGCTCTGTAAATTACTGATATATATTTCTAAATTTTATCACAAATGATAATCAATTAATATTTAAACAAATTAATGGTTTTTCTTTGAATGTAGTTAATAAATAATTACAAAATACGTAATGGAGATATTTAATAAAATTATGGCTACAGTGTGGAGTTCATATTATAGTCAATAGTGTCGTAGCTAGAAGAAATAGAAATAAGTTATCAGGTCCCTCCCTATGTGGGTACTTATTCATTAGTACCCAGCATAAATGACAGAAAACAAAATTTTTACAAAACAGATATAATAACATTAAGCTTGGGTTACTGTTAATATAATCTCAATATAATTGTAAATGATTTATATGTAAGTAATTCTATGGCTTAATTAAGTTTAAGCTTTTGATGTTTATTATGAAGGAAAAATTTTAATTAAATATTATATTCCAATGTGCTATTAATTTATATTATATTAATATTTTTTGGTCCTAAAACGTTTGTCTTTGTATTCCCTGGATATTAATAATAAGATGAAAATTCAACAAATATGAAATGTAACCCTTCGAGCATAAGAGGTCATATTTCATATGTGACTGCCAAGCTTAAGGCAAATAAATAAAATCTTCTTGATACAAATATGTATATTTTAACATTACTCTGAATCTGTTTGCATTCACATGAAAAGTAATGCAAATACAACGTGGTACTAAGGATATCTCATATTAAATATGATATATATATTCATAATACGTATTATTTAAACTTACTTAATAATAAATTTATTCATTAAGCTCTTCATCGTGTTGTTGTTATCTATACTATATCAACAAATCTTCTTATGTAATTTTTGAATTAAAACCTCGTATGAGAGACCATCAATAATTGAAATTGATCCTAACTTTTATATAAAATTAAATTTAATTAAAAATAATTTAAACAAATATTAGAAGACGTAAATTGAATATGAAATAGATTGAATGTTTTTGATTTGTTATTATTTTTGATTAAATTTACTGATGAAATAATTTTCGGAATTTCGCACAAATCCATTTAATTATAACTCTTACCCTCTTATACCTTTAAAAGGTATTCCGAGATATAAACATTGAAAGATAATTAATCTGTTATTTGTAAATAAAACAAATCTGAAGTTTACTGATTTAATTTGATGTTTGTTTTTAAGTTTGTTTATACAAAAAATATATTACGTTGACATTTCTGCATCTACTATCATTTTTGTTATCCAGTTATATAAAAATTAACATGATAAAACCATATCATTAACAAAAATACATCGAAGTAAAATATAAATTAAACGAAAACATATTCGTATAAGTTTTATATAAATGTATTAAACTAGTACAATCAACATTAAAAAACTTTTAACAATAATTTAATGAGGAAAACTGTTGAGGAAGTCTGTATCCGATTTGAATTGATCTAGGCCTTCTTTCTTTCTTGCTTGCTTGCTTCTTGTGATATAAAATGGTACAAACAATGCATACACAAACAATGGCAAGTAACACAAGTGCTGTATTTTTTTTTAATTCCGTTGTCTCCAAAACTAATGATCAGATTTTTACAAAATTAAAACAGGACCACACGGGAAGCACCAGCTTTCAAATTAAAATTAATCAATAAAATCAGTTCAATGAAATCAATACTGGCTGGCAGTATAAAATTCTGAGATAACAAACATGAAAAAAATACAATTGCATTGACTTTATTTTTCAGTTATATTTCATATTGGAAAACATTTTTCAGCAGCTTGTAATAGTCCCTTCAAAAAAAGAAATTCAGATATTCGTATATTCAATTCGTCACAATTTGCTTTCATATACAGATAGAACGATTTACAATATAAAATATTCAACAGCAAATTAACAGACAGTATATGGGGTATACGTATATATGTCTATAAAAAAGGCACGGGCGTCACAGAAATATACAAGACTTAAAAGCTTTTGGTTGTAAAACATTGACGTGTGTATTGCCTTACTGCCGTCCTTTTTACAGTGATCTGTATACTTGATGGGTTTTCGACTCGGGATTTCGGTTAATTCCCAAATATTATTAAAAATAGAAACAACTTTTACCTTATTTATTAAGCTTAAATAAATAAAGCGAATACAACGTATTAAATAATGTATTCACTTGGGTTTTAAAGAATCTTTTAAACGTTATAAGACTAAAAGACATAATGCCCTTTTGATATATGCATTAGTGTAGTTCACCGGCTTTCACAAGAGGCACTTTGACAATCTTATGTAAGTATCCTTCAGCGGTAGGCATTACCTTAACCGTCTCCTATATTAAATTAGTTTAAGTCTTAAGTGACACTTTGTTAACTGCAACTTGTTCTGCAATTGTCTGCAGAATTTCCTATTTTTTTTTTACCGGAACGAGATAGGATTTTAAGAAAATAAATAGAAGATGAAATATAACAGATATTACTATTTGTGACAAAAGATTTAAATCTGGAATTACTTTTAATAAGATTTCATCGACATATTCTCTTACTAATTTCATTAAAACATCTCTTAACATGTAAAAGTTGTATAAACATCAATGAAAGCCAATTATAGCTTCATTAATGTGAAGCCGCTGTAATGAGTGCAATGCTCTCACAACATTACATTTCAATCATAATTTACAACTTTACAATTTCAATTACATAGGGAGTGTTAATGTTACTAATAAGTGTCATTCAGAGAGAAGAGATGTCAATTAGTTTATACCGAGAAGACAAAATGTTCGTAAACGTTGGATAGTTAGAGTAACTTATATAATAGTTGTGTGGTTTCGAGCAATTACTTTAATACGTCGATATTTCATTATATTCTCAAATAGAAACAACTTTACACCACAACTTTCTCCGCTTGTTAGATTTTAAATTTGCTCTGTAACTAGTAACTTTACATTGTTACTAAAGTTAGCAAAACATTTATTCCTTACAAAGTTCACAGGCCGTAAAGTTCCAAAACATCCAGATCCAGAAGTAAAAACTGTCATCTTACAAAAATATAATAATATTTCAGCTTATAAGAAAATTTACATTAAGATGAAGCTGCATGTTTCAAGAGGGGTCAACCCGGATTCTTTCCGGAGTTCTCGCCTCTAGACATCCTTATGTTGCGATTATATTGAGGCAACTTCCGAGAGCTGTTGAAGTCTTTCAACCACATTGTCCATGCAAACTCCTAGTTGCATGAGAATGTGGAATTTTGTAGATCGATTGGTGATGTAGTGTATTTAAAATATTTTTTTATAAAAATTGATTATTTTGATCCTATTCAATATTAGATATTTTATATTTTAGATGCGTGTTGTAAATAGATGGCATGGAAAGGGATCCGACAGTATTATTTTAAATCCAGGAACCGTATCACTAAATAGTTTGTAGCTATTATTAAGTACTGTATGACAATGGACAAATATGTTTAATAAATTATTATTTATTATATTAAACGTATCGCGTATGAAAAAAGTTATTTGTATTTGTACTTACAACATTCAAATCATATTTCCAGACACCATTTAAGAATATTTTAATAAAAATAATGAATATATTTCTTAGTAGCGCAAAGCAATCCAACGGCAATGAATTTCAACCCATCGCTGTGATGTCGGAATAAGTGGGTTCTATTTCTGTGTGTTTCAAACATTACACGACTAATTTTTCTGTACAACGTTTTAAGAAATTCCATTTTGGTGTGATTTCCTTAAAGCCCTATTCTTGTTCCTCGCTTGTTTCATCAAGCAACCGATCTTAATTTTATCCCTTCTACATTTTCATCCTACTTATCTACTATATAAGGCCGCAAATTCGTTTCTGAGTGACGTCACTCGTCATGTGATTCAAAAGTACGTACGTTACTTGTCATGTATTACCCGGTGTCCTGTAAGTGTATGTGCCTCATGTGTTATACGAGTATATAACAATAAGACAGACGATCTCGACTAAATGCAATGCATTAATATTTTGATTATGAATACATATATAGATAATGTGAATTATAGAAGCAAAGAAAGTGAAGCAATTACAGTAACTATATGCTCTTCATACTTGTAAGAGAAGTCCAGGATTTCTAAAAAGTATTACAGTTGTGTTTTCTCAGAACAGTAGTCAAAGATTATATAAATTGCAATAAAATCCTGGCGCCCCCTAGACCTAACCCCCCGCCCGCGGCTATTATAACTATTAACTTTGCTGTCGTAACAAGAAAGTTTTTTCATATTCCAACAGGCTATTTTATAAGTAAGTATAGCTTACAGTATGGTATTAGTTACGGCCTTTCTTGCTATGACGGCAGAATAACACTTATTGGTTTTGTGCCTGTAGCACATCTCTGTTGCGAAACTAAGCGGCGAACCATGATAATTCATGTTTTGTCGACGATCAGGGACCGCCATTGCGCCCGCTGAGACGGCGGCGCCCGTGTACATTGCACACCCTGCGCTATAAGTTAAACCGCCCCTGAATACAAGGGTTCAATGGACTATTAAAATTATCACAAAATATAATTTAACTTCCAATTATTATACAATTAATAATGAATTTATTATATCCAAGGTCACAAGGCATTTGTGGCACTTGTGAAGTAATTGAAAACATTTTAAAGAAGAATACCTGCTAATAGATTTAAATCTTTTGTTTTACTATAGCTTCTACTCCTGAAGCAAATTTATATAATGCTCACGGATCGAGGGTTTGTTTGAAAACAGAGGGGTTGGCTACGTGACGCAATATAAGTTTCAAGGCCATAGTGGAATTAAATAAATTATCTTATAACAATATCTTTGTATTATTTTACCTTTTAATATCTTAATTTTAATTAAAGTAAATGACCATATAAAACTTAATTTAGACTATAAAATTAATTTATTAATAATTACTTATATACAACCATAGTAAAAGTCAAAGATATTTTTACGATTAAGAGAATATGAATAATAAATATGAACAAATAGCATAATAACATCAGCTTAAATATTATCTAAATACTCTCATATATTCAATTTACATCAGTATTCTATTTATATTCATTTTATATTAATTTATTTCTTAAACTTTAATTTATATTTGAGAATTGTTTAATGTTTCCGATAAAAAAACACTAAAACGAAATATATTTAGATTTGCATGATTAAACTAAATACAAACAAAAAAGAATTAATAAATAGTGTTCTCACAAAACCCCTATATTTTTTTATTGAAATTTTCATTTTATTTATTGAACATATTGTTGAATACAATTCAATAAAATTACTCGCATCGCTGAACTGAACAAGATTAGAGCCACATAGCTGTGGTAGAATAAAGTGCAATGCAATAGAAACTTTTAGTTCAGCTTTATAAAAATTTTAAAAATATATATTATATAATATCTAATAAAATATAATGCATTCTATAATAATTAAATAAGTAACTATCTGTATAAGGAACCAAAGTCCTTTGATTAGCTTATGACGTAATTTTATATAAGAAACACAACTTCACCAGTTTTGTTCAACTGATAATAGTATATGATATTTCTGAGGTAACAGTATGTACTTCGTAGTTTTTTAATTTGCTATCTTTATACAATTCAATACAGACTAATCACTAACTACTACTAAGTTGGAACAAAGATATTACAAATAGGACTCTGCAAAGTGCAGTTGAACTAAGTAAGTTGAAGTAAGGAATCAATATTGCGACTTAGCTCCTCTCACAGCGCTCTGTCGACAAACACTGTCGGCTTTAAACAATTAAATTGAGAAATATTATTACATTTGTATAATACAAATAGATTATAATAAGTCTACATCATGGATTGATTATTTACTATTAAACCTTTTAAAACGTTTTATATTTCCTGTCAACAATTTTTGTTTTATTCAAACTTACAATAAATAATAAATATTTCTTAAAACTTTCATAAGTTAAATTTCTATCTTTTGTTCTCAATTCGCTGTATTAGGAAGTCACTCTATGCTGAATTCTCGGAAACAAGCTTCGAACTGAAGTTATCATTTAGGTTGAGTTACTTTAGATGAGTATTTCAAGTCGCTTAGAACAAATACTATGATTAAGTTTTATAAGACATAATACCGAAACCGAAATACAATACTTTAGTTATATAAATAATAATTCCTGTTATGTTAAAATATTATTATACAATTTTTAGTTAGTAATACTACAACTGATGGTAATATTGTTAGTATAAATATAATAATATACATAAAAAATATTAAATACGATGTGGTATCGCTTTATTAAGGAAAAATTTGTTTAAAAGCATACATTTTCTGTTTTGCTTAAATAATTATTTATTCCTTAAATAATGAATAAATTATAAATAATTAAACATCACTTTAATCTAGAGATCTTATCATTAATTGTTAATAGTCGAGAATAAAATCAAATATTAATTCCATCTCCTACATCTTTATCTCGACGTCAAAACTTATCCATACAATATCATTTGACGGATGACTACACTTCATATATAAATAGTTCTTTTTTTAAGGACATTAATAAATATGGAAAATTTATGGAGCTTAAAAACAATTTGTTATAAGATTTTTGACAACTTCTCTTATCATTATTTTCCTGTCTCACTTGAACAATTTAAAAAGTTTTTAAATACTTGATTAAATACTGTCTATAATACTACTACTACTACTACTGGAGATATCTTTATCAGGAAAGCCTCGCTTCAGAGTGTACATTGCATACAACAGCTCCTTGGTTAAATATTTATTTAAAACACGTATTTTAACATACATATATAGAAAATATTGTTGACAATTTATATGCAGTATTCGTTTTATTTCTTCATTAAATATGAATATAATTATAACCTTTTTTTTACTTATAATATTTTTTAATATACATACACATATACAAACAAAAATTATGTTTTTTTTAGATTTGTGTTGTTAAAAATATCTCAAATAAAACATATTAAAAAAATTATATCGTATGTTATTTCAAGTCTAACACCTGAGTATAATTTGTAAAATAGTAAATGTTCTAACAAAGTATAAATAATAAATGTTTTAACAATGTAGGTCTAGTTCTGACTTATCGACAAAACCCTGTGTATATATTGTATTCGCAATATATTACCATATCGTGTATATTACAAACGTGACTCAAATGAAAAATGTATGTCTTTAAATTGCGAAATTTTTCTTTTATAAGAAAAATTGGGCACCGGAAGTAAAAATGAGTTTTTATGTCAGATTTTTAGAGAGTTTAATATAAGAACATTTTTTATATGGACTAAGAAAACTATAGATTACATATTTTGTTTTAATTAAGACTAGTTATTGAATTTCATATTAGTATTACAAAACATAAATAATAGAAATAATTGTGTTCTTTATCATGAGCTTTAATATGTTGCTTTTTTTTATTATTTTGAATTAAGCAATTAAGTAAAATAAATCTATATTTTTACCGACATATCCGAATCATAAATTATCAAACAATAATATTGATAATTTTTAAATTACAGAAAGAAAATTATCATTTCCAATGTCATTAGAACAAAACACTTTTAATTACTTAATTTTAAGAGTTTTATTTCTTGTACTATGAAACTAAACAATATTTGCCGTTGAACTTGACGAGTATATGGAAAAAATCTATATAAATATCTATCATCAGAAATTGACGGTCGAGATGTGTAACAAATAATAATAATATTCACAACTCTAGTCTTCATCAAGCCTTCTTGTTTTATGTACAATACATAAAACAAGATATGCTTTAGTGATAAATTTCAAAACATTATTATTTATTTAGCACTTTTCTTGTACACCACATAATAATTTACAAGTACATATAATGCAATACATGTTGTACAATGAGGCGGCCTTATCGCTAAGCAGCGATTTCTTCCAGACAACCTCAAACAAGTCATGAAATAAAATATTAAGAAATGAAGAAGGCGGTGCAAAAAAGATATACTTAAAAACTGAGTAAATATATAAATGACACTTATATATAATACAACATATACGTACATATAATTATTAAATAGCTCAGTATATTGATAAGCCACCTTAAGCTTAGAGCGTCATATATATTAAAAATATCCAGTTCGAAGTAAGTACCTAGTACGCAAACACAAATCTCACTCAAAATGTACGTCAGTAGACATTTTTTGTTTCATATATCTTCATCTAAGAACATAACATCGTGAATACGCTCGTTAGTTATACAGATTCAAAATCTAATTATTTTATGGGAAAAATGTATTATCTGATGTAAAAAGCTCATCAAACCCCATAGAGTGGGTTGAAGAAGCTAGAATACAATACAATCTGTGGAGTTTGGAACTCGACTTTGGAAAAAATAAAATTGTATCATAATTATTATATATAATAAGATATGAAAAAGCAAAATATAACATTTATTATGTAAAACTAAAATTAAACGAAGTAGCATATTAATAATTTTGTATTAAATATATAAATATTTTTTATTTCATGAAATTACAAAATTTGCTATAATTTTAACCTCTTTTTCACTTATATCATAATTGTTGACCATTGACTGCCGACTATAGTTTCCAATATCTATTATATATACTTCGTTACGTCTTATAACAAAAAGAAAATAAGAAGCGATAAATATCATTAGTATTATTATTCCATATCATAATCAATTATTCGATAGCACTTTTACAAAAAAAGTGCTGAATGATATATTTCTTATCAACCGTAATTGCATTTTCTTTTCTGTATCTTCTTTCGACAAGACCGTCCGCGGCGAAAGTGAGGAGATTATTTAACAAATAATCAATGAACATAAAGTTTACTGTATACTGTTCTGATATTTGAGGGTTAAAAGAGGAGAACGCAATATAATTATAAAATAAAATCTAATTAAATATTACTTATACATATTAAAGAAATAAACATTATCTTTAATACATAAATTTGTAAACAAACAAATAAACAGACTGTAATAATTAATCAAAGCAGTGGTGATTGATATTTCGCTTCTAGAAATATATATGTCTGGTAAGTATTGAGTCTTTTAACATTAACCCAGCTGTGTGTTTGAGGTAGAGTACAATGGAGCCGCGCCAAGCCGCTAACCTCACTAGTTGTAAAATTTACTTATATCTCTTAAGACCGAGACATTTAAGTTTTAAAACTTTAAAAACATTTTGCGCTATGCTTTTTGTCTCGAGCCAAAAAAATTCAGGTAAAATATATTTGTACTTACAGAAGTATACAATTTTTATATGTAACCAATTAAATGAAATACTGTTACTCAGTGGGTGACGTTGTACAGGAGCATTAGCTCTGCTTTGGGGTTTTAATATAAGTAGTAATTATCAAGATTTTAAAGTCATTTTCTAGTAGTCGAATTAAGAATTGTCTAAACTGATACGCATATTGTTTGTTTTTTTTATTCTTTTAATATATTAAATACTAGATTAATAAAGACACATCAGAAACTAGATAAAATAATTGTGAAGATAAATTACCATTTTTAAATTAGCAACAATGTTACTATATAATATACCTTACCTCACCTATGGTATAGTTCTCCTTAGGCTAATATTTATTTAATAATATTTTAGAACTTTAGCTTATTACCAAATTAGAAAAAGAGTTTTTATGTGTGTATTATAACCTAAATTATCGTTTTTTCCTTAAGAAATTGTAAACTGATTCTTATACCTTAACCTAAGACATATTAATTAAAAATATAACAGTAACATTATAGCAACAACTTGCTATAATTTTTGTATTTTTATTACGTATTTGTAAATTTCAACTCATGCTTCAATCTGTGTCATCAATTGCTCGTTTGTGTACAGTTCCGTAGAGTATAAACTTGATCAAGTTGAAAGGAAATCTTGGAAAACAGTACATAAAGTAGAAATACGAACTGTCTTAGAGTAAGAAATCAATATTGCAACTTTGCTCCTCTAACAGCATCTGTTACCACGCTTCATCTACGAAGACTGTTGACTTAAACAAGCTGAATATTGTTATATAATCAAAACAAATAATAAATACTTTTTAGTGTCAATATTTCTGTAAACAAAACTTTATTAATGAAATATAATTTTACCCGTCAGATGAAATAACTTTTGCGGTTTTATTGATGGCTCAATATCTATACTTCTGCGGTCGTCCGCCGTCAATTATACTATTCAGCTGCTTGTCTGACTGACATTTGTAATTGTGACATCCTCTCTAACTAGTTTAATTTCGAGTGAACTATCTCAGTCTTCATTAGGGTTATTGAAATTTTAAAACTATTAAATATGTATAGTATCAATCATCTGTAATACCTAAAATAACAAAAACTCACTAGAGATTTCATTTAAACTATTTCACGGATATAAAACTCAGTTTTTATTACATTCTTAACTATAATCTGATGTTTTAAATGCTTTGCAGCAAGCGCATTTGGGGTGAGACGAGAAGTCGGTGTCTGTCCGTCAGTCAGTTAATTTGTTACTAAGTTTAGTGGCACACAGTTCAGGATGCACACAAAAAGCACTAACTCTATCTATGATATACATATTATTTCTGGAGACTTATTTTAACAGTAAACTAATATGAAATTAATCTCAGTGACATAATTTATATTTTTATATATTTTTTTCAAAATACATATAACTGTATTAGTTTACAACTATATTTTGTGACAGAAATCTAGTATAATGCCAGTATGAATTAGACAAAACAGAAAATAAAAAGATTACCTACTTTCTTTTCAAAAGCCGGCGACCATCATTTTAGAATACTATTATAATTACTCTCAAATTAATGTCATATATCTGTATGTATGTATCATGTGTTACCATATTCGGTTCCAAATAACATACGTATGAAATCTCAAAACATAATAGTATATTTTTTTATAAAAAAACATTGGAGTAGTAGTTACAAGAAATAAAAATTAAACCAAATTTCAATCAGTATATCTTTTATAACAACATAAATAATTTTAAGGATGATATGCAAGTAACTTAGACTACAAACATTATACTGATAACAATAAATGTGATACCCTTTACAACCCCATCTTACAACCCTGTGAGTCTTGGAGTCGCCGAAGTAACCACATTAATTGACGATATGACACTCATTAATTCTAACCTCAATCTAGAGTTACCCTAAGAAATACAATTTAATGATTTTCTCTGAACGTGACCTTTTATTATTTTGTAATTATTTATTGTTTTATTCAGATTAAATGATATCATAAATATTTATTTGATTTAGCAAAATGTTATAATTCCGGCCTCTTGTTTTATGTGCCGAAGATTATAGAAGAACTTGTATAATACATTACGTAGGAATGTACTACATACATATAAAGTTATATAAAGTTTCATACAATTTATACTTCATATAAATTGTATGTTATATTATATTTTGTCTTGATAAATAAAAAAAATCAGATTCTCACATTGCTGACGAATAATATTTCTTTAGATCATTCTCTTGCGCTAAAACATCACATCACATCACATCACATCACATCACATCACATCACATCGCATCCCATCGCATCGCATCACACACATCACAGCACCTCACCTCACCTCACCTTAACAAATATGACTGCTAATTATATTAAAATATCAGAAGAACTCCCGGCTAAAAAGTCTCTAGTATGTATTGACGTTTATGAAACGTTGTGTTTGTTCATCCTATGTTTTTATATGTCGAGAACCGCCAATGGTATGCCTTAAATATTATTATTATAAAAAAAATATGCTCATTATTATAATCAATATATGTATGTATATTCCAACATAATGTTATAACAAGTATGATCCTCTTAGGTATATGTTTTCAAATAATGAGCTTCTTGTTCATCTTCAAAATACACAGTTATTTAATAGTATTTATTCTCTTTACATGTTATATATTTTTACAAGATAATAGCTTGATAATAAATAATGCAATTATTAGCTTAATTTTTAAAGTGTTGTATTTTTATTTTATAACAATAACATATTACAGAATAACATAATAAAGAAAGAGATGGATGGAGCTAAAGAAATTAATTTTGTGGAGGTTTTTATCTATGTAGTATGATTTCATTTGTTTCTCATACATAAATAGTTCTTGAACAAAGTGTGCAACGACTAAATATCGAATATTATTGTTATATAATGATAATATTATTTTAAATCTATAACATATAAGATTTCAACAGAATCAAAAACAACAGTGATTAACATTTCACAAAAAAACATAAAACAAACGTAAAGAGGCACAAATTATGTATCTATAATTTTGTACTTCTTTAAATCTTGCACTTACAAGTTACTAGTTTGTTCGTCAGCCGCGCGAAACGAAACTTGAGCTAACTTGATTATTAAGTGAGGAGTTAGTATGTTATACTCGAAACACTTCAGGGTTTTCGCACTTTCATATTTAGTAATATTTATAACAACTACAATTATATTAAAGTTAGGATGAAAATAATTGTGTTTGGTAATAATATATTATAATGGTATAAATAAACGTTTAATTTATGTTAGGCCAATATTATAAAAAGCCTTTCATTAAAACATGTTACAGTTAAAGAAGTATTGTTTATAAATAAGACAATAGTAAAATAAAGTCACAAATATATCACAAAAGGCTAAAATTCAGTCAATTTAGACCGACACTAAAAGATATCAAGCCTCAATATAGTTCTTAAGAAAGACTATTAATGTCTAAATCGTTTTTGATTGATCTATTTTTCTTTTGCGAAACAAAAATAATAAAATATATCCCTGTCAAGAAATTAAATATATTCATAATGAATGATATCGCAGTACTATTTATTTTAAATAATAAAATTATTTTACTAAATAAAAAATCACTTCTTAATCTATTAATAAATCTTTTTATAATGTTCATGCTGTTAGTGGCTTCATCTTGGTTAATGAATTTAATTATACAAAATTACATGATATTGTATACTGTATACGATATTTTGGAAATATGTAAAATGCTTTATAATTAATTTTCAACATTAAACCATTGAAATAACGTAGTTTAAATTTTTTATTATAATGAACGTGGCAGTTGCTACAATTGTTAAGTCCTTTGTGTTGCATTGTGTTTAAAGCGTGAGTTTTGTGAAATAAACCAGTTAAATACTAAATATTGTAGTACTACATACAGACTATATTAAAATATAAATGTGTATTTTCTTTGTCAAAAGGGGTACTGAACACGAAAAACCTGGAGTATCGCTGAAATGTACTGATACTAACTCAATTATTGTAGTATGTACCACTCTCCCAGAAGAACTTTAAATTAGTCATTATAACTGGGTTTTGTAATGTGATAACTAATGCTGAGTCCTCTTATTTGTGTTTTATGCACAAAATCCGTCAAAAAACCTGTTTACTTGCAAAGTGAGAAAGCTGGTGACTCATTTGTATATATTCTTGAAGAAGTCCATAGGAAAGGGCAAGAAAAGCCTTGTGTACCCCAACGAAGGCTTCCGCAACGTCCAGAATAGCTACCAAGCCATCTGACTATGACAGCCGCCCGTGGGTGTATTAGATACACGGGATGATCGCTAACCAATTTACAGTAGCGAAATCCATATTGATTAAATCGTCATTCTTCAGTAAAAAAAACTTTCGATTCGTGTAAATGAGCAGTATTTTCTTATTTTAAAACATTAAAAAAACTGATAATATGAAAATCCAATAGATGCAATACCAAAAGAAACCTTATTGAAACTGTGCGAAAAATAATCACCTGTGTATTTTTAAGGCAAAGGCGTGTTTTATTATTGTTTAACTGCAATGTCTTTAAATTGTAGAATATATTAAAATAAGAAAATCAGGACCTATACGATGTATATAGATCAGTGTACGAGTTATATAACAATTTTATTAATTTGGAAAATAAATCCTATTTCGATCAGCATTCATTGAATGCAATTTTTATTGACTGCAAGAAACAAGAAACTCTCTCTATTTTGTTAGTTGTAATGATATTAGATCCTGATTGTTTAGATCTGAACAGACTCCAGCAAAATTAAGGTTAGTTTTCTATTTTATATGCAATCGTATGTTTTATTTTTAAGTATCATACAACAACCAAACTTGAGCATAACATATTTTATCTTATCAAATTATAAAATAATAAAATTATTATTAAAGAATTAATTATATATTAAATTAAATTTTCACAATCATCGTTTAAGTATTAATATAAATTTTCCTGAAGAAACGTGCTATTTGCTCAGCTCAAAAGCATTTGATTAATTATCTTACTGGGCAAGACATATTTTTCTCATCGTTAGTTACAACTCGTTCATTAGTCTTAGGATGGATTTAACAAATATTTTTATTTCATTCACTATTTTTGGTGTAATATGTCTTCTTTTTTTTATATCTTTAAAAAAAATCTATTATCACAACAGAAATTCAAACAGCTTTTATTGAGAGTTTATTTCATTTAAAAAATATATAGATTTACTTTGAAGAACTACTTGTGTTTTTTTAGAAGTTAACACAATACTCATGATATAAAATCGTAATAAAATCTGGTTATATATTTTGTTGGAAATATAAAAGTATACGCTCATCATATATTAACTTCATTTATTTTATACTCTTGTTAATATCAACTAAAATGAAAATTAAGTTCAACATAATTTCCTTTATAACTACTGATATATTTAATTTGCATTCATTTTAATATGAAACTTTTAATAGTACATAGATATTTTCTAAACGTATAGAAAAAATTCATATTTTTATAAATGCTTAATAGAGACTGAAGAAGTCTTGAGTAATATTCTATACTACAATATCAAACAAGTATATATTGTTTTTGTGAAACTTATAAAAATTATTAAATGTGTAAATACTTTTCATATCCTTATAACACTAATAAGTTTTTTATTTCAAGAAATAAGAACAAAAGTGTTAACAACTAAGTCACAGTTCCAATATTAGATATCTCTGTATAGAAAAAAAATGTTTTGACTTCTATCAATGCATTGCTTACATCATTGAGGTTGAGATTGGCGTTGTTATTTTGATAGTGTATTAATTTAATGACAGAATTCAAATTTTATCCCCTTGATAATTAAAATTATATATAAAAAACCTCTGACACGCGGCAATCGAGCTTGCCGCTATGAAAAACTCCTAATCGGCAAATTAAAGCTCCTAATCACAAATTAATTAACAAACAAAAAAAAAAAAAATTAAAATAATTAAATTAATTAATTAATTTTTAAATTTTAAAAAATTTAAAAATTCGAAAAATAAAATTCGACAGACACACAGACACACATACAGACAGACAGATCGGAAGGAAAAACTGAGTTTTTCGAAAATTAGAACTCTGTTGCTTTATTATAAAATGCATATGATATTTTATAAGTCAAAAACACCACTAAAATTTAGTAGAAAAAAAAATCAAATTTCCGAAATATTCAAAATACAATTGGACTATTTTCTTTCGCATATGGAAAGGCATTCTCTAACATGATGTAATATATAGATAACATGCTATCAGTATTATAAAATAAAAGTTTGAATATTTGTCTTTAAATTCAAAGTGATTGATTTATAAAAAAATAAAAAAAAAAACCACGCGAAAACTTGTATTTCTATATAAAATAAAGTGTGTTTAAAAATATAATATAAATATTTTTCACCTGTGCTTTGTATATCGTAGTGCAATTTATGTTATGAAAAATGTTGTAATAATAAAAATCAAAAAGATTTCTCACAAGACATTCCATATAATGTATTGAAATTATAAATTCATATGAGAGAGTGACTTTTGAAAAATTGCCATAGATTTGTTTTGCACATTGTTTTATGTTACTTTACTTAATACTTTTATTTTATTCTATATATTAAATACATTCTTAATTTTAGTCTTTCTATTTTCGTAAATTTTTACTAAAAACACAACCTCTTTTGATATGAAATAGGAAATTAAATAACAACTAGTGATTTAAACGACATATGCAATAAAAATATTATTCACGTCGGTAGGTTTTTTTATATTTAGTTTTTAGACCAAGTATGGGTGAATATGTTTTAAACAAATATTATTATATAGGCACGATATGTACAAGAAAGGTAAAAACGATTAGGAAATCTGGATATGAACGAAGATTTTGCAAGTTCCTTATTGACCAGCATGGTCTGCAAAACTCCTTATCCTATTTATAATTAAAAAGAAATCCCCCTTTTTATGAAAATATTTGGACATTAAGTTACAAAGAAATAATTGTATTGTGTTCTTGTTTTTTGTTGGATTTTAGTTATTTGTATTTTTATTTTGATGATAATTAAATGTCGTATTAATTTTAATTTACTATATGATGGGGCTGATCTGAATCGGATAAAAGTCCCATAAAAATAATGAGAAAAAAATAATAAAATAAAAAAATGTTTGTTTCACTTTTAACATAAAGCTACAATGAAGATATTATTCATGAGATTGCGAATATGCAAATTCGTAATTGTATATGTTCTTCTTACTCGTTTGTCATGTTAAAGCGGCAGTTGTAATTCCATTTTGAAATTTATACACCTAAGTTGAATAAATATATGTATATATATATATTTAAAATATAACAAGATTATTCTTTTTAAATAATCTCTATAATCTCTAAATGCAATAATGCTCTTTGAGAAATCAGATATGTAAGAAAGTAAATGAATTTTTTTTAACGTTACAATTAAAAAAAATACTATTTCAACCGAATGTATATAATAAGGATAAGATAACTAATAATATAATGTTTTCTAAGATTTACACGAGTACTACACATTACAATAAAACTATTTTACGGATATAACTCAGACACCATCATCTCGTCTTACCACGAACACGTTTGCTGCAAAGCATTCGAAACGTCGGGTTAAATTTAAAAATGTAATAATAAACGCGAGTTATATCGGTAAAATAGTTTTATTGAAACTAATAATATATTCTGCAAATAATAAATAACAACCATCAATGTATTTCAAAATTGTAATAATATATAATATTGTTGTATAAAACAAAATATTTTGTTTTATAGAGAACTTAAGACGAAAACATTTTAAGAATAAAGAGATGTTAATGATTATTATAATGATTAAAAAATTACAATTACAACCTTTTCTTTCTTTTCCATTTAATATATTTTTAACTTACAAATATATTCTTTATGATAATCTGAATAAGAGTCAAATAAATTTCCGTACAAAACAATATTAATAATTAAAATCCAGGGGTTGGTCAGAGTATATGTTATAAATATTATATAAAATTTTGTAATTAAAGTGATCATAAGTGAATATTAATTCAATGTATTAATAAATTAAATATTGTAATATAAGCTACATGAAAAACATTGACGATATCTGATACCATAATAAAACTGCATTAACATATATGTGAACGTTTACGAAGGCTGAAAATTCGCAAAGAATTTACTTTTAATTTGTTAAGGTTGTATTCCAATATAACGAGTATATCGGAATGCAACCTTAACAAATTCAAAGTGACGAATATACAATAGACAGCTCTGGGCTAACATCACCACCTCATGGGGCCCGGGAGAAGCATGACGCCGCGGCAGGCCACGGCGACGCTGGCGGGATGAACTCGCCTCCTTTGATAGCGGATGGCGGGAGGCAGCGGTTATAGGGACGTATAGAAAAGTTTGGGGGAAATCTTTGCCTAGCAGTGGAACGATACAGGTTAAGAAAAAAAAACTAGTGGATGACAATTTGTAAGGTTCTCACTGACAGCCTAGTATTAGTTTTAGCGAAATTTCTATAATTTTACAAAACTTTGTTATGTTAAATAATAAGAAATGAACTTTCGTTGCAAATCTCTATAATTTCAAATGGGTAAGTGTAACAAATTCTAAAAAGGTAAGTTTTTATATAAACACAGACAGTCTGGATAAACTTTTTTTTTTTTATTAATAAAAATATATTAGATTATTGCAACGAATGTAATTATCAATATTTATTTAAGCCTCTCAGTATTTTAATTAAACTTTTTTCGCTCTGTATGTTTTATGTTTGTAGGTCGTAGGAGAGGAGTCATAAGTCATGACCTCATGTGAGGAGTTCGTAGGCAGAGGTCAGTTGGAAGGTTTTCGTAAGTGATCGTAAAAAGTGTAGTATGCTTAGACTGCCTTTTGCCTTTGCCTAGTAGACATCGTAAACTCAATGGAATAAAAAACCTTTTAAAAAGTTATTGCCATTTTGTAATTGAATGATCTAGAACGAAATAAGAAAATAGTGTATTATACTTAAATTAACAAATCGATGTCAAATAAGATACAAAACGACAGATTTTTCATGAATTATATCAAACATATTCATATCACAACACATTTGATATAAATTGATTAGAATTATAAAAAGTTTAAAAATATTGACAAAGTATGATTGTGGTTAAAATTAAAATTCTTAAGCAAATGTTAATTAATCCTCATTCTAAAATAAATATAAGATTTAAATTAGAGTTCTTAACCACTTCACTTCCAATGTTTTAATTGTGTTTGAAAACTGTCTTGTCAAGGAAAGATTACATTTGTTACAATCCATAAATTGAATGATATTACACAGAATTCGGTATTACTAATTTATCACGTCATATGGATAATTAATAAAGCTACAATTCGGAGCCTTATTTGGTTTAAAATCTATATATAATATAGTTTAAGTTACGTATGATTTTTATATTTGTTATTTATTCTTAGTGGTATATGTTAGAGCCGTCGTTCGTATATATATTTTATACCAAAAAAAACCAACGGTTATCCTCTGCGCCGTAATGGGACGTCACGGGATCGCGTTAGCACACACCGTGACCCCCGGCGAGATCCCCCGAATGAGGGTGCCCCGAGCAATCTATATTCTTATACCAAAGAATGTATAGAAAAGTATGAATTTTTTTTTTAAATGTTGAAAAAATCTGTCTTAGCTTACTTTACCTGTTTATAATTATTTTATATCACAATTTGCGATCAGAATATTTATTTAAGTGGCTTGTCTTTCAAGTTAATTATTGTTATATTGAGTGTTTTGCTTTGTACATTGTCTGTTTTTATTATCTTACAAAGTAATATTGTCCGTCTCTATTTCGTTTTGGTATTTACAATTTAATAATTGTTCTCTTCATGAAATTAAATATACAATCAAAACATCAATTATTAATTTTAAACTTGACTGAAGAATTTTCTTAATTTTAAATGGAAGCTATAATATTATTGAATCTATTTAAAAAAAATAAGTTTCATTTCAAATAGTAGTTAACCTTTTTAATTATTTATTATAATTCAAATTAAGTATTCAAAACATTCCATAAAAGGGCGGATCCACATCATGAAAATAAGCTTAAATTTCTAGATAAATATATTAGTACTGATCACAGAGGAATTTTAAAGCGTTTTTGTGTTTGTGGTGGAAATAAGAATAATATGAAGTTCATAATATTTATTTAATTAGCTTATTTATTGAGAAGTAAAATAATCTCCTTAACTCACTTGGTATAGCAACACTTTAATTTCGACACGTAATATGAAATCGAATTGTTGAAAAGAAGGTATCACTTTTTTTTAAAGTTTATAAAAATAAAAGTAAAATTATTTTCTATTTGCCCTAAATATCAATAATATCACAATCTCTCCGCTGTATTATATTAGTAGATTTTTTTTGAAAATAATATATTTCTGGCTTCTTATTTCTACTTATGGCATTTTAAAATTTTGTTTCTGTCTACCAAAAAAAACATTGTCCGCGCGTACGATATAATCACGGCTTTATGCCAGTAAATGTTTTTAGTAACAAATTTTACAGACTTTCATTCCGATTGAATATGTTAATGTATTTTCTTATATCAAAGACAAATGTGTCATTAAAAATAATTCAAAAACATATATTTTTATGCCATTATGGCACGTGAGTATTCATTCAAAAATTCAATCATATGTTTATATATCTATCTTATTACATATACAAAATACAACTGAAATGGTTTTAAATTAATTTATATATTGAAAGTTATATTCTACGTACAACAAACAATACCAAAATCAATTATACAATACCAGAACAATACCACAATACTAAATCTATTTTAAATAATGTACTGAGTTCAACATTACGGTTCATTAACTTATTGTAGGCACATGAACAGTTGAAATGGTTTATAGTTGATCGTTTGGTTAGACACGTGCTGCCGCGTTACCACTGAAATATATTAGTACTGACATATATACAATGATTTTGATTGCGTCCCGTACTGTACGTGTTCTCACATAAAATTGAATGACCGGAATTTATTAGTAGAAACAAAATATTAGTTTAAATTTAGGTAAAAATCACATGACCGGTTTCAATGAAAAATAGTATATAATCTATTGCCAATTATGATTAAGAGTAAATGTGAATAAAGGAAATTAGAATTTTTTCCTTCAGTCGCGGGTTACAGACTATTTATATTTTTACTCAATCAGAACGTAACAATAAGAATATATTCTAAAAAATAAGATAAAAAATTCAGAAAATATGAATTGTAACCCTTCAAGCGAAAGAGGTCATATTTGTATGTGAATGCCAAGCTCTCAATCTGTTTATATTCTCATGAAAAATAATGCAAATACTCCTAAAGATATCTTTTCTTACTAACACATGATTTATGTATTTATATAACTTGTATTTATTCATAAATTTAAAGATGTTAATAATTGTATTATTGAGATGATTGTCTTGTATAATGATGTCGTGATCGTAGATCTATATTAATATTAATATAAATTATAAATATATTATTTAATTGGTCAGGGTACCTCCACTACACTTAAAGCAGTCAAAAATAGGGGGGAAACTATGAACCACCAACCAATTTTTCTCTCCAGATAACAACGAGAATTGTTCTTTTATTATCTTTAGGATAGCAATTTGTTTATATGAACTGAAGTAACAGATTCTTGTTATTTTAATATTAACTGAAAAATTGGTTTGTCAAATTTTTTTTTTTTCAGCTTTCGTAAATACGATCAAATTTACTACTATGAAGGCAGTCAGAGAAAATAACGTTAAGAATATATCACTCACAATTAGATTGGCCAAAGGATTAATTATAAGTAAGCTTTACAGCATTAACAAATGTAATATTTTTATATTAAGATTTCTGAAATATACATTTTTAGCATTATATTCTAGCTTCTAGCTTTAATTTTTATTAAGCAAGATCTTAAATAAAAACCTAGTATATAACTTAACTTTTAGAAAAATAATGTAATATTTATATTTATTATAGAACATTTGTTTTGGTTTCTAACTGTTGTATCGTAATCATAAAACTTTTGTATCGTATTCATTACTTGATCGTACAAAATGAAACAGATTATTTATTAGTTTTTACAAATATCAGTTTAAATACATATTAGAAATATTGTTAATATATATAACAGGAAGTACATTATGTTTTATCTCAGGGTCCATGTATATCATATTTAATCATGAAACGGCTTAATTTCGTCATATAACATATATTTATTATATATGTGCAAAATTTCAGTTCGATAATTGCAATAGTTTCGTGAGTCATAGAGAACGTACAAAGAAATTTTCACTTTTAATATATTGCATATGTAGTTTTGTAGAAAGAAATTAAAGTTTTGGAAAGATAAGCTGTTTAACGCGACGTTGCTTCAAAGTTCTAACAATATTACATTTACATTAATTTATACCGAAACATTTCAACGTTCATTTGCTGAAGATAATACCTGTTGTTTCATTTATTAGCTCAGGCTGATATTATGAAAAACATATTTTAAATCATAAAACAATGTTTTTAATATGTTAAGGATTGATAAATCTAATCTTAATTACATTATTGTATGATAGTATAATATAATTATCAAATCTTTTATCCCAATATTTTTTTTTTATTAACAATGTTCAACAATGAATACATTTCAATAGAGCACAAAACAATACAGCGGAAATGTATTAAATACATCGGTGTGACGTTCAAATGAATGTATTCTGTGTGTCACAAACACTAGACGAATATTTCGGTTTCGCACGAGTTACTTGCAAAAAAACTGAAAATTGTAATTCAGAATAAATTAAAGTATTTGTTATTAAAATACATTATACATAGTAAAATTCTTCAATTAGGGGACACTATACGTCGAAAAGAGAAAAAGATATTCAATAATAAGTTATTATTAGTATGTGTTGCACACATGGACAGACACTTCACTTATATATTAAATTCAGAACTTATCATATAATAACTAAGTTAACAACACTGATGTCAGACTAAATACATTATATCTATTATAATTGAATATTCTCAGGACTATTTTCGCTTTAATAAAGGATAATAAAATTATAGAACATTCACAACAGTTTGAAATATCTTCATATTAATATTAACAAACTGAGGAAAAGGTATATATAATTTAATTGAACACATTTCATATATTTTTTAGAATATTATAATAGAGAGTGAAGTTCATAAGATTTAATATACTTAGTGCTTTTGTATTATTAGTAATACGACATAATAGCAGGTCATCCGTTATGTAATTTGTGTATATAAATGAATTTAAAACCAGTTTCGGCTTAATTCTGGCTACACGTTTATTTTTTATGAACTGATTCAATGAATCTTTAACATTTACTTCCGTAGAGAAATACAAGATTTAGATATTGTTTTGGTTAGACAAGTATTATCACATTATATATTTAATATTTGTGAAGACTTAGTTTGAATACAAAAAAAGATTTGAACACTTTTCGTTAATATGATTCGAAATTTCGATGTATCAACAATTAAAATATTAAACCTACCCTTATATTTATGATATCCTAACACTTGAATATAAATATATTGAACTCTCTTGTGTCTCTCTCTGAATCTATTCAATACAGCCTGTATGTATAAATATTTATGTTTATGACAAAATCCTACTCATGTTTATGTAACTATGGAAGACAATGATTGTATTCTATATTGAAAAAAAAATATTATATATTATTTTTTACCTTTTTTTGAACAAAATATTGTTGAAAAAACATTTTTACTCAGTTTATTTTTCTGTCAGCGTCTGTCCATTTTTTTCTTGTAGTAGAAATTACCCTTAAAATGTAATTAATATTAAGATACTTTGAGTTGAGTCTTAATGATGTTAGAAAGCTACTAAGCACTTCTTAACAAATATTTATATTAATAATATTATGTGGTTTGATTTGTTGCTTAAGTCTTCAGTTGAATTTCATTTATATATATTTTTTTAAATGAATAACTGGAAATCCTTTATCGAAAGAAAACTTTTAAAATGTTTATATTGTAATGTATGTATCACCAGTGAATAACTCTTAGTTAATACTTAATAACCTACTTTTTTAATACCTTTTTTTACTCTCTCTTATTCAGGCTATTATTCAAGGTTGGCAAATACCTTCAAAAACAAACTTTGTTTGACATAATGGTACGCTGCAGTAGCCGTCAAAAGCAACAATACTCTAATTAATTAAAACCTTATTTAATTTATTAAAATATGCCTTGAAATGATGTTAATAATTATGTTCTTAAGTACAGCAGTTCTTATCATTCCCAGTCTTAAGACATTATGCCATTTAACTTGTGATTATTATTGATGTGATTCAGAATAAAAGTAGTATTCAAATATACTATTACCATTTTACGGATTAAAACTCGCGTATAATTTGATGACAGTCACTTTCATCTCGTCTACCCGTGAACACGATTACTGCAAAGTATTCGAAATGTCGGGTTAAAATCAAAATGTAACCAAATTATAGTTATAGTTTTATTTCAAATGTGTACTCGTGAAAATCAAAGAAAAAACTATACTATTACCAATTCACATTAATAATAAGAGTATAAGAAATTAGAAATATTATACTAATTGCACAAAAATTTTATAAAACTATACCTGTAAGTGCGGTTTTTAGCAATAGCGATATCTTATGTCTGAAACATTTTAAATCGTAAACATCAGAACCTGCTCTCAGCCACTTTGCAAGGAAAAACCAACTTGTGGTTAAGTAATAAAGTCTCAAGATTTATGTTTTTACAAAGTGGTTTCACTGAATTTTAGCTTTCAAATCAACAAATTCAACCACGTAGGTAATGTTGCTTTCAAAAATTGGAGGCCACCATTTTTTACTATATGTAATTATTCTTACATGTTAATAACATAACTTTAGTTAAAAAATAAAAATTACACAAATTACATAAATAATTACATAAGAAATTATAATATAACAACTATTACTGAAAAACGTCTACGTCGCTGTGACTACAAGTGCTCAGAACGTGAACCGGGAAACCTCCTCGAGTCTGAACCAGGTCAGTTATGAGCACTCATTAAGGAATCAACATATGTTTAGAAAAAAATATATAAATGTAAGATTCTATAAATAAGAAATACAACATTCAAATATCTTAAATCACATTTTTCTTTATAATCTTCGTTCCTAATTATCAACAAAAATTTAATTTATCAACGCTAAATCTTAATTTAAATATATTTACTAAGATTTGGATATTTCAAATTCAATGTTCACAGAGGTTTCCAATGGCAGTAGATATTAGTGAAACACAAGTTCGTTGTGACAGTGTGAGAATTATCAAACCCGAGCTTCAAACCGACAAGAGCTCAACATGACAAAGCGTCGCTGCAATTTACTTGTAAATTGTATTTGATTACTCGATATATTTCTCTCCTCACTGGCTACATCATAAATTATATTAACAGGTTCGTCTCAGTCAGAATTAAAAGCTTTAAAGGTAGAAAAAGTTCTTTAAAGCGATTATAGAGAAGCATATACAAAAACAGATACCAAAGACTCTATTAAATTACATATTATTTCAACAACTTTCATACAATATTTATGCACTCAATCACTTTAAAGTACTATTTGAAATATATTCTTCTACTTGCTTACTTTCATTTACTCAGTCTTGTAATTTTTTAAATTTAAATAAAAAGCATTACTTACAATAAACAGACCTTAATGTATAGAATGATTTAAAATAAGTAGAGGTTTAAATTTGTATTTTTTTATTCACATACAGATTTCGTTATGCTTTTTATCGTATTTGTTTAATAACATGAAACTGTTGCATTATTTTATTGATTACTTAATATATTCTTCTCCCCACTATACTAGAAATAAAATCTATATAAATAAAAATGAATCACTGAAATGTATGTACGCACATAACTTCAGAACGACTGCAGCAAATTTGATGATTCTTTTTTTGTGTTCCTTATTGACAGAAGATTTTCATACCAAAAAAAAAAAATAAAGAAAAATTATTGTAAACAGAAGAATCTGTCAAATTTTTTGTAAATAAATAATAATTAATTGTCAAGTCAATATATTGTCAAATTATTGAAAATCGAGCTTCTTTGATTTTCCTGGATTTCCTCAGTCGCTACTAGAGAAATAAAATATTGTAGTACGAAGTGAGCCGGGTCAGCTAGTCTATAAATTAAATTTAAATTTGTTTTGGACGACGTAAATCAATAATTTAAAATAACATTAACATTGATTGTTTATGGTTTCTAACAGAATCCTTTTATTATGATTAAATGTACCCAGTTTTTCCTTATACCTAATACAAGTAACTCTGGTTTTTATTTTTCTGCTCCAACATCTTAAATTAATTCTTATTTATGTCTATCGCTTCCATTAACCTTTTCCTTGATATATGACCCTATGGTCTTTAATCTACCTAAATCTCCATCGTAACCTCATTCATCTTATTCTACAAGGTGATAATGTAAGTCCTCTGTCTTAGTAAGTAAGTACCGCTGACGTTAGCAATATTGAGTAAAACAATAAAGTTTTTTATACATTAGATATTAATAAATGCATGGGTTCAAATCCCGGTATTAAACACGTTATTTTATTTAATATTTAAAATCGTTAAATATATGTATTATAATGATATATTATAGTAACATTATAGCATTATAGTAATGTCACCACAGTGGTACTATTAACCGTATTGATCCCAGGTGTAAGCCATGTGATTATAACTTGAATTCAAACGATAAGTGAGAACACCGGAAACCCAACCCATCCGTTTCAATTCTCTTAACAAAATGTATCAACACCTTCTCCTCTCACAAGTCAATATCCACCAACTCACATAAAACACTCTTTTAAAAGTGGCAACGCAAACGCAATTCTTTATAACATCAGCGAACGTCTGCTCATGTGTCATGTATAAAATATCAAATGGGTTCTATATAAAAAATTTAAACAAAATTAAATATAATATCTACTGTTGCCAAAAAAACATTTTATAAAAGTTGTTTATTTATTTCGACATATACAAGTTATATACAAAGTTGTATACAAGCTATATATCTGATAAGTATTACTTTTTAATTGATAACTATAATCGATACTTGAACTTATATACAACACTGTATTAAGGTGGCTACGCGAACGAAATTACTTTTAACATCAGTGAAACGTCTGTTCATATTCCATGTTATATAAAATAAAATCAAATATGATGTCCACTGTTTCTCAAAGAACATTTTATCTTTAAAGAAATAAATTTGATTATAAACATGGATATATCTCTTATACGAAAATTATTTATTTATTTCTACTAATAAATACAATAAAAATACAAGATAAGTATTACTTTTTACATATAACATGTACATATAAAGTATGTTAACAATTAAATTTATCCACATTCATAAATCATATCATAATCATACATAGTTTCATCACTTTACAATAAAATATTTATATTAAATTAAAATCAAAATAAAATCTCTGTCAAAAATTATTTATGTAACAGCCTTTGAATAAGCGCGTAATACAATTATTAATAACATCGCTAAATATAAATAAAAAAACCGTAAATATTATTATTTTATATGAATTTTTTATTAACAAAAACAAACGTGATATTTAATTCAGGATATGGCAAAGTTGTTTTATTTACAAATGGCAGATAAATTATTCACCGTTTTTACTTCGGATTACCGTTAACGATATAAAGAGGGTTAGGAATAAAATCAAATGGAAAATTTTATTGCCAGTAAAATTTAATTAAAAAAATATCAAATCAAAAGTACGACTCAAATTTGATTTTGAAATGAATATACATATATTCAAATGAATCTCTTTTTTTATTTTATCTTACAAACCTCAAAACACAATACAATCATACCAACGGGACATACAATTTAAGCAATGAGATTAATACTTACTTCTACAATTCTATACCATTTTTATTTTCTCGTCATAAAAAAGCAACAGTATTCCAAACAATGTCTTTGTGTGAACTGATGTTTAGGCATCCAACTTTATCAGTTACCATCCGATAATATGAAACGAATAAAGGTTTCTCTGTGTGCACTTTAGTTTTAGTTAACTATATACTATTATATAATAAATCATATAGTCTTTGTATGAAGAGTACCAGAAATATTTTTTAATAACACATAATAATTATTTATTTTATAATTTAAATTTTATTGTTTGAATGCTTATTCATTGCACAATAGGCTTCGTTGAGATGTCAATATGTATACATATTTTAAATGTCTAAGATTAAATAGCTCTCATTTAATAATGTCAGACACAATGTTTTCTAAGATTTACACGAGTACTACAAAATATTTTTATTGAAATGTCAGACACGTATTTAATTTATTATCATTTTTATAAAGTGATTATCATATTAAGTATTATTAGAGTTCCGAAACTACTACGTACTAATGACCCATATGTCTAGACGAATGACGAATAGTTAATATCTTGAGATCTCAATTCAAATAAATAAAAAAAAAATTACAAACCCTTAGCAGTAATACTTATTTGATTAGTACGGCTATTGTCTTCTAAAAGTAATCGATGCATTTTCGAGTGTTTATAAGTGACGAATCTACAAAAAGATGCACAAACGCTATCATTTTTAATATTATGTAAAATAAAAATAGGCCTTCTTTTACATGAACTATAATATTATAATAATATTTTATACCATTATAATATAATACCTAAAACTTTGATAAATAGTAATCATTCTGAGCATTAGGCATGCGTTTCTTAAAAGAAAGAATAAATTTATGAGCCATATGTAATACAAGTTTTGCGTGATATAAGACCCACCACCTATTTGACATCAACACTCCTCGGAAATAGGGGTTCGTTCTGACATCATTCAGATTAGTGAAAGACTTTAAACGTGAAGAATTTGAAATTTCTCCCATAGCCGGCTTTTATAGCACCATCGTAAATATACGGGACCTCTTAAGCTCCGACCACATGATTCTTGTGTGATATTATACTAAATTGGACATGAGTCAGCGATAGAGTGGCATGAGGCTTTTTACCATTTCTCGTATTTCACTGACTTAACTTTAAATTAAAAATTCCATGGAATTTAGCACAATTATATCTCTTTTCAAATACAATTTTATATTTTTTTTTGTATAAACAAAATTTTAAAAGACACTCGGTTGTAGTCGTTAGAGTACAATTCTTATTATTTACTCGACTATTTATTGCAGAAATTAATTTATATTTCTTTCTATTTATCACATCATTGTTCTGTTCTGTGTAACAGTCTTTTATGAAAATAATATTATACATACAAGAAGCAATTCAATTAAAATAACAGTAAAGACATTTAATAAAGTTGTAATTACATGTTTTCTCTATCAAACTTATAATATATGTGACTTTGATAAATCGTTTTTAAACGAGCTTCAAAATTGCTGTGAATTCGTTGTAACGAGTTTTACTTTGAAATTCTTTTCTGTGGCATCGTTTTGTTTAATAACTTTAAACATAGATAAATTAAAAACAAACAACTCTGTAGTGAAATGATTGTTTCTCAGCAATACATAAGGTACATACGCGCTCAGAACAATAAAATGTCAGTTGTCAGTCACACAGCACTGCGTTTCTGGATCAAACCTACTATTTTCAGTCATTATTACTAACCAATGGAACATGTAATTGATGAATTGACGTTTGATTTTTGTATTAAATATTGTGTAATTATAACTAGAACAGTTCAATTTTTCAGTATAATATACAACAATTATAATTACTAAGAGCTTAAATACTTTTAATAATATTTATATTTTCACTATAAACACATTAAATAAGAGATTACCAAAATATAATTTACAACAAAACTTTATCTTACAAGTATTTGTACAGCCAACTACAATTAAAATTATTATAAGGTTATTGATATGTTACTGACTTACTATTTATCATCATCTCTTATTAGAGCTAGCCTTACCTACATAAGAAAAACTTAATAATACAAATACAATAATTCTAATAATTAAGAAAGAAATATAGAATAGATAAATATATATTTAAAAAAAATCTTTCTTAAGATAAAAACAGATCTAAATTAGTTATTTTATTATACACAAACTTATCTTCTAAACCATTAGTTAATATTAACACAATCACTTAACAGAAATAAAACGTCTTACTAATGACTAACTCAACTACAAAGCTCTCTCTTGATTGAGAGATTAGGAAGTAAGTAACAAGTTCCTTGGGTTTTAACGAACAAATGAGCGAAAGCCTTATTAATAGCACTGAATGTTATACAGTATAAATAACGAGATGACATAAGAAATTTGTTCTATCTTTAAAATAAATAAAGTTTTTTTTTGTTTGTTATTCAAATATTAAAATAATCAAATTTTTTTATCAGAATTTATTTACAGTTTATATAAATATTGCAATCGATTTTTATTTCTATAATAAATTTACAAGTGTCAAAATTTAGTACGTACTGAAGCTCACATCTCTAATCTGACAGTGAGATTCAGCACAGCCGAATACCAACAAGAGACGGATTTAGTGTGACGTCACATAGCAAATTATCATCTAACTTCTAGTGTTGTAACTAGGTCCGCCACTGTGCATGGTGGGTGGAGCTGAGTGAAGCACTGTTGCTGAATGAGTTTAGCATACTTAAGAGTAATAAATACTCGCGCGAGCGATTTCAAAACATTCCACACGTTAACTCTATGGGACACACTTTGACCATTTAATAAAAAATTCCAATCACAAATGTCACCAAAAACTTCAGAACCTATAAGTCATTGTTCTCGACACCTCTGACAATTTTCGACTATACCATTATTCGTCTAGGAGGAGTAGCATTAGTGACAAAAGACACTTCTATAATATTTAAATTAAATGGATACTTTCTTTTTACCATATTTTTCACGTACTCCATCAATGTCCTCTTTGGCTGCCCTTCTGTGTTATACCATCCAGATTCAGGACTCATGACATACTTTACTGCACGTGACAATATAATATTTTTACTCAACATCATCGTACATAGGAAACAGTTCATATTTATAATAAAACTAAACATCTCGGATGGATGTGGTACTATTTCCATTATTTTGGCATTTAACAAAAAACAATTTAAGGAAGATGTCCTTCAACCTTTTAAGTCAATAATTGTTTTAATTTCAAGTATCGACTGTTCTCTTATAAAGTTTGTACTATTGGAAGAATTGTCCACCCATATGTAATATGTTGTAAAATTTGGCAACAACAAAAACTATCATGCTCGTAAATAAATGACAAAACTTTGCAATGATATCGTAAGATTTATGGAGTCACGAAACCTTAACTAAAGAATACAACAATATCTATAGTTCTAAATTATACTAGCTGCATTTTTTAAATATTTTTATAGATATATGAATACCTAACAATAATTTATATTCATCTGTATAAATTTGATGTTTATTTTAATTAAAACCAGTGAACCAGTGAATTTCAGTAATTAATTTCGGTTGTTTTATATTTTCAATCTTTTCAATACACGTCAAAAGTAAAAACATTGGTTAGGATTTAAATGAATCAATTTTTAATACATATAAAACTAGAGATAACTCGTGTTTATTAATACATTTTTAAATATAACCCGACGTTTCAAATGCAAGCGTGTTTAACGTTAACCCTGAAGCCCTGCAGGCTGTCAATAATGTGAAGTGCAGTGACTGCAGTTATGAACTTGACGTTAATTAGTATTATATATGACGGCGCATTGCTAGCGCCATTTATTGAAAGATACATCGGAACGAGATTTGACAACTGTCAGTCTGGCGGAGCGTCGTGTCGATGGTCAGCGCGGCCATGTTGAAGGACTTTTAAAAACGTCAACGGCGAGCGCACCACATTTGCGACGAATCGCTTTTGTTCCGAGTAATCTTGTGCCTTATTGTTTCAAAACTAATTAAAAATGATTGGTTATGTAATACTCTAATTACTAGTAAATAGATTTTAGTTAATTTCTGTAAGGAAGATAATTTGTGAATTAAATAAATTTTGATTGTGACTTTGGTGATTCCTTTGTTCCTATCCACGTCACAAATTATTTAAGACATGGCTGATTCTGATAATTAAGGGCATTCGCCCAGATATATATTATTTTATTGGATTTTGTTAAGCGCAGACTAATTGAAGTGGCCCTATTATTTTGTTACAAATAATAACTCTTAAAGACCAAACACACTAATTAATTTTAATATTAAAAGTTTTATATAAATTTTAATATATCAAAAATAAGAACTAAAGACTTAATTGAATAACTTTTTATCAACTTACAATAACTTCACAATAACTCTAAAGGTACGAAATTCAATAAGTTATCAGACTATTTACTCTAGAAATATAACACATACAGCCTTACAAAAGTGTAAATTAATATTTACGTTTAAAACGCCTTCTGTGTAACGGGCTTTTAGAAACAGAATTAAAAGCATAACATTTTTAAGTCCTTATTTATTTTTAAGAGAAATTTCTTCGCATCTTTGTAGCTTATTTTTGGTGTCTAGGCATTACATAGTCAAAGAAAAATTCTTCAAGCTCCGAATATTGTAGTACATTCTACTACAACTTAATACCACCTACTAACTAAATTAGTAGAATATAACGATTAAAGAATCGTTACATGATATCTATATAATGTGACAAATAGATAAATATTTATAGATAGACATCAATAATAAGAATTTTTAAGAATCAAGTCGGTAAAAGTACAACAATTTAAGATAATTATGATTTTCAGAGGTCACAAATAATTAAATTTCAAACTCATCACTATTCATAGTTGCAGATCTCCCTCACGCAAGCCTATTTCAACCATTTAGCTCTACCAACTGAATGAGGCAGAGATTTCTCTTATGATGTGTCTTCTTAATCAACCCAAAAGTGTAATTATTAAAATTATGATTAAATTTATCAGTTAATAAAAATAACAAGGAATGAACACGTAAGTAATATGGTAGTAAGAGGAAATATCCTGGGGGTATTTGCATTACTTATCATGCGAATGATAACAGATTCAGAGCTATAGATATGTGAAAAATGACCTCTTTCGCTCGAAGAGTTACATTTTATATTTGCTGAAATTTTGATCTTATTCTTAATATCCGTTTAAGAATACATAGTTTAATATTTAAAATAGATGGAAAGTATATAAATAGACATGTATATTATAACATTTTTAGAATCTCTATAACATTCAAATATTCATTTGTTCCCTGTATTAGACATCATAAAGCCAAAGAATATTATTTATTATATAATATTATATAATGTCAATTTTTCTATGGAGATGGACCTATATCTTTTAATATTTATCCTATTGTACCGTCACTATTGTAATATATTTATTCTAGTATATTCTAGTCTGAAGTCAACGGATGATAGAAAAATATGTTATTTATATAGGTTCAATTATGTAAGCGCCACAACAATGGAAAACAATTAATTTATTCGAAAATCAAGTATTGTGTACTGTTTTGTGTAGTCGTGTATATTTTGTTTGTGTCTGTCATACACAAGTACCAATGATGTTTAATGCTAGTTTCCTGTTGGGAAAATAACTAACACTATTAAAGAATTGTTTAATATTTCAATAAAACTATTTTACGGATATAATTCGCGTTTATTTTTACATTTTTTAATTTTGAACCCGACGTTTCGAATACTTTAAAGCAAGAAATTATATTTTTAATGAAAAAGTAAAACATGTACAATAAATAAAACATTTATTAAAGATATCATTATAAATTTTTCTTAACACGTTAAACGTCATGGGGGACGACATATGTGAAACTTATTTAAAGAAAGAGGCCAAGTTAAAAATCGTTGTTCACATACTTTTGAATGTAGGTTTTTATTAATTAAGAAGCAAGAAAATGTAATAAATCATATGACATACTAAAGAAAGGTAATTAATTACTTTATTTCGTCGTAATAATACTGTCACTCATAAGTTGTTCCCTATGGCTCCAACGGAACAATTGTATGTCGACTACATGGTGCCGCCAACGGCCCAAAAGTTAAGACTTAATAATGAGGCGGCGTTTAACATTAACATGTTAATCTGGTAAAACTCTAATGGTGTTAATCTTAGTTAGTAGTTAAAAGCTAATATACAAACCATTAACACCAATATTTTGATTGACAACAAGAGTTAGTTAGCTGTTTTCATTTCTTTACATTTTATTCTATACTTAAAACAACACCCAGCCCATGTAATTCCTTTAATTAATTCTATTTCCAATTGTCTTAATACTTTAAAAGCAAATCTGCGGAATAAATACAAAGTGATAATGAAGCTTCTAATTTATACATTTAAATTATTCTGAATTTCCTCTTTTTGTTTTAAAGGAAAGGAACTATGTTAATAATATCTTAATATTTAGATTTAGGGACACATATTCAACATGGCTGCCAATGTGAAATAGACCTGCCAACTGATTTGTTTTATGGAAATAAAACAAATCAGATGGCATTTGGTATTCGGCCGAATACCGAATACCAAATTTTGCTAAAAAAAAATATTAATCAATTAAAATATATTATTTCAATCGCAAATGGTTAATTTTCTTAGATAAAGTAAAAGTTTAGTGCCTTAAATCTGTTCAAGGTAAGTTATGATGTATCAGCATATTTTGATAGCAAACAAAAAAATTTAACAAATGATATACGCCCACTCCATAGCTAGCGCTCGTGTGCACTGCGAAAGTCGTAACCTGTGCACGTGAAATGCTCATTTGCCGAAAGTTCGGCCGCCGAATATTCGACACTTCGGCCTCGTGTGTAGCCGAATATTCGGTATTCGGCTAAATCACTATTCGTGTCATTTCTAGTTTATACTATACATTTTTCAAAAATATTTACATGTCTCACTACAGCGAGGGTATGTTCAAACAAACATTTGTACTTGAGTACACTTTTACTAACACTTTTAAGACTTTATATTGAGGATATTGAAGTTTCGTCATCCAGATCGGACAGATTCCTTTACTCTTTAAAATTAAGGTGCGTAATACAAAACAAATAAAATCCCCAAAAATATATTTAAAATAAACAAGTATTGCGATCTGACCAATGAACTAATCAGGAATAGGTTCGTAGTTAACTTGTACGTCGTAGAAGTATAACAGATAAATCTCTCCATAAGCTACATAATCTTAGCCTCACTGGAACTATCATCCGTTTATTTCTAGAACATACTTCAAAGGCGGCTTTAGAAGGTATGTATTGTAATCAATTAAAATCATTGTATGTATGTCAGTACTAATATATTTCAGTGGTAACGCGGCAGCACGTGACCAACCAAATGATCAACTATAAACCATTTCTACTATTCGTGTGCCTACAATAAGTTAATGAACCGTAATGTTGAACTCAGTACATTATTTAAAATAGATTTAGTATTGTGGTATTGTTCTGGTATTGTGTAATTGATTTTGGTATTGTTTATATTACGAAGAATATAACTTTCAAAATGTAAATTAATTTTAAACCATATCAATTGTAATCTGAATATTAATCCATAATAATATTATATATCAGAAAAGTCTTAATGTTTAAGCGGGCTGTTTCGAAACTATCCGATGGATTTAAAAAATTCTTTGTTATTATGATATACATGTTCATAAGAAAGTCTATATATCTAATATTATGCAACTGCTCTTAGTTATTCTAATAGTATATATAGTAATAAAATAATTCTTTGACAGTTGAAACCGCGAATAAGAGCTAAAGAAGAAATTAGATTAAAGAAAGATAAAGATTTATTTTAATTTTGAAAACAATATTCGTTACCAAGATTTAAAAATTTTCTTTGTGTATTATTTTAACTACAGAAGATAGAGAACGAAAGACAATGAATTATACTCGCATTGTTAAGATGTTATATACCTGATATATAACATATTTGATGTCAATTTCAGTAAATTAAATTATTATTTTACATCGATATGAAATAAAAATTCAAGCGCATATTGTATTCACTTATAGAAAAACGTCATCAAATTTTAAATAATCTGTATTTATTTAATCATCAACACCACATTTTTTTAAACCTTTAAATTAGTCCTCAATTTTGACCGATTACTTACAGAACTGAAGTTAGTTATAAGAGTTTGTATATGGGTGTGTGTGAGAGAGATAGAGATGGAGTGAGAGAGAGAGAGAGACATATCAAAACAGGCTAAGAAGATTTGTTACAATCCACAATTTATGATATTAATCAGAGCAAATTCGGTATGGAATTAACCAGCTTTATATTGATAATTCATGAGACTTAGTCTTGATGGCTTATGGGGTTTATACATTAGTTTTGGGTAAACCAAACTTAAACGGACAGCTTAAAATCATTTCTTGTACAATAGTGATCCATGCGAATAATTAAACAACGAGATATACTAGGGCCGCCGACACACAAGCGGGGTGAGCTGAGCGAAACACAACCTTTAATACAACCTTCAATAAAAACTTTTATTACTGTAATATTAAACTTAAATTAGTATTGTTTTTATATCTCTTTAAGTTTATTATTTTATTCGTGTATAACTTTCCGTATAACATTTTAGTGGAAATATTACTGGCATATCGGTTCTGTTGTATTTTTTAAAATTACAATGTATTTCATATTAAGTCCATTCTTATAGGGCGTATATCTCTTCATACATGCAAAATTTTAAAGTTCTATTTCGAACCGTCTAGTAGTAGTAATGTTAAGAGCTTCGCTTCACTCAGCTAGATTGATAAAGCCCAAAAAGTCGTTTACAATTTTATAATAAGGTTTTATATCTTATATATTAGAATAACAATATTAAAGCAGTAATTACAGCAATTAATATACTCGGTAATATGAACTTGATGTTTCCAAATTACATGTACTATACTGCGTTACTTTGTTAAGATAATAGGCTCATTGTTATCTACTTACAGCTAATTAGTTCTAATTGGGTTCAGTTGTAACTTGTGACTAATAAAAATATTCTTTATTGCACACCACATATATAAAAATATAGACAAAATATATATATTTGATTACAAGAACATTAATATCGTTTCTTATAAAATGAAAGTCAATATTTTTTATTTTAAATAAGCTAGGTTTCACTTATGAAACATCTATTAAAAGTCATTTGAAGACTTAAAGACGATGAAATATATTTATAATTGTATTATATTTAACAACTTTATTAACTTCTTATATATTCTTATATAATGTCTGCAATTAATTATTTTATTATTATTTAATAGTAAGTTATCATAAAAATGATAATAGTAAAATAAATATTCTAAATTAGTAATATTTGTCAGTTTGAATGATCACGAGTTGATTTAAGAGAATATCAATAATATCAAGAATATACAAATCATATGAGAACAAAATAAAAATCACATACAAAGTTATAAATTATTCCAGGGAGTAATGTGTTTCATTTTATTTCCTTTCCTCCACACTGGGCAATATAAGTTTACTGAAACGTATTCAGTTTCAAGTGGGACGATATCTAAGATCCTTTCTCTCCTTAGAACGAATAAAATAAATTGAAATATGATATGATCGAATGAACGATACGAACTATATTGACCGAATCATCAGTACGAGAAGAACTCTATTTCTAACTTCTTAATAAATAAGTAGCATTCCAGTTCTCTATACGATTTTTACGAGTACATCAATTTATATTTATATATAGCAACTTTTAACGAAACTTAACAATCTTAAAAAATAATCTTAACCTTAATTTATTTTTTATTTTTACATTGTATTTTATGAGAACGTGTAATTCGGTGATTTTGGAAATTTATTGTAACAACAAATTATTTGCCATTGCCCAAAAAATTACGTTTATATAACTTAAAGTTTGAATAAGTCTAAATTTGGTAAAAATGATTGTTTATATGTATAACTATTTTGTATTCATATAATGTAAAACGCTTTTGAAAATTAAATATTTTCATTATAATTTCTTTGTAGACTGTTTTTTTTTATACATTAATTGTAAAGTACATTACAAGCTTAAGTATTCTAGCTTTTTTTAAAACAGGTTTAAGGGCCTCCCGCGGACTTGTTATATATTTTTTGCCAAGAAAAATTACTCAGTACAAAATTACGTCAGATAAAATACTATGGAAATATGCAAAGTAAACCAACCCAGAATGTGGATCAGTTTTCCTAACCACCTGGCCAATTTTCCTAACCACGTAAACCTGAACTAAAACGTTTAGCTTTTAGATTTGAGCGCTCCATTGTTATTTGAATCTTAAAACCTACAATTTTCAATAATAGTCTCTATTGCATTGCAATAAATTATTAAATTTACCAAAACAACAGTTTAGAAATTCAAATTCAAATTCAAAATATCTTTATTCAAATAGGCATTTACACGCACTTTTGAATCGTCAATTATTACATTATAAAAATGTCAGTATAGTCAGTCCGTTCTTAAGCTACCACCAGCTCGGAATGCTGTTCTGTTGCGACGAGCTGGCCAGAAACTCAACAGTTGCTATTTTTAAAATGAGTGAACATTTTTTTTTATTAATCAAAAAGTTATTCATCTCAAATTTATTTTAACAGATAATTTTATAAAAAAAATATTTGAAAATCAAAATTTTAAGACAATATAATAAATATTGTTGTTGTTGTTGCGATACGTTTAAGCAAAGACTGAAAGCTCATCTTTTTAGTCTTGTATCTACAAGGTGAATAATAAAATATAATAAAAGGTCCCTTATAGTGAATTTGTCGTATTATATATCTATGTGAATATATAACAATATATTATATATGTATGTTTATAGTATATATAGAAGCATGTATTTATATATGTGTGCAGGTAGGAATATTTGTATACTTATATAATATGTATGTTTACCTTCTACCTATTTATGTTCTTATTTACACACACCCACACACCGTATCATATATACTTTTTTTCCAACCTAACTGGTTGCCTGGAAGAGATCGCTCTTAAGCGATAAGGCCCCCAAATTCGTAAATATTTGTAAATATATTTAAAAGACTCGCTATAACAAATAACTCTAATTTCTCTTACTATTATTATAAAGCTGAAGAGTTTGTACGTTTGTTTATATGAACGCTCTTTAATTTTAAAAATATATTTCTGACTAAAAGTAAAACCGTCTCAATGGCTAGTAAAAAATATGTTGACCTGGTTCTTTTTACGATGCAAATTGCATACAAATGAAAAAAAAATGAGGACCTACAAATAATAATAATGTCGAAATAAAAGTTGTGATAAATTTATCAATCACATTTAAAATTATTAACATTAACAAAATTATAACAAATACTGTGTGTGATACGACCTACGAAATATCTCATGATCATTCAAGTAAATCAGTTTCAGTATTTTCAAACACATTGTGATCATAACATATCTATATATAACATTATTATAATAAATAAATTTAAAAATATTTTTTTTCATACTATTAATACAATAACTTCAATATCTCATAATCAAAGCTTGAGAGATATACAAAGAATTCTTTCTTTGTATTTCTCTCAAGTTTCTTTTAATTAATTTAATTTCATATAGGAAGTTTTATTTAAATAAGGACAACTTTTTAAAACTATTTATAGAACTTTGTATTAAGACTTTTATGGTCGATAATTAATATTACCTATATATATATACTATATGTCTGGCTGTACTCACGTTAAACTTCTTTTTTTTCTTTCTTTCTGTTTATTGCCCACACTTACTGCCTCTCATTTACAACTCTCCTTTCACAGGTTTGCTGAAAGATTTCAATATGAAATAAGCAGTGCCTTTGTACGAATTACTTTTTATATTTTTAATGTTATATATATTCCGTGAGTACAAGAATAAATAAAATAACTTTCTTGGAAATTTGAAATAAAACAATTTTTTACGAATTTAACTCGCGTGTATTTTGGTTACATTTTAATTTTAACCCAACGTTTCGAATAATTTGCAGCAATCGTGTTCACGGGTAGATGAGATGTAAGTGTCTGATCTGATGTGATCGGAAATTGCCTGACTGACTATTACTACCGAGAGTAACTTTCACTCCTCTAAGTGTAGCAAGGGTACGGAAGTAAAACTACCAAGTAGTTCAAGTTGCCAAGTTAGCAAGATATACATCATAGATATATCATAGATAAGGCCATAATTGTAGCCAGCACGTATTTACTGAGGGAAGCGAGGGAAGCGAGCGAAATTCTCTATGAGACTATTCTGCATCCTTTGTACAAGCATCAACGACGTTTTGTAAATGCAACTTTGGTGCTGTTTGCACTTTGCTTCGCTCAATATGCTAACACATACATAACGAGATTGTGTGAGCGTAACGACTCAAATTTGAGGTCTGGTTCGAGCTCCTAGTTAAAGTCTTTAAGTTGGCATATTCGAGTGTGGTGAACTACGAGGTCCTCATTCATTCGCCGTGTGAATTTTCGTTTGTAACATGAACAGAACCAGATATTTATATATTATATTATTTCAATTTATCCAATACTTATATTAGGCAATTGTTATACCATTTTCATATAATTTTTATTGTTATGACTAAAAATTTATATCCAAATACAATTAATAAAAAAATAATAATGCAGCTGATATAGCCTTATAGGTTTGTCTAAAGCAATAATGATATGAAAAACAGAGGCAATTTTGAATTTATTTATTTATTTCCATTTAATTCAAATTATGTATAAATTTTCAAATCAACTAGGAACTGTATAATTTATTTTGTGCTGTTGAAGACAGGACTTGTAAATTGCGTTAAAATAATATAATAATAATCATGAAGTTCAAGAATAATTAACTTGATGTAAATAACTGTAATTTTTAAGTATGGAATTAAAAGTAATATATTTATCTTTATTAGATTGCAACAAGTGTACGTTTAGAAACTTACCTTAACCAGTAGTAGTAGCATATAAATTAAAGTCGAACTGAGCATCCATTGTTACATGTTTAATTAGTTCATTTAGGTTTGTTTTGAAAAAGAATATTTATTTATTTAAAGTGTTTAAACTACAAATTGAAACACAACTTGTAATTAACATGACAAACGAGTAAGAACATATACAATTACGAATAATATCTTCATTGCACTTAAATTATGTTTAAACTGAAGCAGACATATTGTTTTTAACTTTTTAACAAAATATATAATGATGGACTACGAATACAAAACTTTTTTTAGTTATATTTTATGTTTATACAAGGAAAAAATATTTATCTTTTTATTAAAATCAGAAAATATATTTATGATGACTAATGGTTGTTACCACGACTTTGAACCCACTCTGTTCAAATTTGTGAAGAGTTAATCCACAACAGTTAAATGAAACAACAAGATATATGATCATAGTTAGCATCATAATTATCTCATGATCATTGGACTGTTTGAGGGAAAAAAAAGCAACCATTTTTCATGATATGTATACTTAGACACGGAGTATTTTATACTGCCGTCTCTTGGTGAAGTAGGACAGGTCGTCTCTATTTCCTTAAAAGTCAAAAATATTATAAATTTAAAATTTGTCTTCAACTTTATTAAAAAATGTAATGTTATTAAAAAATAGAAACAAATGTTGAATGAAGTAAAATAAATCATAAAATATATTGGCCATTATAATATGAGTAATACAAGAAATATGTTCAAATCCTCCCTAAGAGTTATTAATGAATTGTAATGAACGATGATAAAAATATGTTGGTTTTTCTCAGTGTAATTAATCAAATGTATTTGAGCTGAGAAAAATAACATTTTTAATATTAAAATGATTTGAAAAGAAAACTTAATAAAATTTAAGGTAGTAGGATATTTTTTAAGAAATATTTTTTAGGAAAAATATTGTATTATATATTGCAATAGTATTACTATTATTATTTTTTATCCGCTGTAATGAATTAATAATTAATTCAATTATCCTACAAAGATAATGAAGTAATGACAATAAAATCTCATCCTATTATTGGAATGGAATGGAATCGCTTTTAGTTATGGGTTATTTATTCCATATTAATACATAATATTTTAAAAGTAATAAATATATAGTTTAATGTCCCGAGATATTTTTTATTGTTTGGAGTACACAGTATATAGATAAAACTAAACTACATTAACACTATGTTAAAAAAAAATACCAAAACAGAAATAAAAAAGTTTTATATTTAAACTTTACATATTAAGAAATACTATATTTATTATCATTATATCAACTTATAGACACATTTATACATAAAATATAGTATACTATCGAATAAGTTCATATTTTGAAAAGAAACAAGCTCATTATTTTGATATTTATTAGAGCATCATACCCGTTATAATTTGATATGAGTATTTGTATATATTTTTATTATTGTAATATGAAACCTTATATTCCGCCTGTCTGGACATATTAAAGAATATGTATTTGTAATTTTTTATTACATTTATTTATTTATGTTTATAATTAGTAAATAAATGTTTTTATTACTATTAATTGTAAGTTATCAAAACATACAAACAATGTCGACAAAGGTATCCTTTTTATATAAATTATACTTAGCTTACTTTAAACTATCCTCATTGGGATTTCTATTTATGTAAATTTAAATCGGTCTAAACATTTTACAAAGTGTACCACTATTAAAAAAAGGGTAGTAAGAATGGGTATGAATAAGTTTGTATATATGTAAAGAAGATTAACCTTGTTTAGGAAATAGATGCATGAATAGATCAAAACAGCTTAGCAAAGAAATAAACTCACCCGTACCTTATTGAACATTTACCGTAAAATAAGACCCAAATATTTTCTATAATTAAACATAAGAACGGATAGATCAGATAAGAGGATTATAAATAATAAATAGAAACATACATACATACGTACAATACACGCATACATACAAAACACGCCGCGGATCAGACTTGTAAATTGATTATTAGTTCAATATCTCAGCTGAGATATATCTGTCTGATCAGACGATGTTTAGGTAAAGGTAACACAGTAATAGTATTATGTAATACTATTAATAATACACAAGTAATATGTCATACATATCAAAGTATATAACTAATATCAATAATGTGGTTTAGAGTCAAACTCGTGTTAAAACCACATGCTGTAGATTTGATGAGATAATATTCAATTAGACGAAGCTTAGATTACGATTGATTTAACTGAATTATAATAATTAATGTTCACTATATCTATATACCTACTAAATTAATATGTATGTTAGTATGTCTTGTTTATAGTGTTCAGTAGTTCATTGAACTTGTTAGATATATTATTATTAAGACATAAAGACATTGAGACAGTGGTATCTAAGCAACTTTTTAACTCATTTTAATATTTCGATATATATGACCTTATTTAAGTCATAGAGAATTGAAGCTAAACTTTATATGTTAATAATATTGTAATAAAATTAAAAAGAGCTGCTTCATATCTCCTCGTATAATCCTCAAACATTAACAGACAAATTTTTCCTCAATCCTATAACTCATGGAGTACAGATTAATGGAGGCATAGTGTCTATATTAATATTAGTTTACTGACACAGCTGAGGTTCAAGTTATTATGTTGTTAATCCTAAGAGTTAAATGTTATATATGATTTAAATATATACTTTCATAAATATTACACAAAATTTAAAATTCCAGAAAAAATTGACTTTTGAATCATTTTTGTATAATTATTGCATAATTGTAAGTTGTAATTACCATTTACATAAAATTCCTGGAAATTGTCCACTTTTTAAAATATATAAATACGCAACTAACAAAACAACGAACATATGTTACGTTGTTTTTTGACCATTTATTAATTATAAAATAATTATTTGGTCAATTTAGTATCATTTGAAACGGCATAAGATTCCTCTCTTTTACAAGTTATCACTGAAGCAGTAGAATCTGTTAGATAAAATATTGTATTTTAATTTGTTTTCTAAAAATAATTAGAACTAATTAGAAATTAGTTTTTTTATTAATATTTTTTTTATATCAATATACGACTATATGTTAAATACATTATTATTATAATGCGTCTCAAAATAGTACCTTCAAAGTATAATTCTTGGTTGAATCTGTTATCACGGTTTAAAAATAAATAGATATTTACCTAAACAGTAGGTATATTTATTTATTTATATATACAGTAGAACTCCAATTATCCGAATTAATGGGGACCGGGACCCATTCGGATAATCAAATATTCGGATAATCGGATTTTTTAAAAAAAAATTGCCATTGGAGAGAATAAAAGCTACGTTTTGATATTGCACTATTTTTTTATTGAATTAAATGAAAGAAACATGAAATTTTCACATGTTTTAAATATAAATAAAATGTACAAACAGTTTTGATTAGCCAGTGTAGGCACAACGGCAAGTTAAGACAAGTGAAGTCAAGACTTGACGCGCAAACACTGGCTTCCCGGGGGGGGGGGAGAATAATAGCGCACTTAGACTTTTTTTGGACAATTTTTTGTGATTCGGATAATCGGCGATTCGGATAGTCGGAGTTCGGATAATTGGAGTTCTACTGTATATATATATATATATGTTTGTTATTACGGCAAACGTATATGTATATATGTTAGTAGTGGATGAGTGCTCAAAATATATAAAATCGTCGTAATACAGTGAAGTAGTACTACACAATTCGTTTAATAATAGATACACCATTTTGACTTCAACTTGTGATACAATAATGTAAGGAAAGAATAGGTTCTTATTAAATTATATACAGATTTCGAGATTTCCCAGAAGAAAACGTACGATACAATAACTCCAACTATTCTTTGTAATAAAAAACAAAAATTAGACTTCAAAACGGATACATATTATAATAAAGAATAACGTAATCTTTATGACAATGTTTAATATAATTTATTATTTTAATTTCTTCGATAAAAAAAATAGTACTACGTAATAATTAAATCGACTTAACCCAAAAAAAAAATTACTAGTCATATGCACATTTATATAAGTTGTCGGAACGGATTGCTTCCTTAAACTAAACATAATAAAGATTTACCTAATTAATAATTATACAAGATATAGTATGTAGTGCATTTAAACAGGGATGATATTGTATATCTTACAAAAACTATAAATAAACTATAAATAAATATAAATCAAACATGATACAAATTCAAAATATTACATTATTGAAATTTTTTGCATTTTTTTTATACAGTCCGACATTTCATATGATGGAAAATTGTCAAAACATAAGAGCATATTTACTCTCGCTTTGAAGACATCCACATTATACTTATACGGAAACCCCGATTGAGAACTTGTTTCAATTAATTAACCAATCTATTAATAATCGAAGAGTTCGTGTAATCAAGCGAAAGAAGACAAGAGCAGAAAATTTGTTAATTGTAAGTCGCAAAATCAGACAAAAGTTATTAGATTTGATAATTTTTTTTAACCTTTATGAAATAATATATACATTTTTAAATAGACTAGAAAGAGAATAGAGAGATACCAACGTCACATATCAAACAACTTTTGGATGTACGAGATCTAATAAAGCTTACTGTTATCCGACGTGCGAGCGCATCCGGTGACATTGTTACTTGCAGTATTATCTGTCAGGAGCTGAATTTTAAGTCCGTGGTATGACTTTTTCATTACTCTGTACAATTTTAATGTTACCAGCTCTTTTAAAACCTACTTTGTACTTTTATAATACGATTTTAACTGTACTCTGGTTTAATCTAGAATAATTGTTTTAATAATATATATATAAGTATATAGAGTAGAGGGTTTTTATCATTAGTGCATATTATTCATAAATTTTATTAATGTAATAGGAATAAACTATTAAGGAAGCATGATATATGTGAATGTATATAACAATATTTGTAGTCATATATAACAAAACGGGCCCTCTATTAACATTTGTTGAGGCCCCACAGGTATTTTTTTTTATAAAATAAAAGCGCTCACATAGAATTAATATTATATTTTGATATTGTTTTAAAATTAATATTTAATGCGCCTTCGAACAATTTTAGACAAACAATTGAAATCAAACATATAATGCCTTTTTTTAGCTCACTTGCTAAAAGTAATGACAATTTAATTTTTTAAAAACTTGTGCTTCTAAAGAGTGTTATTTACAGTTCTTGTACCTTGGATATTTTTAGTTATATTTTTTCAGTTAATTCTAGATCTTAGTTACATACTTTGATATGTATGACATATTACTTGTGTATTATTAATAGTATTACATAATACTAATACTGTTATCTTTACGTAAACATCATCTGATCAGTCAGATATATCTCAGCTGAGATATTGAACGAATAATCAATTTACAAGTCTGATCCGCGGCGTGTATCTATTTATTATTCATATTTATAATCCTCTTATCTGATATATCCGTTCTCATGTTCAATTATAGGAAAGATTTCGGTCTTATTTTGTCGTATATGTTCGATCAGTTGATGAGAAGAATTAATTATATAATATTATAAAAAAAAAACAAAAAACAAAACACAAAAATATTTTTTAAAAGCCATCCAAATAGATTTAGTCAATATATTTGTTTGATAAATAATATATATAATTAATTATATTATTCACTATAACATATCAAGTATGCTATATTTCACAAGAAAGGGCCTCATATAGTATGTCATAAGACACAGGCGTGGTGATCAATTCATATATTATTTATTATGAAGAACGGATGTCAGTTCTCTGACGAAAAAATAGTAAAATAAGTTTGATATATAGAAGTTGATATGTTTACATTAATCTTGATAGATTAGCACTGTTTTTTTAAATAATATTTTTAATAAGATATTAAAAATTATATGAAACTTAAAATCACAATTCTCCTTATTACAAACAAATTTAGATTTTTTTTTATAATTTAAACTACTGATTTTTAAACCTAATTTAAAATAGTGATAATGTATCTGTATTTAACTTTTTGTTAACCAAGTTTTGAAAATCTAGGTAATGTTTGTAACTTCATAGTTATTGTAGAAAATTAAAAAAATTAAAAATATGATAAGATAATTAAAATAAAAATAGAAAAAATATGCTATAACAAAAAAAAATCTGTATGTCACATATTTATTAGGATTGTTTTTATAATATATAATGTTTATTACTTAATTAAGTGTAATATGTAAGTAGAAACTGATAGACACACCTACATAAAAACCTTATTAAAAATCTCAAGATACTTCCTAAGCCATATACACTTATAACAAGAGTTGTTTTTGTAAATTGCTGAAAAATTCAGCTCATTATTGTTAATGATTATTGTGAAAGATTTTTTATACAAAATTTTATATTTTAGTCACTTGTAATGAATACGTCATCGTAAGGCAGTCGCTAAAAAACAGCGTATTGGATAACAATTTTTTTTTTCTTAAGTATCGTTCTATTTTTTTCTATTATTTTGTTACATTTGTTTTATATAAATGTATGTGATATCCAAATAAAGTTTTATTTTATTAGATTTGATTTGATTTAAGGACGGCAAATTTATTATACAATAATATGAATAATAAATATAAAAAATTACTTTTGAATACACACCCATTCAGAATCAAGTATTAAATAACATAGGCCCTAATACAATAAAATTACAATTAATAATTATAATTATCTTATAAGAAAAATAAATAAATCTTTATTACCTATTAACTATTAATAGAAAATATTAACAAATTTTTATTCATTTATTATTAATAGAAAATATAAACATTTATTTTTTTATAAGAACAATTAAAAATCCAATTAACTCAATAAAGAACGACTATTCCGTGATTTTTATCTGTCAGTACACAACATTTTAATAAATATTCCTCATTTCATAATTATAACCAGAGCTAATAAACATAATATCATCATTTTTAATTTGACGAGATGACAGTAATACAATTTAGCTGGTAAATTAATCTCCACTGAAACGAATTAGATTAAAAGACTCAATTAATGAGGATTTTCAGTTTTATTACAAATCCCTAGGGATTACAAATTTGAGATATAAAATTATCACGCTTGAAAATTAGAATGACTAAAATACAATATATCAAACATATTTTAGTTTCATTAAACAAAACGTGTTTCGAACTGAGGGATGAATTTATATATTACAAAAACAAATACATAATATAATATTATAATTAATGTGTTTAATATTTATAGTGAAACTAATACAATTGATCTTTATGACAATAAATAATTTAGTGGTAATATTTACTATTATGTAAAGAACATAAGGATGCTTCGTCTTATTTGATGTTACAATGTTAGTTTGAATAATACAGGGCAGTAGACTTAATGTTTAGTATTTTCTTAGATTTTCACAAGTACACATTTCAAATAAAACTATTTTTACGGATTAAAACTCGCGTATAATTTGGTTACATTTTTTATTTTAACCCGACGTTTCAGGCACTTACATCTCGTCTGCCCGTTAACACGATTACTGCAAAGCATTCGAAACGTCGGGTTAAAATAAAAAATGTAACCAAATTATACGCGAGTTTTAATCCGTAAAAATAGTTTTATTTGACTTAATGTTTGTTACAATTATTCAAACTTTAGTGCTTATACTCAATAATAAAGGTCTTTTATTCGTCCTAAATTAATATTGTTTGATCTGTGTTCACTCAATTGTTGCACAGTCATCTATCTATATATCTAGTGATATCATTACAAAACTTCGTTTGATAGTTTGTTTAGAGTATCTCTTTTGTGAATTACAACAAAAAAATAAGACCATTTCTTAAATATTATTATTTAATGCAATTTATTTATGAATATCATCAATTTATTTGCGATACACAATCCATAAATAATTGTTTTACACTAAATGTTTCACACAGGACAATCCAGGTATCTCGAGAACGATGTGCAGAAGAAATGATATCAGAATATGATCAACGTCTACAATTATATTTAATAAGTTTTATGGATTGTAGAATAAAGCAAACATAATTTAAATAAGTGATTATTTTTAATCAAGAAGATCTCAAATTATATGTATATACAAATGTATAATATATACTAATACATTAATTCTAATAATATAAATTTGAAATACATAATATATTATATATACTACTCTACACAAATCAAAAGAAATGATATAAATGATTCAAAACGAAGATTCGTAATCTTTGACAACGTGAGTAAGTGTTTGTGCAAGCAACTCGTTCAGCGATGATTTATCACTGCCTTGATAGAACTGTGAAAAATAATATCAGTTCAATATTTAACTAATGGATGGAGATAGTAACTTGACGCTTGAAATATTGATATATTTTATTAACAATGTAAAACAATTAAGTAGTATAAAGTGTCAAATAGTGAACTCAACAATTCCTCTATTGAGCTATTTCAAAAGTAACAAAAGCCTTTTTCTGTGTGCATTTTTGAATATATAACTAAAACAATAAGTTATCTTATAAATCTGATTTTGATCGATTCATAATGTTTAGTTTAATTCAATGATTTTAGTCAATGATATTTATTATTGTTATTATTATATATTTTTTTTATTTATTATTTTAAAGATACAAAAGTGTTTTTTCTTGGTGTCCTCAACTCTCAAGAATTTATTCGAACACTGCACATTCCTCTCATATATTAGTACAAAATTAAATTAAATAAATTATATAAAAGCAAAAAATTTAAAAATAATAATTTGAACTTGTATCAAATTAAAATTACAATTTAAAAATTACTACTAAATACTAAAATATGATTGATTTAAACAATGAAATAACTATTTATATTTTATATGATATCCAAATCAAGACATATAGTTGATGAATAAGAGACGTGCGTTTCGTATAGCGTTTAATTTAAGACTGACAGTACCCACATCAATACAATATATACCAATACCTTCACCCTTAGTTCATACATAATTCATTAAATAATCTTACAACTAATAACAATTCATAATAATTTTACATTTACTTACAACAAAAATAACAAGCGTCAGTGTCGTAGCTTTAACAGAACTTAAAGGCGATTAAAAATATTCATCATATCCGAAACGCTTAGGTGGTTTAATAGCACGTTTCGATTGCTCATCTACAGATGGTGATAAAGTCTTATTATCAGGCACGCTAGTTTTGTCTATAAAAGTTTCCGGATTCGCCGGGGGCGACGCCGGAGCAACACCCTCGTTGTCCCGGGCCTCTTTGTCACAGATACACTCTCTACTAGTAGGTACTACAAGGGAACTAAGTCTACGATTTTTAGATTTTATAGGAGATTGTGATCCGTGGCTAACATTGGCAACCCTACGCCTTAACTGGTCGATATGTCTATGTACCTCGGTTCCGTCATTATAACGCACGGTATAGTCTGTATTCCCTAATTTTTTTTGCTATCTGACCCGGTACCCACTTATCCCCGCCGCGGTAGTCACGACACCACACTTCCCCCGTTCGCTCAAGCCGAAATTGATGCGAAGCGCTAGCTTCAGTGATATTGCGGTCTTGTCGCTCGCTCATCCGTTGTAAACGATCAGGTCTCAACTTATCGAGGCGTGTTCGGAGATTTCTACCGAAAAGTATTTTAGCTGGGCTCTCCCCCGAGGCGTAATGTTCAGTATTCCTATATACTAATAGAAATCTACTTAACGCTGTTTCGAAATCGATCTTTTCTTTTCTTGCCTTCCTAATTACGCGTTTACAAATCTTCACCGCATTTTCCGCAGCCCCGTTTGATGCTGGGTGATATGGTGCAGAGAAAACGTGGCTTATTCATTCCTTTTAATGAAAGTTCCGAACTCTGCACTAGAAAATGGGGGACCGTTGTCACTTACAATTTGCTTAGGCAACCCAAATCTAGCCCACATATCTCTTAATACTCTTATCACTGCACCTGCTGTAGTGGTTTTCATTTTTACAGCTTCGATCCACTTTGAGCATGAGTCTATCACCACTAAATAAGACACACCGTGTATTGGGCCTAAAAAATCTGTGTAATCGCGACCACGGACGGTTTGGCCATGGCCATGGGCTTGGTGTGTGGGCGCGTGGCGCATCCGCGACGCTGGCGCACACTGCGCACGCACGGCACGCCGCCTCTACCGCCTCGTCCACTCCCGGCCACCAAACGTAACTCCGGGCTAAAGCCTTCGTTTTCACCATGCCCATATGTGAGTCGTGTAATTCATCGAGTACCTTTTTCCTACACGCTGCGGGAATTACCACTCGATGTCCCCACATAATACATCCCAGTTCACAGTACAATTCGTTTTTTCTATTTAAATAAGGTTGAATTTCCTTCATCTCAATTTTCATTGGCCAACCATCAGATATGTAACTAATAATCCTACTTAAGATAGGATCTGTTGCGGTTTCTCTTTTTAAAATAGTATAATCTATTAATAGGGCTTCCGTCGCAAAATGTAGGTATGTCTGTTCTGGTAATTCTTCCTCCGCGTCGTGCGTGTCTTCTTTATGAGATTTTATTAACCGAGACAAAGCATCGGCTGTATTTTTATCCGTGTTAATGTATTCAATCGTAAAATCATAGGCAGAAAGTTTAATAGCCCACCTTTGTAAGAGGCTTGCCGCCGTAGTGGGGATGCCTGTGTTCGGACCGAAAAGACTCACTAATGGTTTATGGTCAGTACGTAAAATAAATTTTCTACCATATAAATATTGATGGAACTTGTCTATCGCAAATATAATAGCCAACGCTTCCTTGTGTATCTGACTATAATTACGTTCAGCTGTGGTGAGCGCGCGAGAGGCGTACGCGACCGGGCGCTCGGGCCGCGTCGCACCCCCACGCTGCGCCAGCACCGCGCCCAGCCCGCGCGAGCTCGCATCCACCGTCAGAACTACCTCCCGACTCATGTCGTAATGCACTAGCACTTCCGCACCACACAAAGCATCCCTCACCGCCACAAATGATTGACTTTGTTCTTGACCCCAGATAAAGTGTTTACCTTTCTTAAGTAGATCGTATAACGGTGTTAAAATTGATGACAAATTCTTAACAAACTTCCCATAAAAGTTAACCATACCCAGGAATGACTTTAATTCGGAGGCATTACGTGGTGGGGACATGTCCACTATAGGTTTAATTTTTTTTCTGAGTTAACTCTCACTCCATTCCGATCCAAAATAAAACCTAAGTATTGTACTTGCTCAGTTAAAAAATTGCATTTGCTGATTTTAATTTTCAACCCGTTTGTTTGTAGAATGTCTAGTACCTGTTCCACTGATTTTAAATGACTACTCAAATCTTTACTTTTAATTAAAATGTCATCATAAAACACTATAACATCCGGGACCCGCCTGAACAAAGACTCCATAAATTTTTGAAAAATTCCCGGGCTCGAAGCTAGCCCGTACACTACTCGGTTATATCTAAATAAACCCTTATGCGTATTTATGACAGTATATGATTTAGAAGTTTCATCGAGTACAAGTTGATTGTACGTCTGTGACAAATCTAATTTTGTGAAGTACTGATTACCAGACAAATTAGCAAATAAGTCGTCTACCTTCGGAACCGGGTACCTATCGACCAATAAGACGCGGTTTAGGGTTACCTTATAGTCGGCACATATGCGAATACCGCCATCCGCCTTGCTCGCTATCACCAAAGGCGTGGCCCAGTCGGACCGCTCCACGGGCTCCACGACGCCGGCGCGCAGCATGGCGTCCAGCTCCGCGTCGACGCGCGGTCGCAGGGCGTACGGTACGGGGCGCGCGCGACAGAATATAGGCTCCGCACCCTCGCGAACATGAAACTGTACTGGCGGTCCCGAATACCGACCCAGCGTGCCGTCAAATAGCGACTCATGCCTAGAAATTAATTTTTTTATAATTATACTTTTGTTCTCTTTTTCTAAAGTCATACTTAACATATTAATCTTTGGTACTTCCATACACAATTCTGTAAGCCACAGCCTACCTAACAAAGTCGTTGTACCATTATTTAAGACATACAAATCCAATTTCTTTGTCAAAGTTTTATAAGTAACTGCCACTTGCAAATAACCCAACGGTTGAACTACTGAACCATCATAAAACTTTAATTTTAAATGACATTTCTTTAACTGTACATCTTTATAATTCATATAATACGTATTTCCACTTATACATGAAATTGCGGAACCTGTATCTACCTCCATAACTAGTGGCTTGTTTTGTACCAGTAAGGTGATACATACCGGTTTGTATTTCGCTAATGACATTTGGTACATTGGTTCTTCATATTCGCTTAGTTCGCCATCGCCTATGCAATCCGAGGTAGTACCGGCCGTGTCACTGTTACCCGGTCGCTCGATCGGAGATGCGTGCTCGTGCACACAATAGTTGCTCGCTTTCGCGCCGCTGTACCCCGAAGCCGATAACTGCGTCCGTTTCCCCGCTCGCGACTCCTCGCTCGCCCGGCTGCCCGTCCTCTGTTTCCGTGGAAAGTCGCGTTTTCGCCGCGTGACTGTTGAAAACCGGCCATTCCCGCCGCCATCTTGAATCTTGCAGTCTTATTTGGACACATTCTCCTTAAATGTCCTATGCTCCTACACAAACTACACTCAAAGTTTTTGTATTTACAGCTTTCTGTTTTATGTCCGTCGTCACCGCACGCCATACACTTGTAATAGCCATTCTGAACCTTGTTAACGTTAACTTTAGTATCAGAATCCACTGCACTTGCATTTTTTACGGCCGCTTCCAATGTCATTCCCAGCTTAACTGCTTTTCCGTATGTAATGTTGTCATCTTCCGCGAATAGTCGTTGTCGTGTAGCTTCACTCAATATTCTACACACAAATTGGTCGCGTAAGTTTTCTTCCAGTGAGCTACCGAAGTCGCAATTTTTACTTAGCTTCTTTAGTTCCGCCACGTAGTCGGCAATAGATTCGCCTTCAGCTTGTCGCCTTTGTCGATAAACGTAACGTTCCGCAAGTATAGATGGCTTCGGCTGTAGATGATTTTTTAATAATAATACTGCCTGCTCGTAAGATAACGCCGAAGGTTTCTTTGGACTAGCTAATGTTGATAACAGCTGGTATGCCTCTTGCCCTATCAACGCAATCAACGTAGCTAACTTCAATTCCGTTTGTACTCCATTTGCTAAAATATACATGTCTAACCGCTCACTGTATTCAGTCCAATTACCCGACTTAACGTCAAACTCGTCAATTTTGCCGACTCCCATATTATTATCGTATCTTTTATTACAATTCTCAATATTCACAACGTCCGGCCTTGACACTATTATATTTTCTATGTAGTAGGTAGTCACAGAATTCTTTTCCAACCTCGTTCGCCACTGATCCCATCCTCGTCGCCACTGATGAATAAGAGACGTGCGTTTCGTATAGCGTTTAATTTAAGACTGACAGTACCCACATGAATACAATATATACCAATAGTAATTATAAATTAGTTCAGATAAGCTAGTTTATGTAATCTTAAGACAAACCTCGAGGCAGTTAGTAGTCTGATGTAACAAGGGTTGACAGGTAAATTCGCTGGACGTCGCTAACGCCTTCAACAGTCTTCCGTTCGAGACATTGGTCGAGGCGCTCCGGTTCCATGGAGTGCCTCCCTATCTCCGGAGACTTTTGGGGGCCTACCTGCAGGATAGAGAGGTCCTGTGGGAGCGCGGCGACCAGCGAATGTACCGACGTGCCGTGAGCCGAGGGGTTCCACAGGGGTCCGTTCTGGGACCGGTCCTGTGGAACCTGGGCTACGACTGTCTGCTCCGCTGTCCTCTCCTTCCCCGGATGAGGGTGTTTTGTTACGCTGATGACACCCTCATCACAGCACGGGGAGGGAGCTTTGCGGAAGCGGCCCGTCTTGCTACCGTCGGTGCAACGCTCGTTGCGGACCGCATAGGGCTGCTGGGTTTGGAAGTCTCCGTCACTAAAACGGAGGCCATCCTATTCCACGGCCCTCGGCGAGGTCCCCCTCGTCGGGCGTCCATCTCCGTCCAGGGTTCGGAGGTGGTGGTGAAGGCCCAGATGAAGTATCTGGGCCTCACTCTGGACGGAAGGTGGAACTTCGGGGCGCACTTCTCCCTTCTCGCCCCGAAGTTGGTTTCCACCGCAGCTGCCTTGGGAAGGCTTCTGCCTAACGTCGGTGGGCCGCAGGCTCCATGCCGGCGCCTATATGCCGGCATCGTGAGGAGCATGGCCCTATACGGTGCTCCCATATGGTCGGAGTCCCTCACCGCTCACTCAAGGACCCTGTTGCGAAGAACGCAAAGGGTCCTAGCGGTGAGGATGATCAGGGGGTACCGTACGGTGTCCTTCACGGCGGCTACACTCCTGGCGAGCGATCCGCCCTGGGAGCTACAGGCGGAGGTGCTCGCAACCGTGTACTGGCACCGGGCAGAAGCCTTGGCCACGGGGGTAAGGCCCGAGGTGGCGCGAATCAGGGCTCTAGCTCACCGAGCCCTGATGCGACGGTGGAACAGGGACTTAGAGTCCCCTGCCGCCGGTATGATCACAGTGGAGGCGGTCCGCCCTCACTTCGAACACTGGATCAATCGGCGGCACGGAACGCTTACGTTCCGTCTTGTGCAGGTGCTGACCGGGCATGGTTGCTTCGGTGGGTACCTGCATAGGATAGCACGAAGGGAGGCGACCCCCTCCTGCCATCACTGTGACGAGTCCGTCGACTCGGCTCGTCACACCTTGGCGGAGTGCGCCGCCTGGGACCACCAGCGCACTGAGCTGGTGGGCGTGATTGGCAGGGACCTCTCGCTGCCGCGCGTTATCAGCGCGATGGTCAGCAGCGAGAGGTGCTGGGTCGCAATGGCCTCCTTCTGCGAGCAAGTCATCGCCGCAAAGGAGGCCGCGGAGCGGGTCAGGGAGTCAGCCTCGTCCGCTGACCCGCTCCGTCGGGGAAGACTGGGTAGAAGGAGGCGGGAATACGCCCGCCGCTTCCTTCCCCAGTTGTAGGCCTGGTGAGGGGGGAGGGTGACCCCTCTTACCTAACATAGGCCTGCGATGGGAGGGTGCTCTACGTTGCTCGGGGCACCCTCATTCGGGGGGTCTCGCCGGGGCGTCACGGTGTGTGCTAACGCGATCCCGTGACGTCCCATTACGGCAAAGAGGGCAACCGTTGGTTTTTTAGTGGGTAGCCTTAAAAATGGCAGCATCCTCTATGCTGCCGGGTAGTCCCACATAACCCCCCGGCCGTCACCCCCCTGGGCCGAGGGGTACCCGTAACGGGTTTTTCCAACGGAAAAAAAAAAAAAAAAAAAAAGGGTTGACAGGTAAATATCATATCTTAGTAAACATACAACACTACTTAAAACGAGTTATAAATGCTAGCAGTGCATTTTATTAACTTATTTATTCAACTTAAACTGTAGTTAATAATAGTAATTTATAGAAAATATCAAATACAATGGCACATGCATCTTTGAGTTATTTTTTTTTTTGGCAAATCACTCACAACTAAAGGAATCTGAACTTCACAAATATGAAAGCAACGCGTCATTTTCAGTAAAATTTAGCATTTAAAAGGTGAGTCTATCAAATAGTTACGCATCTTTCAAAAATTCTAGTGGACTAAACGTTTACATAATATTCAATATATATATGTTAGATAATATAAATATGTCACATATAAGTATAATAGTATTTATGTTATATTAGTTAAGGAATGAATATGAAAATAAATATTAGTGGTTTTGAATGAATTTCATGTGTGCAAAATTTCAATATGCGCATGTGTGCAAAATTTCGCGCGTGTAGCATGTAAATTGAAGCAGGAGTAGGGTAACAAAGAGTTGAAAATTTGGGTAGTAAAGAGCTTCGCTTCGCTCAGCTCAATTAATAAATTTTCTTGAGGTTTATCAAAGAAACGTTGATTAACGTATTATTTACAGGTAGTGTTTTTAAATGTTTTTAAATCATAAGTTATCGTCGGTCTCTCACAATAACAAGAACACAAAAGTGTTCCACGCTCTCTTTAATTTTGCTAAACCTTAAATTATTTTGTTATACCTCTAAGCATTTATAATTACATCTTTCTTCCAAAATCCTTCTAATGAAGGATAATGACCAGACGTCACATATAGATGAGTAACGAGCCTGTTCACAACGTTATGTTATATAATTAAGATTTATGAAACAGAATATGTCTCATAACTTAGTCTTAAGTGTAATATATGACAACAATGACTACCTTTACTCGAGATAAGAGAAATAGTTAACAATATTTTTAAATAAATATAGAATAAAGAAATTATTTATACGTCATAACATCGAACTTTGGGCCTCTGGAAAAGCGCCTTGGTGCTCTTTCCACTAAGCCACCGCTCGTCTACCCTCGAATACTCTCGCATATACCTCGATGCCTCAATAGTTACAACATTCTAAATTCTATGATTTCGGTATTCAAAATAAAATTAAGTTAATTTACAAAGTAGATTATAAAGTAAATATTTAATAATTTAATCTATTACTAAAGTGTGCAATATACTAACAAGAACAATCGTTTGAATTAAAATAAAATTATTTCGTTTGTTAAACCATTCAAAGTTTTAAATTAAAGTGAACATTGGAAGAATAATATAAAACTGTAAATCTTCTCCTTCATGTATCTCACTACCAACGCCACAACTATGTATTTCAAAGAACGAGTTACAAACAGAGCTGACATAAATTATTATACAGAAAATATTATACGATTCTGTTTTCCACATACACATTATTGTTTATATTATATTATAGATTATAATCTGAATGAACTTATTTATACAATATACTAGCTGTTACTCGCGGTTCCACCCGCGGACAAACGACTTTACAAACAAGAATCCTTGTAGATATAACTTGACAGATAAGTATTCAATGAGTGTGGAGAACATTAGTGTCTTTATATATATTATAAATTAAATGGTAACATGGCAAAAGTAGTTAATTTCACGTCAAGCTTACGATATTTACGTAAGATGCCTCTCAAGATTGTATTTATTACTAGCCTTGTAAACTTTTAGAAATACCAGCATAAAACAAAAACAAAACATATAATAAGTCATTATATATTATTCTTTAATATATCGAAAAAAGCGGAATATAAGCTTTTGATATTACTATAGTAAAGATATATGCAAATCCTCATAACAAAATATAATGATCCTCTATTAAGTTTCAACATAATGAGCTTGTTTTTTCTAAAATACAAAGTCATTCTATAGTATGCTGTATGTATAAATGTATCTATCTATATATATAAGTTGATATCATGATAATATTTTATTTATTTATTTATTTTCATTAAAAAAACACATTAAATATTTTAGACACAAACATAAACTCGTGTGAGTTTTTCCGTGTGTCCGATTCGTCGACTTAAGACAAAGAGACAATACAATAATAATAATGATGATAATATTTTAAATGATATGCAGGTGTACAATGTTTAAATTAATTTAAGCAAATATAACAAATGAATAAAATCAACATACGAAAAATAATAACAAAAACAGATTTCTTTGTAATCGCAACAATAAGAATATACTTAGTAAAATATTACAATAATAATATTAGTAATATAATAAAAATATTATTTCTTAATATTAAGTTTGGTATTAACATTATATTAATCTTGTGGACTTTATTTAACATAATGTTAATGTAGTACTGTTTCTTTTATATATATACTGTGTATCATATAAAAAGAACATCTTGGTACTTAAAACTCTAAATTATAAAACATATACCTTTTGAGTTTAAATTATTTTTAATTGTATTTACTTATTGTCTATTAAATGAATGTTGATTTAGATTAAAGATAAAAATATAGGTTGTGGAGTAAAACAGATTTAAAGTTTTATGTAGAAGAATAATTGACTATTATTAATCTAGAAAATGTTTCTTATCCAAAAAAACTGTGAATTGTGTATTTATGTGAAGGACTATACTAGGAGCGCGAACCAGACCTCAATTTTGACTTGCTGCGTTCGCAAAATCTCGGTATGTTTTAGCATATTGAGTGAAGCGATGTGCAAAACAGCACCGAAGTTGCATTTACAAAACGTTGACCCATTCTGTCCTCAACTATTTATCAAGATGAGACAGATTACTAAATGTTTTTTTTTAAATATTTTTTTAAAACTACTACCAGACTGATGTCCAGCAGCGTGCAAAGTTCGGATATACCTTTTTTGATTGATGCTTGCACAAATGGTGCAGAAAAATCGTTCATAGAGAGCTTCGCTGAACTAGATGACACTTATATATTACATAAGACTCATGTACTACATGAAGCTTATATACTACGTAAGACTTATACACCATATAAAGTTTACTAACTGTACTAGCATTCGCCCGCGACTTCGCTCGCGTGGTATGTGGATAATAAGTACACAACGCACTTTTTTTATATTTAGAAATTACTCGGTGATTAAATACAAACGACTAAGCACTACCTACATTTAAAATGATTGCTAGCGCCATCTATTAACAGCTTGCCTCACACAAAAGAAAAACCATACATTTCATATAAATTCGCAAAACCTATTTCACCACTTTTGGATTGGAATTTTTAAAATCCTTTCTTAGAATAAATTTTATTTTTATCGGGTTAATAGTTTTAGAGATTTCGTAATGAGTGAGTGTTTTGCTTTTATATATGCTTCTCATCATTATTTTATATTTGGGTACTAAGCTCATCTATCTTTATGTTTTAACTATATAATGAAAATCATAAAAACCGCAAATGCAGTGGTTCATAAAATAAGCGCAGTTCTATACAAAGAATTGAGCTAGAGGTTTTACTTTAATATGTATGAATGAACTGAAATAGAAATATAATTGGTATCTTTTGTTAAATAGTTGAAATTATAAAATATTAAATAGAAAAGGATGGAAACGAGACAATTATTAAAATATATATGTTTTCATGGAAATGATAATTATATATGATATTAATGAAATGTGAAATAATAACAGCTTTGATTCATTTCTAGTTTAATTTTACAATATTAGTTTATTAAAACATCGGTTTTGCAAAATATGAAATAAAACACACCCCCATCTAACACTTAAATCTTATTAAGTTTTCATTTGAAATCCTTTCAATATTAAAACGCATTATCTCTTATAAAAATGTTATTTTTCTCAGCTCAAACCCATTTGATTAATTACACTGAGAAAAACCAACATATTTTTATCATCGTTCATTACAATTCATTAGTAACTCTTAGGGAGGATTTGAACATATTTCTTGTATTACTCATATTATTATAGGTAACGTATTTTATGATTTATTTTACTTCACTATTTATTTGTTTCGATTTTTTAATATTATTGTAAAAGAAGAGATTTCATTCTAATTTATTGAAGACAAATTTTAAATCTATAATATTTTTGACTTTTAAGGAAATAGAGACGACCTGTCCTACTTCACGAAGAGACGGCAATATAAAATTCTCCGTGTCTAAGTATACTTATCATGAAAAATGGTTGCTTTTCTTTTTCATAAAACAGTCCAATGATCATGAGATAATTATGATGATAAATATGATCATATATCTTGTTGCTTCATTTAACTGTTGTGAATTAACTCTTCACAAATTTGAACAGAGTGGGTTCAAAGACGTAGTAACAACCATAAATATATTTTTAGTTTATGTATTTCAGTAGCCTGTATAGTTTTATTAACAAAAGAAACTTAATATAACAATCAACTCAGTAAGATTAAACTTTTAATCTATTTATTGTACTTTTATGGAACTCTGTTAGTCGTAAGCAGAATTTAATTCAAAGCGATCTTAGGTTCAAAAAACTTGAAACCTCGTCAGAATTAAAAATGACTTTAATTAAGCGGTCTTTATCATTTCAAAAAGTATAAATCAATACTTATATATACTTATATAGAAGAACCGAAAAAGAAATCGGAATGTAGTTGACATATTAATGCTATATATGGTAATGTCTTTTATATATTTATATTTATGTAAAAATATTTGTATGTCTGTCTCATCTGTTAATGCATAGGGGTTGAGGTGGGGGTCATTATGATAGTATGTTAATTTAATATCGCAGGCCGACTGAGACAGGATTATTCAATCATAACCCGAAAATTGTTTAAATTACAACTCCTTAGTTTTTGAAGTAAGAAAGATTTAAGAAAGAAAGCTTGCATTCTTGCTTAAACAAAATATAATGTACTCAATATATAATACGAATATTTGAAATATATATATTAGTTCAATGCCAAGGTTGGACTTAAAAAATTTTATGCAAACTATAAATATTAAAAAGCGTAACGGGACTATTCATGAAATCTCTCTTATAATGTATTGAAATAATAAATTTATATGACGGTTTATTCCGACGAGAGATCTTTTGTAAAATTGCAATAGAAAAATGTTTTACATATACTATTATGGTAAATTATTTTATATTTTGATTATGTATTATAACTTATATATTACAAACATTCGTCCGCTGTCTCTGTATTTCTATTAATATAATTTGTGTGTAAAATTACAAGAACAAAGGAGATCTTCTATCGAAATGGCAGCATCCTCTATGCTGCCGGGTAGTCCCACATAACCCCCCGGCCGTCACCACTCTGGGCCGACGGGGTACCCGTAACGGGTTTTTCCAACGGAAAAAAAAAAAAAAAAAAAGGCAGTTAGTTCGATCCTTGGCCGATACAATATTTATTATTACTAATATCTGGTTTATTCCCTAATATACCGGCGTGCAGAAATACACTATAAGTAATATTGTATAATGTTATAATTACTCAAGGGTGTGTATCTAATATATATGCACATGTAAAAGTAGGTTTATAGGTTTATATATCTGTAACTTTTATTCCTTGCAGTTTTGGCACATGTTGTAGTTTAAGATGTTATAGAAAACTCCTATGTTGTAGTTTACGCCCTAATATACTACAACATATGTCTCAATAAAACAATTTTACGGATATGACTCGCGTTTATTATTATATTTTTATATTTAACCCGACGTTTCGGATGCTTTGCAGCAAACGTCTGTCACTGAACTGACTGACTGACAGACACCATCATCTCGTCTTACCGCGAACACGTTTGCTGCAAAGCATCCGAAACGTCGGGTTAAATATAAAAATGTAATAATAAACGCGAGTTATATCTTAGAAAACATTATACAACATATTTCTTTTAAATGGAATTTCTTATAATTTGTTTGTAAGGTAATTAATTTAAATTCTGTTAAGAGCTATCTTTCCGTCTAGACCGTTAAGAATTAACATGGGGTTTACTAGTCTTATTAATAATTGTATATCCTTATATTAAAATCAAATATATTATTATAATACTTAATCTTTTGTATTGAACTCTAAATTTATATGATTGAGTTAACAGGTTATATTTAAAAAATATATGTGTTATAGTCTATTCTAATTGTTATCAATATATTCTTATTAGTGTAACATTGTGGTGAGATTTCATCTAAGCTATTGCGGGGAATAGATACGGTAATATTATCTGATTTTAAGCAAAACATTTTTTTTTCTTGTATGAACATAAAATAAAATAAACAAAAACATTTTCTTTTCGTAGTCCATTATTTGATATTTTGTTAAAAAGTTCAAAACAGTATGTTTGCTTCAGTTTAAACATAATTTAAGTGCAATGAAGATATTATTCATGAGGTTGTGAATATGTAAATTCGTAATTGTATATAATGTTCTTACTCGTTTGTCATGTTAATGCGACAAGTTGTGTTTCAATTTGTAGTTTAAACACTTAAAATAAATAAAAATGTTTTCTTTTTCAAAACAAACCTTAATGAATTAATTAAACATGTAGCAATGGATGCTCAAAGTTAGACTAATTTATATGTAGTTGTAATAAAGGTAAATTTCTAAACATTTAGTTAATAAGTTGCAATCTAAACTAGGAGCGTGAACCAGACCTCAATTTTAACTCGCTACGCTCCCAAAATCTCGGTATGTGTTAGCATATTGAGCGAAACGAAGTGCAAGCAGGACCAAAGATGCATTTACAAAACGTCGACGCAATCTGTTTTTCCACTATTTTTTACATTTCGACCTCATACTCGATTTTATATTTCGACCTCAACTATTTTTTACTATTTTTTCAAGATAACTTTTCGCGCCAAAAATTTTTCCAATTGAAGTCTATGGATCACAAGTTTTTCCGAGATTGTTCGTCAACGACTTTCTGATGTTTCTCAGTGTGCAGAAATTGAAATTTTCGGATATACCGTTATTGATTGAAGCTTGCACAAAAGATGCAGAAGTCTTTAAAAAAGAACTATAATTATATTCGTTTCCTTCTCATAATTCAATAAGCTCTTTATTACTGAAAATATTTCGCGAACTTTATGACTGTTCTAATTTTTTTTAATTTTCTATAAATTCTGTTTACAACAGCACAAAAAATCTCATATAGTGCTGAGCTGATTTTAAAATTTTTACATTACTCTGAATTGAATGAAAAAAGTGTGAAAGCAACTAAATATAAACATATTTCATTTATTGGTTTTGTTACACCTACCAAGTGTCACATATAAGTTGATGACAGTACTAATCTCATGTCTGTAAGTTAATGTGGTATATTGTGTAATTGACTCCTAACAATATTACAGAAGCCTGCGGAGTGTCGGCTAAGACAATTAATATGTTTATTTATAATAAAACATATATTAAAATATTTTTTCAATTTCAGTTTCAGTAAATGTTAGAGATATAAGAAATATTATTATTAATATTATAAAACCGATAATTCTGTTAATGCAGTAATTTACAAAACTACCAAATGGATTAGAATATAGTAATATAGATAAAATTGTAGCGCTTATGTTGTGAATTTTCATTGAAAAACTTTTTATGTCATATTTCTAATGTTATAAATCTTAAACACAGTAAATATGAACAGGTACAGAATGAAATAAATTTATTACAAAAGAACTTACATCATATCCTGCTTCCTCAATGTCACCACCAACAACTGCATTATGTCCCAAAATTCTTAACAGCTGCTGAATGTGCTGCTTGGACAACCACCAGTACCACCACCACTGCACCAGTAATAAATCTTCCTATGTTGATATAGGGATTTTTTGTTTCAGTCTTCCAGACTTTCCAGACCTAAATTTAATTTTCCATTATATCTATGCTTAGCCTTAAGTAAATTATTCTAGATACATATATTAAACAAAATTATATATACTGTATTTTAAAAAAACTCAAGAAAAATATACTTAAACATAAATAAAAATAATTTGGTACTTATATTTTTGATTAATTAATTTATTAAAAATCATTGATTAGTAGTGTATTACATGAATATATATAAAATATAAATTAGCTATTTATGACTAATTATTATAAACTCATTTGTATTAAGAGTTTTGTTCTTTAAAAGTTTTTTTTTATGGTTACTACAACATATTACATCATACATTAATGAGTAACTCAAATATATCTAGGAGAATTTAAAAGATATATAAATAACATCAATTTTATTTTTTTGCTATTTTTCTACTTTTCAACTCCTTAACCTGAGGATGTCCCGCAATTCTAACCACAGGCGGTCAGCCTTAACTGAGCCTCATCCTTGCTGGGGCCTTGTTACGTCATCATGGCTGGTACACGGGAAAACACTATTTTAATAACCAAGAAATTATTTGTTAAGCGAAAGTAGCAGTGTAAAGTTGCGTAGGACGCCATTTTTTTGTATCGTGTTATTGACTATGAAAGAAATTAATAAATGAATTAAGATTTAATTTACAAACCTTTTTATAAACTTTAATGAATCCACAAATTAGTTCTAGTTTAGCACGAAATCACGGTTCCAAAGTAAACCAACAAAGTCAACATGATTAACATTTATCACACCATATTCATTATATGTTGTATTTAACTAAACGATACTTAACAGAAAACATCATTGATCAATAAAAAGAAAAACCATTTAACTTATTTCACTATTTTTTTTTATTATGGATACTTTCGTTTTTACCGCGAACTACGAAAGCCATATTGAAATTTGAAATTGCGGACTTAGGGAACGCTTACCATAGACTAATTTTTATTGTCTTTCCATATAATGCTTAGAGTTGTCGATAGCTATGAGTGTGTGATTATGGGTAAAAATTTAGCTATTTCTATAATTGCTATCGCTAACACGATAACAATTTTAAGAATTGTTTGTCTTTAAAATGTTTGTAACATGGCTGGGCCTTCAGCTCATGAAACTTCGTTAATTCTTAAGTATTTCTGATCAAAACTAAAAAAAAATAGTATTTCAAAGAAATTTGCCATAGTTAAAAGACTATATTAATCTGAGATATATTTGTATTATATGAAATTTATTTTTGAATATTTATATAATGTTACAATTAAATTCTATAGTTCAGAAAATAATTGTGAATGATAGAATTTAATTGCTATTAATATATTAGTAGAAGTAGTATTACAAATATACGTCAAATCAGTTTACAATTGCTTCCAAAATTTATTTTTACTTATACAAAAACTAATAAAAAAAAATAAGACTAAGTCGTTGCGACATCTAATTTTATAACACAAAAACAGTTAAATGTGTGTTTTTACGACGACGATCTATGATATATGTAATTTGGCAACCATCCAAAGCCTGCAACGCACTTCAAAACAACTTGGTAGTTTAATTTCCGTACCCTTTCTACAATTAGATAAATGGTCTGCCTCCGCCCAGTGCCTATATATGTATTAAGAATTTGTATTTTACAAAGGAATGGTTGAATATGTAACAATTGTGGTTAAGATAATTCGCAAGTAAATAATAAAATGAAATATATTTTGGTGATACTATATGTTCGAAAAATTACAATTTCATCTAAATATTGCTGAAATTTAAATGTACCGACTTTTAAATATAATAAAGCCAAATCAAAACAAAAAAAATGGCAGTCGAGTGATTAGGATACCCTTTTACATTTTATACTAAGTAGTCACGATCTGTAAGTAGTTTTAATAAAGTTCTATTTACTTAAGTAAGAAATTTCGTGAACTAAACTTTCTTTCTTCGTGTCCCTCTCTATTTTGGCGTGATGCAATACTCTTGTTAAACGAACGTGCAAAATGTAATTTCATCCCTTCTATTCGAAAACTGTCGCTTTGTTCTTTAAGCGGGAGCAAAATTGCACTTTTCCGATAGGAACTTTTTAGCGGGCGGAAACGTGATTTAAATTTGGAACATATATGTAACATTCATTGCAATCGAACGCAAATAGTATGAATTACTGGCTGTATGAGTTGGTTGCGCGACGCTAAGTAAAAAAAAACAAAAGCGCGCCAATGACGTCTCTGTTTTAGTAATCAGTAGGTATATAATTTTTCATAGAAAAGTGGTGAAAAATAGTATATGACTCGCAAGCACATTATATTTTTGTTCATATTTGTGTTTAGTCCTCATTGTGAATTTCTTTGTAAATATATTCAACTAAATAAAATTAGATTACTAGTTCATTGTAGTTCATTTAAACGTCGGGTTTAAACCAAAATGTAACCAAATTATACGCGAGTTTAAATCCGTAAAAATAGTTTTATTTCAAATAAGTACTCGTGAAAATCTAAGATAATACTAGTGTTGTGTTTTATTTTATTTTCTTTCCTCTTCTCCGTGAAATATAAGTTTACTGAAATGTATTCAGTTTCAAGTGGAACGATATATAACAAAATCAATTTCCTTAAAACGAATAAAATAAATTGAATATTAATTTAAACGTCGGGTTTAAACCAAAATGTAACCAAATTATACGCGAGTTTAAATCCGTGAAAATAGTTTTATTTCAAAATACAATACTCCCTGGAATAATTTATTAGTTCGTATGTGATTTTTTCAGTTGAGTTCTCATATGATTTGTGTATCTAATATTATTGTTATTCTCCCATAGTAGCTCTTGACCATACTAAATGACAAATATTACTAAATTAATTTTCAATTTACTGATTAAATTAACGTAAATACATAAGTAAAATTATTTTCAGTAAAAGTAATTTCAAAAGAAACACAAGAATTTTTAATAGGCAAGTAAAACCATAATAATTCCACTGTTATATATCTTACATATATTAAAATGTATATAAATATATGTAAGATACTTAGAAATTTCGAAATAATATTATTACTTCGATCTGCGATCTGTTTATTACATCGAACTTTTCTTTATTAAAATTACTTTTACCTTGCCATATTTATTAGCAAAACTAATACTAGGAGCCAAACCTCAATTATGACTAACTGCGCTCGCAAAATCTCAGTGTATGTTAGCATATTAAGAGAAGCGACGAGCAAACAACACCGAAGTTACATTTACAAAACATCGACGCATTCTGCCCTCGACTATTTTTGAAGATAAGACACATTATTATATATTTCGTTTTTTTTTTTTTTTTTTTTTACATTTTAATCGTTTTTAATTGATGCTTCCACAAAGGATGGAGAAATGTCTCTCATAGAGAGCTTCGCTCAACTAATTTGTGCTCCAATTGTAATTACTGAAGAATTATCAAGACAAAACGATTTTCAAAATGAACTCAAAACTACGTATATATAATACAAAGCCTGACATTCTTGAACCGAGTTTAAAAAAAATTAAATATAACCATCGCGCCCAAGTTCATAATTGAAACGATATATGTTTACTTTGAATAAAGTAGTTATGGCTGACTTTGTCTTAAGTCTGATTAAAACATACTATTTTATTCAATTAAAATTATTAATAAATCTGATTAAAGTTTATTATTATATTGCATTATTATGATGCATAGTTTACATGTCTACAAGTATTTTAAATTACATCAGAGAGATAAGACTTCAAAACATGCACTTCTTGCGAAGCTGGAAAGGGTTGCTAGTTTTTACTAACAAAAATGTTTATACGAAATTTATAATAAAATAAATTAACTTTTTATATAATAATTTGTAAAGTTAAATTATTATAAACTTTTAAATAACAGGAAAAAAGGAATTTAAAATTATCACTATTTCAAAAATGCGTTATAGGAGTAATATTATACGTAGAACTTTTTTTTAAAAGACAATGTTAATTTGGTCTTGTAATGCTATGGTAATATAATTCTTTACGAACTTTAAACGTTACTTTAAGGACTTATTTTAGTTACGAACCGCAAAATCTCACATAAAAACGACGACCCAAATAATTTTACGTTTTGTCTTTAAGTGGCCTTTGCTAGTTAAAGCTTTAGGCAACTTAATACTGTTGTCTTTAACATTTAATTTTTGTTTATTTTATTTACAGAATATTTCAAAAATACATATATTATTATACTTTAAAAATTATATGGTTTATAGACTTCTTATTATATAAATTAAAGACAGTTTTACGACCGACTTTAATATAAAAATGAAGGATTAAGTATAATTCTTAAATATTTGGCAATTTGCATAACAATTTTAATGAAAAAAAAATTATTTGGCCTGGATAATATACTTTAATACGTTTATAGTTAATATAAAAATGTATATCTCAAGAAATAATGTGTCTAAAACAAACAATACTTTTAGTTTTAATGTCATTGTTTTAACTAACGTCGTAGTTAATTAATTTATTAGCAGCTTACAAATTGTTGAGTTGCTTGTTTCAAGACAAAGGACTGGGTCGGTCACGTTTCACCGTGTTACTGAAATATGTTGGTGTTGTTGATGAACTAGACAATTCAATTACATACAATGGAACATGGTCTAGTATGAAAAACTTGACCCGAATATTAAATTGAAAATTAAAACATAATAAATTCCTGGACTTTACATAGGTATACTATAGTAATCATTTATTATAATAGATTTTTAAACTATTATAACACGCTTACAACTAACAGGTGAGCATTTTATTTGAAGAACGTCAATATTTCGACCCAGTTGCATGGATCGTGGTCACGACTAAAAAAAGAAGCAGATGTGAAGCTGCAGCTGTCAGAGGTAGAATAGATATACCCTCCTTATAATTTTTTTGAGTAACTTCCTGCTAATATCCAGTAAGACATACTTACAATTAATATTTTTAACTATTTCCTGATACTGTCTTTGTTTACACAACTGATATTGTCTTTGTTTACTCAACTACTGGATTCCGCATACTAATTTAAATTGTCACGAGTGAAGTTGCCATGTTTGTGAATTTCTATGGCTTCTCGCAAAAATCTTTGTATATAGTGACGGTCACAGGAAAGCAATTACTTTAATATACTAAAACAAAGTCAATTTCTTTATCATATTACAAGAAAATGGAAAACGAAAAACGCTAACATACACAGGTACATTCATACACACACACACACTAGCATTTTTTATAGTATCTCAAAAAAGATAATACCTTTCCATCCAAAAAAAATATATGTGAAAATTTAAAAAGGGTTTAAAAAAAAATACACATTTCAACTTTTATTTTGCCTGTTTATTATTTACAAAACGAATCTATTAAAGATTTAAAAATACAATTGTTTGTCTGAGGTATAATTGTGTAAACAATAAGTTTATAAATGCAAAAACTCAAAAAGTACAATGAAAAACAAAATAAAAGTATATATTATAAATTAAAATGTTAATATTGTTCAAAATAATGATTAGTATTGTGACGAGAGTATATAAATACAGTTTTGATTTTTTTACCAATATAATTTTAATAAATTTAAGTTTCATAGACTTTCTGCGGACTGGTCCTCTTGAAATAATTTATTTAACGTCAATACTTTAATATTAATTAATTTAGTAATTGCGTAATAACAAAGATATGATTTTATTCTAATTTTCGACACCGAGAAGCAAACGTCAAATACATTATAACTTTTTATTTAAGTACATTTAAAGTGGATGAGTTTTAGGAACGACATTTTTAATCCAATATATTATTTTATAGGTAAAAAACTTAGTTAATATTATTATTTTTTTTTATATATTTTTTTATATTATTTTTAATGCAATATCAGAGAGATTCATCGTAAGTGTTTCCTCAGAAGACAGTGAGAGTGAAATTGCTTCCACAGTTTACAGATGATACTGATAATAAAATGGCGAGTGATAAAAGTTAAAGAAATAAGTAAAGTTATTAATATGTACAACTCATATTAAATATATATATATATATATATATTTTATGTATTTTTTGCCAGGAGTTTCATATAAGTTTTTTACCTATACAATGCGTTAATATTTTAATATTAAAGCTTAATCGCTTTTATTACATCCAAGATAAACGAATTACAATCTAGTCCAATTGACATCCATTTTTTTTTCAATACACTAAATAAAAAAATATTTATTAGTGACCGACCGAAAGATCGGCTTGGTTTCGGCAAGTTTCGGTCAAATAATTTGATTGTTTGTGAATTATCGTGCATTAACGTACATTATCCGGCGAACTTCGTGACTTACTTTTACTTACCCGGTTTTCTGATAAAATTTACTTCGAAGAGTCGTTTTCAAATATTTATTTATTAAAATGAAAATATTATTGTCTCTTACTTTGGTTATAGTCTCGTATTAAATTTTTTTTGTATTTAAAAAAATATAAACTATGCAGATAAATGTATCTAAAGTATTATTAATAATTTGTAACAGGTTTAAGTAAAATTTACCGATTTAAAGCCGAATTTTAATTTGAAAACCATGTTTCGGTCAGACACTAATTAATATATACAGATAAAAAATATTTATAAACTGAGTGACAGTGCACAATAATCCACTGAACAAAAAACTATAATAATCTCACCTTGAACCAATATTTCCTATATTTGTGCAATAACGCTTATTTCACAATACATATTTACAGTAAGATGGCACCACACGATATAATTGTACTATCTGCTGATATCGTTGTTTAATATTTTTGACATAACATTAGCACCGGTTCATAAAATTGTAACAAACAATCATAAGCATTTTTATATATTTTTAATGGCAACATTTTTATAAAGCTATGACTCATTTGCCCAAATTTCATGTAAATATTTGAGGTGATCGTGGGCTTTCTTGGTGATATTTAAAGTTGGTATGATTTCCAGGAGACCATTCTCACCTATAAGACTAAGTCCAGCTAATCCTAAGTAAGTATGCATGGGATCTGTACAAGTGTCCGGCCATTTTGAAAACCCTCCTACAACACAATCCTGAGTCTCGTACACGTAACTTTTATTATTATTGAAGTTGGATAAATCCAACGCATCCAAAATCTTTAATGAAGCTCCAACCCAAAAGCTATAGCATGTGTCCACGGGTTTATTAGGACGACCTTGGAAACCATCTATCTGTCGGAACAATAACCAGCGTTTGAGACCTTCTATCTGTTCTATGCTTAATTTATCTAATTGGTTTGTTAAACTAAGTGTTGCTAAAGCACAGAAGGTGGTACCGCCGTGGGATTCAAGTTCTGGACACTGGGCAATACCATAATCATAACCCTGAAAAACAAACAGATATTTAATAAATAAAGTTAAAAAAACTTTTACCTAACATAATATTCGGAAGTTGTCTCTTAACGCCATTCCAGCAAAAAGTGCTATGAAAATACGTATTATTAATGCTGGCGCAGCAAAAATTCTGTTAAAAGCGTATTTTGGTATTTGCTAAAAACAAAAGATAAAAGTTAATCTTTTCTGGCGCGGAAATATTTTATCGAATAAACGAGTGGACATAAAATAATCTAACCTGATTTGACAATTATCCTGATTCCTGACAGAAGAAATTTGTTATTTAAAAGAATTCCTATAGCAACGTACACATGTTTTCCTGATTATTACCCGATTTTTTTTTTTCGTATTTTTGGTTAGGTTTGGTTAGGTCCACTGTTGTTTATTAAATATTTCGCTCCTGACAATTTTGTTCCCATAGGAACAAAAATATTTGTAGCACTAACACAAAAATAAAAAATTATATAATGTTAAATTTGCTAATGCATTGCAGAATTTTTGCTGTGGTAGCGTGAAGAGAAAAGTACCGAATCGTCAAATAATATAAAGAAGACTTGAAAAAAATCAAACAAAATGCACTCCCCTATTCGCTTAACAATACAATACTCACAATAGATTTAATAATGTAATCCGTAGCTAGATTCACATCAAAACCGGACCAGTCATTTAGTATATAACTGATACAAGCTGCGCAATACACAAAGCGCATATCAGATTCACAACCGGAGAGAGTAGCCGCGAAGTTACCCTCCTCCTTTTGTAGAGCTTTAACACCTTCAAAATAATATCAAAATTATAAAAGCCATATAGATTATTTGATCCAAATTACGATCCTTCAAAACAAGTTGATCGAAAAAGTCTACAAAAATGTCAATAAGGTTCAATACCTTCAACTAAAGCTTTTCTATTCACTCTTGAGAGATCGTCGCCCAGCGTCAGTAGAATACAAAGTCCAGTATACGTCATCGCCAAGTGACCACATCTATACTGACTCTTCTCTGAGTCAAACGGCATGTTAATTGTTGAAGAACCTTGGAAGCCGCAGGCTGACATGTCACCAGCTGAAAAGAATTTTCTAATTAAAATACTTGTATTACCATAAAATAATAATAAATTATTCAAGACCAAACTCTTTACTTCTAAAAATATTGAATGAAACTGAGTTTTAGAAGATAAGTGTCAAGACAAGGAAGGGAATTCCACCCCTAAGGCGTTTAAAAGAGGGGTGCTTAGAAGTACATTATGGAAACAGGAATAATTAAATGTTATATTAAGATTTTTTATTTATAAATAATTGTTTATGTGCAGCAATACTGCACTAACTTATCAATAAAGCCCTCAATTTTATTTATTTATATATATTGTATTACTAGTGTTGGACAATGTATCTTAGAACCTACATATGTTTTGTATTATGTTCAGCTAAAGATATCAAATTACTGAATAAACATGTGCAAAAAACTGCAACTCAGTCTTAATAAAATTCTAAATTTTTCACATAAAAATTGAAAAAGATAGGGAATTTAAAATTTTCTATAACAGTATATTGTTATACATGTATTACTAAATAAAAAGCAAATGAAGGACATTATTTACATAGATAAGAAATAAGAGTTTTATTAGTGTATATATATTTAAAAGATTTTATTTATTATACCATATACATTAACTTTGATAGTGACCTTGAAACTAATCACTTAATATATTGCCATGATTTAAATATTATCTTTAATGACTTGATATTTTCTTAAAAGAGGTTCATCAAAGACCTTTACTGTATTTTAAAACCTTCAAACATTAACATTTATTGTTTTAGCTAAGAAGTTAATTTCTACATGATATTTACTTTTACTGAAGTCATTAAAATAAATAAGATAATAATTACAAACTCAAATAGATAACAGACACTTAACAAATACAATTTATTAAACATTCAGTAGCAGAAATGGTTTTAATATTGATAATGATGCATCTTGCAATGCAAGGAATAATTATGGTACAAGAATGACAATAGAAAATTATAGCAACAATTTATAATTTAAAATACTCATAACATAATGGGAAGGATTAACGTCTCTTTTAGAAGTAATATTATAATAATGTTATTTACTGTTAATATCTTGATATAATATACTCATAAATTGCTCTGATTCTCTAGTCAAAATTGTTGATCATGATCAAAGGTTACATATTTATAGTTTTTGTAGGTTTTCCGATACTCTAGGAAATTGCTTAATAACGAAGGATGGAACATAAATTAACGAGTATACGGCATGGTACATTAGTCTACCCAATTGGTCGTCTTTATTAATGAACTTATGCGTTTTACCGAGTTGGTAATAGCTTTGCTAATGACAAGATGTCTTGAAATTAAACTAGGAGCGCGAATCAGATCTCAATTTTGACTCGTTACGCTCACAAAATCTCGGTATGTGTTAGCATATTGAGCGAAGCGAGGTGCAAACAGCACCGAAGTTGCATTTACAAAGCGTCGACGCATTCTGTCTTCAACTTTTTTTCAAGATGAGACACGTTATTAAATTTTTTGTAATTTTGTTTTAGAAAAAGTTTTGTTTTAAGAACACCACCAGACTGATGTCTATCAGTGTGCAAAATTTGGAACTTTTCGGGTATACCGTTTTTGATTGATGCTTGCACAAATAATGCAGAAAACTCTCTCGTAGAGAGCTTCGCTCAATAATTTTGACTAGTTAACTATTATTGATCGAAGCGAGAGGAGCGTGCGGAGCGCTCTATGTGAGCCTTTTCTGATCGAATTTCCAGGATTGGCGTCTAAACGACTTATCCGATCAAGACGAAATTTGGCAGACATGTTTAGCATGTCCACAGGGTGGTTTAAAAGAAAAATCGTAAAAATTTGGGGGCGTTGAGGAACAATGATTGTATAAAAACCCCATAGGCCGCAATGTTAAAAACATTTCGCGCGAAAATTTATAGTCACAATATAAAGCGCCTGGAAAAGAAAATATATATTTAAAATAAATATTTCTCAATGACCACATCTACATTAATATTAAAATGCGCTTCAATAAATCATTTCTTCTTCCACTGCTCACTTTGCTCAATATGTAAACAGCACCCGAGATTTCGCGAGCGCAGCGAGTCGAAATTGAGGATCTGGTATACTTTATTGATTTTATATTTATATTTTATCTTCACAATTAAAATTGTTTTGTAGCAATCTTGTTCCCGGTATATGACATGAGATGTAAATCTACCAATATGCCAATTGACTAATAGTTTAGGTTGCATACAAAATGTCCTAGAAATGCACTGGCTTGAGATCACAATATGGTTACAGATATAGAAAATGAAATTATTTGTGACTGAACTCTGCAGATGCTAGAGATAGGGTCCAACTACCTTGTATATTAAAATGGCCTTGTCATTTATCCTCAGTATGTAACAGGATTATCTATCAATTTAATATAAAGATTTTTACATGTAAGATATTAGAAGTTTTTTAATTTTTTAATTATATTGTCAAAATTTACTGTTGACTTGCCTATTTCTATTGCAATTCTAGTCTAAATTAATTTTTAAAATAAGTATCAAATAACAATACTCACTCTCTTTACTAGGTTCAACTTGTAGTCTATATATCCATTCTATAATACGTGACTGCATTTCTATGGTCATTGATGTTATAGAACCAAGCACATCTAATCCAGCTACTGAAAAATATGCTATGGTGACCCTGAAATGTTACAAACACAAACATTACTGTCATATATATATAATTATTACTATATATATTATTATTCAAGACTTTTTTGATTGATAAAATGTATGATATACCAATTATAATAATAAGTATCGAGTAAGGTTGAAAGTACTAAATGAAAGTTGTGTGACTGCTTTTGGCTGACCTCTATAAATTAATAGTCATAGTAAATAAGGTCTAAGTTAGCTGTTTTTATAATAATTAAATATAAATGTATTTGTTTTTTTTATAAATTTAATAATAAAAATAACTTTATTTTAGTTACAAACTAGTAATATAATTTATTATATAAACTTTTATTTATATTAAATAATATTAGTTTTATGTATTAAATAGATTAGTGATATTACATTAACATTTAATAATATTTATAATATTGTTAACATTACTTTTTATTTACTGTAATTACATATTTACGTTACAATTTTTATAAATAAATTTAATTTAAAAAATAATGTTCTTTATCATAAACTAAGATGTTATTGTTTGCAAAAATTAATTTATACAAAAAATACTGCACCTGGTAGTATCATGAGATGAAAGACACGAAGGCAAAACATTTAGGAACCTCATAAAATATTTAACATGTTGTCTGTGAGCTAAACAGTTATTTTCCTCGTTGTTCATTTTAATTTTTTTTTCTAACTTGTTTACAAAATTATACGAAAATAATTTAGAACGAAAATAAGATTGCCTTGAACTTTAATGATTTTAAAATAAATTTAATGTATATTTTTGAGCACACAGATTGATTTTCACATAGGTAATGGTCTTTTATATATACACTGAAATAATATTTTACAAACGGTTTTAGTAATGTATAAAGATTACTGACTAATTTAAGATAAGAATGTCATTGTGTCCATGATAACATCACGTCAGTGACATTAAAATCTGAGAATGATCGAATGTCAAACTGACATCAGATATTGTAAAGTTTATTCTGTAGTTTAGTTAAGTTTAAAAACTAAAAATTAATTTTAAAAACTATAATAATTCTTCTGAGAACTTATATGTTGTTTAATTCAGGCTCTAAGACCTTAATAATGAGATATTTTTTTTTGTATGAATTATCCTAATATTAACTCTATCATTCTACAGGAGGTGAATTTATTTTTGAAAGAATTTTCTTTCTACTGCATTTGATTACATAATTAAATCTATAGTTAAGTAATTTAATTTAATTGAAGGGTAACATGTTATACCAAGTCAACCAAGAAATAGAAAGCATGTAATTTTTATATTAAAAAACTTACTTTATGGTACACAGATAATACAAGTAATGTTCTTGTTTTATCTATTTTTGAACCTTCAAAATGATATCTCTCTAATCTTTGGTTCTTTTTCATGGCTGACGTTCAGAGAAGCTAACTGCAGTCATGAAGGTTCTTAAAAAGTGTTTATTATTATCTTTAAATATTATTTTCTTTATAAAATATTGTATTTTGTAGATCCTTAACGTTCTATATAATGTCCTCGTCATATAATTCGGTTATTTTGTGTTGTGATTATTTATTAAAAGTTCGATTTATTACTTCGTGTTTGTAACAGTGAAACTCATGCCTACATAAATATGAATTAATTCGTCCTAAAATGACACGTGAATATTATATATGGTGTCGCTTAAACTCTAAAAAGTTGTTCTTGTGTTTAATGGCTCTAATAAAAACTGGTTGTGGTATTTATTTGATTATAACCTAGATTTGTTGTTTTAGCTGAACGTTTCCTACCCGGCAACGGGATGTCAGAAGTTATTTGAAGTTGTGGATGAGCATAAGCTCCGTATCTTCTATGAGAAGCGCATGGGCGCTGAGGTGGAGGCAGATCAGCTAGGTGATGAATGGAAAGGATATATCCTCCGCGTCGCTGGTGGTAACGACAAACAAGGATTCCCCATGAAACAGGGTGTCCTTACCAACAGTAAGTATCTAAGATATTGAAGATCTTCATTAATGAAATATACTTTTTTTGTTTGTCATATTAACAGTACTGCTGATTTTGCTAATATTTTATAAAAGTGTAATATTATTAAAGAAGATTTGATCAAAGCTCATCCAAAGACATTTAAGTGATTTATTGTTAAATTTAACCATAGGTCGTGTTCGTTTGCTGATGTCAAAGGGTCACTCTTGCTACAGACCTCGTCGTGATGGTGAAAGGAAACGCAAGTCAGTTCGTGGATGCATTGTTGATGCTAATCTCTCTGTCTTGGCTCTGGTTATTGTCCGTAAAGGAGAACAGGTAATATATTACATTTTATATATAAGATATTCACTTTATTATCCCTGTTCTTACTGTTTCCCAGATTTGCAAATCTGTGTAATTATATGCGGCAGGGTATATTAAATTGGTCTACTATATAACACTTCATAAATAATGTTGTGGTTTTAAGTTTGATCAAACATTAAATTAAATAAAATATACTCACAAAGTAGTATATTTTGATTCATAATATTTATTTACTTATTTTTTTATTATAAATATTTGTCTTTTAAATAATTCTTTTATTAACTAATAACTAAAAAGTAATTATTAGATAATAAATCTTTCTTATAGTAAAAATGTATTAGTTGAGAAATTCTGATAATGTTATATTAAATTAATTAAAATATATTCAAAAGGAAATTCCTGGGCTCACCGACGGTAATGTGCCCCGCCGTCTAGGACCCAAGCGTGCCTCCAAGATCCGCAAGTTGTTCAACCTGAGCAAGCAGGATGATGTACGCCGATATGTCGTCAAGCGCCTCCTGCCCGCAAAGGAAGGCAAGGAAAATGCCAAACCCAGATATAAGGTAATATTAAAAAAATCAATCTCTTTAGCAATATATCAAATATGTTGTGTTTTTTACAGATATACATAAGTAAATATGAATATTTTCAGTCTTGTTTTGTACCCTGATATAATTTTATTGTTTTTTGGTTAATATCAGAGAATATGAAAGTCAGGGCATATAAAGTTAGCTCCGAGCAGAAGACTCAGATCTTTTTCTGTTTACTTTTACAGTGAGCAAAACATTAAAACTACTCTCAGGAATATACCTAAATTATAATACTGCTACTATAAATAGCAAATGAAACAGAACCAGTGTTAAAAAATTGAATTGACTTCCAGGCCCCCAGAATCCAACGGTTAGTAACCCCTGTGGTGCTACAACGCAGACGTCACCGACTGGCCCTTAAGAAGAAGCGCCTCGCCAAGCGTAAGAGTTCCGAGGCTGAATATGCTAAACTTCTAGCACAAAGAAAGAAGGAATCCAAGGTAAATATTGCTAAGTATTCATAAATAAAATTAATTTGCTAATAAGATAATGAAGTTTGATACTGACAGCTGGTATCATATAGCTATAAAAAATTTGTAGTAATAATACTAAGCTGTAAGATAAAAGGAGCTGTGTCTTACCCCTTGGCGTATTTTTAATATGAGCTAAGGTATTAAATCAGCAACAGAATAAATAATCATGCATATTTAATATGCAATTACAAAATTGTATGTATTTATGTATTAACAAGTGGTGCATTTCCAGGCACGTCGTCAAGAGGAAATCAAACGCAGGCGTTCAGCTTCAATCCGTGACTCGAAGAGTTCAAGCATTAGTGCTCCGCAAAAGTGAAAGACTTTTACCAATAAAAATATGTAAAACCTACATATCTTTTTTATTGTTTCTTGAAACCGTTAGAAAAATTCGAGTATTGAAAAAATTAACTATTTAAAATATCTTTACTAATTTATGAATTTAAGATGTGGGGTACTTATTAATGTATTAAGTAAAGAACTAATAGCAGTGGAATCTCTCTAATGTGGTTGGGAACTAACAAGTATTTTTAACTTGTTTTGAGACTTGAAAACATATTATTTTTTTATAAAATCATTTTCGCACCATACTATTTTGATATAAATGAACATAGCTACTATTGTTTAAAAAAATACATACTAAAATTAAAATAAATTATAAACGAATAATAAGAACACTAATAAAATATTTTACTTCATACTTTGCAAAACTATAAACTTTTGCAAGTGGAACCAAGTCAAAACGGGGTGCAATGGCTGATCAACAAATAGCAATGCAACTGTAGAGCTGACTAGAGATCACTACCTCGGGCTAAAATTGAAGCCAGCCTCTTTAAAATCGATTTAATCCAACCTCTAATTACAGTTTGATTTACTTTTTTTTTAGGCATCACACGTACCTATTAAAAATAGGCTTTTAAGATTAAGGTATGGAAGTAGCGGTTTTTAAATCCATTTTCACAAATCGTATCTTGTGGTTATAGAAGGTCGGGATCCTATATATATTTACTAAATAAAATTTAATTTGATAATGGGACGAAATCAGCTTACAAATTTTGCTATGCTACTGAAGATTTTTGTATTTTTACAAAACTGGATGTTAAGGAAGCTTTTTTATCACAAAGATTGCCTGACTGTAATTTAAAAATAAAAAAAATATTGTCTTAAACTGATTACCTTTCGCCCTAGCGCTGACTTGAATGGATGCTGCCAGTTAAAAGAAACTCTTACATTCAGGCAAAACATAACTTTTTTTTTTAGTTGGAAAAATCCGTTATGGATAAGCAGTGGTCTAGGACCGGGGTGTTATGTGGGACCACCCGGCAGCACAGAGGATGCTGCCATTTTTAAGGCTACCCTTTTTAAAAAAACCACTGGTCGCCATATTGGGACGCCACGAAATCATTTGCGCATTGACCGTGACACTATCGCACTGTCGCCAGAAAGGTGATCGCAGACTAAGTCTCCACCCCATCGTCGGATCAGGTCAAAAGATTTATTAATAACTATGACATAAGTTAGGGTAATCCTTTTTAAGAAAATTCATTCTGTAGAATAACATGTCCGCAATTTTATAGCATCATTACATTCTAATTCTACGAACCCAGGGTTAAAATTGTATAACCTTTGTACTTCTAAATAGCGCACTCGAGACGAGCCGGGTTATTTAAATTACTGTTATTTATTAAGTAATCCAAATGTAGATCAGAACTTTATTCTGTGATTTGAAGATAGTTTGTAAATTCTTATCAACCCCCTTTTTGCAAACTTAGTAAGTCAAGTAGCATCTAAGTACAAGGTCGTATCTAACTATCTGCAAGATTTTTACACATTACATTTAAGTATATTCGATACGAAAGAAACTTGATTAGCTATACTGAAAATATGTGACGTTAGAAATTTTGAATAATAAATAAATATATATATATATATTGCCGACATAAAAAAACAAAATCTCATGAACATCGGCCAAGGCACATTACGCCGAACGATTCTGTTTTTCTTTTTCAAGACAGACCGAATATCCGATATCTATTTAATCCGGATTAACCGTGTAAAATGTATGTCCCCAAATTATTATTTAAGCAATAACTGTTGTTGCAATGATAAAATTTTAAAAATAGATTGCGAAATATAATTTAGATGTATCAGGAAGTATTATTTTATGTACAAGAAGAAGCCACAGCTTGGTTTCTTTTGTAAACTGTATAAATCAAAGAAGAAACTCTTATAAATAAATAAAATATATTATAAAACATTCCACAAGACGCAAGAATTTTCACACCACGATGGTATAACAATAGAAAAAAACTTATTTAGAGGATTTAAGAAGACCAAGGCCAACGTATCGGGCCATTACACGTAGGTATGAAGGGTTAAGTTTTTTCCTTTTTTCTAGCAAAGACTTCAAAAGACGTTCGGAAGATTCATCGAAAGGTCTTTGATAGTCGGACGCCTGAAACAAATTATTCCATTTCAAAAACCCTTTGCGTATATCAAGAAGATCAGTATTTTATTTTGTGTTGTATTATAGCATGAATATTTTCAAGTATATTTTAAGTATAATAAATCTTACGGTCGTTTTAGCAATCCAATAAAGTTCTTCTAAGAGTGTATCTTGGTTTTCATCCGAAGCTGGCAAATAGGATATTCCTTCGTACTGCCAAATAAAAAATATTACAAAATAAATAAAAACAATTAAACCCTATATTGTTTTAATAAGATTGAAATGTACCTGCTTTAATCTATTCAAATTTTCTCTTTCTATAACTTCGATTTCCATATCTAATTCTGAAGCTCTAGTGATTCTATTTACAGCTATTCCTTGAAGTACAACCGGTCGGTACCTCACCACGTTTGGTGTATCCTTTTTGTTCGCCAGTAGTAAGACTAGCAAAGCTTGTCGGGGTGTTATATCAGCCATCCAAGTTTTCAACTAAAATCAGTATTAATTAATTCTGCATTACACAGTATATATACTTCGTTTAAAAGTCTTACCTCTTTTAGCGATAACAATATTTTTCGTTCTGTATTTCCGTCGATAACGGCGGATAAAACCTTTGACGAACCTAGGGCCTGGACAAATTCATCAGTATTGGTTATTTTATCAATGGATATAGTTGATTTATTATTTGGTAAATTTGACATCGATTTACACTTCTTATACACTCGGGCGAAGCTTTTTTTTTTATTTTTACTGTAGCTTATTCGAAATTCGGTCCCATTTCTTCGTTTTTCGGTTGTGATGTCAGTTGTTGATGATTTTACTGTATATATATCTTCATCTTTCAGAGCATCTTGCGAATCATTGCCGCCGCTTGTAATGATTTTGGCATACTCGATACTGTTTCTAATATTGCTACATAGGAACTCATTTGAAGCATTGGAACAGCTAAGCTTTACACTCATGTTCGTGTGTTCATCTCCGAATCCCAAATTTATAGCAATATCATTGTTATAGCAACGTATTTCAAAATAATTTATCGTTAAGAGCATTTTCAAAATCAAATCTAAGCTTTTGGTATTAATTAAATTTTCAATATAATATTCTAAATTGAATGGCTTATATGCTTGAATTATTTTATTCAAGGGTTGATATATTTGCAATGCCATACAACTTTCCCTGTGGTTAACTAATGAATTATTAATTTGTATAAGTTTGGGTTCATTATGTTTTATTTCTATCAGTTCCATCGGTTTTACCATACCATCGAATAATTTAATAGACTTAATATTTAATAATAAGTCGGGTGTTCTAGGCTCACCAATATCATACGTAATTTGTTTAGCAAACTCAGGGCTCTCACATCTTGTCAATTCAGATATAGTAGACAGACTAGATTCAACTTTACCAACTGTTAACTTTGGTAAAGAAAACTTCGTATTCGAAGCAATTATCCTCCTCATCATCATAGGTAAAATACTACAAAGCTCAGCGGGAAGAAATGCATTTATAATTGTTGTTTTAGATTTAAATATTTTTGTATGACTTTCGGTCACTGCTACTGGGATACAAGAAAACGATTGCTTCAGTTGCAGTCCCTGTGATGGATCAGATGGTAATTCCACATCAAATTGCACCACGACGTTAGTGACACAATTTTTAACGACTATTTGCTTTTTACTAAAAGTTTCAATCTCCAAATCATTAGAGATGTTATCAAATCCAGGTATTAATAACAGTGAGTCATGGATAGGTTTTTTGTCAGTTATTTTGTCTAAATCATTCGTGCGATCATAATTCCATTTTGGTGGATAATTATCTGTTTGCGAGGAGTCATCCTTTGTACCTTAAATGAAAACAATATAGAAGATAAAAATATGATTATATTATTAAAAATTATCCAGAACATGACTTGAGCATATGAGAGATGACGCCGTGATACTGCCATGGTCCAAGCTCATGAATAAGGTATAGGCCGAAACTACTTGGGAAAATTTTGGTAGTATTTGCGTGGGTAGAGCCGGATACATAATAGTAATCGTAGATCACGAAAGTTTCAAACATAGTTATCAGAATAATAGTTTTAAATTAGTATGAACTTACTGGAAATATGTCTTTTGCACACGCAGTGTTCATCTTGGCTATAGTAAACGCCACTCTTAATTTTCTTAAAGACATTATCAATAAAGTCACTAGCCCATTTTCCTTCCACCCAAGATTGTTTCACTGGTGATAAAGCTCTCATTGGTTTTACATTCTGTTTTAATTGAATTTGGTGCTCTTCTGGCACATATAAATTTACTTGGGTATTGTAAGCAAAATCATCAAAATCAACCTTTTTCGACTGTCTTTTTGATGTTTGAAAATTAAATTTAGATTTATTAGGAAGGAATACATCCGTATTTGTTAGTTCTATAGCAAGTTTATTATTGTTAAAAATATCTCTTTTAAGCTTAGAAGGTTTGCAAGGAGGTAAAGTTTGAAATAATTTTTCGTTTGCCGTCAGAAACTGTGGTCTCGTGTATTTGGTGTAATTGATCTTATTATTTGTATTTTCGGGGTACTTGTTTATATTAATATCTGTTTGTGACGAATCTTCTCTTTTATCTACAAATTTAATTGAATTCTATAAAAATAAGGCAAGAAAATACTCTAAATAGATAAATTAACAAAATAAACATACTGTAATTGCTCTTTTGTGGGTGCTTTTCATTATTATAATATACTCCACTCTTTATTTTTTTAATGACACTGTCAATGAAGTCACTTGCCCATTTTCCTTTAGTCCGTTTCGACGTAGGGGAAGCATTTTCAATATCTGTTACATTTGATTTTATATCATTAGCTTCTTTCAAAAGAGCAATATTTATTTGAGTATTCGTCCCAACTTCAACCAGATTTTTTAATGATTTCTTCTCTTTAGTTCTGATAAATTCTTGTGTGTTATCATTATCACCTTGATTTTTCTTGTAAAGAAATTGTAACATTTTGTCTTTAAGCTGCCGTTTTTGTTTAAATTCAGGCTCAAATTCAGTTAACACATTATTTTCTAACATAGGCTTCGTTTCGTTGTTTGATTTATTTTTTATTAAAGCAGAGTTAATATGACATTGTTTTGGCTTATTTAGTTTATTTTCTCCATTATTAACAACTTTTAAATTGTTGTAGTTTGTTAATTTCCCTCTTTTTAATCTTTGAGGTTGATTCTCGTTAACAATTGGTGTTTGTACTTCAGGTTGAGTAAATCTCGGCATAACACTTGCAACGGGAGATGAAGATAAATCAGGACTTTTTCTTAAAATCTCATTTTTTTGGTTTGTAGCGGTGTTTCCTTTACTTAAGACGACTTTTGTTATGCCATTAATAGTTATTTTCGACTTATTTTTATGTAATTTATTTTCATCTACAATAAATAATTAGATGTAAGTTATATATTCTAAGGTTTATTATTTATTATCGACAATGCTTACCGTGTGTATTGTACATGTTTAGTTTATCAATAACATTAGTTTTACTAGAATCAAAATCATCACAAAATTGTATGTCATCTTGATTATTTTGTGGATTTGAAAGTTTAGATTTTTGAATTCCACTCTTTATTTTTAAGGGATAGATCTCATTTTTGTGGTATTTTTCGGTTAAGATATCATTGTTTGGCTTTTCTTGACTAACTTGAATTTTATTATTACAAATGTTATTTGAATTATTTGTCTTTAAATGTGGTTTTCGTGTAACCTTGGGTTTGGTTTTCTTTTGATTTGGTCTTAAAAATTTACAATTTTGTACACTTTTCTCAAGTTCTCTGCAAATTTCTTGATAATCGTCCTGCTTATCAATGACTGTTATTCGATCTATACTTGATTGTGAATGACTATTATCCACAAAGTTAGAAATATACGCGAATTCTTCAGTTCGACATGTTTCGATCAACCTTCCATAAAAAAATTTAATATTAATTAATGATTATTCCAAATTCGATTAGAAATACAATTCTTACCTTGCATCCCGACAACTGCTGCGAATTTTATTAATATTTGTCCTTTTCTTTGCTGACACTAGGCTTTCTTGTGACATGGGCGGTGATGGTACGAATTGAAATTGATTTAGATTTTTCAATATTGCCCAAACGTCATGAGCACTAATCTCTGTTTTATTTGGTGGGACCTTTCGTCGAGTTTGCTTTTTTCCATCACCAGTAAATTGATTAATAAAATCTGTTGAACTGCTATCCAAATCAATATCAAGCTGTGAACAATATCTAGCGTCTCTATCATAAACATCGACATTTTTACTTTTCCGATGTTTCTTATTTTGTACAGTCTTCTTCTTTCGAGGTTTTGGTTTTCGTTCGTCTTTATTTTCATTAAAATACTCTGATTCATTCATGTCGCTGACTGTGCACATTTGAGGAACCGGTGCAGGATCATTGGGAAGAGTCAGTACAGATTTTTTTATTTTCTTGTTACCTCGTTTAAGTACTTTAAATTCATCAGAATTAGCTTTATAGATGTTAACGGCTAATGGAAACGAAGAGACGAAATCCGTTTTCTTACGGACAAGTTTTCTTTCTGTTACCCGAGAGTGCATTTGCACTTTGTCCCCCGTGAGATATGGTGATTTTTTGTTTTGCAAATTATCATACTTGCTACTGCTAGTTGTACTTCCATCTGCAGTGTAATCTAATTTCATACGACATGAGCTCAAATTTGAAGATTTGGAACACGAAGATTGGGGTGCTTTTTTTTCACTTAGTTTTTCATATACGTTGATTGCCATTGCTTTTAAAAGCAAAATTCCATTAATAATCCTAGACCTAAAAATATTAACTTCTATATGTTCTACTTGTTTTTTAAGGTTACAATTATTGTAAAATAAGAAATCATGATAACATAATGAAATAAATAAAGCTTGGAAGACCTCATGGCCAATAACCATAAGACATTCTCTTTACTACAGACATTTAAAAATCTAATGATAATACTCTTTAGGACCATTAAAAGCCTTTAATATATCTCTTGAATAGATTTAATAAATTGGCTACGGATTTCATACCAATGACTTACCTTTAATAATACCTACTCAAGATTTACAGCACAATAATTTCGATAAAGCTGACCTAAAAGTATATTATAACTGTCCTACATCGAATAATTGAACTTATATCAGTAGGAAAAATGGTTTTGCAAAATATAAAAAATCTAACAAAAAGTTACGCCATCAACATTTTCTAGTTAAAATTGTTGATGACAGTTTGTTTCAAATCTTTTGTTTTTCATATTTATGTTTTCATGCTGGTTACATAATATACGTGCGGGGAGCAGCTACGAATAATTTTATTTAAAAAATGGTATACTGGAACTCAAACACAAAATAAAATAGAATATTTCCGTGAATTTTTCTGTGAATTTGTAGGTATTATTGTTTTAGAAAATTATTGGTGAAAGACCTTAAACAGAAAATCATATTATAGTATTATCTTATATAATGTTATAGTAATCTATTATATAATGTTTTATAGCTTTATTGTTTTGCCAAAGCAAAAAAAAAACCAAATAACATCTTCTGAAAAGAAAGTAAAACGGAATTAAGCTGTCAAGTGTCAACTGTCATTTTATAGTAAAACATTGAAAAAGAAGTACTGAGAATTACAAATAATTTTTCAAAAATGTTTACAAATTTAAACATTTATGAATAAAGCTTGAATTTTTATTAGATCACACGAAAGACTTAAAATTGAAATTATAATTTAATAATTATGATGTCTGAAGAGAAACCTCGCAATATAATACAATATGTTCCATTTACTTCCTTCGTACATCCATCTTTTTGGCATAGTTTAACTGAACTAAAATTAAATGTTGATAAACTAAACGAAACTACCAAACAGATATATGGTAGATTTACATATGGAGATGATATTGGCACTGTCTTTGAAGTTGATGGGACATCCTTTAATAAGTAAGTAGCATATATCAAACTTAATAAACTTCATTGTTTAAAAGGTTTAATGTTATTATACGTTTGTTTTGTCGTATAAACTTAAAAATTAAACATGAATATAATATTTGCTAACTTTATTTCCCTTTAGGGACCCAGAGACTGAGTTACATCACATTAATATCACTGGAACACTCTTGAATAAAAACACAATAGAAGACTTCAAGTCCATAGACAAAGCTGCACTACTCAATAGTGTTGGTGAAATGATTTGGGCAAATATAAAAATGTTATCCTGGATTCAGAACCCTAGTAGCTTACTAAATTTCCTTATACTGTCTTTTGCTGTATGTATATTTATATATATTACATAGATAAAAAAACATAAGAACATTTAATAAGAATATTTTTTTTATTTGCAGGATCTCAAAAAGTTTCATTATTATTATTGGTTTGCTTTTCCCTCTCCAAGTCAACCCATTGTCTACTTATCAGAAAACAGTAAAAATATAAGTCAAGAATTTAACAAGAAGGAAATTAATGATCTGTCAGAGAGCTACAAATTATTAGAACTGGCACAAAAATGTTATTTCATTGTAATCAAAGAAGACGAAAAAATAATAGTTAAGAAATTATCAGAATTTCTCAACAACTATACAAAAGATATAAATACTAATAAAAATGTTTATTTTGCATTTGCTGATCCCAGTGATAACAGCAACCCAGGATGGTCTCTTAGGATATTTTTGGCTGCACTATTTGAATATAATCTTGAGTTTAGTAAACAACAAATACAAGTTATTGGAGTAAGATGTGCGAGAGATGGATCTCTTAATAAAAGTCAAATATATGTAATAGAAGCACAGGAGGTTAGCAGCATATTCATGAATATATTAGCTCTTATAGGTGTCCCATATGATATATGGGATATATACTGATGTATCAAGCCAGTTAGAGGTAGGCTAGTTCATAACAGTCAGAAAAGTATTTAAAAAAACCAGTCATATTATTACAATTATAACTCTTAAACAAGCACAAAAATGTACATCCTAATGGATTTTTCATTTCCATTACTACAAATTTCCATGTTTTTCTGTTATGTAATTTTGATCTAAAATAAAAATAATATATAAATTTTTAAATTACGGTAATGAACTAGCCTAGCAGCCATTTTTTTTATATCAACTTTTGGAACAGTCTGTATATAGTACAACAGTAGTTAGATTTCCCAAAAAAATAGATTTTGTATGTTGTAGAACAAACAATTATCTGGAAACATTGGCTGGCTGGGCTGGGAGAGAAATGATAGAGGTAACTTTGGACCCAAACTTGCCAATATGTCCGCTTCAATGGATCCTGTCAAGTGAGATACACTAGATAGTTATATTATTATTCAATATTTTATATAATTATTTATTTATATTTAAAGAAAATAGCTAAATAATTATATAAAATGGTAACAATAGTCTATAGTCAATAAATTTAAAAGTATATGAATGATATAAATGCGAAGTCACAAAATATTAAAATTTATTATTATAATTTTTATATATATTATTTACTTATTAAATGTAGCAAAGACATAGAGAATCTATAATATTAAGTGTAATATAGCATCTGATATTAAATTGTATGTTTTTCCTAATTAAGGAAATTGTTGTAATCATCCTAATTTTCGAAATCAAAAAGTATTAATGTGTGTGTGTGTTTGTGTGCTATATATGTATGCAATTTTTTCAGCTCTATTTTCTCGCGACCTGATTGAGATTTGTATTTTCAGGTTAGCAGATACTTCATCAGACCTCAATATAAAGTTAATGAAGTGGCGGCTAGTTCCGGAGCTGGATGTAGAAGTCATGAAACACACCAAGTGTCTCTTACTTGGCGCCGGGACTCTTGGCTGTCATGTCGCAAGAGATCTGTTGGTGAATATATTAGCTTATTTTAATAAAATAATAAGCATATATTCTTTCAAAAACATTTTGTTGAGCACTAATCCGCATAATCATTTATTTTGATTTAAAACATACATATGTAACTTGTTGCGGGCGTGCGTACGTGCGCGCGTGTGTGCGTACGTGCGAGCATGTTGCGTGTTTGCGTGCGTGCGTACTTGCGTGCGTATGTGCGTATTTACGTGTGTGCGCGCGCGATCAAATTAATTTTTTTATGTGTGCATATACATTATTAGTATGTACTTGTTGGTTAAATCATTTATAATTTATTTTTATATTACACATTTATTTATTTAATTGTATCATCTCATGAATCATCTAATCATAATGAGAAAGAAATTTACATTCCTTCCAATAGTTTTGAACAAATAAACAAATTCTTCAGCTTTTTAATATTATTATAGATTACTTAATAATTTTCAGGCCTGGGGTTTCCGTCACATAACGTTTATAGACAACGGCAAAGTGTCCTATTCAAATCCAACTCGCCAAGTGTTGTTCAACTTTCAAGATTGTCTCAACGGAGGCAAGAACAAGGCTGCAGCAGCTGCTGATAACTTGAGACTTATTTTACCAACTGTGGTAAGTATCATAATGAAGTTAAAAATATTATTTTATTATTCTTATTAGCTTCGCAGCAAGTTTTATTGAATCTGTAATTTACTTAATATACTGTCAAGTATTCGCGCCATATTTCGCGAAACTAACCATTGTGGTTTCATGGCAACTCGAAAAATAAAATATCAAAAGGTAAAATTTAAAATATATATATTTTTTAAATTTATTAACGAAAAGAATGTGAAGTAAGCTTACGAAAATGGCAATGTTCTCTTTTACTCTTAAATGAGATCTCATACAAAAAAAAATTATAACTTTTCCAAGATAAATTAAATAAAAATATATATATATTAAACCAATTTTTTTAAATAACAACACATAAAAATTATTATTTTTCATTTGGCAAATAAAAAAAAATAAGCATGTATGTAATATAAATTCCAGCAGACTGAAGGTCTTGTTCTGCATATTCCAATGCCGGGTCATCCAATAGGAGATTCGTTGAAGAATGAAACCATAGACAATATAAAAGTGCTCACAGACGCTATATATAACCATGATGTTATATTTTTACTTCTGGACACGAGAGAGGCAAGGTGGCTGCCAACACTCATTGCAGCGAGTTTCGGAAAGGTAAAATAGTTAATTATAATTATTACTGATTAACAACTATTTTCTACGTTATCAAAGAGTATATACTAGGTCCACTGCACAGCGTGGAGCTGAGCGCAGCATTGTTGCTGAATGAGTTCAACATACTTGTAAAATTAGCAGAGTAAGTGGTGGCTATAATCGTAAGCCTAACAAGAACTCGCGCGTGCAATTCAAAACGTTCTGCATGTTATCTCTATGGGACACACGTTGACAATTTTATAAAAAACTACAATCACAAATGTCGTCAAAATACTTCAGTATAAGTCACTGTCCTCGACAACTTTCGACATCATAACATTATTCGTCTAGAAAAAGTAGCATTAATAACGAACACACTTTTGACCCGTAAGAGCTTCGCTTTGCACAGCTTTAGCAAAAAATTAACTGACCAAAAAACAATATATTTAAATATATTGAATTGAAGAAAATACTTCATATAAATAAGTGTAAACAAAGTACACCCAGTATGTGTGTTTGATTGTGTGCGTGTGTGCGTGTGAGTGTGCGCGCGTGAATGTGTGTGTGTTAATAGCTGTGATTTATTGTGTCATCCTTTGATCTTAATTTGTAATAAATCATTTTTTTTATGAATCTTAATTTGTATTAAATCAATTTTTTTTATAGATAGTAATAAACGCAGCGTTAGGCTTCGACAGCTACTTAGTGATGAGACACGGAATAAGTACAGGAGAAAACGCAAGTGAGGGTGAAGCATCAGTCAAGTGTGTGGACTCCCACGTGCGGGGAGCCTCTTTGGGGTGTTATTTTTGTAATGATGTCACAGCACCTGGAAATGTGAGTATAATTTAATTTAGAAGCTCAATAGGTCAATATTTTTTTTATGTGACTTATTTTTAAGTATATTTAGTTTCCATATTTTTTATATCTAGGCACAAATATAGACAATAATTTTAAATATTATATAAAAATGTAATGCAATAATAACGAATCAATATATTATATGCTATGTTCTGTATGATCTTAGTAAAAATCGTTTATTTTTTATTGTTATATCACAGACAAATCTGATTTAGATGTTATTTTGGTATGGTTATGGTTTGTTGACCCAGATTACATATAGAATACCTCCAAAAAAATTATTTCTTCTACGAAAACCCCCATTCCAATTGTGGGGTTAGTCAACTCTCTTATAACGCGGTACTCTCAGAGCACGGTTTCCATATAACGCGTAGCTGAAATTGCGACAGCCCTTCTATCAGGCGGTACTCTGAGAATGCGGTTTCCGTTCAACAACATCCCATCAGTTTATTTCTTGTAACTAATTAATGATTTTAACTAGATATGTTCACATATATAAACATTCAAGCTTATCTCTTAGCTGTTTACGACATCGGTTTCAGTCTTCTCAGAGCTCTTTCACAGTACGTTGGTCACCAACTCTTTCTAAATTTTATATTTAAAAAAAAAATGATTTATCTTGTCTTTTGTATTTATTGGTCTCCATATAACGCTTTACAAATTATGTGATTTGTACTAATTGTGAGTCTCTTATAGCGGGGTTTCCATACAACGCGCTACGAATTAGCCTGGTATGTACGGTTAAATCCGAGTTTCTTATAGCGCGGTTTCTATAAAACACGGTACGCACTCACCGCGTTATAGGAGGGTTGACTGTAATTGAATTGCACCAAAACTACCCAACAAATTTTAATAAAATGTTCTTGGTTTGTTATTACTCATTGCAATAACCATACCTTTAAAAATGTATGACTTTTGATATGATCCGGGAGATTGGAGAAGGCAGACAAAGTCGATGGCAACAGGTAGTAGCTGCTACACACATACAATGGGAAATATATTCAATACTAAATTTTAATACTTTATAAATATGTATGTGAAAAGGAAAATTATATTTTTTTTATTCATGTCATTTATTAATAATTCCAGTCTGTAAAAGATCGTACACTAGACCAACAATGCACCGTGACAAGAGCTGGAGTCGCCGCCATAGCTGGTGCTTTGGCTGTCGAATTATTAGTCGCCATATTGCAACACCCATTAAGGTATATTCAGTCTAAAAGAGAACCTTAAATAACTCTAATAAAGTTCATTTTAATATTTTTTTATATTTACAGGATACATGCACCTGCGTTGTATAACTTAAATAGTGAGGGTAACGATTCAAAATTCGAAGGAATATTGGGTCCAATACCTCATTCAATCAGAGGATTCCTTCATTCATTCCAAACAGTGGTGCCAACATGTTCTAAATTCAAACAATGTATAGCGTGTTCCGAAATAGTCATAGACAAATATAGAGATGAGAGCATGGAGTTTCTTATGAAGGTTTTTAATAGTGGAACCTATTTGGAAGAAGTGACTGGCCTGTTTGAATTACATTTGGCAGCAGAAATGACAGATGTAAGTACAATATTAATATTGTTTTTCTTATTAAAATTTTCGTAATATTTTATATGTAATTATCCGGCTGTACTCAGTTTCTAACCCACTCCGGTTTATTTATGAGCTCGAAGCATGGAAACGTGGTGTAAATACCGCCGAAACTAGTAGAAACTAGTAGTAATTCCGATAGTACTTACGTGAATACAACCTTATAATCATATATAAATATAATATATTTTTTTAATTATGAATGAACTTTTAATGTTCGAATAACATTTTTCTTCTTAATGATAATATCTTATGATTTTAATATTTCATTATAAAAGTAATATATTTATTTCAGATTCTAACTTTCTCGGATGAAGATCAAGAAAGTAGCAACTAAAACAAATCATTTATATTCCAATTTCCAAACCGAAAAAGCTTTTCTTTCAAGCAAAGGCTTTTTAAAAATCTATTTAATGCTTGAATAATATAGAAAATATAATAGCAAGGTTGTATTGAAATCTATAGGCGGCTATATTTATTTTAAGCATTTACATATTTTAATTTATGTTAATTATAAATAATATATAAATACAATAAAATCAATTATAATTGTATTATTAAATTATTTATCGATATATAAAATAAATACAGGAAACTGAATAAAATTCTTCGCACATCTAATAATATAATGAAATTACTATTTCAATGGTGCATAGTCATTTTAATGGTTGGTAGAGGGAATTTCGTGGGATGGAATATATCCTTGACTGGCTTTGGGGGTCTAATCTTCCGTCCGTGTCTTCCATCTTTGCGTTTCCAGAGACCAGACCGTGGTCTGTTGCCAAGCCATCTGTTCCTCTGAGGAGATCCAATTGGTGTGCTTCCATGGTCTACGTTTGAAAGACGTCCTGAAAGTATACTGTGTTGTAATATACGAAATGGGTACAGGAAAACATTCTTTAGAGATCTCCTTTGAGATTTTTGTCAGATTTTAAAACATATTTTCAGTTTTTAATGAATAATCAACATGAAAATAGTTTACACAATTTTTTGATGTGTGCTATAAAGATCTTAATTTTTTACACTAAATACGGAACTGTGGTTCAAATGTAATGTGTGGATAATTTACACAAAAACATTTTTTGGTGTCAATAGTGGTTGCTATAAGAATCATATTTTTTGTCACTAAAAAGTCGTTATTTTTATATTTTATTATAATATTTATTATAATATTATAATTTAATAATCAGAAATAACATTATTTTTTACGGATCTGAAAAATGATGGCATTTTTCTGTTTAACAACTAAAGATATTTTATCTATATTTGTTACAATGTTTTTATTATTTATATGTACTTATGAAATGAATTTTTGACATGACTGTTAGATAACAGCAAAATTGTTTTTTATACAGAGATTAAAAACAAAATTTTGGTTAAATATCCTTCCAAGGTGTTTATATTCTATATTGCAGGGGTGGCCAACTCAATCGGAGTAGAAATCGTCTGTCTTTCCAATTCTTTGCGATCCACCGACTAGGAATTTTTTTAACTGTACTCCAATAATTTTACTCACTATAATATAGCATTATATTGGAACTTGATATGTTATATATAAGAAAAATTGACGGTTACATTAGACCAGAACATTATATTTACCAACAACAGCCATACAGTGCTCATCAAAGCTGAATGTCCTCTTTGAAGGCATCTGCACAACTATCCTGTTGTCTTGTCTCCTGAGTATTGTTCCAAAGGTACCAGCTGCATGGATGTAAAGACCACCTTGACCTGTTTTAAATATTAATTATTAATAGAATAAGCCATAATCATTATGATAAAACTGTTGTCCTAGTGACTATGGGGCGGTAGCTGCACATACCAAAATAGGTTTTTATCATAAGATCAAGACTATTTGAAGAGCTCCAGCTCTAGATGGACGAAAAATAAATATATGAAAAAATTATTAAAAAAAATAATAAAAGCTCATCATTTTGGCTCCAAATGTAGATGAGTGACTTATACTTAACAATAAAATTAAATCAAAACAAAACCTCTTATTTTTCGGTTTCGAAATTCCTAAAATATCTGTTTAATAAATGCGAAGTTTTGAAAAGGACCCACTTATAAAATTAATTTCTAGTATCTGCATTATTATTTATAATTAATTATTACTAATGACTATTAGTTTGTTTAATTTTAAAATATTGTGACAATAATGAATTTAATAATTAAAGCTTGTAGTCCTACCGTGTGTAGCCACACAAACACACTCACAAGCATATACATAGTTACACCCACACAAAAGGTTACACTTGCAAAAAAGGTTCTCGTTTCTTTTTTTTTTCAATCTTGATTTTATTCTTTTCAATTATGTGTTTTAAGTACAGAAGTTATTTAACGATGTAACAATTTAATGATCTTAAGCCTCCAAAAATTCAAAACTGTGTTGTTGAAAATTGCCTTAAATATATATTGCATAGTTCAATCAAAATGTTTGTTATTGAAAGTAATTTTTTTTACAAAACACTTTTTCATTTTCAAAGCTTAATAACTTCTTTACTGAATACTAAATCATTGAATTTTTTATTCGCTACAGCATTACTGTTTATTTACCTGGTTCTTTTTCTATACAATGTACAATTGTACCAGTTGGTAGGGCTCCCAACACATATGCATCACCCTCATTGGCTCTCACTGTAAACAAAAATAACAGGATGTAAACAATTTTTAAAACTTTATTGCAAATAAATAACAACATAATTTATAAAAGAAGTTGTGTCTATAAATAAATTTCTATTGCATAGTATTATAATGAAGAGTTAAAGATCTCTTTTACTACACTAATGATTTAATCTCAAAAAACTAACTCAAGAATAACTCATAAAAGAGTAACAAAATAATAAATATATTATATAACTCTTTGAAATCAAAACTTCACCTGGTATCCTTGGTAAGTGTCGAGAAGTTTTAATAATGTCACCAGCCTTCATATTCTCTGTTGCTAGAATGTATTTCAGTTTATCCCCAACAGCCACTAGAGCAACATGTGCAGTTCTACAACCACATTCTATTATCTGAAACATTAAAATACCAGATTAAAAAGTCTAAAAAATATATTTTCATTAGGTATGATTATTTATCAAATTTTTAATACCTGTATTACTTTTTCCTCCTGAGGTGGACCTTCTGCAGGACCATTCCTGAACCAATTAACCCAATGGTATTTGTGTTTAATTCCGCCACCAATACCTTTAGCTACTACTCGTCCTACATGGATACAATTGATATAGTATATTAAAATACGTTTTAGTAAATATTGACAAGAAACTAACCTGTTTCAGGATCTCTGCCAGCAAGGTTTGTGACTTCTAATGGTTTTACAGTATATTCCTCTGGAAAATGAACAATTCTTCTATAACTCTTACCAAACCCAGGCTTAGGTTTAACAACGTTAGGTTTACTCGCATAGTTAACAGCTGCAATATGTATTGTTCTACGGCCAACTAAACTCGGAGTAATGGCTATGCTTAAACTTGCAAATATTCTGTTCAAAGCCATTGCTAAGGCTATGAACTAATAAATAAAAATCTTTTTATTTGTTGAGTTGTTAATAATATATTTCCTAACCTAAAATATGTAATCTGAATTTATATTTGACAACAGTCATTGATGTTTAGAAAAGTAATGAATACAAAGTATGTAAAAATTTATTAGACTACTATTATTTTTTATCTTAACAATTTAAATAATTTTTATCACACTTTAAACTTATTTTAAAAAATAATTACCATTTATTAGATTATTTGACGTTTTCTGAAGTCAACTATTTTTAAAGGCAGAGTGATTAAAGTCTTAGTCTACAGTAGTGCTGTAAAAAACTAAGTGCGACCCCTTGCGGCAATTTACTTATAAAAATACATCGTGAATGTGGCGTGTGTTGTTTGGAATATCGTGAGTCGTAAATAAAAATGCCTTCAATAGAGTGGTATTTCTTATTATAATAGTACTTCATGTGTGTTAAAACTATAATCTACCTAATAACCTTTTGTGAATAACAAGAACTGGAGTGAGGAATTGGTTTACTTTTGGTATTTTGTCATATGTTGCACGCCTGCCTTGGGGTCTTGATGAGGACAAAAAAATAATCAGTAATTCCGATGCTAAATTGATAATGCAGTAAGTCTCATATTTCTTTTGGCCCTTAACTGGCTAGTAGTGAATATTAATGTGCAAATAATATCGACCAGTGTATTTTTATGCATTTATAATGAGCAGGTTACTGATGTTTCTTTACGTACTTAGCTTCGTAACGTTACCACTGGCGCCTGCAGTTTTTATTAGCAAAGAGTATTTTAATAAACAATATTACTTTGAAGCTCTTATGTGACATTTACTCTTTACACAATTAGCAACATTTGTATATTTTTTGTTACAGAAATAGACACAACCAGTCTTCCGGCACGTTATTGCGCTTTCTCGTGACAATGCGGTGCCTTATATGTGAATATATTTTCTAAAGTAGTACTTTTAATATTAAACTCCTCATAATGGTTGTTAGAGCGGAAGAAGAATAACTACAAAATGAGTCACAATCTGGCGGGTATGCCGTCATACAGGCTACCGGGGCCCGGTCTGGGACCCCCAGACTTTAAGCCGCCCATGGATACGCCTACGCCTCCAGCCCCCGCGCCAAGTAACCCTAAGAAAAGAAGAAAAACATCAAATGCAAATAATGCCTTATCAACTCCTCAACAGCCCCCAACTGCACAGGACTTATTGCCTCCACCTCTTACAGGATATGGAGATACAATTGTTGCTTCTAACCCTTTTGATGATTCACCATCAACAGTTTCACACAATGGCCCTATGATGAATCAAAATGGCCCTATGATGAGCCAAAATGGACCAATGGGAATGATGGGTCCCATCGGGCATAGCATGGGTGGACCCCCTATGAGACACATGAGTCCTTTACCACACAATATGAGCCCTATGAGTCAGCAGATGCCACCTAGAGGTGGAATAAGTCCTATGGGAAATATGAGTCCTATGGGTCATAGTCATATGGGTGGAATGTCTCCTATGGGAGGCCCCAACATGGGTATGAGTAACCATAGTATGGGTCCAGGTATGGGGCCAACATCAAGATCAATGGGAAGTCCAATGAGCCCTATGAATTCTATGCCTATGGGCTCTCCCATGTCTTCAGGGCCAATGGGCAGCCCAATGAATATGGGGTCTATGGCAGGCAGTCACATGAGTAATAGTCCAATGGGGCCTCCAATGCATAGCCCTCTTGGGGCAGGCTCAATGAATGGCCCAATCAATGGACCCATGGGAGGTGGAGGTCCAGGTATGAATGTTCCTCGTATGAATGGTCCAATGGGTCCCAGTTGTTCTAATGGCTCAATGGGCCCAACTAGTTCTATTATGTCACCAAGTCCCATGCAAAGTGGAGGAATGGGGCCTGGTCATTGTGGGCCTATGAGACATGGTAGTCCTATGGGTTCAGGCATGGGAAGTGGCCCAATGGGTGGAAATGGGCCTATGACGTCTATGGGTCCAGGTCCACCATATTCAGGCAACCACATGGGCCACGGCGGTCCTATGGGTATGGGTGGAAGTGGTTCAATGGGAATGGGTCCAGGTCCTGGAAATATGGGAAATTGTGGTCCTCTAGCAGGTATGAGTGGAATGTCAATGGGAGGTCCAGGTGGGCAAGGACCTATGGGACAGAATATGGGGATGTTTGGACCAAAGCCAATGCCAGTGAGTGCTGGAAAAGTATACCCACCCGACCAACCTATGGTATTTAACCCTCAAAATCCAAATGCTCCTCCCATTTATCCCTGTGGAGTATGTCACAAGGAAGTTCATGATAATGATCAAGCTATTCTATGTGAATCTGGATGCAACTTTTGGTTTCACAGGTAAGAAATTTTTATATTTATGCTATTTATAGCAAATATTTATCTTGATAGGTATTAAACTATTTCTACACAGATAAAAAAAAAATAACTTTACTAGTTTTTGCCAAAATAAATGTATTACATACATAGTATAACACAATATTTTATAAGATCAAAAAAGTAAGACAGCATAAACAAATATAATTAATAAAAAAATATATATAAAAATACAAAAATGTTGACTTGTGAATGTGTGTAATCTTTTAGTTATCTAGTTCAAACTAAATCCTTCTAGTTAGTAATTTACAATACTATCTTCCAGAGGATGCACGGGCCTGACGGAGCCAGCTTTCCAGTTGTTAACAGCAGAAGTATATGCCGAATGGGTTTGCGATAAGTGCCTACATTCTAAAAACATACCTCTTGTGAAGTTTAAACCATAACAATGATTATAACCCTTGCTGAGACCAACTCATCTACACTCATCACATATATTTATTTTCACATCATCATGGACTATTTGAACGTAAATTATTGGAATGGATTGAAGTCAAACTATGAAGGATCTCATGGATAGGATTTTAGGAATGTTTTTGAATGATTTACAACTAAATGAATGCAAATGAAACATTGCAGATATGACTAGTCTGATATGATATATGTTTTCAAGTAACTGCAAATGAGATAGCCCACTAATTTATCAGTCAGCTATTTTTTTTAATTTAATTGAATAGAAATGACCGCTTCTACTTGATAGTCAAATCAATTTCATTATCAACTTATTGAATTGTGTTAAACGCATATCTAAATAAGCAATTTAATGTGATTTGAATAATTATAAACTGCAAATAATTCATGCAGCTTTAGCAGATTGTTTGATAAGATGGCATACACACTTCCTATAGTGCCTTTTATAACAAGAAGCAGAAAACTTTTGCCATTGCTTGAAACTTACTACAAAACATAAAAACAATTTCATTGAACTCAAATTAACTGTATTTACAAGTCCAAAAAAAGAATTTCAGTAACAGTTACATTAATTTCATAGAATAACAGTTATAATTGGTAGCTGCATGTAAAATAAAACAAATTTAAGCAATACTATGCTGGCGGATTATTCCTTGCCCTTTGTGTCGCTTTATTAATTGTGCATATTGTATATATTAGAATAATTAAGTATCAATTTCCGCCTTAAAATAATTGTGAAATATAAATAAACAATTTATCCCCAATATTTTCAATATAATCCCTTGATAAATAAATTATCGTCTCGAATATTAACTGCACAAATTACTTTACTGAGATCGATGTTGTATACAAACAAAAGATAACCAACTTTCTAAAGATAACATTTTTCTATTATTCTCAGGTAGATTCTGACTACCTGAATCATTTATCTTAAAAGGTGTAAGCTATTGTGACAAAATAAGAACTTAAAATCTGCTAATAATATTCAATACGAGATTGACCTTGAAACAAGCGTGTTTTCTCAATGACATTTATTTGCAGGTATATAATGTTCATTCGTGAGGATTTTAAATATTGAAAATATAGTTAATACCACCACTTTTTTTGTTTGAAATATGTATTTTTTTCCGGACACGTTATAATGTGTTTTAATTTACATACTATTTATTTTATTCATTTTTAATGTACAATGGTGGACTCGGCAAACAAACTCTGTGCTTACGTTATTTGCTATTAATAATGTACTTATTATTTGGTGCCCTAGTTTGCATGTAACAATACGCGTTATCTTAACATGTAAATATGATGAATCCATACGCTTTGTTAAATATAAGAGTGTTAAAATGTGTTTGTCAATTTTCTAACTTTCGAAGATTTTTTTTATAAGCGTGTATTTAAGGTATGTACATACTGTAGTTTAGGATATCGAACTGAGATTATATAAAGCTGAAGCGGGCTCCAGGTAACTTCAGCGGTTGTGAGTTTGAGTGATTTGCAGCTGTTTTTATTCTTTTTCACTGGCCGCCATGTTTTAATCTGGAGACGCCAATGGATAATCTTAGTATATAATGTGAAAACTTTTTAAATTTGAAACAGATTATTTTTTAAAAGTGTTGTTTCTGTATTCTGCCATAAAGTATCTATGCCCTGTTTTGATTTGTTTAACATCTTGTGCCATCTCTTGTAATAGTATTTATTTAATTACCGTTTGTAAACTTTACGCGGTAAATACAAAGTAAGGTATCAAGCGCTATCTCTCGGTTGTGAAGTTTTTTTAATCTGTTACTTAATACAATTATTTCACTTTGTACAAAGGATGTCGCTTTTATGTTTAATTCAGTATTTCAGTTTATTTTGAGATCTGTTGGAGATTATTCGAAGTATATATTTTGTGATTTTTAGTTTATATTTAAATGGTAGACACGTTTGACTTGAGCCCGACTTAATGTATATGTATTATATTAAGAATAAAACGCAGCAATTTAGTGCCTAAGCCCGTTCATAATGATTTTATAGCATTTTATCATGATTAACTATTTTAACGAGATTTTCAGAATAACATATTTATTTATTTTAAATACCATGACATACATTAGTAGTTATAATTAATTCTGTATGTAGATTTACAAATAACAGCGTCTGTGAGCCACTTATTAGTGGCGACATTTTACAGATATTTTTTTTACTTAAAAATTTAGGATGTGTGTACACATCTGATTTAACATTATCAATAATGATGGTGCCAGTCATAGCCTTACTTAAATGTTTCTTTGTTCAATAGGAAAATATAACATTTTCAAATATAAAAATATAGTCTTGACGGATGTGGACTTAACTTTATAACGAAGTTGAATATTTCCTAGTTGTGGAAATGTAGGTAGATATAATCGCTTAGAGATTTGGCTGAAGAGATAATTTTTCATTAAAACATTTTGTACATATATTTAACGAATTGAAGTATATTGCTAATATTGTACAGTAAATATAGAATAAATTAGACATTTATTCTAGGATATGCGGCCATGAATGTAATGTAATATTAATCGTGAGATCATCACAATTATTTACGTGAGACTGCTATGTATATTGGTTACACCTGTTACGTGTTAGTTACGTGGGCCTCATGTGTACGTTATAATATCGTTATGTTATGATATTGTTTGTGACGCGTTATCATTTATACCCGTCAGGCCCACTACTAACATCACTAAGATGATAGCAAATTGAATTTCAGAATATTTTATAAAGTCAAATAGAATTACATACATACATCAGTGGTCTTAAACTTGTGCATAGTTTATTTTGTATTATGTGAATAATAACAAGCAATAATAAAATTGTTACTGAAGAGTTTTTAATTTTTGTTGGGTCCTGAGCTTTGAGCACACCTGAACCTTTACCCTTCCATCTACTTTTTTACAAAATGGCGTAATATTAAAAACTGCATAGAAAACATTTCGAAGTAACAAAATATATTATATAAAAACAAATACAGCCGTGTTTTGGAATACACATGAAGAATATATACTTATTTATTAAATGGAAAGCAAAATTTATTGAATTTGATTTTTTAAACTAAGCAATAAGCATACAAAATGAGTTTTCAGATAGAGGAGATAAGAAGAGACTTTTAATTAGTCTCTTAAAGCTATGGGCGTCGTTTACTTTGCTGAAGCTAATTATAATAATTAATTAGATTATCTCACCGGATTCATTTCGATAAAACTACCAGGTTCATGATTCTATTTTCACTAGTTATTAGAATAACAGTATCTAAATTTCAGTTCAGAAAGATACAAAGTAGTTAACTTTTATACAATATTATAATCATGTAGCAGATTGTATATTGGTTGGATCTTAAGTTCTCAACGTATACAAACAGATTTGGCATACATGATATATATTTATGCGGTTATACTAATGTTAATTTTGTCGGAAGTTGTCCAAATATTTTCTTACCCACGATGGGCCCTGATGGGCCATGATTCTTGAGCTCTGAGCATGGCGGAATCGCACCGTGAATTAAATTCATAAAACAAGTACACATTCCGATAAAATTAATATAAGTACATGCTTATATAAAATAGCAATAGATCACGATAGTGGTAATAGAAAAAAAAAGATTTAGTATCTTCTTAAAATCAGCTTCTACAGTAAGTAGTAAGCGAATATGTCTAACATTTAGAAAACTCTACATGTTTTGCTTGTTGAGGATCTATTTTCGCTATTTCATTGGATTTCAAACTAAAGTAATTTGAAAGACCTTCAGAACCCACATACTATATATCATTGTAAGATTTGTCTCTAACAAGATACACGAACATTCCGAGAAATGATCTAAATCTTTATTAATTAAGTCCAATTAGACTTAAATGAGATCACGACAGATTACCAATTTAACTCAATTATAGTACACATACAGCGTTTTTATTGGTGAAGATCAGGTCTTATGCACGAAAGCTGCCATCTAACTGACCCCACACATGATAACGAATCACTAAACCTCAGTTTTTGAAGACGATGTTTTCGATGGCCTAAGCCTAGACTTGACCTAATTTAGGCGTGGGTTTCATTATTTGAGCAAACTGTCCAGGTCAGTTATAAAAGACATTAAGCTAATCCTATAAAGAAATCCTATAAAGATTCCAACTTTAAACCAATTTGGCTGCTCGCATCGTCTCAACTCCCCACTAAAAAACCAACGGTTGCCCTCTTCACCGTAATGGGACGTCACGGGATCGCGTTAGCACACACCGTGACGCCCCGGCGAGACCCCCCGAATGAGGGTGTCCCGAGCAATCGTCTCAACTCCCACCAACACCACCATAGGAAGGCGCCAAAGTCAAACATCACATATCATTAAGTTTTTCAAATTCCATGATTATTTGTAATTAATGGTAAGCTAGGTATTGCCAGTGACTTCGTCTTTTAATCAATATAGTTAATAGGACAATTATAAAAGTACATTATTTTCTTTCTTAATCTAGCCCTTCATAATTAAAAAAAAAACACTTTACTATTTCACATTTTAATTATATATAGATAGAAACAAATTACATATAGTAATTAAAAATAAATAAATTCAAAGAAAGCTCGGCTCTTTTGTTGACATCGGTTTTTATTTCACTCGTCTTTTTATGACGCAACATGAAGCTTCTACCATAAGGAAGCCAATGGAGGTTACCCAAGTGATTTTTTTGTGAAGAGCAAGTGAAGAGCAAACGAGCCACCTGATGGAAAGTGAGCACCACCGCCCACGGCCTCTTGCATTATCAAGGGATGTAGAAGAGCGTTGTCAGTATACATTTTGAATTGGCCTTATATAATGCCCGTTATTAGGAGCTATAGGTTGGAACTAGTTACTTATTAATATAGGTAACCATAAAGATTGGACAAAAAAAAAGACAATAATTTTCAAATTTATTACAACTTAAGTCAACCAATCCGAGTTTTTAAGTAAATACACTGTATGGCTTCTTTATGTACTGTTATAACATAAAAACTAATAAAAATGTTGAAAATGTTGTCAAAAAATTTTCAAGAATTATAGAGAAACGGCAAATGCAATTTAAACCGATATACAAACTTTCTTGACGAAAACGACTGTTTTTTCATTTTTGTTATCTTGATGAGCTGCAGTCTCGATTTAATGAATAGAATCAACATTAATGTAAATAATATTTTTCAAAAATTTATTGTATTTGTACAATTATTTATTATTACTACTAACTTCATTATGTTTATAGTAAAGATTCAATATAGATCTTTGAAGCAGTTTTATCTTGAAATGTTCAATAACTTTGTAAGCTTAAATGCGTAAAACGTGTTGGAGAGTAATTAATAAAGAAACATAGTGGAAAATATAAAATGAAACATAAATAAAAACACTTGGGGATATATATATTTTATTTGTATGCTATGGCATATATGATATAGTGCTATGTATTACGAACAAGCGAGTTTATTATTATACATTTTTATCTATTTCATTGCACAATAAGTATATAATAAAAATAGAGTACGAACTTAAATCTAAAGTAAATATATCAGCTTAATACTGTAAGATGGTAAATTAAATAGATTACAATTCAGATTCGAATATGATATGAATTTATACTTACATTTTGTACTTCTCATTTGACAGCAATTTAGTTTAAATAATATCACACAATTTTCTTAATCGATTAGAAAATTTTATTATAATAGATACACCAATTTACGGTTAGTTATTCGTTTTAGGCAGCCATTAAAACTTCCAATTTACTAATCACTATTTGACCAAAAAAATAAGATGTTAAAAACTATGACAATAAGTGCACTAAAGGCAATGCGATGTTAGTTATTTGAAATAATGTTTAGTAAATTGTATAAAGGCTTTTTATCTACCAGAGAATTATTTGAATAGTCATATTTATCAATAAATAACTAAGAAATTAACAGTTTAACTATTTCCAGTTCAAATTATAATAGACATGTCGCATGTTTTCTTAATTAAAAACAACGTAACTTTTTGTTTGTTCAGAAATACATTTAAAATTAATTGTAAAATTTTTTTTTAAATAGAATTTTATTTATTATTATATTTTTTAATGTTAAAATTTTATCATCTTTGTAATTAAAAATAGAAATTAGATCGGTAATGGTAACAAAAGCTATGGCAGTCTAAAATATCTTAAATGATTTTATCTATTCAACAAGTAAACCACCCAAAATGGAGTTAAACGTAACATACCAAATCAAGTCTGAATACATTTAGGTGTTAACCATAGTCAGTCCCATATGAAGTCAGACCTTTGTACTGAATAGCAAATGTAACAGCTGCATCTAGAAAGTCGTAGTGGTTATCAACTATATCATCATCATTTGTTATGTCATTTTCACCATCATATTCCACGGTGCTACTAATATTATTGTCGGTTTCACTAAAATATTTATATGAAGAACTAGATGTATCGGGATAAAATTTTAATGGTAAAGTGTTTGCATTTTGTTTTACTTCATCGCCAAAAGTCCATGACATGTCCAAATCGTTTGTGGTACTGTCAGTTTGATGATTGCTATTGATATTAGATTCTGGACTACTTTCATCATCTGAGGGCAGGGGACTACTTGAGGGTGTTATGAATACATGTTTAGTTGGTGTGCACTGTGATTCACTGGTACGGTTACTGGTCCCTGAGTTATTTTGTAAACCGTGAGCAGATATTGCCATAAGTATAGCCTCATTTTCAATACTATTGTCTCCAGGCAAATTGTTGATGAATTCAGCTGCATCTAATGCTAATACTCTATTGTTGTCCATGTCAGCAGGTATTGGTGCTATCATCCAGCTGTCTAAGACACGGTTTATTGTGTTGTCAACAAAACACTTGGCCATCTGCAAATAAATTTTTTAATAAGAATTAACTATTTATTACTTTAATCTTACAATAGGTAATACTCAATTGCTAAAATTAATTTTTATATTAGTAATAAAAAATTTTATAAGATTTACTTAAGGGGTGATTTAAAATTACCTGTCTAGCTTGCCACCGTGCTATGCATTGATCTTCAATGTCTTTACTTGAGTAAACCGTGGCATTGGGAATTGATCTGTCACTGCTGGTGCTACCACTACTTTCACTTACATCTCTACTGGTTTCAAACGAACTTACATATCTGGGATAAGACAGCTTTTGTGGCGATATGATGGAGTTAGGTAACAACGATGCATTATTGTCGCTAATGGAATCAAGAGAATTGAAATCCTGTTTCAATAAATAGTCACCTAGTATTTCAAGGTTTTGTTCCGTGTTGCCTACCAATTTAGGTTCATGATTGGAGGAACCGGCTCTATTAGTTTCTGCACTTTGACTTGTTTTTCCATCGCATATCTCGTTTCTCAAATGATATTTTCCTTTTACTTCCCAAGCAAAACGCGCCTTCTTTAGTGGGCGATCTGGTTCTGGTATAGCGTCGCCATTTTCTTGTCGTTTGCACGAAGTTTCACCAACATTTCCAGAAATATTCATTGTGAGATGTTTATCAATACTGTCATTAGTAAACAAACACTGACATCACTAATTACTAAACATATGATTGACTGACAAGTCGCTAATTAGACATTTTTTACATTTTTTTCTCATTATAATAATTTTAAACGAACACCCAATAGAATATAGAAGTTTAGAGAGTTTAGTTTAACATAAATTTAGTATTTTCATAAATTAATATAATAATTTTATAATATTACAAAATCAATTGTGTAGCTACTGGAAATTTCACAAGTAGTCAAGCACTTCGCGTCTCTGTATAATCTGTGTCTACTTACTTTCTCAGTGGATACAATTATTGACAGTTGACATTGCAAAATTTTTGTTTTTTTTCATACTTGTACAAATTAAAAATAATTGTTCATGATATTTAAAACTAATATTTTTTTAATATTGCTGTTTTCAATAAAATAGTATTCTTTTGCCTCTACTTTTCATTTATGCAAGAATCTATTGCCTAAAAACTAAAAATTCCGCTATTCATCAGACAAAAATTACAAGTCTATGGAATGGCATAATAAAATTATACATTCAATAAAAAAAACCCATTGATTACCTACAAAATTGATAAGTAACGAAAACGTTTATAGTAACAAGAAATGAGATTCTTTACAAATATTTATAATATTTACTTGAAGTAATAATAAGTTAAACTAAGTTTTCAGTATTGAAATATTTTTATGTACCTAACACGGAGTCTTTTCATAAAAAATAAATATGTTGATAAATTTTAATATTTTTAATTAAGCTGTATTATGTATTGGTCTATGCTAGTGTTATTGTAAAAAAGAAATTACGTCATAAATATGGTATAAAGGAAAACAAATAGATATATCTACATCGAACTCAAAAAATAATGTCTGTATATTAATATTAGAAAACTACAAGTATAAGTACTAGCGAAACGAATTAATAATTTACAATTTCCTTTCTTAAGATGCTTAAGCTTAGTAAAAAAAAATAAAGGTTTTATAATTTGTAATAAACTTGTAATTAGTGTTTTACATAATTAATGTTTAATATTTCTATTAATTGTTATATAACATCAGTTAACAGTAAAATAATTTAAAATTATTATTTAGCTATGTACATTATACTAAAATAAAGTATAATCAAAAGCTTTATAATATAATTTTTTAAATTAGTGCGGTCCCAATTTATTCTTAAGAAGACAACACAACAAACACGTTTCTTCTTTAATGATTCATAAATACCACAAGTTTCAAGTAACGAGATTGACACCTAATCACCACACAAAGGGGAGGGAGTCCAGAATTAGTTAATGTGTGTAGGCAGTTGGTCCTTACACGTTAGTAAAGTGGCCCAAATGTTGGTCCTGGCAAAGTTTTAGTGGAATATATTTTATTGATTCAAGTATTGAAATTATTTTTGTATAAGCATTTATCATGCAGGTATTTACTATTTTTTTATTTATTTATAAGTTTTGTTATCTGTATTTTGTTTACATACACATGCACACACGCGTGTGTGTGTGTAATGTGATTCCCAGAATTGCTTGATAAGATAAATAAAGATAACAAATTGAGTTGTTACTGTTTATACTTAGAATAGTCTGTTTTAGAAAATAATAAAGTCTTTATAGAAAGCTTTATAGAATTTTAGATATATCCGAAAAATAGTATGTTGGCTATAACATTTAACTAGTGTCAAGTTCGTAAAAGATTTCGCAAATATATTATATGACCTTATTAAAAAGCATATTACATATTTTAAGGTATAATATAAAGCAATTAGACAATGAAAAATTTTGTTATTTGCTTCGAATTTATTATAAGTGCAAGGATCAAAGTTTAATATAGTGCTGGCGACTGCAACAGCTCCCCCCACTCTTAATAAAATGTATCTTATATACAACGGTTATACAGCAATAAAAAATGATAATTTTCCATACAAAAAATCGTGTATTTTTGATCAAATTACATTTTATTACTAAAGAAAATTTTCAAATAATATTAGTATTAAACAAATTAAATCAAACCAACAAATAAAGAATGTATTGCTTAGGAGTCTTTGTCATTTTATAAATGACTAGCTGTTTGACGCGGTTCCACCCGTGGAGGAAGGATTTTGTTTACTATTAAAATAGTTATTCTTATGATAAATAGAAGTAGTAGAAGTAGTAATAGAAGAGAAGTATCATTATTCTGGATAGCCTTACTATGAACCTGCCTATTAGAAAGATTTTTTCAAATGTATCCAATAGTTTCAATGATTAGCTTGTTTAAATATTTACAAAATGGAGCATATTTTGCGTTCCATCTTCATAGGATTTATTTAAATAACCTACTAACGGACTTTTTCAATCAGATAATTATAATATATCTTTTTCTTAGGAACAGAAAGAATATTCATTTTTATTAAAAATCAATTGCTTCGTTTTAAAAAAATATTAGACTAGGAGTACCTACGTCTTAGTAACATATAGAAACAGAAATATATATACCTATAATATAAGTCATCTTTGAAAGTTCTACTTTAATAATATAAAATAATCGAACCGTCTTTTTCTTATACCACCAATATAAATTATATATATAATATAATTGGTGAGACATCGATCTAGACAGTTAACAATACCAACATTATAATATGAATCCTCGAAATTATTGCTACAGAGTTTTATTTCTAGTTTTATGGCCCTATTGTTAGTAAGTAGGCTATCCTACACATTTTGCTCATAAACTCAAGAGCAAAGTTGTTTGTGGTTAACTCGACTCTCTTGTCAACTAATTTTGAATGGGCTGTAGTTTAGTAGAATATTATATATATAATAACATTTATTTTTTCAAATAAAATTCGGTATAAAAACAATATATACGGTTTCAATGACATGATATCCTTTTTAAAATCACATACTAATACTTCCCCTGGAGCAAAGCTCGTCCAGATAAAACTTCAAGAGTTTTTGGTTGCATTAATCCTTTATTATGTATAGAAAATAATATAAATATATTAATAAATGTCAAACTACATTAGCTCAAAGACATTAAAATATATATTTTTTTTTTTTGTCAGACATAATACGAGCTGGAATATTTATTTTGCCAATGACCTAAAAAGACCTGGCGATAGACTACTGAAGGAGCAACCTGTGATTTCTTCATGCCCTCTTATACAACTGAATTTTTTATTGAGAAGAAAATTATAAATATTAAAATCATCTATCCGCAAGATTTCTCCAAACAATTTACTAAATAATACGGGTTTTTGTATTAAGGCTTTTGGTATCCAAGATTATTATTTTTTATATTTTTATTATTATATAATTATCCGGCTATAATAACGTTAATTTTATTTAACTCACGCGTAACTTCACGTCGCTATTCCACAATGTTACGAACTCATTAATAAGGGCTGGCTGATGGGGATGCCTTCGAAACTAGTCCTGCAAACTGTGATAGTAGTGACGTGAGTAGAGCCAGATAATTATAATAGTACCGATATTGGTCTGAAGTTTTAGGGATATTTTGAATGAGAAAGTCCTACTCTTACTCTAAGCCAGAAAACAACATACCAGTTAAAATGATTACACCGGAAATAATTTATTTTCTTACCGGTTAATTAAAGAAAATTATAAATGTTACTTGCTGAGGTTTTGCATTTATTGCATTTCCAACGAGTATATAATATGCATGACATAATTATTCCACATTTAAAATATATAACCATGTTTACGTCAATAATCAATAATATAAGAATATCTTAAATCTTTATTTCCATCAAACGAGTTAGAGGCATAAGAATTTCTATGTCTATAAAAAAAATATATATTTCTATAAAAAAACATCAAAAATCAGAGCATCCTTTACGAACCTATGACATCAGAGACAAACAAATTCTTTGTATATTATAGATACACAGAAAAACATGTTAAAGTTGTAAACATCGTTTTGAACCGAAAGGATTCGTTTCTGTATATTAAAAAAAAATGCCTTTAAATTCTATCAAATATGCAAAAGGAAACCAAGCTTACAATAATGTATAATATTAACTACAAAATTTATCTTTATTATCCTCTAGGGATCATTACTTATAAAATTTAATTAATTTTATACCCTTAAGAATATAACTTTGAGAAACATTGTTCTGAACAATGTTTTATAAAATTTATTTTTGACACTTTCAGACCTTGCCGTTGATCTTCTTATCTCTCCTGTGGATATCAGCTAACGCAGCTGCCCAGATGTCTGATCTCCAGCTCGAAAGAACCTTAGCGGATCGAGGAATGATGCAGCGTCATATTAAATGTGCTCTAAGCGAGGGTCCATGTGATCCTGCAGGGATCAGGCTGAGAAGTAAGAAAAGATTTACTTCTTTCTTTTGCACTTTGATCAGTTGTGTCTGTCAAATTAATGTATCAGAGGATCTATTTGTATGTCATACTTATCGACTTATTTTGATAAGTATTAAAAGACACTCTCCAACTTAAAAATAAGGCTAGAAGGATAACAAATCCCTTTCTAAGAAGAACAAAACTCTGGTATTTCCATGTTGTGTTCACTATTTCACAAACGTCAATATATAAACAATTTGCACAAAAATAAAAACATATAAATTAATGTAATTTGAGGATAAACGATTCTAATAATTATTCTACAACAAGACTCAAGTATAATTTTTGTATATGCGAACACTTTCTCGGCGTTATTTTTAAACTCTGTTTTCCTGTTTAATTCGAGTTCACAGAACGGATTATATGTAAAAAACCGATGACTCATTTTTTCGTAATTATTATTATTAGTATTTCAATAACTCTTTAACTCTTAAACTTTCTTTACAAATAATTAAACAGCATAATAATTAAAATTCCAAAGTACTATTTTTCGAGTCAAATTGATTTGTAAATTAGATAGTGTATAAAAATTTCAAAATTATATTCCTGGATATACATAACATAACGATGATGATTATATAAGCTGTATCATTGCATTGAGGAACTAAGGTATATAAAAGTAATTTGAATTTACTTTCATTGTGTAATATATGATTTACAATAAATCTAAAAATCCGTATCTTTTAATGATAGTTTTATTGTTATTTTAATGGATGCATTTGTCAGAATTACCGCATTTGATATCCGCTGTTCTCAATATATAAGGCTATTGACCTCAAGACATCTGAATCCGCAAACTTCGTGGTACAACAAATTTGCTTTTTTAATTTGTAATATGTTTCTCAGCGTTGGCTCCCCTGGTGTTACGCGGGTCGTGTCCTCAATGCTCAATCCAAGAAACGCGCCAAATCCGAAGAACCCTGGCCTTTGTTCAGAGAAACTATCCGTGGGAGTGGGCCAAAATAGTACGCCAATATGGCTGAATAAATCAGCTGAAAACCCATTGTAATGCCTGACAAATTATTTGAAAATATAACATTATTAATTAATTATCATTTTTATATAAACAATCAATACATTATTAATATTTCTCAGGAAACATTGTTTGTTGTATTAAATGATAAGCCGCCCTAATTCGTTAATAAACAATAAATAGTAATATATATATTTATATAACATATATACAAATGATATAAAGATTGTAAACAAAACCAATTTGTCTATAGCCGACCTAAATAAAACTATTATGGATTTATATAATAAAAAACTATACCGGACTTGCAGTTTTATTTTATATTTGTCACGTAACGTAATATAGGTAACAAATTTGCGTAGAGGGGGAGTTACTTAACCACTACTGATTATGCCATCGCCGCACTGCTTGTGGCATTCTCTCTCGGTACGTGCGATGCTAAGTGTACAGACCTGGAGTGTTTAGAAATCATAATAAATCCAGGTCATTTAGTTGGAAAGTAAGAGTGTGTACAAAAGATGCAGGTGAGTTTATTTTATAATACTAGTTTCTAGTAACGCGTGTTCAGATTATTGAACTCACGAAAGTTATGTTTTAATTCGCTCGCTTGCTTCATAACTTAGAAATTTATTATGTATATTTAAGTATTATAAAATAAATGTTATTATACCATAAAAAGAAAAATGATTTAAGCAACATCCTGTTAAAGTAGGTGACATATTTATCTTAATGTAAAGAATTATTCCGTTTTGAAATCCGTTAATAATAAGCACAAGCAAAATATTCACTACGCATTAAGTAAGCGTCCTACATTTGTGTTTAATTTCAACATTTTCCTCACCATACAAAAGACTTCAACGAACTCGTAAAATTACTCAAAAAATGTACAAAAATAAAACATAAAAATTTAAAGAACATATGTAGGTTAAGGGCGATTATTGTCAAGGTGTAAAAACTTGTAATTTTTTAATTTGTGTGAACTCGTAATTATCCTCAATTCGGGATTGTATTTTGTATTACATGGCCGAGTCAGACTGAGGATGTATTATTGAAGGTCAGGGCCTAAACAAATAAAAAAACTTTCCTGTCATTTCCTTATTAATTGACTGGTTCAAATGTAAACTTCATATATAAAAAAAATAAAAAAGAATTTGCACCAACCAGTTATTTTTATATTTTATTTTATTATTATTATAATCATTATTAGTATATCAAAATAAATAATTTTATTTTATTAAATAATAATAATCTATAGTACCTATAACAGCCTATTGTATAATAAATGTTTAGATCGAGTATTGTTTGATTGTAATCTATGACGACAATTTATATTATTATAAAAGTATTGTGATATTATTCCAATCATCGTTCACATTCAAGTACAATACTATTATAATGACTATCGAGGTCTATCTAATATATATTTTTAATATATTTATTATACAGGTCTTTTTTTATGTATGAGCGCAAAAACAGGGTTTTTGTACTAAACTTTTTATGCAAAGCCACGAAAACATACATGTAAACATACATACTTTTATTGTAAGGGCACAAACAAGAATTTTGCACTAAAATTTGTATCCAAGAACACTAAAATAAACATGTTCCAAAGTTTGGGTGTGAGTCCACAAAAACATGTATTTTGCACTCATCTTTTTATTCAAGAACACTAAAACATACATTGTGTTCTAAACTTTTCGTGTAAAGACACAAAAAACATGTATTTTTCACTAAACCTTTCATGAAAGGACACAAAAGTATGTCCAAGAGTAAATCAGATAATTAATACTAAAAAATGTTATATCAATTATCATTTACCTTAACATTTATGTGAAAAGTTATTGTTGCTTATTTAAGTAATTATTAAAAATCGTTTACCTGTGAACTTATACAATTATACAATTTATTATACAATTATACAATTGACTAGCCATATATCAAATGTATGTATAATTACTGGCGACTATTCATTTCACAATGTCTTACGTTGGGTGACGTTTTTTCCCACTCAGATTTATTCAAATGATTGAAATCATCAAGCGATCAATCCATCAATCAATAAACAAATCAAATATTGATAGAGACATACCATGATGGTTTGAATCGTATCCTAAAACTTGGAACGAAACGTTTTGTAAACCAAGAACAAGTATAAATTTATTTTGTATATTTCATTTAAAAATTATGTTGAATTTACGCTTGCACCCACCATGCTTCTGGTTAAAACCCAATGAAAATGTGGTTCGTAAATCCTTATTGATTGCATATTTATATTCACAAGCACGGACATTAGTATCAATACTTCGTCATGACTGAATATATTGCATATTTATTAATTAAACTAAATATTCCTAATAATTGTACAAAAGTGTAAAAAGACAAAGTACTTAGTTTGTCTGTGTAGTAGCTAATGTTATATGGCCAGGTTGGACTGCAGAGTCAAAATAGGACATGACGATTGAGAACGTGACAAAAATATGTTTATACGATTATGATTTTGGAAAAAACCTGTGTGATATTAGTATTATTAATCGATCGATATTTCAATGCAATTTACAATCAAAATGAATAAAACAAAATATATACGTTCTTAAATCTAAAACAAGTAAAAAATAATTTGAAAAAATATAACTATAATCCTATATAGATGGAATATTTAATAGAGACTAATTACTAAAAAAAATCTTGCTATTTATAAGACTAAGTTTTCTAAAATAGGATTAAAGAACTTGATATATTTATATTTTTAAAATTAACATTTCAATTTATTAATGTGACGTATTTTCAAAATTCATAATGGATGATTTTGTATGAGATAAACTAAACTATAAACTAACTAAAATAAACTAAAGTTATTGCTATTATTTCAGTTAACACATATCCTCGTATTCTGCGTTGTGGTTGCTGTGTGCTCAGCGGACACACAGCGGCCGCCAGTTTCGGACACCGCCCTTGAGGACGCGCTCAACGACAAGCGGTTTATACAGAGACAACTCAAATGTGCTCTCGGTGAAGCGCCGTGTGATCCAATTGGAAAGCGTTTAAAAAGTAAGCATTTATGTGTTGGTTAATAAATATATTGTTACGTATGAACTCAAGTTTTGATACGAATCAATCTTTTGCTGATTTTAATATGCTTAAATTTAAAAATAAAAACCATGAATTCAAATAAGTCAGTTGTAATGGAATAATAAATGTTTTCGAAAGTAACAAACCGATTCGTTACAACAATGGTGACACAACTAATTTTAGGCAATCGTTTTTTTACCTATTTTGAAATTTGTTGAAAAGTATTCGGAATTTGTATAATAAATAATAGGTAGCCCTCATTTCACGTAATCTGACCTTGACTAAAATTTCCATTCCTTTGAAAATCCTTTCTCTTCCTCATATGTATAGTTTAGAATGTCATAATGAACAGACTGCATTTTCAGGTCATGTGATTATTTTGAGAAGTAGCACACTTAGAGAAAAGCGTGCTTAATGAAGCTGAATGACTGACAGTCGAGTCGTTAAACTGTTAATTTAATAGATGTATATACTTTGACTTTACGGTTTCTAAACGTTATAAGTTAGGAAAAACATTGCACCAACTTAAAAAAACATATTAATTTAAAATATACAATCCATAAAAAATGTTAATAACTTAAATTTGTAAAGTAATGTGTCGTTTTTATTTTTTTTCCAGCACTAGCACCATTGGTTTTAAGAGGCGCATGTCCACAGTGTACGCCACAAGAAACAAAGCAAATACAGCGCACTCTGTCTTACGTTCAGAGAAACTTCCCGCAACAATGGGCTAAAATTGTACGTCAGTACTCCGGTTAATTATAAGTATAATTTAGTAAATTATGAGGTTTAAAATATGGTAACACATTATCTCTAAATTATAAAAAAGTATTTTAAGATGGTATAACTATTTAGTAAGATGAATTATCACACGATTTTTGTATTTTATATTGCCTAAAAATTGTGAAGTCCAAAGCTTTTAAAATAAGTATATTTTAAATCGGTTATAAAATGTAAATATTAGGATATATGAATTATTTACATACTTAGAAATATAATATATATATATTCTGCCAAACATGACTAAAACAAACTTTTGAACTGAATTTTAATACTATACACCTACATTACCTTTACCGTATTAGATACGTGTACATTTATATTTAAAAAAATAAATGAATAAAAAGTTTTTTAAACGGATAGTTGTTTTCTTAACTCCTTAGGCTTGACGCTAACGGGCCACTGACTACAGCCCCCGGATGTTAACGACAGTGACTTAACTTACTTTGGCATATATTTTGTATAAACGACAGTCGTAGCACAGAGTACTATATATATTTTTCATAGTAAATCACTAATGTAAGTTAAGTAATGAAAAATTACATTATAATCATGCCGCAAACCTGTAGCTGGTGGAGGTGTATAATACAATTATTATTATACTTGCAATATTTAATTAATTTTCTTAAGAACTTGGACTATAAATATACATTTACTTGGGAAAACAAAAATAAAAAGTAGTTTTAAGTAGTTTCTTTACACTTTATAGGATTTTTAAAAGCCATAGGAGATATGTTTATTTTTATTTTAAACATTCTGCTATGCTTTAGCACTTTTAAGGTTATTTTTACGTTATATATAAAACTTATTGAGTGAAGCTCTCTATGAGAAATTTTTCAAAAACTTCCAAATTTTGCACTTTGATAGACATTAGTCTGGTGGTAGTTTAAAAACAAAAATATTTCAAAAACAAAAAATACAAAAAAATGTAATAAAGTGTCTCATCTAGAAAAAGAATTGAAGACCAAATGCGTCGACGTTTTGTAAATGCAACTTTGGTTCTGTTTGCATCTCACTTCGCTCAATATGTTAACACATAACTAAATTTTGTCCGCTTACCGAATCAAAATTGAGGTCTGGATCGCGCTCCTAGTTATTATTGAATAGCTAATAAGCTTATTATTGAATAAACGTTATAAATTACGAATACTTCTCAAGACATCAATAGTTTAGTTACATAAGAAATAGGTTAAAGTTCATTATAAAATAAAATCCAAAGAAAATTCCATAACGTTTTTGGCTCTGAGTTACAATGCGCAATTTGTAACATTTCAACATCTTTCTGTAACATAATAATAACATATTATAATGGTGTAAAATGGTCAGTTTTGTAATGTTTTAATAAAAATATTAATAATTCTAAAATTTTCATAAAAATATTTAGAAATGCTACTAAATAATGTTATTGTTGCTTGGTCATAAAGAGAGCCCTAAAATATTATTTTCTGTCTTTATTATGTGTACGAGATCTTGAGTTGGAAAAAAGCGAAATAATAGATAATACAGAGTATATATAGTAGACAATATTGTTGATGTCCTCAATGATAATTTCATCTTTAGTAGGTTGATATTATAAGAAGAGAGAGAAGAGTCTTCTTTGTTAACAATCAACGTCTATTAGTTATTACGCCTGTATTTTTCAATAATGTAGACAAAATGGTGAATTTATTTATATTTTAAAAAAATATAAATTATACTTTTTTTTTAACATTTTTTTTATAGAGAATATTTTTCTCTTATTTTATTTTCTACACATTATTGTTTGAATTTAAAAAATATTCTTGTAAATATTACAATACAGCAACACTGACAAGTACGATTGATTTGATTATATTGGTACTTGCTGACGCTGTACTCCTATGTTCTTCCGGTTACTATATTATTTTATTTTTTAATATTTTAAGAAATAAATTAACATTGTTCATTTAAATTGCTCTTAAAAAATATAGTTAACTTTGTCAAAAGATAACTAAAGCAATACACCCTTAAAGATATAAATTTGTTATTAAAATCAGTGCTACCAACATAACTTGCCGATGAAATTATTTCGTACGCAGTCGGTGAATTTATTTACAAGTTCTATTTTGCAACTAGTTTGACAATTTAAGACCACAATTAAATAAACTTTACTTTTGAAATTGAATGAACTAGTGATCTAGTAGAGTTTAAGAACGTATACATCTCTATTGGAATGTTATGGTAACAGACCCATTCGACCTATAGTTACTATAAGTATAACAAATTACAAAATATGGTTATGCGTGTCGCCTGAATATAAAATAGTAGTAATGTGTGAACAAAGTGAAATTAATTATTTGGATGGAGATATAGTATGGGTAAAACTGGGTTCCTGCTGGTGGCCAGGCGAGGTGGTTGGTACAGAGAAGTTGCCACCAGATTTACTACCATCATTTAGAAAGCCACCTAAAGCTGTTGTCAAGTTTTTTCAAGAAGATACTTAGTAAGTTTACAAATATAACCTATACATACTTGAGTTTCTTATAAAATTTGTGGTGTTTACTGTATACTAAGTGCCATTGATGGCATAACTACTAATCTTTTGTATTTTTTTGTAATAAACACCATGTTTATATATAAATTAACTTTCAAAAACTCTCTTTCAAACATTTTTATTTTAATAGCATCTAAGATTGTGTGGACATTTATTAGACATTAATTCAATAAAATTTATGTTTCAGTGAATATGTGAAAAATCTCAATTCAATATTTAAATACAATTGTAGCCGCAAAAATGAATTTATCAATAAAGGACTTTGTAAGTTTTACCTCCATTATTAAACCATTGCCCTCAGTGCATAATATAATGAACGAGTTGATGAATATCATTTAAAGTTCAAGTTGACTAATATAATCTTTCTTTAATTTTTAGAATTACCTATTTGTGTCATATAAATAACAATAGTACCTAATACTTACAGATATGTACAGAACAAAACATGGGCACATGGAGAAGTTTCCAGAGGATGTTATTAGAGCAGAAACTGCTGTAGGCGGTGACAGCGCAATATTAACAAGAGATGAATTTCAAGAAGCTAAGAAAGAAAGTTACGCTGGACTCTTTGGTGACCCAGCTAAGAAAAATAATGCTTCTTTCAAAAAAGGTATAAAGATATATCATTAGTTCTTTATCTAGAGAATATAGAACAGCAATATGTAGTAGAATATGACCCATTTATTATTAAAAGTTAATTCATTTCTAAAGAAAAATCTAGTTAATTGTAACAAATTACTATTGAATGGTATCTTTCACTTAAAAGTAAATTTCAATACATAAGTTAAGAACTATATTGCCAAAAATTAGCATCCATAGTCTTAATTGTGTGACTTATCCTACTTCCAAAATAAATGGCTCATAAAATGAATATCTTTAAAACTATTTATAATAAAGCATAATTATTAATTTGAATTTACATTACATCTTATAATATATTATATATATATATATATATATATATACTGATCTGAGACATGAAGAATAGTACCGATTGAAACATCTTGGTATAACTTTTACTATATAATCATTTTATTAAGATTTTAAAAATGCGAATAAGTCCCGTTAACGAAATTAAAATGTATTAAGTTGGCGAAATATTAAATTTAAAAATACTAAATGATACTAGGAGTACAAACCAGACCTCAATTCAAATTCATTCCCTGTGCTCTCAAAATCTCGGTATATGTTAACGTATTGAGCAAAGCGAGCTGCAAACAGCACCGAAATTGCATTTACGAAACGTTGACGCATTCTGTCCTCAAATATTTTTTTTTCCATTGTAAAGCAAAATTTTCCCGCGAAAAATTTTTCCCATTAAGTCTATGGGATTTTAGTTTCTCCTGGATTATTTATAAACCACCAGACCGAACAGACATATCTACCATTGTTTATCATTATGCAAAATTTGGAAATTTTCGGATATACCGTTTTTGTTTATGTTTGCACAAAGTATGCCGAAAAGGCTCTTATAGAGAGCTTCGCTCAATTTTTTCTTATCCTAAACAATGGTTACTTGTTATATAAAAGGTTGTTTTTAGAGTTTATTACTTTTACATTGTATGAAACACAAGAAGTGCAAAGTAAAATCAGTTCATTTGTTATATACATAATTCTTTTAACTATATTTGTCTAGGTAAAATAAATAATATTTAAAAATGATATAAATTTAATTTTTTATATTAATTTTTTGTCTACTTATAATTAAATGTTTTAAATGTAAGATTCATTCAAACTAGCTATTTTATATTGTAAACTTCATTCTTTCAACATATATCTTATCAAACCAGGATGGATTTGGAACCATAATAATGTTTAAAGTCGGAGACTGTCCTTACAGGAAGGGTTAAATAAAGGGTTCAATAATGATATGAAAATAGGCCCTTCTATTTGACGAGCACAGGTGTTTCCTGATACTGATCCAAAGTGGAAAATATATCAATTAATAAGAAAATATAAGCAAAGCTACACATTAAAAAAAATTATTAGTCTGAAGTTCCATTCTTTTAAATGATTTAAAATAAAAGTTTGTTTTTTATTAATATATCCATTATTATTTTATTTCAGGTAAAGGTGGAAAAGGTCGACCATCAGACTCACCAAAGCTATCCACCCCAATGAAAAAGGTATTATATAATTTATATTAAATTTCTATTTACTAAATTTAAAAATTATGTAATAAAATCACTTTTTTATATTTACAGTTCAAAGAAAAATCAAACTATAAAGTCCACATATTATTGCAAGGATCAAAAACTTCTGTCCAAAATAATGAAGCTATATCAACTCCATCAACCAGCCGAGCTGGATCTGAACCTTCGGAAATAACGCCTGAAAAACCATCTGAAAAAAATGATAATCAAAGTGAAAATGAAGAAGTTGAAAAGCCACCATCTTCATTTAGTACACCTACTATGTCAAGTTCAGGAATGTATGTGTGTCATGCGTGCCAGTTTTCAACCCAGCGCTTAAATGTACTGATTCTACATAACAAAACACATAGTATCTCATACACTCCTTACACACCATCGCCAATCAAGAAGAAAACTGTCAATAAATCTAAATCTACACCAGTATCTTCTAAAACACCTAAACAACGAAAACGGAGAACGGAGAAACCTGATAAGAAAGAAAAAAAGTCACTTAGCCACAAGCGTACTGCTGAAGCAGAAAATATACAGGAAGTAAAGAAACCTAAAACTGATGAAGAGATTAAAAGTAGTCTTTTAGCGGATTGGGACGATGGAGATGAAGAATCGGCTGATGAGTCATCAACCATGGTCATGGCTGGTTCTCCTGAGGTCCCAATAGCTGCGGAATCTCCAGCAGTTCCTACGCCTGCTGAACTACCAAGTGCTCAGATCCCTGTTGAGTCTGACAAAAAGCCTGATTCCCCAACTCAAAAGCCAGAATCATCCAGTGATTCTAAATACGAGTTTTGTGAAGACGAAGATTGGCCTATCGAAACTGATATCGGTAGAAAAATTCCTTTCAAAAGTTCGTCTAAACGTAGTGGAGACAAAAAAAGTTTAAGCATCGATGAGGAAGAAATGGCCAGAGAGGTTGCTGAGTTACTAAATAAAACGACGCTTCCAGAACTGCCAGCAGCCCCGGAGCCATTGAAAGTTGAGGAAAATTTTCCGGAGGGTTCGATAGTCAAATCTCCAGATAAAAAACACGACAAATCACAAGAAAAAAGTTCGCCTGAAAAAAAAACTTTAAATGATAATCAACCACCCAAAACCATTTTCAAGACAAAAACATTTTTTCGAAGTCGGCATTCTAGAAGTCAGGATGCAATAGGAAAGTATGTAGCAGAACAACTAAATGCAGCGGAGAGGCTTGATATGTCAGAAAATGAATTAAATGGGTCTGAAGTAGCTTCTTCTCCGGAAATAAGAGATTCACCTCCTGTAGAACAGGTGAAGGTAGCTCGTCTGGCGCCTAAAATACAATTCAAAAAAATTAAAGCCGAAGCTGCACAACAAAGAGAAATGGAAAAATATAAGACAGAAAAACATAAAGAAGATTCTTTAGGTACTACTAGAAATGACACGGTAACAGAAGCACCAACTCCAGTAGAAGAGAAAGAGAATTCTAATATGACAAAAAGTACTTTAAGCTTGTCAAATACTGAAAAAGTATATAAGAATAAAAGAAATGCAAGTATTGTAAATCAAGAAGCTGTAAATGAAAATAGTATTGCAAATGATGAATTGAAAATAACGAAAAAAGACGATTCTCCTAATAATAATACGTTAATTGAAGAAACTTCTATTTCATCGAAGATTTCAGACAGTGACGCTTCGAAACCATTTATGAATGAATCCACCGCATCAGCAGTTGATGCATTACTAAGTGTTTCACGAGAAGCAGATCGAGTTACTAAAGTTATAAGTGATGATCCTCCTGAAGATTTGTTTGAGGATGACATAAAAGATGTATCTTGTAATGTAAATGGTTTTAATGACTCTATATCCACACATATAGAGGAACATCCTGATAAACCATTAGATTCCACAGAAAAAAGTGAAGAAATTAAACTTGTTTCAAGTGATGAAATTGTTAACAAAAAAGAAAAGATAGATCCTATGTCCAATGATTTACAATGCGACAACTCTATAAGTACTGTTCAAAATGTTGAAGAAGTCAGTAAAAAAATGGATGCAGATGAAAATATTATTGACAATATTAAACCGGATGAAACCAGTTCTAAATTGTTGTCACCTGCAACCGAGACCCCTTTACCGGTTGAAAATACACCCTCAGAATCGGACTTACAAATAGCAGAAGCTCTTATTAATTTACCAACAACCACTTTAAACAATAAATCATCTGTTAAAACCAAAAAGGTGAAAACTGTTTTAAAATCAGACAATCAAAGTAAAAATGACGTACCTGTTCTAAGTTGTCAGAATTTCTCTATGGAAGAAGATCTGGACATAACACCAACTCAGTCAAAAGTCATTGTGACTCCAAGTAAAGATATGAATGCTCGATTTGAAACAGAGCAAGAGAAAAGTGAAAATTTAAATGCCGCAAAATCATTAGTACAAATGTCAGAGTCAATAGACCATACAATTAAAATATCTGAAATGAAATCACCAAAAGAAAAATTAAAAATTTCTCAGATTAAGGATGACGAAGTGAAAGTGAGTTCGACTGAAACAGAACAAAGTCTGACTGTATGTACTAATGATTTTAATAACGAAACTGTAACTTGCACATCACCCAATTTGCACTTGAATTCACCAAAATTATTAAAAATTCTTGAGGAACCGGGTTTGCCTAAACTAGCAGCAAGAAAAAATGTTACAAAACAAATAATTGTTCCTCGCAAAGAGAAAATTCTAAACGTCGATGTTGGAAAATCACCAATTAAACCAAAGTCTCAATCTCCTAAACAAAAGATTATAATTCGTAGAACAACACCCAGTAAAAACTTGCTTAACAATATTGGTGAAATAACGACACCCGACAAAATAATTTTATCGCGAACAAATAAATCATCACAAGATGGGTCCTCAGTACAAACATATACTATACAAACTACTCCAGATATACCAAATACGGCAGATCCAAATACTATTATAATTCAGCAAAAAATTCGCCAAGTTGTCAAACCAGCGTCTAAATTACAGAAGATCAAACCCCAAACACAGACAATCGTTACTTCTGGTAAAGAAAGCAAAGTTACAAAGAGTAAAGATGATTCCTTATTTGATATCAATTCTATGCCCATAGTATTGACACCTGAAAGTATTGAAAAAATGCCTATAGTTATGTCAGATGGTAATATAATTACAAACTCTAGTAATCCACCTAAACTAGTTAAGACTAAACAAACAATAAATGAAAGTGAAAAAGTAATTGCTGGTTCTACTAAAGAAATTAAGCCACTAATAATGAGTCCCAGCAATGAAGTAAGTAAAGTTACCACACCTAACATTCTTTCAAAATCATCTAAAATACGTGGAACTAAACCAATGCTAGTGATTGATAAAACTACAGGCAAACAAAAGATAATAATGACGAAAACAGAATCACCTAAAGAAGTTAAGCAGCCGCCAACTTTGATACAATCTGCTCCAAGTACACAGAAAGCAGAAAAGTTCATTATTTTACCAACCCAAAGTTCCCCACGTCCTGGACGAACACAAAAGATTGTTATTCATCCTCAAACTGGTAAAGCGCATGTTTTAGTAGGCAAAGCTTCAGAACCTCAATTAAGTTCAGCTGAAATCAATAAGCCAGTATCAGCAAAACTCATACCCTCTGCATCAGATTCGAGTACACCTGGCAATACTGTAATGATTATTACAAATGCTCAAGGAGCACAGTCCAGGATAGTACTCACTCCTGAACATGAGAAACTATTGTTTCCCAATAAGCAACAACCAACAATATCGCAACTTAAGCCTATAACTCATCGTATAACATCTACTGGAGCTGTACAAAAACCTATCATTAGTACAGCGTTAGGAACCGCTACGAAAACGCAAACGCGAATTGTCCCAAAACAAAAAAGTGCTATTATAACGTCCAAGGGTCAACTAATCGTAGGGGGTCGCATTGCAACCACCACCCAAAATATCGCACCACTCCCAGAAATCAGACCCGCACCAAAACGAATACTAGCTTCTGAACCTAAAAAACTTGTTCAAACCATACAGAAGAACTCCTCTGAACCATTAATTTTCTTGCGTCAAAATTCAAGCGCAGTCATGCAACTTACGGTAGCACAATTCGAACATTTGCAAAGGACAGGTCAAATAATACAAAAAGCCCCAACACCCGTCCAAGAAAATAAAATAGTTGTGCAAAAGTCTGTTACTATTACACCAAAAGATACAGTTCCTCCTTTGCAAAAACATAGAGTTAGAAAACAACCAAACGAATCACCCACGCCTACGAAGAAATTAAAACATGAAATAGCGATAGCTCCCGCCCCGGCGCCAATAGCTATGCCAGCTCTCACACCGATAGCTCCACCACAAGTCCAAAACGTTTCAAGTACAACTGCAAACATATCTTCAAACTATTCAGAGTTAGAGAATTTAGAAGAAATTTTACCTTCAACGGCAATTGTGAGACAGACAGAACCAACTTTAGTACAGTCCGAAGTATCTCAACCTCCCCCGGCCGCGCTCTCCGATGGTCAACTGCTGGCAGTTCCCGGAGAACATTTTGGTGGACCAACTGGATCATTTTACCTCTGTGTAGAGGACAATGGAAATTATACCGCTATAGACAACCGGCCACTAGTACTTGAGAACAACCAGTTAGTACCTATGCCGGACCCGTTGCCGGTGCTAGTTCCACAACCAGAACGAAGGGACATTCTAGAGGCTGCACTGGCTAACAGTGATGTTTTCCACGGAGAAACAGCACGTGATGAGGCTCCTGACTTTAGGGATTTAAACGCAAATGTTTCAGTTCACTGCCGCGTATCAGAAACAAGTACGACACTCAACCAGCCAATTATGACACCTATTGAAGTTCCAACTAAAATCCAAGATAGTGAACCGACGGTTCCTTCCAATTTAGAGGATGGATTAGCAGTAATAGGTGTTACATCACACACAGTACCGACGTCACTTGAGCTGCCAATAACAGTCACCGATCCAAGAATAGCACCTAAAACTACGGACCCACTCAGCAACAACAACTACGGACCACCGTTGTTGCCTTCCCCAAACACTGAGCTGAGGTTCACGTCTGAAGAAGACACGGATGTGTCTATGGGAGGACCTATTTCAATGCCCATTTTAACAGATGATGATAACGTAGGAAAATCAATGCCAATTTTAACAGACGAAGTCACCGAAAGAACGGTATCCTCAGTAGAATCTACAATTGGATCTCCATCGTCCATAGATGTTCGAGAATCTGAGAACGAAGACAGTCAGTGGCCTCGACGACTCCTCACGCCGTGTTCAGACACGTCAGAAACATCCGCGGAGATCCCTTTACAGCCCGTGATGCAATTATCAGTAAATGATCTGTCTCATAGCAATTAAATACGCATTTTAATCACGAAAAGATTCTATTTTAATTAATCTTCTCAAAAAACATATTTATTAGTAGAAATTTCCTAATCGATTGAAAATGTGCAATAGTTTAAGTTTACAAATTATTTTTCTGATTTTATCTGGTACATTTAGTATGAAGTTTATAATTGACGTTACAATGAAATAACAGTAATGTAAGTAACTAGCTGACGTTCTAAACGTTGATAATTGTAAATATTGAACTAAGAAAACTAAATTCTATGACGATGTCTTAAAAGTCTTATACAGACAAATATATGCGTTTAGAATTATAATGATTAGGAATGTACATTAAAATTGAATTATGTATTGTTGGAACCCGTGTAATATATTAAAGTTTAGGTATATTATAATATTTTTATAACATTTAGCAATTTTTTTGAATGAAGTAATTATAGGTACATGTGTGCTATTTCTCCTCCAGCAGCTCAATGTTGGTTTTGTTAAGAAAATGCTAAATATAATAATGTAGTCGTAATATTAAGTACAATATGTTGAATTAACTTTTATTATGTCAAAAGCACATTAGTTTGTTTGAGTGATCTTTATCAGAACTTGATCAATATCAAAATGGGAGTCTTTAGAATATACTTCAGTGTAATTAAGGTTTTAATAAATAAACTTTATTCAGGAATTTACTTGTTTTATTAACCACTGACGCAAAAATGAGTTTTGCGATTTGATGCGTCTATTTGTGTGTTTGTGTGATTGTCTGATGAGCTTATTTTTTAAAGATTTGAATTTTAGTTGTTTTAAGGGATTTAGAAGGTTTCTCCAAGACTTTCAGATCTCATTGGAACGGGTGACAGGATCTCAGTCGACACTGAAGCTAATATATTTTTTTAATATATTTATTTAGACGAGGGTCTTAAGTAAAACACAATATAAATTGCATAATGTATTTGACTTGTGATATGATGCCAACAATTTGGAAAATCCATTATGAAATGATTACAATAACAATATACAATAATTTACAATTTTAAAATGGATTTCAAGAACCAAGCAGGACTCGAATGCAACGAGTCCACCGAGCTATCGCGTTAGTCGAATATTTTCTCATCCACTTAGTTTCATAAGCAGATACTAATTACAAAGTAAATTCGTATTTTAGATATTTAGTTTAAAACTAACGATTACATAACCTACAATACTTTTAATTGTAAATATAAACAAAAACATCGCTTCACTGTTATACATTAAAAGCATTAAACTACTGTATTGTACAAAAATATATCTACAGATGACGTCATAGCTTAAATAATCAGCGAGGACGAATAAAAATCTTTGGAACGAATGCTACGTCATCGGAGTTCTAAGTTTGAATTTTGAATTCGGAACGCTACTTGAGCGCCGTCCTGGTGGTGTTGGGTAAGAAGAGGCACATGAGTCCTCCGCCCGCCAGCAGCGCCGCCACGATGAAGGTGGGCGCGGGGCAGTAGGAGTCCAGCAGCGCTGCTATCACCACGTTGCCGATGATGCCGCCCAGACGGGCCGCCACCATGGACACGGCCACGCCCGTCGCGCTACACACAGACATAATTTATTATACTTTGAATCGATATCAGTGGTCAATTGGAAGAGTTGGACCTATTATGATATCATATTCCTTGAAATAAGTCCTGGATACTCTCCAACCTAAAGTTAAGGCTTCAAAGGTTCCAAACAAAAAAAAACTGATGATAGGAAGGTTCATGATCTATAATCTGTCTAGCACTAGGCTCTTAGTTATCCTACTAGTAAATAAAATCGTTCGTCCGTACGTACCGTAAATTAGTTGGGAAGACTTCAGTGATGAGGCAGTCCAGGGAAGCGTTCCCGCAGGAGATGACTGAGCTGAAGATGGCGCTGACTATGAGGTTGTTGGTCTTGTTGTATACAAAGTACATCGCAGCAGAGCACAGACCAGCAGAGAATGTGGCGAATACTGGAATATTTTATATTACTTATTTAATATTATCCAATATTCGCACTATTTAATAATATGCGTAATCCTTTCTTTATATTATTTTTTTGCAACAAATGAAAAATAATTGCCCGTTAACAAAAAGAATTGGGTTTTAGGATTTTGAATTGGCTCATTTTATTCCCTACTCCAAAGAATTTTCAACTTCATACAAGAAATCTGACAACACCAACCTAAAAAGAACTTTCTCCCCAGTCGGTCCATGCCCAGTACAGCAAAGATGTTGGAGGGTATGGCGGCCGCCACCGTGATAAGGGAGTCCATGAACACGTCTCCATGGATATGTGAGTCACACTTGGCTTCCGTGGAGTGTGTCCCAAACTGCGTCACGTACGAGGTCACCTGGCAGATGTCTGCTTCAGCATTGTCATGGGTCCGAGACCACTCGTCAAAGCGATTGAACATCTCCGGGAACCACATCATTAGACCGTAGTATCTGATGGAGAAGAATGGTTTAGTTACATTCAGTTGGTGCTCTATACTGGATATCATTGGGGAAGTAAGTTCCACTCACCCAATGTGGAATGTAAAATTGATGGTGATGGAGATGGCCGTGAACTTCAGTATGGGTGGTACGAACAGCTCCTTGCTATGCTCGATGATGTCACTCAACATTCTTCTTAACTTGGATTTCTGCTCCTTGATTTCGATTTGTTTCTCCGGCTTGCTGTGTGAATGCTCGTCCACAAGTATTTGCTTCACTGGGTAAAGATCCTTGTCTTTGCCAGTATTCATCATGTAAATACCACGAAATACTTCCAAAGCTTCGTCGTGGCGACCCGAGATTATGAGGAACTTGGGCGACTCGGGGAGGAGGAATAACAAGGCGGCCACAATGAAAGATGGAAGTGACATTACTAATAGGAATATACGCCACGAATTGTAAACGAATCCATTAGTTTCACCTCCGATTTCTGGAAAAAATAAGCTCATATAGATAAAATTATATAAATTTTACTGAATCATATATAAAAATATAGTCAATTACCACTTGGGATGATAACCCACGCCAGACCAGCTACGAATAAGTTTCCAAGAGTCCAGAAAGCCGCCATGAAACTCAACATAGCACCTCGTTTCTTTTTTGGCTGGAATTCAGCGAAGTAGGACCAGATGACTGGACCCGACCCACCCAAACTGTAAATAAATATCGAGAACTTTTAGTAGTAGTAGTAGTGGTAGTGGTAGTGGTGGTGGTGGTGGTAGTTGTGGTGGTGGTGGTGGTGGTGGTGGTGGTGGTGGTGGTGGTGGTGGTGGTGGTGGTGGTAAGTGGTGGTAGTTGATAATGGTGATAGTGGTGGCAGTAATAGTAGTGGTAGTTCGGATCATAAATGTATGAAAAATTTCGATAAAAGATACTCACGCTGCACCATTAACGAAACGGAAGAACATGAAGAGCTCGTAGTTCTGGCTGAAGGAGGAGGCGACGATGGCGAGGGCGTTGATGATGGAGATTGCGATGAGCACGCGCTTGCGGCCGAGAGAGTCCGCCACTGAGCCCCAGGCGTACGCGCCCACCATCATGCCGATGAAGATGATGCTGTTCAGCCATCCCTATACACCATAGTAAAATTATTATTTATTTATAACTTTTCCACTTTAAATCCATATCACTGATCACTTGTGTACGTCAATTTGAAGAGTCAGGAGGGTTCATATTGATACCATATTTATCGAAATAAGCCCTTCTGGACACTCCAACTTAATAGTTAAGGCTATGAGGGTTCCAAACGCGTCCTAGTCTGAGAAGAACACAACAAACTCAGCTGGCAATTTTTTTATTATAATCACTGTTTCATAAACGTTAAAACATTGAACATTTTTTTATCGACAACAAAAGCCATCGCAATTAATTCAATATGAACTAATATAATCAATAAATATTGCAATTTGGCAGCAAGACAACCAGCAGCAAGCAGCACCCGTTCCGCACCCAGGTATAACTCAAGGTTAAACTGATCCATTAGCCAAGAATTACAGCTTACCTGGGTAAGATGTAATTGCTAGCGATAGATCTAGTACATGATGTTTCATGATATGTATATGAATTAAAAACCTTCATTCTTCTTATTAGTATATCTTACAAAATGTTCATATAACCTGTATATTAATAATATGCCAGATGTCATACATATATTTAAACGACTTATTTTAAATCTATAATAGAAAATTGTTGGGGAAGTTGTTGTTAAAATAATAAACGAATTGTGCAAAGCACTCTAATTGGTATTGTAAATGACATTGAAGCCGGGGCCGGGGACTACCAATAACACAAAGACTAAACAAATATTTGGCTAAAACGTTACTACATCGAATTTTCCTCGTAACTAAAAACTTGACATTCGCGAAGTGCTAAGTTTGTGACACGTATCAATGACGCGAACTCATTGTCAAACCTTTTCGGCCTTTCGGCTTTTCGTCTTTTATACTCATAGTACAGATATGAGCTACTTACTTTGGTCTGGGTGCTGAGGTCTAGGTCACACTGTGCGGAGGGAAGGATGAAAGACATGGAGATGACGTCCATCTCCTCGGAGGTGCTGACCAGACCGCACACGGCCAGCAGCAAGTAATGGAAGCGGCCATAGCCTGCATTTATTTAAAATATGCTTGCAATATTATTAACAGTACAATATAACGCATAAAATTAGTATAGTAATCAATAATTTAAAGATTTTACAAAGAGATAATTTAGCATCTAATATAAAAATATTTTTGAAATCGATATAACACTTTCAGTGTTTATTTGTTACAAACATTCAAAGGAACAAACAGAACAAAAGTTCAATATTTTTCGTCATAATCATACGATTAAAAAATAACGCAAAAACTACAATGTAATAGTTTTTATACGCTTCATAAAAACTGCCAAAACTTTAATTCATATCAACATTGTACACTCGTATCAAAACTCGTAAACAAACTGTATACGATCATACGATGTGTTTCCTAGTACTCCATGTTTACTAGAAGCCTCACGCCACCACTCTTCATTCACAACTCGCTATCCGTTCAAATTACTACATTTACAAATGACTTACGACTCAGATCCTATTACATTATTTCATTATGTAATATAGTATGGAAATGCAGCGTATTAATTTCTGGATCGCGAGTAAACAAGGGATTGAGTTCACTAATCTTTTCTTAGTAATGTTTTGATGTCATTAGGGAATGTGGTTTGTTATTGTATGACGCATTTTGTTGTTTAGAAAAAGACAAACTACTAGAATTTATCTCAATTAGTACTAATATTCGTAAGCTGAGTTCACTCCTTTTTAATTTCGTTAAATTATTTTAAAATTTAACAGTTTTTTATATTTTTAGTCATATGTGAAGGTATGTTAAGTAAATAAAGTCCTTTTATTATTACATTGTGTAAAATTTGTTATAAATTGTATGAATGTGGTTTTGGTAACAGTTTAATACATACCAGTTAGTTCGATAGCACGCTCGAAGTCAGCTTTTTCTGAGTTGGAGCCTCTTTCTGGGTCGACCTTTGCTGGTGATTTCAGCGACGGCACGACGCCTGCACGATATAAATATATATATAATTATGTCCTCAATATTTTTTTTTTCAAGCAATTTTCCAATAAATTATTTTACTGATATCACTCGCTTTTATTTATTTATTTTTTTTAAACCCGACGTTTCGAGTGCTTTGCAGCGGTAAGACAAGCTGATGGTGTCACCAGATACCATTTATATCACCAGTTATATCCGTAAATTAGTTTTATTGAAATGTGTAGTACTCGTGTAAATATTAGAAAACGTTAAATATTTTCCATTGTAGTCTATAGGATTTTAGTATTTCCGTAATCATTCCTCAACGACATTGATAATTTGAAAATTGTCTTTTTGAACCACCTGACTGACGTCTGGAGCAATCATTGTGCAAAATTTGGAAATTTCGGATATACCGTTTTTGATTGTTGCTTACTCACAAGGGATGCTGAAAAGCCACTCATAGAAAGCTTCGTTCAATAAAATTATGTGTATATGTAAAAACCAGGTATTCTTGTGTTTATTACCTATGTAATAAAAATGTATTGAATATAAATGAAAATTTTATAAATATGTAAAATAATTAAATTTCTTAAGAAACACAAGTAATAGAAAAAAACAAAGGAATGTACATACATACGAAAGCTTGCACGTGAACAAGCGGCCACGTGTTTGTTTATAACTATAAACAAACATGCCTAACTAGCCATTTAAACCATATTCAAAGCTTTCAAGCGATTAAAGCGCTTTAAATACCAGCCAACATGAATATATGAGGACATTTTATTAGTACATATTTTGATAAGAAAATAAATAGAAATCTGAAAATATATTAAATATAGATTTAGTATTTTGTACTCTGACTGTAATAAATTATTTGTAAGTAATTCCTAATAATTACCATCAATTCATCAATTACTGATAGGTTTATTTATAATTGATTTATAATGGCTTTTTGCATTGGCAAGAATTATTTTAAGGCAATAAAATGTACGAACCTTCCTTAAAACTATCTTATAAAAAAAACTAGAAAGAGAGATGTCCTTACAGATTTAAATGTATAATGACCGATTTTTTTTATATCTAACCTATTAAAAGATTTACAAGATTTGTCACAGAAGGAAATATTTAATCATAAGAAATAAAATATAAAAGAGATAAACTTAATAACAATTATTGTATGTTAAGCCAATGAATAAATATATGATATACATCTATAAACGAAAAAAAATATTTTTATTAGGTTTTATAATTTTTTTTGTATAATATCGTCTCCCGCCATTTTGAGATTCTAATGTCATTTAAAAAGATAAGATTACATTTTTTAAAATGTTTTATTGTTTAATATAATCGTTTCCCGCCATTTTTGACATTCTAGTGTCATTTAAAAAAGATACGTTTAGAAAATATTTTAATGTATATTGAGCCAATTTATACATGTATAATATTTATCTATAAAGGAAAAAACTGTTTTTATTAGGTTTTATAAATATTTTTTTGTTTAATATAATCGTCTCCCGTCATTATTGATATTCTATTGTCATTTAAAAAAGATACGTTTAGAAATTATTTTAATGTATATTAAGACAATTAATCATATTTAATATATCTATAAAAAATGTTTTTATTAGGTTTTATAAATATTTTTTTTTATATAATATAATTCTCTCCCGCTATTTTTGACATTCTAATGTCATTGAAAATAAAAAACGTTTAGAAATCATTTTAATATAACTTACCAAGGTCAAGATTTTTGGAACCTGGTCCGTTTAGTTGGTGGTCACTTATTACATCACAATCTGAAAAGAAAACATAAAAAATAAGACATTTTTAATATATATATTTTTAATACTAGTGATATAAAGAGGCAAAGACTGTTTTCCTTACTAATAAAAAAATATATATTCAGTAAAACGTATTTACTGTTTTGTTACAAAAACAATTTACGTCATAGATGTGAAAGTGACAGAAAATATGTTATACTGGATATAAATAATTTTTATAAGTATGGGGCTGAAGTTTATATGGTAAAATTTAAAACTATCACATTAATTTTAAATTATTTTTAGGATGGTTACAAGCCTATAGCTTAAAATATTTACGTTCTAATTTAATCAAAATTGGTGAAGTTAAATGACATTTCATGGAAACTGAAATTATAAAATAATTGAAGTAAAACGCTGGAATCCGGTAAAAAAATCCAGATATAACTACACAAGATAGAATATTTAAAATTGACAAAATACAACGTTATTTTAATAGCGCTGGCTAAAATAAAATTACTGTATTTTACAATTGACTCAAAATTAAGATAATTTTAGCGCACAAAATAGATATGACGTCACAGTCGTGCCAACTTGTGTACGTTATGTTTTTTGTATCTATTGTACATCGAATGATATTCTTTTTGGATGAGTTGTAATGGAATCCAAATTATCTTTTCCATTCACTGTATGATTAAAAAATGTTAAGACAGCTTTTATGTTCACTCGTTAAGTTAATATAGGTTTTTGTAAACTGAAAGAAATGTCCAGAACTGTAGAGTTCGAAAATACGAATTTTAAAAAAGGCGGCTATCGTAAGAAGCCATTACATTAAACCAGGGATAGCGAACCTTTTTTGATGTCTGTGCCACTAAGTAAAAATAAAATCTCTTTTGAAAAGATAACGTGCTATAATAAAATTTCATTTAAAATATTAGCGTGATGAAATTATACGTAAGTATAATTAAATAAACAAATAAAAAATAATTCTTCTAAAAATATTTTTATCAACCAATGTTTTACAATAATTTGTTTTGTGCGTGGCAACAAAACTTTCAAACGTGCCACTTGTGGCAAGCGTGCGATTGGTTCGCCATTCCTGCTTTTGACCTGTCATTTGCTTTATGTGTCATTTCAAATTAAAATTATTAAAGTCAGTTACTTACTGTGAGTTTTCTTGGGCCCAGGGTCAGTTTCTATCATCCTATGCGGGCAGACAACGGTTTTTGCCGGCTTTCACGGAATTTACCTCCCTCCTACTTCTGAGTACGCTTCCAACGACAAGTGACTCGTCTGAAACAAAGAAATTACAAAAATATAAACAAAGACACCAATTTCGACTAATGATGTCATTTTAGATTTTCAAAGAAAAATATATATTCTGTTCATGACTTTACTGTGTTGTAATATACTGTTTATATATAGAAACGTATATTTTTTTAATTTGATGTCTGAATTAAACTATTTCTACAGTTCCATAGAAAATTATACATAATTATCCGGCTGTTCTTACGTTAAATTTATCGGAGTTTTCCCGACTACTTTCAAATCCGTTCCAACCTTTATTCATGAGCTCAGAGCTTGGCTGAATCACGGCGTGAACTCTACAGCTGGATAGTTATATATAATAGTAATCATTTATCACGAAAATCTACAAGAATTCCAAGGATTACTACGGAATACTTTTTTTACGATTATAATAATAAAATAAACAACTGATAGTATATCTTAGAACGCTTTAAATAATATATAGTTAAGTCATATATTAACAAATGATACAAATGTAATATACGCAAAGCTATTCATTAAACACCAGTTAGAATCCAGATTTAAGTATTATTATTATATATAAAGTTAACATTATGACATGTAAGTTTATAATATTATTAAAATCAATTTACAATGTAGTATTAAACTGGTTTGTTGTATATATTATTAATATTGTATATATTTACAATTATTATTACAATAAAGTTTGTTTCAAACACTGGCCAATAATTATTTATTATCTGCGGACAATGGACGGGAAGCACATGTCAAATGGCGCGGAGTGTTGTGGATATATGGATACTTGAACCAAGGATTTCATAGGTTTTGAATTACCAAATGTAATAAACATATTTACATACTAAAACTATATTAATATTATTAATCAAAAAAGTTTGTGTGTAAATACGCTAATGTTTGAAACTACCGAATGAATTTGGAAAATTCTTTCATAGTCGTCATGACCTCACCTGCCTACTTATATAATATTTACTATTATGTAGCACGTAGTGTTATGCTTCTATTATTTATCCTAACAATAAATAAAATCGTTCATCCGCAAGTGGAATCCCGATTAAAAGCTAGTCTATTATTAATTATAATTACCAAATTAACAAGGCTGAGCTTCATACAAAACAGAATTTGAATTTTCATTGTATGACGTAACGCTGTTATGGACAATGATCATAATTTTTTTAGATATACAAATATGTTACATAATATTTTTGTTTTTCTACACTCCATTAACGCTACCTAGTATGAAAATCTTAAAATAATGTTATAAAAATCTCATATCATTAAATCTAATGTAAATTGAAGTGTCAAATATTGCCGCGTTTTTGTTAATGTTGTTTTTTATTCGATAGGTAGAGAACTGTTGGTTATAAGTTCATATATAAAAACTTTTTTAGATAGTAAAAAACAATAATAAAAAATAAGTACTTAGCAATCGAATAAAAAATTACTTAGAAAATGAATTTAATGTTATTATAAAACACACACAAAGATAGATTGTGAATGTGTGTGTTATATCTTCATAGAGCATTTTTACTACGTTCTTCCGCATGAGTAACAAAGTACAGATATACAGGATATGTTTATGAGTAGCGTGAGACAAATTTGTATGTAACTGGACCATAATCTAATGCAACGATCTTGATCTAAGATGACTGGATAGTGCCCATTGTTTAATATTTACTATACCTACTTACTACATGTTAAAAAATATCAAAAAATTACTAAAAGTATCATACTTGTACTTAATTTTATTTCGTTTGTATTATTATGATTTATCGCAATATTTATTTATTAAAATTTTTGGGCATTCATGTTGGGTTGATTGCTACGACTCTTTCGTAAAAAATGTTCAATATTTTAAGTTTGTGAAAATAAAGAAAAAAAAAGAAATACCCGGCTGAGTTTGTTGTGCGATTCTTCTCAGACAGAAAATATAACTAGAAGCGTGAACCAGACCTCAATTTTGTCACGCTGCGCTCGCAAAATCTTGGTATGCTGAGCAAAGCGAGGTGCAAACAGCACCGAAGTTCCATTTACAAAACGTCGACACATTCTGTTCTCAACTTTTTTTTTGTTTTCATTTTTTTCAAGCTTAATTTTCACGCGAAAAATTTTTCTCATTGAAGTGTATTCTAGTTTTTCTGTGGTTATTTTTCAACGACATCGAAAATTTAAAAAAATTTCTTTTAAAACTACCACCAGACTGATCTGTCTAGTCTATCAGTGTGCAAAACCTGGAAATTTTCAGATATACCGTTTTTGATTGATGCTTGCGCAAAGGATGCAGAAAAGTCTCTCAGAGACAGCCTAATTCAACTAGATAGCTGTTACTCGCGGTTCCATTCGATAAAAGATTTTTTAAGGATTTTTCTTAAGAGTAGGAGCTTAATGCGAAATAGCCTAGAACCTTCCTCATTAACCTGTCTATCAGAATAAGAAAGATGTTTCAAAATCCGTTCACTTCTTTCGACAATTAGCACGTCTAAACAAACAAAATTTTCCACTTCATAATAATACAGATAAAAGATATATCTCTTCCAGTAAAATTAAAGTTCCTTTTAAAAATGGCGCATTGCAAAATGGCGTTGGAAATATCGTTATAATAATGGCATTGTTACAAAGAATAATGCATTTAAAGGCGATTCATTGCATGCTTATTAACGTGAATTAAATCAAAATTAAATAAATTATTCTTATCAACTGTAATCTTACGCTTTATAGAACATAAAATATGTAGAAATATGAAAATATGTTGAAAATATGTGGAGCTTATAGTTTTGTATTACTTATTTATTGAGAATATATCTAGTTATTATAAAAAATGTATTTTATATGCGGTATTTCATAATTATTAAATTATTATTCTTCCTCTAGTTATAGAGAATATTAAGAGCGATAACAAAAAGTGTAAATTGATCATTTTAGAAAGACACAATCAGTTAAAAAAAATGGCGGACTATAAGAAAATATTTGTTCAAAAGATTAGATAAAACATTATTCGAAAATATGACAATTTTTATATTTACGAAGAAATCATTTTTTAGCTTAAGTTAAAACAACAGGAATGTCAATTGTACAACTTGTAACTTAAATATTAACCAATAGAATCATTGCATTTTATATTATAATTTTTAAAATAAATATTAACCAATAGCAGCCCTGATATTGACCACTTACTAAGACCTCCTCGTATTTCATATATTGGTTACTAATGAAACTAATAAATCAAACTACCTAAACATATTTAACTAAATTTATTCCATTCTTAGAATTGACTTAAATTATTACAATAGATTATAATGAAGTGATATTTTCTTGGAAAATAAAATAAAATGGTAGAACGAATTAAAAATGTCAGTGTAATAAAATAATAATATTGGTATTAAAAGGTAATCAAGGTATAGATTGTAATTTTGTGACGGAATATATTCTGACGTATATGTTATTGTTATAACTCTTTAGATTATTTTTCCGAAGTGAAGTTTAATAAAGTTATGAAAAAGCTTAATTTATATTATCTGTTTGTTGTAATATTATTATTTTTTTCATAACAACATCTGAAAGGTTATTATGTAGACAGTTTTTTCTTACAAAATTAATTTTGTAAAATCTAGTTACATTATTTGATCTTTTTTAAATATTATTTAAAAGCAAAATCTTGAACAGTAGTAAACGGCTTAAAACCGTTTTTAAAAAATAGGTTTATTTACACATTCAATAAAAAGGTTATATGTTTTAGATTATAAAAAAGGACCGTTTGGTGTAGTGGTTAGTTAATCTGACTTTTAAACCAATGGCTGTGGGTTCGCTTCTTAAAAAAAAATATTTCGGATATTGGTCTGTTAGTGAAAACTTTCAAGATACAAGGATTACTTATTTCAGAAAGAGTCGGTTTTCAACAAAAAAAAAAGAAACGAGAAAATATAAAAAAAGGTAAAAAAGTGACAAAAAATTAAATTATACCTTGAGCGCTGTAGCATGGTGCAGGTGACACTATCAGTAACGTTTCGTTTCTCTCTTGAGACTTGGCGCGACTTACAAATTATATTTTAGTATTTTAGTTATACCATATTCGTAATGTATAATATTTGTAGTAAATTAAAATAAGCCCAATGACAATGTTCTAGACTACAAATAAAATCTAATAGAAAGGAAAATTAAGCAAAGTGTTATGCGTATAACATAACGCATTAGTGATGGAAAGTCGATGTTTTTTTTTATACTAAAAAAGTATATTGTAATTAAATAGTTAATTTTTTATTGTTAAAGAGCTTATAATTATATTAATGAAACAACAATATATATATAGGGTAGGATTGCTTAAAAGATGGCTAATAAAAAATATATTTTATTCATCTAAACTCATATCAGAGTCGGTGCTAGCGCTCATACTGACAGCATCACACAGGTAATCAAAATGCCCGCCGCGCTTATGCGCTACAGAACAAAAATGTTGTCACGAAAAAAATCATTAACCTTATTTTGATTATTTTATATACGTAAAGACAAGTTTATACACGGTGTTACACTGCACAACTGAATAACACATTAATTTTTATAGCAATATTAGATAGAGCTAGATTTATACTGCGAGTATCGTAAACGAAAAAAATAAAATGCATAACGTCAATCCCTAGTCATGTAGTACTGACAGACGTGTACCGCACCATGTTACAGCGTACAAGGTATAAAAATAATTAAAGAAATTATTATGCAAAGTACTTATTATGCATAGAACACCTTATCTATACAATTCTAAATATCCGTAGATTCACTAATTGCCTGTGAAGTTTAGATTAACGAGTACAATATTCAAATATTCAAGGACACATACATTATTGTTTTTTTTTGGTGATATAAGCCCGCGAATTTTCGCGTTTATGCCACAGATATTATAGGAATTTTGAAACATATGACATTTGTTTTTTTTATGTCATTTATTTATTTATTTTCTCCACAGATATTATAGGAATTTCGTAACATGTGACAGTTTTTTTTATCATTGCAAATAAGTCAATATCATTTGGCGTCAAAATTATGACCCTTATTTTGTTTTTTTATTTTATTTTTTTGTTTTCTTTACTTTTTTAAACATCTAAGGCTGGAACTATTAAAATCGATTCTTTATGGTAGCTATCATCATAATTTTTGGGGCAAAAATCGACTTAATTTATTTTATTTTATTTAAACTTAATATTAGTATAATTTATAATACATGAAGAAATGATAACATTCATTCAGCCATTGTTATTTTTAATTAAAAAAATAATAATTTTGTATAGCTTTATATTATATATTATATATTATATATTATATATTATATATTATATATTATATATTATATATTATATATTATATATTATATATTATATATTATATATTATATATATTATACGTAATAAGGGTTTATTTTAATAAATCCTTGTAAATCTGTAATATATTATTAACACGCGAACTCATTTGTCATTTGTTTTAGGGAGTGTGTAGGTCAGGGATTATACCTATGAAATGGTATACACTATATTATAACTATATTTTAAGATATACTTCATATATTTTGTTATTTTTATTTTACTTTTAAGTTTAATTTAAATCCATTAAAATAATTTTAGAAGCTAACTTGTTTTTTTCTTGTTTTATTTTATCGTTTTCTGTATGGCTTGGAATATATTTTCAATTTAAAAATATTATGGATTCTTAAGGTATATTATGTATAAATAAATATAACGCAAGAAAGAGACAAGGAGAGATTTAGAGAGAGACGGAAAGATTAGTTTTAAATAGTTTTAAATGCTACGATTGAACATAACATTGTTTTAAAAAAAAAACTAAATTTTTTCACGCCTTGTTAACACAAAACAAAGCTGTTGTTATGAGTTTGTTAATTTTTATAAAATTATATATTAAAATAAGCAGTTGGTCGCCTTTTAAACTTCGCTTATCTTTAAAAGATATTTTAGAAATTTCAAAACCTATGACAGTATTGGTTTTGATTTCACTTCATTGTAAACTGCAAGTGTACTCTACATATTTTGTACTAATGTGATGAAATCTTTTTTTTATATTTTTGTTTTTTTTCTGCACATCTTTGGCTCGAGCTCTTCAAAATAATGTTATAATCGTTTTTTTATATACAACTATCCTATTAATCACTGGGACAAAAATTGGCTTATGCTATTAATATATAAGATATTAGATATACATATATACATTATCATTATTATATGAATATTATAATTATTAATATTTTAATTTTTAGATATTTCCTTTTTTTGTTATCAATTTATTTACAAATAATTAAGATATTTTGCTAAGAATTAATACTATTTATATATTTGAAATAGTTGAAGTCTATTTATTTGTTATTAAAGCTATTAAAGTTAAAAGTATCGAATCTGATCTTAATAGTATTTGTCTGTTTGTGTACATTATTTAGTTTAATATACGAAAAATTTACTTAAAAATAATTATTATATACTTACATATCTTATAAAGCGTATTTGAATTCTAATTATTTGTCTATTCTGATTATTTACACCTAAAAGAATACTATCACTAAGTTATTTAATACTAATATGTATTTTATTTGTAATTATAAAAATATTCTGTAAATTTTAATTATTAAAATACATAAAAAAAAATTATTTAATTATTGTGTTATATTATTTAAATTAGGTTATTATTATATAACAAATGTAAAATACATATAAAAGTTATTTTATTACTGTATTTTATGTAACGACATAAAACGACGAAACATAGTATCGCTGAAAAGTTTTGTGAAAACGGAAAAATAACCTGTTTGTAAATTTGATTAAAACAATTTATAATTTAAATTATTTTAATTCTGTTGTAATCTGTCATTACCCTGTATTTGAATATGAGAATATATTTTTTGATAATTCACGTTTGAATAAATATTTGTCAAATTAATTAAAATTAAAATAAATATATTTAAAAAGAATATGGAATTTGGAATTTAATTAAATTAAATAAAAACTTAAATTGATTAATATTATAAATTTAGTATTATTATATTTAAAAATAAAATGGAATTTAGAACTTAAATTACTTGTTATTATAAAATAAGTATAATTATATTTAAAAAGAAATATGAAATTTAGAACTTAAATTAATTAATTTTATAAATTAAGTATAATAATATTTAAAAAAAAATGAAATTTATCACTAAAATTAATTTTATAAAATATCTTACCAAAAATAACGTAACAAAAATCAGCAAACAATTCCAAAATAGGGCGTCATAAAACTTTAAATTTAAAAAACACAGATATATTTCTTTCAAATAACACACACCATTTCACGTCACGTGTCCGTACAGTCCGCATAGGATTTTTTTATATATATATTTATTATGAAGACGTGTTAACGAGGAGCGCGAACGCAGGAGTGTGAACTGAACGCGCTTTGCTGACACTTCTTGAGACACCCCCCACCTAGACATCACTGATCTTGCAATCTTGAGGTTGCTTCCGTAAATTTAGACATCCAGGAACTTGTCATCTCAACATCATATTTTTTATTGTAGGCTGAATTGCAATAATTAAAATATACATATTGAATTGATTGCGATGGCTCTATTGCAAAAGTATATTTAAAGTTTTGACGTTTGTAAAACTGTGATCACATTAAAGAAAGTAAGGCTTAGTTTGTTGTGTCGTTCCTCTCAGACCAGGGCAAGTTTGGAAACCTCGTAACCCTAACTTTAAGTTGGAGAGTATCCAGAAGGGCTCAAGCTTTAGATAGAGAGTGTCAGAAGGGCTTATTTCAAAGTATGGTATCAAAATAGGTCCTCCTGACCCTTCAAATTGAAGTACAGATATGGATTCTAAGTTAAAAATATATAAATAGATGAATAATATAATAATTATCTATATTAACTATAATGATTTAAACATTGTCAGTTTGATCTTTGAACAAAGGGTTCGTTATTAAAACTATTTGGAAAACAAAAGCATTGAATTCAAACTTCAATAACGTCGTCACTTCACTGATACAACGAAATCTTGACATTCAAAGTATAAACAGTATTCATAAAATTTTTGGCCGACATTGAACTAGGTTTCATAAAAGGCTGATATTTGACCGACATTGACCGACATTCATTAAATAAAAAAATAATAAAATGTTATTTCTGTCTAAATATTCATGAAATATTTAAACCGACTGGTTTTTAACACAATTTTTTTGTAAATTTGAACATATTAGGACATCACTGAACCGACTTCAAAAACTGTGGTAGTTATCAATTCCTCAAAATTCGTTTTAGTTAAATTACTAATATCAGAAAGATTTCTATTTGTATTAAACTCATTAAAGTGAATTTAGTAAATTTTCGCTTTAACTACACATTAAAAAAATTATTTATTTTTTAATAATTAATAAGTACTTGTAACTCAGTTTGATAAATAAACAGCAAATAGTCATTATAAAGTCATATATATTAATTGTATATAATCTTGATTGGTTAATTTATTATGTTTCTAGAAATAACTTCGTGACTAAACCATATAGGACATTCATATCCTTATTAATGTATATAAATTTAATATTTATTTCTGAAAATTCTCTCATTTTAACACAAAACCTATATAATAATAAAACTTAAACCAGTGGCCTGATTTTGATGTAATTTATACATTTTATAATTAAATGACTAACTATCAACTGATGCTAGCCTCTCTTAGTCAACATATAGTCTTTTTATATTTTTTAGTATTTTACTTTAAAAGTAATTAACCCTTAAAGTTCACATAAAAAATCTTAAATTTAAGATATTAATTTGCAAAACAAAATATATATTAATAATATAGATTAATATGTCTGTATATAATGTACAAATTATAATTATTTAAAAATTATTTTCATCATAAAATCATCATCACGTGATGTGATGTGATATGTTGTAAAACAACAGACAAAACTGCGGGTAAATGCTAGGTAGTCAAGATTAAACTGTTTGGAAATCACATAATAAATGATACACATATTGTATGTATGTATGTATGTTACACGCGGCCTCCAATACTCGACCGGTCCATCAAGGTGAAGGTCTGTCCAGTTCACATGATACGTCTAAGAAATATCCTAATATACAAGACTTTCTCTTGTATGAAATTGTTAAGTTTATTGAGTTTTTTAATAAATATATAATGAAATATCAATCAATATGAGCAGGGTTCGAACCCGCACCTCTGGGAAAAAAACAAACAAAGTATATATTTATATTTTTATATGTATATATATGCAAAAATCCTCTAAACCATGCAGTGACACATAAGCTCAATTCGTACAGCGACGGTAGAGTTCTACAGAGATCGCGGCTTCGAATCCTGTTTCTGTAGATAAATAATTAATTCAATATATTTAAAAATTCAAAAAACTTTCTCTTTCTAAATAATTTCATATTTAGGATAAAGAAAGTATAGTTGAATTTTTGTTCGTTGACCTTGTTTAACTAATTATTAATCAAACTAGCTGTGACTGGCGGTTTTACACGGTGGAACTCCCATAGGTTTTGCGTTATTTGTGTACAAATATATATACAGACAGACAGAAAAAATTTTCAAATATTTACAAAATGTCCAAAAATGTTCAAAAATTGGTGAATTCGTATCTATATCTATTATTTATTACACCCCCATTAAAATATTTAAAATACATTTAATGTACAGACGCAGGTTATTAACAGTTTTATTATAATATATATATATATATATATATATATATATATATATATATACACACACATATATATATATCTATTAGGACAACTAATAGTAGCACAATGATATATAGACTCCCTCATGTACCTATCATAATAAGATTGTTAAATCCTATCAATAGTTTCGAAGATATCACATTTAAACCAACTTTTATATAATATAAGAATATATTAAGTTTTTTTAATCACAATATTAATGTGAATGATACAACAATATTCATCCTTTATCATATAAAAAGTATTACAATTTATCCATTAAAATTTGTACTTACTTTTTATATGATATTGGATAAATATTGTTTATCTAAGTAATTAATATATATATATGTTTATTAAACTCAAGGCACGGTTCATAAAACAGGTTTTGGAGATTACAATACACACAGTGACCTTCGAGAAAAAACAGTTACACTATATTATTTATTAAATAAAGCTTTTTATTGCAATGTTTTTATTTATTTATGTATAAAAGTAATCTTTTGGTTTGTCATTCAAAAATGCAAATTCATAATAGACCCAAAAACGATAAGTTTTAAAATTTTTGACGTATCTAATCAACAGATTAGATACGTCTAAGCAAAAAATATCGTAAAAAAGTTTAACCCGGATCATTAGATGTATATATATTGTATATATACATATACTAGCTGACCCGGTAAACGTTGTTTTACTTTATAAAAGAGAGCAAAATATAAAAGAACATATATAACTTTTAAATAATAAGGGTTGGTGGAATGTCAAAAATTTTGGGTAGTAGAAATGTACTTATATTAAAATTGAAGCAAATCGATTTGTAATAAAAAAAATTTGGGGCGGACCACCCGTATAACTCTTAGGGGTATGAAAGTAGTATATGTTATATCTTAAGATCTACTGAATATTTCATTAAAATCGGTCAAAGTGTTTCGAAGGAGTTTGAATACAAACGCTGTGACACCAGAATTTTATATATTAGAGTTTTAAATTTGTTTCTATAACTACTATCAATATTCTCCATATCCCTAATACCATTATAGCAATTTGATATTTTTTATCAAAGCACTACATTTTAGTACAAAAATATGTCACACCGATTAGCGCGAAAATAAAGTACAATGAAAGTTGTAAATTGAAATATGTTTTTTTCTCATTGTAACAGTATTTATGCCAAGTTTGTATATTACAAATTCATCAGCACGGAATCGAACCTGCGGTTTCTGGGAACCGTCCCGTCGCTCTTAAATTTGATCTACCGTGTCTTTACTCTTTATTGTTATTGTATTGCAAAAATAGATTTACAAAAAAAATCTAAAAAATTATTCGATATAGACTTTAAAGGTTGCTGGTTTGATTCCTGTGTGCGTTGTTAATTTTATAATGATTTCATTAAAATAATTTGCTTGGCAACATTTAGAGAATAGAAATTGACAAAATGTTTAAATATTTTTTTTTATTTATCATACAAAAGTCATAAAACAATTTTTCAAAGTATGAACTTTTGCAAATTTTAAGTAAGTTATTTACTAAACAATTTATCTATTTTTTTTCTATGCATACATAACATTGACTTCTCATTTATTTAAATATTTTTTCTCTACAAAATAATCTTTAATCATATATATTTATTACGGAATATATAAATTAACTCTGACCATATTAAATTTTTACCCAACTTAGAAAATGTTAATGTGATCACAAAGTTCAGATTTCTGAACGACCAAATCAAATATATATTATATTTTTTCGTATTTTGTCTTTAAATTTATGAACGACTAGCCTGGTGGAGGTCATATTATATATAACATTATTTTCTGATTTCCGAACGCACTAAATCAAATATATATATTATTTTTTCGTCTTTTCTCTTTTAATTTCCGAACGTTTAACTTGATGGAGGTCATATAATATAATGTCATCTGATTTTTGACCGACTATCATGAGGTCATATTCTGTCAGAACTGGTTCATATGACGTTGTCCATTATAATTCGCGGTTAAAATTATATATTAAAATATTAAAAGGACACAGTTATTGTATTTTCTCTGTGTTTTCTCAAAGACGTTTTTGAATGCTGTTCGTGTATAGTAATGGAGGCGAGGTCGAGACGAAGCGACCATCTATTTGTAAAAGATCACTGAGGCATACATTGTCCGAGTTTCATTTATGTTTATTTTTTACATTTTTATTTATATTTTTTATATTTCTTATTTCTATTTCTATTAATTTTATATTTTAATTTCATTAATTTTATTTCATAAATTTTTATTTCTATTTGTTTTTCAATCATAACATATATGAAAGTATATGACATTAAAAAGCATTTAATCATTCAACATATTTTAAAATAAAGAATGAATTTTCTTTTTTTTTATCAAAAAACCGTGTTTTAAACGAGTCCAAGGGAAATGTAATAATCCTTAATAAAGTAATTATAAATAACAAATGATACATAATATTATGTTAAAGTTATTAATTAAATAATATCAGTACCTGCACATACAGCAGGGGAATTTAATTTTAAATAAACAATACGAAAAGAAACTACATGGTTTTGGAACATATAAATAACTTACAAAAAATACGTATACAAAGGTTGAAATCAGTCGAAGATGGCTTCCTATAAACTTAATCCACATACTTTAATGGATATTCAAAAACAGTAGAAACGACAATTAATTAATTAATTATATATATTATATAATACTAGTATGCTAAGACCAGCTAGTCACAATAGATAATACAAAAAATTTGAAAGCGCGCGCAAAATTTCCCCATGCAAAGTCTATGGGAAAAATTAATTTTTGACTAATTACTGCAATTAGGCTAATGAGATTTGAGAGTTGTCACTATTTTTCAGCAGTGTAGCATAATGAGACTTTTGATTTGAGCCATCAACGATATTTTTCCCTTTAGTGGTTCTCGAGCTACAGTGTGCCAACGAAATCGCTTCCTGCATTAATATATAAGATATTCAGGATTGATTAATATTTTCTGTTAAGTTAAATTATATCTTTAAATATGGGGATAGTTTTCATTATTCTATGGAAAGTAAACGTAGTAGATAAGAAGTTTCGGCGGTAATAATATCCTTCTCTAACATTTGAAACCATATACTATATATCTGTATACGTTTAAAACTAATATTATTATGAAATTTGCCCGAATAGTACAACTCTGAACATGGCCATGCTCAGAGCTCATAAATAAGAACCCCGAATGGGTTCCATACTTATCGATCACATTTCGATAGTAATTCATGTAATTACGGACAAGTAAGTAATATTATATGAATCTAACTGATTAATTATATATAATAAACATGGTTCAAGAAAGTTTAAATACCAAAATAATGAAGAAATCTTTTTTTTTTGTAACGCATGTTAGTTTAAAATAATGTACATTTTCCTTTTGCTTCAGAGAGGATGTTGAATGTTGAAGCGGAAGCACTAAATATTTAAATTCAAAAATAATAATAATAATAAAAAACTTCCGTTCCATGAAACATTCAAAGACGAAAACAATAAAAAATAAGAATACCAATTGTTAATAAATGACGTATTTTAAAATCAAACAAATTGTGACGAAATCATCGGTGGTTATTTGTTGAATTTATTACTCAAATAACGTTTTATCTTTGTTTATATTTGAGTGATTTAACATGAAGCTGCCATTTTGAAGGATTGCTACCAGTCTGTGTCAACTCAGCAAACAATACTCTGCATTGTACTCGTTAAGATGACAATTTGACAGATTTATGAAAAAGATGAAGTGAATATTGTTATAAAATCAAACTTTAAATTGGTATTAACATATTATTGTTAGAAAGTATCTCTTTAACTTTAAAAATATAACTGATATTAACTTGTTTCATAAATAATACAGGTTTTAATCATAAACAGCAGTAAAAATCATTAAATGATATTCCAAAAAGTGTCAACGAAATTATGTTTGGAACAATAATTAAATTTCAGAAGCATGTTCCAAAACAATATTACAAAAAAGTGTTACAACGGAAATATTTTTGGAACAATATCGGAAATGTGTTCCAAAAACAACGGAATTACAATAGAATATCTGATCGGAAAATTTCGAATACAACGAACTGCATTGACCAGTGTTGATAATCACCAACAAGGTCTCAAAGCGCTAATTGGTATATCACTTACCGGTCTGATGTCTTCTATCTCGTCTGGATATCTGGGTGATAGGGTGAATGGATGAATGTTCAACCACTATGTGGCTATGAACTAAAATGAAATGAATAAATGAACTTATATGAGATGTGCTTCACAACACTCTCAGAGGAGTGCGAGACGAAATCTCCACTGCAAGCTATATAACACCCGTCAGGTGATGAGTCAATAATACAATCGTAATGTAAATAGTACGTAAAAACATGTAAAACTTTATTTGGTTACGGATTTTCAGTAAAACGTAGTTATTTTCCGGGGAAAGTGCAAGGGGAAAAATAGAAAACATAGAAATAGAAAATCATTGGAAATCATTGAAAATCATTGGAAATATTATTACGAAAATAATTAACTTACATTATACATTTATTTGATTATTATAATTCTTGCAAAATATTATACAATATTGCAAAAAGTTTATTTTTATTTTATTTTTCGTAAATTTATTTATACATAAATTAATTGTTTAACTGTAGATAATATTGCTCAAAAGTTTATTGTAATTTTCGGAAATGTATTTGGAAATAAATTTAATGTTTAACTGTATTTTATTCTATTTTAAATTATTTGTTAATTTATTTATTTGTAAAAAGTAAATCCTTAGTTCAATGTTATTCTTAAATTTTTATATTTATTACGTTCTATTTAATTTAAGCAAATAATTCAAGATAACAGACAAACAAACAGAATTATATTGAAATTAAGGTATTAATATTTGAGAAGTCTTGTTTCGTAAGAAATATTTATTAATGGATTAGATACTCTAGAATATTGATAATAAAAATATAGTAAAAAGTAATTTCGTCTTAAAAATTAACTTTTTGTCAACATTATTAACATATAACAGACACAAATAACAAACTCCAAATAACATATACGGGTTACAGAAACAAATGTCCCGTGTGAAATATGACTACACTAATATTTAGAAATAAATAAAAGCATTTTATACTTATTTTTAGAAATAATATGAAGGAAAAGGTTAATTCACATAAATCTTAACTAGCTTATTAGAAAACTTTTTAAATTAATGTCTTATTAATTAATTAATAAATAAGAAATTAATAACTGTTAATAATTACTAAATTTATGAAGCTACTAAAACTAAAAGTTACAGTATTTTATGGGTATTTCTGATATAATATGTGTCTGTTTAAATGAATATATATTTTACTGAAAATATCAAAATGTGTAGCCAGAATTTATGTATGATATTACAAACATAATAAGAAATAATTATAATAAATTCCAAAAATCATTCATAAAACAATTCGTGTTCGGAATGGCATTTGAAGATGTAAATTAAAATTAAAAAATCCATTTCAAGTTCTTCATTGCGTAAAAGATATTACAATTTACTCGATTGTAAAAGTTTGTAATAAATATTGTATGTTTATAATTGTTTTCCAAAAAAATTGTTTTATTTTCTACGATATACCAGTGGTTTTCAACTTATAAATAACGAACACAAATAACACTCAGATTTGAAACAGCAATTTGTGGATCACACAAATAACTGTCTCATGTGGGAATCGAACTCGCTATTTGTGACTCAGCAGGGCTGCCAACCACTAATCACTAGATCAATTGGCTGACAAATACACTTTTTATTGTATACATTTAGAGCATTTGTTAAGTACATTATAGAGGTTTGGCCAAATGTCAAATAATCGTCATTACAAACGAATTGTTTCGTTTTTTAATATTTTTTTTCCAGGTATTATTAATGCAACCTAAAGAACCTCGTGAACCATGAACATTCCGAGTATCATATCATAATTATACTTCATATATTACTATAATATATAAATGATTAGTCAAAACTTTTAATATCGACCTTTCAAATCAACTCTAGAAGAAAACAATATTGAGTTTTACGTTATCTTTCAGAGAAATTAACAAAATACCAATTGAACCCTATCTTTTAGTCGTACTATACTGCATTTTCAGATATATATCTCTCCATTTCTCTCTGAAAGTGCAGTATAGTACTGTAGATAGATCATTTCCTTCGACCATTTTTGAAATCAACCCTACAAAGAAAGAGTATTGAGTCTTCCGACATGATTCAGAGAAATAAACAAAATACCAGTTCAATCTCGTCTTTTAGCTGAATCCTGCACCATCAGAAAGATCCATGAAGTTATCTTTCTCTTTCCTGAACTTCTCTATGGTCATGACAAAATAGGACAAAATCAGTGAATTATATTTATATATTATCTTTTATTTTACTACACTATACCTTAAAAGAAACATGGGGTCATATTAGTGTTGTCATATTGACATATTGTCATATACGTATACGAAGTGGAAATAATAGAATTAATCTCTTTATTATAATTATGGAGGTTATATCCTTATGAAATCTATATATAAATTATATAAAGATTGGCTTGTTTTCTTTTACGTCATAAGATTGCTTTTGTTATCGAGTAATCTGAGCCTATGAGAGCTAATAATAAGAATATTGATAAGAATTAAAATAGATTTAATGATAGCTTAAAAATATTTTGTTGCAACATTTTATATTTAACAGATGTTAATAACTGTTTCATTTATTATGTTTTAAAAATTATTTGAACTAGATTCCCCCCGCAGCTTCGCCGGCGTGGCTTTCAATAATCATATTTTTTAATCATTATAAAAAGTTATGATTATTGGCCGCCCAAAGATTCGATCACACAAGTAAAGGCTCTTCGGTTTCCAGTCCAATGATGTATATTTGAACCAATATTGGAACCAACATTGGCATCAAATGCACACAGACAGACAAAAGGGTGCCTTTCCCCTCCTACTATTATATGTAGTCAAGATTAAAACTACAAGAAACTAAAATAAGTTTATAAAAATGTAGATTATAAATTTGTTTATACATTTATTAATATGTTATATTTCAGTAATATAATAATAATAAAGGAAGAGTATTTCAATGATTATTTCTTAATCAAACAATATTAATTAACATTTCAAATTTTCACTTTATTTTGCATTAACTTTCCAGAGAATAAATATATATATTTTGTAATAATATTTTTATGCTATTATAAATGTTTAGTAGATTTGTCTGTTGGTGCAATATATATTACACAGTAAATATATAAATTTATAATTAAAAAATTATATACTGTCCATGTTTCGGCAATCAGATAAGTAATTATTTTTATCTCGATTTTTATATAAAAATATACAATTAAAATATATAATACTAATAACAACAAAAACTTTAATTAATTAAAGCCTCTTAATTATATATATAGTTTATTAACTCAATAGACAGTCATAATATAAATAATAATAATATTATATTTCCAGAGTTTGCTAAGATACAGCTCTTAACAAACATTTAAGAAGGAAACGGAAGATCAATCAACAGGACCAAGATCTGGGTCAATCATTTGGAGGTGAAACCATCAAGACCTGGCTTTTGAACGTCATTATCTAATTAAAGGATGATGAAATAATATTCTCATTATAAATACTATGAAAATACAATGATTATAATTTACAGAAGGTTAATAAAACCTGAATTTTAAATTAATTTATTTATAACAATCGTCCTGAATTATTTATTTTATTGTTGACAATTTTTTACTAAAGCATCCTTCTACTGCTATAATATATAAGTAGTTATTATACAAATTACTAATTACTAGGTCAACTAGAATAAATAATTAGTGAGAAGTTTATTAGTGCACTAAATGGCATAGTTTTTTCTTATGCTGAAAAAGGAAATAGTACTAAGTAATAGGTCAATAAGTTAAATAATTAGTGGAAAATCGGTTAGTGTACTAATTGTCATAGTTTTAGTCTCCTAGGACAAAAAAAAGTACCTATTAGATCAAGTATGTTACTAAAATCGTATTATGTAATTATGTTTGTGATTGTCAAAGTTTTAATTATTTTCTTATGCTGAAAAATATACAATATACTAATTAGGTCTACTAGTATACTAAAAACGATGTTAAGTGTCCGTTAGTGAACTGTTATATTTTAAACTATATTTTGGTGTCAAAAAAACAATTCATAAATTGGATAATGTATGCTAAAATAATACAAAAAATACTGTTTATACATTGTAAGAAGTATAAAGAATATGTTTTTTTTACAGTTCATTGAAACAAAATAAACTGTACTTTTATATATTGCGGTCAAATTACAAATAAAAGAAATATTAAACGTAAAATAATAATAAAGTTTACATCAAATTGTTTTGTGAATGACTAATAAAATACAGTTACAATTTACTTATTCGTTATATGATATAACAGGTTCCATATATATAACAATATATATAAATATTATAATATATAAATTAGTTTTTAATTCGGAAAGTTTCCGTACAGAGTGACTTATTTTGAGAAGTATATTTATATTATAAAAATATTGATTCAAAGTGGAAAAATTATTAATATATAAATAAATAATTTCATATTGGAGCATACAATAATATATAAATAAATAATTTCATATTGGTCTTACGATTTAAATGCATAGCATCCAATAATATATTTAACATATATTATGTTTAAAAAGTTTTAAAGTTCCCGCAAGTTTTTAACGTAAATTCGGAACATATTCAGTACATTAACCTCAAATACCAAACAGGAAAGACTGAGCATTATTCGTAATTGCCAGTTTTTTAAAGTTCTACCAATATTATTATATATTTTTTATATATACAACATATATCTTTAAAAAATCAGTTTTATAATCTTAGCCGTAAAATCTACTGACAAATAGATTTATTAACAAAAATAATCTCTTAATTTTAATTAAAATTATCTAGAAAGTGATGATATATTAGTTTAGAAGAGAAGAAAGAAGAATTTAACTTTAATTTTACTACAAAGTAATCGAGTATGGTAGAACGTTCTGATTTTGCTTAAATAAAAAAATGGACTAAACATTCGTTATAGTTTTTTCAAATAGTACATATCTTGTACATTGTTCTGAAATTATTACAATTAAAGAAGTTTATATGTTATTTTATTTAATTAATAATGTCTAATGGTTCTTTATCATTGAAAATAATAAAAGTAATTTTATATGTAAACTTCCATCCATGATATTATATATAATTATACGGCTGTACTCATGTTATTACTATAGGAATTTTGCCGACTAGTTTTGTACCCATTCGGGGTTATTCGTAAGCTCATAGTATGACGGAATCGTGATTAGAGATCGCTTAAAATGCGGATAAAACATAAGTACATATAAAAATACTAAATAAATATATTAAATGTGATAGTTAATAAATAGATTTTCATATCACATGACTTAATGTTATGGTTTAATTAAAAAATTAAAAAATATATATTATCTATGTTTTTTTAAATAATCTTTAAACAAATATTCTGGTTCCAATCCATTTCTTTTTATACTAACCTGGTATTAGAGTAGAAAAAAATATCTATATATAAACAAAATAAGTAAAACATATTAAATTTAAAACAAAATAACAATATTTTAATACTTTGATATATATTTACTTCCGAAGGCTTTTCCGTTTATTCCAACATTCAGCTCGTATTCCTAACATAGATGTCAATACAAGAAATATATAAAATAATAATAATAATGAAATAAACAATTTTAATTGTTAAATCTTTATAAGTGATTTGTAATTATTTTAATAGTCATTTCCTTGTTATTATCGAGGTGACAATATACCTATCGAGGCTGCACTCGTAAGATTGAGAGCAGAGAATTGACTCAGTAATTTATCAATAACGACTGTCAAGTGTTCCGGCTCTTCTAAGCTGATTTCGGCTTATACTACTACAGAATATGCACTGCATAATAATACTAAACACTGAGTAAATTATATATTAAAATTATATATAATTATCCGGCTGTACTCATGTTATTACTATCGCGATTTGCCCGACTCGTTTTGTACCCATTCGGGGTTATTCATGAGCTCTGAGCATGGCGTAATCACAGCGTGAACCAAAATTATATATATATATATATTTTAATCATAAACTTTAATTTGAATGCATACATTCCTGATCCATGATTTCCATGAAAAATAATTATCCGGCTTTACTCGTTATTACTGTCCAAGTTGACTGACTATGCCCAATGTTCACGCCGTGATTTCATCATGCTCAGATCTCATGAATAACCCCGAATGGATTCATAACTAGTTCCATTAGTTCCGTAGTTAGGACAAATTCCGATAGTAAAAACGTGAGTACAGCCGGATAATAATATATGTTACTATAATTATTATTATAATTTATATTACTTACAAATAAATAATCATTCCTTGATACCGCGTCAGATTTAAATTTATTTGAAAATACACAGTCCACTGTTCTCATAATCTTGAAAAAATCACTTAAAATATTAAAAATAGTGTAATTGAATTATATTTGGAGCGTATGTGTACTCAGAGGTACCAACATTGACGAAATAATGGCGCGGGATTGCCTATACGTCCTGTGAACAACTCAGACTGACCTATAATGACGTTTTAAACAACAATAACCAAAGTCTTTGTTACACAACTTTTGTTATGCCTTTTTTTTAAATAAACTTTTTGAATGTTTAATTGTTTTGTTATTGTCTATGAACTATAAAAGCTACCATTATTTTAATATACACATAGATACATCGAATTTTGAGTTATAAAACTTCACACTAGAATTCGCTCAATAAAAAAATAATGGTCCGCGCACCTAGTGGAACTAATTAAGTTAGTTAGTAATTCTCATTTGTATATTCAAATCACCGCAAGCACGTGTTTCTGATATTAAATCGTGAAAATAATAAAATAAACATACTATATACTTCGTTACGGATGCGTTTTATTAGCAGTGGAACGAATATACAGACATTCAATAACTGCAAGATGTCAATCACCCATTAATAGTTTGAAGGTATAAAAAAAGGTTATAATGGTGTATAGTAGACAGCATTGCAAGATGTTACCCTTGCACAAAGGTTTGAAAAATGGAGGCAAAAGTTAATAAAAGACAAAAATGCAAGATGACAAACATCCTTGCTCATAAACTACTCTAGCTAGAAGGTATGAAAAAGGAGGGAAAAGTCGATAAAAAATAAGATTACAAGATGTCAACAACCCTTGTGAAAAAGTATGAAATAGTTTGAAAAAAGTCGATAATTACTTTACATAGAAGGTATAAAAAAGAAGAAAAAGGTCAATAGTAGACAAGGCTGTAAGATGTCACTAACCCTTGCTCAAAATGTATGAAAAAAGCAGGCAACAGTCGATAATAGACAAGATTCTAAGATGTTAATCACCCGTTACTAGCTCGAAGGCATGAAAAAAGGAGTGAAAAGTCAATAATAGACATGATTGCTATGTATGAAATAAGAAATAGTCGATAATAAATAAAATAAATCTTTTGTAGTGAGTTAATATAATCTATTTTAAATAAATAAAACAATTATGGTAGCACCAGACACTGACAAATAAGAAAAGTTGACGCGTTATTTGCAGACAATCAGACACTTCCGCTCTCACAAACAATGTGTCTCTGTTCGTCTGTTTAATGAACGACAATATGTTTATTACCAATATAACAATTGATATTAATTTAATTTATTTACACGTTAAAAAAAAGTGAAGACAACATTTTTAACTCAAAATTTTATATCTATGTATATAAAATATTTATAAATATGGGAACATTTAAGTTTTTTTTTAATTATTTTAATGCTTCTTATATTTTTTTACACAATGTTAATGTATAAAAATAAAAGTTTAAGTGAAGAATGAAAAAGTTTTACAAATTAAAATTCGATGTCTACACCTTTACATTAAATATAAAAAAATGGATTTATTTTTTTTGTGATTATTAAGTTTTTATATATCTTTTTATAATTATTTTATATGATTTTAATTTATAAATACGATAAAAAAGTGAAGAAAGAAGCATTTTGGATATACATTGGATATTGAGTAAAACTACTAGTACTAGTGAGTAAAACTCAATATCCAATGTATCTATCTATATTTATATACTGTATTAAATATAAAACCAACATTTTTTTTTCTTAGTTTTTTTTTTATTTCTCTAATTTTTGTTTTCTTTATTTTAAAAGTAATTTTCTATTTGATATTTAATAATCAAATTATATTATAATGTGCTATAATAAGGCTATTCATCACAAAGACGACAGCTATCAAGGAAATTGAATACAAAAAAGGATTCTGATTTTATTATAATTCTAATCTATTTCCAATAAATCAGTACATAATTTTGTATTCATAATAATTTAAATTATAACCATTTGTTTTAGAACAAGGACCATGGATTAATTACAGGTAATTATCTGTAATATTGTTACTTAATGGTAATAAAGTTAAATATAGGTCATATTGTATTTTTTAATGTACTTCTGAAGTCTGAAGATATGACAGGGGTCAACTGTGATCATCTTCCAAAATTCATATATCATATAAATTATTACGATTATTATGTCCAAAATAACAACTTTGTAGACCTATATATTTTAAAATTATATTTGAAGACATTCACTACTTTACATAGTACATTTACTGGACTTCTTGATCGTTCTATGACTTCGAGAGTTATTAAAAAATCTTTTACTATATTTAAAAACATTAATTAACTCAAATTTACTAAGCACTTAGTCAATAAATTATTAATATTATTTTAGAAGGGCTAATAGTGCGCTAATTATGAAATATAATTTTGAAGTCACTATTTTTGGGGTCAATTAGTAAGTTGGCGTCTAACAGTACGATTTCAACTATTAGATATTTGACATGCATAAAACTATTATAACACATGTTACAACAAAAATAATGTCTAATATATTATATAATATATATACATAAAACTTTTGTTATACATTCTTTAACAAAAATAATGTCATACAGTAATAAGAATTGGTATATTGTATATGTTAGTGACATTTTCACTTGTTTGACAGCTGGTTGTAATGGATTCCAATATGTCGGCAGGAGATGTTGACTTCGTGTTTAGTCATTTTAATTTGCAATGCCTTTGTTGTTCAAAGCAGATAATACCTTTATTAACAATTTTATTCACTATTGGTATCTTATCCATATATAACTGTTAACTGTAGCAGAATATATTTATAAAATAAATAATTACTGATATAAAAACATCGTGATTTTTGTAAATAAAATAATTTATTGACAATATTTAAAAAAATATTTCCTCTAAAACCTTTAAATGATTAGTTAAAACAAAAAATGGCAGTAATAATTTATTTGCTTCATGAATAATGTCGTTATGATTCAATATTTCCTAAAAACCTGAACCTAGTTCTATTGAAAGCTGAATATTTCAAGAACGATTGCTTTCATTTGCCAATTTGCCAAATATTTCATGCCATATTTCGATTAAAAAAACAATTAAAATCGGTTCATCCGTTTTGGAGTTATGATGCCACACACAAATATATAATAATTACACATATACACGTTATAAGGGTTGAATATTTATATTATTTATATGTATATGTGTAGGCAATAGACTAGACAATACTAAAATTTAATATATAGTCTTATAAAAATTTACGATTTTTAATTATTATAAAGCAGAAAAGTTTGTTTAAACACATTAATCTTATAAATTGCTAATTAGATTTAAAAAATCTTTCTAATCATGTTAGGCAGGTTCATAAAGGCTATTTAGCATTACAATACTGTTCTTATAATAATAGTAAATGTAATCGTTCGTCTGCGAGTGGAACCGCGAGCAACAGTTAGTAAATAAATAGGACTTACACGAAGACTGATCTAGTACTAAGTTCTAGTTAATGAAACACTAATACCGTAGGTGTTGATGCTTTGTTTGTGGGTGACACAGCATGCGGGCGGACGCAGTCCAATCTTCTTATTGCTGGTGACCCCGCCTGGGGCCGCTGGCCAGGGCGTATGTAAACTTAAATTGTTATTTAAGGTCAGTGTTAGTCCATACTTTTACTACTATACTCGACATAAAAAATAACCAGTCAAAGGCTTTATTTCAAAAACAATTAAAAATTAACAAAAAAATTTAAAACTATGGATTTCACTCTTTTTTCTAATGTTTAAACCAAAATCAAAAGTTCAGAATACAGCAAAATATATTTATGTAGAGTATACACAAATTACTGTTTTGTTAAAAATATTCAAAGTAAATCAAATAAAATATTTGCTACCAACATCTGAGACAGTTAAATAAATAGACCTTCTAAAAATGGTTTAAAATTAAACTGATGAGACATTCAGAGACAACTCTTGCAACAAGTTTTGTATTTACATACTCATAAATTATTAGATGCTATTTTCTTAAATTCTCACGAGTACACATTTGAAATAAAACTATTTTTTACGGATTAATACTCGTGCATAATTTGGTTACATTTTAATTTTAACCCGACGTTTTGAATGCTTACACTTACATCTCATCTACCCGTGAACACGATTGCTGCAAAGCATTCGAAACGTCGGGTTAAAATTAATATGTAACTAAATTATACGCGAGTTTTAATCCATAAAAATAGTTTTATTTCAATTTATTTATTTTACAAGGTTATAAGGGTAAATTCATGAAAAAGACCGAGAAGAAACTCCACGGATACTCATTTAATGCTTTTTTATAAATTTACAATATTTATAGTAGATATTTACACTATAACAGACAAATTAGAATTCAAGTACAGCATGACATGAAGATAGTAATTCTTCATCGTGATTATTTCAATAAAAACTAGCGAGTTTCAAAGCGAGTACTTTTATTTTTTTCATGCATATGCAGATAAGATCATGTCATGATTTTTTATTTACTTTCGCACGACATAATAAGAACAATGGATTGGTAAAAAAAATACAGCGTTATTTTAATATTAATAATACATTAAGTGTGAAAGTGAAACTGATAATAAAATTCACAAAAAACAATATGAAATTGATTTAAATCATAACATAATCAAGTTGCTTCTATATACTTTTGATTTTGTTAACACATTTTACAAAAATAACACTTCACAAAAATAAATTTCGAGTTATATTTTCCTGACAAAGAGTATTTTGTGCGTGAGCTATGAGCGTATAGTAATATACCGAAATACCTAAAATTGACGGCCAAAAATCTGTAAATATATTCTTACAAATTCTAACTAAATGCATTCAAAAAATAATTATTTAACACCTTATAATTGTATTGATTTTGTTGTTTAAATATCTGCTTACATTTATTTTTTTTCGTGTCTTTTTTTACACCCTTAGTAACGTCCTCTCCTGCATATCTAAAGTTGGCTGGTAGAGAATGTCTTAGTAGCATTAAGTCCGCCTAATGTACATTATGTTGAGTATTGTGCAATAAAGAATAAATAAATAAATAAATAAAAATACTACTAAGTAAGTAGAGTTCTAGACCTGGTACCATATCGAACCTGGTGACATTTAGATTCCTCAACATTTTACAGATCAGAACAGTTTAATTAAACAAGGCTTTATTTATTGATTTCTTTAAATTTAAAATTTAATAATTTATTGATACGGACAGGATTCGAAACTGTGACCTCTAGAAAACTATACCGTCTCTCTACGAATGGAACTAATCTATCACCACATAGTATTGACTATGATCGACTGTATTACAGGTTGTACACGGTTCGTTTTGTATTTAACCGGTTTCCCAGAGGTTGTTAGTTCTAATACTGATCGTGTCGATCTTTACAAATAACATTATTTGTCTATAAACAATATAATGTGTGATACTGACTGGTACTAAGACTACTAATGGGTGTATTTTCTCGGAATCAGTGCGAAATGTTACTAACACGGTCGTTCTAAACAATGTGACGTCAACTAAAACATTAAAAAACCATATTGATGAATAAAAACATCTGACACGTGGCAATCGAGCTTGCCGCTATGAAAAACTCCTAATCGGCAAATTATAACTCGCAAATTAATGAACAAACAAAAGAAAAAAAAAATTAAAATAATTAAATTAATTAATTAATTTTTAAATTTTAAAAAATTTAAAAATTCGAAATTTTTTTTCCATTTTTCGGTAACTTCGGCGGCCGATCTGACCACCTTCCCGTTGGACAATCAACATAATTTTGAAAAGTGAATCTTACATTTAGATGCTGATTCCAAATATATCTTTAGTTTTTCAAAATTCGAAAAATAAAATTCGACAGACACACAGACACACATACAGACAGACAGATCGGAAGGAAAAACGAATGAACGTTTTTCGAATAATCCGACATGAATTATATATAGTATGTGTATATGTTTCTTAATAATTGTAATATGAAATAACGTAGGTCATAACAACCTTTTTAATTTTGATTTCGAGCGTAATATTGTGATATTTTTTATTCCTAACTCATTTACTATATATTATATGTTGGTTTGTTTACTTTCGACCCTGTAAAAGAACCAAAAAAAGTTAAATATGTTTGCCATATCTTATATGTAAAATATATCTTAAACTGTATGTTATAATAATAATTAATAATTATTAAGGTATAAAGCGTACACGCTATATCCTAAAAAGAAAAATTCTAATCCAACTAGTAGTTGTTTGTCGGCTAGTTTTTTCAAACAGTTAAAAAAATTATTTCAAACAGTAATGATGAAATATTTTTGTTTTATTGTTAATTTAAAATGCTTCTTAATAAATTTATTTCTAAATATATATTAAAATTGGGTAACTACATTTAAATGTAATGTTTTGTTAGACTGTGAACACGCCTGCGTTTGTCTGTGATGTAGCCGTGACACAGATGAAGTATGAATACTCCACAATAGCAGCCCCACCAGACTTGTACTTGCAAGGATATATATAAAGAAACAGTACAATATGAACAGTACTATATTAAATGAAACAGTATAAGTACTTATTGCATTTGAATTAGTACCTATCATATAAACTATAGACTAGTCCTAATAATAATAAAATCCATAAATCCTAGATTACTTTACGTTACGAACCGTTACGTTAGTGAAGATTTTATCGATATCAAAAAGTTCAGCAGATTTAAATAATGTGTGGGTGATTAGAGGGTAACATTCAAACAAAACAAGAAACCCACGAGCATATTTGATCTATCCGTGTGCCAAGTTTCAGTTCGATCAATGCAATTTAATCAGGAAAAGCGAAAACACAAAAAAAAATTACTTTTATATAAATGGATTATTATTTAAAGTCTTTGACAGCGACAGCTAATTAATATTATCACTTTGATTGTATTGTCTTGTCGTAATAATTAACATTATGTACTTAGTTGTATATATAATAGTATGTATGTAGTATATCTGTTTATATTTACCTAATGTGTGACTGTACTGAGTACAGGTACATAATGGTAGCAGAGGTGCTAAATAACACTATTAATTAGTAAGTATTACATTACTTAAAGTTAAGCAAAAATTGCGTAATACAATTTACTAAGCACCAGGTCAATTACAGTATTTATATCGCATTGTTTAGAAATTGGCAGTTGGATAAATATTATACAGGATGTCCCAGAACTTCAAAAACCGGGTGATAAAATATATGGTGACAGTCATAAGAAAAACCAGAACCAAATTCTATGCCACGTATTTTGAAAATTGTGAGCTTTAAAATAAAGAACTTTAAAATAATTATTCTTTAAAATCAAGAAGAAGAAGTTTATAATTATTTTAAGACTGATATTAGAGATATTGGTATTTGTAACAGTGTTCTGGCTTTTCTTTTATCTAAAAAAGCGAAAATATTATATAAAATTGTACATTTAGGTATTGGGCGTATATAATGTATAGTTTTAGAGACAATGACGGTGACATGTTCTTTGTATGAACATTAACAAACAAAGAGAAAAAAAGAATTTTGGTCATACTATAACCATTTTTCGATTACTGTGGATAATATTTACTATTTTTGTTCATATAAACTTTGTAATCATAATCCTGAAAGACATATCTGCAATCAAAATAGAAGATAATAACACAATTGATCCAAGTTTATTATAAAAAGACCATACGTTCTGGGACATCCTGTATATATTATTAAATTTTTTATTTATTATTTTTTTACTTGATTATTTGTTTTTTTTTGGTCGTAAAAAATAATTAAATAAAAATGGCCTAAAATTAGGTAGCTCCCAGCAGATAGGGGCCTTGGTCTAAATTAATGATTATTTGTCTAACAAAATGGTTACTAATATTGTAGTTAATGTTTATATGTGACTATAGAAGCTTAAAATAATAAAAAATATATATTTGGTTGCGCTTATTTATGTTACTGCAGAAAGGGCCCCTTCTAGTGAATTTGCCCGGGGTCTCACACAGTGTAGATTTGCCACTGATAACTAATAAACATACTGCAAGAAAATTTCTGAACGCTAGATGCGTTAAACAAACCTACACAATAATATGTTATATAATCATAAGTGTAAGTTATAATGCATTATATTTATTAATAATATATTTCAATATAGAAATGATATCGCTTTACGTAAACTAAGTATCACCTACAAATTCCAAGCGTTTCTTATAATAATAGGTCATAATATTTTTATTATTTCTCATTTGAACAAAATAAACTTAAACCTTTTAACAGGAACGTATATGCACAGTGCATATTTATTATAATATATATTCACTATAATAATTTATTATTAGCTGTTATGAGCCTACTATTCTTTCATTTAACTGTTTATCTCACAATGGTTAAAAGAAACAACCCATTTAAATAAATTTAGTAAAAACAAGCCCATACTGTTAAATTTATACTAAGCTTGCCATGTATCTAGATCAGTCTTAAGATTAAACTGAAATGATCTAGGTCGTTAGTGATTTTATCGCCACTATTCTAAAGAAATTTTACTTAGTGCGCAAAAATCTATCCTACAATCTCGTTTTAGCCTTATTCAGTCAACGCGAAATAATTTTCAGCTAGAGATGAATATTTTATAAGACAAATGCACAAAAATAATGAGTGCGTAGTATACTTTTATGTTTAAAAATTATTATTACTTATAAGTTTATTTATCAATACATACAGACAGACATCATAACTAAAAAGATTGTTCAATAAGTTTATGACAAAATGAAACTAACTGATTTACACACAATCAATAGTTTTACGGAAAAAATAGAAAAGAAATAAATAATGGAATAATAAAATAAAAATATATATTTTTTGCATATTCATTTTACAGTATATTAATTAATTTTTTATGTTAAATTTTTTTATGTTAATTTTTTATGTTAAAAATAATATTGTCACAGCCTTTTCCCCGGACCCCTCCCCCCCCTCGGCCACCACAGCCACGACATTCACAGTGCCCCTCTTTGAAAATGCTAAATAAAAAAAATTAAATGTAAGTGTAAAAGAAAATCTCCTATCAATGATATTTCTTCTTCTGCAAGTCAATTGATAACTTAACTTAAGAAATCAATATTAAAATAACTTAGACATCTTTTGAAAAATTTAAAACTTTGACAGGAACCAATTTAAAAACAATAAAAAAATTCTTCCAGTTAATTAGTTAATTATAATTTAGTTTTCCACAAAATTTATTTTTGAAGGAGTAAATTTATCGAACAATTTTGCGAAACATTCAATTTGGTAAAATTATTCCTTCTTATCCCGCTGTTATGGTGATCCAAAAGAAAGATTCTAAAAGTGTAATTTCCGAAAAAAATCTAAATTCCAGACAAATTATATATTTAAAAAATTACGTAAATGTGAGTTCGTGGTAAAGATATAAATTTTCATGAGTTAGTGAAAAAAAAGTTATCGTTTAAAAAAGAAACATTAAAGAAATGGATATCCTAAAAATTGTTTTACTTTATTCTTAACGTTGCCGTATGTCTATGACCACGTGTACTAAATGAAAATCATTTCATTCTTACTAAATACAGAAAATCGATCTATAAATGAAAATAAGTTTCCGGTTGTGTTAATATATAATTAAAAGTTCCTTGATCAAGAAATAATGAAGACGGATGATGACAATTTATTAATATTAACATTTCCCATTATCAATCAAGATAATGGGAAAAGACGGGATTATAAAATTAATTTTTATTTTCCATATTATTTCACAAACGATAATTATTAATAATTTTTATGATTAACATTACAAATAAATAAATGTTTGAACAATAAAATCGTAAAGCTTTTCACTAAAATATATATATTTTTTTATTTATTGGTAAAATTATTATTTTTTATGAATTTTATTCTTTCATTACTCATTATCCTAATTCATTGCAGATACAGCAGAGTTCATTAATGTACAAATTTGATAGTTTTTATTTTTTGTTTAAACTTAGATAAAACTAGATTATTTTTCTCATTGTTATTACTCATTGATGAAGTTAATACACGTAGAATAGTTTTAGACAACCACAAAGATCGAGCAATAATTTTTTTAGAAATGGCGACTCACATTTTTGTAAAACTATAAAACATCTTGACCGTTTTCGCAGGCAAACTAATCAGGGCTAGGTTACGTGAATACCCAGGGATTGGTATCATAACGAAGTGAATTGTATAATCAGGTCGCGAGAAAATACGAGCCGAATAATACATACTCACACACGACATGGGCGAGAACGCACAATTTTTCAAAAAGTATCTTAAATTACTTATATTAGCAGTTGTCTAACTCTTACGTTAGTAAGAGTCAAACTACATAACCAAAAATGTTAAGCTATATATTCTTTAATATAATCTGTAAAAATATTTTAAAATAGTAGTTAGATGTTTGACAAACACTTGCTTACAATAGATGCGTTTTTTTGCCGCATTGCGTGGTCCATACAAAAAACGCAACTGGTGTGTTTTTCCAAGTTCTTGATTAAGTTTCATTTCTTTCAGCAATCAGATGGTGAGTTATTTAAAGGTGAAATAAAATAAGATTTGTTTCAATTTTAGTTTAATATTAAAACATGAGTTACAACAAATGGCATCTTAAAACAAAATCCTACATATAAATAGTAAAGCTGCAATTAAATTATTATAACAGTTTAATTAAATAAATAGCGGTCTACCTGCCTGAACTTCTCTTAAATGTGATGTACCATGAAAACTTCTATTCTGAATATATTTTCCTTAAAAAAGATAACATATCTTTTATCTTTAACAAGATAACATATCTTTTATCTTTAACAAGATAAAATATATTTTATCTTATATCAAAATCTTTTTAACTAATGAAATGAATTTTCTATTATTGTATCTTGATAAAATATTGAAATATCTTTTATCTTTTGAATAAACGAGACCGGCTCTGTGAATATTTAAATATTTCGAGTAATTAAGTTCAAGCAGTAAGGCCGACTTCAATTTCGACTTCCAATCAATACACATTTATAATTTTGATCCCAAAATAGTTATTTTAAAGAAAGCAAATACTTATTTCTATATCTATTACGTTATTGACTATTGACAACTATTTCATTACTTATTAAGTACATAATTTGAATTTAGTGATTATGTGTTCTGATGAGTTATTAGTACTAGCTAGTACACGTATGTGCGTTTGTGCAAGCAAAATAATGTGATCTAAAATACTTATAATATAATACTTTAATAACCAACAATATTAACTATTTTATAAAACTGTGCTTTAATCTGTCTTAAATAAAAATGTATATTATATTTAAATTAATAATATACTTAGGAATATAAGTGAAATTTGTTTTTAGTTATGAGTAAGGGAGTACAACAAAAGTTCGGTGGATTTTGTACTACATTTTGGGATCAATTTATTTTAATGTATTATATTTAATATTACTTGTGCTTCATGAAAACGTTAAATTTAGTGAGAAACACAAATTTAAAAATAATTTAGACTTTTATAGTAAAGCATGTGTTCAAGAAACACTTAAATTAATCAAAAAAACATTAATCTAACTGTATATTACAAATAAATTAGAAACAAAAACAATTTGTTCTGCTAAATACACAAGCAAGCAGCACACGTCTTGTGACACGCACTAAACAAACACCACAGCGAAAAAACACAACTGTTGTGGTAAACAATATATTATCTTGATTAGAAATAAAATAACCAACCACCTTACTCAATATGTACAACTTAAAAAATATAGAGAGATTTTAGATAAGGCCAGACGAATCTGAAATTCATTAGAAAATATCATAAATGACCAGACAGTAAATATTAAAAATATAATCAAAATTGATTAATACTAATATTACAGTAACAACCCCCAAACAACTCGTCTGTGTCTAACCTTTATAAAAACTTTCAATGCTTCAACATCAGTTCGCACCATGGTCGTTTAATATTATAATATAATGATTATAAAATAACAATATTAGCCTATATAAAAATATATTTAAAACTACAAATCATTTTATTACAAACGGCATACGCACAAAAGAAATACATACTTTACACGATTGAGATTACATTTGTAATTTCATTACCAAAATAACCTGGGATAATCAAACCATAGAAAAAAATAAATTAAGTCAACTTAATACTATTACAATATACATTTCTACCTAATATAAAATAGATAGAAAACAAGAATATCAACTATATTACAAAAATATAATTTATGAAGATGTGTCAAATATATATACAAAAGCTACGAGAGATTCAATTCTATGATTTTCCTTTTTTGCCAGTTCTCATTATTGTCATACCTTTAGAGTGGAGGAATGTTATATTCATATATTCGGTACATTACAATTTTTTAACACACCTGTCGCGTGGTCGGCTATCATCACTTAACCGACCCACCTTACCTAGCTTTCCTCGAATATCCTACCTACAAACATACCCTGGCATATTTAATGATTTTATTGTGAATTATGATCTCCAATACATTTTACATTTTGCAGATATCGTACCCACGTTACAATGTTATCTTACAGCTTATCAAACGTGCACGCATTATATGCAATACACTTCAAATACAACAAATTTACGCTGCCCTCTATCAAGCTATAAATAAACAGTCTTACCGGATTACAAGTCTTCACTTAAACGGATTCCTTACTTAAATATAACATCTGTTCACTGTAACACTAAACATCGAGACGAGCTTTTTACAGCACTCCACTCCAGCATTTAGTATCCAGAACCAGCATAAGCCGACCCGCGGTCGGTCTCAATGCCACAGAACGACCATTTAAATCTGCCCCCTGTTTCAAGGCGATTCGCAGGGGCAGGAGGAGCACGTCGGTCAGGACGGGCGCGCGCGGCGGCGCGGCGTGCGGGCGCATCGCGGCGCCAGCAGGTACGACGCGTCCAGCGCGCCACGCTGCCCCCCCCCGCGCGACAGCAGACCACGAGCTATGTTATTCACGCGCTCCTTCTGCTGCTCGCGACGCTCCGACGGGGATAACGCCTATTGGTAGAGATTGAGACGTATACATTGAACCATAACAACAATTTCTATTTAATTCTCTTTTAAATGTCAAAATTGCATAGAAATATAGAAATTATTATTACCTTGGCAGGTGTCACAGAAGCGGCAGCGGACGTGGTTGCTTTCTTTTTGGTTTCTTGACTATTTTTTGTTTTATCCGCGGGGGTCGCACTTTTAGCCGCTCGCCCTTTTAGATATTCAGGTGAAACCTCGTGGGGCTACAATTTTTACAAGATTAAATTATATTAGTATTTCTTTACAACTAGACCATCATACTTTAATCTTTACTAAATTGAGCATTATACAATACTAAATCAATATTTTTAAAAGTAACTCTCTCAAAATTAGGGATATATTTTCAGATATACTTGATGTTAAGAAATCTATCTATGTGCGCATAGGTCCTCTCACCGCATAGGTCCTAGTCAGCTTGAGCCTAGTGGGGAAGTGGTCGAAGGCGTAGTGTCTAGTACACAGCGGGTATTTGGGCCGAGACACGCGCGTGAACAGTCGCGCCGAGCGATCCACGCGCAGCTCACAAATGTACACGTGCGCCTCACGAGCGCCCACCGGACGTCCCTGGGGGGGAGCGGGGAGAATTAAATATACATATACAGTTTCAATAACTTATTGTAAATACAACAAGCGGTATATATACGCGGCATTTTCTTCCTTCCCTTCGGTATAATATAACAAAAAATTATCAATGCAGCTTTTTATTAATAGAGAATGTTTTTTCCTTTCACTTGAACTATATAAATTCGTAATACTCGTTATACCTTGCAATAAGTATTGAGGTCCATGACCCAACACTGCGACATAACAAGCTCGATGGGTACAGCCTCATATAATGGAACTCGCATCACTTCATTGTGGAAGAACCTAGAAGTAACATTTTATTTACTTCGCATATAAACATTCGAAAATACAAACTTCAAATATACAAAAAGTATCCAGAGATAACTCTAATATATTAACAACTGATTAACAATAAGCCATTTTATTTTTTTATATTCTTCTATTTAACAATTGAAAGTGTCGAAATACAAATATATAAAACTAGTACGTCTTATGACATATAACTTACTTCCTGGTAGGCTCATGGAAAGTCTCATGCGGTCGTAGATAGTGATGACCGTACACGTATCTCTCCTGAGTGTCCTTGTGCTTCCACAGACGTTCCACACGGAATATATCCAGCTCTGATACTGGGACTTCACCGATTGTTTGATATGTGTGCTTGCGTATTTCGGCCTCCTGTAAGAAGTAATAAATTATTAATTAACATATTAATTAACATAACATTTAAGTATATTAAAGTCTTATATTTAGAAGAATTTTATCTAATCTAACAAATGCTGGTAGTAGAGAAGCCAGTGTTTAAAACATAAGAATATCGAATATATTTATTAGCGTTATACTTTACAAAAGTGATTGATTTATTGATTTTATAAAAATATACATCTCGAAAGATCCATACTAAATATGTTTTAATACTTGTAATATTTACGTCAAATAATAGATTTTAATTAGATAAATATATGATGGATTTATTTGATTTTGAATGTATATTACAGTTTCAGTGAACTTACTTTACTTAAAGTTGTATCATCACTCTTTTCTTTTCCGTCCTTTCCTTTACCAATGTTTTTCAACTTCTTTCTATCCACACGTTTAGTTTTGGGAGATTCGTTCTTGTCTCCGTTCTTCTGACTTACATCAGGACGCTTCTCATCTATGGGAATATCTCGCAGCACATACACAGTATCACCTTGACGCACTTGCAAGTCCCCACGCATCAATGAAAGATAAAATTGGTGCCCTTCTTCCGTATATTCATCGAGAGGTATTTCACGGTCGACCTGCGATCATAAGTCAATTATCATTTGTGCAACCCATTAAGGACAATTTGAAAGTAAATTAAGTTACCAAAATTATCAGAAATACTGAAAACGACACTAAATTTTTTTTTAATTATAAAAGCGCGAGTTGTTGTAGTGCCACCTTAATGTGGAAATACGTAAGAATAGTTTGTGGCAGTGGGTAGCGACAGGTGTCGCAGAATTGGTGCGGCGGCGGGTGTGGCACTTTGCGTGACGGCGAATGTGACAGTGTGGTTCGGCGATTGTAGGGGATTGCAGCCATGAGTGTAGCGGTCGGTGTGGTAGTTTGTATGGCGCCGGTTTTGTAAGTTTGTGTGACGGCGCGTGTGAGGGGCGGTGAGTGTGGCATTTGCGTTTCGGTTCACATGGCGGAGCATGTTACTGTGTGGCGGCAGAGAAGGTGATGAGTGTGTCCTTGTCCGTACCTGTGCAGGGCTGCAGTAGTGGCAGTGGTGCGTGAGGCGCGTGTCCGCGAGGCGCATGCAGCGCGCGTGCTGCCACACGCCGCAGCGGCCGCACTGCACCATGAGCCCCTCCTCCACGTGCAGCCCGCAGATGCAGAGGATCACCTCCTCTGCGACACATGATTACGTGGTTATTAACATTACTCATGTTTTTAAATCAAGCAACCGATTAATTTAAAGTACTCAAGCTTTCACTATTTTATTTTTATCTTACCTGGTTTAGTTTTCTGTATAAATCCAGATGGAAGAGATTCTTGAGGGCCAAGTATCTTGTTTAAATGGTCGGCGAAGTCCAATTTTGTAGTATTATACACCTAAAAGTGTGAGAAAATAGTAAGTAAAAAAAGTTATATTAATATTTAACATGTTTCTATAAATCATACCTTTTTAAGTTGAGTAGCTGCGGCTCCCAGTGCCGTAGTCTTGCCTTGTTCACGTATTATGGTAGCGAACAGTGTATTCATGTCACTATCAAACTGGCCAACATTTTCATATTTATCACTTTCTATGTTCCTCTGAATCGTACTAAGATCTAAAATACTCTCTGCTTCTGATTTTAGTTGACCAGGTTTTATTGTTAACAACAATGAACTTACTAGTTTGTCTTCGTCATCTGAAAGAAAAAAACATTTTTAATTTTTAACAAAAAGTCTTATTATTTCTTTCAACTACACAAATATATAAAACTCATAATGACCTTTAACTGCAACCACAGTATTATACAGAGCCTTAAACACCCTCATCAACCGCGTCTTGACCTCTAAAGATGGATCATCTTCCAATCTAGTGAGCTCTTTCATACTCTCCTCCTTACTTGCTCGAAGAGTTTGTAATCTCTTGAGGAACACAGCGGGATTCATGGTGTCTGGTAGCTCGAGGGGGTCGACGTTTATCACGACGGGAGCGGCGGGGGGAGCGGGCGAGGAGACTGTTGGAGCCACCGCCGGGGAAGCGGAGGGAGCCGGGAGTGACGGAGGAGCTGGAGGAGGAGATGGAGGGAGCGGGAGTGTCAGGCGCTCGCGAATACGACGTACCTGTAATGTTTTATAATAGTATTAATAATATATATATTCTTTTTTTTGAACATCATAGAAACGTAGACATTACAGAATTTATATTGCTTCTTTTTAGAATAATAATAACAAATATATATCAACATTGACATTGTTAAACCACAATTCAGAATATTCATAACTCACAATTTCCAAATTCCTGAACAAAAAGCAATGACGCTCCTTAACCAAAGCTCTCTCCTTGGGAGTGAGAGGTTTGACCTGTGGTTCCTGCCACAGCTTGTTAAGATGCTGCTGGTACTTGAGGATCGTCATATTCTTTATATCGCAAGCTGTAACACTTTGTTGTTCTGATTTCTTGTTACACTTGACAGCCTTCCTTGGTCGGCCTACTCTTGGTTGGTTGCCGTTAGAACTGTTAGATTGGTTGGAAGCGTTAGACGCCGTTCTTGATTGGGTTTTGACTGGTTGCTTTGTAATTCTTTGCGACTTTCCGCCTATGACTCCTCTACAATCTTCTGAGTCGCATTTACATGGCTGCAAGAATAATAATTTTTATTTAATTTATTCTTTTATATTATTGATTATATAATATGAACATTTAAATAGTTTTTATAAGAAAATCGTTACGTTAAAACTGTATAAAGTAATAATTAGAAGTGGTCAAATCATACCTGACCAACAGCTGGATTGAACAGTGAGAAATTGTAATCGTATGTAAGTTCCTCGTCTGGGTCGATGTCACGCAAAGCAAACAGGGCCATTCTAAATGTACCTGGAATATAATCATCACAACTAACTAGTAGTTAAAAGGTCTTTATAAATAATATAAATTTATTTAAGACTTTTAATTCATTGCAGTTTTATAAATATTAACAAAATTCATCAGACTTTTTACACAATAATATTTCTTTAATTAATGTTCAAATTATTAAGAAAATAATAAGAATTTGTAACTTCTTCCACGCACGCACGCAAACACGCCACTTACCGTTAGCGGTCCACTTCTGCATCTCGCAGTTGGGCCTGCAGGAGTGGTTGACGAAGCGCCCGTCCCCGCCCATGCGGTGTCCGTCGATGACGAGTCCTCCGTCCAGGTGCAGGCAGTAGTGGTGCGTGTCGCGCGCGTAGCGAGTCGCCATGCGCTCCTAACAACAACACTACTATATAGTATATATGCAATGGTGGTATGAAAAATAAACTATTTAGAGAAAAAAAATACTGAGACTTTATATTATTGGAGATGTTATGAGCATTACTTAAAAAACACGTATATTTAATATTATCAAATACAAATCTCTATAAAAAAAACATGTCAAAAAATAATCCTACCCACTGGCAATATAAATTTTGATAAAACTACCACTGACGGTAGTTGTATGCATAAGCTATCTTATTTATAAATTTATTTTGCATACTTTGAACTCTTTGTCCGAAACGACCTCGCCGACGTACTCCAGTATGAAGTCTCCCGATTTAATGGTCTGTTTCGTCCTCACGCCCCAGCCCTTGTTCTCCGTCATAAACTTCTCGAGTCCCGGAACCCATTCGTGACGTTGGATGCGTTGGTTCTTGCATATATCTCTGAAATATTTTATATGGGGGTTTTAAAAATGTTATTTGATATTATAATATCCAATAAAATATTAATATAATATACAAATGCGAGTATAAATTTAGTTTGTTTCAAGATAGAAAAAGCAAGGTCAATAAACATCAATTTGTTTAGATTATACATCTGGTGACTTATACTGGTGACTATATACTACTACTACTTTGTATACTAGATTTAATTGGTTCCCGGTAATTTCATTTTCTGAACACCACTGACGATAAGATGTCGGAGAACCAAGGCAAGTTCCATTGACGCTAGTCGAATAGAATGATAAATGTATGACTTTGACATGAAATAATCTATGTAGTTCTATATATGCTATGCTATAGTTTTCGTCCTAACAATTAAATAGACTATACTGAACGAAGGCTCTGAAGCGCCACAGCAGAACCAATGTGTGAAATATCTGTAGATGACTGACCCGCACGGGCAGAGCTGCGGCGAGCACTCCGAATACACGAGGCGGTTGATGCAGTCCTCGTTGCAGGCGGAGGCGGGGGCGCAATTGCACGCCACGCTCTCACACTCCTCCGCGGACGGCTTCACGTCGTAATACACGTCTGCAGAAAATAGTTTGTCAGAACTTTAATTATTACATTAAATAAACAATTTATATCTATAGCGTTTAAAACCATATAATGGATGGAATGTAGACAAACAAATATGTTATAAAAATTATTAACTTACTCGTTCGGATTTTTTTGTAGTTCCACGATGGTACCGGTTGGTTATAGTGTTGTTCCCACCAGATGTCATAGGGCAATGTAAAATGTTGTAGTCTGCGACGGACCCACCGTTCGCAGTAAGGCGGCGGTGCTAGCAACCCCGGTGGAAATTCGGTTTGTGTCACGAGATTTTTTCCTTTTCCGTCCGGCTTTGGACTAAAATTAAAAATAACAAATTAACAGAACAATTATAAATAACAATTTAATAATACTACATTTTTGTTACTTACTCGTCTTTGTAGTAGTCAGAGAATAATCCAGCTGCCAAGAACTTTTTTCTTAGACGAGGATTTTTCTTAGAAACGACCGGTCTCTCCCGACCCTCTACACCGTTGACTGGACTTTCATCACGAGATGAAGCAACTCGCTTTTTGCATATAATACTTTTAGAGAGCACATCTATGCTCTTTTCAAAATCTATTTCTTTCTCATTAAGTGGCAAAGGGTCGTTCTCATCGTGGTCATTCAGAGTATCTATTGAAGGTTCGCGAGACTTCGAAGTTATCCTCCGACTAACTACTGTGTCCAATGAACTTTCACGAGAACTTGAGTGTATTTCGGTAACTTTTTTATTAACTTGGCACGATCTTGACTTCCTTCTAGTGGTTATACTCATTGGCTTACAAGTTTTTTCGATGGCAATGTCTGATACTAATTTTTTATTTTCCAACTTTTTGCTCTTTCCTTTTCCATCTTCATAAGTACTGTCAGAACTTCTGGTAAGTCTACGTTCACTAGGATAAAGTATAGCCAAGCTCGATTTTGGTCGTAAACCAACCTTGGGAATTTTTTCAACAATTTTTCTTTTCGAAAATATTTCCTCAATTTCACGTGAAGGTGACATAGCACGTGTCTTACGTTTTAACCTTTCCAAGTTATCCAAACGACTCGTCTGTTTGTCAGCTTTAAGATTTAATAAACTTAATGGAATACTATCTTCAGGATCATTGCTTACAGAACTAGTTAGAGATGGAATGCTATCTGTTTCACTCAAGACTTCCCATTTGTTTACATGATTTTTATGTTCTTTATCCGTCTTATTTTGTTTTAGTTGCAGCGCTGGAGCTCTTAGAATAGAAGATCCTCCAGTTTTCTTACCAGTTGGGTTTTTAACAAGACTATGTGTTTTGTTATTGTTATCTGATAAAATTTCTTTCCCTTGCAATTTTTCGAGAGCAACTACAGTTAAGCGTCCCTGTTTCGGCAAATCTTCTTTGTTTAACACTACTTTAAGTTCTGGCTTCTTACTATTTGTGCGTTCTAAGAAACTACTCGTAGCCTCACCATCTTTTGGTACTCTTTCAAATACAGAATGATCAGTATCTTCTGAAGTAAAATGACTATCAGAAGTTATGTGTAGAGATTGGTTTGGTTCTATCTTCTTTTTCTTTTTCTTTATGCTAGGAAAACCAGTTCTGTTAATAGCTTTACGTCTTCTAGTTCTCTTCTTTAATACTTCTGTATTTTTATTATTAGATGTGTCGTTTGTTTCTACACCTTTAGTTAGCAGTGCTGGCTTCTTATTTATATCGATGTTGGTTAGCAGTTTATCAGTTTGCATTTTGGAAAGTAGTACTTTAGTAGGTAAGACCAATTTGCTCTCACGTATTAAGCTGTTAGAGGGTTTCTTCTTCTTCTTGTCATTGCTGTCGTCGCTATCATTGGGTAAATTTCTTTTGGTTTGTCTTAAATTATGACCACCACTTGTCTCGAGTATCTTATCAGAAAGAACGGATGCTATAGACTCGCCTCTTTTTGGTCTTATTATGGTATCAGATGTTTCGGTAATTAAAGACAATGGAATTTCAGATTCAGTGTCTATTGGAGACAATAATGAATTTGAATTTTTATGTTCGCTTCCTTTGTTCTTATTTTTGTTTCTATTGCTCTCAGCCAGAAGATTAGAAATACAAATGGACGATTTTGGTATTTGGTCTTCCAAATCGATTGATGGTTCAAAGATTCCTGTTGGTTTATCAACATTGACAACCGAAATTATCTCTACTATCGGTTCGACTGTTTTTGGTTTTTTAGTTTCCAATACCTTCCCCTTCGAAACTGGAGACTTTATAACGCTAGCTCTCGTATTCATGTGTGTAACATCTTTTCCCTTATATTTGTCTTCGTGTAACTTGTGTACGGTATCAGAAGAATTTTTCTCTTTTTCTAGAATTCTAGATTCTATTGATTTTCGTATATTATTATTTAAAAGAGTATCTAATACTTTTGTTGCTGCACTGGGATTTATTTTTGATACCAAATTACTAGTAAGCCCTTCAAGTCTATTCTTTTTTCGAGTCATTATTTCTGACTTTTGTGCTGGAGGAATTGAACTTTTGTATAATGTTCGTGCTGACATACTTTTAAGAGGATCTACAGTACTGTTACTGACACTTTGATCAGCTCCGACAGAGGCATTTAAGCTATCACATTTTTTGGAGTTTTCTTGGGACGTATTTTGATTAATTTCTTTCGAATTAGGTGTTAAATTATCGTCTGACAGTTTTTTGGACAAAGATTGAACAACCTGATCTAAGCTATTATGGGCCATTACCTTTTCCGCCTCTAATCTATGTCGCTTTTTTGGTGTTACTATAGGAGCAGAATTTCTTAATGGTGACGCTTTTGTTTCAGATCGTGGTGACGTTGTTTTGCTTTGATCAACCTTGGCCAAATCTATTTTACTATCAGCGTCTTTAGATTTCGGTAACGATTTCTCCAAATCGTGAACCATTTTATGGACAGCTTTAAGTTTTTCCGAAGTTTCATAAATTTTCTTTGATAATTCCGATTGTTCTTCCGTAGGTTTTGTAATAGGTAGGTCATCATCTGTACCGCTAACAGTAATTGAAGATTGGGTTTTATTCGGGGATAAGACATCATCTTTAGAAGAAACAGTGTCTGATGAAGATTTACACAATTTCGGAGAAGATTCCAAACTTTGAGCTTTGGAATCCGTTGAAAAATTTTTGGTATTATCTTTTCTACCTTTTTCAAGTCCTGATTTCTGTTTTGATGAGTCATCGGATATTTTATTATTGATATCACCCATGCAGTCTGTCTCCGTGCACAAAAACTGTTCGGAACCACTACCGGTTTTTAAGTTTTCATCAAACTCGGCTGTAACCAAACTTAAGCTGAGAGAATTACTTGTAGAAGAATTGATATGATAATGTCTCTTCTTAAGAGGCAGTTTATGTTCATTAGTGTCTTTTCCTCCCTTGTTTTGTGATTCTGTCAGCTGTTTTTTGTGTCTACGCTTAGAGGTAGGTGTAGCTATTTCTTGATTATCTGAAGTCTTTCGTTTCTTGGATGCTCTTTTTATCACTTTAGCTGGCACCGTCTCCTGTTGAGGTTTCTCCTTTTCCATATTCTTTTGTTGTATTTGAGGAACACTGGCTACAAATTTTGGAGCGATTTGACAGAGTTTTATGAAGTTTTCTATTAATCCATCCATATTCTGTGTAAACTTTTGATCGACCGAATCAACTGAATTTCTATTTTCTCGACACTTTGAGACTGATCTCGATCGATGTCTCCGTTTACTTCTATGTCTATGATGTTTGTTCTCGGTTTTAATTGTTATTCGAGAAGGTCGCTCTGTCGGTTTTAAATTTATTTTGGGTGGCGCGAGCACTACAGTTCGCCTGTGTTTCTTTAGATTATATGTGGGCTTTATCTGGGGCTTTTTGAAATTAAGAAAAACATTTCTAGATAGTGACTTATTTGGTATATAAATATTTTTAGCTGTTTCAAAAATACTTGGCAACGGTTTCCCAGTATCTTTCTTTCGTATTGGTGAATCCTTTTTTGTGTTTTTTCGGCTTCTGGGTGAAAGTGATTTTGTAAAATGTTTTAAACTCTCTTCTTTTTTAGACTTCACTGAAGAACAAATGGGAGAAACTCCAAATTTATGTGTAAAGGCGAGTTTTAATGAAGGCAAAACAGTGCCACTATGGCCACTTTTAACAGGAGATTTCAGAAGTGTGTTATTATTGTTATGACTCACTTTAAATATATTATAAGTGGTAACAGGTCTTTGTAATCCACTAAACACTGGGCCGGGTGCAAACGGGTCTGTGGAATTTGGTCGCAAAACATGCTTTTGGCTAGATTTAGAAAACCCGTAATTATATTTCGATGGTAATGGATATTTTGTGCATACACTTACATATTTAGGACTAGCGTTTGGTTTCCTCAAATAGGGCTCACATTCTGAATCACTAGAACTATGTCCTAATGTTAAGCTACTGAATGTTTTATTTGATAGTAGTAATATTTCTTGATCGGAAACAAAATGTTTTTGATTTTTATAATATGATCTATTTCTCACTGATCTTGTTTTCTTTAACTTCCTCATTCGTCGTCGCATGCTCCTTACACTGTAATCCGTTTTATAGCCAGATTTATCGCTCTTGTAACCGGATTTATGGTCACTTTTGTAGCCGGAGCGATAGCAATCACTTTTATAACCTGATCGACAACCGTAGTCGCTTTTATATCCAGACTCTATTAGTCTACTACAACTTTTATAGGGCTTGAATTCATGATCACTTTTGTATCCCGAAAGAATATCCTTATATTTGGGATTAAGATCTATTTGTTTCCATGTGGGATCGAGGGGATCATCCGCTGCAGCTTCGTTCTCGCTTTGGTGGTCTCTCCAGGAATTACTACTTTTATTATTTTTATTGTTTTTAGGTAAGTTAGCTAGCTTGCTGTTGACTTCTTTTCTTTTTGCATAAACACCAGATAGAACAGAACGGTTTGATGGTAAAGAATCTTCGTCGCTGTCCGCTGAATCGTACTGATTTTTATCTCTCAACGTTTTTGGAGCGGTTTTGGTATTTTTGGTTTTATTTTGCGGTTTCCGACCAACTTTCTTTCTAGGTGGGTATAACACTCTATCTGTGGCATATAACATCCTGTCTAAAGCTGCTATATCTAATTTATGATCATTCTTTTTTGTCTTGTCGTATTTGCTTTGCTCTTGTTTAAGGGGTATCGGTGATGGGGCTTCGGTTTTTATATTTTTTATATCATTCTCAATTCTTTTCTTGACGAAGTCACAATCACTTGAATCTGATCTGTGTCCTCGGCTTCTCGCTTTGGACTTGGACCTTACGCTTTTTCTCTCGCCCTTATTATTTTCTTTTTGGACAGATTTTCTACTGTGTCTGCTATGACTTTCTTCATTATGCCGTCTGAGTGGAGAATGGGTAGGAGAATTATGATTTGATAAAATCCCAGAATCCGGTGAAACATTCGGTGGATCATTATTATTATCAAAATCATTAATTGCATTTACTCTATTCTTTACATTTTTATGAGATTCTACACATTTTGTTTCATATTCATCTATTTTTCTGACTTTACGAGGTCGACCTCTCTTCCTTCTAGATTCAACGGCAATATTTTTAACATCTTCCTGAGATTCAATAGACACTGTACTGATAGTATCTAATTTTTGAGAATCTATCTGTCTGTTTGACCCAGTTTCAGTAACTACAGTTATAGGAGAACTTTTTAGAAGGTCACTGGCGCTACCTATTTCTGATCCACCAGAAGTTATATCTAAACTCATAAAATCATTGTTATCAACACAATCTTCTAAGCTAGGTGGGTTTGGTAATGATAAACTGTCAGGCTCTGTGACTGAAGTTATTTCTTCTAGATCTTTATTTATTTGAGATAATTCTTCTGTTTGATGTGGACTTAAATGTTGATTATTTAAATAGTTCGAAGAAATCTGAGGGATTTCTGGTAGACTATTGATTTGTCCGAGTACACAATCGCTAATCCCCCCCACGCCATCTATAGAATTTGTGGAGAGAGAGCAGTTTAACGACGAAGATGTATTTGAGTTTAGAGTTGGAAGTGGTGCTGTACTACTCAGTAGTTGTGTTTGCGCTACAAATTGTTGCAATAAACTAGATGCATAGTGCGAAGTATTTTGGTGTACAGTATCAGAGTTGGAGCATTCGTTTTCAGAGCCGGAGGAGTCTGCCGTTGCTCGTTGTATCGCTGCTGTTACCAACTGAGGTGTCAACTCCATTTCACTACTTGAACCATCTCCTGTAACACAAAAATAAAAATGAACACAAGTTTTTTTTATGGTATAATTAGATATCATTGACTTACCATTATCTGCTATGGATTTGTCGTCGTTTTCCGGCGACGCGTTATGTACTGAGAAGGTCGAGAAATTGGGCTGTTGCGCCGGCGCGCTCGATGTTTGTTCTGGAAATAGTTCCGCAAGGTCCGCATCGTCGATGACCTGTTGATATTATTTCGGTTTAGACTATCACGTCATAGCTCGAAATAAGTTAGTTTACGGAAATATATTTCCTGGAAAGCTTAAAGTTTGATGGCAACCGGATATTTATGTACAGGAATATTGCAATAAAATAACATATATATCACACAAACATTAAACTGTTCATATTGGATTAACTCGTCACCTGTAACTGGCAGGCAGCAGCGAGGGCAGCACTGGAGTCATCTGCCGAGGCGTGTACTGAACCCGCAGCGTCCGCAGTGTCTGAGTCGGACGAAGATGACGAAGAAGACGAGGAGGACGAGGACGACGTGGATGAAGATGTGCTGCTTCCACACGCGCCACTCTCAGCCGCGGAAGAAGCGAACTGTAGATAGAAATAATAAACTTTTATTTTATCCTGTCAACAAAATTACGTCATTTTCAAAAATACCATCTTTTCAATATTAAAGCATAAATTATATATCTTAAATACTATTTGTAAATTTATATTAACTCTTGTTAATATAAATTTCAGGAATTAAGCCTAAAAATAGATGACGTATTGACGTATTTGAACAAAATTAATTTGATTACTCTGGCACTAAACCAGGATTTTGATGACGAAATCTGAAATTACAACAATTAACAACTTTGATTTTACAACTAAAAAATAATCTCGACAAATGTTAGTGTTGTACAAAAAAATATATTTTTAAAATAAGATGATATCCAAAGCAATTTAATTATATTTTAGAAAGGTTGATTGGGTAATAAATTATATGCAATTGCAGAACTTAACAATAATCATCAAGCGAGAGGTGGCATTAGGCTGACAAGATTGATTTAGTGTAACTAGCACGGACAGAAGTTTCGCAAGCTGCTTCTCGCAATACACCTTTACATTGGACACGACCGTACGAGCACTGCTGCATTAAATTTAACGATCTCTGATACGTTTCCTGTACGTTTTATTTACATACTATTACATACACCTAAATATAGTCTATTTAGTATATATTAGAAAGTATATAAGACTATTAATAAATTTGTTTGAATGGAAAAATAAATGTATGTAGTGTAGCTCATTTTTCTTACATATTACTATCAAATCATTATTATACACTCACAAGTGTAATGTCCTCTATATCTTTGTAACATTAGACTGCTATAAAAATAACATATGTTAATGTGGATTATATCATGTTTAACTTAAATTGTTAAAATAACAAATAATAGAACTAAAACAATTAAGAGTTTTTAAAACAATTTTCTAAGAATTATTTAAAAATTTTCTTTATGTTCTTAAGTGATTAGAAAAATGCTGTTTTAAAGTAAAAGCTAATATGTATTGTAACAATGGGCTTGTAAGGTGTTGTATGGTTGATAGGAAGTCACAAATCAATAAGGCGGAAGGGCAAGCAGCCCTCACAGTGCAAGGGGTTAAAGTGTCGTGTGGCCGGCCTTATCACGGCTCGCATATCAAACACCGTAACTACCCTATACTAGCAGGGGTTGTTTCCACAAAACATTACATTTTTAACAACAGCACGCATTTTTTAAATCGTTATTAAGACTTCTACATGAAAAAATATATTATTCGTAGAGCTATATTAAAATTGAGATATTATTATAAATAAGAAAATATATTTTTTGTAGATTAAAATCTAATTCATTCGTAGACTGATTCTTTACGAGTTACAGAACCCAAGAAAACTCGTTATTATTATAAAAGTCACGGATAAAGATAGTACTGAAAAACATAGACGAACATAAAAATAGAACCTTACCGCCCTCTAAAGTAATATTTGAACAATCTCAATTTCTGCTTTCGTAGAACGACATTTATGAAACAACATTGTTGTAATCAAAATCTGCGATTCACTTTATTTTCAAGTTTTACTAGTCAATTACTCTCTAAAAGTCAAAGCTACAAGTAATATTATTGTAATACTGAATATTATTTTAATACTATGATAGCTTTAAGAATTCATTCAACCAGACAAAAAAAAATGTATATAAAAACAAATCGATTACTCTTTTAAACTCAAATGTAACATTATTGTAATATGAAAACAATTTTCTAAACTATAGTTTTAACAGTTAATAGAAGGTACTAAACAAAAATATATATAATATCAATCATTATGCAGACATATATACTATCTGTGTATTTGTACATACAATAGACTAACGGTGTCTATACCTAAGAGACGTCGACACGACCATCAAAGCAACGACCTCGTAGCTAAGATTCATATCTGACAGCAAATCAAACAATCTCTTTAAGTTCATTGGAAACTATTTAAATAGTTACGAAAAACCTATGTACTAACATACATAGATTTTGTATCTTAATTTGTATATATATATATAATATTTTATCAATTCTGTAAAAAAATATAAAAACTAAAATCACTCAATAACTTTTAAGGATGTGAATAAGAAATTCTAATACAAATACCTTTGTCCATCCTTCGATATTATAATTAATAGTAAAAAACAAAGTATTTTTTATCCATAACTTTTGATAATATTAATATGATATTAATACGAAATTCTTATAAAAAATCTGTATATTTCGATATATTATACTTAATAAATATATAATACTATAATTAATACTAAAAAACGAAGTTATTTTATGTTGATATTTATTATTATTAATTTAATTATTTATACTGTTATATTTGAGTTGTCAAGTTATTGTATATAGTTAAACTGTTAAACCATAACCCACGGCAAATACATAGTTAACATACATTGTAACAAAGCAAATCTCGTGACAGATCTACTTATAAGATGATTGTTCAGATCATTGACCTGAGCCAAATTTCGAGAACAATACTTAATAGAACTGTAGCGTAAAAGCTATATTAAATAGTTAAATAAAACACTTCTAGAGTAATGATTGTTGCGTATCGCATGACGTAAATTGACAATTATATATTTATATAAGGGCCATGTTATACTTTATACTAGAAAAAATTAAAAAATCTTACACTGAGTACTAAATTATATACATTTTATTGTATACACGGCCTTATTTATGTTTAAATTAATTTGATATTGAGGTGTGTCAATAACAACAAAATAATTCGCAATTTCAGAAGGTATAAATATCGCGTTAAAGTTTTATAAACAAAAACTGTCCATGGGAATTGAACCCACTACCTTTGGTTTAACAAGCGAGGCACTAAACACTACACCACTAAGCAAATTAAATTTAAAGTTGACTCATGATTAGATGAAGTCAAGTATGCCCATGAACTTGACTTCACTACAATGCACGGGATTAAATTGCGCGGAAGGGCGAGAGAAAGGCCGATACGTATTACCATTTGCCGGTATGTGTTGTGGATAGGGTTGCCAGGTCGCCAAAACTAATAGCCGGACAAACCAGCCATTTTGGACGGACATTTGAGTAGACACCATACATTATAGATGATTTTGTCACCGTATTAATAGGTACGACAAAAAAAAATGTAAAATCAAGCTTTATTATCATAAATCTTATTAAATTCTAGTGAAATAATAAATAAAATCACATGTTTGCGAAATGTAAAAAGCCTAACAAACAAGCCGGACAAGCCGGACACCGTTTATTTTGGCCGGACACGCAATCAAAAAAGCTACCTATATCCGGCTTTATCCGGACGCCTGGCAACTCTAGATGTGGGTAAGCGATCAGATCTCTACTAAGTGCTAATGATATTAACAGACAATGTGAAAAACTAACAACTTGTGAAGTTTGTTCTTTGTTGGACTATTAAAATGTTTTAGTAAGTTATTTTCGGCGATAGGTTATTTAAATGTTTTGGTAGGTTATTTTTATTATATGAATGAGCTAAACTCGTAGTTACACACGCGAATGATTTTATTTATCAGTAGCGTAATTATAGTATTATAAAAGTAGTTGTGATGATTTTCTCGTTTAATCAAACCGACATTTCCGATTGATTATATTTGTATATTTAAAGTACCAAATTTTTTAACAAGTAAGAAAAAATTGTTCTTAGATTGGTCTGACATAGCTTGCAGCCAATCACCACATCCTAGCCTCATACCAGAGATCAATCAGAAGCCATACAACTTATTTTCCTTCTTACTAGCAACCACAAAAAGGTCTCAATTCTACAGTTCGCACGACTTGTGATACTGAAATGTCCATATTATCGAGGCCGTACACTCACGTAATTGGTAAAGATTATTAACTGAATTTATAAACCAGGGATGGCGAACCAATGGCACGCGTGCCACAAGTGGCTCGTTTGAAAGTTTTGATGGCATGCACAGAAACAAAATTGAAAAACATCGATAGACAAAAACTATTTCAAGAAGATTTATTAATTTTAAATTTATTAATTTAATTATACTTACGTATAATTTCACCACGCTCATAATTCGAATGAAATTTTATTGTGGCACGTTTCCTATTTAATTTTTTTTTCATTTTGTGGCGCAGACATCGGAAAAGGTTCGCTATCCCTGATATATAGGATAAGTTGACAGGTCGTGCCTCGAATTAAATTCAATTTAAGTTGATGTTGAATTTTAAACATGACATATTTACTGAGCCGTTCTGATAATATAATGCTACAGATAATTGCGAGCTGCCGGAAATCATTGTATAGTTTATTTATAAGTTATATGAAATTTAATGGTTTATTGGAAATCATTGTATAAAAAAAAATATAATTAAAATTACCACCGGCTAAGATATATGCCTCAGTCCTAAGAAAAGCCAGAGAAACTCACAAGCCTTTCAATTAGTTAATTAATAGTTAATTAGTTAGTTTAGTTATATGAAATTAAATGATTAACTCGTAATCATTATTATAATCATCTCATATAACATTTTTTTTTAAATTAAAACTACCAGTTAAGTTAAGATATATGCCTGAGAAAAGCCGGCGAACCTGAGAAGTCTTGTAATGGTTTTTGTAAATAATAAACACTATTACAATTTGTTATAATATTCTAAATATCCTGGCTAAGGGCTTTTTCCCAGGAAATATTACGATCTAAATATTCAAATATTCAGATACATCAAAATAATCATCATGGAAGTCAAATAACATTCAAGTTGTTCTCAAGTATTTATAATTCGGTTGCATAGTTGAGATTCAGTAGTTAAATATACAAGATTACTATATCTTATCGTAATGTACGTAACCACCGGTCTACTTACACATACAGCCTGCATTGAAGCCAGTATCGCGATCCACTAATAGACTATTATTTTCAGTTTTAACTTTTTTATCGTTTGTAGCTCTCACCTACGCATTAATAGAACAGGGCTGAACAAGTACTATTGACATTATATTTAGTTTTTTGAGTTTCTCGCGAAAAAAAATAACTCTGCGAAATAAAAAAAGATATCATATTTAGTTCAAATTTTTAAGGAATTCTTGCATAATAATTATCGACTTGATGAATAAAAAAATATCATAAATTTCCATCAACATATTAATTCTTCCTCTTAATTAACATCCCTAATTATAGTAAAAAAAACTTTCCCTTATATATAAATAAAGTATGCTAAAAGAATCTCTGATAACTTGTTCTTGAAATTATATTTAGTTTTTTAAAGATTTTCGCAAAACAAAAAAATATGGTGATGAAGAACAAATATCATAAATATCCATCAACATATTTCTTTTTCTTGATTAACATCCCTAATTATAGTAAAAAAAGCTCTCCCTATTATATAAATAATGCCAAAAATATATCTGATTAATGATCAGATATCCTGTAAAGGATTAAGGATGGATTTAATAGACAGCCCTATAGGGCAGCTTTACGGTAGAGGTTGATTGTACTCATCAAGGATTTCTGCACTCAAGGACGTTGCTTGCTAGACGTTGGCTGTCGAACACCTTATTATTTCTCCACAGACAGATCTCGTTTTTGTCTCGACTCATTTATATTCATGATACATATGGCCAGTTAATACACATAAATTGTTTGGTGTAGTCGAATGATCAGATCCATGACATTACTTTAAATTTATTGATTTTTTTAATATTTTTTTTTATTAGTAGATTTTCTAAGCTTTAGGTACGAATTTGAAAAAAAAAGGCTAATTGAAGTTGTTCATTCTTTAGTAGTGTTTCATTAAATTCTAACACATAACTCTTATAAAATAATAGTAATTATAAAAATTAAAAAATAAAAAAAAAGGGAAAAATCTCCTCGACTCCTGTAAGTTTTAGGTGACTTACTTATTTATAAAAAAAAAATTAAAAAAAAAGTCTAACTGAAGTCCGAATCCTTTAGTTAGGCTGATTAAATTCTTAAACATAACTCTTATAAAAAACTATAAATATGGAGCCATCGCTGAAAAAAAAATTAAATTAAAAAATATCGCAATAAAGCTGCATAATTAACAATATTTGTTCTGAGATATAATATCCACATTAAAACAGCCAAAATTAAAGGTTCACGCGTTGCTGTACACATGTTTAAAATAATATCGATGACGAACAAATTCAACAAAATTCAGATTTCATTGCTACATTTGGTGTATCTAAATCACTTTTTGCCGAGACGACGAACAAAAAATATTTACTATGTTCATTTGCTAGGGTTCACTGACCTCAACTAGCTGAATGTGCGAACCTCTATACAATTTTTTGTGGCATATGGCTAGCTGGCGGTAATTGCGCAGATAATAAACAATTATTCTTTAATATTATATATATATAAATCTGAGAACAAGCCAGGACGTTACGATCATATCACTATACGAGCAATATCACAATTTGCTAGACTTGTTTCGAACTAATTTGGTATCCTCATTCATGCGCTCAGATTACGTGGTGTGCTCAGCTGGAGTCACAGTGGAAACTACTCACGTGAACAGTACGGCAGAATCGCAGCGAAGTTCCGTATCACACATTACTCAGCGCTTAAGAATAAGGATCCCGAATGGGTCCAAAACTAGTCGTTTAAATTCCGATAACAATTACACAATAATAATAAAATCATGAATCACAAAAGCTTAAATACAAAAAAAAAATGCACTCAGATTTGACGAGGCAGAGAATTCAAGGATGTATGCAAATAAACATCACGTCAACAGCGCCCAAGTCCAAAAAAAAACGTCAAAACAAACATGACTGAGGACAAAAGGACCAGTCAGACCCATCGCAAGACTTTATCCTGTTTAATTACTTATAATATATTGTATTTTTATGACTGTATAAAAAACATTCAAAGCAATAATTATACAGTTGCTTAACAGCAAATGTAATTTTAGATCTCGTACCACTCATGATAGTGACATTTGTATGAAGTTTACAATGTTGAAATAACGTTCATACATTTAACCGTTGTAACTCATACACTAAATGTTTTATATATATTTATAGTGTATGTTGATTTTTGTCCCAGTGATTATAGGTAAATAACTATTTAGATTATAGATAAATATCTCCACATAAAAATCGATTATGATCTCATTATAACCGATTTTTATGAAAACAAAACTTCAAAATAAAAGGAACTTTATATACACACATGTAAATTTATATAAATTTTCATCATTTTGGCGCCAAATGTTGAAGTATTTAGTGCATTATGAATTGAAGATAAAATAAAATCTGTCATGTTTCAAAATTCTTAAAATATCTGCAAATAAACGGAAAGTTTCGGGGACCCTACAAAATATAAAAATAATACTATAATAAAATTTTGTAGGTATGACTTTTTTTTATACATTAAATTTCACCTGATGGAAAATGGAAATTGAAGTCATTGGTGGTAAGGCGCATTAACTTAGCAACCTATTCACTCTTCTCTTGAAGATAGCCACATTGTATCCAGACGGAAATACCGACGCGGGCAAGCTGTTCCGAACCTTCGCCGTGCGAATCAGGAAAGACGAAGCAAAGCGCTTCGTTCGGACAGGTGGAATGTCTACAGTAAGGATAGATATTCTCCGTGGATCGGGATGTCCGTTGGTAAAAGGGGGATGGCGGAAATATATCATGTAATTCCTGTGCACTCTCCAAAATATATCCTATAGAATACTGAGAGGCCGGCAATTCTACGTCTGTTTTCAAGTAAAATCTAAACCCTCAACATTCTCAACACTAAGAGACCATTCACTATGCATTAGATCACAGTATTCAGACAGGCTCAGCGGTTAACACACCGCACAGCTGTACACCGACATGTCCGCGATGTGCAAAGTGTACGTCATCTAGAAACCACAACATTAATGTTATATGAAACGCGTGCGCAAGTTTTCCACTTGTAAGTAATGTGAAGTACAACAATATCATGTTAGTAATCTATACTTATATTTTGAAGCGGAAAAATTTGTTTATTTAAACACACTAATCTTCTCAAATATCGGTTCAATTAAAAAATATATATGTTAAGAAGGGTCTTTGAGGAAAGCTATAGGCTAGAGCCTAGATAGGTTTATATAGGTAGATTGGATAGGTTAGGAGTAGCTTAATGTTAGAACATTACGCTACTCCTAACCTATCCAATCCAATCCAATCCTATCCTATCATATCCTAAAAGTGAAGAAAATTGTTCCTCCGTAGGTGGAACAGCGAGTAACATCTAGTATATTATAAAATGTAACTTTAACATTATCTACCTGTCTTATCTAAATTATTTGGGATCAGCGTAATATGTCAATCCCTTCCAGACTCTTCTATCACATATATATTAGAGTAGAATTTCCATGACATATCATTTTACACACCCTCTATCCATGTCTTCATCTCTAAAAAGCATCCACATTCTCTCATAACATACCAAGTATCATAAAATATATAAAGGTTCCGTTTAATATCATAATCCAAATCGATATTTATAACCTGTTGTGAATATGTAAATTAATTGAGATATTAAAAACAAAGCTGCCGAATAATATATATCTATAACATACCGGTTAAGCGTTGCCAATCCAACGGCTGAGTGGATAAAAACAAACTAAAACTGCCAAACTGATGTGATCATCAATCTCTACTAATAATATTTGAAAAATGTGTTTGTTTAAACTAACTAATCTTTTAGACTACCAATATTTAAAAATTCTTTCTGATTATGATAGGACCATCAGGAAGTCTGTCTAGCATTACGCTACTAATCATCGTAATGGTTAATAAAATCGCGAGTAAAACCGCGAGACACAGCTAGTATTATTAAAAAACGTCTGTTTTACTGGAATGAAATCTTGAAATAAATCTGCTATTTTGAATCTTTTTAATTTTATATAGTTATAGTATTTGGGAAATAAAAACATTTTTTTCTTCAAAAAAATATTTCTATATATAAATAGATGCAGAATTTTATACTGAATCTAAAAAACCAACACTCATGACCAGCCAAATTTTTCCCTAGAGGAAAAAAATACTACGAATTTTTTAGACATTTAAATAGAAACTGTAGTCCACGGGTGAAACCGCAGGTAACAGCCAGTATGGAATCAAAATATAAATAAGTATTATAAACTAGTACGTATAAAAATAATAGAAGCTAGTCATATAGTAACATATTCCTGTATTAATGTAATATTACTATATAAAGCGGTTCTCCTAACATAGTACAAGTGTAGAAACACCTTTCTAGTATTACGTGGTTTAAAAAAATATATATTATATAATACTTAAATAAAAACTAAGTATAATTTAACCCTTTTAGTGCCATACATATTTTATTACATTCTTAGCATATATAGGATATGCTAAGAATGCAAGTAAAAAAAGCGCATTTTTGTAGATAATTTATTTCCGTTACAATATATCAATATTCATTATTTTTTTCAACATTCCTTTATGAGATTTTATACTACGATAATAAAAACAAAGAAATTGAATACTACATATTTATTGAAATTAGAGAAACAGAGTAAAGGAGCGCTATCGCGTCGCTGGCATTTTTCACAACTAGTGAGAGTAGCGCGACGGCGCTCCTTGTCACTAAAAGGTTTAAAGGTATGTTTGAAACGCTGTATCGTTGATCCAATGTTCAGAGTAATAGCTTGTTAAGAGTCAAGTATGTTATTGAACCAACTGTTATTAAACGAGCGACTGATTCAATTAAACCAACAAATAAATTATAACTTATTAAAACGCATCGAGTGATATATTAAGCATTAAATTGGTTTCGTTTGAAACGAAAATATAAATATATAGAAAGACAAAATAAATGTTTTGGTTTATATTTGTTTATAATAGAACGAGAAGATAATTATATAATATCATACAAAAAAGTAAAGATTATTTGTATTAAAAAAATATATATATATATACGTACATCATTACCAATAAACATAAAATTGTATGAGCAAATTTATAATTAATAATTTTTTAATTATTAAAAAAAATATCTTTTTTGCTTTAAATTTTTATTTAAAACAGAACAAGAAAATACGTATATAATATAATACAAAAAAAGTTAAGGTTTTTTTTTATAAAAAATTAAAAAAAAAAACGTACAAAAAATTTTATAAGCAAATTTACATATATATAAACCGAGTGATATAATATGACTAACAAGTATTGTGACGTCACTGCTACCTATGAGGTCACTGTCACACTAAGTGCCGTAGAAATAAAAGCATGACACTGTTTACTCCTCATCTGAAATCATTTTAAAACACCAGTCAATACAAAACGACCACCAGGACGTATTGAGACTAAACTCGTGTCTAAAGATATCGTGTATTCATATTAAATAAATTAATTTGCATATCCCAAGGAGCTTTTAGGTATTTTACATAGATATAAAAAAGATTTTTTTTGTCTCTAAAAAGTTTAATTGGAACATATTTTTATAATTTAATTTAATTGATGTTTGATAATGTCTTTAAATATATATATTATTAAACTTTAAGTTAATATAAAATGTATAATTTTCGATACGAGCAGGATTTGAATACGCGACCTCTGGAAAAGCGTCCCGTCACCTTAGCAATTGAGCTAGAATTTAGAATTCTATATATAACTGTCTTTATAACTAAGAGGTAAGTTAGTTGGTTTTAGCTTGAATAAAAATAAGATTAATAGTCTTAGTTAAAAGTTAAGTGTTTTGTTGTGTGTGTGTGTGTGTGTGTGTGTGTGTGTGTGTGTATGTGTGTGTGTGTGTGTGTGTGCACGTGCGTGTGTGTGTGCACGATCGTGTGCGTGTGTGTGTGCACGATCGTGTGTGCGTGCGTAAGTGCGTGCGTGCGCGAACGTGTGTGTGCGTGCGTGTGTGCATGTGTGTACGTGTACGATTTACGGTATTTTGTCAGATATAAAAATAGTATTTAGCATAGTGTAGACACTTAGTAATTAGTAATTCTAATAACATTAATATAGTGCAGGTAGCGAGCTAAATATATACTATACAATCTGCCATTACAAATCAGTAGACTGCGAAAGAACCATAACAAGGGGGGTGTTCCTCACGAGATGTAACACATTATAACTTTATGTATCGTTGAGTTTGCTTTGCTATTATATTTAATAGCCTCTAATATGTTCTTTTTAATATATATTTAGATTTTTATAAATTCGTACTAGGAATGAGTTCTTTATAAGAATATAATAACTACGAACATTATTAATTATGGAGAAATCAATATAGTTTTATAATAACATATAATAAAAGAGTACTTAAAAAAAAAAATTATACTATCGAAAAAAAATTAAATCTAAGGTTACTTTAAAAGTATAACACAAAACTTACCTATAATAAAATATATTTAAAAATATGTATTAATATATAAACTTGAAACAAGATTATTTAAACAAGTGTTATTAAAAATAACTATAAAATCGAGCAATACTGTAATTTTTCACATTATATACATATACATTATATATACATACACATATTTATAGTTATATATTTTCTTGTTTGCAGTTTATATATTAAACATATTTTTTGGTATATATAATTAATATATATATAAATTATACTTCAAACTGCGTATTAGTTATATATCAACGTCACAAGCTACTGACAATAAAATTGCGCACGATCGAGCAAAATGGCAAAATCATTACAGTATTCGGTAAATATTTTAGAAATACTATATTTATGTGTTACAAAATACACCAACGAGATGTTTAGAACCAAGCTATCTGTATTGCAATGCACTAAAGATATATATTATTACTGATAATATTTTATAAACACTAACTTTTCTTACCTTTATTTGCCTACAGGATATAGTCTTTTATTTGCACAACTTTTAATTGGTATATATTTAGTTAATTTAATTTAAGCCCATACATAATGATAATTCATCACCCATGACTTTTAAAGGGTAAATTTAATAATAATAAGTCAATTATTACGAAAAAAGCTAGATATTCCAAGTAATCAAAACAACTACTATATATTTATTTCATATAACATAATACTAAACTAAGTAAAGCTTGTATTACAGTACATTATTTTCTAAATATATATACTCCAAAAATTTTAAGAAATAAAAAATACAATAAATATAAAGCTTATAAAAGAAAACGTTATACATCATATATTTCTATGAATATTAACAGTGAATTATGTGTGAATTATGTGAGTAGCGTCGCGTGCAGTCATTAGTGTAGCTAACATGCAGTGGGGAGCAGGGGTAGCTTCACGGACGAGAAGGCACGGATGCACTCCGCCCTCGGTCATATCAACGTTCACCGACTAACCTATTGAACTAGACTAGACGGTATTCCTGATACTATACAATAAAATTACTTATAATTTCATGTATACGTGTTACTAGCTGTGCCCTGCGGTTTTACCCGTATAATCATACTATTTATTAGATGTATGTAATCTTACCTATTTATCATAATTGGAAAGAAATTTTCAAATCCAACACATAGTTTCAAATATAGTGTTTAAACAAACTTCCGATTTATATTGGTATAGTAAGTCTTCATTAATGTGGTGGTTTAAAAAAAAATAAAAAAAAAAAACAAAAAATTTAATGTCTCATTTTGAAAAATATCGAAGACAGAATGTGTTGACGTTTTGTAAATGTAACTTCAGTGCTGCTTGCACCTCGCTTCGCTCAATATGCTAACACATACCGAGATTTTGCGAGCGCAGCGAGTCAAAATTGAGTCTATATTTATCTTTATATTATAATAAATAAAATCGTAATATAAAATAAAAATAAGGTTTGAGGTACACAACTAATAAATCAAATCACCAAATATTTCAGTGGGTGTAGATATTATATTTTCCGTCCACTTCGCTCCCTAAAAGTGTATGCCTTAATTAACTTAGCCCGTATCTGTAGATGATCAGAAGTGCGATAGGGCGCCTAATTCTGAGTCATGGGCGCCGTCCGCGTCGATGTAACTGCTTTTTTATAAAAAATACATACTAGCTTTTAATCGCGGTTTTACCCGTGGAAATATAATTATATTTACTATTAAGATAAGTAAAAACGTACTGTTATATAGTCTTCCTAATGAACCTATTATAATAAGAAATAATTATTTAGTTCATTCAGTAGTTTAATGTTATAACAATTACTTCTAGCTTCTACTAGCGGTTTTAAGCTTTATAAATTTACCTATTATAATCATAAGTTATGTAAATTCAGTAGTTTAAAATTAGCGCGTTTAAACAAACTTTTCCATTTTATAATTATATAGATTAAATTCATTTATACATTGCATTCGAAATATATTATCGAATGATTTTGTTACATGAAAGCTTGTATAAAACAGGTTGATTTTCTCAAATGCTTCGTAAAAAGCTAGAGAACAAATTCATAGAGAAATCTAAATTTATATCGAGTATATCTTGTTAATTATGAAGTATTACATTAGTTCTAATATAATGTCAGTATTCCGTGCGATGACAAGATAGCCCGCGACTTCCTTATCCGAACGTTGTCTGATTTGAATAAACAACCGCTTGAGAAGCCTCGATCTAAATACAGACAGACAAAATTACTTATATAATATGAACCGTATTAACATGTAGAATAAACTGTAATAGATGGATTAATTAATAACAGGGATGTCAAACCAATGGCATGCCACAAGTAGCACGTTTGAAAGTTTTGATAGCACGTACAAAAACGATTTTTTTAAATATCTTTTTTGATAGAAATGAATTAAAAATGATTAATCTCCCCTTAAATAAAATCAAATCAAAAATGTTAATAAAACACAAATCGTACAAATTTGGTATAAATTTATTGATATATATATATTTATAGTTTCCCCACGCTAACATTTCGAATTAAATTTTGCTGTGGCACGTTACCTACTTAAAACAAATGTTTAACTGTAGCACGGACATTAAAAAATGTTTTCCATCCCTGATCTATGAGAAGCGATACTAACGTATAGTTTCACCACCCTAACATTTCGAATGAAATTTTATTGTGAAACGTTACCTATTTAAAAATATTTTTTGACTTTGTGGCTGAAATCAAAATGGTTCACCACCCCTGATCTATAAGAAGCAATAATATATAAACAGAGATACCATTAATATCTGCTGCAACATTAACGTTGGAATTCTCTAGAAATTCTCCCGGGTTGCCGCGAGGTTGAGATCGTGACTCCGCGTCGAGTTCGGCGCAATTTGCTTACCCATACAGTGCCAGTCTAATCATGTGTAAAATATTGCAGTACCTCGTCACTGTTACATAGAATCGGGACGGCACGTCAAAAGTCACTGAGAAACATTTCGAGATTAATTGACTTCGATAGCCGGCTGCACGATTACCGTTGTCTGCAAATCAAGCTCCGAGATGACTTTGAACATGAACGAAACCTGTTATCTAGCGTACTTTCTAGTACATCGATCGTTCAAAAGATTAACAAGTAATACAAAAGCAAACAATTGGCATAAAATCGTTAAGTAATCCCCACAATTCCCATAAAAGCGTGGAGAATCAGCGAGATCAAGTTGAACGCGTGACCTCAAGTAAGCGAGTAACAAGACGGGTGTAAGAACGAGGCGAGAGGGCCTAGGGCCCATTAGAACAATAGTAGCGCAGAAGCATGTGATCATAAACTTGCACCTACAATCTAAGCCGTTTGAATACCTGACCTGCCACAACTTACCTCTTGTTATATCTAGTGATATATAATAAAACTTAAAATTCTTAATTTAATATTAAAATAGACGAATAATAAATATATATTCATAATTTATTTATTTATTGTTCAAAGAAATAAAGCTAAAGTAATTAATAATAACAACGTGATGATTATACAGGATAGCTATTATTTTAATACCACTAATTGCCACGTTGAGAAAAAGGTAAATAAAAACGTTAAATAAAAGCAGAACAATTGACCAAGAAACGATAGGTCTTCATATTTAAATACAAAATAAAATTCATACATTACAATTGAGACATATTTTTGTAAAAGATAGTTTTGTATATAAGATATATGAAAGAAAGAAATACTAATAATAAAAATTACATAAATCCACCTGGCAAAATACTGAGGTTCCAAAAAGTGAATTAAAACTTTCTATATATAATGAAGAAATTCCTTTCCTCAAGCAGTTTCAATGCTTTGTTTATGAGGAGGGAGGTAGGGAACCGAATTCCCACGCAGTATACGCGGATACGACTGTTCCGATCACCGCCCCCACTAATTGAGGAGATGCAACCAAGGCCGACTTGCGACCGTACGCTTGTTAAAATGGATCAGCTTTGTTAATTGTTTCATTAAAAGATTTTACGTCTCATTATTATTATTAACAATAAACATCTAATCTAGATTATTCTTTGAAACGAATCGAAACAAAAAAAATAAGCAATATTCATTATAATTAAATATATCAATCGGAAAATTATAAAGACAATAGACTCTTCAGAACAATTATATTGAAACAACAATAAAATTAACTGAAATACACAATAGGACTGCGATACAATTAACGATAAAATTTCATTACTTAATAATAAATAATATATATTTAATAATATATCTTCTATGCAGCCAATCCAGCTTGTTCAAGTAATAAATTTTGACACCCCAAGCATAATATGCTCCAAAGAATCGAACTACTAGATAATACAAAAACTCAAGCTGCATCTTGTTTGTAAAACTATTAAGTCGTTAATTACACTCAAAGTGCCAACTACCCTCCATTCACATTTTTGTTAATAACATTGCTAATGACAAAAAATATATGCATTTTATTAACTCGATCGTTACTATAATTACAGAGAAAATCGAAACAAGGCAGCTGCTGGTCCTATAAATATCAATACAATCCATTGTTACGGCTGCAATAAAACATAATATAAAGAATAAGACCCATAAAATGTATAGCGTAGCGTATGAGCAATTGACTGCCATTGAAAGAGTCCAAGGTGACCGGTCGGGCAGAAAAAGAACAAAATAGCATTCGAATTAAAATACTTCCTTGTTAGTGAGAAGATATTTCAAAATTTAAACGCAACGACCGCAGAATAATAAAATCGAGTCCGCCACGAGGTAAACAGTGGTCAATTACGGTAGCGCCCGGCTTTGTGGCGGGTTCAGAAACAATCGAAGCGGTGCGATGGGCGAGATACCGACCAGTAATAACTTTAATGGTAAGATAAGACCCCTACTGCACCACTTCAGCGTGGTGTACCAACCGCAGAAATGTACAACATTGTGCGTATTATCAGATGTGCAGTACCACTTTTAATTTAAATCAACCTATTTAAATTTTTATTGTGTCAGTTTTGCAATGACGTTTTGATTTTAAACCCCTAAAAACGTAATTTTTATATTTTTAACGTTTCTGTGTCATCATACCTTCAACGGATGAACTGATTTTGATGCGTTTTTTTTCTAAAATCATAAGATGATTCCTAGCTTTGTTTGTCACAAATGTAAAATATTTTTTCCTAATTATTGTTCAATGTTCAATTACAATAATCACGTCACCCGTATTGTGATTTTCTTTTCAGACAAAAATTATTAGTTTTGTAATTTTTAAGAAAATTATTTATCTTTTATAATATGTAAATGGTTGAGATGATACAGTTTTGACAAGCGCAGAGGTGCCGATAGCTTCCTACCTCCGTATTTTGCAAGCGAGCTCAGAGACCAGTTTACGCTGACAACCATGTAAACGATTTATTCCCAAGCCTTGTTTTGCATTACTCGATTGAGAGCCAGGGTTGCATACAGCATTTTTTAAAATTCTAAATGTAATCTATTCTATTTAAATGTCAATTTCCAAAACAGAATATTCTAGAATATACAAGGGCAATATTTAAACCGTGAGAAAGTTGAAAGGAGTAAATAAATAAAGTATAACGCTTGTCGCTTGATATGATAACAGGCAATTTATATTCAATGTACTTGCTCGAATGTGCTCCTATGCAAACAGGTATATCATGGCTGTCAGCCCTATTGAGGCGTGCAGTTGTCACATGGGCTTTATTAAACGACGTAAAGCTAAGATGGCCGTTGGACCGGCTTATCCCGATTCCCGGTGCGCCTATCAGACGCGCAGTAATACTCAGTAATCCTTGTTTCATCCCACTTTGGTATTGAATAAATTCATATCATAATATTACATACACAAATATAAAGCATAAACAAATTTTCCACCCACTTAGATCATACACACGTCATTTAAAATAATTTATCGCGTTACGATGACATTTAAAAAGAAACAAAGCCATTCAAAATTTAACGGTTACGTAATAATCGTTGACATAAAAATTCTTACCGTCCAAAAATTCATATAAAAACGTGATGATACAATAAATAAAGAAGTTGCCAAACTCAACCATACCATCATAAATATTTAATTGGCGCGGGGAGCCTGATTGAAAGCATTTAACACAAAAGACCCGTATGAGGGTCTCGAATTGTTTATAAAGGATTCAATATAAGCATACAGTAATGGTGCATTTATCGACGGGACCAAGTGCCAACGCAAAACGTGTCGAACTCACTCACACAATCCAACAACATTCCCTGTATCACTTTACCCATCTTTCATTCTACACAACTTATTACGCTTTACATCATAATAACTATTTTGAACTGCACAGAAAAGACTCACTCTCTTATGTTAGCATTACTTATATTAATGGTATCATTACTATCTGTCTGTGTTTAGTAAATAGGAATGCATTTCGATCGTCCGTATCCATGGGATAAGTTTATCGTCTAGGCAACAGCGACTAACCGGTTCAAATAGCGAGTAAGAAAGGAAATCAATGCATTATAATCGAAGTAGCTTTCGCAATAAATAATTGTGAACGATGTGTAAATTGACAATATGCCGAAATATTGCGTATGTAGTTGTGAACTTTTTGTGAATGTCACCAAAAGCAAGTCGCAACATTAAAGGTGTCCAACCGGTTTAAGTTACCATCTCCCGTCGTCATAAGCGCGTCTGCAAATTCAACACTCGTCAAATACCAATGCAATATAACCGATACGCAACATTATACCATAAACTTATAAACACTCTCATAAAACCTAATCACAATAAATTACTTATAATCATCAATTATAAACAGTAGCAAAAAGTATTAATAATATTAAATGTGATGAAAATTCATGCATAAATTAAAATACCTAACACTACAAAAATATGTTATTTGTCACATAAAACAATAAAAGAACGTTAAAGTAATATAGTATTCATATATTTATCAGTAGGTATACATGGCATTGAATCATCGCTGCCTTTAGATGGAGCTAACGTATTGCATAATCAGTCATTAAAGACCTATAGACGCTGGATACAATAGCATGAAATGAAACAATATAAAAACTATATAATGCAAATATATAGTTTATTAAACATAAAACACATGAACATTGATAAAGCCAACGCATTAGATAATAATCAGGAAGGAGATTTAAATTGAGTTGAAAGATACCGTAATCTCGTTAAAACTATTAGAGAATGGATAAGATCTACAGGGCTTTAACGGCGACTCACATCAATCACTTGAGACTAAGGCTAAGGTCCTCAGATAACATACCTCTATTTTCTTTTATAATGGTCTAGTTATACTGCAAAAACGCTTATTACCCAAGTTGTTATAAAAAAGCGCTTATTACCGAAGTAGTCATGACAAATGTCTAGTGTAGAACAGAGTTATTAATGGATTCATTATGTGCAAGTTCTCTTATAAAAAACTCGTCTTGAGATGTGATTAACAGACGAGATAAAATAACGAACTCAATGTCAATATTACAAAAATAAATTTGCACTATTATTACGAATATCAAAAACGAGATAAAAAATAATATGAGACTAAAATCAAATATCCTTGAAACGATCAATGACATTATAAAAATAACAATCTACCTTAAGTTTTTGTAAAGATATATATTTCTATCAATGTAACCGGATTGAAACATTCATAACTAAATGCCTCATTAGACAATCCATAGTATGTCTATCTTTAAAATTATTATTTATAATGCAGGATATAATTACTTGAAATATTTAAATAAATATTCACATACAAGAGAGCATCGTAACATATAAATAAAGGTCATATCATGTGACGAGCACGAGGTTGACTGGAAGGTATATTCATTAAGACTGATTACTTGGATGAGTGGAATAAAACAAAGTCGTCCACATACGTCGAATTATAAACTGCAATAAATTCTCACAAATACGTGTGCAAAAGTAAAATATTCTTTAGATAAAAGAGAGAAGACACGTTAATTTGATTCATATATATTAATAATGAGTATCTTCTTATATTTTGTAAGTGATATCAATATATCTATATACAATATTAATTTGATAGTATGCTCACACTAAGTCTAAACACGCGACAAAGTCACGCTCGCTTGATCACAATTTCATGGTCAAATGAAGCAAGTTTGATCTGTCTATTACGTGGCATTTTATTACTTGCTATATCAATAGGTTCAATGAACAGTAGCTAACTATATAATAGCAATGAGCAATCATATTCCTATGATACTAACGGCATTTTTTGTATTGAAACAAATTATAGAAAAGATTTATTTATAATTTAAAAATGAACAAACATTTAATTTAAATTCATACAACGGATAAAATACAATTGAATGTTCATAAAAACAATATAATTTATTCGAGATAGTGTAGGTATATTATATTTATTGTATCAACTTTAAAATCGTTGCAACGACGTCAGAATTGTTTCTAATAGGATTGGCGTCACCGCATAATGAGATTGACGTAGCATTATCAAATATATCCGTACTAATTTAATTTTAGAGATATAATTAAAACCTATGCTAGATTTTAGTAAACTGTTTTCTACTAAGACGAGATGTTATTCTGGAATCGGAAGCAGAAAAAAGGCGCCAATTGGCATCATATCGTGATTCGCACCTGGCAATCGTGTTGGTCATGGTAGGAGCTAACCAACTGGCTGACGTACTCCCAGACCTCGCCGGGCGCGGTCCAGGCTGCGGAGGAGGCGGCGTGCCGCATCATGCCAACATCACAGATTCGGCTGCACCGCTAGTCTCACTTATCACACACACTGTTTTGAGTGCACTAGTAACTCTCTCGCTCACGTCCAAGCGTTGACGAGCTATTTATATTGTTTTATCCTCAATCACGCGCAACTAGGTCGCGATCTACATAGCAAGCCGTACTAAAATCAGTTTAAGATTGTAAACAACCAATTATCTACGTTCATAGGATATAAAAATATTTAATTACTCTCGGTAGTATTATAAAACATTATTAATTTACCTCAAACAATATGAAAAAACATACGTATATAAAATTAAAATTATCAATGTTTATAATTAATGGTGAGAAAAATCACTAATTTGCGGCGATGCGAGCAATGACAGAACAAATCCATTGGATACGCGCGAAGACTGATAACAGGCGACCTTGAGCCGCACTAAGCGACTGATAAGAGAAATTCGGCGATGCCCTCGCTGCTTGCGAGTTGAGGCGCGCTCTCTCTGTTCGCTTATCAACTGTTTGTTTTGCATTAAATTACTGTCTCGTTACAAAATAATACCATGTCGGATCACAAATTAACGAACTGTAATATATTACTGATAAAGACTACACAATGTAATCTTGTTATTATATTATATACAATTACTTTTCGATTTTCTATTCATGTATTTAATTATTTTAAATATATTATATCCCATTAAAATTAAATTTCAACTTGATGATCTAACTCACACATTTAATTTTAATTATAACTGGTTATTAATTAACACAATCACATCAAAATCACATAAGTTTAACTAATTGTCGATCGCAAACATCACATGTATGTAGCAGCGTCACCGTACACGCAGGTCGGTACGCGCGCGCGCTTCACCGTGTGCCACCTAATGACCGGCGCGACGCGTATTCGCGACCCCCACTCCGCCACTGTACGCGCTATCAAACCAGTTTACGTGAAAAATTTTAATTCCTTAGCGCGGGTGACGACCGGTCGCGCTTTCCTCGGGCGGCCTCCCCCGCGAGGAAAAAGCGCAGCGCCCCTGCGGCCCCGGGCGCGGCGCACCGGAAGTGCACGGCCGACACGCGAGCCAAGCTCACCCACCGCCTTAATTAAATGCTGAACGCTGCACACCTACCCTCCACGCGGCACGCTCCACCACCCACTAACGCAAAATCAACTGCATACACAAACTATCATATGTTTATTGTCCTCGATAATGCGACAAGCTTTCCGCTAACAATAGCTCACATTCTTCACAGACATGTTATCTGATGCAAGTCTTGCATGAAATATTTATTATGAAAGCAAAATTCGATTACAGATGCCACAACTGGCTGAAATATATAGACTGATGTTCAGAAAGTCTGAGCAATAAATCTCAATGCAGACACTATCCGTCAGCGCCAACAATGAGTATTTTATTCGGAATGATCTATTAGAGATTAGATGTGATAATAATATGATAAGCTTATGTATATCAATCTTGGCTGCAAAATATCATGTTCCATTGATGAATATATTTGAGTATGCAAATTCCAATATATTACTACAATTTCATTAATATACCGGTATTCACCGGATGTTTTATCTACGTTACTTGCACGATTGGATTGATTTAAAACTGCATTAATTATTCCATTCACCTCGCACACTTCATCATTTCAATAAGGGAAGTAAAAATAGCAACAATCTAGACCTGGAATTTTGGCTCGCAAATCATTTGATGAAGTTACATTAACATCATATCTATAGTCAATAAGAATGATGAAATACAAAAATATGTAAGAAACTTGAGGTATACCTAAATTCAAACTGAATCACCGCAATGCGTCATGTGCAAAATGTTTATGAATAACCAAGGGATCAATAAACAACTTGAAAGTTGTCAACTTGACCAGAAATCACGTTCCTTTGGTCTCACATTTTGTCACACGTGTTTTCAAATAAAAAGCTCGTAACGTAAATACGTCCTATGCTGTTTTTCTTTTGCTTACTGAAAACTTTATTCTGCGGTAGATTAAGATATAAAACAAAACTAGCTGTTGCCGGTACTTTGTACTGAATATGGGTAACAACAATGTCACTACATATAGCTTTAGTTCAAAACTGCTGATCAATCCCGTGAAAGAAATAGCAAGTTTTTTGCTACTATCTTCCAACACTTCCAATTTTGGTTAAGCTACTTTTTTACTACTACTACTCATTATAATTGTCGCATTAGGATATGTATATGCCCTTAAACAATGTCATAAAATCAAATAAATGTTCGTACTTGTAGGTACAGAGATTTTGAACAAACAAACAAAAACTTTTCAGCTTCATAATAAACGAACAATAAATAAATACATAGTAAGTACATTGAACAACATTAATTACTGTAATAGAAAAATGGCGATGAGGAAATGATATGTTTGTCTCTTTATTACACAAAAACTACTGCATAGATTTTGTTCAAATTCTGTGCGCTAATAGCTTATTGTTTTGGAAAACATAAAAGGCACTTAACTGCAAAAATTTTACCATTCTGAAAGACTGAACAATTTTTTTAAGTACAATTTATCTAAAAAATATAGTTTGTTAATATTTTATATGACTTATCATTTAGGAATAATTTTAATCATAACACAACAACTGGTACAACTTAACTTCCATAAATGATTTTCCCAAAAATTAACTAATATTACAACTAAACTCTGCCAAAAAAATCTGCAAATTTTTCAGCATAACGAAGCATATTAAACCAGTACCTATATTGAACAAGGAAACTGTAAAATAGGTCACAAATGAAATCGTTTGCTTTCACTGTATATAAACGAACAATTAACTTATCAGTTAACTGGAGTAACAATAAATGAAGCATCATTTTGCGCAAACGTTTCTATGGTTCTTGATTGACGCTGTAATTGATCACATGAACTGGCATGCAACGTCACATCATGATGCACTCGCCATATCATGCATGATGTCATGCATGAAGGACAATTATTTGTATTTATTTATTTAAACAGCTCTATTGCACATACTTAAGATATATATATAGTATACAAAGGTAACCCACACTTATGATTTATGGGTCTAACAATGGAAAATTGCAACACAAAATATATTTATAACATATAATACATACATAAATATCTTTATTATAAACATTCCCATAATTATCTCAAACTGGCTGACCCAATTTGTCAAACCTAAAAAAATTGTATATCGAGTGAAACAGTTGAAGACAGATTTTGTTCAGGACAATTACAACAAATAAAACTTTATATTGAAGAGAAGTTTTTTTTAATATTGCTTTCAAACAATGTTAATATATTAAATAAAAAAAATGAAGAGTTTTTTTATGAAAAGACAGCTAAAAATATTTGATACTGGAGAAAAGTATTTACTTTTTAAGTTTTTTTAAATACAATTTTTAATTTTTTCTCTTAAAAAGATTACTACAACTGCAAGAATATAATAATAAAAATATAAGAATAGATAAAATGGTCCAGCGGCTCTCAAAATTATGACGTTACAAAATGATTATTATTTTTATAAATATAAATTAATAATTACAATATATCTTTTAGAAATATTCTAATCTGTAGATCTAACATTGCGTGTTGTCTCGTGTCACGTGGAAATAAACGTGAACTCCGATCAATAACAACGTATTTATATACGTTAAACAACTGCAAAGTAAATATTAAAACAATCAAACGGTTCATTCATTGATCATATATCTTGTATAAATGATATCAAGGTTATCTAAATCTATACGAAAAAGATTATTATTAAATTATTTTGAATTTAGCACGAAAATTGTAGAAGTTTCAGGATTCGAACTGGTGACCTCTGGGAGAACGTCCTGTCACTTTGTCATTTGAGTTACTGTGGCTATTAATTACTTATACTACAAGTTAGATTAATAATTTTTTCGAAAAGACCCTAATTATTTTAATAAAAAAATAATAATAGTGTTATCATACATCCATACTAATATTATAAAACGGAAAACACGCTAATCTACGAAACTACTGGATAGACTAGAAACATTTTTTATATTACGGTAGGCAATTTCTTGAGGAAAACTATAGGCTATCTAGCATTACACCACTACTCTTAATTAACTTAATTATAAATAAAATCGTCCAGATGGAACCGGGAGCAACAGCTAGTCATAAATAAATATAAATTTCATCTTTTATTCTCTGAGAAAAAAAGTAATAACTTTTAATTTATCTATTAATTCTATCACACAACTGACTATGCAAATGTACTGCCTCGTAATAATACTGTGGGGTCTTTTTACTACTTTCAATAAAGCCCATACCTACACTTCACGTGTGGTAAACAAGAATAAGATCCTAAACCAGGGATGGCGAACAAATGGCACGCGTGCCACAAATACCACGTTTGAAAGATTTGATGGCAAGCACAAAAACAAAATAATTGCAAAAAAATTATAGATAAAAAATATAAAAAATATAAAAATATATAAAAGAAGAATTGCTTTTATTTATTTATTTAATTATACTTACATATAATTTCACCACGATAACATTTCGAATGAAATTATTGAGGCACGTTACCTATTTAAAAAAACATTGTGGCTTTGTGGCACGGATATAAAAAAAGGTTTACTATCCCTGTCCTAAACAATTAAATGTATAACATAAATAAATAACAAAGAAATTAGGGCACCCTTTAAGTTTATATTACATATATACTGTAGCCCTTTTAAGTCCCCTCGATACAAACCGGACATTGAAAGGGTTAGGACGAGAAGTTATTGTTGAATCTTAACATGTATCAAGATTAAATATTATTGATTTACGATATTTTAAATTGTCATTTATTACATATTTTTATTTAGGTAGGAGCGCGAGCCAGACCTCAATCTTGACTCGCTGCGCAAACAAAATCTCGGATGTGTTAGCATATTGAGCGAAGCGAACTGAAACAGCACCGAAATTACATTTACATAACGTCGACGCATTCCGTCCTCAATTATTTTTCAAGATCGTTTTGTGATTTTTTTAAACTACCACCTAACTGATGTCTATCAGTGTGCAAAATTTGGAAATTTTTGGATATACCGTTTTTGATTAACGCTTGAACAAAAGATGCAGAAAAGTCTCTCATAGAGAGCTTCGCGCAATTAGTATGGAACTTATTGGATACAAGTCTAAATTAATTTTTCAAATTAAACATATATATACTAGTGTCCACTGTGCACGGCGGGTAGAGCTGAGCGAACCATTGTTGCTGAATAAGAATTTTTAAGTTGATCAACAGAAAATAGAACTATGTTTATGAAAATGATTGGATTATTGAATGTAACACAGTGAGTTGTTTCTTATGACGCATATTAACCGAATGGGACACACTTTAACTATTTAATAAAAATCTCTATCATAAATGTCACCAAAAAACTGCAAGAACTGTAAATCACCGTCCTCGACAACTCTGCCAATTTTAGATATCCTACCATTATTAGTCTAGGAGTAGCATTAGTATCGAACACTTTTGACCAATAAGAGCTTCGCTTTGGTTAGTTGAATAATTATGCACACACCTACATGCAAATATCTTTTATCTTTTAAAGTAAAATTTCATAATTATTCTACTGCTCTGGCTAACTTTTCAACTTAAAGAAGTCCACAGTACATACTAACTTAGTACAAAAAGAAAAACGAAAAAATATGTTCTTTAAAATGTTCAGTTTTGATAAAAAATTGTGGGTATGGCTTGTGGGTATGGAAGAAGCATTCATCTCCATAAAAACCAAGTAAAACTCATCAGCAAAAACCAAGAAGCTCCTCAACATAGTATACAAAAGGATAGCTAGCTTAAGAATTCGGCCACGATGCTCTGATGAAGACGTTCGAGAATAATCAGAGCCCAAACTAAAGTCTAAATAATATATAAGGGAATTTATGTAAATATAAAACAATAAAATATTATGTAAATATAAAACTATAAACTACTCTTAATTTACTTTGAGAAGACATCTTCACAAATTTTACTCTGCAAATTTTATATAATCATTAAGGAAAATCATATTTTCATTTAAATTAAATGAAAAAACATTTTATAACTTTTTATTGAGAAAAAAAAATCCCTTACTTTTAATGAAAATTAGTATGGTTGGGAACCTCCATTATACATAAAAGAAATTAAATCATGTCATTCAAATTTTTCAGAAGCATGGAGAGCATAAATGTCTAAAATAAAATATTATTATAAAAAAAGAGCAGAATAAAAAAAACTCCAATAATGATAAAAAAAATATGTAAAATGATTTTATTTAATTTCTACGAAGCAAATTCAATACTTGCTTTAAAAGTTTTTTAATATCATAAAAACACCTATTTGCGTCTGTATTTTTATGTTTTGGTGCGTCACATACACGTTTGGTTCACACAGTTGGTTACAGTATACACAATTATGGATAAATGTGGATAAAAACAGAATTGAACTGTTTGAGAACTTTAAATGAAAAATAGGTTAACTTTAAATGAAAATACAGTAGAACTCCAATTATCCGAACTCCGACTATCCGAATCGCCGATTATCCGAATCACAAAAAATTGTCCAAAAAAAGTCTAAGTGCGCTATTATTCTAACCCCCCCCCCCCCCCCCCGGGAAGCCAGTGTTTGCGCGTCAAGTCTTGACTTCACTTGTCTTAACTTGCCGTTGTGCCTACACTGACTTCCAGGCTAATCAAAACTGTTTGTACATTTTATTTATATTTAAAACATGTGAAAATTTCATGTTTCTTTCATTTAATTCAATAAAAAAATAGTGCAATATCAAAACGTAGCTTTTATTCTCTCCAATGGCAATTTTTTTTTAAAAAATCCGATTATCCGAATATTTGATTATCCGAATGGGTCCCGGTCCCCATTAATTCGGATAATTGGAGTTCTACTGTAAGACTATTTTTATTTCTATTAAATTAGTGCCAATTGTAAGCCAACAAAAATCTACAAATTATATGAATATAGTTTTTTGACTAAATAGTATGTAAAGGCTATTACACTATTATAGTCCATTCTTTTCTGATAAATATAAAACTTATATTTTAATAGTGTTTTGTCTCTTTTTAAAATAAAACAAGTTAAAATAATGGTAGTTATTATAGCCTTTTGTTGTAGTAAATACTAGCCTTAATCGATTTTGGTAGGATTTTTAGAAATGTAGAGGCAACGTTCTTGCATTAAAGACTTGTTTTTACTTGTAGCGCTGTAGAACCCGTGATAATTAATTTTTTTGTTTTTTAATTCAGATAAAATTATTTGTAGTCATATTTTTTTTACGTTCGTCGTTTTATATTATTGTTTTTTTAAGATATTGATATAATTATATATAATTATCCGACTATACTCAGGGCAATACAATCCAAATTTGAGAAATAGTTTCGAACCATCCAAGGCCCTTATTCATGAGCTTGTTGCATGATAGAATCATTGCGCAATATGTATGGGTAAAACAAATCTTCTGAATTGGTTAAGTTTTCTGATATACATTCGACATATAAATATATATATTATTACCGTACGGTTATCAAAATCGTTGTCCAGCTTGCAAGTTTTCAAAGTCAAGTCAAAGTCAAAAACAACAATAGATTGTATTTTATAGAATTTATTAATCCACTTATAATGTTAGTTTTATGTATACCATATCATTCACAATGTAATGTCTATTGAAAATATTTGGGACTAGTCAAAAGATTTGTTGCCAACGCAACAAAAACTAAAACAATCTAGGTCGATCAAAAGTGTCAATGTCACGAACAATTGTTTTTACTCGTGACAGTGAAATGGCAATTTCTCTTAAGTTGTTATAAGAAATATTAAAATTATGTTTTTAACCCAACAACTGTAATACAGATATAAGATTCCATTAAAAATTTTTGATTGCATTTAAATATAATTTGCAATCTTTAACAATTTTTTTTTTAATTTATGAAATCTATAAAGAATACATACTTATTAAAGGTATCAAAAGAAAATATTTTTACTAAACTATGACTGTTTTAATAATGAAATGAATAAAAATCTCTGCAAAGTGGTCAATAAAACTTATAATAACATTAATTTTTAATAATTTACTGTTATTGTTTTGTTTTATTTCACTAATTAATTTTTTTTTTTTATTTTTTTTTATTAATACCATGTTTTAATGTACTCAAACTCCAATAAAATATGTAACAACGTACAAAGTATCTCCTGGGTGGTAGACGCTGATAGCTGTGACACAGTATATACTACTACAGCTGTCAATGCAATCTCTAAAATAAACAGAAATTGTTGTTCATATTATTATTTTATATAAACATTATTTTTAGAGTTATATTGTATCCTTTTCGTGTGATAATAAAGTTATTATTATTATTATTATTATTATTTGGTAATCCTCATTACACCTATGCTTCAGGTTTTAATACAATTTATTCTTTTTAATCCCCAAATCAAAAAGCCTGTGCCTGTCTGTGGCATGCAACTCCTAAATAAATGTACCAAACTTGTCAAGATACTTCTTAGCTATGTTTGATGTAAATCATCAGTTATCTCCAAGTTTTCTTTAGAATTAGAACCAGACAGGCCATATTGGCACTAATTATTTCAATTGTTTTTAATTTTTTATTTTCATATTATTTTAACGGAATATCTGTTGCCAGCAACTTTAGTCATTACTCCAACTTATCGCTCAGCAAAATAATTTTCCCAGGGTTTTATAATTAAAAAAAAATTATACTTGTTTCTCCAATACTTTGACTATTACTTAACATAAAACACCAAATATTTTAGAAAAGATTATCACATTCATTCTATATAAGTTAAGTTGATAGATAGGTTGGTTACCAATCATCTAAGACCAGTTTTTCATTGTTAAGTTGTGGGATTTAAATGGATTAGTTTTATTCAACCAGTCACAGTCAATCAATTTCTAATCAATCTTTATATTTCTTTTTTTTATTCTAAATATAATTCATCTCACATTGAACACCTATTTCTTTTACCAGAATTCTGAAAATCTAGAGTAAAAAAATATTTAAACTGAATTTTCATTAATTATATCCAAATTATTTCAAAAACTATAACTAATAACATTAATTAACTTTTTATTATTATATATTTTCTATAGCAAGTTTTTAAATCCTGAATGTTAGATATCATAATTAAAGAGAAAATATTCCTTCAGCAACAATTGTTTTAATTTTCTCTTAGCAGAAACAACTCATGTATATATCTTATTTAAAGTTGGAACTAATTAGACAGATCCGACAATCCCTTTACTATTAAATATTAAGTCAATAAGATAATTTTCATTATGTTTGAGTTTCACAGTTCTAAACATTCTTAATGTTACATAAACTATATTACTTTGCATGTTTATTGTTTTTAAGTGAAGCTCTCTATGAGACTTTTCTGCAAGCATCAATCAAAATCGATATATCCGAAATATTTCCAAATTTTGCACATTGATCGACATTAGTCTGGTGGTGACTTTAAAAAAAATTCAAATATTAGATGTCATTGAGAAATAATAATGGAAAAACTAAAATTCCATAGACTTCAATAGGAATTTTTTTTTGCACGAAAATTAAGATTTAAAAAAATATTATTATTGTTCCGGACAGAATGCTTCGCCGTTTTGTAAATGGAACTTGAGTACTTTTTGCACCTCACTTCACTCAATATGCTAACACATACCAAGATTTTGCAAGCTCAGTGAGTCAAATTGAAGTCTGGTTTGCACTCCTGGTCTAAACTAAAGTATATATTAAATTGAGCAAAATACAGTGAAAGACAATATTCTAGAACTACAAAGACACTTACCTTAGTTCTCTGTCGCCCCGGTCCTCTTTTCACATTTGTATCATTGTTGGAATCCTCACTTTTAGTCTTTTTAGCATTTACATTACTTTTAGAAGAACATGATTTATCTTTATTCTTAGAATTGTCCTTTGAATCACAGAGATCCTCTTCACTATCACTTTTGATAGTGTTTCTGCCTTTAACAGTTTTTTGTGGTGTTTTTGAAGGCAAATTCTTCTTGACAGTCTTAAGTGGCAAGTCATCTTCACTTGACGAATTTGAAGAACACTTGCTGCACTCAGAACTCGAACTGCTGTCTGATAACTCTTTTACCACCTCTTTAGTCTTTACTGCTTCATTTTGTTTCTTCTTTACTGATGGTTTTACAGATTTCTTAGGTGTCACTTTCCTCGGTTGAATTGCAGCTATCTTCAGTTTGAGTCCAGTATCACAGGAAGTGACTGAAAAGTGTGGTTTCCTGGATATGCTCTGTTTGCTCCCAGAACATTTCCAGTCACTCCCTGATGACTCACTTGAGCTGCTATTCTGTAATTCAAATGTTTCACAATTAGGTAAGTTATTTACAAATAACAAGAAAATACCTTCCTTTTAACCATGTTGTAAACAAATATTTTTATAACATCATATTGCAAAAGGAACTATGAAAATTCTTATTTTGATATGTGTATAGATAATAAACTATAATTACAAATATCATTAAACTTTTAATAAATCATCAAACTAACCTCAGAATCACTGTTTGAATCTGAATCACCACTTGAGTCTTGAGTTTTTGGCACCTCTGTGCCCATTTCTGGAAAAAATATATTTGTTTTAATAAATAGTAATTTTAAAATGTTTGTTCCTTAATTGTGAAAGTGTTGAGCATAACAATAAAAATTGAATAGTTCGTCTTAATCTGGCCTACAGATTAAAACAAACTATTTAATGTTTCTAAATTGCAGTAATAAATTAGGTATTAAAAGATATTGTTATAGAAAATGTACACTGCTCCAGTATTTGTGTTTTTTATGTTAAGGGAATAGTATAATTGCAACGTCATTAATCACCCAATAAATGTTATAAAAACATTATTGATCAAGTAACTAAATATTAAAACTTTCTGTGCACAGTTCTATAAAATTATGATAAATAATATTACAATTGTACACTTTTAAAATTATAATAAAGGAAGACAAAGTGACATCAGACATCATTAAACTTTGTATGCTTCAATGTTTTTTATTAGAAGCAATAACTTTATACTAAAAACTTTGATGTAAATTGCGATGTTTTTAGATATGTCAATTCTCAGTTTTGACTCGCTTATTTACAGATGAAATTTACGTTAAAGATAATAGGAAAGTGAAGATTAATCAAAAATACTTTGGTAATGTGTTACTTACTTCAAGGTTGGTCAAGATGTTCCAAAATAGAAAATGATGTTTTTCTTCATTTCACTCACAAGTCATACGTTAACATGATTATTATCTGAAACGTTAGTTGACATTGTAAGCAATAACAACAAGAATAATAATGATATAACACTGGTTTCGTAAAATTTTCTCTATAACATCAAATTTAATTGTCGGAATGACAGATCTGACGACACTCGTTGGACCAGTTTTATTTCACCATGTAACTAAAAACTTGGATTTAATGTCCAGTGAAAGAGGCATTCAAGTGCATACATATAGTAGTAATACACTTTGGATTGATTAATATTAGTGGAATATGTTGGGTTTAACGGTTTTTTTACGTCGTTGGCGCCAAATATATGCATACGTTTACAATCATAGAAATTAATATAGAAAAACCATTAGCCTTCATAGGTTATTAAAAAGCTCAATCAGTCTTAAAACTCAAGCATAATAACTAACCTCTTTTATAATATCGCTGAATTCCCGTAATTTGCAAAAGTGCAATTATTTTAGTATAACACTTTGTTTTTACATTGCTCGGCCACCATGTTTACAAATCAGTCGCATAAAAATGTAGGTAGGTACAAAGGAGAAAGCTAGTGTATTCTACTGCCTATTCTGTTTTACTTGCAAATATTTTTAATGTTAGAAAGAGATGCAAAGCATAATAATAGATATATGCGGCTTAAAATGGCGTCATAGACCATAGATATAATTCACTCTGTAATCATAGTATAAAGTTTATTATTTCGTTTTTTAGTCAATTGTATGTATGTAAAATAATACGAGTATATATATATAATGCCAATGTAAAAAAAACATATGCATCTACCATGCATATGTTTTTTTACATATTATGAGATCACAGATTCTCCGAAGCAATATATTATTTTTTCTATTTGCTTAATATGTAAAATATACTACAATGTACACTTTTATACTCTAATAATTGAGGCTCGTATAGCTCATGGAAAACCAAAAGTGGAAGCGCAGAATCTCTTTAAAAAATAACACTTATAGTTTTAATTCAGTGTTTATAACAATTATATGTTTCAAGTTTTAAATCCCCATAAATTTAAAATAACCAGTATTTTTTACAAACAAGAGTAATCTAGTTAAAAATATTTACTACACAAGTTTAAGCTAAAATATCTAAAACATCTAAAATGTATAATAAATTAATGTTTTACGTAGCATGCACTAAGGGCATTATATAAAAAATATTGCTAATTACGATCTTGTTATCAAATAAAACGGTGATTGTTTATGTAAGCTTACATCAAAAGCGCCCGGTTTATAAGGAAAATTCAAAATGTTGAAAAGAAAAGGACCATGATCTATCACAGTATTGAATTTAATTTAATTCAAAAATTACATAAATTAAATATAGAAATAAATAATTTAGAAGCTAGGTAATAACCTAGCTCCTAAATGATTTATTTCTATATTTAATAGCAATAATAATTGCAACTCTTTTTAAAATGAAATACCTGTAAGGTTTGGTTTGCTCATTTCGATCAGAAATTCAGAACATAGTGTACACAGAACTAGTAGAAATATCTTATCAGCGTTATTGTGTTTAAAAGTTATTTTAACAAAATTTGTAAAGTTTATTGTATATGATAAGCAATAACAAAACGATAATTAGACAACAATTTATAAAATAAGTTATATAACTGTCATAATTAACAGTAGAAAGGAAATTTAAAGAAAATATACAATTATACAAACTTGTCGCTGGACCTTCATTAATGCAATGCAACGGAATTTACTTGTCTATATTGTAAAGAAATGAAGTATAGATCGTTGTGTATTATAGAGTTTACTATTCAAATATTATTTAGGTAACATTTTATATCTTTGACACTTCACAAAAGTCGGAAGTCCGATGACGGAATTGATGAAATTTGTTTTATGTATGGGTATTGGGTTGTCTAAAGTCTTCTGACTCTGACGTTTGAGATTAGATTTAATTCTGAAATTTATAAATATTTGTATATGTTTAAGTATTAATAAGATAAACTCAAGAGAAAATTAACACGAAATTAGTAACAAGTTAAGAAATTAAAATGAGTTAATGATATAACATGTTGCTCACTTCAGTTTCGTTCCTCGTTACAAGACGACAAGGAAATAACATCGATAGAATTATTAGAATATTAGTGTTTAATATTATTAAGTAATCAATATAATACTATATGTATAAGTATATAGTTATAGTTTTATGTATAAGCACGATATTGTAATAAATACCACAATATGGAAACATTTTGACTTAATATTCATGTTAATGTAAAATAATTGTGTTTAATATAATTTTGAGTTTACCGAATTAAAATACAACAAAGTTTATAATCAACATGGATGAAGATGATGTGTGGGGAGATTTATCTAATATTCCAGCTGACCCACCATTCATGAGAGATTTGTGTTTGAAATGCAAGTAAGTTTCATTCTTATTTATATTTAAAAAAAATTATGTTATGTTTTATTTGTTAGTGTGTATAACCATTTAAATTTTTATTAATATGTAATTTAATTATACAAAAACATCTGAATATTATTCTTTCATCTTGGGATCAATTCAGACAGTATTTATTTCTTGAGCCTAAGAATGTATTCTGTTTATTTGTGACATTTTTCTTTTTATATGTTGATTACCTTATGACCTATACAAAAATGTTTGAATTTGTTAAACAATAATTTTCAGGCGACCCTCTGTTGTTTGCTGGTGTTCAGCACTTCCACCACAAAGACTGAATCCTCGGAGTAATGTCATTTTGTTACAACATCCGGCTGAAGAAAAAAGATGTCTCCGTACTGCACCCATGCTGCAACTTGGCTTGGACGAAAATAAATGTTTCATTTTTAAAGGAAAAAAATTCCCCCAGCCACGACATGAAAACTTAGAAAATATTTTAATTCAACCGAATACTATATTATTATATCCTAGTAAAGCAGCCCTAGATATTAATGAACTCGAAAAGGAGTCTTCATCCTATAACTTGGTAATAATTGACGGCACTTGGCCACAGGCTAAAGCGATATATGCCTCTAGTCCAATATTACATAAAATAAAACAAGTGAAACTGGTCAATACAAATACTAGCAACTATATAATAAGAACACAACCTACTGAGGGATGTTTAAGTACATTGGAAACTGCTGCTGAAGCTTTATCTCAATTGGAAAATAACTCCATATATAAAGAACAATTAAATGGACCACTACATAAGCTTTGTCAATATCAACTAGATAATGGAGCTGTCACACACCAATCAAAGGAGTTTTTAATTAAAACAAAGACATACCCAAAATTAATAGGAAAAAGATTGTCAAAGTTACTGAAATCTACAAATGATTGTGCATCTAATTAAATAAGTGGTGTTTTTATAAATATATTTTTTATTACACTACATGTTGTACATGTGTCTGGTCTACATTCATATTATTTTCTACTGTATATATGGAATATATTTAATATTACATAAATAATGTAAATAAATCATAGACTTATAATTGGTATTTATTTTGTATCTGTGGATTAAGAGTCCAGACTAATTATGTTATGAAATTACTTTATTTTATAAAATTTCTTCTGCTACATCAAAACATTTTAATTTCATCTGATACATTTAAAGATTTAAATTAATTTCAAAAGAAAATCATTTTCTGAAACGAAAATGAATACTTCTCTGTTCTTTGGACAAAAATAGTATTATCAAAGCTTTAAATAGTAATTATATTCATATTAAACTTATCATTTCATACTTTTTTTATTTTAATTAAACGATTTCTTTTAATTTAATCATTATAATTTGAAGATTGAACCCGATCCCATTCGTACTGATATTGTTTCATTTTTCTCTAATAAATAGTTTATAATGTTTCAGGAAATTTTTAATTTACAAAAATATCCTCAGTTGCATTGTCTGAAAAAATACTTAAATATCGACTTCATAAAATTAAATTATATTTTACAGTCAAATATATTTCTAATACGTTTGAAGTTAATTTAAAAATGAAGTTACTTAGAGCCGGTTCATTTTTTATTTTTCAACTATATATTAGCATTAATGAGACATTATTACATTATTAAATATTGTCTATCCATGCCACAGAACGTACTCTTTTCCATGCTGCTGTCACTTGTCAAATGTCATCGACTAAGAGACGACAGTTGACTTCGTAAATTCTTGTCCTTTTCTCTCGTTCTGTCAAAGGCTAAAACATGGCTGAGGTTCGTGAATTTTAAAAAAATATTGAATCTATTTTTATTTTATCAATCAGATCTGAAAAGTTGTGAATTAAATTAGTGAACCAATATGTGTGTATTTCAGATGTGTTCTAAATCTTTATTTTTGGATAGTGACCATAAATGTTTACATATTTCAGGTTGACGAAACTCTTAAAAAGAAGCGTACCTTCAGGAAGTTTACCTTCCGAGGTGTTGACTTGGATCAACTTCTGGATATGCCCAAGTAAGTATAATAAAAATAATTATTGTTGATTATCAAATTTTATCCGACCCGGTTTAACCTGTGTATAACTCCATGATATTGATTACAAGTTCTAAATTCTTTGTAATTTAGTTTTTTTTTTTGTACATGAATCCCAGTGTTAATTAAGACCAATAAGTATATATTTATAAATCTAAACTTAACAGACCAACCAAAACATAACCTTAAAACAATATTATGAACGGCCCGTTCATAATTAAATGTATGGTTTCAGTGAACAGCTCATGGAATTAATGCACGCTCGCGCTCGTCGGCGATTTGTCCGTGGTCTGAAACGTAAACCCATCGCGCTAGTGAAGAAACTGCGCCGCGCCAAGCAGGAGGCACCCCCAAATGAGAAGCCAGAGATTGTAAAAACTCACTTGCGCAACATGATCATAGTTCCAGAGATGGTGGGATCAATTGTTGGCATTTACAATGGAAAGACTTTTAACCAGGTTAGTTATTTATGATACATAGTTTGTTGTCTGTATTGTCGACATACTATCGGTACTCAAATACTCTTATAGGGGTAATAATGTTGAATGGTGTAAACATCTGAACTGTCATACGGAACCTATCTTTAATAAGAGATTTTCATACAGAACATCATTAAAATTTAAAATTCTACGATATCTCTTAATTCTATTTTTCTGTCTGATTTTGTTGTGGAAATTATATTAAAAATATACAGTGCAGCCATTCTTTAGTTGTGTGCTAAGATTTGTTTCATATTTGTTCAAATTGTATTAGCTGATGACAATAAAAAAAAAATAATAATATTATAACTATAACAATACTTTAAATATTATTATTATAATATAACTATTTGAATTAATTTAATAACTGATTATTATATTGACTATTCTTCTCTTCTATCAAAGTAGTGTTCAACTAACAACAATTGGATCAAATAAATATATTTTAACTCTAACTATACATTATATTTCTTAACTTGCAGGTTGAAATCAAGCCTGAGATGATTGGTCACTATCTTGGTGAGTTCTCCGTCACATACAAGCCAGTCAAGCACGGTCGTCCTGGTATTGGTGCCACCCACAGTTCCAGGTTCATTCCCCTCAAGTAGAACTGTCTTAGGCTAAGTGCAAAAATGTCACAGGAATACAATAAAGTATTTTTGTGAATGTATGTGGTTTTAATTTTTTATTTAGTATCATATCTTTTTTTATAGTATGTATAAAAGCGGAAAATTTTGTTTGTGAAAAGAATGTGCTAATCTTCGAAACTACTGGATAGACCTGAAAGATGCTTCCTAGATATGATAAGTAGGTTCATGAGGAATGCTATATATAGGATATTGTATATTAGACTACTGTTATTAATTATCCTAATAATAAATAAAACTTATATGAGGGTGGAACATCTGTCCGTAATGTCAGGTAATGCTAAAAACGCTAAAAATTTTTGATTACAGTTCTTTTTGGTATATATTATATTATATGAATGAAGTAATTGTTTTGAGGATGGCCGAGTAATTTTAATTTCATTAGTTCATTTATGTAGTGCGTGGGTGTTGTATATGTATGTAAGCGTTTATTTCGTTGCCATTTTCTCACGACTTTTGACAGTTGACAGGGGTATAAATCTATGCATTTTTGCGTAACTTGATGATTAGTTGTTTAAAGAAATCAGTCATGCGATTTCTGTTTTTTTTTAAATAACTAAAAACCGCTTATTCACTATTTCTAAAAACCTAACTGCGCTGGTGCGGTGGTTTTGTAACAACTACTCGCTGCGTGTAAGTCAGAAAGTCATAACAATTTTTAAAAAAGTCGTAAATTTTAGTTTTTAAGAAAATTTGAAATATAAATAGTATCATTTTATCTACTAAGCAAATGGTGGAATGGATTTTATTAAAAGAAAAAAAATATATATATTTTTGTTAACAGGGAAATGATGGGGTTCGCACTCATTGACGCTTGTTTGATTTTTCTATGAAGTTGTGGCAGCTTAAATGGCGGCCTAAGTATTTGTTTTTTCAAATATGCTTTGGAAATTAGAGCATTATTTTGACAACCTTCTTCGAGGTAAATGACAATTGCTGTTCTGACTGAATACATGCAAGCATCCGCCGACGAAACTTGTTTGAAAATTCATATTTGTTTTTTTTTAGCGCCTTAATATATTACTATGCATGTATATAACTGTCGTGTAATTTAAAAATGGAACGATCTTTTAATCCGAACTATGTCAACCAAGGCGATAATTTAATAAAGGTTTTATTTAGATTTCGAATTAATTTGCAAATGGAAAGCTGTGTATTACTCGGTCATCTGGGTTTATTGAAAAAAAAAACTTGAATACTTTGGCGTGTTAAAAATATTATTTATTTGGATTTCGACAATTGTTGCTTGCTTCGATGAATTATGTATTCAATATTATATAACCGTCTGTATCGGAAGGGTGGTGACATCTATAAGGCTTCATATGAAAATCCTAACCAATGTTTCTAGTTATGTTAGAATAACATTTAAAAGATGCCGCAACCGAAATAAATATTTGAAATGGATTTATAACATACAGAGCTATGTTGACCTTAATACATTAATTTATTAAGTTATTACAACGTAATTTAATTTAAATATTTCTTGTTATCTGTATTTATTAATATTATTACCATTTTGTTTATTATTATTATAATTATGGATAATGTACGAATTGATACTCTCATTCGTAAGGATAACGGTTGTGTGTTCTATATTATATTTCGTGATTTCTATCCTTTAACTAATGTATTGCGTTATTGGCTAATACCAGAGCAATCCGATGAACTATTTCACGCTAAAAAAGAGTAAGTGGAAGTATAAGATAATTAGTGCACTAACAGACTTCACAATGAGATATTAGTGTATAATGTTACACTGCCTAATCTATAATAAGTATTTATATCTTTTAACAATTTCTAAGAAGAAAATATAAGAAACACTGATGGTCCTAATTGTTTGTGTTGATATATGAATACAATAAAACTTACTATATTATTTGTTCCATGTACTGTATTTACATATTTAATAACTTATATTGTATATATTTCTATGTAAACATTAAAATTGAAGAGACATGCTTTGAAAATAATTTTATATTTTATAAGAACGTAGCACGTACTCGCTAAACTCACTGAGGAAAGATGCTTAATTCGAGAATTATTGTTGTTTCATTTCCACTTGTTAACAAACATACATACATATTTGGAGACCTATTCATACCTTAAATTTTTTTGTTTGCTTTGATTTTTTAGAAGACTAATCAAGTTGAAACATCTTAATAAGAATTTATATTAAAACAACTAATAGCGATCTAGTAAATGATTTGATTTAAAGACTTTAATTAGACAGTACTAAAAAAGAGCCGCATAATTGGCGACTAGTACACAAGAAAATAGGCCGACTTGTCGGATTCACTGACTATTCGGCCCATCTCTGGTTTAGAATTATAATTTAGGTAAGTTTTCACACCTATAATAATAAAGTTGGCGATTATGAAACAAAACAATATTGAGGCGTTTCTCACTGTTTTCAACAAAGCCGTCAGAATACAATTGGTTTCTATTGATATTTAGTTACAAATGAACTGTTTCTCAGTTTCAAACAAAGTCCTCACAATAGTACCATTGGTTTATATTGATTTATAATTACAGTTTATAGAAAGATATTAAATATCAATTATCGAGATCACAAGTAACAAAAACGCGATGCGTAATCATAATGACCTGGTTAATCAGAGTGCATTAGCCGTTTTCTTGGAGATGCTTGGACATAATTTTTGCGGGTTTAAACCGGCGGAAACCAACACAAACCAACGCGCAACGATGGCGCCAGCTTTGGCCAAGCCTTGTAGGGACAGCACAAACTTACAAACATGTCTTATAAGGACTTACGAATTGCCAGAATATTGATATTTATAAAAATTATTAGATACAATTTTCTATATGGGTTTATTTCTGTAAATATATCGATGATATTATTCTTTATGAATTTGTTTCCTGAAATATTTACCATGACTTTATTTGGCACGCAATCTTCGAATGGAATTTGGTGATATATCCATATAATAATACTAAAAATTATTTGTCTAAGACGCGTCATATCTTACTTAGAATGACAGCGGGTTTAAAATTGCAAGTAAACTTTATCTATATTTAACTGGTCTGGTATTTAAGAGGTTAGATAAATCAATCATTTCTTCTTTATATCTTCTTTATTTTTATTAAAAGATAAAGATAAGAATACATTATTTACATAATAAACTAAGCAATACGACAATAAGAGCAATAACTGTTATAAATAATGAATTAAGCAATACGATACTTTAGGATATATTTGTATTTCTGGATTAAATTAGTACTTACTAGTAATAATAAGTAATTTAGAAGGTTATATTGTTTATTATATGGGTTGTCTGACTTCATCAGTGCGGTATTTGAAATGGTCATGCAGCAATTTGATAGTCGTATGTCTTAATTAATTCTGTTTAAGTGTAAACTAAGACCGAGGGATGCAAATATAGTATTCATTCAAAAACGATTGTATGATTCACGATTCTATGACATCATAAAACCCATACATAAGTTTTATCAGACTACTTATTTATTATAATTGAGCGAAGCTGTCTATGAGAAGTCTTTCATTCTGCATCCTTTGTGCAAGCATCAATCAAAAACGGTATATCCGATATTTTCAAATTTTACACACTGATAGACATCAGTCTGGTCGTGACTAAATTAATACTATTTTTTTTCAAATATTCGATGTCGTTGACGAATAATCACGGAAAAACTAAAATCCCATAGACTTCAATGTGAAAAATTTTTCGAGCGAAAATTTACATGAGCGTGCTGAATGTTTTTAACAGATTTTAGAATAATTTCTTTTTTTTTTACTTTTTTTTTCAACTTCGGTGCTATTTGCACCTAACACATACCAAGACTTTGCGATCACAGTGAGTCAAAATTGAGGTCTGGTTCCCACTCCTACTTAGTTTTTTAGAAGTTATTGTAAATAGTTTTATTTTATTTTAGTTTTACTTTAGTAAACAGTGTTTGATGTTGGATAAGTGATTCAATTATGGTATTTTTTATTATTGCCTTAGATATATAGAATGAAGGTGATGAACCTTAATATCATAACAGCTTTTGAAAACATCTTCGCTCGCGTAGAATGCTTCTAACTCAGTTACACGATTTGTACTGGTGTGTGTTTTTTGCAAGGTGAGGTTTTATGTTGTTTTCCAGATAATTCATGCATTATTAAGTTATTTCTATATCGATGAAATTTATGTATTCGTTAATATCAAGTGCTTCGTAAAATAAGGGATTGCCAAATTCTTCTTACCCCCTCCACTACATTCATTCTTGGAACGATGTTACGGACAGAGAATTACGTAAAAAATAACAAATAAAATATCCAAAAAAGTAACACAAAAAGTATACCGTTTTTGATTTATGCTTGCACAAGGTGCACAAAAGTCTCTCATAGAGAGCTTCGCTCGCTTCCCTCGTTAAAATATAACATAAATTTTGACTATTAGTAATACTCATTACTTATCTCTCCTCGACCATTTTTAAGCTTTTCTTTTCTCCTCACAATTCTGATATTCTTAAAAGCGCTTTCCCAGTCCATGCAATTAAACAATTTATCAATTACTCTGCAACGGCTTACCAGAACATTTTCGACGTTGTCCAAGCTAGTTGGTTTTTTTAAAATTCTTCGTTACATCTTTCTGAGTATTAGATAATAAATTTTATGGTGTATGTAACTTATAATTGTATAATTTTTTATATATTTTTATATTTATTTTGTATATTAGCTACAATTTCTACGTATTTAAGTATGAATTAGTATGTTTGTATCGGTAAAATATATAATGAATAGCTAAATTTTTTGTAAAATAATAAGTTTCGGCAAAAATTCTTGGTTCTAATTTCTTTTCGTTGGACATTTTTAACCGCGCCGTAACTCAGGTGTAGAAAATTGTCAGTTTTCGTTCGGCAAATTTCACGACTTACCACTTACCCGCTTTTTTAAACATAAAAAATAAAATTTTACACATATATATTTATTTAGTTTTTTTATTATTGACACAAACAATAAAAATATATTTGTGAAGCATTTTGTATATTTTTTATTTTATTTAACAACATACGGCTTTGAAGTATACAAAAATGTCACCAAAAGTTTAAAGAGTTAATAAAATAAAATAAAAACATCACTTCTAACCTCTTACAATAGGAGCGCGTAAGAGACCTCAATTTTGACTCGCTAGGCCCACAAAATGTATTAACTTAAATTTTGCCGCAACTTTTAAACTTCCATATTAGTTTGGATAAAAATAATTGAATAAATGTTTTTTGTATTTTTGTTTAAATAGTTTTTGTTATACAAATTACTTAATTAGTTTCCAGTATCTTTTGTATCCATGGAGTTTCTTGTCAATTATTTTACATAGACCTATAGAGTCACAAACGTATTTGATGGTGACGGAGTCGCTGTTCCTTCAGTATTGCTACTAAATAAAATTTCCACAGTTTTTAGGGAAAAAAACAGTAATATTGCCCCACTGCACATGAAATAATTGAAACGTCAGTTTGCTTTTTTAGTAATTACAAGGAATTATAATTAGGTTCGCCATTGTGCACGGGTGGAGCTGAGCGGAGCATTGTTGCTGAATGAGAATTCTAAAAGCTAATAGCAGAGTAAATAGTGGCTATAATTTTAAGCTTAACAAGAACTCGCGCGTGAGATGTCAAAACGTTCCACATGTTAACTCTATGGGACACACTTTGACCATTTAATAAAAAACTATAATAACAAATGTCACAAAAAAACTTCAAGCCCTATAAGTCACTGTCCTCGACAACTCTGACAATTTTGGACATCCTACCATTATTCATCTAGAAGCAGTAGCATTAGTAATGAAAAACACTTTTGACCAGTATGAGCTTTGCTTCGCTCAGCTCAAAAAACAAATTCTTAGTAAATTATATTTTAATGCTATAATTATGCTCACAAATTTCTCTGTATAATGTAGTTACTTCTTAAACGTACGATAAATATACAAATAATATCTGAAACCAAATTATCAATCTCAACTAAACTCAAAAATAATGAAACAAATTATCATTTAATATAAATATCCTGCTATACTCATGTTATTACTTTAGGAATTTTCCTGACTAGAACTTATTCGGGGTTCATGAGCTCTGAGCATGTTGGAATAGCGGCGTGAACATTTCACATAGTCGGGCAAATTATTTAATAGTAATATATTTATATTTAATAGTAATCATGGATAACGAAAGTTTACAACAGAAAATTCTTGAAATATATGTACATAAAAAGAATTAGTAATTCGCAGCAACAACTGGCGACAACTTTCATTTTATAAAAAAAAAGTTTTAATTCATATTCAATAGTTAGTATAAATGTCTTTCATATAAATAATGAAAAAAAAAGAGTTATTTTTCTTTATTTGGAAAGGAATTGAAACTTTAAACCAATTTATGGTTCATATTTTTTTCTTTGTCTACTGAATTTATACACACGGTCTTGTAAGAAAGCTTTGATTGTATGTGTGTGTGTGTGTGATAACTGCACTAACAGTTTTAAAGATAATGAGAAACTTTATCAAAATAATAAAGCTTTGATTGTGTGTGTGATAACTACACTGACATTTTCAAAGTTATACTTTTATGCAATTGAAGAATTAACTAAAATATATTAGGATACTTCAATTCAAAAACAATATTATTTAAAGACCATAGATAATTATATATTTTAATAGTACTCTAAATATATTCCGAAATGTCTTTTGAACTAACTTTTTTATGTATAGTTAAAGATTGTTTCGAACATTGTTTTTTTTCGTATTTTTTTAATGTATACGGCACAGTTTGAAACATTGTTTAGAATTAACGAAAGAAGATTAATAGATATCTTCTCCTTCTTGATATCCACGCTAGAAGATTCATTCTTGATATCGACGATGAAAAACAATCTTGTCGTAACTCAAAAAATGCGGATATGAGATATATTCGTCATTGGAATTACTGCTTCGAATGATTCGAATTCAAATTTTATGCTAAATCATTTTACTTAGCTACGCTGTACATTTTTTTTTAATATTTCAGTATTAATAGTTTTTAGGTTCTGGTGTGAAGTTGCATTTTTCGAGATACCACAAAATTGCTGTCCACCGTCGATATATATAGGTATAATGTTACGTTCATCGAGGCGATGTCACGATAGCTCAATTGTCAGAATGTCGAGACAGCTTTTCAGTGGTTGCAGGTTCTATAATGCCGTGGTGACTAATTAAAAAAACCGAATAACTCTAATTAGTTAATTGTGAAATAGCGACAAGGTTAGAAAACTAAGAACTGTGCGTTTAAATTGTACTAGTACTTATCTAAATAAGTATACATAAGTATAGCAAAACGTAACGAGGCCAAATTTTAATTTTTATCTGTTTGCATATGTATGTTTGTCTGTTTGATTGTGCGTCACGTAGAATCTACTGAATTGTTTTTTTATATTAGATAATAACTATCATTTTCTCGTTTCGGACAACCACAAAGATTTGTTATCTTATAAATACTTTAAAAAAACTAGAAATGTAAAGATATGATATAAATTTGAAGGTGAATGAGATGAAAGAAGCCGATGTTCAATATAATTTGAATTGACTTTTATACTAATATTTAATGATTAGTATATTCGTCTTAAATATTGGTAGATTCGAGATTTTGATTGATTGGTATATACGGGAATTTTTATTGATTAGTAGATTCGGGAATTTTATTGATTAGCATATTTGAGATTTTTATTGATTAGTATATTCTTCGTTTCTAATGATTAGTAGATTAGTCGATTTTTATTGATTAATATATTCCTCGTCTCTGTTTAAAAATGATGACTAAACTAAAAATAAATGATTGTATTAATAAGTCTAGTCGCTGAAACTGGAAGAAATCTCGTCTTAACTAGAATGAGTAATTGAAGTAATTAAAAATATTGTTTTGGTATAAGGGCGCCTCGTTTATAACTAGCCGGCGTTCAGGCTTCACGTTATGGCGTGCTTGACACTGCTCGTGACTGGACGCGTACGCTCACGAAAATATCATTAGAAATATATATAAACTTTAATATTATTATATATTATATTTAGTATTTAGTTCAGTGTTTTGTGTTGTGTTTTTGCAAGGAAATTAAAAAAAATAGGTAAGTTTTTTTTATGCACGGATGGCACATTCAACAGCTGTTTTGTTTATATGAAATAAGATTAATTATATTGAAATATAAATACATATAATATATATAATACATATAATTCAATGAACGAGCTTTTTGCAACAGCAACAGGTTTTTCGACTCACAGTTTTTTATACGAAATGTATGAGAATAATATACCTACAAGAATGTGATTAGTTTTAGTTCGTGATTTTGTAAAATATAAATAATAAATATTGTTATGACAAGCAATTAATATAATCTTGTTTCATATTGTAATTTAATTTATTATATAGTATTTGGTATTATATTGATATTCTTATAGCAATATTGACCAACAATAATTATATCTTATATTATAAAATAGTGAAATTATTTGAAAAGGAAGTATATAAAAGTTACAAATACATAATACAAAGTTTATATTAATTATGAATTAACTAGAAATACTTACGATGTTTTTCATTTGTTGTAATTGAATTGAAGAGATATGAAGTTACTAAATTTCTAACAGGTAGAGTACTAGGTACAGAATTTTGTATTAATTAATTTTGTGCATTTTGTACTGTTCTAGTGATGTTATTAATGTTAGTCAAACAATGTTACAACATTCATGATAATCTTGAGTTTTTATTCAAATAAACGTGTAAAGTCAGTGAAGATATCATTTGCAACTATTAGAATCGTCTATATACATTATTTACAGTTATGAGATTTATATATTATATTAGTATAATAAACTAACAACATGTCATACATTTTATTATATATAATAAACATATTAAACATTAAAATTACGTTTAAAACCCGGAATAAATCAAAAGAAAAATTATTAAAATTATTTTTGTCATATTTATCATATTTAAATATTTTTTGCTTGAGTATTAATTTATAACCAAATTATAAACGAAAAATTCAGTCAATATAAAAATATAAAATAAAAAAACAATTAATAATTCATAACAAACAAACTTCATCTTGTGATAATAAAATAAGCTGTATAAAAATATTTTTTTTTGTTATATAACGATTTTAATCTTGAAATAAATATGATAACAGGAGGTAACATATAATTTACTGCACAGTTTTCAGATAAACCTTCATGATGCTATGATACAGATTACTATCAGAATAAAATAAAGTTTAACACTAGCTGTTTCCAGCTGTTTTACTCGCGTAAAATTATTTTTGTTACTAAATATTCATTTATTTCTTTTACACTTTAATCAATACCAGTGGTCACTTGTTGACGTCAAATCGAGGGGATAGACCGTTTTTTTTTTGTTCGTTGCAAAAATTACGGATACCCCGTCGACCAAAAAGGTGATGGCGGGGCGTTATGTGGGACTACCCAGTAGCATAAAAGATGCCGCAACTTTTTAAGACTACCCACTAAAAAACCAACGGTTGTCCTCATCGCCTTAGTGGGACGCCACGAGACTGCTTTAGCACTCACCAGTGATCACTTGTGTTCGTCAAATGGAGGATGACAGAACCTATTTTGACACCATACTTATAGAAATAAGCTCTTCTGTTGAGATATTTCAGTCAATCAAGACAATCAATAACTAAGAGTAGCTTAATGCTAGATAGCATATACCCTTCCCACGAGGACACATTATCTTTGGCTCATGAGCCAAAGATAATGTGTTACTTTAATCAAAAAAACACACACAAACAAACAATAGTATAGATATCAATATTACACTTATACATACGCAACAATACCCTATACCCTATCCTAGTTACTAAACACGATTTTACCCCTAAAAATCTTTAAAAACTGTATACAATTAGTTCACTTACAGTCTTATCCAATTCCAATTACTACTCTAATTGATTTAGAGTCTAAAATTTTTTATAATATAATGTTTGCTTACGTCACAGTTTCAAAGTAGGTCCGTAGAGAAAAAAACAATGCACCAAGGACACTATTTTAATATTTAAAAATAAGGTAATGTTTTTATCAATAAAGTAATAAGTATATAATGATGATAACACACTTGAACGATTTAATAATCTTCATATCTGAAAGGATATCACATCTTGTCCCCGAATAAATCTTGAATGATTTGTTCATAACATTTTCATTCCTTTTTTTTAGATTTTCGTGTTAATTACCAGGTGCTGATTTTCCCAAAATAAATAACAATAAGTAATAGTATATTTTTTGTAAAATGAAAATTTTAAACAACACATTTTTAAAACCAAATGAAAATGGATAAAACCGCATTTGATGTAACATTACACACATACACACACACAGAGAGAGAGAGAGGGAGAGAGAGAGAGAGAGAGACAATATATGTTCCTAATAGTATAAAAAATACAAATAAAATATAAAATTATCAAAACGATAATTTTTATAATAATTAACCTTATTTCTATTATCAATTAAAGTAGTTTTATTGAATGTTAAACTCCAATTAGCTCTCGAACACAAACTTGAAATACTGGAAATGACAGCACTAATGACGAGGACTATTTATTATATTAATCGTATAGAATTAAAAACGTTTTTGGAGGGTAAAAGTAATATCCCTATTTGTGTCGGTTTGTCTAAACTACAAAACCATGTTAATTCCATTTCTTTATATATAAATATCTGGCTGTTTTTATGTAAACTATAGAATCGCACCGTGAAGTACGCATGAACTTCACGCCTTAATCCGTCATGTTTCAAACTCATGAATAAGAGCCCCAAATGGTATGAAACTAACCGGACAAGTTGCGATAGTATTAAAATGAGTAAAGATGATAGTAAGATAGATAGTAATCATGGATCACGTAAGTTTAAATATAAGACCTTTAAAGATCAGATCAGATCAGATTGCAAACTCTATGAGATACGTCAATCAATATACTTCATAAATGAATGTCTTCAAACTTCGTTCTTAGCATATTGTGTCATTTTTAATTAAATATATTTATAAATCAATCAAGATTTAAAATAGATTAAAACACATTAGTTGTTCGTGAAACTTCGTGTTTTTTCAGAAGATATTTTAGGAATTTCGAAACTATGACACGTTTTGTTTTGTTATCAATTCATTATGAATGTCACGTCACTCGTCTACATTTAGCGCTAAAATATTGAAACCTTTTTTTTTTCTTTTTAAAAAGCCTAAGATATGGAACTCTTGTAATGAGACCATAACCGATGTTTTAAGCGCAGATATCGTCATAATTACAAACAAAAATCGGCTTACGCTGTTAATATATCAAATTAATTGACGATAGAATTTAAATAATAATAATAATACTAAAAGAATATGACGTAGCTTGGAAATTACGCACAACAGGAAAATACATTTTTTGGTTGACGAAAGTTACAACACTTTTTATATTATTCATTTATACCAAATAAAGTAACTTGTGTATGTAATTAAAAATAAATGTAACAAATGTAGTTTATATTAAACATGTTCTCAGAAAACATATTAAAATATCGTTCGATATTTATGATAAAACATTACTAATTACACACAATTTTATTGATCAGTAAATCCATAATCATTACATAATTAGCATATAAATATTTTAATAACACTTATTAAATGAAAATACAAATTATTTTAGCTTTAATGTCCAAGTAATAATGCGATGAGGTTAGGTTCATTGACACGGACATCACTAGCTCACTAAATAACTTACTTCATTGCTATTACTGGAACTAATCCAATAAGATGTAATTATTATTAAAAAACATTAAAAATGTATAAAATACAATAAAGGAAAAATTTATATATTATATAAAACAATTTACTACTAACGGAACGTCAAACTCAATAAGACAAAATATTTAATTTAATTTATAATTTTTTTTATTAATAACTAAAAAAAGGGATATTCTCTCTCTCTCTCTCTCTATATATATATATATATAGTTTATTACTACTATATTTGTTAACTGTTGATATAAGTTTTGTTGTTTGTTTTTTGACGAAATTATTACAATTCACGCACCAAATTTATAAATATATTTTAAATTTTTTATGTTAATTTTAAACATTTTTTTATTTTTGCTAAAATTATTACAATTTTCGGCGCCACCAAATTGTACACACACCAACCGACTTAAATTATGAACCCTATTGGGTTTTGGCAAAACATCTAACACACAATATGTCCAAATGATTCAGAACACGAAATTCATTTACCAATAACTAGTATATTAATAACTCTTCATTCACCGAATAATAGTAATGGTATTGCTTCTGGAATTTCTTATTTATATTACTCATGAAGTTTTCTATTGAAGATGATTCTATATCATTAAAATTGAGCGAAGCTCTTTATGAGAGACTTTTCTGCATCCTTTGTGCAAGCATCAATCATATATATCCGTAATTTTCTAAATTTTGCACACTGATAGACGTCAGTCTGGTGGTGGTTTAAAAAAAAAAGATTGTTCGAATATTAAATGTAGTTGATTAATAATTAGGAAAAACCTAAAATCCCATAGACTTCAGGGGAAGAATTTTTGCGTGAAAATTAAGCTTGGGAAAAAAAATGGTTGAGGATAGAATGCGTCGTTTTGTAAATGCAATTTCGATGCTGTTTGCACCTCGTTTTGCTCAATATGCAAACATAATGAGATTTTGCGATCGCAGCGAGTGAAAATTGAGATCTGGTTCGCGCTCCTAGTTTAAAATAAAAATGTAATAAAACAATTGACATTGATATTAACAGCTTCTATTAATTTATTAACTATATGTCAAATACATGAATTGTTAAATACTAAACGTATTTTTCCATTCAATTCACTTTGACCTTGGAGTGAAAAGAAACATCATATCCTGATAATATTTAAAAGGATATTAGAAACTTAGGTAACATTGAATTAATAAATAATGACAATAATTTTTAACAATTTGTCATTTAGTTTTGAAAGTTATCGCGTTATTGTCATTTTTTGTGTATTGTTGCGAATGTTACGTTTTGTTTGGACATTACAAATCAAAAGAAATAAATATAAGTTCAGATTAAAATAAATATTAATTAAAAATATAAAACACGACAAAAATAAAAATACAAATTAAAATAAATATTGATTTAAAAGGAAGAAGTATGAAACATGTCAAAAATAACAATACAGATTAAAATAAATATTGATTAAAAAGAAAGAAGTATGAAACATGATAAAAACAAAAAAAATAGATTGGCTTTTTTAATATAAACAATAATAAAATTGTAATTATTGTATTTATCTATATTATACTGAAATTCTGTATATACTACGCAGTTTGTACGTCTGGAAACACGCAGGCTTTTATAAGTAACTATTACTTGATTAAACTGCGAGCCGCTCCCTGGCCATTATTAGCTTGACATCTGCGTTTTGAAGCGACCAGGCTAATTGCTATTCACAAATAGGTCAACTCTGACTGGTTAGCAATTATATATTAGAATAATATGAACCATTATACAATTATATAAACACTAAATCACCTATCGTACTAATATAAGGCTGTTAAACTCACTGATTTAGGTGTCAAAAAGGGCTTATTAAACTAAATTTTGTAACAGTTTATTAGTTTTTTAAATAATACAATATAAAACCAAGCATAGAATGTATATTAATAATTTTTTGCTTGGTTATATAAAAAATAATCATATAAAGACTTCAAGGATAAAAATAATAAAGATAATTTCTATAGGAATAGTACTATTAACATAAAATAAATATGTTCAGGATCATTGGTTTTCAGACTGTAATAATATGAAACCATAGACAAAACTAATTAAGTGCAATGAAAGTTGAAATGTTAAAGCCTCATGGCGCCATTTCTGTAAAAACGTTATGAATAAAAAATACTAACAATTTTTAAAATAAATTGTAATTTTCTTTCGATCTAAGACTGAATGACCTTCCATTATTAATAAACATCGTAAATATTTGTTTACATAAAAAAATATATGAAATAGTTCAGAGAATATATATAAAAAATGTATCAAACACTAAAGATTTAGTGATTATAAATCTTACTCATATTTTTTATATTTAAATTTATGCTTACTATTATACATAGTATGATATTATATATAATATGCCTGTACTCACAAGCTGGAAACCTTTATTCATGAGCTTAGAGCTTGGTGGAATCGTTATGTGAACTTTACCCTGGATCTGAGCACCGGAAAAGTACGATAAGTCAAATATCGTCAAAATTAACTTGAGGTCAACTGGTTAGTTAAATATAATTATACTGTTCTTATAAACTAATTAAATCATATTAACTTGATTTTTTTGTTAGACGCAAAAAAACGGTTATCAGTTAATTGTCTGTCAGTGGCATATTTGTCAAAAGAATATATTGATTTAAATCTATTTTTATATTATATCTCTAAAGATGTTTGGTTCAAATAAAAGTAATCTTTCCAAGAATATCGTTCAATTGAACTAGTGACAGGATTCCATGCGATATAAATCTAATATTGAATTTTGGTTAATTATATCAACACACTAGTTCCAGCCAGCGATCTGTACTCTCCTTTTCTCGGAGAAAAATAATTTGTACCGGTTTTCATATATTTTAATATCATTATACAATATTTTTTAGTACTTGTCTGTTATGTTAGCGGTACGAAAATATGTATTAAGAATTTGTAAGGAAACAGAGCAAGATATAATTTAATTTTTTTTATTTTTTTGTTAGTAAAATATTTTATCTAAAAAACTAAAATGGGCCTAATAAAATTATTGCTGGGATACTGTAATAATACGCACTTTGGCGTTAACAGACAAATACTTAATTTTCTTATAACACTGTTACTTTAAATAATACCGTTTTTCAGTTTCCTAAGCTTATATTTAGGTTTAAGTCCCCTAGGTCAAGTTCTAGACTGAAAAGTAGTTAAAAAAAATATATTTTTTTTTACCTCTATAGAGGTAAAAAATAAGGACGTTTTGCCGGATTTTGACTAACCCTTAAAGTAACCTTAGATTGGAATTAAAAACTTATACTTTTTAGAAAATCATTTAAAATTATATGTCGCATATCATATAAAACTAATCACGAAGTTAAAACCTTTATAATTCTTTCATTTTCCTCATACAACTGAAAATGGAGCAAGGCTCCATATGATTTGAAAGGTCGATATTTGGTCATTAACCTGGTGCCTTGCCTTGGTCCTAAACTCAGTCTTTGAAATGAAATATTGTAAAAGAATTACTACTTAAAATGATTTTCAAAAGATCATATATATGTCAGTAAACAATGTCTCAGTGGTTAAGTCTATGGCATTATTATATACATACAAAAGAAAATCACGCTGTTTTCTTTATATTAACTTAAAATATACATGTTTGGGTACTGTTTTATATAAATTGAGAAGAGGCAAAAGTAAAAAAGGCTATAGTACAAAAAATATTGTCAAATAAATGCGAATTAAAAACTTAAAAATAATAATAAAAGAGAATTAAAGGTAAAAATAATCGATTTTATCAATCGAGTCAACTAATATATACTTTTAGATATTTAATATTCTCTATTAAATTAAGTAAATATTCTTATTTTTATTTCTATAAAACAACATTATGATGATAAATCTAATAATCACGTGTAACGTCATTATATCGTAGATTCGTTTTAGATCAAGTAGTTTGTAATAAATATTATAATATTTATATATGTACTTAAAAAAAAAAGAAGTAACGAAATTCTTTCTATTACTATAACTAAATAAAATCCTTTCTTAATAAAATTATTATAACTATTGTAAACTTCGTTACATGAAATTCAGAAAACATATTTTTTAAATATAAATAACCTATTTTCATAAAAACTTATACAAAACCCATCTATTATTAACATTTTTAACCTTTAACCAAAGAATTTTTTAAAATTTATTTGACGTATAAATAAATCTGTATAATCTGGATAAAAAAAAAAATATTCATAAATCTCATTGATATCAACACACGGTCTATACATTTAACAAAGTAATAGGATGTTGAATTTACAGAATGTTAATAGAATTTCTATTATTAGATATAATTCACTAGTTCAGTGGCGCTGTATTAAACACTCGTAAAAATGTTATGGTTTACTTTTATATTGGAAAGCATAATATATTTATTTTAAGAAGATACACTCACTAAAACTGCAAAAAGAGATTTAAAAAATGTATATTGGGTTATATTACTTATGTTATGGCGCGGAAAAGAGAATGACATTGACATTTGATACATCATCGATACTTCTATACTAATATTATAAAGCGTGATTATCTTCTAAACTAAAGGATAGATTTGCAAAATTCATGTTCTATATAGGTACAATATTGTTTTTAGTTAACCTAAGAGTAAATAAATTGGATTATCCGCTGGCAACATCTAGTTATTTTATAAAAATGTTCTTATACCACGGTATGTACTAATGACAGACATACCTGCGATATAGGTATAATATTTACAACGTTAAATTTGTAGGTAGATGAAACGTTATTTTAAGTACATTTTATATATTAATGTTTATTAGTGGATATAAAAATATTGAATTGATATCCATAAAGATATTTAATAATAGTTCAATTTAGATTCAAGTTTGAAATAAAGTTTACTACTGTGTGTTTTTAGCGGAATAAATTTTAAAAGCATGCATATATTTTTAATAAATATAAATAAGTGTGATTAATCTAATAGCAATGAAAAAAACATTATAAAAATTGCACATATTTCTGTAATAAAGACAAGGAAACTTGGCTAAATTAGGGTGAGATGGAATAGTTTAGATTCTTTGAAAAAAAAAGAAAAAAAAAATATTTTTATTTGGAAAATACAAATACTTAGGAATCTTTAAAATAACTAAAACAAATAAAATTTATACTAAACAAATAAAACAAAATGTAGAAGTTGTTTTTCAACTAAGGTAGACCTCTCAGTGATGTCAAAAATAATAATTAATCTCTGGTCTTGAACTTCAGAGATAGTATTCTATCAACATACAGCTGTGACATTATTATTAAAAAAAAACAAATAAAAGCCTTATATATTGGACTATGGAAGATTATACGTATAATATTTTCCAATTATTGAGGTATTTACACTAAATGTAAATCTATTAATAAGTGGAAAATATAAAACAAATATTTTAATCAAAATAGAGCCCAATGTGATGATATCAAAGCTAGAAAGAAATCTTGTAATATATCGAAAATTGTAACTTCATGCCAGTGTCAAAAAAACTATACATTTTGAAATATTGACAAAAAACAACAAAAGAGTATCTAAGCAAAAACATCTGACACGCGGCAATTGAGCTTGCCGCTATGAAAAACTCCTAATCGGCAAATTATAACTCGCAAATTAATTAACAAACAAAAGAAAAAAAAAAAAAAAAAAATTAAATTAATTAATTAATTAATTAAATTTTAAAGTTTAAAAAATTTAAAAATTCGAAAATTTTTTTCCATTTTTCGGTATTTCGGCGGCCGATCTGACCACCTTCCCGTTGGACAATCAACATAATTTTGAAAAGTGAATCTTACATTTAGATGCTGATTCCAAATATATCTTTAGTTTTTCAAAATTCGAAAAATAAAATTCGACAGACACACAGACACACAAGACACACATACAGACAGACAGATCGGAAGGAAAAACTGAGTTTTTCGAAAATATTGTAGAAAATTAAAACCATTGATTGCAGTATTTTTTTGTATTTCATATTCTCATGATTTGAGATACAACAACAATTCTTTCTGGCGTCTATATATATATATATATATATATATATATATATATATATATATATATATATAAATATATGGACGCTATCACGCGCTATGAACTATATTTGTATATATAATAAATATAATATATCTAACATATAATATACAGTTAACAAACTTGTTTCATTATCATTAACGTCAAATATCAAGAACTGGAAAGTTTAGAAATTGCGAGAAGAAAATAGCAAAACCTGTGTGTTTTGTTTTAAAGTTTATTAAAAAACTAGCTTTTATTCCCGGTTCCACTTGTGGACAAACGATTTTAATTATTATTAATATAATTAGAAGCAGTTTCGTCATGCTAGATAGCCTATAACCTTCCAAATAAAGATGTCTATTATCAGAAAGAGTTTTTTAAATTTATGTAGTTTTGAGGACGCGTTTAAACAGACAAGCTCTTCACCTTTGTGATATTATAAAATTAAGTATAGATAGAACACAAAATCCTTTTATATTTAAACTTTCATCATCCGTGATTAGTATTACATATAATAATCCGTCTGTATTTACGTAAATACTATGTGAATTTGTCCGACCAGTTGAAAACATATTTATAAGCCTCGGAATCACTCGTGCCATGACGGAAATAACAAATTATTATAATCTTTAATTAACAACAAAACGTTGTTTAATCAATTTTTATCTTTATTTCATTAATGAATTTTTTTAACGCTTTTATTAAACTTAATTTGTATATAACACAAATATATATATATATTATAGTTATCATAATAACTAAAAATTTTGCTAAAAATGTGTAAAAAAGTGATATTTATCTAGTTATTTTTCCTGTTTTTGTTGGTATTTCTATATATACTTATATCTAATCTGCATGTGTCATTGCATATGCATCAGTCTGTCTGTATGTATATTGTCTGTGACAGGCGTTAAATAGGTTTTATTCCAATAGCATGTTTTAGAACAAAAGTTACTTATTCTTTGATCTAATCATAAATAATGATAACTCAAGGTTGTTTGAATATTTTTGTGATAGAGTTCTTTTAAAGCAGCTATTGTATTATACAATTTACTGAGCACTATCTCAACTAAAATCGTATGTTAGGCTGTTAGTGTTCTAATTGTAATATATTTTTAACTAGTTTCGGCACATAAATTTGTCCATTCCTTTAAACGTATTATAGTAACGTATGTTAGATAATATATATTTCATTATCTACTGTTTTGATTGAAACTAATACAGTAAATAATTTTTATACGATGCTGGCATTATTAATACGATCCTTGGTTGAAATAAAAATAATATAATAAAAAAAATATCCTTAATTTAAACAAAGTTACGTAAAATAAATGAAGATTATAAAAAAAAAATGGAAGGATATCTTTGAATAAATTATTATTATTATTATTATAAGTATAAGAAAGATAATAAATAAAATTCATCAAATATAAAGTCTTTAAAGCTGTAAATATAATTTATAAAGCTTTTGGTTTGCGAAATTTTTATTCCGTACATGTTGCTTCTGTCACGTGATGGTGACGTAGTGATACTGGTTTTAACCGGGTTAAGCCAGTTCAAAGCCTGTACCGTACACTTGTACAAACCAAGTCCAATCATTACTTCATGTGTTTGCACACAGAATGTTGCTATAAAGCTTACGCTAAAAAGAAGGTTTTATTCAAAATGGCGTCGGTTTTTGAACGCTATTCGTTCATCTTTCGTTCATGATTCGTTCATCATTCGCTATCGTTTTCTAGGATTTTATTATAAAATTTTCCTTATTCACATTTACGTAGATATTTTATCTGCCTTATTTAAAAAATATATTGAAACCGAGTAGAACTTATTGTCTGTTTTGTCACTTTCTCACTGAGGAGTTACGTCGAAGGTGTGACAGTGGAAAAACAGAGAATATATGTTTTCTGTGTATAAATGTTTTTATTAATAAGGGGGTATAAGAGCTTTATACTGTATATCGTATAAAAATACATAGTCTATTTACAAACAAAAAATTCTCATGATATGAAAAAAGTTATTACAAACAGATTAAGATAATAACTTAAATTAAGATTAAATCTAGGTATCAGACAAAATAAATATAACATGTAAATATAATTAATAACTCAAACATAGACAATAGAGGAATTATAACAATATAAAGAAATTTAATCTCAAAAAGTATTAACAAACATTTATTTATTTAAACTTTATTGCATAACCAAAATAAAAAGGATTACAATGGGCGGATTTAATACCTGGTTGCATTCTCTGCCAACCAACCCATGGTGCTGGTGAGAAGGTCGAGTATGTCCATGCACAACTGCATTAGAATTAACTAAATGGAAATATAATAATAAATATATAATATGCCATACATATAATAATATGTAAAAAACACTTACAAAATACAATACTAATAATAAATATACATACACATTAAATACACACACTGTGATGATTTATTATTGTTATATGATTTATTAATTTAATATACGTATATGTAATGATCAGTTAATTATTATTTGTATTATATAATCCTTATAATAGTCTTATTTTAATTCCTTTTTAAAGGACCATTTTCGAATTATTGAAGGCCCTGGTCCAATTCGGTTAATGGGGCCTCTAGGAAGAGGAAGATAAGAAAAAAATCTGTATTATGTCGTTATTTTTATATCATCAAGGCCCTTGCAATAGTTACTAAACCAAGGTCTGCCGTTAACTTGCGAATAAATTAACTGTAAATCTTGGATTGACAACTTTTGTTCGTTAACTCGTTATCAGGATAGGTATTCTGACACCAATGGCTAATGATAAATGTTTAGAAAACTGGAAATTCTGCTTTCTACATTATAGTAGGGCTAGTTTAAATTTTAACTTGAAATAAATATTCTAAATTTTTCCATTAAGAAGTATTTTTTTCGACCAATCCAGGCCCCTTAAGGTCGGGGGCCCGGGGTTCTGAAAACTGCAAAAATATGTAAAAATTTGCAATCTGTTTTTATATTTTAATCTTCGATTATCTTTAATATATATCATTGAATTAAAGCCATTAAAATCAAATTATAAATCACAAATTCTTATAATTTGTGTGTAAATTATTTTTTTTGTTAATACGTAAAAATATACGCGAATTGCAATATTAAGTACTTAAAAATAAATCAAAGTGTAGTTAACAATGAGCTATTACTAGATAATGACTGACATAAAGTCCATATCATGTTTGGTGTTAAACCACGGAGCGGCACGTGGAACAAATTAACATACCACCACACGGTTATAAAAGACAACATTTTAGTACTTTTAACTCAAAAAACAATACCTATTGAAAAAGTATGGAATAAAAGAAAATGTTTAGACAATATTTTAGTACTTTAAACTTAAATGCTTATAAATAAGATATTTAATAAATAAAGGTTCCAAGCTCATGTCAGCCGTCAGCAATAGTCAGTACAACCAAGAACATATTTTTTTCATTTATTAGCTTTTTTTAACTTCCAGATTAAGCATTATTTTAATCATCCCGATTTTTGAAATATTTTTTTTACATCTGTACGTTTTGAGCTGTACTAATAAAACTTTTTAAAAATATGTATATGTGTGTATATAAGCGTTTTTTGGACTCCATTTTCTCGACCCTGATTGTGCAATTGACTGCATTTTGGTATCGATCGATGCGTATTTGCGTAACTCAGAGTTGATTCGCGATTTCTAAAAAAGTAATTGAGTTATTTGGTGGTTGTGGTACCACTATGCGAGGTAATATAAGTAGAAAATAATAACAGTAGAAACAAAATATCTTGTTTTTTTTTTTAATTTTATAAAAAATCAAAACAAATAGTATCTTATTATAATAATATTAATAATAATGGAATGAATTTTAATAATATATTTATACATATAATATATATTTTTTAAAGTTAATGTAATGGGTTTCGCACCCATCACCGCTTATTAAAAGTAATCACGCCACGTATCCAAGTTGTATGCTCTTTAGCTTAGATCAGTAATCTTGGATCAAATCCGCTGATAAGGATAACAATAAAACACGGCTATTAAAATAATAAACATTATAATACATTTACGCACGGATTTAGTAATAATTTGACTGACATTTCTTAAAACCTGTTATTTGTTTCCTTAAATCAATTTTGGCGGTTGTCTTATATTCATATGACATTTTTTTTTTTCAGATTCCTCAAATTCAAGGCAAAGAATTATGTGTTTGAGGACGAGGTCAAAATATACTTGTATTATTAATAGCCCTTACAAAAGAATCACACAGAAGTAGTACCCGGTAGTATCTTGAAGGTCGACATGACGGATAACAGGTAAAATAATACCAGTAATAGTTTTGCCTTATTTTTATTTAGCAATTTTTTTTTAAATATGTTTTGTGTTAGATTCTCAGTGTCGACGGTGGATGCGGAATGTAAAAAGAATGGTATACACATGGGTGCCAGTATCATCGGGAGACCTCTTCGGTCTTCCATAGAGACTGTGGAGAGAGGAGATCAAAACTCTCAACCAGATACATGGCTGCATGATGCTGGGTGGAGAAGAAAGCGCTCCTTGGCCCAACTCACCCGCGAGGCATTACCTAGAATGGAGAATTATAGGAACTCCAAAAGAGCCCTGAAAAGACCAAGCTTAGGAGAACTACATGGGGACCATCTGATTACTGAAGAGGTTAGTGACCTTGAATATCTCAATATTGTTCATTTAAATACTATTTATCTAGAAATAAATCCTTGACTTACTAAAAAAATCAAGTAACTTTATTCAGAAGACAATGTACAAGGTTCAATTTGTAGTTATTTGGATTTTCCGTGGAATTAATTACTGTTAATTTGTACGATAGAAAAATTCGAATTAGTCACTAATATTTTGGAAATCCCAAACTCTATAAGGGTAATGAATGTCATTATTATAATAAATAGCTTTAATTCATAGTGTCGGTGTCACTTACCCCCGAAACTGTCATTAGATGGTCATTTATGAACAGGTAATTGCCATATATCGTCGAGCTGATAGTTAGTCTCGATAAAAACAACGTATTTGAAATTTGTATATTTTAAATTTTATTTTTATGACTGAAGCACCTAGAAAAATTAAAAAATTTAAGTATAATTATAAAAACAGTATTTTATTAAAAAAACGAAATTATTAGACAAAAATTTTGTAAGGAAATTATTACCTGATTAATAACGTCATCAGTCTCCATTTTAACGAGAGAATAAATTTGATATTAGTATTCTGGTACATGCAAAGATATACATTACTCATAAACTATTAACAACTCACTTCTTTGTATTGTCTCATAATAAACAAATGGATACTTTGTACAAACATAAATCATCACATTATATATAAACTTGCTAATTTTTAACAAATCATCCATTTTGTTTTTTGACGTCTTAAAACTACAAAATGGCGGGTTGCTTCTTTCATATGTCAAACAATTCTAGGCAGTATGTCTAGGCGTATATATATATATATATATATATATATATATATATATATATATATATATATTGTTTTTTAATTCTAATATATATATTAGCATAAGAAAAGCCAGCTTCTGTCGCCAGCTCTTCTCAGGTCTCACAATTCACAGATTCTCAGATTTTACAATTTTGTTTTTATTTTACAATATTCCATTGAACAATTGAAATTAATCTTAAAAATGATAGAAGAAAAACGTGGAACACATGATAAGAGACATAGTTCTTATTTGCGTATAAAATATGTTGTATATATTTTTATATACTTGACTAGGGTTGCTAGGTTCGCGAACCTAATAGCCGGACATTTGTATAGAAAGGCCGGACACCCTACATTATTGATGATTTTTTCTCAGTATATTAATACTAAGGTACGACAAAAAAAATTATTTAATCAAGCTTATTTGCAATTTTTTGGCAAAATGTAAAAAGCCTATGAAAAGCCGGGCAAACCATACATACACCGTTTATTTTTGCCGGACACGCAATAGAAAACCTACCTATTTTCAGCTTTATCCGGACGCCTGTCAACGCTATACTTGACAATAGTTAATGTATATTTGAAACTATGTATTTTATTTCCATTTACAAAACGGAAACGTTTATAGAACGTCATTTCTCGTACAGTCGTTAGGTCAGAACCAAAAGAAACCGCTTCAAACCAGTTAGATCCAGACTGGACAGTCTAGGTTCCTATCTACATGTCTAGGACCTATCTGTGACACATAAACCCTCTGATACCATATCAATGAAATTCTTTAGAATAACTAAATTATTTCCAGAAAATTGAGACGTTTTATAAATTTTTAATAAATAGTAATGTATATGGTGTCCTTGAACTTTGTTTTATTTTATTATCAATTGTTATAACTAAATATTGTTAATAAGTATTACTTCATTAACCTTGTTTAGAAAGATAACGGATTTTGATGATAAGTTTTGTATTATTGAGTGAAGTTTGACTCGCTTAAAAGAAATAAAACATTATTAAATTGATAGATGAATATTACAATAAAACTAGAAGTAGGTTTTCTAAAAACGTTCAAGACGCTGAGAGCTCGCCACTTTTTTTTAGTAGCTTTGTTAAAAAATACATAAAAAAAATGTTTTAAATTCAATAATTATATTATAACATTAATATACTCCAAATATTATCAAAAACTAATGATACAGATTAAATGAATACATTTTTTGGGTCAAGAAAACTATTTGTCTACGTAACTAAAATAAATTCCATGTATTTTTTATTTATTACTTATTGATTAGTTTGATATATAAAAAATATATATATTTTATTTATTATTTTATTAAGACTCCACAGGCGACACTCGGTGCTCCATATATATATTTAAATTATTGTTGTCAGCTTCTATCTTTAGATATAACTCATCGATAATTAATTACTTAAAATAGAAATCAATTTTTTATGTTACTCTAATTACAGCCCAAATTAATGTTTCTGATTCTCGTATAATAATGAAAGCCAAAAAAAGACTTCAAATAATTAGAGTTATCTTATGATTTTAAGTCTTAAAATCTTATTAAAATAGTAATGAAATTCGTTCATTTTTTTTGTAATTATTCCCCATAACAGTATTTTAAACAGTTTTTTTTTGTCATGTAATGGAAATTAGAGTAAAAGATTATATATGTTTTCTAGACGTTAACCTCTAATCACACTAAATTTTATCAAAATTCGTTTAATATTTTTTTTCACGAACAAAAAAAAACTAGCCATTTTCAAAACTCACATCTTGTCCTCTGTCATGTAAACACGATACGTGTTTACATGACAGAGGATTTTTTTTAAAATATTTTATGTACAGATTTCATCATATGACTATCTTATTATATATAGATAACAATCTATATTAAATCAAATTATTTATGTTTTAAAGCAACGCATCAAGAGTATTTAAATAATATATTAGTGTGAAGAAATAACAACGCTTATTAACACGTATGGAACTCCATATTCAATATTGTTTCTATAAGCTATAAAAGGTCTTCAACCATTTATGGAGCTATGGATGTATTTAACACATTGAGAAACTATTTAACTTATATATTCCTCAATTTCGACCTTCATAAATATGGTTAAATTAATAATAGGTTATGAAACAAAAATTTCAATGACATTGTATTTTATGATGACACTGAGTTTCATGGCATTGTCAAAATATTCCTCCATTTTTCATGAGCAATTGTTGTTGCTGTTTTATACATGTATATGTGTGTGTGTATATATATATATATATATACACACACACATACACAAATATTTGTATGTGTATGTGTGTGTGTATAAATGGTACAATACAGTGATTAATGGCGTCAAATAATTGTAGTCATTTATAATTATTTTGCACTGATGGTCATTGATAACATGTGTCGCTACATTTATTATTTAATAACATTATAACTTCAACAACAAAATAACAAACACAATATAACAATACATATTTTTATATTCAGTCGCAAGTCTACAAATTATAGTTGACATTATTTTCTTGTGAATAAAACGTATATGGAATATAAACAAAATTATAATATTTTTATTTTGAAACAAATTTAACAATTGAGTTTATAGCATCAATATAGAAGTAATCTTGCTGGGAAAAACACACTCGAAAAAAATAATTTTATTCAATCTTTTCATTGGTTTTGGTTTTCAATCCACGACTTTTGATTCATCAAGCAGCCACTACTGGGCTAACAGACGGTTTCGAATTTACTATACCCTAGGGGTATATTATAGCCATGTCTGTAATCAATGGCCGGGAATATTCTACGTCTAAGCAGCTGGTTACAATAGACAGATATTTACTATGACATCCGACATGTTGGTGTAATCAATGGTTTTTATTACATTATAGTCATATGATTATTTTCCTATCATTAGAACTGTCTCATGTGTTTTATACAATCATTATTAAGATTATTCTCAATTGTTCAATGGCAGTTATTGCAATAAAATCTTTATATTAGGTAGTTATATCCGAAAGTAAGTTTTGTTATCTAATCTTAAATACTGTTACAAATTTTTATAATATTGATATATCCTCGCATCTAAGGTTTCAATGTTGCATCATCATGTAAATATTCGGAAATACCTAGTTTCGCAAGCACACAAACATTCTTTAACTAATTTTTCATTTTGTTTAAAAGTAATATAGTAAGAACATGGATGGAGTGCGTGAATTATATGACAAAATAAAATCTATACTGACATATAGATAATAGTATGATAGAAGCTCGTGGAAGGATTTGATATTGTACTGGCAATAAATGAATATGATCAGACGAGGTTGATGTATGAGAAAATAGGCTTATTTTTTATTGGTTCAGAACCTTTCTGATGATAATGTAATTGGTTACGAAACTTTTAGAAGACTTAATTTAAACTAGAAGCGAGAACCAGACTTCAAATTTGACTCGCTGCGCTCTGAAAATCTCGGTATATGTTAGCATATTGAGCGAAGCGAGGTGCAGACAGTACCAAAGTTGCAATAACAAAAATTCGACGCTTTCTGTCCTCAACTATTTTGTTTTTTTTTTTAAATTTTTTTAAAACCTTCATCAGACTGATGTCTATCATTCTGCAAAATTTGTAAATTTTCCGATATACCGTTATTCATTGATGATTGCACAAAGGATGCAAAAAAGTTCAGTTCGTTCAGCTTCGTTCAGTTACAAATATCTATATACTAGATTTTATTGTTTTGTTATAGGATGAAAAACAAAGCCAACGAGAAACAAAATCACCAACACCAGCTCTCGGAATCAAGCTAGGATGGATTCAAGTAAGAATCGATCAAATTGTATGTATTTTTAATAATATATAATATTAAGTATTTAAGGTGTTGTAGGGAGTGCTGATACCATGTCTCCTGAACATATGGGGGGTGATGCTGTTCCTGCGTATCTCGTGGGTAGTTTCACAGGCGGGGATTGGTCTTACTCTCGTGATTATTGCTATATCAGCGATTGTATGTGTTATCACCACTTTGTCTATGAGTGCTATATGTACTAATGGGGAAGTGAAAGGAGGTTGGTGGAAAAGTATTTATAGTTTAATAGTTTTAAGATTTTAATTTTAAACAATCAAAGATCAGTGGCTAAGGTAGAGTCAGAGTCCCCTGGAAAATTAATTGAAGGGGCCCTTATTCCCTACTATAAATAAGCTCAGCCAATGTTGTATTATTTTTTAATTAAAATTTCTTTGTATAATAGTTACAATAAAACGATACCATAACTGATTTTTACTTACTTTTAATTTAAACCGGGGGCCCCTTTCCGCTGGGGGCCCGTGTCATTTTGCTGTCATGCGTCACTATTTTTCGCCACTGCCAAGGACAAGAGAAACTAAGAAAAGTAATATATTTAAAGTATTATTGGATATCATAACTTATTACTATCGCTCACAAAACTGACAAAATGTATTTCCTAACATAACGTAGGAGGTTTGTTTACTTTTATTATAATTATAGTGTTGATGTAGTTACTTGCCCTTTTAAGATGTGTAATATTTCACATGCATGTGTATTTTTGATGTATACATATGTACCAACTACTGACCTAATGGAAATGATTATTTTTATAGAATAAAGCATTCTACATAACATTTAAAAGTTTACTAAAAATCAGGACAGTAATTTTCAACATACAATATTAAATATCAATGAAAAATGTTGATGCGATAAAAAAAATAATTAAAAAAATTTTTTTCGGTGTTTAAATTTATACAAAAATAAAAAGTTATCAAAATCGATACATCAGTTATATCAGTATGATGTCCATTTTAGGTGGTATATACTACATAATATCAAGATCACTTGGTCCGGAGTTCGGTGCCTCTGTTGGTATTATATTCGCATTCGCAAACGCAGTCGCAGCGAGTATGAATACTATAGGTTTCTGCGACTCACTCAACGATCTGCTGAAGACCCAGGGGGTGAAGATCATAGACAACGGAGTCAATGACGTGAGAATTGTGGGTGCTGTGGCGTTGTTGGTGATGTGTGTTATTTGCGCTGTTGGGATGGACTGGGAAAGCAAAGCACAGGTACAAAATAGTATTTTTATTATGGAATTTGAAAAAAAATATTTTGCCTGTCATAAATACTTTGACTGTAACGGTCAGTCAAGTTTCAAAGTCAAAAGTATACTTTTTTAAACCATGATACATTATACCATAAACTATAATAGTTTAAAAAAGTTTTGTTTCAATATCATAATAATTTAACTTTTTGAAACTTTTAAGTTTGTAAAAGAAGAGCGTATAATTAATAACACTCAGAAAGAAAGTAAATCGTTGAAATTTGAGTAAAACATTATTAATATTAACATTATTACATATTAAATTTGGCAAGGGAAAGTTAGATTATTGTAATATTATTCTAAGAGACGATGGCAATTTCTTCTGATAGATGATCACATTTTCGTACCTATTTCTTAAAAGTATGTCACAAATTTTATCATAATTAAATAACAATATTTTTTTTATATTGAGACCATTTTTAATGAACATACAAAAAAATTAAGCTTACATACATAACAAAACAAAAACATTTTTTCTTTAATGAAAAGACAATTGTACTAATTTATTCCAATGATTAGAAATCGCTAGAATTCATTACCCATGTTCAGTAAAGTGACCTAGACACAAGATAATGTTTTATATTCAACTGAAACATGAGACTGTCCTAGAAAATAATCACAAGGACAAAGTCACACATCACAGAAGTAACAATAAGACATACTGGCATATTTATTATAGACATACACTAGCTGTGACACGCGGTAACACTCGCAGACTAAGGATTTTGTTTACTAAGAGTAGAATAATATTAGACAGTTTATAGCTTCATGAACCTGCCTATCATAAGGCGAAAGAATTTTATAAAAAATATTTCGAAGATTGATGCGTTTAAACAAACAAACTCCCCTGCTTTATATTATTATTATAGATTAGAATAACCAAAAATAGCCTCATGATAGATAGTCAATATTCTTGATCATAAAGCTACCTATCATAATCAGAAATAATTTAGCAAATATGAATATATTTGATTTGTTTAAAAGTATTAATCTTCGAAACTATCCAGTAAGAAAATTTTCCGCTTTATAATATATACGTATTTCAATCTAATGAAAAATGTTGATACGTTTATTTAATGTAATATATATTTCTATTATGTTATATGAATATTAAAATTGTGGTTTATAATGATTGCTATTCATCAATCAAATTTATATATTATTTATTGTATGTTTTCTATTTTAATATATTTGTAAGTTATATAAATATAATTGATCTTATCTTACTTTTTAATTTAATACAAAGTTTAATAATAATAATACATATAAAATCCATTGGCCGCGTCGGTCTTTATGCATTCAATAAAATCAAAAAATGTTAAACGGTTTTCACATACAAATAAATATTCTGATTCCTGAGGAAGGTTCTGCTGTAATTTTAAGTAAATAGACTGAAATATAATGATTATTGTTAGAGATCATTTACTCAGTAAATTGAGAACATTCTAAAAATAAATAACACACACACACAGTTATCGAAATTTATTCAGGCGAAACTGCGGGCAGAAGTTAGTTAATTTACAAAATTGTTATAAAAACTTCGTAATCATAAGGAACAATACAATGATAGATTAATAATTCTGTTCTAGAATTTTCTAATCGCCATAATAGTCGGTGCTATGGTGGATTTTGTGGTGGGGACTCTGATGGGGCCCAAAGATCCTAGTGATATTGCTCACGGATTCGTGGGATTATCAGGTGAGAAGAACATTCAATTTAATAACGACCAATATAATAACTTTGAATATATGTAAAATGTTCGATATTGTTTCTATTACTAGCGGCCACGCTCTCCGAAAACTTCAACTCGGACTTCACCTTTAGTGAGGGACTGGATCAGAACTTCTTCAGCGTCTTCGCGATATTCTTTCCCTCTGTTACTGGGATACAGGCCGGTGCCAACATATCTGGAGATTTGAAGGTATGTGAATGTAAAAAAGTCCTCCATTACAAACAATTGCGAATAAATATGTTTTTTTGTTATACTTTAGTCGGCTTGTGTCTGTAATTATAAGGCTGACTGGAATTTCGATTTCGTTTCGGCCAGTTTCGGGCAAAAAAATTAGTTTTGGTGTCGGATGAAGATGGTCGCAATTTTTGGCCTCGTCGAACTTCTAGTGTTCGTGAACTTTTGTACGTCGTTCGGCGAACTTAGCGACTAAATCGTTCTCGTCTTCTTTTTAATAAGTTTACTTGGAAGAGTTAGTTTGAAATATTTATTTATTTCATTTCTGTGTAAAGACATAAAAAACAGAAATGCAAAGTACAGAATACTTTAATAAATGGATTTTTATCTGTTTGTATGTATAAGAAAGTATATGTTAAAATTACAGTTCATTTAAATTTTATTTTATGTTTTTAAGTTTCCGTTTCATCCGTAACTCAGAGCAAAGCCGAAAGTTCGGTTTTGGTTCGGTTCGTTTTCTGAAAAACCTGTTTCGTTCGGACACTAGTAATTACGCACTCATTACAAACAATATTATCTTAACAGCTGCTAGAAAACAATGTTTTAAGCGTTGTAAAGCGGACAATGTTAAAAAATAATACAAACGGTAATGGGTTCGAACCCCATCACATGAACTTCCTGGTTAAGAAAATCTTATATTGTTTTATATTTGTTTAATCATTTTTTATTTAATAAAATTAATTCAAGCATTTGGTTATTAAACAATATGATACTATTTAGTACATATTAAACATTTGAAATGCGAAAACGCTGTTTTTAGATTTTTTTATTAAAACTAGATTACGCAAATACGTATCGACTGATACCAAAACGAAGTCCATTTTATAATAAGGTCACGAGAAAATGAAGTGGAGAAAAACGCTTACATACATACATACACACACATACATACATACAGTTTTGTTCAGTTTTGACCAGTAAGACCAATTAAAAAATATATACCTATTTACATTTAATATAACAAAAGTCTAGAAGAAATAAATGTTAGTAGAAAAAGCGAAAGTGGTATGTTAGAACCGTTACTTTTATCCTTCGATCCTCTCTGTCTGTCCACAAGGAAAGAGCGAGATAGGCTAATTTCAAGCGTAATTGCGTCAGGGGACCGTTAAATAATTGAAATACAAACTACAAACAAATACTATGAAGCAAATATCAAAGTAACAATATTAATAGTAAATAATCTTTTAATACAATGTAAATTTACTATATAAGTTATCGATATTATTATATTCAATATTGCCTAATATTCTGTCAGTGTCACATTATGTCACTGTCATATTCTGTCACCGTCATATTATGTCACAGTCACTTTATGTCGCTGTCACATTGTCGACTGATTTTATTTAAACTACAAATTAAACCATCAACGATTTTACAGACTGACATACGAATAGATATTTTAAACTTATAAAATAGGTTAAGAAAATAAAGCTGTTTGTTTAGAAACATCTGCAAAACGTGATAAAAATTCCCATTATTAGAGATTTGTGAGATATGTCATAAATATTTTCGAAAAACTCAGTTTTTCCTTCCGATCTGTCTGTCTGTATGTGTGTCTGTGTGTCTGTGTGTGTGTCGAATTTAATTTTTCGAATTTTGAAAAACTAAAGATATATTTGGAATCAGCATCTAAATGTAAGATTCACTTTTCAAAATTATGTTGATTGTCCAACGGGAAGGTGGTCAGATCGGCCGCCGAAGTTACCGAAAAATGGAAAAAAAATTTCGAATTTTTAAATTTTTTAAAATTTAAAAATTAATTAATTAATTGATTAATTTAATTATTTTAATTATTTTTTTTTCTTTTGTTTGTTAATTAATTTGCGAGTTATAATTTGCCGATTAGGAGTTTTTCATAGCGGCAAGCTCGATTGCCGCGTGTCAAATGTTTTTGATTATCTTTTATTATTCAGAAAATCACAATTATTACTAAAAATGACCTCAGATGACTTTAAAATGATGTTTTAAATTTAGTTTTTATAAAAAAATAAAACTACACGTATTAATAATAATTATTTAAACGTTATTATTTTTATCGTTCTGATCTTTCAAAGTCCATTGTAATATGCATGTATTAAATGACAAATGTCGTCTGTCCGTCGCCATGTTGGTTGATATAATTTGATCGCAAAGATATTGTCGTTTGAAAACATTCAGTATAATAATAAACAAACAGTTCTTTTGACCTAGAAATGACTTTTTATTTCATGGTAGAGGTTTTATTACGTTTAAACAAATATTATATAATGTAACGAGATTTAATAACAACAGTTTCTGTTATACGATATGAATTTATTTTTAATATTACCTATCCCTTTCTATCTCTCTCGATCTCTTTATTTCAATGTATTTCTTCCGTCAATTTGATTCATGGTACGTATTATTGACCGTCCTGACATTGGCCTGTCTGAATTAACCAGCGCCAATTTGTCAATATTTGTCCTAGAAGTAGGTCACGCTAAGGGTTGATGTAGCGTTATAAACCTGTTATTTATGTTTACAAACATGTGTAGCCAGGTTAAGATTATTTAAATTTAAAAATGAATATATAATGAAAACTTTTATATATAGGGGAATTTAGTTACCAAAGACAACCATCGAGAATCTAACATGAAGGAATTTAATATTTATTAGTATTAATTCGTAGTTTTTCCCACATAACTTCTTGGAAACATTTTGGTATGTGATGAGTTTTAGGTTTTTTAGATTCAGTATGAAATTCCGCATCGTTAGATATATAGGAATAATTTTTTAAATAATTTTTTTTTATTTCCCAAATACTATAACTATATACAATAAATTTATTAAAAATTTTAACAATATTCAGAAATAAGTTTGTTATACAAAAAATTTGCAAATTAATAGGTAAACTTTCAGAGTTTGCATAAAATAACTGCAAATTATAATGTGAACTTTATATTATCATATTAAAATATTAAAATACATTTATATATTATAAATACATTTGTATAAGATAACAATTATTAGTAATAATAAAACAATTTTGTACTATTAATTATATCGCATTCTTTAAATCTAGAAATACATATTTTGCAATGATTTGTTTAATCTATTATTCTGACATCAGTTATTTGAATAATGTGTTACTGTCAAAGACATGTAGATTAATTAAAATGATAGTTCATTGGAAATATTTCCTGTTATTTCGGCACGTGTATTTGACGCGCTCACGTCACGTCATGTCACTACACCATTTATAACATGACGTCAATATGACGTAATGAATTAAACTAAATTATGATATCAATATCAAGTCTGGCCTTTGTATTACAATAAAACGAAAATATTATATATGAATTTAGAATGTGGTACTCTTAAATTAAAATGGGTGATAAAGAGAACTGAATTACTGTGATAACATTACACAGAATGGAGGGCAAATCCTCGCCCCTTCTATAGACTTGGGTCATGAGGATGTCCTAAGCAACTTAGGACACCCTCATGACCCAAGTCTATAGAAGGGGCCCACTATATGAGGGTGTCCTAAGTTGCTTAGGACACCCTCATATAGTGGGTACCACCAGGGCGTCAAGGTAAATGCTAAATGGATCCGTGTCGTCCCACTATGATGATGAGGGCCACCGCTGGTATTTTAGTGTATAGCTTTAAAAAATCAGGGCCCGTTTGCTCACAAAATCCCCAGGCCATCACCTTCTTGGCCAATAGGGTGTCTGGAACGGATTTTTCCAATGCACAAAAAAGGGATAGAGACCAATGCAATTTTTAAACTCTCCATCCGCTTGGTATTACTAGAATGTTTGAAATTGTACAAATTGTTAATTTGTACAAATTACAATTTAACTTCCTTTCGTGTTAAAAAAGTCCTGGCCGTACAGGTAGTGTTCCTGTCGTATTCGGAAGCAAGATTTTTATCTCGGGATATGAATATAGCGTCTATAACAATGTCTTATATTTCGAAAGATGATTCAGGACTTGTTTATAACATACACTGGAATTTATTTAACTGTTTATAACAAAACCGTGGTAAAACAGCTACTTAAGTACCACAAGAGGTCTATTTAACTGGTCTCAACATTTAAAGGACTATATGAAATCTAATTTAAATAACTCTATATAAGCTTTATATAATTTAAAACTTAACATATTAATGTCTAAACTAATAAACAGTATAGTGAGAAATGTATTATGCAATCAAAACAATAAAATTTTTCCTTTTATTAATTAATTATGTCCGAAAATCATAGCCATATGAAGTATATTCCAATTTTATGTAAAAGATATTTTATTGAAAATAATATATAATATCTGTGTCTTACTTGCAATGAGTCCTAATACCGTAAAACGGTGTTGTATTTTAGAGAAACGACGTAATTGCTTAGTAATTAGAAAATTGCTTAAAATACGCGTTAAGGTCAATTTAGAATACAATACAATATATAACATTGCAATAACAATTTTTAATTGAAACTACGGGTTTTATTTTACCACACTTACTTTGAAATCATAAAACACACACAGGATTTTTTGATGGCATTTATTAAATGGTCAAAATGTGTCCCAGAGAGTGTCCCAGACATGTGGAACAATTTGAAATCGCACGCGCTAGTTCTTTTTAGGCTTAAGATTATGGACACTATTTACTCTGCTATCGCCTTAAGAGTTCTTATTCAGCAACAATGCTTCGCTCAGCTCCACCCGCCTTGCACAGTGGCGGACCTATTAACAGATAAACTCGCTTATAATTATTGTTTACATTTTTAAGACACGTACATCTCAATTTACTGTGAACACGACTGCTACAAAGTGTTCGTAAAGTTAAACTGAAGTTAATAATCTAAGATATAATAACGAATTAATAATTAAAAATGACATAATAAAAATGCTTGTCTAACGAGCTTATTAAAGCAAATGGCGAGTAACAAAACAAATAAAATCAAATCAAATAACTCGCTAAATAATCGCGATGTCAAATAATTTAACCTCAAAAATGTCAAAATTATATTTATGTATGTAATAATTCACCATTAACCAATGAGAATATTTCAATCGTGTTTTTAAATTGCTTATTAATACTTGGTTTTCTTTATGTTGGTAATATGAAACGACAAAAGTCAATTATTCCCATCACTAAACAAACCACTCTAATTGATACATGAGTCATAATTGAACCTTTATTATTGAATTTTATATTCAATATGTTCAATGGAAATGCGGAAATAATATTATTAAATCATTCTTATTTTAATATGATATTATAAAGAGTCTTAGAAGAATATTTTTTTCTTGGAACACGTAATCAATTTGTCAAATATGACATTTTATAATAAAATATTCCGGTCTTCTGTGCATGAACGTTATAAATGGCAGCTGCATTCGCTAACAGATAATAATATATATATATATATATATATGCTAAATGATGATTTTCATAGTGTAGTTATTTATACACAACCTTTTTTTATCACATACTTTATAAAAGGAGGTAATGTCTTTGTCGCTGAGCTTCAAATATAGTAATACAGACACAAAAACACCCAAAATCCAAATAAGGATCTGTAGATAACACAACTTTCCTCTCTGGAAATTGAACGCAAGACCCTTGGCTCAAGACAGGGCCACTAGTAAGCCAGTTAAAAATAATAATTAGAGAATAAATATAACAATAAATTATTTATTAAATATACCGAATGTGGTTGCTACCACAATTCCTCAAGTAAGCCAGGCGTAGTTTACTCTTCTGTTCTTTGAAGTGAGTAATTTATGAACTAACTGTATACATAACACATAAATACGTATTTCGTGAATGATTCCTAGGCAATAGTTTTTAAAAGTTTTATTAAATATCTGACAAATAAATTTGATTAGTCATAAAAAATACTTTAGGCTGAGCTGAGTCAAGCAATCAATCAAAACCTCTAATATATTACTAACAAACTGCGATTTTCTTTCTCTTCGTGGGCTTTTCAATTGTATATTAGTGACCGGTGTGCTTCTACTTAGGATCCTGCATCAGCAATTCCCAAGGGTACACTGCTCTCATTGTTGATATCGATGGTGAGCTACGCTCTCATGGTGCTGTTGTCTGGGGGTGCAGCCCTAAGAAATGCGTCCGGTAACGTGTCTGACCTGATCATGGCCAATGGAACAGTTCTTGACCACAGCGGCGTTGCCAGCTGCTTGAACTCTACAATGGGGTGTTCTTATGGACTTCACAATAGTTATTCTGTAAGTCGATTGTCACAAAAAACTCATGCCTTATAATAACATTATTATATAATGAAATTGCTGTTCAGGTTATGCAGTTAATGTCAGCGTGGGGACCTTTCATATACGGCGGCTGCTGGGCGGCGACGCTGTCAACAGCGCTCACCAACCTGCTGTCAGTGCCGCGGCTGATCCAGGCTCTGGGCGTCGACCGCATCTACCCCGGACTCATTTTTTTCTCCAAGCCCTACGGCAAGCTCGGGGAGCCTTACCGGGGATACGTGCTCACATTCTTCGTCTCACTCTTGTTCTTGCTAATAGGTAATTAAAATAATATGATAAGCTATCAATAATCTCAATAAATGCTATAACGTCTGGTTCTTCCTTACAGCTGATCTTAACACGATAGCACCACTTATATCCAACTTTTACCTGGCGTCGTATGCGCTTATCAACTTCTGCACCTTCCATGCGGCTCTGGTGCGTCCGCTCGGCTGGCGCCCGACCTTCAGGGTAAGATCATCAGATCAATTACCCCTTATTTTTGACAACAATCAAACAAAGCAATATTTTGAACAAAATCCGTTTTCATTTCCAGTACTACAATGTCTTTGTGTCATTGTTTGGTTTCCTGATGTGCGTCGCCATTATGTTCCTCATCAGCTGGATCATGTCCCTCGTCACCTTCACTATCTTCTTCACTCTCTACCTCATCGTGCATTATCGGAAACCTGGTGAGTCTTTAAATCACAATCGAAAAAATACACCTAATATACCGCGTTACGAAAAATTAATGGAATCATATTCTCTATGCCAATTTAATGAATTAAGACACGTTGTCGTGCTTTATTTATTAAAAACTCCATAGACAACTTACATGTCATACAGAATACGATTTTTCAATTCCACATTGTAACGTTTGTGCGTTGTGACGTCACACAAGGTATCTCATATGTCATAGCGAATAAGGCCCCTGAGTAGTATCAAATTATTATAAGAATAGTGTAAGAAAATCATTAAATTCTATGTAAATATAATCGACACAAGGAGAATTCGACCCTATGACCTCTGAAAAATTCTTCAATCCAAAAATGTTTTATATTATTTTTATTTAAAATTTAAAAAGATTAACAAGGCTAAACATGTTAACAGACATTACAAAAAAAAATAACAAACATTGTTATTAACGCAAATTTGTTGCTAAATTGTTTGAATTATCACTTATTGTAGTATTATTTCGTTCTATTATTGTATGATTGCTCTGAAACGTTGATAAAACTTAAATACACAAACGATTTCATACAAATTGCTGATAATTGAACTATTAGGTTCAAAATGTGGAAACAGCGCAAGATATAAAATATGAATGAAGTTCACAAATGAATGAATGACATCGAACGAAATGAATGAATCTTTCTTTAAAAAAAGATATCGTTATAATTAACAAAAATAGTTTTAATTACATTTCTTAATTTGTAGTTTTTCCCTTATAACTTCTAGGGAAAATTATGGCTCGTCATGAGTGTTGGTGTTTAGATTCAGTACAAAATTCCGCATCGATTGATATATAGAAATATGTTTTTATTCCGAAAATACTGTAACCATATAAAATATAAAACGTAATAATTAGGTAAAACTAATGTAAAAAGTATAATTAAGAATTATAAAAAATATTCACATTAAGATATTTGTTAATGATTTTTATAGAAAGATTTTTTAAAGTTATATATTTATATATTTTTAGGTCAATGGCACCTCGCGTATCTAAACCCTAAAAATAAACACGCACATATATTATATTTCCATCTCTAATATCTTTTAAGCATATATACATTAATGAAAATCATATATTATTTTTTGAATTATTTGTTTGTTAGTAAATTAATAAAATAACAGTAGTAACAAAACTACGTGCTGTATTGTCTTGTATATTTTTGTGGGTCAGCTTAAACCAAAGAGCTTAGCTTAGCTTAGCTTAATAATACGCTAGACAGCTTACTTAATTACAAATTGTAATTAGGCGTTCAGAAACTTTTTGTTTTGGTATTTGAGAACTGCAACAATATTTAACAAAGGATATGGAAAAGTTCTCTTGAGTTCACTGTTTTTTTTGTGAATTTTTAATTGTTCTTTAAAATTAATATTATTATAACACTATTTCATTGATACTCGAGTGGAATGCATACAAGTACGTGTGAATAGCTGATTTCATGCTGATTCTGATACATCATAGCACTTAGCGCCCAAAATAGCTACTGAGTGTAGTCAAGCCGCTAAATCGGTAGCTGAATGAATTATTGCACCATTTTGGTCTTTACTATTTTCCCAGTATTACGTAACAATTGTTAATGTTCTCCGGAAACACGCTATGATAATAATTCCCTACGCATTGGTCATAAACAAATTGATGGGACCATCATCTTTCAGATGTAAATTGGGGCAGTAGCACCCAAGCCCAAATGTACAAAACAGCGCTCTCCAGCGCTCACAATCTGGCACGTACCGGCGAGCATGTCAAGAATTACTGGCCGCAACTGCTGGTACTGGGCGGGAAGCCTTCAGACCGTCCAGCTCTTGTTGACCTCGGCAACCTCATTACAAAGTCAGGCTCTCTTATGATTGTGGGAGATATATCACAGGTAAGCTCAAGGACTGAAACATATTTATTGATGCTACCATTAAGCTTCAGAGCTGGTGGTATGGTGGTGCTAACAGATAAACCAAAGCTCGTGGTTATTTCCCAAACAATTGTTATACTATATACAAATTATTATTTTAACTGGTTGTAGCTCGAGTCTAATATCCAGAAACTCGTGAAATCTCAAGGCAAGAATATATTATAATAGCTGTTGTTTAAAAAACCCTCTGAATATTTTTTTATTTTCCAAAAACCTATAATGAATTTACTCTTATTTGTAAACACTAATGTGTATAGTAATAAAGTAGCTGCTAATAGAATCATTGAACACGTCTTAAAGTTTACAAACAGGATCATAGTTCATGGAAACTTCGGGTTTTATGATTTTTAGAGGAATTTCATTGAATCATTACTTCAAGCTTGTTTTATTCATATTGACTATATATATGGGATAGAACCGGGATAGACGACTTATTTTTTTAATAATCAATTTAGTTCTAAAAATATTAATTTTTCATGAATATTTTCTATAAATATCTCTGCTTTATCCTTATGTTTAATGATTATTTTTTTTTTAATAAAATTTTATATTTATTTATTTAATCTCTCTCTCGCTTTAGTGTACACCAGATATATTATTTAACAGGCTTATCGATACATATACAAAGGACTAGCGTATCTCTGTAAGAGATTTCTACAAGCCAACCCTGGAAGCGAGAATGCATAAAAATAATTAGAATTAAAATAAAGCACAAGTAAAGTTATAAATCTATTACAATCTTAATTTTGGTGACCAATTTTTCGAGGATAGATGCCTTTATGGATAATTATTGAGTAAAAAAGAGCAAAACCATTTTTCAACATAAAAATACATTTAAAAACTATTTTTTCACTAATATTATATTTAATCATTATAACCATACTTTTAAGTTATCTTTTAGTACCGGAAAGTGCATTCATTGTCTATTTACGTCAAAAAGTTCCTCTTTCCATGATTTTTCGCGGTATAGAAGCTCTTAGATGAGTTTATCCTTCCATACACATGGCGTCAACAGATATGTGGTGTCAGTATATATTTTTTATTGTTTAGTCTGTTTTATTTTTTGTTTTAAACAAATATATTTCAATTCTTATCTGATAGTAGTAGCATCATATTACAAACATTTATAAGAGAAGAAGTGCGAGCGAGTGTGCGAGCTCACGTATTATCTTGAACTACGGAATAACTATTTATCTGATAAAGAAAATTATAATTATTTAAAAGTAAGACAAAGCAATTATAAACAAATTTACAGTTTAAATAGCTAAGATAAAGAAAATCCACCTAACTATGCATTTAAAGGAAAGAAAAAAAAAATAATATTCGGTAAAGAATAAGAGAAATGGGCAGGATAACCCTAAAGATACAAATAAAGATACTTGCATATTGTATGCAAGTATCTTTATTTGTATCTTTAGAAAATTATTAAAATACGAAGTCTCAATCCAATTGGATTGAAATTGGAATGTGTCAACATTATTTGTAAAATATTTATTAAAATAACTTTGATATAAAAATTTAGCTATATATAAAAAAAAATAAAAATAACCTTAACAGTGCAAGGACTCAATAATATAGTATTTAAGATTCCTACTAACAAACTTCTCTTTTGTTATGTTTTCATATATTTATATATTCTGTATTCTACACCAATAAAAAGTATAAACATACAAAAGAAAGAATTAAAAAAAATAGTACAATGGGTGGCCTTATCGCAAAATAATTACACCCTAATTTTTAATTACATATCCATATATACTTTATACTATAAATATGTATATTTAAGTTTCTTATTTTATATATCAAATGAGCAACTAAAATATAACAAATATCTAAGATCACAAACAGCAAGGGCGACGCTTTTTAATCCCGTCAATCATTAAAAAAAAAGTGTGTAAACTAACTAACTGTCAACATGTGTCCTGTAACCGTAACACTTAACCTTTTCAAAAGTTACTGCTCAAGAGGTGGCAAAATATCGGCATCATTTCAATTAAGCATTAAAAAGGCAATAGGGATTAGGATAGACTCGGGATAAGTGCCCAATTTTTAAATAAATTAAAAACAAAAGAGCAACTTTTTCACATGGACACTTAATGTACCAGTACTTTGATATAATAAAAGATATAACAAAATTTATATCATACAGATAATTTAGTTTAGGAATGGGTATGATAAGATGCGGGTGACTTGGTGTTCCACCCTTACTTTTAAATCTTAAACACGAGTTTAGGAAGTCATATTTTTTAGGAAATACGGTATCTATCCTACTACGTTTTCTATCCCGGTTTTATCCTAGTAGTCCTGTTCTTAAACTTCAATAATTTTAAAAACAACCTCTGAAGAGAAATGTATTCTATGAATATAATCCGAATGAAAAATTTAACCAGAAGTCGGGGAATGAAAGCCTAAAATTTTGAAAACGACGGCTTTTATGTTCACCAAAAAATAGCTAAGAACCATTTTGCAAAAAGGGTTTTGATAAAAAAATACACTTAGGCTCTATGAAACACACAAATACACAAATGAACGGCAAATTATAATACCTCTCGTTTTTAAATTGTATAGCTAAAACAAATACAATCAAGAGAAAATAAGGTTTATCGTTATCATTTAGCGAAACTCTCTATGTGAAACCTTTCTGCATCTTTTGTGGAAGCATCAATCAAAATCGGTATATCCGAAAATTTATAAATTTTGCACACTGATAGACTGATCAGTCCGGAGGTTTAAAAAAATTTTCAAATATTCGATGTTGTTGAGGAATAATCACGGAAAAACTAAAATCCCAATAAACTTCAATGGGAAAAATATTTGAAAAAAAATAGTTGAGGGCTGAATGCGGTGACGTTTACTAAAAGCAATTTCGGTGCTGATTGTACCTCGCTTCGCTCAATATGCTAACACATACCGAAGTCTGGTTTGCGTTCCTAGTATATTTATTTAGTTACTCACTGTTGTCACTCAAATTAACGATATACCAAAGAGAGTAAAGTAAAATTAAACAAGACTTATCTGATGCAAGAGCTCTTATTTTATTCTTTTGCAGCATGTACTTTGAAGATTTTAATGCATAGATTTATGCTTAAACTCATTAAAATATAAATAACTATTCTAAAAATTCTGTTCGAACTATGAACACGGATTATAGTAACGTATAAACGACGTATAAAAATGTGTTAATAAAAAAATTATGACAATCTTATGTCGAAATATATAATGTATCTTGATCTAATTTTTGATAAATTTAACAATAAATTCAGTTACTTGTGTTATTAGTATCTTTTAAAAATTTGTGGCCTGAAATTGAGAAACTATTGAGTTCGAATAAAGTTAGAGATTGATCTTAATATAGGATTTTAGATTGATTATTAAGCTTGGTTACTAAGAAACAAGTAACAAATAAAAATTTTATTCGACATTTATATTAATTCGTTGTATAAGCTATATTGTTATTTGTAACGAATACTAATAATTTAGTAATATTATTGAAATATTTGTAGAAGAAGCTAAGCTACAAGGAGCGCGCTCACCGCTCGCTGGCGGGCGACGAGTGGCTTCGAGCCCGCAAGGTGCGCGCCTTCAGCGCCGCCGTCAGCGGGTTCAGCTTCGAGGCGGGCGCCAGGGCGCTCATGCAGGCTGCGGGCGTGGGCCGCCTGGCGCCCAACGTACTGCTCATGGGATACAAGGCCGACTGGGCCAGCGCACCACCCGCCGACTTGGACTCCTACTTCAACGTGCTGCAGTGAGTGACGACTTCTACCTACAGATACTTACAACTAGACGATCACGACTACTTATGATTTTATATATCCCGGTCTAATTCCAACTTTTTCTCTGCTCCTGTTTTCAACATCCTTCTTTTTTTATGTATTTTTGGAAATATAACAAACGTCTTATTATTATTTCGTACTAATTTTCGTACTTATCTCTCATCTCTGCTAACAACTAAGTCGTAAATCGCACAGCACCGCATTCGAGACCCGCCTGGCGGTGGCCATAGTGCGCGTGGGCGGCGGGCTGGACTACAGCTGCGTGAACTTGGGCGAGGCGGAGTGCTGCGAGGCGGAGGCGGGCGGACTGACGGCCACCTCCAGCGGCAGCGCGGAACTGCGCGTGCGCCGACCACAGGCCGCCATCATGCACGCTGACTCAGACCTAGACCTGCGAGCGGACAAACACTCACAGCACAACAGCAAACATAACCTGCGTGAGTACACACACACACAAACACACACACACATAGACACACCCACACTCACACACATGGTCCATTAACAAATATCTCTAATGTTACAGATCTAATGACGCTTACAACGTCCCGTTCTTTCACGATATCTGAGAAGAGTGACACAAAGGAGAAGAAGAAAGATAAGAAAGGCCTGGATATGCACCGGCAGGTTGTCTACAAATCCTCCTCGGGGGTGGAGGTGTCCATGGAACAGTTATCTCAGATGACTATATTCAAACGGAAACAGGTAACCGATCTAAATAAAAAGACCAGAATTTACCTATAGAAAACCCACTTATATATTAAATTAAAAAGTGGTATGTCTATGTGTGTCCCAGGAACCTGGCACCCTGGATGTATGGTGGTTGTACGACGATGGTGGACTTACCATCCTGCTGCCGTACATCATCTCGCAGCGAGCAGCCTGGACACACACCAAACTGCGCGTCTTCGCGCTCGCCAATAGGAGACACGAGATGGAGTTGGAGGAGAGGAAGTGAGGAGTTTTTACTCATTTAAATCCAATGTCAAACTTACAAAATAGCTAGTATTGTTTATAGCTAGTATTTTCTTTATTGTATACAATATTGTTTAGTATTCAGCTATAAATACATGTGTAAAAATACAAAAAAAAAAAAATATATATATAAATATTTTACTCCTCATCGTCAAAAAATTATAGTATAATTTTCAATAACGGACTTATAATTATAATAACATATGTTACTCTACTTTATTTTTCAGTATGGCGAATTTATTATCCAAATTCCGCATAGACTACTCATCTCTAACGATGGTTCAGGACATCACGGAACCACCGAAACCTGAAACTAAGAAACTATTTGAGGAGATTATTAAGAAATTTACTGATGAAAATGGAGGTAATGAAAAAATTTAATTGAAAATGATTGAACTAGGATTATCTGATACAATTTTATAATGTATTACAACTGAAAATGATTAAGATAAGACTATCTGAATTTTTTTTAGTAATGTATATACTATGTAATATGAATTATAAATCAATATCAAATTGACGCAGTAAAAACTGAAAATAAAAATAGGTATAAGATGAAATGAAACATATTATAAGAGTAAAAAATAATAAAAATACCAAAGCCAAATCTGTATAACTTTTTTTTTTATTTGCTAATAGAAATGGTTTTACAATTTTTATTTGTTCGTTCGCAAACCATGCAAAAAGAACAGAATTAATCTAATTAAAAATGCTAGTTTATTAATAAAGATTTTTGCTAGCTTAATTTAAAATACTTTATGATTTTTTCTTTTTTTGCAATTTTTTGTACAATATGGGTAGCTTTTATGTGGGGTAGGATTGAAAAGGGCACATATAGTCATTTGCCACACATAGTCACCGATATATAAAATAGGTCCTAAGTTTAAACCTTGAGGTATCCTAGTCTTGCGAGATAAATAACTCTATGTATGTGTGTAGAGTGCAGCATCACAGACACAGAGCTGTCAACGCTGAGCGAGAAGACACACCGCCAGCTGCGGCTGCGTGAGCTGCTGAAGGAGAACTCACAGCACGCACAGCTCATCGTCATGTCGCTGCCCATGCCTAGGAAGGTAAGGATCACACTCGCAACAGGTTTTGTTACTTAAGTATATATATATATGTAACGGACTACCGAGTTATTGTTTGAGTTTTGTTGAATATGTATCTCTATTATTTTTTTTTCAATCGAACTTTAAAATAAGTTTTGGTTGCTTGCTTTAAGATGATGATGTTGATGATGATTATCTCATGACCTTTAAGATGATGTTAAAGTGCGTGTGTGTGTGTGTCAGGGCTCCGTGTCCGCTCCCCTGTACATGTCGTGGCTGGAGGTGATGAGTCGCGACATGCCGCCCATGCTGTTCGTGAGAGGCAACCAGACCTCCGTGCTCACCTTCTACTCATAGACACCACCCTCGGATCTTGGAAATAGACCTTAGATCATGTTAATATCTTATTAAGTGTATAATAAGTTTGACTTAATTTATCTACTTTATATCTATTGTTACTGTCTTCTTCATCAATCTCATTCCTATCGTTAAGTACTCTGTAATTTTGATGTTTTTTAATTTTCAGAATAACTTAACTTTTTTTGTTAGATATGACCTGCGTTTGGTTATCTCTGATTCATAGATATTTTTATTTTTCATGTCAATGTCAAATAGTGTGCACTCAGCCTTAGCTAAAGAAACAAATGAATGTACACACCGATATTTATTTATTTTAATAATATGACGAAATTATTTAAGGACAATTTTTATTTTAAGTGAAATAGATGTACTTAGTTATATATAATTAATTTAAAATATTTTTGACGTATTTTTAGAACGTAAACAGAACAGTGCAGTATTTAATTTTAATTTCATGTTTGTTATATTGTCAGTGGCGAAATTTGACAGTGAGAGGCCCCTGGTAAATCACCTAAAGGGGCCCTTCTTTACCTAATATAAATAAAAGTAAGCTCAACCAATGAAACCTCTACGTGAGATATTTACGATAAAACACTACTATAATTGATTTTTAGCTACTTTTAATTTAAACCGTGTCCTCCTTCCTGCTGGGGGCCCTATAAATAAGCCAACCAATGACATATTATTATTATTATTTTAAACCTCTTTGTCAAAAAATTACAGTAAAACGCTACCATAAATGATTTTTAGTTACTTTTAATTAAAATCGCAGGCCCCTTCCTGCTAGAGGCCGTGGCATTTTGCCCCACACGTTACGCCACTATATTCTTAATGCAGACATTAAATAATTAATGTTATTAGTTGTTACATTAAGCCAAAGCATTATCATAATAAAATCATTGTTAATATTAATTTATTTATATTTAAACATTCGTAATTATTATTATTAATATATATAAATATTCTGTTGATGTCACGGCAATACGATTGCCACGCCGCGATTTCACGCTCAGAGTTTCTGAATAACTCTGAATTGGTTCAAAACTATTCGGACAAAATTCCGATAGTATTGACATGAGTACAGCCAAATAATATATAATAATAAATTGAATAATTAATTTATAAACACAACTTAAGTACATAAGGAGATCTGTTTTACTATTTCTATATGTTTGTTACCGGGACATTAATAAAGTCCCAAATTAAATGGTATTTTGAATGCATGTTATTATAATAATAATGTATGTATTGTAGTTTTTATAACTCTGTAGAATAAACTTATTTATATGTGAAAGCTACTCCTAGTTGTGTCCATATTGTTACAATAGATGAAAGACATTTTATTTAAATAAATATTTTTGAATGTATTTCGTATTTATTAAATGAACGCCTTTTCGGGAATAATAACAGATTATTAAAGACAGTTTATAGATATTTTTTCTTTTCTTTTTCATTTTATCAATGACATTATCGTGAATTGTAAGACTTTTGTCTTCATATTTCTATAAAATGGGTTGAAGTTGAGGTTAATATATAATTAAGTTAATATATTAATCGGTTATCTAAAATATTGAGAAGGTGATATATTCTGATATTGTAAATTTATTCATCATATACACTAATTGTTGTCGACCTTATTTATTTTCTCCCTCGCCTCAAATAAGAAGCCAAATATCACATAATTTATACAAAACTCTTTACTAAACTATATATTATAGTATATTTTATATATTAGTATTTCTGTGAAAACATATTTAATTTTTACATCCGGAGTAGTTTCATTAAAAATATCGAAGGACTACAACAATAACAACAAAATCATCAAAATCCGTCAAGTAGTGTTAGTATAAAAAGAGCGAACCAACAAAAAATAATAATATTGGTTAATAGTCTATTTGTTTGTTACAGAATCTACAATAATTGAGGCAGATGATTGACTTAGAGAGCACCTTGTTATAGTCCAATCATTCATATCATACCAAGAAGGTTATAAAGTTCGATTCTTTAGGTTTCTCTCTACTATCTGTCTTTATGATATATATTGTCTCATATATTTCTGAAATACAATATGTTAATATTGACGTAACCAAAAGCTATACATTAAATAGAAATTGACCAATATTATAAACATTAAAATATCAAAGAACTTAAAACAAATTTTGAAACAATATTACATTTTGCATATCTAATTGCACTCAAAATAAAATAATTTAGAATTAATTTGAGTTGCGATTCCATGTGGCAAAGTTGAAACAATAAAAGTCAGAGGAATTTTTTAAACAAAACATTGCAGAAAAATGATCAATTGTTAGCGAAAGTGGATGCTTTGTTACTCATAGCGACCTGAACTTGAACCAGTTCATATTGAAGTGGCATGATGTCAATAATATTGAAGTAATATCAGCTGGTATTTGAAATTGTGCTTTCATAGTGTAGAATAGAAAGTATTTTCATAAAAGCGATTTTCATAAAAGTCTAATGTGTTTTTGAAGAAAACTCCACTTATTATACAAAAGGAATTATAGTATCTACTTTTAACAAACATGTAAGCTATATATTTTTATTTGTAAAAAGATAGTATGTGTAACGCAAAAGAGTTGTATTAGCAGTATTCGTAAAAAAACGACATTATTATTCCTTCAGCAAGGTGATAGTAATTTAACAATGGATCGTGGTGTAGGCGCAGCTTTGATGGCCACGTCCAACATTCACTATCAGGTAAATTGTAATTTAAGATCAGATTGGCATTAAAATATTACCTACTTTGTTGAAAGATTAACATATCCTAGGCAACGAAAGAAGAAGAGGAGAATTTAGAGCCAACTCCTGAACTTACTACCTACAATATAAAATTGGGATGGATTCAGGTAATGAACATCTTTTTCTCTTCATTCTACTTCTTTTAACTTTTTTACTAGAGAATTTAACAGCATTTCTTGTTGCTCTGTATTAAACCAGGGTGTTTTGATCCCCTGTCTCCTGAACATTTGGGGTGTGATGCTGTTCCTCCGTATCGCGTGGATCGTGGCGCAGGCCGGTATCTGTCTCACCGTTCTCATCATCTTTACCTCCGGCTTCGTTTGTGTCATCACCACTCTATCACTCAGCGCTATTTGTACTAATGGCTTGTTGAGAGGAGGTGATTAATAAGACACAATTTTTTTTTTAATTGGTCAAGTTTTAATTTATTTGGAGATGAATACAGGTTAAAATATTATCGTACGAAACATGCTTACAGGTGGAGTATACTACATAGTATCGAGGTCTCTTGGCGCAGAATTTGGTGCCTCAGTGGGAATAATATTTGCTTTCGCTAACGCCGTCGCGGCGAGTATGAACACCATCGGCTTTTGTGAATCTTTGAATGAATTATTAAAATCATATAACCTTAAGATTGTAGACAACGACATGAATGACGTGAGAATTGTCGGCGCTGGAGCCTTGTTGGTTATGTGTGTTATTTGTGCTTTCGGAATGGATTGGGAAACAAAAGCACAGGTTTCGGTCAATTTCTATTTACCTAAAATTTAACGAAACTGATACAATTTGATATTTTACAATTTTTCTGCTACACCAGAATTTGTATATATTTTATGTATTTTCAGAATTTCCTTGTTATCATTATTGTCGTGGCTATTTTTAACTACGTACTAGGAGCCCTCATGGGACCAGCGAATGTAAAAGAAAAAGCTCGAGGATTTGTCGGAGTCAGTTGTTAGTATAATATTAATTAATTAACTTAAAATATACTAATAAAACATAGCAGTAATGAACAAAATATTTTGCAGTGGAAAATGCTTTGAAAAATCTAGGTCCCGATTTTAGGTCAGTCGATAATCAGCAACATGATTTCTTCAGTATATTTGCGATGTACTTTCCAGCAGTGACAGGAGTCCAGGCGGGTGCTAATATTTGTGGGGATTTGAAGGTAAAATCAATCATGAGTTAAAAACTTAATGATATTATAACCTAATATAATTTCCTACATCACAACTTCATAATAACATATTATCTAGTTTAATATATATATTATAGTATCGATTTTTCTTTGTTTTAATTAATGTTATCTTATTAACAGGATCCAGCAACGGCCATACCAAAAGGGACACTTCTTGCTTTAGGTATATCTATCTGCAGTTACTTGACGATGGCTGTGCTGTGTGGCGCCGGCGCGCTCAGGGACGCCAGTGGGCATGTCGCCGACTTCAACAATGGAACTCTAGATTCTTGCCGACCAGACTGTGAATATGGGTTACATAACAATTATGGGGTAAGGAAAAAAGTTCTTTGTTTACCGTTGATTCTGCTTATTATTTTTTTCCTGTAGTAGGTTTTATTTTTTCGAAAGCCACAAAAGTGTCTCTTCAAATTTCATCGCATGAAATATTTAGATAATGCAGTTGATGGCGCAATCCAGCTGGTTCATCTACGCCGGCTGCTGGGCGGCCACGCTGTCGACGGCACTCACCAACCTGCTGTCAGTGCCACGGTTGATCCAGGCTCTGGGCGTCGACCGCATCTACCCCGGACTCATCTTCTTCTCCAAGCCCTACGGCAAGCACGGGGAGCCCTACCGGGGATACGTGCTCACCTTCTTCGTCTCACTCTTGTTCTTATTGATCGGTATTAAAAATATAATCATTTGTAAAACGTGGAGAATCCTATTATATGAAATGTATATAATTCTTTACAGCGGACCTTAATACAATAGCGCCATTAATTACAAATTTTTACTTGGCATCGTATGCTCTCATTAACTTCTGTACATTTCATGCTTCTATAGTTCAGCCTATTAATTGGAGGCCAACTTACCAAGTAAGAGCACTATAACTATAATAATATGAGGTTTCTATCTATTTTCATATATGTATTTTGTTTTATTATTCCAGTGTTATAATACATGGCTGTCGTTGCTTGGCTTCATAATGTGCATTTTAATCATGATGGTAATCAGTTGGATGATGACACTGATAACTCTACTTATTTTTATGACGTTGTACCTTTTGGTGCTTTATAGAGAACCAGGCATGGACTAACAATCTATTGGTATTCAGTAGCTTTATATATCTATTCTAAAATGGATATTAAATCTGTAGATGTAAATTGGGGCAGCAGTACAGACGCTCAACGCTATAAGGACACTGTAAACGGAATCTTACATTTGTCTCATATGCAAGAGAACATCATCTCCTACAACCCTCAGCTGTTGGTGCTGGCTGGAGCACCGCACTTCCGTCCCGCGCTCCTCGATGTAGGACACCTCATAACCAGGCTTGGCTCATTCATGATCGTCGTTGATATTGTTGAAGTAAATAATATACCTAATACGTAATTTATTTTGATGTGTATATATTTTTTTAATGTTTTTAAATTTATAGAATACCTTAACGAACGCGGAGAGAATCGAGCGTCTACAATCAGGTGAAGAGTGGTTGACGTCTCGGAAGAACCGTGGTTTTTATGTAGTATTGGATGGTCTACCATTTGAAAACGGTGTACAAGCGGCCATTAAGACTACGGGATTGGGAAATCTCATGCCGAATATAATGCTTATTGGGTATATGAACAGGTGGCAGTGGTGTCCCAGGCCCAGTGTCAGAATATACGTCCGTGTCTTACAGTGAGTGATGGGACAAATTTATCCGATATCATCATTAAGGCTTTACGACCTAGATGAACGCATAACATAATATTATATTTAGTGCCATCTGGTTTATAAGAACCGTTAGAGAAATGAATAACATATTATTTTCTACACTTAACGTTAAATTTTTTAATTATGTTAGAGCCACTAATTAAGAGAAACCGTAGACTGGCGTACGAGGAGCAGCTGGGCTTGGCCATCCTGCGTGTGCCGGAGACAGCGCGACCTGTGAAGACACCAGTGCCAGTCGCGAATCAACTGTCGAGTGAGTTGCCGCGAGCACACGTACAGGACATCATGCACGCTGACTCAGAATACGACCTGGCGCCACCGACAGGTAGGACTGGCTTCCTTTTGAACCAAGACCTCAAAGATTTCAAAGACTATATTGAAAATTAATTATGACACTTTTATGCAATTACAGCTCCAACCGAAAGTGACGCCATGGCATTAGAACTGTCCAACATAGATGCAGTGGTACCATTTCATGATTACACAATTAATCATCTGCCTGTTTCGAGTCTAGGTATGAGGAGAGGTGGAACTTATAAACCGTTGTCTTTCAGTCCAGTAAGTTATCATAATATTTTAAATAAACGAACTATACAGAAAGTTAGACGTATTAGTGTTGAAGATTTCATCTTTAAGATTCGTTGAAACATTGAAAATACCGCGATTTCTTGAAACTTTTTGTCATTTCTAAAATTTATTTATTCGTATTTACACTACACTCTACAAACTTTACGACCCAATATATTCAGTATCAAGATCATTATAAATTTTTTTAGGACAACGACTTAGACACGTGGTGGCTCTTCGATGACGGTGGCCTGAACATTCTTTTACCTTATATCATAGCGAGACGCGGCTTCAGAGAGAAGATGCCTCTAAGAATTTTCGCACTCGCTAGAGAAGGACAGTCGTCAGAATCAGAAGAGCGGTTAGTTTTAAGCGATCAGCGATTACTTATATACTTTGACAACAAAATCATTTAAGAGTTTATATTTCTTAGTATAAGAACATTACTACAAAAACTTCGGATCGAATATTCTTCTCTGATGATGATATCAGGACTGGATGAACCGCCGCTGGAAGCCAGCGTAAACTTCTTTGAACACCTCATAAAGAAATTTAGATCTCATGATAATGATGGTCAGTGTTCTCCAATATTTTAAAATAGTTTAATCATTAAGCAGCTGATTACTACTTTTTCGTTATTCTACGCTTTGAAATTACTAAAAATAAGGATTTCTTCTGATTATTTAGAGCTACATATAACAGACGCGGAGCTGACTCGTCTGAAGCCCAAGACCAATCGTAACTTGCGTCTTCGTGAACTGCTCATAGAACACTCGTATATGGCCTCCTTTATCGTGCTCACTCTGCCCTGCCCCAGACTGGTGACTTTTTTGTATATATAATTAGAGCAATGAGGTTTATTACAATTTTATTAATTTCACTTTTTTTTCAATAAGGATCATTTAGGATGTTATTTTTTATTTTTATACTTTATACAAATTTGTGAGTTTAATGTTAAAAAGTATTGTCTGTCTTAAGCTGTATAGTAGAGTTCGTTTGTAGATATGCAAACAAAATATACCATTAATTTCCCAGTGAGTTAGATTAGTAACTAAATATATCTCAGAATTGTTTTATATATAAAACAAGCGGTAACTGGTGCGAATCAACATTTAACTGCTTGGTTAAGATAAATGTTATTATTTTTTTATGTTTATTAATGTTTGTTTGATAACACGATACTATATATATATTGTACGATTTTGTTATAAAACAAAAAACAGAGATATTTTTTTTATGATTACTTTTATTGATACTTAATTAGTAATTAGTTAGACAATCCGCTGTTTTTAATTTTTAAAAATAATCTTAAAATCCGTTTGACGGATATCGCAGGAAAACTAATCAGTTCTAAGTTAAGCGAATATATGACGAATATATGAAAACCAAGTCAATTGCATTATCAGGTCACAGAAAAAAACGCTTACTTACACACACAAACACACATACATGTCTAAAACTACTCAGGACATCTCAAAACAAATATATCACAAAAAAATCGAACATCGGGGTGATTACAATTTCCTTCATCAGGAAGTGAATAATATGCTGTTTTTCTCCAGGGTTCAATGTCCGCAGCTATATACATGTCATGGCTGGAGGTGCTCAGTCGTGACCTGCCACCTGTTCTGTTCGTTCGAGGAAACACCTCCGTACTTACACCATAGACTAAGCAGATGAGAGACCATAGACAATCAGTATACCATAAATATAGAGCTGAATTTCCATAGGATAAATAAAATATCATATCAATATATTACAAGTTTTATTTCACACATATTTCACAAGAGTTTTAATTTATATTTTAAACATAAATGATAGAATATTTACAATTACCAACATTACTTAATTATAAAATAACTTTAATATGCAGAAGACATTTTATTTCATTGTAACAAAAGCGAGTTTATAAAATACATTTTGAGACTATTTACAAGGAATTCGTTACTATGTGATTTTTACATTGTTATATATAACTATATTTGTGATCTTATTTTATATAAGATTAGTAATTATTTATTATATCTACGGCTACTCACTGGCGGATAACAAACATAAAATCAACCAAAATTATTTTCCAATATCACTTTTTTAATTTCCAGATAAGATTTATTTAATTATTATTAATTTATTCAAAATTTTATATATTTAAAATTTTAATTTTAGCAGCGAAAATGAAGTTGCGCAATGAGAATACCATATATTTATATATATGAATATTTATTATATATATGTATATATACGTCGATGAATATAAACACAGAAATTATAATATTAATTTGTACTATTTTCGTTGGCAGAACAATATGAGAGAGTTTAAAACATTCGGTGGGAGGGCAAATGCAAAATGTACAAAAAAATCATAAATTGCGCAACTTGTGTTTTATTTATGAAGCGATATGTCAGTCGATAGGACGGTTTATAAATCTGATACGATATGATACATCCTTTGAAAAAATAACATCCTATGAGTTATATGAATCAATTATACTAAAGGTATTTATATATAACTATATTTATTAGACAAGTCGCTTTTGAAACATGATTACAGAATAGAAGTTTTGAGAAAATAACAGTATTCAGTCTATAACCATTTAATCATATTACTTACATATATTTATTTATTATTTATATACCAAATTTATCTATTTTATGATTATTAAGTGCATATAGAAAAGTTTAGATACAAAATTGTTATTAATAATGAATGTTCGAGACATGCACTATTCTACAGCACCTCAAGTAACACTCGACCAACACAAATACTAATAATAATTTGGACAAACAAACAATATATACTACATAAATTAATTGAAATAATCTTCACACAGCCATACTTCTTATATATAAATAAATAACATAGGGGGTATAGTTAACCATATTTTTTGGTCGCTGACGTTTTGCGGAAACTAATCGATCGAGGCGCACTTCCGGTCCTTATTTGCACTACAGGAACGTTTTATTAACAGACGACTGCATTACGACACACGGACACGACACGACACTATGACGGATGAGGGTATTGTGAGGGTCATTGTCACTCGTGGCACTTGTGGCATGGCGTGTAGTTCACGTGGCACTCGTGGCATGCCGTGTAGTTCACGTGGCACTTGTGGCTGTAGTACACGTGGCGCTTGTATCGTGTCGTGTGTCGCTTGTGTCGTGAGCGTGTCGCCGCTCACAGCACGCTGCAGAGAGGTCTCGACAGTCTTCATTCTGACTCTTCCTCATTATCCTCGTCGAAGCCTGTCAGATCAGCTGACTCTAAATATCCGTGCATCACCTGGAATTTACAATTAATCGATGAAGAATAAGACGTTTCAATGACGTACATTAAATTTTTTAGTTTTTTTCTTTAAGTCTTAATTAAATTTAATTAATTTAAATATATTCCAACTCAAAACAAATAGTATTGTAACATATTTTTGGGGCGTTTTCACCGTAACACAGTTTTAGCTTTTGCAAGCTGGAGATTGTCATATTTTGTTAAATAGTAATTATGTTTCTATATAATTTGAGCAAATAAAAAAAAATATATTTTTTACTGGTTAAAGTTAAAAATAATTTAGCAGAGAAAACTATAATATTAATTATGGTGTTCGTGCCGATAATAACATTATAACAGTGGAATATGACAACGAATATCAGATGTAACTCTCGACGTATTTAGCCCGTTTTTAATGTGCGTGCGTGCGTCTGTGTGTGCGTACGTACCGCGTACTCCAGAAGTGCGAGGTGGCAGAAGACGTACTGGTCGGGCATCTGTATGGAGTGCGCCCTCTGCGCCCTCACGTGCTCCACGGCTCCTCTCACGTCTGCGGCGCCCTCTGCCGCCAGGCGCGACGTGCATACGTCCAGCGTCAGGAACGTGCCCGTGCGGCCGATGCCCGCCGAGCAGTGCACCACTATAGGCGGTCCGCGGCTGTGGCCCGCCCACGCGTCGCCCAGTCTGTGGGTGAGGGGGGATGTAAGTATGGAGCTCGCAGGTGGAGGTGTATCATATATGTGTCTGTGTGTGGGTATGTCTGTGTGTGTGTGTCGTACTCGGCCCGCGCGCGGTGCTGCGCGCGCCGCACGTCGTGCAGGAAGCGCAGCACGGGCGCCGCTCGCCCCCCCCCCGGCACGCCGTAGTCCGGCCAGCGCGTGTACTGTCCGTGCCACACGCGCCGCCGCTGCTCCGTCTGAGGGCGAGCGAAGGGTTAGTGCCGTACTGACTCCTCTCGAGCCCCCACCGTCGGCCCTCACCCTCAGGTCGGTGAGCAGGAGGTGCGACACGGTGTAGTGCTCCCCCTCGTCCACGGCCTCCGTGGTGACGGCGAGCCCTCGGTGCTCCGCCCTCGCGCCCAGCGGCGGCCAGTACTGTCCGCACTTGACTCGTCCGCGCTCCACCGTGCGAGTCGTCATCACCACCACCAGGCAGCCCTGCTCCCACACCATGCGCCAGAAGTCTCCGAACGTCTTCGGCAGCGGACCTAGGGCCGAAGATTTCGTATTGATATTATAATAAGATTTATGAATGAAATATTATGGGTTAGAGTATTTTAGCAATTGAAGAAGTTTTTAGATCTAATATTGTTCAGTAAGTATTAATGTTTGTTGCAAGTCATCAATCCCCTTATCCAAATATCTAACGACAACAATTACCCGGTTAATCGAATCTAAAATACCTACAACGAAATATTTATTTTTTATACTTGACAACATATTTCTAGATGAAAATATAAGAAAAAAAACAAAACTGAAACATTATATTCATGCCCTGACCTACATAAAAATATTAAAATAACCAGACAAAAACCGACGCGTCAGTTGTACCAACACTGAAATATTAATGTACCAAATAAACATTACTATGAAAATCTGAATGTGTATGCGTTACACTTTTTAAAGGTCACAATTCCCCCGAACACTAAAATAGCCGCTGGCATTTCTGATCTTGGCAATACTTGGAAAAGCGATGTATTGTTTTCACCATTTTAGTTTGGCGCCCTGCCATCACAAAACTCAGTGAAGGGTTACATCTATTTTTAGAACAATGGACTCTGTTATTAACAACAATATTTTTACCTCATTTTATTTTTAGATATATAACAATAAAAAATAAATTCTGATTTATTTGTATGAAAAACTAAAAGTATATATGTTTTTACTTAACATTCAATTTATTCTTCATACTTGAAACTTTCTCATTACATTCTTCTGATCTCTCCATTACGCTACCACAACCTCCATTACGATACCACAACCAACAATTAATTAATTAATTTGGTCTGCATGAAAGTAAAATATAAGACTGATATATTTTCACACTTCATCATAATTCAAGTCCGCTCTGCTCGTATACAACTAGAAGCGCGAACCAGACCTCAATGTTAACTCGCTGCTCTCGCAAAACCTTGGTATGTCTTAGCATATTGAGCGAAGCGAACTGCAAACAGCACCGAAGTTACATTTACAAAACGTCGACGCATTTTGTCCTCTACTTTTTTTTTCAGGCTAAATTTTCGCGCGAAAAAGTGTAGGATTTTAGTTTTTCCGTAATTATTCCTTAACGACATCGAAAATTTGAAAAAAAAAATTTTAAATCACCACCAGACTGCTGTCTATCAGAATGCAAGATTGGGTAATTTTCGGATATACCGTTTTTGATTGATGCTTGCACAAAGGATGCAGAAAGGTCTCTCATAAAGAGCTTCGTTCAATAAGTTCATACCTTGTGTACATATGAAGGCATTTTTCTGTTTGTATCCGTCCACGTAGTTGGCGTTTATGTAGTCTGAGCTGGGGTCATCGTCCAGCGTGGACAGCACCACGCGCGAGTGATCGTAGCACAGCACGTCCGTGTATCTGTTCTTCGCCACGTTAGCTGGTAATCTGTAATAGTGATTTTTTCCTTGTTCGTAAAGATTTTATATAAAGAACACAAAAATAAAATATTACCATAGTGCAATCATTAAAATATCAACTAACATGCTTCCAGGCCCTGATTATATCAAGCGGCGGGGCCTAGTCAGAGGGTGCTACTCACTTGGCGTGGTGGAAGGTGCCGGCGAGGGGCCTCGCTCGTATCTCGTCGTACTCAGCGACGAGTCCCTTGCGGCCGAGGGCCCTGACGCGAGCCAGCAGTGCTGCGGGTGTCTCTCCTGCTCCTCCGCCCCCGCACTCCTCGTCCGACGCGCCCGGAGACGCCTCGCCTGACGACCACGGCCCGCGAGCTGGACACAACATACAATAAATAGTAGACGGCAAGCGTACTACAAGAAACATTGATACCGAATACCAGTAGCACTATTTTTTTGTTTGTGAAAAAATATTTTTCTGAAGTCCTAATTTTTTCGTAAAACTGATTTCATCGTACATCTTTTAGTCCTCACCTACTTAACTCTACTCCGATCATGACCTCAATTGTCTATATTAGAAATTACTGACGAATATTTAATATTAGAATTAAATAGTCAGTCAAACTTAACTATGTCAGTTGACCTCATCTTATCCATGAATGTAACGTAAAATTACTACAAGGAAATACAAACTACACACACATTAGTGTGTGTGTGTGTATGTGTGAAGGCACACTGATAAGGATAATGAAAACTGACTGTTTTCTTAGGAAAAGATAAATATAAATAAGTTTTTCCTTATTAGTAAGAATTAATTTATCTCTAAGTGGGTAAAACCTTATTTGTACATTTTCTTTTATTGGTGAAAAATATATATTAAATTTTTATCTAAATGATAAAAAAATATCATTGCTATAAGTCCATGCCCACTCGTACAAAAACACTTTAATTTAATTAATTTATTAAGTGAAATATATAATTAAATAATTTCAAGAAGGCCTAATTTGATATCATACTTATTGAAATAAGTCCTTCTGTAGACACTCCCACTTAAAGTTAAGGCTACGGTTTTTTTAAAATCCAGACTAAATAAAATATGTATTGATTTTTAATCAAATTTAAATAATCTTAAATTATTTCAATAATAAATTATTTGTGCATTATTACATTATATATAATTATTAATATTTAACAAATACCAAGAAATGTATATTGTTAATAAAGTTCATCTTATTATTATTTTATGTCATATATGTTTTATTTCAGAATAAATCATAATAAATGTAACTAAGTGTTTATGTATTCCTTTTTTTGGTGTTAATAAATAAAAAAAATAATATAATATAGTATAGTAGTTGTAATAAATAAGTAAATAAATTAGTAAATAAACGAAAATATAATTAATGCACATACAGATACAATTAACTATAAAAAACACAAAAATGTATACATACATAATATACCACAAATTAAAACTTTTAATAAACTGTACATTGTTTTATTTAAACTCAATCACTTTATCAAATAAAAATACAGTAACGTTATATTTTTATTTCTTTTTCATGAAAACGATATTACAAATGTTTGATAAAATAAGTTGAACTGAATTTATATATAAATAAAACTATTTTAATATTTTATATATTAACAATACTTTTTTGTCCTTGTGACTATGAGACGATAGATGCATATATGAAATCGGTTCATTTTATTTTCCAACAGAAGAGCAAGAGGACTCGAGAGCTAGAGACGTAGAGAAATAGAGAGATAGAGAGATAGAGAGCTAGAGAGATAGAAAGCTAGAGAAAAAAATATATAAAAACGTTTCATCATTTTAGTGCCGGATATAGTCACTTGCAGTTAACAATGAAATGAAATCAAAACAAAAACTGTCATAGGTTATGAAATTCCTAAAATTTCTGTTGAATAAACGATTTCAAAGGCGACTCTTTCGTTTGCATTTTTTTTTTTTTTTAAATGTCATATACTTTAGTGCCTTTGACAGTCAGCGTGTCACTTTATTACTAATGTATTTTTAGTTTGGTTCAAATATCAGATCAAATATAATGTTTGTATTTTCCCCTCAGCACTGGATAATACGAGAAAGAAATTCTTAACAAAAATGTGTATCTCTTCAAAATTAAAAATAATTACACCCTTAGTAGAGACCTTGTCATTACAGATCAGAAAAACCTCCATCGCTATTATTCTTATACTTCTTAACCTATCTACAAATATTTCTCTATTTCCATATATAACTCATTTGAGTGTTCGCCTCCATGGAAGTTTTTAGTAAAAGGCGAAAGATTTATACGTTTTGAAGGGAAACCAGAGTATTTCTATATATAACTAATCTACTAATTATAAGTTTTAGTTAGTTCAGAATACAATCTATTGCAACAAAGTAAAGAGACCTACACAAGACATTTGAAGACTACCTTACACCTCCCCCCCCCCCTCTCGACGCACCAAGATAGCTTCTGCACCCGATTAACGATAGAGGTTCAAAGCTATATACAAATTTCTATATATAACATGCAAATATATATAATATTATAACCTATTATTAAATATTAAATATAATTATCTGGCTGTACTAACGTTATTACTATCGGAATTAGTCCGTTGTCACGGTGTGATCAGTTCACGCCGCGAATCCGCCATGCTCAGAGTTCATGAATAAACCCCGAATGGATTTGAAACTAGTCCAGCAAATTCCGCTAGTAATAACGTCAGTACAGCCGGATAATTATATATAATAGTAATAATGGTTCATGAAAGTTTACATATAATAAGAATACCATAAACATATTCATTTAAATATGTCCTTAAAACAAAATAATGTTCACTGCATTTTAAAAGATAAATGTGACGCCATCAATTATGACGTATCAATTGTGACGTAATCATTGGAATTACTATATTAATAGTTATTGAGGAAATTGAGTTTGATAAAATTAAAAGTCCTCTTTATAAAAAAATATAATATTTAATAAACATAGGCGTTAGTTATTAAATAACTTTACTAAAGGTAGTATATCTGTTCACGCCACGATTTTGCCATATTCACTCATGAATACCAACCCCGAATGGGTTCGAAACTAGTCGGGCAAATTCCGATATTATTTATGAGAGACGGATAATTGAGCGAAGCTCTATCAGAGACTTATCTGGATCCTTTGTGCAAGCGTCAATCAAAAACGGTATATCCGAATATTTACAAATTTTACACACTGATAGACATCAGTCTGATGGTGGTTTAAAAAATAACTTTCAAATATTTGATGTCGTTGAGGAATATTCACTGAAAAACTAAAATCCCATAGACATCAATGGGAAAATTTTTTCGAGCGAAAATTTTGCTTGAAAAAAAGTAATAATTGAGGACAGAATGCGTCGACGTTTTATAAATGCAACTTCTATACTGTTTGCACTTCGCTTTGCTCAATATGCTAACACATATCGAGATTTTGCGAGCACAGCGAGTCAAAATTGAGGTCTGGTTCGCGCTTCTAGTTACATACAATAGTAATCATAGATCACGAAAATAAATACAATAATATATAACACCATCATAGTCACAATGATTTAAACATAAGTACTTTCAAAACATATCGCAACATCCTAACTTAGAACCACTTGTCCTCGATTAAAACTCTCTAAAGGAGTTTCGAGAACTAAGTTAAAAAAACTCCTAATAAATATTTAGTAATTAATGCAACCGGACGTACAAACTTTGTTGATCCTCTGTCCCATCTACATTAAACACGTACCGGGGTCTCCATGACTGGTCATCATTATTAATTTAACTTTTATCTATTATTTATTTATTATATATTTTTTTATTCATTGTTTATAAATATTTGAGGCGACAAACTGACAAATGACAGACGTATCAAACAGTTTTTTATTTAAAAATATATATAATGTTTGTGCAAAAAGTATTTATGTAGTATTGTGGATTTTAATTTTCTTGTTAATTTTATTTACTCAGCTGATTCAAAAATTGAACCTGCGACGTCTGAGGTAACATCCAGAGGTTCAAAGTGTTACAAAAGTTCGTAACTTTTTCATTCGTGTCTACATGTGTGTGCATGCGTTTGCATGTATGTGTGTGCATGTACGTGCTTGTGTTGCGTATGAGTGTGTGCGTGCGTGTATACGTGTACATGTGTGTGTGCGTCTACGTGTGCGTTCGTATGCATTTGTGCGTGCCTATAATTTTTAATGTTTGAAATTTATTATATTTATGAATTTCAAATATTACACATCTTTACGTAGTTCAATAAATTATATAATATAAATAAATAATGATAATAAAAGTAACTTACTTATCAAATCTAAGTCATCTTCGTCTCCGGAGTTAATGTGAGCGGCCTTCATGTCTCCATTGTAGCCGTGCGTATGTCTGGAAATAATGTATTACATTATGACCCGGCTTTAGTTACGTCAATGCTATAATCGAAACAACTAGAACCCTGGTTAATTATTGAGAGTATGTTTATATAAATATTCTTTTTAATATTTATATTGCTTGATCCATACATTTATTAATAAAAATCATGGATCAAGAAAATACAAAAACAATCAAAAAATAAACTATTAAAATAATATTAGGATTATTATATTAAAAAACAGAAAAACTCTAAATAAAATATTTTTTTTCCTTGCATTTGTACTGCTTATATATAACTATACATATAAAATGAAATCCCTTGAACATGTTTGTCTGTCCGTCTGTAGTGTGAATGTGATAAACTCTATAACTACTTAACGGATTTAAGTACGATCTTCGTAGTGATAATGTGATTCCTAAAGATTTAGTATAATTCATAATGGCTTTAATGAAATTTACTGAAACATAACGAGTACTGTTTGAATTTGCAAAAAAAGTACTGAAAAAATAAATATTACAGTAATTTGGGAATATCCAAAGTAGAAAACAACTTTTAATATTTAAAACTATCACGTTTACTAAAATCCACGTGAGCAAAGCTGTGAGTAAAAGATAGTTCTAATATATAATTCATTCTTCATATACAAAATTTTCCACAACATCTCTTATAAAAAAACAAAACCTTCAACCTATTTCGGTCCAATAGTCAAGGGTAGATTGAATAATATTTCTCAGAAAATTTAAAGAAAAAACCTCGATAATGAGGCCTTACATTTATCAGGAAAATTCCTCAAGCAAATATATTTCTTTCTTTTGTTTTGGGAAAAACAAATTTATAAGTATATTGATTACATTTTTCTCAAAAATGCTTATCAATTAGAGCATTGTTTTGGTTACATTCTTTTAGATAAATAATTGCTACATTGACTAAATATATGCAAGCAAAGTCTGGAAAAAAACTTGTATGTAAATCCATGTCTGTCGTATTTTAGAGACTGAATATGTTGTGTTTAAAATTGAAAAAAACCTTTTGCCATTGCAATAATATACTATTATTCGAAAAAATTGTTAAATAAATATATTATGTTAACTAAAATCAATAACATTCAAGAACATATATGTTTGATGAAAATACATGTTTTCTTTAATATCTAAAGAGGCCAAGTAAATATTCGAAACTCGTACAAATACACCGGAGACCAAACATATGACAGAGGTCTAGACAGAGACGGGTATGGAGTAAGAAAGAGATATATATTACTTACCTCAAAGGGTTAGGGTCGCAGGTGTAGGGAGCGTCACTTATGTGCATGATGTCAGCGCGCTCGGTCATATCACGCGACACTTCCGCATCTATTATACCTAAAAACATACAAAAACATATATATTATATCTTACACTTAATTAAAAATAAATATATATTTATAATAGACATTTGAGACTATAGATACATATATAGAGTAGCCATATTATTATTAAATTTATTTATCACTATTTGATTGCAAAAAAAAATTGTGAGATATTGTTATGTAATTTATTATTTATATCTTTTTCATTTGAATCCATAGTGAACACTTGTGAATGTCAATTTAAAGAGTAAATAGGGCTTATTTTCTTACTATATTTATTGAGATTAGCCCTTCTATACATTATATTATTTTTTTTTACGAACAACTAGAGCCATCGCAATCAAATCAAGTGCCTATAAATTTTTATCAATTAATATTGCAAGCAGCATCCATTTAAGAGTATAACGCATGGGTCAATTTTCATCCTCTTCACCATATTTACAATAAAAACTATATACGACTTTAGAAAAGTGGAGAGAAGAGGCTCTGGATGCAGACCGCCATGGATCGGTCTTTCTGGAGGTCAAAGGGAAGGCCTAGGTTCAGCAGTGGACATGCTAGGGTTGAAGTGATGATGATGATGATGATGATGATGGTGGTGATGATGATGATGATGATGATGATGGTGGTGGTGATGATGATGATGATGATGATGATGATGATTTCAATTAGTGTACTAACATCCTATATTAGGACCCTAGTAGAGAGTACCTGATATATAGTGCTAATTAATAAATTGTACTGTAAAAGCTTAAGAATCTACCCTCTAAATAAATCACTGACTGAATCTGAATACAATGACAAAATTGAAACCTATAAAATTAATATTTATAAAATGATGTTTTTCAGAGAAATAAAATATGTATGTAAAATATAAATTAATTGAATTTACGAGAATATTGCGAGTAGAGAATGTACACAAAGTTCTTATTAAAACCTTGTTTCAGCTTCATGTTGAAATCCTATAGCGCTGAAATCAAACGCTTTTCTTTTGCTTGACTAGAATCCAAGTAATTAGAGTTGACAACATATATGTATTGAAAATTTATATATACTACTAATATTATTATATACCTATAATTATCTGTAATTTTGTAAATATTATCAGAATATTCTGGACTCGGATCAGGAACTGAGGTCGTGCTGCGTATATGTATATCAATAATTGCGGATCACAAAAGTGCTACTAAACAAAAAAAAAATTATGAATGTTTGTTTGTCAAGCTTTCATGTCTATTAATAACAAAAAATGTAATATATATCATCCCATACCCGAGAGCCATTTAATATTATAACACTTTCAGCTAACTACAGCGAGCGAAGCCGCAGACAAAAGCTAGTCTAAAAAATAAACTTTTGATTTTTTAAAAGCACAAAATTGCATGACACACTACACAGAAATACACACTTTTTTATACACACAAATACGCACACACACACACACAGACAAACACTATTTTAGCTTCATATACACTAAAAATAGATTATCTATAGGGCAGCTATAAATAACATTATAAACACGTGCAAATACAAACATTACTAATTAATAATACAGAAACACGAACGAGCTATTAACCCTTATAGTGCCACGGAGCGCCGTCGCGCTGCTCTCGCTAGTTGTGAAAAGTGCCAGCGTCGCGATAGCGCTTTTTTCACAGTTCATTCTGTGTCTGTAATTTTATTATCAATAAATATGTAATATTCAATTTCTTTGTTTTTATTATCATAGTATAAAACCTTCTGAAGAGAATGTTGAAAAAATTATGCATATTGGTATATTGTAACGGAAATGGTGAATATTTGTCTTGTTCATTTAAATTATCTAAATACACTTTTTTACATATACTTTATATTTTTAGCATATATTGGTAAAATATGTATGGCACTAAAAGGGTTAAAAACAACGTTACCTCAGCGCACAACTCACTACAGTGACAATGAACTATAAAAAACAATCTCAACTTCGTCTATCTATACCAATATTATAAAGTAAAAAAGTTTGTTTGTTTAAACGAACTAACGGATATAGACTAGCATTATGGTACTGCGCTTAGTTATCTTAATTATATATAAAATTTGCGAGTGGAACCGCAGGTAACAGCTAGTATATTTTTATAGGCAGTTGAAATAGTACTTTCTCGACAGTTCCGAATAATCCTTTTTTATTTTTTATATATTTGTATATATTGTATATGTCAATTTATTTATATATATGTAGCTTTGTATATTTTGTATGTTTATGCATGTATATATTATTAATATGCATGAGTATTGTATAGTATCTTTTTAAAGTTTTTTTTATGTTTTGGCACTCCGCCTTCACATGTATTTTTCTCGCACGTTCTGAGTTGGCTGGTAGAAAAGGCTTAAGCGTTAAGCACACGCTTTGTAACGATGTGTAATAAAGAATTTAAATAAGTAAATAGTTAATTGAGCTGAGCGAAGCGAAGTTCTAACTTGGCAAAAGTGTTTTTCGGTACTAATGCTACTCCTTCTAGACAAATAATGGTAGGATGTCGAAAATTGACAGAGTTGTCCAGGACAGTGACTTATTGTAACTGACAGTTCCTGAAGTTTTTTAGTGACATTTGTGATTGTAGTTTTTTATTAAATGGTCAAAGTGTATTCCATAGAATTAACATATGGACCGTTTTGAAGTCGCACGCGCATTCTTATTATTAAGATTACAGTCACTACTTACTTTGCTAATTTTACAAGTATGTTAAACTCATTCAGCAACAATGCTTAGCTCAGCTATACCTTGCACAGTGGCGGACCTAGTTTAATACTAATCTACAATACTAGATATATTATAAAATAATATAAAATTGAATACCTCTGGGAACATACCGAGAGTCACAGATTCAATTTCGAATTATACTCACCATTTTGTGGTTTAATTGGTGGTATGTGGTTGCTAATCACATAGTCGTCTATGACTCCGTCCAATTTTGAGTTGAGGCTGTTCGTGTAAGAGTTCCTGCAGTGTTCCAGCCTGGAAGGAGAGGTATTTAGTAACCTGACGCTGCAACTGTCTGAGTATTAGGAGTATCAGATATCTTAGTTAATTTACTTTACGTGTTTCAATATGACACTATACTGACAAGAAACCATTCAATCATTTTATTTTTATTTCTTCTCCTATAATTAAACAACACTTTGAAATAACAATTTAATCTTTTGCGACGCGAGTTGTTTTTATTCCAATACACCATTTTAATATAAAAACAAAAATCATATGTAATATATATTATATATTATGTAATACCAAATAAATTACAAGTTATAATAATTATAATTTAAACCTCAAAACAATTTAATCTTTTACGACGCGAGTGGAAAATTTATAAACCCTAAAAACAAAATTAATACAAGTTGTAATTAGATATTAAATTTAACCCTGTTAGTACCACAGAGCGCCGTCGCGATACTCTCGCTTGTGAAAAATGCTAACGTCGCGATAGCGCTTCTTTTCACAGTTCACTGTTTCTGTAATTTTCTTTTCAATAAGTATTCAATTTTATGTTTTTATGAACATACTGTCAAATCTTCTGAAGAGAATGTTGAATCAATTATGAGTATAGGAGTATTGTAATGGAAATGGTGCATATTTTCCTTCTTCATATATATTATCTATAAAAATTAACTCTTTTAATGTCATTTTTAGCATATATTTTGGTAAAATATGTATGGCACTAAAAAGTTTAAACTAAATTCATATTAAAATCTGATCATCATCACACCGCTCGTATTATCTTTCATTGATATTTTAATGAGCAATTTATATTCATACGTACCGAGATTTTGGAGTTCGATGGTTTTATGTATTGATATGAATTCGAAAATAGAGGGACATTACTTCGCAAGCAGTAACAAACTATACATATTAAAACTATGTATATTAAAACTATTACAAGAAAATTGAAGAAATGAAAACATAAAAATATATAGACACGTACCGGTTTATATTTGTCTGTTTGTTGGATGGATTTGAAAAATTATTTGATTATGGCAGGTTAAAAACGGCTTAGTTATAAATAAACTATCTTCCGCCCGCAGCTTTGACAGCGTTCATTTCAGAAACGGTCGTCCTTTTATTAATTTAAAACAATTGTTATTTATACAAAAGATATTCAGATTACTATATTGTTCACATATTGTTCGTTGTACAACTTAATTTTATAATATGTATAGATATGATAAAATAATAATCGACACGGATTAGACTCGAACCTGTGACCACTAGGTATCAGTTACATCGCTCTGCCATTTGAGCTATCATGTCACTACCCGGCCCAATGAAACTTGTCTCTATATAACCGTTTTTATCTCTCAATTTATAAATAAACGTTGCATTAACATTGTTTTAATTTTAATTTTTTTATTGTTTTATAATCAAACATGTAGACACTTAAGTTAATATATACAATATATATATTATATATATTAGTTTTCGTAAGGTTAGTTAAGTATTTAGCTTCACTTCAACCAGGATGTTATTCATGAATTTCCGCATTGAAATATCTAGTTGTACGCAGTGCTTCATAGAAAACAAATGTAACTTTAACTTCACTGTGTATTTGTAACAAAATCTATATAGAAATTTAATATATTTTCTACTTTTTATAGTGACTTTCATCTAAATTAGATTTATTGTCCTCCTTTTTTTTTTTGAAGTCTAAATATAGGCCTCGGGGACTCTTATTATTACAGTATGTATACCGTTGAAACATTTATAATAATAGACTGAAATATTTGTACTTGAACATAAAACCTGACATTATGAAAGTTCTAGAACTAATTTCAGCTTGATATAAATATAAAATATTTATAAATATATATATAAGATAATTATCACATGCATTAATTAACATTAAAACCGCTAACATTAGCAATATAAAAAAAGAGAAAAAATGAATAAAAAAGATTTAATTAATAAAAGAAAAATCTTCAAAAATTCGAATAATAAAGAAAAAAATTACTACTAGGATACAGGTTGAACTCACCAGGCAGCGTGGTCAGGTTCCAGCTGCCCCCCCAGCTGTTTGGGCAGGCTAGCACGCGGCACGTGCGCGCCCAGCTGTGGCGCACTCACTGTATGCACGCGCTCACGGAGCTTCTCACGAACGAACAGACGGAGGATACGAAACGGTGCCTTGAACCAAAGAGGTGCTGTTACTATCAGCACCTTCTTCAATTTAGCTGGATAACCACCCTGCAACAATGATATTGAAAATCTTCAACTAGATATTAGGTGAGTAAACCAGGACTGGCGAACCAATGTCACGCGTGCCACAAGTGGCAAATTTTTGATGGCACCCACAAAAACAAAATCGTAAAACATTGATATATAAAATATTTAAAGAAGAATTATTTTATTTGTTTATTTAATTATACTTACATATAATTTCACCACGATAACATTTCGAATGAAATTTTATTATGGCAATTTTTTTTTACCATTTTTTTGTTTTGGTGACTTACATTAAAAAAAATTGTGACTGTAGCTGACATCAAAACAAGTTGATCTGGTCTAAACCAACTAGAAATTAAATAAACCCTAAATAGTAATAGAAAAATAAGCTTCAAAAGAACCATTGAACATGTTCTCTTTGGAGAAGATCCATTACAACTAACCTACAATTTCTCTAAAGGAAAACTCGTTCCAAATACGTCAGCAGAGGAACATTTCGAGTCTGATCTCGGGTTTTATTTCCAAGAAATCCTCTCGTTAATGCTTAGGCAAAATTACTTCTCAGTATTCTCTTATGGTTGAATGAATACAGCCACTAAAAGAATACATTATTACCTTGTAATACTTGAATACTTAAGATTGAAAATAGTATTTTTCACAGTATTACAATATCTTTAATAATTATCAATTGTTCTAACTTATAATAATTAATGCTTTTAGGTTTGCATTGTCTTGCCTTAGCATCTCTAAAAGTAATATTACAATAATATTACTTTTCCTTTCCGTAAAATTCGATAAAACAATATTACTTTATTAAAATTTCTGTGATTCATTTTGTATTCAACCCGAATTTTACTAGTTATTTGCTCTTCTAAAAACTCAAGGGTCTTAAAATGTTTATAATACTATCTGTTATTAGCGGTTCCACCCGCGTACGGAAGATTTTATTTACTATTAGGATAATTGAGCAATATATATTATAGTTAGTGTAATGCGAGATATTATATGAATATAGTCTTACTTATGAACCTGTCTATTCAGAGAATTTTTTAAATCCATCTTCCATCCCTCCATCCATTTTTGAATGAAATCGCATATAAACAAACAAACTGGTCCGCTTAATAATATTTGTATAGATTGAACAAATCTTTTTAAAGTACAATTTCTTTTGTTGCAGAACTTAATCTTTGTTTTCTCACTAATATATATTAAAGGTGTGAAAGTGTCAAAACTATGTTATACAGATCGGTTGACACAGTTTTAAAATGTCATGAACTGTTACGACTCATATAATTGCTTATAGTTATATATCTATATTGAACTATACGCAATGAATACAAAAATAGGCGAAAGTTATCAACTTTCTATAACGTATTATAGATGCATGTTAATACCTTAGCCATATATATATTTCTACAGGTATCGTAAAAAAAATGCAACACAGTTTTTAACTTTCGCAGGCTTGAGATCGTAATATTTTGTTATATATAATTAAGTTTTTGTACAATTTAATAAATAAATAATAAATAAATAAAAATATAGAGAATTTATATTCAACCATTATTTGAAAATTCTTCCCTTTGGCATGAAATCCACAAAATAATGCAATACATCTCAAACTCTCGCTATATCAAGTTTAAAACGAAAAATAGAATTCATTACATAAAAATCGATATTACAAAATCGAATTACATATATTTTCATTTTTGATTTACAATCGATTAAAACATCGATATCATTGTATGACTTAATATTTCATATATTGTGGTTTATATTATCAATTAGTTATTCGATTTAAATTTATGGCCTAACTCAGCACTCAGTAGTGTTTCAACAGTGTTATAAATATTCAGAGACCAGTGGAGGGTGAAATTATTTTGCAATTACCGACAAAAAAACTGTGACGTCACTTCCCCCTCTACAATTAAGGTTTCGTATAAAATTAATTAGACATATACCCTTTACAAACATGACCTTGCATTAATTATATTAATTTTGTATTTTAACTTTTGTGATCTATGATTACTATTATATATAATTATTCGGCTGTATTTGCGTTATTACTATCAAAAATTGCCCGATTAGTTTCAAACCAATTCGTGTAGTGCGTGAACAGTTCACGCCGCGATCCCGCCATGCTCATAGCTCATGAATAACGACCGAATAGGATCGAAAGTAGTCGGGCGAATTCCGATAGTAATTAAATGAATATAGCCAGATAATCATATTTAAAAATAATTATATTAATTTTTAGGTTCTGAATTCAAATCAAGTTTCAGCACTATAAAAATACTGAAATAATTTATTAAAATCTCTTAAAGCGCGTGAAGTGTTAGCAATTAATCAATCGCATCGACAAATACACCAATATAACGTAAATAATTTTATATATATATTAATATAATATAGCAAAAAAATTTGTTTGTTTAGATTCTCTAATCTTCGATACTACGAAATGGATTTGAGAAATTCTTTCTGATTATGATAGACGAGTTCATGAGGAAAGCTATAGCATTACTGAACTATTATTAATTATCGTAATAGTAAATAAAATCGTTCGTGGGCGGGTGGAACCGCGTGAAACAGCTAATATATCAATATAATATTGTATAATATAATATAAATTAGCTAAATCTCGCACGGTATACCTGCTTAGGGTCAATAAAACTAAATGTATCAAGACATTTAGGGTGAACAGACAGGCTCGAGACTTAAACTTAAGGGAGAGAGGACATTGACCTCCAACCCTTCACGGTATAATAAATTGTCTGCTTGTAATATTAAATAAAAATAACGTTAATAATGAGAGAGATTTTAGGTGATGAATAATAGTACTATTAAAACAATCTGCCAATCGAAAGCCGTACCTTGAATTTGTATTTTTTCCCTCATAACTTCTAGGGAAAAATTTTGGTTTGTCATGAGTATTGTTTTTTTTAGACTCAGTATAAAATTCCGCATATATTGATATAACAAAATATTTTTTTTCTAAAAAATAACTATATAAAAATATATATTTTTATATTATTCAACATATTATTAACCTCATTTTGTAGTGGTCTTATTAATATTCAATACATCGCTGATATCTTCACTTCAGTGGTCGAGTGTTCACTAGACTCCCGTGACGTCATACTATCAATATTAATTAAAGCTCAGTACGGTGCTGCTCTCTGGTGATTTGATTTCAGCCCCCCACTTATTGGCTAGACAGTTATTTTATATCTCTATATCTAGTCAACGTCTCACTGAATCCTGTCTACGACTCAAATCTTGTTCATTTAAATTGTGTTTTGTTATTTATTAGTAGAGTAAAATGTATTTCTTAGTAATTATAATTTAAGCAAGAACAAAGCAATTAAACTTTAACCTTCTTACTAATAAAAATATTTATACAACATATACTATCACATATTGTTTTGTCACTTTCACACTTTTGATTTAAACCATTAGTGAGAAAGGGACAAATAGTGAATAAGTTCTATAAGTTGGGTATAAATAATAGTATTAGTATTTATTATTAAAACAAAAAAGTATAAATACAGAAAAAGGTACAGGGTTTTAAAAAATTCGGTATTAATTGTTCAGGTTTTTTTTCTAAAAACAAGTCTATTACTTATAAAAAAAATACTAAACATTACGAGAGGTTTTATTTAGTAAAAAATACTGTTCAATTAAGACCAAAGTAAACCGAAGTAGGACCTACATGAGACAATGGCTTAATGTGTCACTCTCAGGTGTAACGAAATTGTCCAAGACTTCCAGAAGGTTTTTGTTCCAGGAAGACAGTTTTCTAAAGTCGAACAAAGAAAATTATTGGAAGTCCAGTAAAACTGCTAGCTGAATAGAATTTTTCGAAGACCTTTCATTAAGATAGACTTTAAAACGTGGAAAAATTCAATATAGTGTTTATGAATCAACGAGGTCAACATATATAATACGTACTATTTATCTTCAATATTCCAATCACATTTCAAGAGGTTTGCACAGGACAGGTAAAACGTGTTCAAAGCTGAACCTCAGACAAATTAAATTCAATAAATTAGGGAGGGAGGAGAGGTCTAAACAAACAATTAGTCTAAACCGCACCTTCTTGACTCTGCGTCTCTTCCAACACTTAACTATGCAGTGGATTCCCAGCCACGTATTGTTTGTCATCACAAAGAGGACTGCTACTGCGAGATAGTCTTAATACAGAAAACTAGATGCAAAAGCTGCTTTCACATTTCCTCAAAATTGGAATTATGATAGGTGTAGGATAGATAGAAATATCTGTCTTTATACTTTACTGGCTTTGCCCTGCGGTTTTACTCACATATCTTGCATATCCAGTCTTCCTCATGAACTTGTCTATAATAATTCCAATTTTGAAATCATTTCAGTAGTTTCGAAGTTCAAACAAACATACTTTTTGCTTTATAATATTAATATATATTTTAAAATAACTAAGCACTAAGGAATACCATTGAACGCATGTATAGAGTAGAATAAAATCGATTTGTACCAATTTCTACTATCAGAAATATGAGGACCTTTTGATATTTGAATAATCCTATTTACAATTCAAAGTGAAGAAATCTTTGACACAAAAAGCTTTTTTTAGAACGTTATAAATATTCTAAATACATCCCTAATATTATTTCTCTGTCTACTAAAATGCTAATATTTTATCCAGGTGTTCAAGATTTAACCGACAGTGCAATAATAAAAGGGGCCGTGCACTAAATGCCCACAGTCATTCAATACACAGCAGCTGCACTTCATACAAATGTATGGTATGATGATCTTCCGACATTATTTCACACAATAGATCCAACTCTACATTGCAATCTATAGCTCTTATATACAATTTGTATCATATTGAATTAAAGATTTTATAAATCTATATTAATATTATAAAGTTAAAAAGTTTGTTTCTGATTGTGATAGGTAAGTTCATGACGAAGGCTATCTGAATAGAATGTAATCGTTCGTTCACGATTGGAACCGCGAAATACAGTTATACAGCGGAAGTTGATATATGACCATGATGAAATAGTTAGAAAAATTTGAAGGAGATAAATGTGTAGCATTTTGCAAGAGATTTGGTATGAATTTAAAAACTGACAATAAAAAATTTATATATATACGAGAAAATAAGTAAAAACACGTGAGGAACATTTTAAAAGGAATTTATTCGTTCCTAACGTCTAAGCTCAGACGTTATCCTTTCTTAATAACTTTTCTAAGACGCCATGTTAGATTGCGCTATTTTGTAAGCATCAAAGGGTTAAAGGAGTCTCGTCATATTCCTTTTAAGAGAGAAAAGTGAAGGTATTCAGTCTCGAAATGAGAACCTTGTAACCTGTGTACAGTTTAAAAGACAAGGGTAAGAAAGGTAGCAAAGGTACAACCTTACAAATAAACAATGTTTTTAGACAAGGCATTTTCATATTAAAAAATATTCTCTTGTGTCTGTCAAACACATACATAACAATTGAAATCAAAAACTCAAAAATAATATTATTATACAAGAAAACATAAAAACCAACAAATAGTCTAAACAGGTACGTTATTAATTACATTTACCCTAAAGCGACGGATAAAAAAATATTTTCAGGGGTTGAAATGTAAAAACAATAATGGAGGGAGGTGGGATCGCAAATAGCTTGCAAACACGAGGAACAATGGACACGTGTAATCTAGAACATTTTCCGTTTATTTCATTAATAATCCACGAGTGGGTGGTACAATCAGTTTCAAAAGTCGATAACCATATTTAAAGATTCAAAATAACTAGACACCATATTATACCAAAATTTCTAAACATGACAAACACCAATTTTGAATAAACATCATTAGAGTTCAAATTATAATTGAAATATTTATAATTATGTTATTGTGACAATGATAGTAAGTTGAGACAAAAAATTTAGCGTCTCTATCTTTACATTACAGTTTTAAAACAGTGATGACACAACAAAAATATATTAATGATTTAAAAATATTGTATAATTATTATTATTTATTTTTAATTATAGATGATTTATTTTTGCTTACAGTACTTCTTGTTATAAATTCCATTTTATTATAAAATAATATATTTTTAAATGACAATGTTAGTAATACCTTTTTATCTGTCGTCACTTAGAACACGGACAAACTAAAAAATCTGTCAGAAACACAACATGTATTTGAAGAATTTGACAACTTGATATTTAGGTAATTTGAACTTTAATTAAATTCATTAAATATTGGCGTTTTTCATGTTTAGCAATTTTGGTATAATATGGTGTATAGCTATTTTTGAATTTGAATGGTCAGCGAATTTTGAAACTGACTCTACAGAGAGCTTTTAAGCTCACCCCTAACAAAGTCAGTTGTCGATCAATTTCTATTATAATGTCGCCCTTTGATTTAAATGTCACAGGTTAAATATCATTAACAAGAGGACTTTTATTTGTATTAGATGAGATTAAGTCATCCATATATGTTATTTAGAGACAGCGACATATTTATTAAAAGGGGTGTAAACACTAAACGAAAATAAATATCTATTTTTTCCTGCTCATTAAACATGCTTTCATTATAATTGATACAGTATTTTAATTCATTAGGAAAACACTAATACTTTATTCTCATTATCACGTGACCGCAAACGGTGTGACGTCACGTCCCTCTAATCAAGATGTCATATAATTAGCGGTACTAGAACGTTATAAAAATACTACCACTCTACTCATGTCGATTGGCAGTCGTATTTAGTAAATACTGTTAGTGTTTAGAGGGGCGTTACGTCATAACGACGCCATGACATAAGTTGTCGTATTAACGGGAAAATTGAAATGAAATTTGTTTTCGTATTTTCAATTATTATTAGTCGTATTATATATTTTTTCAAATATTTATATATATATATCCATTAAAAATATAAAAACAAAATCTACCCCCCTAATATATTTTATTATACTCGTAGTATAATGATTATCGTCGATCAGATAATCTATAATAAATGTACTCACAATAATTAATTTAAACTATTTATTATTGGAGTATATTTATTAATTAAATGACGTAAATAACAATCAACGTAATTAATACAGTAACATGATTTCCAATAACATGTATGTGATAAATTAAAATGACTTATGTAACTATATAAAATAATTTAATGCTTCATACAAGTATATAGCTGTGCTGGGAGCTGTTCCCAATACATAAATAATCCTTATCATGCGACTGAGCATCGCACGCATACGTGCGTAAATTCTTATTAGACGTATGTCTGACACACCACCACAAACGTAAAATTTATTTCTTACTAATGATCTTTTTTTTTTGACTTTAAACTTCAATGATCTTTGACATTAAACTTCAATGTGGAATTTTCAATAAACACTTAAAATTAAAAATTAAAAATTAAAAAAAAATAAAAAATAAAAAATTAAATTATAAACATAATTATAAAATAAAAATAAAAACAACTAAAAAACAGACTGACAATAAAAATTCTTCTATTATTAATTCAAAAATAATAAAAAGTATATGTAATAATTTTAACCAAATAATCACATGATAAGGAATTAATTGAATTATATTGTAATAATATGTTATGTAGTTAATTGAGCAAGGTAACAAAACTCGAACTAGTGAACTCTGTTAAACCGTACCGTCACTGAGCTACCGTGTCATATAAGCCTTTTGTCCTTCCAATCTTCCAATAAAAAAGATTATATAAAGAATCGAGGGTAGCGGCAAGGTAGCTTAGCTTGGTTTGATTCCTGCATGTATTGATAATTTCTTAATACTCTATTTATTTTAATATTTTTACTATTAAATTACTATTAAATCCGGCTGTATTCACGTTAACAGTTCACGCCGCGATTTCGCCATGCTCATGCTGAAACTAGTCGGGCAAATTCCGGATAATTATATTTGATAATAATATTATAAATATTTGTCAATTATACAATTTGTATTAGATATATAATATACAATTTATTTCACATTATAGTTATAATAATTTAATTTATATTACAAATTCTCCTAGAAACTAACACGATTATATCAGACATTCACGTATTTAGGTCACTTAATATTATATTTATTCATTATCTATGAATTAATATACAAATTCTATTAAAACATACATTCTAACCATTAATTTGTAAGTCGACCCCCTCTCCCCTCCTCCTCTCCCCGCTCCCCTACACATGTAAAGTACCACCTTTTGAGCAGCGGTTAACATTTATGACGTCATTCCGTGTTAGGTTAATTATTCAGTAGATAAATTTAATCAAGAGATTATTTACATTTCTATTTAGAGTATGCCGTGATCTCTTTAAATTATCATAGTTAAGTGTTAAAGTAATATTACTTTTTATTTAATTTGAACTTCTAAAACAGTAAGTACCATACATGTGACTAAAATGTATAGTTTCATAGATGTACGAAAATCGAAAGTATTGAAGTTGTTGTATTAGTATTTAGAGTATACAAAAAAATAAAATAATATAAAAACTGACGATATTAAACCTTTCCTGGCTGAATTAAGGAATAAGTATAAAAAAAATAAAAAAATGTATTTTTAGCAAAATATAAAGTAACAAAGAGATTTGTCACCATTTTTTATGTATGTATGTATATATATATATAATTATAGAGGTGATGCCATATGGAGTCATCAGTCTCATATGAACATAAAAAAACAGTAACTAATATATTCTTTGATGTTAAATATGAATAATAATATAATTGATACCAATCAGATGCAAATTTCAAAAGTAGATAAACTATTTATATCTAAATATTCGCATAAAATCATAATTCAAACTTACTTATTTCACTACGACATATTTGTCGTAAAAAATTTGCGGTAAAAAAACCAACACAACAAACTTGATTCGAGATAAATCACAAACTTACAGGACACCGGTTACAAAAATCACTTCAAAATGACAGGAGTGATCTTCTTTATCGGCGTAAAGATATGTAATTTTGATCCCGCTGCAGAGATAGCTCTGGCTGTCCACAAAAAAACATGATTCCATATGGCATCATTAGACAGGAAAGGGTTAAGTAAAATCTTCAAAAATCAATATTAATCTGTGATTTGGAGTACGAGCCGAGTTCGATAAGTAATGAATCCCGAGAGATTGCTGTTACATACAGCATCGGGTGTGAAGAAAAAAATATGGGACACATTCAGAGAAATCACATTTCTCACTCATAATATATGTACGCATTCATTATTCTGTCGCAACAAATTAATCTCCTGAATAATTTCAAATTAAAATTCTTTGAAATATTACTTCTGGTTATTGAAACGGTCAGAAAAATTAAATTTAATATTAATTAAAATAAGTATGAGAGTCAATTCTGCGTATATGAAAAAAAAGAAAGAAAAAATGTAAGTTTTTTCAACACAAACCTCCTGAATTACATTAATTTCTACATCAAAATAATATCGTAATCGATCAAGCATATGAGTTACGAACCTTTTAAATATATATTTTTTGGCCCAAATATACAAAGTTTTAAGCTAACATCCGGGACCTGTCCGCCGCTGCGACCAAACTCAGAGTCAGCGGTTACCCATATACAGTGGATTCGCTAAATTATGTTATATTTTAAAGTTTTTCAGGTTTGTAACACATATATTGTACATTGAGTTTACTTTGTTAACCTTATATGTTTTTTTATAATACGAATGAGAAATTATTCTTTATATTTAAAACAAGTATTACTCGTAGTGCCACTCGCGGATAAACGATTTTATTCTGTATTAGGATAACTAAGAGCATATGCTACACCCTTCTCATGAACATGTCTATCAAATTAGAAATAATATTTCAAATTCATTTGGTATTTTTAAATAATAGCATGTTGAAACAAACAAACTTTTTCGCTTTATTAGTATAGATATAGATATTATTAGTTTCTAGGAAAAGCATTTTCTTGGTACTTATACCGACAGATATTATTAAGTCAGTGCAGAAAAAATTTTAATAATGTTAAAAGCATAGTATTATATACTGGATATAACAAAATAAAAAATATTAAAAAACCTACTGAAATATCTGTATATATTAATATTATTATATTTGCTTATTAAAAACTACCTTCTGTAATATAAAAAAAACTTTTACTTATACTTGTTTTTATAAGTATAGATACTTCAAAAACACTCGTCAAAACAAATATATAAAAACGTACGATCTGGAACCTTACCACAATCTTAAAGTAATATTACAACAATCTTACCTTCGATTTTCGTACATCTAAGGAACTATATTGTTTTAATCAAATTTATGCAACTTTAATATTGAATCATAAAACTATGTCTGTCTATAGATAGATATGTAAATAAACCCTTGATTAAATTTATCTACTGAATAATTAACCTAACACGGAATGACGTCATAAATGTTAAGCGCTGCTCAAAAGGTGTTACTTTACATGTGTAGGGGAGCGGGGAGGGGAGGAGGGGAGGAGGGGAGAGGGGTTCGACTTACAAATTAAAGGTTAGAATGTATGTTTTTATATAGTTTTAAATTCTATATATTCATAGGTAATATATTATAATAAATGTAATAATTTACAAGTGACCTACATAGTTGTCTGATATAATCGTGTTACTTTCTAGGAAAATTTGTAATATAAATTCAATTATTATAACTATAATGTAAAATAGATTAAATATTATATACCTACTAAAAATAGTCTAACATACAAAAATAGTATAAGACTCAAAAATATACTAAATACAGTAAGAGACTAAAACAGTAAAAAACTCAAAACACGGATTATATCTATAAATAATATCAATGTTGGGTTTACGAGTTTGTCTGTTTGTTTGTCAAGTTATTTATTATATAATATATGTACTTTTTACAATATATAATGTAATAACATACTATAAAATAAGATATATGAGAGTAACATATCTATTTGTTCATTGATCACTAATTAAATGTCATTTTAATATGCAAATTTATCAATATTTCGTTTGTCCATTACATTATAGATATATAGGATATATCCAGTACTTTAAAATAAACGACATGTAAAGCCGGGGAACATCATAAGTCAGAATACATTAAATAATTGATATAACCGCCATTTTAATTTTTAAAATAATATTTTTAACAATAATATAAATAAAATATATTTTCCTATATTTCATAAGTTATAAAAACAAGACACCTATTGTATATATATATATACATATAATATAGTAACAAAATTCAAGGTAAAATAGTTTGAATTCTTTTACGGCATTGGCAGATAAAACCGGCTTGAAACTGGATTAAACTGGTTATATTAATGTTTCAAGTTTAAAAAGAACTTTAATTATAATTTCTTAGTTTATAATGTAATTATTGTACATCTTATTTATAATATATACTAACTGTATCTCGCGGTTTCGCTCGTGAATACAATTTTCTTTATTATTAAGATAATTAAGAAAAGTAACACAAATATATAGCCTTAATGAACCTGTCTAACATAATCAGATATAATTTTTAAATTAAATCGATACTTTTAAAGGATAGTATGAAAAAGACAAACGTTTCATCTTTATAATATTAGTATAAATATTATTTATTTTATTTATATTACCAGTAAAATATATTAAAGTATATAAGTGAAGTTTATTAAAAACAATAAAGTCCACATTTCTGTACAAGAGGGTAGGTAAAGACTCCAGCGGAGTAGGTCATGGAATCAATAGGGCAAGAACGAGCTCCAGCGCTGTGCCAACTAAATTAAAATAAAAATACCTCTGAGACTTTGCAGGTCTAATAATACTTCCAATTAAAGGCAAAGTTTAATTAAATTATTTGAAAATGAATCACAATAAAATCTATTATTATAATCATAATTTTATTAAAATAGAAAAACATCGAAATATTCAATTTACGAAAACTAGTCTTGATACTATTATTAATTTTATATAGTTATAGTATTTGGGAAATGTTATGAGGGTTATAAATTTATTACTAGTCATAATAATTTTATTAAAAAATAATACTAGTTCAATTAAAAGTATTGATTAAAAAAATAAAATCTATATAAAAAATATATATTTTTAATCAAAACCTAAGTATCATGAATATCTTTATTATAAATCTAAAGTATGAACTAAGAATGTCATAACATGAATAATTAATCCAAGATACGATATCGAGACTGCCGTGGATTTTATCGATATCAGATTAGAATTTTAAATTTTATGTCGCCAACACTCAAATATGTATATGTATATATTACATATTGCCAACACAAAAAAAATAATAAAAAAGAAAAATATGGGTACAATAACATATTAAATATCATGTCGCCAACATTCATATAAAAAACATAGCAAAGAAAAAAATGTAGGTACAATAATATATCTTCATAATTACTAAGTGTGTACTAATGATCTTACTATCTACTAAATGTTTCAAAGTAACAACTGCCTTCATTAACCTTATCAGAACATTCTAGAAATAGGTTAATATACATTTTATATACTATGTTATATTTATCTTTATTTATTTATTGAGCGAAGCTATCTATGAGACTTTTCCACATCCTTATGCAAGCATCACTCAAACACGGTATATCCGAAAATTTCTATATTGTGCACTGATAGACATCAGTCTGGTGGTAGTTTTAAAAAAAAATCATATATACCATGTTGTTGAAGAATAATCACAGAAAAACTAAAATCCTATAGACTTCCGAAAAAAAATTATTGAGGACAGAAGACGTCGACGTTTTGTTAATGTAACTTCGGTGCTGTTTTCACTTCGCTTCGCTCAATATGATAACACGCTGAGATTTTGCGAGCGCCGCGAGTCAAAATTGAGGTCTGGTTCACGCTGCTAGAATTAACTTTGAATCAATATTATAATTTGAAAAGTTGGGAGAGCCTATTTTGATACCATATTTATCGAAATAAGCCCTTCTGGACACTCCAACTTAATAGTTAAGGCTACGAGGGTTCCAAACGCGTCCTAGTCTCAGAAGAACCACACAACAAAATCAGCAGGGTATTATTTATTGTAATCAATGTTTCACAGACGTCAACATTTCTACGAACAACTAGAGCCATGGCATATATGTATCACCTAAAAAAATAATAATAAATAAAGACTATAATTTCAAAACGTATAATAATCTAATATGAAACACCTGTAAATTAACTTAATAACTTCATAGACTTAACCTGAACATGAATAGTTGACATGAAGCCTCAAAGGTTTAGTTCGGCGGTGAAAATTGCTGTTAACAACATATAATGAAGTGATGAGACTCCAGCCCTGTTTTTAATCGAATGGCTCGAGTCAGTTTGTCAAACTCATACTTGGGTGAAAAAAAATTACTCACCAAATTGACTCGGTACTTCGAATGAAGAAGTAAAAATGCTCGAAAATATTATTCGAGTAACATCACCAATACAATGCATTCACGAATTCATTAAGTTTCATTTATAAATTATATAATAAAAAATCTTCGCAATGTTTGTCTGTCGCTGTATGATGTAGGTCAGGCGTGGCATCCCCATTTTAAACGAGATCTCAGCCCTTGCGTTAATAGAATGAGGGAGAAAAATATTATCAGACCGTAATGACATAAAAGATTTTATATTTATAATATTATATATATTAATTAAAGATCTATTAAATCATTAATATTATTATTTTTTGTATTAAACTTATTGATCCATTATCCAGCTGTACTGTACTCATGTAATTACAATCGGGATTTGGCTAATTAGTTTTGAACTCATTCGGGTTCTTATGGATAAGTTTGGAGCACGGTGAAATCACGGCGTGAACGATATTATGACATTACATGCGAGAAAATAGTAGTTACGCGAGTACAACCGAATAATTATATATAATATTGCTATGAAAGTATAAAGTTAGAATCCTTGAAGTTTAAACAGAAAATGTGACCGCATCACAGAACTAGCAGTAGTTAGTCCAGCATTGCTTAACTTCTAATTTATTCTCAGACAAGATCTTCAATAATCAATACTAATAAAAATATATAATTTATAAAATATGTAAAATTTTAACTATTTTTTGGTGGTTTTATCCCTGGAACTTTTTAAACTTATACCAGAAGTAAACATTTTACAAGTAGTGTTCTCTTACATTTATTTTACATTGATATACAAATATTTTTAATTAATTTTACTCGTATTTTTGTTAACATATTAACGAAACGTCAAATTAAAAATGTAGCCATATAATAAATACACTAACATTAGTTTTATAAATTTCAAAGTACACATAATAAAAGACTTCAGATTTTAAGTAATTTTATATTATATATAATATATAATACTAATATTTAGTAAGGGTACAATAACAACGTCGTTTGTCTACGACCCGCTCTCATTTCTACATGGAAAGAAGCCAAATGAACAAAATATATACTATGTTTCGAGTAACAAAAATAGTTTCTTATCTTACTCAGAATAGGGTCACAAGAAGACAGAGGGTACAAAAATAAATACGCACTGAAGCAGCTGTTCGCCAGGTGTGCACAAGCTTTATATCCGACTATACGTTATAATACTCTATAATAACAAGAAAAATACTATAATTAAGAGCTTAACATAAAATGACTTTAAATATATATTTAAAACTAGCTGTTGCTCTTGGTTCCTCCCGCAGACCAATGATTTTATTTACTACTAGTTACTCGCGGCTCCACTCACGTACAAACACTTTTATCTTCCACTAGATATTTTTCGCGATTCCACGCGCGGATGAACGATTAAATTTGCTACCAGCTGTTACTCGCAATTCCGGCTGCGGACAAGCTATGTATTTACTACTGGAATAGCTAAGAATAACATAATGCTAACTAGCCTATAACTTCACGGACCTGCCTGTCATAGCCAAAAATATTGCTTTAAATCCATCCTAATTTAAAAATAGTTTCATAAATTAGCCCATTTTAACAAACAAACTTTAGCGATTTTTAATATTAGTAAAGAAGCAGATAGTTTTATTGAAATGAGCAGATATTTTAATATAAAAACGTATGAAACCAACACAAATTAACTTTTCAGTTACTCTACTGACATAAATACTTGTATACGTATCTGTGTCAACTGAGCTGTCTAGTATATACATGTGCATGTATTGAAGAATTATATAACACACACATGTATACAGTCAATAATATGATCTAATAGCGGATGCAGCGTTGTCATAATGTATAAGAGATAAAAAATCAAGCGCCAAAAGCGCTGATGCAATTATTTCTTTAGAATTACATAACACAACATACATGTATACACTCGATAATACGATCTAATAGCGGATGCAGAGCTGTCATTATATATAAGAGATAAAAATCGAGCGCCAAAAGCGCTGAATAAATACCATTATTTCTTTATAATAATGTTGCAGATATTTGTGGATGCAGCGCTGTCATAATATATAAGAGATAAAAATCGAGTGCCAAAAGCGCTAAACATACCATATAATGTTGTAGTTACTAGTAAGTTATTTAGCAAAAGAAATTTAGAAAATGAAAGTGAATTTTAAAAGCAATTAAAAATACACAAAAGAATTTAAAAACTTTTGTTTGGATTCTTTTCCAACTAATTGGACTTGAGTCAACAAACACATCACTGAACAAATGAACAAACATAAATATATTTTTATATATAATTATTACATACTAGTGATGCGACTCGAATAAGATTTTGTGGTTCGAGTCACTCGAGTAATTTTACGACCTCACTCGAATCGTATTCGAGTTTTCGAGTCAATCGAGTAAAAAATGTCACTCACTTGTATATTGCAATTACTTATATAGTTATAGTTACCTACAATCAAATAACTAAGCGACAAAATTAACTCGAAGTGCTGAGTTGATTCGGTAATATTTTTTACACTCGAGTATGAGTTAGACAAACTGACTGGAGTCATTCGATTACAAACAAGGTCAAGTTATATCACTATTACGTACAGTATTTATTAAACTAACAGATTTAGATTTAGGAAAATTTTGTCTCGTCATTAGTGTAGTTTTTTAGATTCTATAAAAATATATATTTTTTTAAGATTTTTTTTTATTCCTCAAATACTATAACTATACAGATTTATAAATATAAAATTTATGCTATTTATACGGCTGGTAGAGCACGGGCGGAAGTGAAGCCGAGCGGAGGTGACGTCACAGCTCCACCCGTGACCTTCTCCAGCGGATATTAATCATGACCTGCCGATGGTAAAGGCTTCGAAACAAGAGAATCTTCATCATTCCACCTGTTATACCTGTCATATGTTCACATTAACCCTTTTAGTGCCATAAGTATTTTACAAAAAGGCAACAAAGAAGTGCATTTTTATATATAACTTATGTGAACAAGACAAATATTCACCATTTCCGTTACAATACACCAATATTCATAATTTTCGTTGAAAATATGTGTATGAGAAAACCATTCTTAATATTATCTAGATTTGTATCTTTCAAACTAATCTAAAATCTCATAATCCAATAACTAGCTGTTTCCAGCGGCTGTGCCCGTGTCTATACACCAAACAATTCCTTTTAAATTATATAAAAAAAAATCTCAATCTGTAAAAGGGCCATCAAAATCAATATAGGTTTACAACATCAATATTATTACTGATTACCTATACTACGACATCAGTCTGTTAGTCAGACTATCCGTCATATAATTATCATTAACATACGAAATGAAATATATTATAGTATATTACTAAAATAAAATCTACCTCAGTACAATACGATCAAGTTATTTCTACCCGCATCTCGAACAATTATACAACAATATGGAAGTCCATAATATAGAGCAATTACAAATAATTAAATTCAATTATATATCGTTTTGATTATATTAGATTGAACTTTATTATTCTTTATCAGTCTTTTTCAAGTCGTCTTTTTAGCAACACCTAATTTATGTCTTAAAAGTAAAAAAAAAAAACAAATGATTTTGCCATATTTATTGATATACCCAGTTTAAAGCACCACCTTTTATTTGTATGTAAATGTCCTAAAGAATTTATATATTCAGTAAAAAAAGTAGTCCATATAGTAATCCAAAAATTTTTATATTTTAGTATTTATGTATACAAATACCGCACGGTACCTACATAGCTATCCACATACCTAACTACCTACCTATCTATCTAACTATAGCTCTAATCGTTATATAGTATTTAGATATCTGATAGCTTTGCGAGACAGGAAATTGCCGTCGCGTGCAATAAATAGATTTTCCATTCGATCGGTCACTGAAATAGAATGGTAATCATTCATCGGCATATCTCACTCTTTAAAAGTACCAAATTATACAGTAAACAAAATAACTTGTATATTCAGAGATTACAAAATAAAATACTAAAAAAAAATCTTAAAGCATTTTAAAAAAAAAATTAAAAAATAGGAATAAAAATAAACAAAAGAAACAACATTAAATAAAAAAAAAAACAAAAAAAAACAAAGAAAAACATCAACAAAAATGGAAAAAAAAACAATTAAGATAAAATAAAAAAATAAAAGTTCAAAGTTAATTAACTAACATTCCAAATTTAAAATAAAACAATAAAATCAAAAAAAAATCCCAATGACAATTCTTATCACTTCTTATCATAGTTATCAATGAACGAATAATATATAAATCTAATCTCACAAGTAATAAACAATATGGCCCGCCTCTAGTTATAATAGAACGCAGTTGAGTGAAGTCGACCTTGTAGTTATGAGTCACCATCACGTGACTGCAAGGTGAAGACCGCGGCCTCACAGACATCGCTGATACAACTAGGGTTGCCAGGTCGCCAAACCTAATATCCGGACAGACCAGCCGCATAGCCGGACATTTTGGTAGAAAGGCCGGACACCCTACATTATTGATGATTGTGTCTCAGTATTAATGACAACGACAAAAAAATTGTATGTAAAATCACTTGTTTGCGAAATGCTAAAATGTTGTTATTTTGGCCGGACATGCAATCCAAAAATCTACCATGTCCGGCTTTATCCGGACGCCTGGCAACCCTACATACAACTCTACGAGAGGCCCCATATTTACGTCAAATCGATAAACCAACCAAATGCGTCAATTCAAGTTCTGCGTATATATAATTCGGTAGTCAATGTATGGCCAATGTTCGGCACATGTTTGACCAATGTTTGATGATGTTTCGTACGTGTTTACTTTCTTGAAATAGTATTCTAAATTTAAATTTAGATATGAAACCAAGTATTATATAATTACAAAAACAACATTGAAAAGAATATAGAAAACAAGATGTAAACAAGTAAGCAACTGCGTGTTAAAAATAAAATTAATAAATAATTACTTTGTTTACATGTTCATCAAGGTCTTTGCAAAAATATATACATTTAAGTTATATTATAATAATAAATTTAAAAAAATGGAGGAAATTTCTAGTTCATTAGAATCAATATAAAATCACTTAGAAGCAAACTGTTACGAGGGCGATAAGCCGGCTTCTACATCTAGAGCTCTTCAGAGCTGACCTTGCTCTTGGACTGGTTCCTGCGCCATTACAATAATACCGTCCGTAGTAAACCACATTCCGAAAAAAACTCATTCAAGAATATTTTTTATTCGCAGAAAAAAATGTAAACATGTTTGTTGAATTGAAATATTCCATGAATGCAGTTCGTTTGAGGCGAGAATTCGAAATTTTTTGAATTTCGAATTCACGCCCCTACGCTTTTATTTATTTGCTATTTTTAAATATTTTCTAATACTTTTTTTTAATTTTACATCGCATTAGAAGGTATAGATCTTTTACTTCAGGTTTAAAATACATAATGAAAATTAATTATTTAAAAAGTTCAAGGAAAAGGGGTCCCCATTAAATTCTAAAGATTCATCAAGATGGTCGTAATAAGGTAGGATAGACTTGAAAATCCTCTTATTAATTTTATAATAAAGCCAAGTCATTAACCCCGCTGCGATAGCACTCTTGAATTCCTTCTTGCTAAAATTATGCTTATACTAAGAAATCTATTAAAACCTTTGTACCCCTATTAGTCTAAAACAAGGATGGGGAACCAAAGTCACGCCTGCCAAAAGTGGCGTCACGTTTCAAAGTTTCATGGCATGCCCAAAAAAAAAAAAAATTGTCAAACATGGAATGATAAAAAAAAGTTTAAAGAAAAATTTTATTTGCATATTTAATTATACTTACGTTATAATATCATCACGCTCACATTTCAAATGACATTTGATTGTGATACCTATTACGTTACGTTACGTTACGTTACGTTACGTTACGTTACGTTACGTTACGTTACGTTACGTTAGTAATTTAATTTTTTTTTGTGGCACGGACATAAAAAAAATGTTCGCTATCCCTGAACTAAAATATTCAGCCAATAGATGAAATGGAGAGTTCTAGAAAAATGTAAATGTCAATCAATAGGAAAGTTTTAAAAATAGAACAATCTAGACTGCCAAAGTTTGTAGTACTGGCACGATTATTATAGATATCAATGTATGAAGAATGATTATGTTTAAAATATCTAATAATTAGAAAGAGATAGGTATATTTTAATCAGAATATAGGAAAATATCTAGCAAAACACTGAATAGCAGCTAAATAATGAATAAAAACCATTTATACACGCGCTTTAAGCCGATTGTTTTGAAATAATCTCTCATGTTACAATAATGTTCAATATACGACCAATTTAGTTTTAATTTGAAATATACATTGATACTTAAAAAGAGAATAATGAAACGCCACAAATAAACAGAAAAAATAACTCATGATTTCAAACTCCTTAAAAGTATTTAACATTATACGTTATGTTTAACATTATATATATTAAAAAAACTTAATGATTGATAATCGCATCAGTCTTGAAACGTGTTATCTAACGAAGTAATTACTGGAGGTAAGGCTAGTGTAGTGAAAAATTGCTAATTTTTTCACTACACTGCTCGTCTCAAGACTGACGCAATCACACGCCCTTGTACCAGAAACTTTGTTTCATCAGACTCATAATTAGTGACGAACTCGGACACTTCCAAAATTGCCAACTAGTTGCTTTACGTTCCGACAGACAATTTTAAACACTTTAATAACAAAATATATAAACATAGCAATCAATAAAACGAATATAAACATAGTTTTTTCACATATAATGTAATGGTTGATGAATTTATAAAGAACTGTACCTTTGTTTTTATGATATATAACAATATATGTAACCGGATATGACGTAGAATCCTATTTGTCCATGGAAGGGCCTTTAGAGGAATGAGAGCGGAACACGTCTCATCTCACGTGGTTGCGTACTTGACTCACATAGACTTCCTGTTCAAATTTCAGTCCACTTACTAAACTAGGAGAACGAACCAGACCTTAATTTTGACTCGCTGCGTTATTAAAATCTCGGCATGTGTTAGCATATTGACCCAAGCGAGGTGCAAACAGCACCGAAGTTGCATTTACAAAACGTCGACGCATACTGTCCTCAACTTTTCTTTTTTTTATTTTTTTTTAAAACACCACCAGACTGATGTCTATCAGTGTGCAAAATTTGGAAACTTTCGGATATACCGTTTTTGATTGATGCTTGCACAAAGGATGCAGAAAAGTCTCTCATAGAGCTTCGCTCGCTCCGTTCGCTTCGCTCAATAAAACCATATGAATTATCTTGAATCTAAAACGCAAATTTCTTAGACCTGATAGCAATTTTCAAACTATAATAGAACCTGAGTCAAGTACTAAATATTTATTAGTTAAATTTGCATTACAAGTGAACTGGAGCTTGTAAATTTTGTAGAATACAGCTGTGTATAAAAAATATCCTGTCTGGTACCATGGGAATTTGCCAGATTAGTTTCCAACCCATTCGAATGCTTTATTCATGAGCTCGCCGCGATTTTACCATGCTGATGTTCACGCCGCGAATCAGCATTACTCCGAGCTCATGAATAAGTGCCCTGAATGGGTTCGAAAATCCTGATAGTATACGTGAGTACATCCCAATATATAATAATCAAAATAATCATGGATCACGAGATTTTGAAAAACAAATTATTCCGGAATTTAATAACTTTTGTCCCTTGATAGCTGTGAATAAATTATAAAAAAGAGACATTGTCTGAGTGACTCGACAACACAACTTGAACTCCACAAAAGGTCGAGCATCAGTGGACTCAAAAATTAATTGTAGTAAATGTCTCAAAATAGTTGAAACTCAATTAGGTTAAAAAGGTTAAAAAGTAACAGTACCGTCGCTTCCTTCTTCCGAATCTAACAAAATTGATTCAAATACAAATCAAAGCGAATTGGTTTAAAAATGCTGCATATGTATGTTAATTAAGATAGTTTTCAATAGCTCTTAATAAATAATTATCGGACATTTTAGCTTCTCTTACAATTTATATTATTAACCATTTACATATAAATTATAATAAAAATATGTTTAATAGTCTATCAGGACAGATAGTAGCTTTGATTGGATCAAGCATATCACAGTGCTTGATTGCATTTATCTTCCTACCAAGTTTTGTATAATTACTATTAAAGTTTTTAACATAGTATTTTACTTTTAATTCTTATACAACGTATAACTTTATAATGATTACAACTTTTTTTTAATACAAACCTTAAATACAGAATAAAAACCTAGAACAATAAGTATAATATACTCCATATAATATAAGAGGAAACGGTTTATAACTCTTCGCTTAACTTCAAAGCATTTAAATAGTAGTATTATTTAGTTGAACAATGATAGTATTATTATAAATGTATATAACAGAAAGTTTAATTAAATATCTTAACCATATAAACAAACACACACATACGTGTGTGTAAATATATACACACACATATGCGTGTATATATGACATACCTAATATTGTGTGATAGCTCAGCTGTTATTTCTATCGATCCGAGCGTCACTTGGTTGTAAAGTGCGTTATAATCATGAATACTATCAACAAATGGTGACCATAGGTTTACACATTAATGAACACTTCACAACACAATAACCACTTATAACACAATATCCCCACCTGTTAACCTGCGGATGTGCAACACGATAAGATTAATAAACTCGTAATCAAAATGAATCGACATATGTCGCGCGGCAAAGAGACGTGCGTTCAATACCGCGGCTCGAATCAGACTGACGTAGGCAGGCTACGAGCTGAAACCGCCCACAGCGCTACAGAAAAGACCAGCTACGAATTTCCACTACAATATAAATTGCAAAACGTATTGTATTAGAAGATAATTAATAGCCAACGGTATTTTGAAGTTCTTTATAAGATCTCATCACCTGACCTACATTGGTTCTTGTTTAATATATAATAAATTATATAGAGTTATGAAGCGACAGAAGTGAGTGGCATTACTATAAATTATGACTTTATTATTTTTTCTTATATAATTATAAATAACTGTGACTTTTAAGATAAATTAAATATATTTAAATAAACCATGACTTAATTATTTTTTTTATAAAAATAAAAATAGTATACAGTATAAGAATATATCTGTACTATTAGTACAAAACGGTAATTTGTTTGTTTAAACACCTCAATCTTCGAAACTATCAGATGAATTGGAAATTTTTTTTTCTGATCATGATGGACAAGTTCATGAGGAAGACTATAGGTGATCTATCATTACACTACTGATTAGTTGTCCGTTAAACTGCGAGATATAGTATATATTATAGATGCTTAAATAAGTTGAAAATATACTTATTGTAAAAAGAAAATTAAGATCTGCATACACAGGATAGTTTCATATGACTTTTACCTGGAAAATAGAGAACTCTTTGTTTCCTCAACACGAGGAGACATATTTTCTTATAAGAAACAAGAGGTACCACTACCACTTTAGTTATTACATTTTTTTAAACTCATTAGCCACCTTTCAAGAAAGCGTAACGTGCTCCAAAAATAACTGACTCATTTCTGAAATTACTACGAATGTTGATTATATTTTTTAGCTTCTCAAGTCTCGCTGTAGCCTTTTAAGAAATTCAACTCTAGGGATATTAAAAACTTTTATTAAAATCTCATATACATTTAAAATCTTTATTGCACAAAAAATTCGTATAAAATACGATTAACGCTGAAGTCTCCTCTACTAATCCACATAGTTAGAAAAACTATTAAGGGTAAAAAAAATACTTAAAAATTAATATCGAGAATAACTTAAAATTTTAAAAAAAATTGTTTCGAAAAACTAATTAACAAGACGAATAAAAGTTGTATCAGCGAAAACATAAATATTCGAATCTGACTATTTTTTCTTTCTATTTGTTTAAAACTAATAAATCAAAACTTCAAAGTTGTATCAATTTACATTATAAATTGACCAAACCATCTGAAACCTATTATATAACAAAATATCTATTATATATTATTATCCAGCTGTACTCGTGTTATTATTATCGGAATTTGCCCGACTAGTTTCGAACCGCGTCTAGTATTCACGCAGCAATTCTGCCATGCTCGGAACCCATGAATGCGTTCGAAACTAGTCGGGCAAATTACGATAGTAACAACGTGAGTACAGCATAATTATGTATAATAGTAATCATGGATCACGAAAATTTACTAATGTACAAAACCTAGCATAACATATTAATTGTTTATTATAAATTATTTATATATTTACTCTCAATCTCAAAAGTTCACCACAAAATGGTTTGAGAACTTGATGTTACTATTCTAAAATATTTAATTTAAAACGATTAAAGCGCTCTAAAGCGTACTGTTATATTTTGTTATGACAAAGCGGCAGTCATTTTGCTAAAAGCTTTTTCATAAAACACGAAATACACATTCTAATTCTGATATTTTTATTGGAGTTCTTTTGTATGTATTTTTTTTGTTTGTCCTCTGTCATACCCTTAATAGGTTGTCGTTTACGCTTCGTGTCATTTGTACTTGGTAATATAAATTATTATACATATATATAGATATATAAGGGTAATAATATATCAATAACATTATTTTAATTGATGTTTCAGATATATTATTGTTTTTAAATAGAGTGGCATTATAGCTCTTGAGCTATTACTACTTGTAGTAAAGCGACGTTTCGGTTCTTCGGTCGCAGATTCAAATCCTACTTTATTAAATTTTCATTTTTATTATTAAAATTTACAGCAAAAAATTCAAACACCAAAAATATAAAGCATATTATAAATTAAATATTTGTAAACGAAAGTTTTTTTTTTATTAAAGGATACTGTAATATTTAATATTCAAATATATACAATAATACATCAGGACGCTAGTGAGTCGTGACCTATTTGAATGAAATTGAATGAGACAACCGAACGATATAAACACTCGAATATCCAGTTCAATGTTAATTAAAGAATGAACGAGTGAATGGTTTAACTTGTACTTATTGGTAGATCTTATATTACGATGCTATTATATTAAATTTACATATTACATTGATTTTAAAGTAGAGATACGAGTATATAGTATATATATTTTTCGTCTCCAGTTCAGATAATTTGAAAATGATGAAAATTTCCAGTTTAATAAATTTTCACATAAAATATAAACATTACTGTTAGTATAAAATAAAAAAATAAACATCATATTTATGTTAAAACATTTTGTTCTTAATGAGATTGTATTGCAAAGGAATATACAGCCTGTGGTGGCGGTAAAGTGGTGCCGTCAATGGACTTGTGCATATATAGGGTTAAAAATGTGTTGCGACGTTAGAAAGAAAAAGGGGGTATGCAAGAATGAGATGGAAGGTTGCGACAAAAAAAAAACAAACAAGCAACTGGACCCAAAGACAATATAAAATATATTACAAATTTTATTACTAAGACAATTTTCTGAGAAACGTCTGATTATCGTATATTTTTATTTTAATATTCATTAGCAAAAGATAGTGAGAGAAAGAGAAAGAAATAACTCTCTTCTTTTTTTCGCTAACGTATAAATGCCTGGTTTGTTTTGTTTCTTCAATATTATTTCCCTTTTGTATTAGTTTCTTAACTTTATGTATCAAAATGTTTCTAATTAGTTTTTATTTATATAGAAAAGAACACCTCACAACTCGCTTCTCTCACACATTGTACAAATTGCAATTAGTGAACTGTATACTCTAGTTTGTAGTTACTATGTAGGTTTTAGAAAGCTTACTATTACAATGTTATTAAATATTTAAACTAAAATATATTTATATTTTGATGATTTATTCAAGAAGGCTTTAAATTTTTTAAATTATTAAATTATTAATAAAATTAAAAGCAATATTCAAGTGCAAGATGCTGCCATCTGTATAATATTTAATAAGTTACATAAACAAAAATAATTTCACGAAAAGTTCAGGAAATCTGTCATATTATAAAATTGTAATAATATAAATATATCATGTAAAAAGATACGCTTTAAAATATCTCCTAAGCTAAGAAATTTGTAAAATATAATATTATTTTAATAAAATTTATTTAATATACTACTTTTAGTGAAATGAAGTTGCCATGTTATTGTTTATAGCGCCATCTTGTCTTAATGAAACACACTACATTAGTAAAAACTAGTCTGTGTACTAAACACTAGATGGCGTTTATTGTTCAGAACTCCAACGAAGTAAATGTTAGTAATTTATATAGAAAATGAACTAATTTATATATTTATTTATTTGTGTAACACACAATAGTTTCAATAAAAACTACTTAATTAGTGTAGTATTCAAGAAATTTAAACATTATAAAAATATAAGAAATATTGAAAACACAATTTATATCATAAATTAATAAAAGATTTAAAAATGTATTTACATATTAAAACACATTAAATTAGTCATGAGTATAAAAAATAACAATATTTAATATATTACAAATTTTATAACCATGATCAAACATCTTAGTTATAAAATTTTGTAATGTATAATTTAAAATTAATATACTATAATAATTAAGATTAATATAATAAGAATATAAACAGACGTGTCCACTTTCGGTAAATCCAATTTGTTTTTTAAAATCTTGCAAAAACCGTCTTAGAGGGAACCACAATGACAAGATCCAACAATTACTTGCTTTCTACGTAGCCTGATACGATATGTAATAAAAATATTAAATAAAAAATAGGTGTGCTCTAAATAGTATTTAGTTGTCACATAAAGTAAGTGTGGATGGACGTACCTTGAGCATGGTGAGTATCTTCTGCGACAGCTCGTAGTCGAAGTTGGTGTACTTGGAGTCGGTCATGTCATACACGAACACCAGCCCGGCGCGCTGCGTGTCAGCCGCCGACAGGGCACAGTCGAGCTGATACACCACGCCCTGGGGGGGAGGGGGGGATATACTGTCACTAGGCACTACAACATACCAGATTCTCTTACTAGGTTCTCTTTCATCTTTCTATCTTTCTTTCTCTTTTTCTTGTTTGTTGTCTAAAACATGTATTTATTACCGATATAATAAATAATACGAGTTGTAAAAGAATATTATGTCCCATATTTAAACATATATAAAAATTTTCAAATGAAGTGTTTGATTGTGCTGAGCGAAGCGAAACTCTACCAACTCCATCAAATTTTGTCATCTATCTCCTCCTACACCAATCAAGCTATACTAACCAAATTTTAAAAAATTTTATTGTAGATTAAGAGTAATTTGCAATTAAGTTTATTTTTAATTAAAATATTCTTTGACACGCGCAATCTTAAATTATATAACTGATATATGTATGATTTTTTGTTAATTGTAGACATAATAACAAGTTAAAGTTTTTGTAATATATTGTTCGTTTCGCTCAGCGCTCGCAGCTTGCTTGTTGGCGGCCCTAGTATAAAGGGGGTAAGTTTTTAAGTGTCATACAAAACATATATACCTGTAGCGTGGTCTGGTGCGAGGTTTGAGTAGGAAAGTGTTTGTTGGCCGTGAACACAGCTATGGCAGCGCCTGTCGCGTCGCGCGTGGGCTGAGGAGAGTGACATATAACTTACTTTAGTGGGCGTGGGCAATGGAATTTAAATTAAACTACATTTCGATGCATTATTAGAAAACCTGTTGTCAATTTGTAAATACAGTTTAAAGTTATTGCATCAACATTAATTATTACATTCCAAGGATATTTACTTACATATAATTTATTATAATATTACAAATTAATTTAAATCGAATCAAATTAATCTCAGAAGTCAAACTAAAAATAAAATTACAACTACCCTAAATAATATTACATTGAAAAAGTTATTATATATAATAGTATAATAATATAACTCTTACCAGTATAGTAAATTTTCCAGTCTCAAGCTCAGTCTTCAGTGGGTCCTCGAAGGGCTCAAACTTGACGAGTCCCTCCCTCCGGCGCGTGGCCTCGTGCTGTCTCCACAGCGTGTGCGCGCGCGCGACATCGAACTTACGCGCGAGCAGGAATTTAATAGCCGTAGCACGTGACACGCACGACGCGCCAGTCTCGCTTAGGGCGTCTAGAAATGCCTTTGTGGCCTGAAAGCGAAAAAAAAATATTACATTTAAAAATTAACAAATCGATTATAGATTTGGATTTAATAGAGATAAACAGAAAAAATCGATTTTAATCAAATGCTCAATCATTTAATTGATGAAAAATGAAGCACTGTAAGAAAATTATTTATAAGGTAATTCTTATCCAGATTAATAATAATTGCTGATTTCTTCGTTCGAAATCCTTAGACATAACAAATAACATATTTATGATGTTATTTATAACACGATACCTTTCAAGAACATTCTATTCTTTAATAAATCGGATTTTAATAAATCTCAGTTATTCCTGTTTCCTTTGAAACCAGAAATAGATTTCTACAGTTTATTTCAACACATCCTCGAGCGTTATTCTGTTGAGTCTCGTATGCAGTTTATATTTGTATCGTATTACATATAACATTACTAGTTTCATATTTGACTTATCTTAGATAAGCATAATATATTTGATCTCTGAATCACAATTTCTCGTAAATCTACTCACTAAATTAAGTACTAACCTAAGTTTAAGAGATGAGTTATTGTTATTATTTTATTCTTTATTGCATACCAAAATTACATTATTATATGTAACAGTTACACAAACAAGCGCTTTAAAGCGATTTCTTATTTAGAGTTTTTTGAAGTAGAATTTAGGAGTTATATATGTAAATAAAAGGATATTTTATTCTTTATTGTATACCAAAATTTATAATTAGTAATTAATATATAACAGCTATAAAAAAGCGCTTTAAAGAGATATTTTGCAGAGAGCTTTTGAGAATACTATATTACACACTTTTTCTCATAATATTGAAATAAATTATAGAAAGGATTTCAAAATTTTTTTATTTTTTTGAAAAAAAATTTCGCTGAAAATTATTACTTTTAATCTAAATTTAAGTTTTTTCTTGTCAGTTAACAATATTGTAAAGTTCTTTTAGAGTAATAGATTTCTTTAAAGTGAGAATGCAGAAAGCAAGTAGAAGGTAGGTCTTATAAAAAAATAGAAAGAATAAGTTTATTAAATTACATCTACCCGCAAAATTAGCAGCAATTTTCGTAAGAACGCGTCTTCCAGTATGGTGAATATATCCTGATCCATGGTACTCCTCCGATGTTAAATCATTTACTATTAGTTTCGTAGATTTTTTCATTTATTTTTATTTTCGTAGATTTCAGCATTACAGTGCACTTTCATAGTTATCAGAACAGTAGTAGTAGCTAACTTAATATGATGAATCGCTTATTTAATATGTTATTGTACATGATAAATCAAATCTTACCTATTTTTATTAAAAAAAATATAGTACGTTTAATGGTCGACCAGTGGTCGAAATTTTAGTGTAGTTTTAATGTTTTTGAGGTCTGGACAAAAGAACTCATCTATATTTACTCTATATGTACAGTACATTAAGATAAATAATGGGCATCGGAAAACATCGGAGAACATCGGAAACATTCGTATTAGTATTGAAAGCAAGAAGGACAAACACTACTGTTTTGTAAAACTATGAAGTGCTGTATAACCCTCTATCGCATTTTGTTATAAAAAAATAATTATAAATTTTTTAGTATGAAGTAATTGCAATTATATAATTATAGTCATCTATAATAGAAATTATAATTACTGCAAAGCTAATATCTTCCCAAATTTTTAAAAATATGTATTTGATTTACTGTTGTTTAAGTTTCAGACATTTATATAAGTTTTAATTTTTAGAAGCAATATACACAATATCGTTCTGTCTCATACAAAACACAATGTTTAGGGCTATTTGGTAATATCAGCTCTATACCATTGTGTATCTAGATGTGTCGGTCATCTTCGTAAAAACGAAGTTAGCCGATGACCATTATTTATCTTGATGAACTGTTGTTTTTTAATATACTAATACATTGATAGTGTAAATGTAAATGACTACTCGTAGGGACCACCCTATATAATATTACACACACCAGTGTGTTTTATTATTATTTTTTTTGATTATTTTAAAAAAATATTAGCAATCTTAACATAGCCGTATAATGCCAAATTTCTAACTCCTCCTTCAGTGTGATAGTTAGATAGTTAATAGAAGAAAACTGATTGAAATTCAAAAACAGTAATATATGAAAAAAAAGAAGCTGTTTGAGATAAGTAAGTATACAATATAAAAGATTTCTTTTGCCTATTACATCTTTCCGCTATATATTACTGATCATGTCTTTTTAATAAACTCTTAGTAACCATTATTAGAAAAGTATTAAGTTTTCAAAATGTCATGAGTTAGTAAGTTTCAAGTTTTTCAAGATATCATGTTAGTTAAGTTAGTAAGTTTCAAGTTTTTCAAAATATCATGTTATTTAAGTTAGTAAGTTTAAAATTTTTCAAAATATCATAGTAAACTTTGTATCTATACACATTTAAATGTATAGTAAAAGTACAGTTGAGTTCACCTACATAGCGCGGCTGATATCATAAATAAAACAAAATTGCTGTAATAAACAACAACTTCTGTTTCCACTACCTACAGGAGCCAAGACTTCTATTAAATTTTATTCTATACTACAACTGTACTATACAATTATTTTTTAAATTTCCTTAATTATCCTTAATTTAAAAAACAAAAATCAATAATTCCTTTTCTATTTTGGAACCAGTCAACTCAATTTGAGTTAGTCTGAACTTTTTAAAATTTTTATTTGCTTAAAAGTTATGCCCGAAAAAGTTGGAGTAGTTGCCAGTTAACATCGAACTAACATCAAAGGTCAATGACATTTCATGAACTCAATGCTCAAAATTTGAAAATATATATGTATGTATATTTAATATTTAAGTAGTTGATTAGTTTTATATTAATTGTTGTTTTGCTTAGTAGCATATACACCTTCTTCCCGGTTCTTATTCGTTTTCTTAATTTCCGTATGCTGAGATTTGACTGATAAGATCACCTATGTTTGTACGTCTTAAAATGTAAACGAAATTTTTGTCTCTTTTTTATTTATAATATATATAATAATAATAATATGCTTTTTATTGTACATCAATAAAAGAGAAAAAATACACACATTTACATTTTAAAATCTGTAATATATATATTACAGATTAAATATATATATATATATTACAGATTTTTTTAATGCAATTTCCAATCAGAGCCGTTCAGTCCCATCACTATTGTAGCTCGTGACGTCACAGATGCAAATACTTTAAGAGGGAGGGGCTGCGTCTTCCGGGATGTATATCCTGTGCGGTGGCTTTATTAGTATGTGTGACCTTACTTATACATGTGTGCGTGTTTTATATTAAGATTAACTATAATTAATTAAATTTTCAATTATTAAAAATTTTAAGATTCGTATCTTTTAACAAAGAAAACAATTTTTATGTTTGGATTTTGTTATATTTAAATAGTGTCGGTTGAGAAACATTTTATAGACGCCATTTTAAATGAACTTTTTTTAACAAGTTCTTAAACACTCACTACCATCTCACCATGCCTTTAATTATTTTAATTATATATATTTATAGATATTAAATTACATATAATTAAAATGAAAGTAATAATTGTAAAAATACGATAGTTTTTTTAAATTAATAATTATAACTAAAAACGTGTTCAAGACGAGTTCATAAATAAAAAAATATTTGGACAAAACCCAATCAACAAACTAATCAAACTAGACGACTGGTACATACATAAAGTATTATTTTTCGTTAATATATTTAATACACATAAACAATATCCAGATCATAAGAAAATACTGTTTTCAATGAGAATCGAACCCAGGACCGCAACAATACACCACCATAACACTGACTTAAATACACAATGACCTATTATTAATAAATAATATATCTTGGCATATGTTCTGATAACACATCTCTTATCACAACACAAGTTCATATACAAATATTATAAAACAGTTTGTTTGTTATAACTATCAGATGAAAATGAAATTTCTTTCGGATTATAGGCAGATTAATATATATAGTAGTAGGACGCAGGTGAAACTGCGGGAAATACTAGTATAAATGTATAAACACACGCGGCCGCGCTTCACCGATCACACACGAAAAGTATGAACAACTGAGGTTGAATCGCTTCATACAATTATACTTAAAGAATCTTTAGATATATACGCGCATTAATCACACATCATAAACCAATCAAGTTTATTCTAATATTATAAATTAAAATTGTTTGTTTGTTTAAACGTGCTATTGTACTACTGAATAGATTTGAAAAATTATTTCTGTTTTTGATAGTCAGGTTCATGAGGAAAACTATCATTAGCTCCTAGTTATACTAATAGAAAATAAATTAATTTTTCCGCAGGTGGAACATCCTTATTTTAAATGAAACAGCTTTTAATATAAATCTAGACTGAAATATAAAAATAAATCAATTTTTAAAAACAACTGATTGACGCAGACTTGAAATAAATTAATATTTAACATAGAAAATACATATTTATATATATTAAGAACTTTGTTTTCGAATTTTTAAAGTTGCTCTTTAGTTTTTTGAAAATGGTTTTCTTTTTCAGAAATGCTACTTCAAAATAGCAGTTAGATAAGGTTAGGAAAATTGATGTGAAGAAGACATTAGTCTACGCAACGCAAATGTAGAAAGAGTGAGTGAAATAAAAAACCTGTGCCTACACCAGAGTGGGATAAGTGCAGGAGAATGAGTAGGCGTCCCACTGCATAAGTGTAATAGCAAAACGGTGGACAGATTTGTTGCGCATCAATGATACAAATATCTAAAAGATGGGTAAGACCGCTCTCACAATAATAGTAAAGAAGAATAAAATTATATACTATAGTTTAAAAACGTTTTGTTTCGATATACAATAATTGTACTTCAGACGAGTTTTTAGAATGAAATAGTAACACCTCAAAAAGAAACTAAATCGCAGAAATAAAATTTCATTAAAACCATATTGTTATATAGTAACGAAAGCGGGAAGTATGATTATTGTAATATTACTTTAAGAGATAGTAAAGCAAGCACATATTTGACAAGAGTGTAATAATAAAAAATATAAAAACATTATTTTGCAAATTATATTTTGAAGAGGGGCACGTAAGTAAAGGAGCCGCTGCGTGGGAGGATCATATAGAGAGCGTAGGTGCTCCATACTATTTATCTAGGAGCGCGAACCAGACCTCAATTTTGACTCGCCGCACCCGCAAAATCACGGTATATGTTGGCATATTGAGCAACGCGAGGTACAAACAGCAGCGAAGTTGCATTTATAAAACGTCGACGCATTCTCTCCTCAACAATTTTTTTTTTTTGAAGCCTATGGGATTTTAGTTTTTTTGTGATTATTTCTCATCAAGTATTAAAAAAAAATTAAAACCACCACAAGACTGATGTCTATCAGTGTGCAAAATTTTGTAAATTTTCAGATATACCAATTGATTGATGCTCGCACAAAGGATGCTCTCATAGAGAGCTTCGCTCAATCATATTACTTTTACTATAATATCAAGGACCATACTTAGCACACACGTGTGAATATTCACAGAAATCATTTATTTTATACTAAGAACTAGCAACTATGGACTTGTAGTTCTGAGAAACATTCGCAACACAAAAAATGTGAGTGGAAACATGACACAATGTTTCCAACAACACAGATTTGAAAACAATATATATTTATAAATGAACGTTACTATAGAATAAGACAAAAACGAGTGGTCATAAAAGTACATAATTGAGGAAATAAGTCATGATCAATGATTTATTATACTAGCTGTTACTCGCGGTTCCACCCGTGAACGAACGGTTTTATTTACTATTGATGTAACTAGGAGCAGAATCGTATTACTAGATAGCCTGTACCAGGGACGGCAAACCAATGGCACGCGTGCCTGAAGTGGCACGTTTAAAAGTTTTGATGTACAAAGACAAAATTGTAAAACATTGATAGATAAAAAATATTTAAAGAAAAATTGTTTTTATATGCTTATTTAATTATACTTACGTTTAATATCACCACGCTAACATTTCTAATGAAATTTTATTGGGGCACGTCACCTATTAAAAATTTTTTTTTTCGACTGTGGCACGAACATCAAAAAAGGTTCACCATTCCTGGGTTAGAAAATTAGCGCGTTTAAACAATTTTTTCCCCTTTGTGGCAGTATAGATTACGATACTATACTCGTACAAAGATATAGGCGTCTGATACGAACCAGTCTGATCTGTTTCTGAGTTATGCTTCCATGACCACATTGTCAGTTCAACAAGCGTGTAAACTGTCTAATACAATGGAAATCCAACACCATTTACGACTGCATTTCTAAGCATATCTTACTTATTTCGTTTTACAGCGCTTTAAATAATAAAACAAAACAATATACAAACTGCTAACTCCATTAAGCATAGATAACACTAGGATATTATTAATTATGTTCTGGAAACTCCTATAGTTAATACAAGAGGAAACTACATATTTGCCTCTAATATAGGTTTGATACTAAAACAGGTTTTTATACAGGTTAATATAGGTTTATACAGTTTTATACAGTTTAATACAGATTAATAGGTTTCTGTTATTAAAGAATATAAGCTATCACAAATAATTAAAACTAATTAATATGATTTTAATATCTTATCTAGTATTAAATATACTAACATACATTTTTACTTAACGCCATCAGTATGTTGCAATGCTTATCATATAGAAAAAATTGCAATATTAATAAGATTATCTCTACTATGATATTGATAGAAAATAACGATATGTTAAATATATTGACTTAGTATTAACTTAATATATATAATAACTAGTATATTAATAAATGAACTCTGTTTTTTTTTTAATTCCTTAAAACTCGGTAATCGTACCAAATTAATATATTTCATTAAAAAAATATGTAGAAAGAAAATGTTTTCTTTAACACAATATTTTAAATAACATTAATAATAAAATATATTTAAAAAATTCTGATAACAAACACTTGAACAGACTTTCTAATAAGATAGTTAAGAAAACTTGTTATTAGACTTTTAAAACTAAATCAAAATAGGTTCATCCAATGAGTTACGATGGTATGTATACACATATACATGTAGAGCATATCTATACTACAATATTTTCCGACAGCTTTACAAATAATAGATTTTATAAGTTAATAAATCAAAACTATTTAGTAATATTTTTAATTGAATTTAGTAATATTTTTAATTGAATTGAATACGTTATCCATGATTGTAAATAATTATAATGTGTTCAAGTAAATACTATCGCAATTTGCCTTAATGTTTTCGTTACTATTCGGGGTTTTTATTCATGAGTTCAGAGCATAGCGGATCTACGGCGTGAAGCGCGTGCAGTACTCTGGGCACGCCGTGCAAATTACAATAGTGTTAACGTGAATAAAGACCAATCATTACATATACTAGGGCCGCCAGAATGGAAGCGGGGTAAGCTGAGCGAATCTTTCTTCAATGAGAGAAACAACGAAAAATATATCACGAAAACTTTCGTTTAATACGATTTCGATATTGTATGCAATTAACAAAAAATTATACATATGTCAATGATAGTAATAATTTACCATTTGCCGTATAAAGAACATTTCAATTGAAAATAAAGTTAAATGAGAATTACTCTTAATCTACAATAAAGTTTTTTTATAATCTATCTCTAGATAAGTAGGCATGTGATAATCAAGAAGGAGGCGGGAATACGCCCGCCGCTTCCTTCCCCAGTTGTAGGCCTGGTGAGGGGGGACGGTGACCCCTCTTACCTAACATAGGCCTACGATTGGAGGGTGCTCTACGTTGCTCGGGGCACCCTCATTCGGGGGGTCTCGCCAGGGCGTCACGGTGTGTGCTAACGCGATCCCGTGACGTCCCATTACGGCGAAGAGGGCAACCGTTGGTTTTTTAGTGGGTAGCCTTAAAAATGGCAGCATCCTCTATGCTGCCGGGTAGTCCCACATAACCCCCCGGCCGTCACCCCCTGGGCCGACGGGGTACCCGTAACGGGTTTTTCCAACGGAAAAAAAAAAAAAAAAAGTCATGTGATAATCAACTGGTCCAAATTTGGTTAGTATAGCTTGATCGGTGTTGGAGATAGTGGACAAAATTTGACAGAGTTAACCGGTACAGAGCTTCGCTTCGCTCATAATTGATTATTATAAAAAATAAATATATAAAAACACTTCATGAGTATACCTAGTATGTTTTGTAACAGGAAAACAATAAATAAATTCCTTTATATACTAGTATATAAGGGTGTTTATAAACCAATAAATTAATTCGATTGAAGGCTGCTGTCACTCACACTTACATCAATACATTACCACTTCCGTTCCCACATACTTCGTTTAATCTCATACCTGGGTATTATTAGCTACTACAATTTATTTATTTATTTATTGAGCGAAGAAAGCGGAGTGAGCGAAGCTCTATGAGAGACTTTTCTGCATCCTTTGTGCAAGCATCAATCAAAAACGGTATATCCGAAAATTTCCAAATTTTGCACACTGATAGACATAAGTTTGGTGGTGGTTTTAAAAAAAAATTAAAAAAATGTAATCATGTGTCTCACCTTGGAAAATAGTTGAGAAAAGATTGCGTCGGCGTTTTGTAAATGCAACTTCGGTACTGTTTGCACCTCACTTCGCTCAATATGCTAACACATACCGAGATTTTGCGAGTCAATATTGAGGTCTGGTTCGCGCTTCTAGTTTATTAAATCTTTATTGTCCAAGAATAAGACACAATGGGCGGACTTAATGCTACAAAGCATTCTCTGCCAGTCAACCAAAATATAATAGAAAATAAAGTGAACAATAAGGTGATAAAATTAAAAAAAAAAATTATCTACTAGAAACAAAAATACACTAAGCTATTTCCTAAATATAAAAAATTAACACTACTGTTACATACTTAAATACATACAATATATGCAACATAAATATTATATATAAAAAAAACCAAATACATACAATTTACATACATACATGATATTATTACTAAATAACTAATAACTAATATTAAGGAATCATTTTAATAATAAGTAATAATTATTATCTACCTATGTTTAAAAAACATTTATATATATATGTATATGTGAGATATTTTTTGTATGTAAACTTTCGTGATCCATGATTACTATTATATATATTCAGCTGTACTCACGTTACTACTATCGTAATTTGCCCAACTAGTTTCGAACCCATTCAGGGTCCTTATTCATGAGCTCTCAGCATGGCAGAATCGCGGCGTGAACTGCCTGATAATTATATATAAGATGTACCCTATATCACTGTTCAGGCTTTGAATGGTTCACAAGAACATACATTTCTCGTGACTTTAAATACCTCAAATAATTTCGAAACTAGTCGGACAAATTTCGATGGTAATAAAATGAGTACATCCGAATAATTATATATAATAGTAATCATGTATCACGAAAATATACATAAAAAAATTTATATCTTGTTAGAACCTATAACCGCGAGTGACGCTACGGTATAAGGTTATAGACATAGTTTTAAATTCGTGCGGTAATCGTAATAACAAAATCCAGTTGTAAACAATAGGTTAATTTTCATCAACTGGACTATTAAACCAATAACCTTCATATAGTACATAGTTCATAGTTCATAGGCAACATACATATACTATGAAAAATAGACCTACAATTAAGTACCAAAATATACGAGTTGCGGATGTCGCGATCGTTCATTGACCCCGCAATCAATAGAATCTATTCTCAAATGTATAAATTTAGCATTTTATATATATTTATAAGGTTCTAAACTGAGCCTACACAAATGTCTGATTGTCAACACCTTTTACACAATTTAGTTTATATTTTCAGATAGTTTCATATACTATGGAATTGTAGATTTTTTACCATAATGAATAACAAATCTTTGAAAATATAAATAATTGTTATTGATACAAATATTGAATATATACAATGTATATGTTTCAGAAAATATATTTCAAATTTTTATATTTATTTTAAAAACAACTACCACAAACAAATATACCTCTAAAGTCTAGATTATTTATTTTATTATATAATTAGACTATTATGTATATTTTCATAATAAATAAATAAAATAAAAGTTTTTATTTCAAGTATGTTTTACATATATTTTTGGTTACTGAGATTTAATATTCTGGGTGTTGAATAAATCAGATAACACATACATTTTCAGAAACATTCAATAAACATTGTTGAATAATAATTTAATATTTTTGAATAATAATTGTTGCTAAATATGAATGAAATAGTAAATTTAATTTGTTGTTAAATAGTTATAAGTTTGTTATAAGTTGCTAAATATGAATGAAATAGTAAATTTAATTCATATTTATAAATTATTAAAGATGTTTACATTCTCTGTACATAGTATATTCAACTTCCAACTTTTAACTATAGCTAACAGTTTTTTTATTTTCTTCTATCTATACTTATATTATAAAGTGGAAAAGTTTGTTTGTTTAAACATGCTAGTCTTTGAAACTATGGGTTAGATTTGAAAAATTCTTTCCTATAATAGTCAGGTTCAGGAGAAGGATATATATAGTAGTAGAATTGTATGCAAGTGAGATCGTGCCGCAGATAGTATGTTATAATAATGAAGTAATCAATAGTCCCAGAACTGTAATATTAAACAATGAATATATCATCTAAAAATAGTTTTGTTGTGCCGTTGAGTAAACAACGTTGACAAGATAATATTATGATTGTGACAAATAGAACTGGAATAAATAACACTTCTTAAATAAACATTTTTTTTATGTAGATACCAATTAGAAAAGTTAGCAATATATTGTTTTTTTATTTAGTGTTAACTAATGAGAAAGTATCACTTACTGTAATATTGGAATAGTTTTATAAGTTATTTATAGAGTATATTTTATAAAAAATAATCAATACATAATTAATTTTATTGAGTTCTCGCAATTCATAACTTTTTATTCTGATGTAAGTAGATATTGGATTCTAATATAAATTGAGGCATTATTTTTATATTTACACACAGACGTACTAATTTAGATATACCAATTAAATGAAAACAACTATAAGTTAATTTATAGATTATTTTAGAATCATATACAGATATATTTAATAAACATTTCTGGTTAGCATAAATAGCAACGCTTTGTACGAAATCAAAACAAACAGTGAATAGTGATGACATGGAGTTACTGAAATATCTACATAAGAAGACATATTTATAATGTAAACTAAATTTTTTGATAAGTACACAATATTTAAAGTAAAATGAAGTAATAAAACTGTGTATTACTAAACATATTAAATATTGTTCACACTCACCAACTCTTGATCGGGTGACAGGGCCACCGCCATTTTTATGACTGATTTCATTTGTCAAAGCTGAGATTGTCATGAGATTGAGATTTGTGCAACAACAAAATATTTTGTGTTTTACAATTTTATAATGTAAACATAAACCGTTTTTAGAAAATTTTAAAATTTTATAATCCGAACTAAAATATTTACTAAATTTAAGAAATTAAATTATTGATTATATAGGTTAGTTAATTTCATGTCATTAAATAACTAAACATTTTAAAACGTTAAAATTTTTAAAAGTAATTTTTTATCGCATAAAATAATATTTTTAAATTAACATATAATACGAATCTCCAATATAACTGTCCATATATTAAGATATGTCATATCATTACTGAACTTATCAAATGTCAATATTGTACATTAGTATGTAGTGTATAAGGTTATGTTGTGCTTCATATGATATTGGGGAAATAAAAAAGATAATTCTATTTCCGTTTTACTATAAGATATATGTTATAAAATGTCAACAAGATGGTAAGCTCTTTTTTAATAATATTTACATAACAATTTTCTAAATTAATAACATTAAGACTTAACAGGTATCCCATATACCAAAAAGGAAATCCTCAACTGAGGGTGTTTCTCCCAAACTTTTGGATGAAATTAGTTCGTGCATATGACACCCAACAACCAAATATTGTCCATTTCCATTGTTCAATGGAAATGACCAAATATGATATAAAAAATTATTTAGAAAAAATCTATAATATTCCTGTTGTTCAAGTAAGAACACAAATAAGCATGGGTAAATTTAAAAAAGAAACTGTTAAAGGTTATGTAATCAAAGAAGATGATGTAAAAATTGCTTATGTTACTATGGTAAGTTGTCCAAAGTTATTCACATAAGTCAAAGCACAATGCTACAAATCAAATTTATCATAATATGAACATATTTTAATGATGAATTGATCATCTGAATATGTTTATTATCTATATATATCTTTATTTCTATTTAGCCCAAAACTTTCAAGTTTGAGTATCCAAACATTTTTGAAAAGAAAAAAGGAGGAAGTGAGGATGATATGAAGTCGTTAGATGAATCAAAGAAAACTTTCAAAAATTACTTAAACCGCAACAAAGACAGATCAGATGTCCCCAGTTGGTTCTCTATTTAGTGTATGCAGCTATTTTCTGTGTAGTTATAATTAGCCTTATTTATGTAATAAATAAATTAGATAATTTAATTTAGTAATTATTTTATCAATACTAAAAAATACTAACAAAATAAAGTATTTTTATGATAATGAGGTAATAATGTTAACTTTATTATAGAAGTAACTGCTGATAACTATTTAAGTGAGTATCCAAGGTATTACAATGATAAAGTTAATTTCCAATTGTTGATTCCAATTAAATATGACTAATAACTAATTGAGATAAAGAATAGAATTTGCTTGTTTAATTTTGTTACTATTGTTTAATATAAAAGCAAATAGTCATCAATTGACTTTCTTAAATTTAAATATATCACATTTAATCAAAGAACCAAAATCATAAAATATTTTCCAACAATGAAAACAGATTAATTTATATGTTGCATTTATTTACCATAAATCCTTAAACATTTAACATCTTAAATTTAACATACTTTTCACAGTTATATTAAAAAATCATATAAAACACATTTATTATTAACTTTTGAAGTTTTTGTTATAAAAACTCATGTTAAAAATTAATGTGTGAGAAAACTAAGAAAAAAACATGGCATTCAATACCATAAACTATTTAAATAATTCAAATTAAATGAAAAACAAAACAACATAATGAGGTAATGTAGGATCAATCCCCGTCTTAAGAGTAACTTAATAAATAAATTACATATTATATATCACCAAAGCATTCATCAAGGAATGTGGAGGAGTGACAGCGAGGGCACTCAGATATGTCCAACAAAAATGTAACCTGCAAAAATTTAACACTAACAATTATAGTAATAAAATAATAAAACAAGAAGACACACAAAAAATATGTAGCAATAAATACATGTTTTCAAAAATCACAATTATTATCATACTCACTCGAGGGTGTTTTTCACAAATCAAACGGATTCGTCCATGGCAATAGTACCCGCAAGCACGGCAAAATACTATAGTTTTTTCCCGACGACAGGAACATATTTTGTTATATGCTTCATTTACCTCTGGTACACCTCGACCCACTCGCTTCTCTACTTTACAGACGATTCCAGCAGCTGCTGCCACAACAGGAGTAAATGTAGACTCCATCCTTAATACTTTTGAATAATGATTTTATAAAATTGTGTTAACAAGTTATGAAAAAGGTCTAATAAGTGTTTAAGTACAAGAACTACTTAAGTATCAGCACACTTAATAAACATAAATTTTAAAGTTCCAAGATAGAAAATTATTCGCCTACGAAATAAACCGTTTTTGACTTAATAGTTTATGGCGGGTACAAATAAAAGTACCAACATAAAAAAAACAAACTGTGAGGGTATTATCCAAACAAAGACTACATAAATATGATGATTCAAAACTTTATTAACATATTATATATATTGTTATTAATAATTTGGTTAATTATTGCTATCAATTTATATATTAATTATATATTAAATTGAAAAATTATAAGATCCAAATTGCAACAAGATTGTTTCCTCCTCAAACAGGGCTATCACTCCACTCTTGAAAGATTATGATTTATGAAAATTCTAATTTAATCTTCCAGTTATATTGAAAGGATTATTAGCCAACCTAAAGATTGCTACTTCAAATTACAAAACGAAATATTTACTTTTGGCATGACATTATTTTTAAATCGGTATTGATATTTCTAGAAAATTATGTTAAGTACTAAGTTTTTGGTTTTTTATTAGAGCTCTTAGAAATGAAACACGAGTATTAGTAGTGGTATACAAATATCTACTTGTATTAACACCTGTGAACATTAAGAAAATAAATATATATTTATAAAGCATGTTTTTAACTTGCAACACTGACCAAATATTGAAGTTCTTTCTGATTTATGAATTCAATTAGGTATTTGATAAAGAAAAAATAATACTTATATAATCTATGTTATAATTATATAGAACATCAGGAGAAAGTTGATTAAAAAAAGAAGTCAATTTTTAATTATATTTAAAATTTCGTAATTATTTCAAAGAAAACATTAAAAAATAAATGAATATACATATAATGAAAAAAGCATTAAGCCGGCCAAGACTGGAATGAATTTCATAATAAATGTAACATTTTATATTAAACAATATTTGTTATAGTAAATTATTTATCTATAATTATTTAAAACTGCAAAAGGTGTGTGTATATGAACATTCTAATAGCAATTAGTCTTTGATACTCGCGTCATATTAATAAGTGATCAGCATCATATTAAAAATTTAGCTTCACATTACTTGCTTTACGTTAAAATGCCCTTCGTTACATTTTTTATGAGCATTTATTTGTCTTGATCTGTCTGTTAGCTTGTTAGTGGGAGAAAAATCTTGGAACTAAATTTTGGACACGTTAACCGATTAAGCTGAAATTTAAAAAATCACCTTTAGTGACTATCACGATACAGTTAGTTTTGCAATAAATATTGTTACAAAGTATAATAATCAGTTTTTTGTCGTTTGTATAAAACGTGCCAAATATTTGTTAGTTTATACATTTATTTCATAAACTTAAAAACATATGAAGTTCATACAAAAATAATCTTTATTATTTTTCTAAGTCTTTTAAATTTCTTATGAATGGTTTTAGAGAGTTCAATTTCAATACATTTTGAGCGAAATCGGAATTATACGAACGGATTATAGGGGTCCTTTTTTAGCTCTGATAGCCTCAAACGTTCGTTTTCGTCCATTCATGGGTGGATCGAGTTTTATGGCCTGGTGAAAAGTTTTGCTGATAGGACCAGCCTTATGATGTTTCATTTGATCAGTACAGTTCATTGGTATTGTTAACAAATTTAAACACTTGCTCAAGAATCGTATCTTAATGATGATGTTTTGAGACCTTTTTCGCTAAAATATGGCAGTCACCCTTTCATAACACCAAACCATCATTGAAATTGTATAATATCCACGTTGTACTCTGCTGATTAATTGACTAATTGGAAAACTTTGACTGAGCTATAAGCATAAAGTCGGTCATTCTGTTGTTTTTCCACGTAAAATTATCAGTTAAATTATGTCCAGTACGCCTCTGTTGCAAGCCCTAAGTCATCTTTCAAAATGAGTTAATGCGCCTTACTACCTACGACTACATTTCCACTTATCGTAAGATGGAATGTAATCAAGCATTAACTTAGGCAGAGTATGAAAAAAAATCTTTCACAATACGCGATATTTATTCATTTCCCTACATAAAATCTTTTTCTTTTGGAAATTCTGATTTCTTCGAGTGATAAATATGCACATTTTTGTCTCGAAACTCAGACGACAAACGACTCTTTGTAATGCTATCATAGCAGTTCAGTTCAGTTCAGTTTATCATCCCACTCCATTTTAATATTACGACAATTAATATTCATGTAAGAATGACAGATTCAAAATTGAAATGTATTATTTTTTTTAAATTATCAATATTGTTATTTACCTAAAATTGCTATCGCTTCAAAATGACGAACAAAATTATATTGAGCTGAGCGAAGCGTACCTCGTAACCTGCAAAACAGCAATTTTATGTGCTACTACTCCTCCTAGACGGTTCGAGATACAACTTTTGAAATTTAGCATTTATAAAGAGCTATAGGTCCCATAAGCTTGGACTTAATTAAAAAAAAATTTTAGATTGTAGATTTTAAAATATAAAGTATTAGACCTCGTCTCATTCTCCGTCCGTTAATAAAATATAAAAAACATTATTACAATAGTAAAAGATTTTTATTTAAGGTTGTAGTAAAGGTTGTGTATCGCTTAGGTCATCCTGCTTGCATGCAGGCGGCCCTAGTTATACAACCTGTGCAATATGGGCATAGTATGAAAATGCTTCCTTTGTAGAAAACAATACAAAATGAAAAAAAAGTCTAAGTCGCCTTTTTCGTCAAAAAATGGTAGATAAATATTCTCCTAAAACCTATCCGAAAAGGATATCAAACATCTTTTAGTAGGCAGATTTTTTTTATAATCAATATAAAGAATGTCATTACTCTAATACTTTTAAAGTTATTTAACACGTACAACAAACGAAGAATACTTAAAAAAACAGTTGAAACCATTGCCAAGTACGTACAATACTTATTTGATATCAAATGACATAATTATTGTTTATTTTACAGATAACATCAGTTTAACGTTTAAAAATAATAATTTTAATGCCACCGCATTGCCTTGTAATGAAAACAATTAACTAGATGACTCTTGTTTCGGGCTTCATCATGTGCACGTAATGTTACATGTAGGTAAGTAATTAATTTTATCAGCTTTCAACGCATTTTTATCTCGACAATTTGATTGTTCATTGCAGGAAACATCTTGTTTTATGTCAAAGGTTTGCGTTTTCATTAGGTCGATTGCAACAGTTTCATGTATATATAGATGGGTTTTATTTCATTTCACAACATTGTACCGTCAGTGAAGATGAAGTATACATTGCTGTTTATGTTAGTTGTTGCTTTCGTAGCAGTTAGCTACGCCCAAGAATCTCCCCCTCCTGATATGGATTTTTACGAAAGCTCGAAGCCTTTAAAGCGAGTGAGTAATGTAATTTACAATTAAAATAAAATATTATTAAGTAAAAAATTTTACATTATTAAAACACATTTCTCTAAAAAGTTGTATCTTAGTGGTTTCAGCTTAGTAAATGTGAAGTTGTATAATTATATCAAATCAATGCATATCAAAGTAAATCTTTTAAATGAATATATGATTTTAGGTAGCAAGACAATACCAACAACCTGATATGCCACCTCCACCAGAAATACCCAATATGAAGTTCACGGATTACAACCGCAAAAAGAGAGATGCAAAAGGAGTTGGTGGTTCCTGGCCAACTAAAAAAGGGTAAATTTTAAATCCCACGTGGTCTTCATGTAAATGAAAATGCTATATTCTTTAAAGGACTCTGGATAAATATTAAACTTATATATTCATGAATAAATTTCTGATTAACGGTCGTGTTTATCTTATTTTTGCTATCTTGGAGAATCTACTTTGACAAAAATATATATATTTATTTATTTATTTAAAAATTTAAAAAATATACATTTTAGAATAAGATACAAGACAAATGCCCGAAAACCTCTCTGGGTTTATCTGGACAAGTTGTCGCTCACAAACATAGTCGCGTCACTATGTCACGTTTACCAAGCTATGGAAAATTTTGTTATAAATTATACAGGATAAATTTAGGCTTTCATTGAGCTTCGACATTTATTTCATACACGTATAAAATACACAGTTGAGGCCTACACTTTTTTTTCAAATGACTTAAGTATTACCAAGAAAGGTATTTTGAAAAAGGTACAGTGATTTATATTTTTGTTTGTTTTTAATTAAATTTACCAATTATTTTTTATTTTTCTAAAAATGTAGCAGGGGTCAATTTTTTTTTCTTATTGTTGAATATTAGGATAAAGGTGACTTACCAATTTTATTATTTCACTAAGCAACATTAAATATAGCTGCTAGTAATCTGAAAAAAAATCTTCACAGAATATTATTGGACTTACGAAATCAGAACTCCTTATCTCTACACTACAAAGACTGACAGAGGGATAATTTATCGAATATTATGCCGTTGTCACTAACTGTCAAGTATTAAATAACTTGATTTCTGATGTAAAATGTTGACAGATCACGATAATTTGGTAATGAATATTTGAAGTTGCTTAATAACTCCTAAGTATTTTTCTTAAATGAAATTTTGCCCTCACCAATTTCAAGATGCTTAAAGTAATAACGAAAGTACCGAATATAGTTAATGTACAGTCAAAAATTAAGCTGCCCGAAAAATTTAAAGGAACTATAGTTGAAAAATGGACAAACTATTGGAAAAATCTATTTATCGACTACCGACAAATGCTGCAAGACCTACGCACCGATGTGCAAGACGAGCCACGGAAAGCGATCTTCTGGACCACAAGCATCGCAACTATTGCTGCGTTATGCTGGAATAATCCGGACGAACTTGATTTTAAGAACCAAATGAAAAGAATTACAAACGAAGTTATATTAGTTAGTGAGGAATGTAGGAATTCTGATTCCTTAGAGCATTTGAACTATATCCAAAGATGTTATAATATAGGAAATATTCACTATAGAAGTTTAGGAGTAATATCATTCATGTATACCTCTGATTTAAACGACTCTTGCGATCTGTTTAAAGCTCAGTGCTCTTATTTAAAGCCAACATATTATAGTTTATTTTCTCGGATTACTGACATAGGTTTTATGGGTAATTGGTGGAATCTTTATATCAAAACCACTAACTATGATGTTAATATGGATACTACTGATATTAATAAGCAATGAAAACATTTCATGACTTAGAATCATTTATTTATGTTAAATTAGATTGAAATAAAAATGTTGTTATTACAACAAAGATTTTTATAATAAATATAATTTATTTATGTATATAATGTATAATAATGTATATCTTCCAACTCAAACTTAAAAACCGAATTATAATATTTTCTTTAATATGATCTCAAATTAGGTAACAAATACTATGACTAAAATTAGCTTAATTAATTTACTTTTTAAACATACATAAATAAATATAAAAAAAAATTAATATACTATTTATGCCATAAGACAACACAACTGGTATGTTCATGGTATTAGAATGTTTCATTTGTCTGATGACTTCCAAGATTAAAAAAATTAATCTTGTCTCATGAGATAGGAGCAGGGAAAATTTAAAAAAAGCAGGAACTTTTTTTAGGTTTTATTCGAAACCTAAAAAAAGTTAAAAAGAGTATTCACTCTTGATAGCCAAAAAATTGTATATATGGTCTTCTCATATAAGCTAAAAAAAATGTATATGTGGTCTAGTTTCAAATGTCTAGGGCATTTAAAATATATTGTTTGCATTTGAAATTTATAGAATAAGAAAATTGTCTTGTCTTTGTCTTTAAAATATTTCTATGTTTATCAAATAAACACCAAATACTTTAAATTTCCTAGAAAAAAATTAGTACCAATATAAAACCAAAGTGCAGACTGTTTTGGTAATATAGATTCAACTAGGAACGCCACTAGACCCTCAATTTTGACTCGCTGCGATCGCGGAATCTCGGGTGCCGTTTGCATGTTGAGCGAAGTGAGCCAATCCGAAGGCTTCGTCTTGGTGTGGGAAAAAAAATTGAACAGGGGGACAATACAATTCGATTAAAAAAATTCGGCACGCGCATCCACAATGAGACTTAAATTTTTTGCGCCAATTTTTTACATTGAAGTCTATGGGAGTGATGTTTTTTGGACATTATTCCTCAACAATGAATTTTTTTTTACAAACCACCACACATCGGCATGATATGTGTGCAAAATTTGAAACCGAACCGTTAAACCATTTTAATGCCAACTTTGTAAAACCGATGCAAATTCTCTCCAGTAAAGCGCTCCGCTCGCTTAGCTCGTTTGCTCAATAAACAAAAAAAAAAGAAAAGTATGATATATATTATAGACAGTTGAATTCTTTATCAATATGTTTAACAAATTAAATTTAAAACATTTTCTAAAGGTAGAAGAATATTTTTATTACATATTGATAAAAACCTATTATGTTTCTACCTATGTATCTATTGTTGAGTTGGGTTTTACAAGTCAGCGAGTTTAATTTGTATTTATTTTTAAATATAAAAAAACTATCTAACTAATACAAGTTTGTTTAAATCATTTTCATTCTTCATTCACTCAAATAAAAAGGTCACATACTTGCATAATTTTAGAAATAAAATATGTTATAAATGTAGTTATTTAATACATTATCTACATATTAAGTACAATTATAGTTATAAATTCACTATATTATGTATATTCTATACAATGGGAATGATATATAATACTTTATTTTAAAAATAAATTCAGTCTTAATATTAAATAAAACAATACTGCAGATCTGATTTCTGAAAATAATAATAGACAACACTATAATATTAAAAACAATAATATATTATAATTAATAAGTGCAAGAACACACTTTTACTTAGGCGCCCTAGAGCGGCTCTAACAAACATATGGTGTAGAAATTTGCGTAATGCAACGTAACGACATGCACGCTCGCGCTGCAAAGAAATATTCCAACGTCCTGGTACTGAGTTAAAGGATTTTTTTAGAGTCAACGCAAAATGTTCACACAAGTAAGTATAAAGTACTTAAGTATAAGATATTTAATTTTAAAAAATACGCTTAAATAATATAATTTAATTATGCTTATTTGTGGATATAATAACATACTTTTATTTTTGATTAATGTGCTATTCATATTAAGCAGTTCTTTGAAAAGCGAGCATATTTTCTACAATAAGTTATTATTACATTTAATGCCATGCTGTCTTGTCTTTGTATAACTAGACAAATATCTACTAATATTAGGGCTCTTTAAATAAAGATTCGAGCAGCTCGGGCTCCGTAAGGTCTCTCTTGAACTGCTGAGCTATCTCCTGGATGAGGTGACGACGACGCACGGGCGGAGGCTGGTACCTGCGCATATTTGTTTCATTATGAATTAGAAGACATATTAGATAAAATCTCAATACATTACACATTCTTTAAAAGACATTTTGAAAGACAAACTTTAATTATAAGTGTATATATTGTGACTCACAGGTCTGTATTGAGCCTGGCGCGACGGGCCAGGAAGCACGCGGCGCGTCGCAGGCAGTCCGGCAGCAGGCGCGGGGCCACGAGCGCGCCGTCCGCCAACACGCCCGCCCCTGCGCAGCTCGCCCCGCCCGCTGTCCCGCCCAGCCCCGCCCCCCCCAGCCGCACGCGCACCAGCCCCCCCCGCACCTCGCTCAAACACAGCACCGCCGTGTCGGCGCGACGCCAAGGGACACCCGTCTCGCAGTACGAGATCAAATCGTCTGAGGAGTGGTAGGAATCGACTAGCCAGCTCTTCATTTATGTAACGTTATGCAGTAAAACTATCACTCACCGATTGGTAAATTAAGATGATCCTCGAAATCTTCTAACCATATTATAAGAATCTTTGGTGCAAAGTCTCTGTTTCTTCTTCCACTTCCTGTGCCTGTAAGGACCATATTTATTTAATATTAAATCAGTTTAAAAAGAAATATACATTTTTTTCGAAACCACTTGCGAAAATTATAAATAAAAAACTAGTAACAAGTTTTCTTACCCTGTTGCGGTTGTTGCGGCTTGTCGAGTTCGAGAGACAGTGCCCTGGCCTTGTCTAGTGCTCGCTTCTCTCCTCTCTCGCTCTCGCTCACACTGCGTTCGTAGGCCACACCCCCCACCCCACTCCCACCGCCAGAGACATCCCACCATGAGCCGCCTGACTTGTCTGATTTGTCGCATGTTTCGCTGCGACTGGAGTAATGTATATGTAGTGAAACTGGTCTAATTTATATTTATACCAGCTTGGCTTTACTTGCGTGGTGTGTGGATAAAAAGTACATGACGCACTCTTTTTTTTTTTAATTTTTAATCACCATTACTACACAGGGTTATTGAACACGAACAACAAACCACTACCAACATTCAAAACAATTGCTAGCGCCATCTATTGACGGCTTGCCTAACACAAACGAAAAACCACACTTTTCCTACAAACTTGCAACAAAAATCATTTCTTAGCAGATGTCTCTTAATTACAATGTACATTCCTGTTAAATTTCATTTTTATCAAGAACTACTAATCTTGAGGTTTCACGATGAATGAGTGAGTGTTTTTCATAATAAATACATTTAATTCATTAAAATGAATATACTCCATACTTGGTAGATAGACACGGTCCATCCACGTGCTCGTGTTCGTGTTGGAGACCAGATGGCACCACGAATGCGATCTCGTCAGTCGCATCCGACCAGTACAGCACCTGTGAGAGATGAGGGTTAATAATTGCACCCAATGCACACAAGGTATAGCTAATGCTAGCTACGGTTGCTGTATTTTCAGTATAATACTTAGCATTATATTGTTATATTACATATTTCTAAGTGCGCGAACCAAACCTCAATTTTGGCTCGCTGCGCTCGCAAAATCTTGGTGTATGTTATCATATTGAGCGAAGCGACGTGCTAACAGCACCGAAGTTGCATTTACAAAACATTGACGCATTCTGTCCTCAATCTTTTTTTTTAAAATCCAACCACAGACTGATGTCTATCACTGTTAAAATTTGGAAATTTCGGATATACCGTTTTTGATTGATGAATAATTAACATACTCTTTGTGATCTTAGATATGTTTGTAAGATTTGAGTTTCTTATTTGAGATATAAAAACATGACGATTATAATCTATTATTAACAAAATGCCGGTTGTATTTGAAACTTAAAAAATGTTTTTATTTACCGTTTACTTTTCTTAAATATATGCTTATAATAATATTTTATGACTAAAGTCTTTCAAACCTGCTCCCTGCCATCGTACAGACTCGGCGTGCAGTTCTGTGTCGTGTCGTTCTGTCGTGCGTCTGTCGCATGTGCGTCAGTCGCACGTGTGTCGGGCTCCTGCGCGTCGTAGCTGGTACGCACGTGGCCGCTCCAGCCCGCATGAGTCGCCACACGCACAGGCTTTCCTAGCCTGGTTATATTACTTTATTTATAGACTAGAAACTTAAACAAACTAAAAAGTCAAATATCTAAAAAATTACCAAAGAGACATTATAAAAAACGTTGTATAATAGTAGATTGTATCACAAAGAAGCAAAATTGTATTTTTACGGCGAGGGCGCTAATTTGAGTCATGAGCGAAGCGAAGGAATCTAACGTACATTCCTGAGCGCAACGAGGCATTCCAAGTACATCGTTCGAGGGAAAAATAATTTGCTCTCAAGTCATACACTCTACTTTTCATCCTTTTTCTATGAGAAATTATGTACCTACTGATTACAAGAACAGAGACATCATTTGCGCACTTCTGTTTTCTTTTTAGTTAGTGTCCGCACGCGTAATTAGCATAGCATAGCGGGAGTAAAAAGAACTTTTCCGATATTAATTGTTTAGCGGGCTGAAAAGTGATTTGAATTGGGAACATACATATAGGTATGAACATTCATAGAAATAGAACGCAAATAGTATGACTCGAGTATGATCGTGTATGACTCGAGAGCAAATTATTTTTCCCACGGGCGATGTACTTTGAACATCACCTCGCTACGCTCGGAATTCTTTTCTAGACACCTTCGCTTCGCTCGTGTTTCAAAGTAGCGCCCTCGACGTAAAAATACTATTTTACTCCCTTGTGATACAATCGTCTATTAAATTCATTTTTTTCTCTTTCAACCATCATCAAAAACTGGGATTTTTAATAAATTTGATTTTGGTTGTGGTAAATATATGCATATCGTTGCGCCGAATGATTAGTATAAAGTAACAGACCCTCGCAGCATCTTGACGAAGGCTGGCGACACGTTGTCTGCGTCAGCAGCGTTGGCCACGATGTCAGCGGCGGCCGTGCTCGCTCGTCGTGCGTAGAACACGTGCGCGGTGAGCGCGGCGCGCGCGCCCGTCGCGTCCAGCCGCCGCAGCGCCGCCTGCAGCGCCGGGCAGCCGCTGAGCGCGCACAGCCGCGGGGGGGCGCCCTGGGGGACGGGACGTGAGCGCGGACTTAGGTCCTACTCTATCTAGCTATAAGAATGCCTTATAGACCTCACCTTTTTCTCGCCGCCGATGTTCAAGTATCCAAAATGAGACAGAAACAAGCGTGCCGTCTGAAACTCTGTCACCGGCTCCGGCGGCACGTACTCCTCTGGTAACTACATCAAATTAAAGTTTTAAGATAAAAAAACACATACTTTTCTTTATTTATACATTGTGCATAATTTCGAATCATGTAGTATAAAACAGCAATTTCTACAAACTAACCGCATTATTTTCATTCTCCTTGACCTTCTTCTCGATAACCGCCTGCTGCTCCAGCAGCTTAAACAGCGTCGGAGCCTCCGGGTCGTTCAGCTGACGGAGGACTGCGTCCAGAGTCGGGAAGGCGGAGTCGCTGCGATGTAACATAATTATATTATAAATACACTGTCATTGCTTGTGTGTGTGTGTGTGTGTGTACGTGTTTGTGCACATTTGTACTGACACAGCACAAGGAGGTGCAGCGGGCAGCGCGCGGCAGGCGGGTGGAGCACGAGCGGGGGGCTCCAGCATGGGCACGGGACGGGCGCAGGCGGCCGGCCCGCGGGGGGCGCAGCGAGGGGCCCCGCGACTGCTTAGAGACCAGGCGTACCGACCCCACGCACAACGGATGATCACTGGAGAATACGGAGTTCGATTACCGTTTAATACAAAATTAAAAATACCTTTTAGCGGGTGAAGTTTTTATTTATATCAAAGTTAGTATTTACATAAATATATATTTATTGAGAAAGTAAAAATGGGTGACAATTATTGTCACCCATATTTCAAAGCTCATACAATTACACATGGGCTCACCGATGACGGTGGGCTGCGGCTCCTGACTGTTGGCAAGCGGCTCCTCCAGCAGCGACAGCAGCGTGTGTCCGTCCAGCGCGAAGTGTCGCAGCGGGCCGTGACCCAGCGCTTTCAACCAACGCTCGTCCAGGCGACACCAGCGACCGCCCTCCGTACCCTGGCCCACCTGGAAAATCCGCCCGTTTAGACCACATTCTTTACAGAATATAATTTCGAATACATTTTTGAAATTACCTGTTCCAAGATTAACATCAGCAACGATTCGGCGGCGTCACGCACCCTCATGGACACGGGCTTTAGTTCCTTTTCATCCTTCATCTTCGGCGGCTCCCCCGGCTTGCCTGGGAAACAGATCGCGATTAATATCGGAGATCCCTCATCGTCATCCGCATCCCAACCTACCTTGACTCTTGGAGCCGGAGATGCCTAGCTCGACCACCTCCAGCAACGCGGCCAGACAGTCCTGGTCAGCCAGTAGCGGCGCGCACAGCCAGGCTGCCAGCGCGGAGTACGCGCCGACCACGCACGAGTGCACGTCGCGCGAGTGCGCCGGCGGCGGCCGCCCGCACTGCACGCCGATGTAGTCGCACATCCAGCGCACCGCGCGCGACCGCTCCACTGCCTCTGTCACAAACATTAGACTGTGGAAGAACAACATATTGCGTCTGTGGCACTTACTATGCTGTGGACGGACAACATATTGCGTCTGTGGCACAGATTACAGTGAAGACTATTGAAATATTGCATCTGTGACACAAATTACACTGTGGACGGACAACACATCATAAGTGTGACACATTACACTGTGCACAAATGATACGTAGTGCTACAAACATTACACTATGAACTAATAGTACAAACCGTACCCAAACTTCGTATCAACTATTGCAGTGAAGTTTTAGTTTCTGTAGCCACAATACACTATGAACTAAATATTTGTTTCAAAACCCCTAACATTTGTGACATTATACTAAACGATCAAACGATAATAAACTAAGATAGTATGTCTTACCCATATATAATTCTGAGGTGCATGAAAAAAAAGATTTTCAAGTTATAATCGCAGCACGGAATGTGAAACTTAATAAAGCAAGCTCTATATTTAGCATATAACTAACCGGGCTTGGAAGCATGCAGCTTGGCAAGACCAGACAACAGTTCCAGGGCAGCGAGAGACACTTGCAGGTCTCCCTTCCAGGAGGAGATCAGCCGGTGACACACCAAGTACGTTGCTCGAACCACTAACGCTGACCCTGATATATTTTATACTTAAAAATACTTTTGCAATTCATAAAACATTAAATATACATTCATTATTTAATTATAATATTAATAAAAACCTTTAAAACATTAATAATATTTATTAAATTATATAATATGATAAACAATTATGGTATTTAGACTTTCATGATATATGATTACTATTATATATAATTATAAGAACTTCTGAAAATACTATGAATACGATGTTCCCATACTCCGAGCGAATTTCCAACCCATTCATGAATAAGGAATGAATGGGTTGGAAATTCGTCGAGCACATACCAATAGTATTGACATGAGTAGTCTGATATTTATTTATAATAAATAGCATTAGCAAGCACAAATAAAACAAAAAGACAAAGCACACTTCATAGACATTATGACGCAATGATATTCAAATATGAACCCTATGGTAGCAACATAAGATCTGAATTACCAAAGTTAGGCGAGGATGGGTCTAGCTCCCTAACGTCAGCCGCGAAGTCATCCGTGGAGTCGCTGGGGGCGCTGCTGTCGGAGCGCGCTACAAAACTGACTTTGTTACTTTTTTAACATAATACTGTCAAGGTCAATTCCTTGACTTACTTGACTTTTAAATTTCGTTGGTTTAAATTTGCAGATTATGAACTTTTAAATTCGGTCGAGTTACAATTTTTTTTTCCTTAATTCAGTCATTTATTTAAAGTATCAAAAAGTATGTTATTATTAAATATTTATAGTATCTTTTTTATATAACAATTACTATTTTTTAATACCAAGAATGGTTCACCCATAAAACCATTTTTTGTAAGTTTTTTTGACCATGAGATTCTAATTGTATAATGGTAAAGCAAACTTAAATCAGCTCGTGTTGTGAAATAGTGATGTATGTGATGATAGTGATGTGTGTAGCTGTAATGTAATATGGCGATAAAAATTTAAAAAAATACTGTTTTTCCTTTTATTATAATAAGAATCCAATTTTTATCTTTCATTGAAATTTCAATATGTAAAAAACTGAAGCACCAAAATGTCAATATCTGTATAAACTTTAGAGTAGGATAAAGTGTAAACAATATAATATCCTAGTAATAATCCAATGCTCACCGCTCGTGTCAGTGAGCGCACATGCGTTGTGTCTGACGCAGAGGTACAGCGCGCTGAGCAGCGGCACGGCGGGCGCCTCCTCCGCCTCCGCCTGCACGGCGCACACGGCCAGCACGGCCAGCCGCCCGCGACACAGCTCGCCCAGAGACATGCCCGCGCTGCACACAGAAACTACACTTTTATATCTTTACCAACATTTTCAGTTCGTTTCGATTTGTATTATTTGTTGACAAAATTTTTAGTATTTTGTTGTTTGTTGGAGGAATTATATGTTAACTTTGTTGTTAACAGAAGTAAGTTAAAAGACATGTATTAACCTTCACGGAAACGACTATTACAATATTTCGATAACTAAGTAAGGTAGGTTTTTTCTATAAAATCTGCTTTAACAGAAGATAATTTTTGAGTTTTAAAACACCCATTTCTTAACATACATAAATATATAGTATAAAGGACTCACTATTCATTACAACCAGGAAATTCTGGCACCGGTAATCCTCTGTAATGATACGGGAATGCCACCAGAGACAACAAAATGCTTATAGCGGCTTTGCGCAACTCCCTCTTGTCTATGGTCCCGCACTCCAACTTCGGTTCACGTTCGGTCAATATCCGTTCCAAAGCATTTATAAAGTCCGGTACTAGTACGAGAACTCCGTCCAAATCCACACTGGAAATATATACACAAATAAATTAATATTTATACATATATCTGGCATAAGTGTTCCAACTCATTAAGCCAGCATATGGGTAGAACCAAAATTGTTTTTAAATAATAAAAAGTATTATACTATAGATGGCAACCTAAAAAAAAATTAACGAAACTAATATTCAAATCGACTATTTGAAATGGTCCATCAATAGTCCCTGGTACCGGAAGATGTCTCCTGCGTGCAGCACGGCGGCGGCGGCAGCACGCGGGTCCCTGAGCGCTCGCTGCAGCGCGCTGTAGGAGCGCGCAAGGTAGGGCGCCAGCACGGCCTCGCGGCACTGCTTGGAGCACAGCACGCGACACAGCGCGCCCAGCGCCACACGCCGCCCTACACCATAGATGATATTATTGGTTTAACTGGATTCCTTTACCTGTATAAAGTTCAAAATTAAATAAATAAAAATGAGTACCAGCTTGATAGTTGATCATGTTCAGTTTCTGTGCCGCTTCCGAGACGGTCGGAGGCGGCGGGGTGCCTTCGGCTCTCTCTATATATATAAGTTTATATTTAATACAAGTTTACATTAATATATATAAATATATAAAATAAATAGATAGATGTGTAGACCAGGTCGTGTGTGTGGTGGTGTGCTCCCCACCAGCGCAGCCTCGAATAGCCAGTCCCCGAAAAGGTGCAGGATGGAATTGACCTGCGGCCGTAGTGGCGTGGGAGGAGGACGCTCCGCATCCACTGCGGATACATCACATAATTATGAATAAAAAAAGAAAATACAATGTGAATTAATCAAATACATTATATTTCTTATTTTATTATTACAATTTATTTTATAATTTTTTATCTCAGATTTGATAACTAAAATTTATCTCAAAATCTGTCCAACTCCAATAAAATTTTTTGGTTAGATCATATAAAAAAGTCTCATATACATTTTATTAAATGACCTGCAGAACATGTAAAAATATTTGTCAAATAATATTTTTTTTTATACATTTTGCATTCCTAAATTACCTTGAGAGGTGATAGAATTCGGTGGTGTTGTAGGAACCACACTGGATGGCCGACTGCTAGTCAACCCTATCAGTGAAGACCGAGGAGTACCTATAACGAATTAACATTATAATAAATATAACTATTATAATAATAAACTAAAGATCTCTCTACAATTAAAGTGAATAAAATACAGTGCAATTATTAACTAATAAATTATTATATTTGTTAAAGCAAAGCTGAGTGCAAAAAATCAACACTTCAAACCAACTACTGAGATACACAAATAACAACCCACATATTAAAACTATATATATAACTAAATAAAAATGCAACAATAATTTCCAAACTAAATGATATGTGTATTACAATTACAAATTATTGAGTTTGAATATTATATATATATACTTGTTGTATGTCATACTTTTCTCTGGTATCTTCTCCCTGGGTCGCGACGCACTGAAGCTCTTGGCGAGTCGTCTGTGCGCGGGGGGGGTGAGCTCCCCCTCGTCCGCGCCCCCCTGCGCGCCGCCCCCCGCCCCCCCCGGCCCCGCGCCCCCCGCGCTCTCTACGCACCAGCGCTCCGTGCTGCGCCCTGAGCAACCCACACCCTACTACACTACTGCCAACCCAGCGACTTACACTAATAGTGAACTGAATGTGAAGTATGCAAGTTATTTATTTTATTAATGTGGTAGGACCGATTCTGTTTTATTGTATTAATTTATGTATAATGAAATTACAGACTTAAAAATCTTTGTTACATGTAACAAATTAAAATATTAGAATATATTTATGATTGTTATTAATTGTTTTATAAATTGCTATGCGGTCAAAGCATAAAAACCCAAAACTAAGCATGTTTGGTTAAAAAAAAACCACATCATTTTCAAGTTTTACAGTTGTAAAAATCAGAAATATGAAGAATATAATATTTTTAAACAAGCAGATGACATAATTTTATATACAATATATGAAAAAAATATTTTTTCAATATGACAAAACTATCCACATTAGTGTTTCAGTTTTTCCAGTAATGTTAAGTGTCTGTATATATATTTACACAGTCCGTGACCCGTGTACGTTAGTGCGTGTTCACTTACCCAGGAAGGCGTCCACGTGTGCTGCGACCCCCTGCATGGCGCGGTGAAAGATATGAGCCAGTGACCCCACCCACGCCTCCCGACTCTCACCCTCGCGACCCTCCTCCGAGGTCATCCAGTACTGGAAAGCAATAATAGACTAATAGCTACCTTTTCTGCATTACACCTTGTATATTTTATAAGCATCTCTTCCCTAAAAATACAGAAATAGGAAACAAAATTCTCAAATATAGCGAGGGGGGTTGGTGGAAATAGTAAAGTAACATTAATAAAACAGCTATACCTTTTCTACATCCACTACTTCCTTTTTCCTATTTCTATCCTCTTTCCTCTAACGCTGAGAAACCAATACTTGAAGACAACATGACAAGCTGAGGCATTATCCTGTCCAGGTCAGTCCTATTGCTCTTATTTTATCTTTTTGTTATAGCTGTTTTATATTATCTTTTATTCTTATTAAGTTACAGTCCACAAGTATATATAAAATAATAAATGGATATGGCGTTGTACTTGTGAACGGGTGCTGATTGTTTTGGTTGGTTGTCGGAATGATTGCTTTGCGTCGTACTTATATTTAAAAAGCGCATTTTTATAATACAAATACAGAAAATCTCGACTTCTGGATTCGGACAAACTATAATCAAACAGTACTAGGAGAGTTTCGTCATGTTGTGTCAGTAAAGGTGTGGATGGTGATCACCTGTAGAAAGTCAGGCGTGTGGCTGATGAGCGCAGGTCGTGTGAGGTCGACGGGGTTTCCAGCCGTGTGCAGCATGCGGTACCACGCCTGCGTCACCGCCTCTGCACTCATGTCCAACGGCACTAACTGGGCATCCTCCTCACCTGGGAAAGACAGTATGTTATATATGGAACGTTTCTTGGAAGATTATTCAACTGTTTGGTAGTTCCTACTAGCAAAAAAACTACTACTACTTAAATTGGCTACTGGTATTAAATTAACCAGACATTTAAAATAATTTTTAGATTTTATGAATGTTAGTCTCAAGTTTCCACATTGTGATATCGGTGGCATACTAACTGACGGGCAGCGCGGGGTACAGCGGCCCGTACATGTGCGCCAGCAGGCGCGCCGTGAGCCCCAGCGACACGCGCGCCCACTGCTCAGTGAGAGGAGCGCGGTGCCGCCAGCGGACACACTGCTCACGTAGCGTGCGCCACAGAGCGGGGGATGGGAAACACCTGTGAAGTGGGAGGAGCGGTAAAGAAATTTATGTTTCTTACTTTTTAATATCTTTCACTGATTTTAAAGAGAAAAACTAAACTGTTTAAATATACTATTGCTAAGTTTTATCGATAAAAAAAGCCCAATAAATTAATCCCAAAGAAAAATTGTTGTTACAAGTATAGATATATTTGACGTGTACGGTACCTGTGGCAGGCCAGTATCCACACCTCAAACAGCACACACAGCACTCGCTCGCACAGCTGTTCTGCGGCACCGTATAGCGGCGCGGGTGGTGCCAGCAGCGCTGCGGCGGCCGCCAGCAGCAGCAGCAGCAGCGAGCGCCACTCGCGAGGTCCAAGCGACGCCCCGTCCGCCAGCGAGCGGGCTAGCCGCAGTACGCGGTGACAAAGCACCGCCTGCTTGCTTATGAGGTTCCCGCCTGCAGTAACAAGATTATTAGGAGGAAGCATAGTAACAAAATGATGTCCCATTCATATAAGACAACACAACTCACCCAACTCCGTTTGATAAATAAATGTGAGTGCTTGCAAATAATAACATTAAAATAAAATAATGGATAAATAACAAAAATAAAGGTACATTCAAAACTTACTCTCATTAGGACGGGGTATGAAGAGGTTGTGCAGGTGGTTAAGTATTTTGTTGGCGTATTTCCGTGGCTCAGCGGCTAAGGGCGGCGGCACGGCGGGCGGCGGGGGCTGTGCGGGCGCGGCGGGCGGCAGCAACGCGCTCAGCCATGAGCAACACACCCGCACGCAGTCACGGAGCGCCTCGTGCTCGCTCAGAGGCAGAGAGAGACCAAAGCGTATAACCTCTAGAACCCACTCCACCTGGCAAATATTATTGAATTACTTTGTCCAAAATCAATTCATGTCATTATTTCCTTAGATCTAAACTGCTAATTCTGTTTGGTGTACCAAAATGATGTTAGAAATACGTCAAAAAAAAAAAGTATAAAGTAGCCTGATCTATACAGAACATTGTTTAGTAGCAAAACAATGGCTGCAGATTCATGATCTTAGGAATTTATTTTAATTTTTATTTCTTCAGTTTTCTTAACTTTTGTATGGTTTTTATAAACATGTATAAAATTTTTCTAATTATGTTTTAAGATTTTGTTATTGATAGGCTCCCCGTCAAGTTACAACCCACTTCTGCATCAGTTGTGAGTGGACTCGGTTGGTGCGAGGCTAGCTGTCGCACCACGGCCAGCACCACATCACGGCCGCCCACCGCGCCGAGTACACCTCGCCCGCCACCCTCGAGAGGCAGCGAGTTCCACTCTGAGTACATCCCGTCACCTTCCTTGATCTAAATTACCATATTTGATCACATTTATTATAGGAATTTCAGTAAGTACGATTAAAAATATTTATTAATAAAAGAGGCCGAGAAGTGTTGTTGTAATATATACATATAAAAATAAAACTTACTTTGCTGTTGACTCTATTAAAGATTCCCACATTCATAAATAAAGCCTGCCTAACGGTATTAAGACTGCTCTAATAAATCCAATAGCTAAATTGTTTTAGAGATATATATATTTAATGCACTAATAATATTGATTGTTGACACAGACCTTACACATAAATTTTTAAGATAATCGACAATTCTTAATTTGGTTTTGGAAGAAATATAGGAATCCTTATATTTTCAATCCGAAAACGTCAAAATAATAAATAATAAATATAGACAAGACAGTGACAATTAATGACAGTTGTCAATTTTAGATGATAGGAAAGGACGTAGACAGCGCATGCTTTTTATCGGAATAACATTCGGTAACATTTGGATAAAAGAATGGGGCTACGGAATCGTTACGTATAAGGGATTTCCGTGGAGCTTCACTAGGACCATCTGATTTATTTCGTAACTTTCAAATTAGTAGCATTCTATATGCTAGCGGGAGTCCCATCACCAGCCCTTTCATCCCATGGAAAAGGAAGTGTAGCCATAACAGCTTCCAAAATTTAAAAAATAATCGTTTTTTTTGCATTCCTAAATTTTAAAGACCTTATCGATAACTGAGTGTTAGGGTAGCCGCGTGCTATACCACCTTATCAATAGGACTATAAATCAAACGGTACATACGTACCATATAGATTGGGTGTCGTCGTCATGGTATCCGCTCTATTGGTGATCCAAGACATGGAATTAGATTTGACTTCAATCGTGTTATCAGTAGAGATTAAGGAAAGGAAGAAGTGAAAGACTTGAGTGAAAGAGTGTTAATGATTACTAGACAAATTATGTAATATTCTTATACTTAATAAATTCTTAGGACATAATTTTTTCGGGAGAAATAACTATTTATTCTATCTTTGTAGGCAAAGTGCAGCTCGATCATTGAGTTCCTTACGTAATGGCGATCAGGTAGAGAAATTGATGTAAGGTAGTAAAACAGCTCAGTTTTCACCCGCCCATAAAAGAGTATAATGCTGACGTCTTTGTAGTCAAATTAGTTTGTTGTTGCAATGTAATTGATGTTTATTATACTCGCAAATATTTTCTAACTTACAGTCCAAGCAAATTTTTTTTTTAACCTATTTAATACACAAATTTCATTTTTTTAAATATTACCCTTGTGTAATATTTCAGACATTTTTAACATGTTTCTGAGATGATTTAAGAAAGATGTGGATGCGATATCCAGGAGCTGAACCTCAAATCTTTATAACAGTTCTATGAGAGAAAAATCCTTAACGACCACCAGTGATTGTTTTGTATTAATACTTTAGCCTAAAATTTATATGTTTTTTAAATAAAAAAGAGTAACTATGCTCAAAAGCTCTTCAAATTACAGCACCAACGACGACCATGAAACTTCCTAACTACCTAAAACCTCGTTAACTATACGATCGTGAGAGTGAGTGAGATCGTAAGCGAGTGAGGGAGACGGGGCCCTTACTATATAACTCTTATTGAAGTCGACACAAGACAAGGGGCAGGAACTTAACTTCGGTCGTCTTGGTAGCCTTGCTCGAAATGAGTCAACAAAATTTTAAAGAGGTGGCCTTTACAGCTGTGTTTTGTAAGACATTAACGAAATGTCATATACAAAGGCCTGTTACTTAAAATTTTGTCAACCCATTTTGAGCACGACTTTCTTTCGAGACTTGACATTATTAATTAAAAAACCAGTGTGTGGTGTGTCAATTACGTATAAAATAAGTATTATTACACCACCCTTAGATATACTGATTCTATTTCCTTATACTCTTAAAATTTAGTTATGTAATGAGCCTTTACTAACTAAGGTCTAAAATGCATTTAATCTTTATTGTCACAGTTCATTAAGGACCTAACCAGATTTGGAGGTAATTACTAAAGGTCTACATAATATATGATTGGAATAATCAGTGTTTCACAATGATGAAATAATTGTGAAACTTAGTACCGTAATAATTCAACTTCTAACAGATAAAGCACAACAAATATCTTTCAACAATCAAGTCTATTTATTTCAAATAAAAAAATACTTATTTAAGCAATATCAGACAAGTATATCACACAAATTTAAATAAAATATACATATTCAGTCATATTATTAAATTATTAATATTTAAATCAAAAACAATTCGTCTTATTTAATAAATACTGCTTTTTATAATTGCCAAAAAATCACTGATCAAAATATATACTATATGTACTACTATTCTAAATACATATATGAATAATAAAGCACCATCTTTATAATAATACCTACAATGATAAATAATTCAAGACATTAAATACTAATTTAATTATATTTATTAAATTTATTATTTAAAGATAATATCTTTGATTTATAAAAGTATTTATTTACAATATCTTGTTTATATCATTGACATGTAAAAGATAAATGTAATAATTTTATGATTAATTACAAATTACCAACCATTTTAATGTTAAGCTTTTACATAATTATATAATATATACTTAAGGTAAAATTAATTATCTCCATGGCCATCGGAAGTTTTAATTATTTCTTCATACTTCTTCCTCCACACTGTAGCTTCCTCTTCAAGTTCCTTAATTCTTATCTTTTGTTCTTCTACAAGGCTTTCAGCTGCATCTAATTTATCTTGTATATCTTTGTAGTTTTGGGATTCTGCTTTATTTTCTAGGACTGTTGTTTTGGCAATTCTGACAGTTTCTTCAGCTTTCTTTATAATCTGCTCCGATTTTGTTTGCAGTTCATATTGTATAAGGATCATAGTTATTATTCTCCTGATAACAAATGCTAAGAAGATGGCAAAACCAGTAATATAAAAATTTCGTTGAGCTCTAAACAATTTAACACTACCTTTCATCTCATTAGCCAAGTGAGTTTGCCCGTGATCAGTAGAATGAGAATACTTCCTCATTTCCCTTACCGAGTCCAATAAAAACATACCCAAAATGCCCAGAAGACCATAAAAGTACATTGCTGTTCTTTCTTGAAAAATCGAGAAAAGACGCGAATGGAAAAATTTGTGCCATTTTCTAGGGCTGAATATTGGCAAAATCATTATCATGACTACAGCAATCTCGAAATAAAGATATCCTGCTATGAAAGTCCATTGTATAGACATTTTGGTTGTTTCGCAATGTAGATATCAAAATCTACAACAGATGGTTTAATAACTATTAACTTATAGTGTTGTCCCCGTCTTAGTAGACTTTAGGTCCTTTAAGAACTTTGTGCGTTTCACTGAAGATGAATAACTAACAAATGAACAAGTGTATTAAGTTTCACTATTTCTATTTTTTACTTTTGTAGAAAACTGAAATTCAAATGTTTGACACTCAAAGTGACATCTTAAACGCCGAAAAGACAGGTAATAGAATATTATTATACGTTAGTTATATGTGAATTATAAATATTGTGTAAAATAAACTTTATTTATGAATTTAAGTCCAATTTTTAAAATATTATATATGTATAATGTTACATTTCATTGTTTTTCTACATGTAAATATTTATATCCATTATATTTCTACCACGTTGCCATAAGAGCAACAGTAAACAAAGTACAATCTTATGTCGTTTATCGTATTATATATTGTTTTTTAAACTATTATTTAGAGTACTTTGAATAAAAAACCGATTCTCTTCAAGGATCTTTTATGATTAATATTTAAAAGTTAAAGATTAAATGAAAAATTAGCTGTCTATGTCTTCAGATTTTTTGGAAATTATTCTAATGAAATAAGAAAGTCCATTAAAACATTACATATAATTTTAATTGGATCGCAAAATAAACATTTTTGTTCAAGGTTAAAGTGTCTACGTTACCGTTATATGTATGAAATTTTATTGAAGTAAAAATTCAATTAATAAAAGCCGAATTTTCCAAATTATCACACTTTATTCAGAATACATCAGCTACCCGGTACCAATCAGATCTTAGTTTTTCTGACGTTAGCCCTATTGTTAATAGGTACTAGATACTTTATTTTCAGTATAAAACTGAAAACATTCTTTTATAAATTTCAAATTCCCGCCCATATCATATGTTAAGCGGTTCCCATACCTTTAAAATCTATGATATTAACTAAGTCTAATACTGTCAGTGTCAAAAACCTTTTGTCAGTTCTGACAGTAGCATAGCACAGTACTGGTACATTATAAAATTTAAATACCAGTTGTGCAATGTTAGAATGAAATAATTATACTAAATAATTTATAGTAACTTAAAAATGGCTAGTATTGAATTAGATATTTGGCGAGGCGAGTGGGGACTTGCGTCTATAGATTTAGAATGCCTTAAAGTTTTGGTATGCATGTTTAATAAATATAACCTGAATAAATATAATAAATTGGTTTTACATTCTGTTCTAAACTTTCAGACTTATATGAAATTTATTGGACTACCAGTTAAAGTTCGAGAAGCAAATAATCCTTTTTTTACCCCAAAAGGTGCTTTGCCAGTCATGAAAGATGGTAGAACTATTCTTACAAATTTCGAAGAGGTTGTTGAATATCTCAAGTCTTTGGTAAGATAAAAAATTGTTATTAATCCTGTCCTTAAGATTTTTGGAGATTTCCAACAAATTGTTGTATTATTGTTATAAATATATTTATAGCATTACAGCACAGATGTACATTTAAACTCAAAGCAAGCTGCTGAAGCGAGTGCTTTTACACAATATTTGAGAGACAAGCTCTACCCGGCTTATCAGTTTGCATGGTGGGTGGATGAAAAAAATTATGGAGATCTCACAAGGCCAACATATGCCAAAGCTTTACAAATACCATTTAATTTTTATTATCCATCAAAATATCAGAACTTGGCTAAAGAAATGATAGATGCTTTGTATGGAGAAAACACAGATTTGAAAGAAATTGAGAAAACTGTAAGTATGGATACAGAGGAACCAAAATATTAATATTCATTTAACTATTAAATAATAAGTTAGTAATTAAGATAGGGTAAGAATATACCCTCAAATTTTTTTGAGTTAAAAATAATAAAATTTTTAATGTTAACAGATTTATAATGAAGCAGAGAAATGTCTCAAGACATTATCAGACAGGTTGGGTGAAAGTGAATACTTTTTTGGCAATAGACCTTCATCTTTCGATGCCACTGTGTTTGCATACCTTGCACCACTTGTAAAAGCACCTTTTCCAAATGGGACTCTCTCGAATCATGTCAAGGGAATAACCAATCTAAGTCGATTTGTTGCAAGGATTAGTCAAAAAAACTTCAGAACTGTCTCAGATGGTGAGTCTAAATACATAATTATTATAAGTTTCTGAATGAGATTTGACATCTCCCTATAACTTCTTAGAGTAAGATAGCCAGTGTCGTATCTTGCACTGTGGATCTTTTTGCTTTTAATAAAATAAAGCACATTTGCTTGTACAAGTGTGATGAAAATCAAACCAGAACTTCTTGAGTATTGATAGGGTTTATAATAGTCAAAAAACCATCTTTGTAATGATATTCTTCAGAGTATAAGAAGTCGTCAAGCGCGCGTGTGGCGAGCGCGCAGACAGCAGGCGACGTCCAGTTCCCGCACGCGACTCGCAACAAATTGCTGGCGGGACTGTTTGCTGCACTTGCAATGACAGGGTATGCACTGGCCACCGGCATGTTCCAGGTATTTATACACTTATATAATCATTTATTAATTACAATATTTAAGTTTCAATTGAACCTTTTAATTAATATCTTAAAGTATATATTATTCAATGTAAGTAAATGTTAGTAGTTTTTCTTTTTGCTTTGCCAATATTTTAAAAACTTGCACGTGTGAACTTTTTTGCACTTGACAATGTTTTGCTTAACTTATTTGTTTTAAAGGATATATATTTTGATATTTTTTTTTATAAAATTTTTGATTTTTACACGCCCTACACTTAGATAAGGGACAAGAAAAGGTTAGTAATACTTCAATATCTTGTGAGGGATTTTATTATTTATGCATTTATTAATTCTCATAAATATGTGTAAGTAAAGAATAATTCAGTCAGTTAATAATTTATTATTATTTTGTTAATATTTAGCATTTGCATAAATAATTAATATTATAATGCATACTATTCTTGTCCTTTTTCAAGCTAGTTGTTCTCTTGTTCATTCTCATATAAATTTTTCAGGACCTGAAAAATTTCGAGCACTCGCAAGAATACAACGACATGTTTGAGAATGAAGAAGATGACAACTGAAGAATGCTTGCAGACTTTATTATTTTTAATAGTAATAATTGAACTTTGTTCTCTATATATATAATTTGGCACAATGCAAAATGGAACATTTTCCTTTATATTGAAGTGTTTTTTTATTTAAATTAGTTTCTTGTGCCAATTGATTTTACTTGCATTTTATTTAAATTATTTAGATAACTGACTCCAATGTAAAATGGTTTTTAGAACCTAAATTAGGTTGTTCTTGGTTAAAAAACTTTGTCAGTCATATTGTTTTATAATATAAAAAAATTACTACAGACATTTAAGTTATTAAAAACGATCTTATTATTTTATTTCTATTTGTATTGTTTTTTGTTACACAATGTTCCTAAAATGCTTTACCAAAAAGTTCAATTATTTATATTTTCCTAAATATTTTTATTTTAACCTATCTTATGCATTTATGTAATACAAATCCGAAGTAAATTATATTCCACTGCATGTGATAAGTTTGAAGATGGATGGAATAGTTTAATACAAAAAGTTTGAAATATTATTTGTACATAAAGTGAATGCTTCAGTAGAGATTTTGTGAAGAACTGATGTTTTATCTATTTAGAAAGCTAATAAATGTTGTTAGTTAATTAATTTGTTTATTTTATACCTTAGAAATTAAAGTATTAAGAGTTCAACAGAGATTATCATCCTGGAGCTGGAGTCACACGCAGCTTATAAATAAATTCCGTATTGCTAAAAAACGATTTGACAAGATACAAAGACTTAAGGCTCAGAAGATATCTGAAGACAATATGTAATGGATTAAATAATATCATAGAAATAGTAGTTTTAATTGAATATTTCTCAGGACATAATTATAGTTCTTGGGAAGGTTATAAGAATACCTACATGGATTTATTAGTTTAATAAATTTAATTGAGATTGCTTTGTCAATTGTACATAAAGAAATTTATAAGATAAATTTATTAGTAATGATTCTCTTTTAAAATAAACTGGATGTCTCTTAGATCATATCCAACTGGAAACGAATGCCGGTACAGTTTCTAAGTACATCATGTAATTTTTTTTCAATTTTAGGTGATAATTTATAGTATTCAGGATAATAACAAAAAAAATGAGAATTTTGTAGAAATAATAATTAAAAAACCAGGGTGTAAATTTTCTTGTTCTTTAAACAATTTTTAAAATATATGCCTGATTATTTTTCCCATTACTATTGATGAAGTCCCTCAGGACTTCCTGTGTTCTTTATTATCTTAGTATTTCAGTTATTTAAAAAATACCATTATACAAAGGTATCATAATATTAGAGCAAACCCATTTCTTTTTAATTTTGTTAAAATATATTTTGTTTAAGAGGATATGAGGTAAGTGAAACAACCGGTCACAGTATTTTTATTAATGGATATTTTGTTTTGTGATTTAAGAAGATAATATGAGGGGAGTTAAACTAAGCGTCTCAAATTGATAAGACTCCTAGTTGATGTATCGACGAGCAATTAGTTTAGTTTAGTGGTCAGTGAGCTCACTTGCTGAGCCATAGGACGTGAATTCGATACCCCAAGACAGTTGTTTGTTTAATCCACAGATTGCTATATCGAGTCTGGGTATAATTTGTGTCCATTTTTTCTGTTTGTAAAACTCATCGCAAAATAGCGATTATTTCTGTAGTAAAAATATATATAAATACTCTGCTGACTAAAGAAAGCATAAGGTTTGGATTTAAAATAAAAAATAAGAGAGTATTTGTTTTTATTTGAACATTGTTTACGTCAGTACTGACAAAGCGGCTACTAAAAAAAAACTGGGTGTTTTAAGCCATCAATTAAAATGGCACAATTATATCTATGCAAAATGAATTCCTCTCATGTATATACATTAACATTTCGTAAAAATATTAATTACATCAATATTTGCTTAGCAACTACAATATATTATAAAACTAACATCGCGTGGTATAACAATTCAATAATCGTATATTGGCAGGTATCTTATATTAATCTCAAAAACAATGTTGCTTTAACCCTTTCAGTGCCAAGGAGCGCCGTCTCGCTGCTCTCTCTAATTGTGAAATGCCAGCGTCGCAATAGCGCTCCTTTTCACAGTTGACTCTGTTTCTGTAATTTTCTTGTCAATAAATATATAGAATTCAATTTCTTTGTTTTTATTATCATAGAATAAAATCTTCTGAAGAGAATTTTGAAAAAATTATGAATATTGATATATTGTTACGGAAATGGTGAAAATTTGTCTTGTTGTTATAAATTAAAGCACTTTTTTACTGGCATTTTTATCATATATTGGTAAAATATGTATGGCACTAAAAGGGTAAAAACAGGAAGTACCGTCTTAAGAATTCCTTCAGGCTTCTAATTGAATTTATATTTTTTATCTTTGTAATGCTTTTAGTATATTTTTGTACAATTATGTGGTGAATTTTTATTCCTTATTAATGCGACTGAATCACTGATAAAACTACTAAAGTCTACGTCAAATGCAGACTAGTCGCTTTGTTCACTTAAATAAGAAATAATTTTTAATAATAATTACAATTTTGACACTTATTAAATATGTGGAAGTCTTTGCAAGGGATACTATTATAAATATATTAATTTATTAATATTAATAACAAAGTAATAAATCGTTAGCTGCCATATTTACAACGAAATAAACTGTAAAAAATAGTAATAAATAAATTTTGGTCCTTAATACTTATCAGACAACATGCATACTAAGTTTGCATGTGTGCGTGTAAATTAAATTTCTCAATTAAGCAATCTTCAAGCTTATCAAAATGTACAAACAAACGTATACACGGTCTGCTAAAACTAAACATAAACGAAAAAATAGGTTAAATTAAATTTAAAAATACTATGGTAACAAAAAATATTGTGATTATATTAAATATTTTTAGTCAACATTAAAATTACAGAGAAGTTTACTTATACAATATCATTATCAAAGTTAAAATTTGTAACATAACAAAGTTATATTACAATTATAACTTAACATCAATTCCGTTTGAATACCTTTTTACATGTTGCACTCAACGTTATACATCATATATACAAAATATATTAATTAGTCACGCTAGTAGAACATAATATATTAAAATCTATATAATACTCTGTTGCAGTGCAACTTCGTTCAACACTAGCCGAGCTCGTGACGTCAATTGGAGTGTAACGTTGTTGTCTACTACTGTGACGTCATCGCTCACGTGATGCGTGACGTCACTAGTCGGGCGCGTTGAGCAGCGACTGTGAGTCGAGCAGCTGGCTGGCGTCGATGAGGCTGACGGTCATGGAGTCGAGTGCGCGGGGGGAGGTGCCGCCCCCGCCGCGACTGAACGGGAAGAAACGACTCACGAGCGGCGGGGGGGACTCTGCCGCCGAGGGGGAGCCGTTTGACTGACGACTCAGTATGGACAGCGATGATAACCGATCGTTCAGTTTTTGTATCTGAAAGTTGTTTTATTTGTTTTAGTCAAATATCCTATACGTGTGTGCAAGAGTGCATCTGTGTGTGGATATGCGTGTGTGTCTCTCTCTCTCTGTGCATGTGTGTGCGTGTGTGCGCGTGTTTGTGTGTGCCCGTGGTCACCTGGTGCCTCAGTCGCGCGTGCTGCAGGTGGTATGTGGCGGGCCCGGCTCGCGGCGCGTCTAGTGGCGCCAGCCATCGCTCGTAGCACTGCGACCACAGCTCCATGCCGCCCACGTTGCTGCAGGGCGACAGACGACTAGTGCCGGAGGGAACTTTGGCTATTGTCGTAAGTAATATGGTAAGTAAGTTATAGTTTTTAAAGTAATTTATTGTGCAACATATTTTACATTAATATACCCTTGCGTTAAATGTTTTGATGTTTGTAAAACAATAAAAAATATACCTGACTGAGTTGGTTCTTCTCAGTCCAGGGCGTACTCAAATTTAAGGCTGGGGTGTCCTTACAGAAAAACTTATTTCAATAAGCATGGTATCGAAATAGATCTTCCTGATTCTCCTAATTGACGTACACAAGTGATCACTACTGTTGATTCCAAATGAAAAAAGTCATACAAATACTTACACAGCCGATTCGTGGGTGTGGAAGTGGCCACCTCGGGTCCAACGTATAATGGATTGTAGAACAGCGCGATGTCTTGTTCAGAGAACTGCTCCTCCCAATCCCAAAGAGGACGTTGGATAAAGTTCTAAAACAAATTAAATTTATAAAGATATATTTTAATATTTTTATTATATTTATTTCTGTTAATGAGAAGGCAAACCTTAGAGATAGCCAGTTCTCTGTCTTTTGGACAGTTGAACAGAAAGGTGTCGAATACGTGGTTATGTACGCAATCCCACAAAGTGGTGAGGTATGTCTCGCTGAACTGAAAGGCGGCCGGGAACTGTCGTTGAAGTTGCCAGCAGCAGTCCAGGAACAAAAGGAACACTGGTGCCGGGGGGGCGGGGCGCTCGGGGGAGGGGGGCTCTTCCTTTCCAGGGCGCGGGAGACCGAACCTGAGGTAGAGACGAGAATACATGTTCAGTACAGTTATGTGCTAATAATTTTTATAGACTATATCATACTAAACAGTTTGGAGGTTATTATTTTTAAATTAAAAGTTTTAGAGTATTATCTATAAACTAAATCTTACAATATAACAGCATATTAATTTAATAAATTACATTATTTAAATATTTAGTCGTACTAAATGTTTTATTCAAACCTGTCGCAGAAGGGGTGTCCAAGGGCCAGCCATTCTTTCTGAACGAGCGACTGGAATCCGGAGAGTGAGCGACTGTGCTCATCTATTAACAGCTGCGTCAGACATGATATCACGGCACAGTAGTCAACGCCATCCCCTGTGAACAGCAGACATTGTTTACTTATTTATATTATTTTTATGTACAGCCTCCAACCTCATTGAGTTTTCTAATAGTTATAAGTCTTATACATACTAAAATAGTGAATATTACAAGAAACAGGGTTGCACACATATATATATACATAACTAAAATATATTACTTTATAAGGTGGTTCACACACGTGTAAGCAAACATAAAGGCGTCCCCACACGTACCTTCTTGCAGCACTACGGTAATGTTGTTCTGTAGACGAGAGGCCGCCTCGTCGGCGAAAGCGATACAGCTGGCAACGTACCTCAGCCATCTGCTGGAATCTAGGATTGAGTAGTATTGCGAGTCCTGCATCTGGAGTTTAAAAGAATATTGAAAGTTGGTAATTTTGATTAAATTGAAGGAATGTGTTTTCAACGGGATTTTGAAGATACCTTTTTGATGAAATATAAAGTCTTTACCGTGTTCATAAATTTAAAACTAGAAGCCAGAATTTTTTTAACGAGGACATTAGTATTAGTAGCGCTGAACTCGTACCCAGAAGGCGGCGAGTGTGGTGGGAGTGCAGAGGTCCAGCAGCTTCATGTGCGAGGCGTGCAGCTGAGCCAGCGGGGGCAGTGCACCCCCTCCGGACCCTCCGCACGGGTGGAGCACGTGGGGGGGAGAAAGCTTGGGGTGAGAGCGACGCACCTGTAGGTTGACCGCAAAATTAACACTTAGTGCCATTATGAATCGATATAATTTTTAGATAATTTTATATTTTTTGAGATTTGGGAATTACTGAAAAACATGTGATGTACAAACTTAATATTTGTGACCAGCAGTACCTGTTCCAGTAGCACGCTCTCTTCAGTTGCCGCCTGTTCCGTCTGTAGCAGCTCTCCACTCCTCAACAAGGCGGCACCTTCTGGTCTGCCCCAGACCCAGACCGGGACCCGGCCGGACCGGAAATGTCTGGCGGATTCTATCAGTTTGTAGTCCAGCACCGAGCTAGGAACTATCAGGGTCTCCCCCGCCGTCAACATGAAGGCGTCTGATGTACCGTTTATGCAAGTTATCCTCCAATGAGGACATTCACATCTTTCTAGTTCTCTCTTCCAGTCTCCAGGACGTTGGAACATGTTCAGGTCCGAGGGGAGAGTGGGGTAATATGGCTCCCTATATTCGAATGCGAAAAGCAAGTCGTGTCGTTTTGGAAAGGCGTGGTGCAACAAAGCCATCGCCACCTTTCTGCCATTTCCGATTGGAGAGTTTACAAAGTTGAATGTCAATACTTTCATGTTCTGAAATATTTATTTTTTTTATTAATAAATATATTTTTAATCGAATACTTGATACAACCAAATGAATCAATGAAACAAAATATAGGGATATGCGATTAGTATTACACTAGTTCTGGTTTTGTTTGTGAAAAAGAACTAAATGAGAAAAGTTCTCGAAGTCATTTAAAATGAACATTCTAGCAATCTGAAAATTCCATCTAGTGTGACAATCTAGTGGACAAGTTTGATATAACCTTGGGAGGAGTCTCATCCCAGCAGTGGATTCTGTATACTACCCACCTTGCACACGACTTGCATTCCCTTAAGTTTGGCGGGCACGTCCTGTCGTGGCTGCAGTCTGCGGCGGCGCGCGGGCCCGCCGTCCGTCTGCCACAGAGCACACACACCTGGGAGAGGCACGTCGAACGCACCCACCAGGTGGTTCCTCTGACCACCCTGCAGCTGAAGCGCGTAGCCATTTTAGACATGTGTGTTTTATAACATATGGTATTATAATTAAAAATCACCTAGTATTTTCTACTTTACCTGACAGTTCTGCCTTACATTCTAATAATCAGTTTTATGTATAAGTATAACTTAGCAGCATGGGTTATGCTAACGAACAAAGAATGGAAACTACTTACATCTTTGCTGGTGCCATCGATCGGTACAAAGGAGAGCTTATAGTTGGTGACGAAGAGTGATCCGAAGCGACCCTTGTCTCGATCACTCAGCGGCGTCAGCATCACAACCCTGTGCGCCTCGCCTATTATCAGCTCACCTAAATATTATATTATTATATTAAAATAAAATAATCTACTATTATTTGAGTTGATGAGTAAACATTATCTTATATGGAATACTCTAACTTTATCGAAGGAGAATGTAAAGGAGAAAAAATACAATATTAGTCAGTGCAAGTCACCATTGAGTGTGAATAAATCTTCAAATTTGGAAAGCCTATTCCAATCAAATTAAACGAGGTAAGGTCTATTTACAAAAGCCTGTATTCTCATCAGATCAATATCTGGATTGTACGATGAACCTAACCATGTATGAAGTATTCAGAACTAATGGTCTATAAACATCTTAAACAGAATTGGCATGGGTGGAAATTCTTGAATTCTGTGAAGGAAGCTGCATTTCAGGTTAGGGTACTAACCTCTTTTGGTTACTCTCGGAGTAGTCTAAAGAAAAGGACACGAGAGTACGCCGGCCGCCTCCTTTACCAGTGTTGTGGGAAGGAAGACTAAACCCTTTTAACTTCTATATACTTAGTGCACCCTATCATGTGAAGTATTGCCAGGGTATCATGTTAACTAAGAAAATAATCCCGTGGACTCTCACCCAAGCGATAAGGGACACCGTTGATCTTTTAGTGGGTGGGAACATACTGTCATCATTATGTCATTTACATGGTATGAATTACTTATATACAAGAATTACTTACAATTCATCAAGGTATTCAATTATCATGACAAATATACAGAATTTTGCTGGTAATTCCATCGCACTCTTGATCTTCTAAAAAAGATAAGAGGTGAATGAAAATGATGTCATTCTTGCTGATAGGTACTATTGAATTATTTTTTCGCTAAATACGCTATATATGCTAGAAATATTTTAAACAAAATAAAAAATCTCGTCTACCCGTGAACACGATTGCTGCAAAACATTCGAAACGTCGGGTTAAAATTAAAATGTAACCAAATTATACGCGAGTTTTAATCCGTAAAAAAGTAGTTTTATTTGAAATGAGTACTCGTGAAGAAATCCAAGAAAATACTATACTAATTGTTTTCCTTATAAATTCCAAAATAAATAAATTTTTAAATGATGAAATGTATGTCTATGACTGGTTTCACAGTTAAAGTTGGGAATTTAGTTAAATTATTACTTTTTACTAAACACATACATAAAATAGTATCGAATACAAATATTAATTTCAATTTTGTTTATGTTTCTATTTGTTTGCACCACTCAAAAACTATTGGATGCATATGGGATGTTTTCTTTTGTCAAAAAATAATTAAGTTTTATATATTTTCAAAAAGATACTAAGTATGAAAGTTACCAATATTAATAATATATCGACACTTAACTTATAGTAGTATATTATTTATTAGTGAAACGGTTTATTGGATACTAACAAATATGCCTACCGTGTATATATACTGTATGTATACTGATGTCAAAATCTTACCACCGTGTTCTACAAAAAAATTGTAAACCGCCATCTGTTATTAGCGTAATGAATCTTATAGTCATGAAAAAATTGCATATATCTCATAAGTATGTATTTATCTATATGGTAAGGAATTAATTTTTTTTAGGAAGCACTAATCTCTAGGAACATCAGAGGAATTTCAAATATTCTAATTGCATATGATGGTAGTCCACAACTATAGTAGAAATCTATTAACATCAAACACATACAAGCAGTATAGCCATGGTATCCGTTCATTTTATTGTTACTAATCGTTTCCTCAGTCCTAGTATTTGGGACTGTACAACTAGAGTTTCATTAGTAAAGTATACATATCTATAACAAATAAAAACACTATTAATTTTAAATATTATCATTTTCGTTATCTGTTACGATATCTGTATCAATATTGTATAGCTACGTGATTGTGTATACGTTTCACTGACGACCCCGCTAGTGACATTGAACTAATTTTTTACAAAAATATTTTTAATAAGATAATTGACGTAATTTTTTCTTAGGCCTATTCAATTTGTATATGACCTTATTAAATTTTTTTGTATGTCAGACTCAACCAGAGAAATTTAATTTGTCTTTTCTATACAATTCAAAAATTCGCAACTAGAACTTTATAGACTATAAAAATTCGCGTGTTCTTAATTTCATATAACGGCTTGCATGATTGATGTGTAATTTTCGTCATAAAGAATAAGAATTAATTTTCTATTAAAAAGAATACTATAATGCAGTACGATCGATTTGATAAATAATTTACGTGTTTGGACTTAAAAATCCATGTAAATAAATTCTAAATATTAACTTATAAACTATTCGAGAACATGTTTGTTCACAGATTGTTCAAACGTCTAGTCTATCGACTATGACCGCTAAAATTTTTTAAAGTTGTGAGAGATCGATAATATTCTGATAAGAAATACATAATACTTTATATTGTTACATTATTTTTCTTTAAAGCAGACGAAAACATTTAAATTTTTTAATGGCAACTTATGAAAAATGGTGCCAAATTACCTAAACAAATATGGCGAGACACGCACTAACCTACAATGATCAAAGTATTTTTAACTTCAAACAAAATTGTCAATTAGGTGAAGGATGGAGTATTTTTAACGTTATTAATAAACTCGACAAGTTTTATTGAGTCACGTGTGATAAACAAACATTATGTATAAAAGATATCATGTTTTTTATATATAAATAGCAATGACATAAATGATTAGTTCATTTGAATGTCATAAACTAGCTCTTGTCCCCTGGCCTGGCCTGGCCTCGTGTTTACGATGAAATATTTAAAAAAATGCTCTAAGCAGACCATAATCATGAGTCAAGTCGAGGCAAGAAAATAAAAATATTATTTATATATACAAGTCAAATTAAATTAAGACAGTGTAAGTGATATATTTTTAGACAAGTTATCTATAATCTTATAAGTATTATTTTTTTATAATTGTTAAGAGTATTCTTGACTAATCATTAATTTAGGTTAAGTTTTTTACGTAATGGTGAGTGGTAAGGCGATCCACTAAGGCGATGAGGGCAGCCGTTGGTTTTTTAGTGGGTAGCCTTAAAAATGGCAGCGTCCTCTATGCTGTCGGGTAGTCCTACATAATTCCTCGGTCAACATTTTGATCGGCGGGTACCCATAATGGATTTTTCCAATGAACAAAAAAAAAGGTTGAGATTTTAAATGTAAATTTAATAAGAAGTTTCTTATCAGTAAAAGAATCCTACAGTTTGACACTTAAATTTGAACACAAGCTACTGTTCTAAATACAATCAAAGCCGCCATAGTTTTCGCGTATGTAATCAAGCATTCATAAAGTAATTTTTAAGGTATAATTTTAATATACAATCGAAAAACTAGCTATAATTTTAGAATTAACTAAAAACTTATTATTTATAATTTAAAGGTTATAACTATGCCGTTTGGAATAAAACTTCACGGATAATTATTTTTTACGTATTTAGCTTGTTCATAATTTAGGTTACATTTTTATTTTCACCAATATCGAATGCTTTGCGGCAATCATGTTCACGGGTCGAGATGTAATTGTCTGGACAGACACTTAAATCCGTGAAAATAGTTTAATTTCTAATGTGTACTCGTGAAAATCTAAGAAAATACTAATTTGGAATAATATATTTTATACCTTCCATTACAATTATTATTTATGTGGAAATATATATAACTTTTAAATAGATCGAACGTATAAATGTTTACTTAAGAATGTTATTTCCCGCAAATTAAGGGGAATTTTCTTAAATGAAAACAACCAGACTTTAGTCTGAGTTCATAACTATATAAAAAATAGCTCGTTTTTTTATTACAAATATATGAATCATATTTCAAACCGACGATAAGATAAAGGCAATGAAATAACTTACAAATCTCATGACGTAACATGGTGTTAGGTTCGAGTCTTGCTCAATTATAAATAACTAGATTCCACCGGCAACTTCACCCGCGTTTCTTTCATTAACCGTAATTATAAAAAGTGAAATATTATTATTATTATTGGCCGTCCAAAGATTTGACTTTATTAGGTCAAGAGGCGTTGGTATTCAGTCCAATGCTGTATATTTCACCCAATATTGGAACCAACTTTCGAACCAACAGACACAGACAGATAAAAGGGTAGCTTTTCCCATCCTACTATTATATGTACTGAAAATATAATGAAATAGACTAAATATTTACCAGGCTTGAGTATCACCATCACAACACACCTAACTGACTACAGGAGTCAACTTCCTATTTTTCTAGCTTAACCATATTCTATGGCAGATTATCAAACAATAAATTTGCAGCTCTAATTTTAAGTAAGTAAGATTCAAAATTGCTTCTATAAATTAACATACGTAATAGGCGTTACAGTTAGCCGTACGTATCGCATACGTAATTTATTTATTATTGTCATTTACATCATATAAGCTAACAAGGCCTAACTTGTGGTAAATTGAGCATTATATATAAAACATAAAACAGCTGTTATACTATACCAGGGATGGCGAACCTTTTTTGATGTTCGTGTGCCACAAAGTAATAAAAAAAATTAAATAGGTAAACACAATGCCACAATAAAATAATGTCACAATAAAATATCATTCGAAATGTTAGCGTGGTTAAAATAAACGTAAGTATAATTAAATAAACATATAAAAACAATTCTTCTTTAAATATTTTTATCATTCAATATTTTACAATTTAGCTTTTGTGCGTACCATCAAAACTTTCAAATAAGTCACTTGTGGCAAGCGTGCCATTGGTTCGTCATCCCTGCATTATACTATTACAAAAAAAAAAATGAGATTTACTTTCGATATTAGTTTGTGATGGACTCGAGTCCTATTTTTACTCGTGTGACTAGGGTCAGTTTGTCAAACTCGTACTGGAGTGGAAAAAAAATACTCGAGTTGCTACGGAATGGAAATACCGACCAGCACTTATTGATTTTGTTACTCGAGTGACTCGAAAACTCGAATGTGATTCGAGTGACGTAGTAAAGTGTTCGAGTGAGTCGAGTCACTCAGTACCCGTCAGTTTATAAATGTAAAAAAAAAATTAAATTACATAAATAGCAGAAATATTTTGTATATAGTATCAATTATTTCAAAATATAACAAAAAAATATTCCAAAACTTCAATGATACTATTGCTTATTTTATATTTATTTTTTTATATATTGTGTATAAGTGTGTATTATTTGTATTGTCTTGTTGAAGAAATTGACTGGAAACCCTCAGAATCATAGATAAGTCAGGCACTTTTTTAATGTTTGTATTGGTCTTTATGTAATAAAACTACTAGGGCCACCTGTATGCAAGCGGGGGCATTTTTATGTTAATCCTATGGGACAATTTATTAATTATATTTTAAAAACTACAATTACAATGTTTTTCAAATGAAGTCCAAGCTTATGAGCTCTTTATATATGCAAAATTTCAAAATTCTATCTCAAACCTAGGAGGAATAGTGATAAAAAATTACTGTTTTGCCGGTAAAGATATATAATAAAAATATTATTTTTATAAAGATTTTCTAATCTAACAGATTACAGATATAAATTTAATTATTAATACAAAGGTTATCCTAAATAAATGAACTGAATCATTTTATAATTGGATTAATTAAACTGGTTAGCCGTGTATTATACTTATAAGGATTCAATGTTTTTGGTTACCTGTTGTTAATCATATAAGCATTTTATTGATACAGCACCCTAATCCTCTTACTTATATGGCTTTAGATTTAATAAATGATTAGCTATTTTATTTTATATTTATTTTGAATTTTTTTGATTTTTTTAGTTAATAAATAATATAAATAGAATTTTTAGAATTATAGGTGTTAATTGATAACTTTTGAATATTGGGTGCATTGGAACAAAGTGCCCAGAAAGTGTAATAATTTTTTTCAATAGAAAAATAATTCATCAGAAACTTGAAATACTTGAACTTGAAAATAGTAATAAAAATACTTTAGAACTATTAATAATGCTTAAAGGTGTGCAGTACATATTAATATTTTAATATGTGCCTGTGTTTGAGCTTCTGTTTGTGAGAGTGTGTGAAGTATGTATGTTGTTTGTATATATTATGTGAGTATAATCAAACTGACATACATATGACTTAACTGTTATATTTTTAAATATATGACAGCACAAAATTGTTTTTTTTTTGTCTAAATCTATACCTTAATAGGAACAAGGATTTTAAATAAACAGCCAGGTATATAAGAAAGTGGGTAATTTTAATGTAAGAAGTATAACAACCATGTAAGAAAAATAAGAAAAATACAAGTTATCTCCAAAGAAAGATTTTATAATATATATCTTTGAAACTGAACTAGTCTGATTTTTCATACATACAATATATGACTTTTCTGAAATATAAAACTATAATTTTTTGCATCTAGCAAATGTAATGATTTGCTAGATGTTATTTTACTAGTTTTAGTTTGTTTTTTGTTTATATCACATTTTATTTATAGCTTTTATTATTACCTATCAATTTAATATTAATATATTATAATCTCATATCTAATTATTATTAACCTATTGTTAATAATAAAACAATGTAAACATAAGTGCTTACCTAAATATTTTTTTATATATACTATAAAAATATATGAATGAAATATATATATTATAATGTTATTTGTAAATAAAACTTACCATTCAAAAGTTTAGGTTTCAACTCCTGAAGTGTTCCTTTTTTATCACCATTATTCTGTAAAAGGTATGTTATTAATTATATTATATTATATACCAGTAACAATAATACCTAAAAGTAGTGGAGGGCCTTACATATTCATAATCAGTGTCAAGTGAGAATACACTTGAATGAGATGTTATGTAATATTAAAATTAATATTAAATATATATTTATTATAGTTACAACAGAAATTGAAGGGTAACAAATAAATATCTGTAAATATGAATGTTGAAAGTAATGTATTTTACTAATATTGTATAATAAAAGAATATTAGTGGGAAATTCCTGTTTTTGTTGTTGTTAGTTAGAGTAACAAAAAAAATGTGTTTTAAGCAGCAGTTAAAGAAGAACAGCAGAAAGCTGTCCAGAAAATATATGAATATACAGTCCATTATTAATTTTTTTATGTATCTTGAATTATCTTTTTGAATATTTTGGAAAATTGTTTTAATATTGTCAACAAAATTTAAAACAATACGATAATTTTATAATAAGTTATCAGCAATAGATAATATAGTTACCATAGGTGATACGTTTATGTAGCTCTTGAAATTCTGCACCAGCTTTTTCTCATTCATTGTAATCAATATGGTTTGATAACTATATCCACTCTGACCCACTTCAACTTTACTCAGATTATATGAAAGCGTATATCAAAAATAAATACCTAAATAAAGAACATTAAAAGTTGATGGTGAAATATATTAAGAATTATCCACATGATTTGCGTTATTTCACATAGATTTGATAACAATCAACCCCACGAACACTACACTCGTATCACGGATAATTTACACTTTTTCATAGCTGCATTGTTTCTACATGTTGTTTTTTATTTTTAAATTTAGCCATATAATGACATACCGACAATTAAATAATTTTATAAATGTTTTGTCTATTTGAGATATAACAGTTAGGAATATTCTTGTAAATTTACAATTTACATGTCCGTACGGCGACGCAACGACAGAACTTGTAATGTTGCTAGGTAATAAAATGTGAAAGAGAATACAATTATTATTAATTACCAATTAATATTTTTCTTTTCATTGCATGCATTTAATTTATACATATAATATAAGATATTTTTTATTATTATTGTAACGAGTAGCTGTCATGTCTAGGGTACGAATTTTTAATCTATGTAATGAAGTATATGTGTAATCTATGTGATGGTAAAAAATAAAAACCTAGAGTAATGTGCATGTCTTAAAAATGGCGAATGTTAAATTTTTGTTCATTGATTGAAAGCACGATCCTGCCTCCATTCAATTTTATTATATTATTTATTACCCTGTGTGAGAATAAAGATAAAGAATGGCCGACGCTATGGTGGAGCGTAGACCGAATACTCGATTCTTTTGCCACAGGTGTCTCGTTGAATTTGAAGATGTTTTGCAGGTAAAAATCAATATATATTTTATTGTAATTGTAGTCGCATATTTCAAATTATTAAAATGACCTGATACACTTTGAAGGTCATAGTCATCTTAGACTTATTCTAATCCTTGCTAGATCGACATGTGGCTAATATAATCTTATATTTCGATTGTTGTAGCCGGTTCAGATTGCTCCGTCACATTTAGGAAGAATAAGAACCAAAAGAGTATCTGACGTATTATAAAATATTACATATTTATACTAAGTTACATCATCCTTTAGGAATAAAAATTAATTATTATTATTTCCCAATACAATATTTAAGTTTTGACTGCCTCGTCTAATTAGAATTCTCCTTAATGATTATCAAGTATTTTTTTTTAATTTATAAGACGTAAATAGAAATAAATAAAAATAAAAACATTGTAAACAACTGGCTCTGTAGGTTACAATTACATTACATTAATTGAATTTTAGTAATCTAATGATAATAAAAGCAGTTATTCTGATTAAAGAGCTTGGGATAGTCCAGAACTTCCTATTTGATGTATTGTTTTAATGTTTTATTTTCACCATTGTATATAACTTTAATCAAAAACTGATACAATTAATTATTATCCTTAATGTCCATGGCATTCACTTTTAAGTTGGAGAGGACCTTTACAGAATTTCTTAATGTTCATGATATTAAACTAAGTTATGAAAAGTTACCAATAATATTGATTCAAAGTAGAACAATATAAGTAATTAAAAATGTTAATGTTTTCCAGGATTATATTTGTCCATACTGTGAGGGAGGTTTCATTGAGCAATTGGAGGGTGAAGTGGAAAATGTGACAATGTCTGGGGATGACCACAGCGATGCAGATATGAGTAACTTTGAGGACATGAGCAATATTGATGAGATGAGCAATATGGATGATTCTGATGAAGCACACAGAGTAAGTTTTATAAAATTTTGCAGTACTTTAATTTGTATCGCGGTAGAGAAAGAATTCTATAGAGGTAAACCTACTTATTGTAATCTGAAATGAGACAATAATCTTTGAAAAAGTAAATGTGTTGTGAGTAGTTTTTCAAAAATATTTAGTTATTTCATATATGATTTTCTGTATGATATAAATAAATTAAAATTTATAATGATTGTGTTTACAAATTTAGGTAATTAGTGGTTTTATTCATGAAAATGATGATTGTTGAATATTGTTATATATTTTGATACATTTTAATGTTTTTAATGTAATTATTTGTATCTTTACCTATCTTTGTTATCGTGGTTTGGTTTAGAATGACAAGATATCAAAATGCATATCATTTTGATTTTTAAAATATTTGTAGATTGCTACATCTATATGCTTTAATTGTTTGTTTGTTTGTATGTGTGATGTCTTAGCTCTAATACAGTCTTTCGTAAAATATCTATATGTGATATGAAGTATCCTAATTGATTACATAAAGTAAGGTATTTACTTTTTTTAAGAAATTTTAACAGTTTATTGTAATTCTATCAATTAGTGTATGATATGATTGCAAAGTCGAGAAGCTTTGAAGACTAAACAAGAGAAAAAAATAAAAAAGACAAAAGTTATTAATTTTCATATTTTATTATGACTTTCATATTGGATAAAAAGGTCAACAAACTGTTTTTAACTGTGATATTACTGTTAAAGAAGTCTTGAAAGAAATAATTTGAAACGTTATTCAAAATAATGAAGAATAACTAAACATTGTAACTTTTTTAACTGGAATCTTTCTGCTGTTTTTAAAATTGTGTATATTAGAAACAATGTTTATAAAACAGTAGTGCAGTTGTAACATAAATGTTACTATAACAGTGAATTGAACTCTAGTGAATCGTGAATGAGAAAATAAGTGAGTTTGTGAAGTGTGGTTTGTAATACTATTGTAATATTCTTAAGGAAATAAAGTTAAAATTGTATGGACTTTTATTTTTATGAAACCAAAAATCAAAAAAATGTAATATAGGCCTTTAGTAAAACAATTTTTGTGGGAAGTATGTGCAGTGGCTCAACTCCATGATTGCGGGTGGTCAACGTGCGACTGTTCGGAATGTTACTGTGAGTGTTGATGTTGTAGCCATCATATGGCAGATTTGAAATTGAAGTCTGTTTTCTGGTCAGCTCCTAGGTTCTGTAACATTTATATCGTCAAATTCAAGTCTGCATGAAAATCACAAATAGTCATTGTAGTATTTAGGTGAAGCGTTTCCCAACCTTCGTTTTGTGAGGCCCCTGGGATCATTGTAAAGGGGCACCGCTAGGTTGAAAAGAGCTTGGCCTATACAACATTTTTTTTTTGGAAAGACTGGCTATATCACATGTAAATAGCATCAAAAATATTTATTTTAAATAATTTAATTTTATAAAAATAAGTTTATTGTTCGTTTTTAATGACTAATATAAATTTTTCCAAAGCCTTTAAAGATGCATTGAGATGTATATATGGAAATAATGAAATACATGTTTTATATTTTTTTTGCTTGCTTGTATCTTGTAATTTATATTTGGTATATTTTTTATTATTAGACTATTTCACTATTTTTGACTTACTTGTTTAGAGGTCAAAAAGGTTTGGAAACGTTCAGTTAGATGTTATATACACTTTACATATTACATTTTTTTTTTAATTTATTTTTCTGATGGTATTATTACAAACACAATTAAATTAATTATTTTATATGCAATATTTAAATTAAATTTAAATAAATTTTGATTTGTTTCTTATTTTCAGAGTACTCCACCGATGTTGAATGATTTAGCATTTTTAATGTCTGGTGGAAGGATACGGTAAGTTTTTTATTTACACTTAAAATTTATTTTTCTTATTGTTATACTATTATACCATTATAAGTTGAAAATAATGATTTAGGCAATAAATTATCGGAATAATGTTTTTAAATAAGTACAAACAAAATATTAATAAGTATTGAAATATAAGTAATATTAAATTATAATTGTAGTGGAACAGGTACAACCACAGCAACTACAAATGGAACAGCCACAAATACAAACACAACAACGAATACCAATCCTGGCAATGGCACTGGTAATACCACAAATCCGAATACAAACACTGGCAGACGTGCCAATTTATTGGAGGAGATTGTATGGATGATAGGAGGGGGCCGACCTCCAGCGGGGGCCATGACAGCTGGGTCCCCCTTCGTACTTGTGGGCACACCGGGAGATTATGTTTTTGGTGGTGAAGGTATGACAATATAGATTTTAAATTAGTCTCTAATTTATTAATTTATTACACAACTCAGTGTGTATAAGATAGAATGTGTCTGGGAGACGAAGCAAGGCTTCATCGATTGTTCCAAAATGTAAAATTTTGTTAAAGGTTATTTAAGGGTTATTTTTTTTTTAATATAAAAATGGAAAATGCCAGTAACTAAGTTTTCTTTCAATAAACTTTGTTTTGCAAGAGAAAAAGGTCTCGGGAAGCCATTTAAACTAAATGAGACTGGTAGGTACTGATTATGGTTCGTGGTCCTCAGGTCTAGACGCGGTGGTGACGCAGCTCCTAGGCCAGCTGGAGCACTCCGGGCCGCCGCCGCTGCCGCGTGAGCGCCTCGCCGCACTGCCCAGCGAGCCCGTCAGCGAGGCGCAGGCAGGCACTGCTTGCTCCGTCTGCTGGGAGAACTTCCAGATGGGTACGGAACTCCTGCTGTTGAAGTTATTGAACCATGGATTATTTTATTTCAATATTATTTATCACAGCATTGAATTATTTAACCTTATTTAGAATAAATTACCATCACATGTAACAGAAGTGCTAATCAAACTATCAATATATTTGACTTATTAAGCTAAGAATGGCTAGTGATGATATTATCTTATGAGTTCTCTATAATCAAACTGTTCCCAAATACGGAATTATATCTCTGACCGTAATTTTTGATACCACTGTCACTGATTTTTACAGGAGAAATGGTTTCCCGTCTGGAATGCGAGCACGTGTTCCACCAGACCTGTATCACGCCCTGGCTGCAGCTGCACGCCACGTGCCCCATCTGTCGCCGCTCGCTGTTGCCCGACACGCCCGACCCACCACCCGCCGCCGACGCGCCGCCTCCCCCTGCTACCACCACCACCACTACCACCACTACCACTTCCGGAAATACCAACACCAATACTGTTACCGAAGCCCAGATTCGACTAGGTTCGAAATTCAGCACTGTTACATATATAAATAAATGTAAGTAGGTAATTTGTTAGAATAAAAAAAATATTTAAAATAATTTCCAGGTACTCGTCCGCATGTCGTGATCCGTCGCTCGACTGGACCCCATCCAGCCGTTTTCCGTCGTTTTCCAACTCAGATGCACACCTGGGACTCACTCCATGATACCAGCTCGGGATCAATGTCCCCGGCTTCCTCCATAATAACCGGGGGCATGTGGGCTCCCCAAACGAGGACCACCAACTCCACACAATCAACAAATTCCTCATCATCACTGAACTCCAATGACAGAGACCGACAGTACAACACAGATATTGACTATGATTAAACTAGTGGTGTGCAATATTCTTGTCCAGTGAAGTGAAGTGAAATGCTAGTGAACTCAGTGACTCGGAGACACCACTTAACACTGCGTAATGCATTTAGTTACACCGCGTATTACTGACAAGTTGTGTGCCTTTACTTTGTATTGCAACTGTAAATTATTATATATTTATTGTATAGTCAAATTTTATTTTATTTCTTTGCTGAAAATTTTCTTTTGATGGTGTTTATTTAATATTCTTTGGGTTGAATAGATATATACTGGATATAAATCCATCTGTTCAGTCCATTTAGGATAAATATTAGCATAGAATGTAAATATAGACAAAGTTGACTAAAATTTCCTATTTGAATATCATTAGAAGCTAAATGTCAATGAGTACAGCTAAGATTCTACAATATTTAAGACTATACAGGCAATTATTAATGGATTCACACAACAATCTGTATAATGTTGTTACACTAAATGTAAATTATGTAAATATTGTAACTATGGACAGTTTTTCAGGTTTGATTTTTAGTATGTTTAGGTCCAAAGCTGTTAATACAGATTTTTTTTTCAATTCTTTGATTTCATTACAATATGAAACGCAAACATTGTTTGTATTTAGGTCGTTTTTTGAGAACCCCATTCACACAGATATCATCTCGATCCAAATTTTTACAAATTTAACTAATATAGATAAATCAATCTGTAGGAAATAATTATGAATGGGTATGTCAATGAAAAACTAGTAGTTTAATAATGCTTCATAAACATAATGTTGAAACTGAAATATTTATATTTTCAGTTTTATATCACACTTGTATTTATTTGGAAAGTTATAGATATTATGAAAACTAATACATTTTACTAAAAAAAACACCTTTTTAAACAATGTCTTATAATAACTAGCCCAGAGTGATATGGTTCCAATTAACTATCATGATTTGGTATGATTCTGAAATCTAATATTTTTATCAATCACATTTTTTCTTTAAACACAAGTTACTACATATTTTATTTTGGTATTATAAACTGTTCTTATGTATATATAGTAAACATAGAATTAGCCAAATATATAAATGTAAATATTTTCTTCACAGTACCTATGCAAACTTACAATAGATGTAATTCCAAATATTTTAAACAGAATTAAAAACTACTTTATTTAAGTATATGTATCATATTTGCTTTAATCAAGAAGTATTTTGTTATCAAATTTAATGTTAAATGAATACCAGTATGTTATATACAAATACATAAATAGGGCTTTTGAGATTTCGGAGAACGATCTAATATTAATACAGAAAATAAGTTCACCGAAACACTTGTTACAAATTAGAAGTTATTTTGTGAGCATTTTATATAACAGTATATAACATAAGCAGGTCAATCATATAGCTATAAGCTAAGTTCTTCATATGTTGCTAACTATAGTTCCTATGGTGGAATGTTGTGGATTGTTCTGAAATGTTCTACCAGTTAGATTGTATATAATGTTCTAGAACATGAAGGAATGGAAAGGATGTTCTAGAATAAAGATGGATTGTCAAAATGGTCAGATAAAGTGTACATATAATTGACAATTACAAATAATTGTAATACATTATAGGAATATTATTTCAGGTCAATGTAATTTAATTCAAATTATTTAAAGGAACTAACAGTGTCATATTAATGTCATATATGTAAATATTTTCACGCACACTGCATGCACAAGGTGTAAGTAGTGTATAGAACATTTAGTTTAATATATAATAAATTATCAAACTACTGTCTGTCCAACTTATGTAACATTCTGAGGGAATGAATTTATAATATATTCATTGTTATTTTCTTTGTAAAACTGAAATTATACTATGATTTCTGATGATGCATATAAATTTAGGCTTGCATATAACAAAATAGCTGGTAGAGCATTTTATGCATTTCAAATTTTAAATCTAAAGAAAGGTCAAGCCAAAGACTGAAGTCCTAGTATAATATAGAAATAAAATTTGAAAATGTAATAAAATAAAACATTACGCAATATGTACCTGTTTTGGGAACTTTATTTAGTAACATTCCTAACATTAGACCTTATTCCTTAGTATATATCTTTAGCAATCAACTTGATCTAGACTAGTTATCAATATATTATCAAAGCTTGTTGGTATGATGGTGAATAGCCAGAATGAAACTCCAGAAGAACATACTAGAGAAGGGACTGACTGGTATGGAACATATATTTTACTACAATTTTAAATTGAACGCAGCTGAGAGCCAAGATTTAGTCAAGACAGTTTTACCCAACATGTCTGAGGAACAATATAATATTTAATTGACTGATTTTCTAGAAGTAATGAAGGAATAGTACCTGTAGTCTTGCGCTAGGATTTGATGCGTTGTAATATTAAATATTTAGAGGCATACAGATTGTATAAAGGTCTTTATATATATGAAAATGTAAATTACATTAAATTTAAAGTTTTCAAAATAAAAATGCGTTGAAAATCTGTGTTCTATTATTTATTTTTTCTTAAAATGTAAGTTCAAGTCCGGTTTTTGGATACACATAAATAAGAAGTGAGTTAATTATATCTTTTACTTGTATAAATAGCAGGCTGGAGTAAAGGACAAACTTTTAATACGACTAGAACAGATGTTTATTTAATGGATTAAATTATAAAAACATTTACCTGTTTATAAAATTCCGAGGTACTTTGTCGATACTACTTAGCAGATGGCTGGATTCATAGTTTTTTAACCTTTTTCTTAATGCAGGGTTCTCGACCGAATGTACCGGGCGGTCAGCGGCTCGAAGAGCTTGAGAAAGGTAAGGGCAATTACGAGGCAGATGTGTGGACACGTGCGCAGACGATGCGGCTTTGGGTGGGTCAGTGTTGAGTTTTATAGACTTACACCTGACGGCGTTAGATTAAATAAACGTTTGAGTCAATCTTTTTATTATAATTATAATTGCTCTCCAATTTTCAACTGTAAGGGTCGGGTTCTGTACATTACTTTAAAAACGTTAAATTTCCTAGTCTAAGAAAACTTCAGTAGGAATTATGACAAATATTACTATTTAAATTAAAGTTTAGGTATCATTTAATTAGTCTTTAAATTAACGTAATGTGTTTTTAAAATTAAATGTATTTAATATTACAGCTAATTCATATTAAAGATTTCATTATATTGATTCATATTAATTCTTTAAAAATGCGCTTCAAACACTATTAACAAACCAATGGCCTCCTTCGATCTTACCGTCTCAAACATAAACAGCAAAATAATATAAAATATGGCGCGGGCGAAGCGCAATTAACACAAAGGTGCGTGCGCAGCTGACAGTGCACCTGCCGCCATCTTTAGCATTTCTTCAACTTTTTTTGCCATCGAAGTTACTGGCCTATTTTTTATGGCGCAAGATGGCAGCGCAGCTGACACCCGATCCGTTTGTTATAAAACCTTTGTTGTCTATTTCTCGGGCCTTTTTTGAAGATATCTAGGATAATGAGTATATCGCAGCTGCCGAGATTAAAGATTCTATCCAGGTGTGGGTGCAGCCACGTGCTGATTTTAAAGAAATTCAAATCATCACAGAACGAAAGTTTTTTTATTAATTTATATAATGGTTTTTAATCTTTTATATACCTTTTTTTTTAAAGTAAATAATAGTATTGACCTATATTAAAAACTTTATGAAATATTACCTTCACTTTCTAGTTGTTTCGCAACAAAGTCGAGGGCTTTTGACTCAAAACCACCTGCTTTTTGTAATTAGTTGGTACCTACTTTTATACTACATGTATAATAACACACTTACGTGCCAACGACAAAAGAGAAATTGGATCGAGGTTTTTGAACGTTGCGGTCCCGGATATATGAGAATTATTATAAACATTCTCATAAATACTTCTGAGTAAACAAAACTTAAATGTATTATCGATACCTATTGAAAAAGACTAAAAGATTGCAGTCATTTATAAAACGTACAAATATTAAGCGGTACATATAAATTATAATTGATTAAATCAAAAGTTAGCCTTCAGAGACCACTTCGTGTGGCCATTTTTGATATATTTCCTTGTACCTTATCACAACAGTTAATAATAAACACAATAAATGTTTTATAAGCTGTATAGATTGGTTTTCCTTAACAAAGTAGCCCTTGTACATATGTGACTATGCCATGGCGTGCCAGCCCTATGGATCGATGACAAACCTCGAGGAACCCTATGAAACTAGGTCATGTGCCCCCATAGCGCTCCCTCGCCACCAAGACTGTAGGAACCCGGAAGTTATTTAGATTTTTTATGTAACATAACTCACAAACTGTTATGACCAGTCAATATTTTAGATTTTACTAAGATTCTTAATCAACACAAAAAAATAGAAATTCTTAGGTATATTAAAAATATTGTTGTTAATAAATAAATTAATGATTTTTTAAATTAATATATTTAATTTTAATAACCTTATAGGAACTTGTAAGACGCAATGATAACTCCATCAGAATCATTATCATTTTGATTTAATTTTAGGCTATTTCACAAAAACTGTAATAAAATATGTACATTTTACATGATTTATTCGTGTCTTATAAAGATGACTCATTGAATCAAGAATCTCTTAGTAGAACAGGTTCGCTGGGCTGTACCGACAGTGATGGTGTTCAATTGCATTATGCTCGTTTCATGGTGGCCTGGTGCATGGGGTCACTAGGGTGGTATTGAGGTCGAGGTCTTACAACCCCAAAGTGAAACAACCCTAACATGATAGTTACTTAGTCAAATTATATATTGATACATAGTTTGAAACTAATTATATTTACACATTTTATAAAAAGAATATAAAATAAATTCAAATTTCAATACTTTATTTGTGCATTTGAATTTTTTATTTTTTATTTTTATGAATTCTTATTTCCTGGGTTTTCTGGTACAAATCTCTTAGAGAAGAGAAGCTTGACTTTTGTATATGTTTCTATAAATATTAATAATATATCTTGTGCACAATGCCTGGCTTTTAAGACTTAAAAATATTAATAATTAGATACTTATTATATTAGATCAAAAGTTTATAGTGTTAATACAAGAGAAATCAAATGGTTATAGGTATCTTGCAGTATATGTATTTAGACATTGAAATCACTCCATTGACGAGATTTTTATGAATATATAAAGCTACAAAGTAATCTATCTAGTACATCAATTATATTATTATTGTTATTATAAAAAAGAATTAAGATTTTAAAGAAGTATGTTTGAGAGTTAAAAGAATTAAGATTTTAAAGAAGTATGCTTGAGAGTTAGAAAAGGTTACAATGACTTTTGGCCTAAATGGGATTTCAAAAATAACATAGTGCTTATATTGCCTTATTATTTAAGGAGGTTGAGTAACCGCCTGAAATCACATGAATTTCAGATATGACGTCGGACAGAATAGGTGTAGCCTAGCACAATTCAACTTGGATATTACGATTTTACGTATTTTATACTCTTATAGTATTCTGTTTATAAGATTAGCTAGGTCCGTCACTGGACGGCGTGTGGAAATGAATTAAGCATTGTTGCTGAATAAGTTTTTTATACTTGTAAAATTAGATAAGTAAAAAGTAGTTATAATCTTAAGCCTAATAAGAAGTCGCGCGTGCAATATTAAAACGTTCCACATGTTAATTCTATGGACAAACTTTGACCATTTAATACAAATCTACAATTACAAAATATCAACAAAAAGCTTCAAAACCTATAAGTTACTGTCTTCGACAACTCTGTCAGTTTTAGACATCCTACCATCATTCGTCTAGGAGGAGTAGCATTAGTAATGAAACATACTGTTGACTAGTAAGACCAAGTATAAATTTGTTAGTATTATTTTTATTTATTACAACACAATCATTTGTTTGTTGTAACAGTTGTCCGTATATTGATATAGATTAAAAGAAATCGTATTATATATAATTTTATAAAATATTAAATATAAAATTAGAACTATAAATTCAAATGTTAGTTTGTTTGTTACACTTGAAGTATTTAATATCATGGAATTTTGCATACAAGAGTAAGAGTATAAGAGTCAGAAAATGACCTTTTTGTGCCGAAAATAATATTGCCCCGAGGTATAGAAAAATTACTCTTATTCCACCGTCTGACAAAGCAAGTTTGTTTTTGTTATCTGCAGAGAGTGTCTATAGAGTATCTATAGAGTATATAGTATAAATATATTATACTTCTGTAACATACGCTATGTCCTTAATATGTTGTAAACATTCAGATAACCTGCGGCTGGTCTTTTTCATAAGCACTAAATATAATATTAGACCAGAAAATATAAAAAACGAGAACTAGATTTAAAAAAAAATAGTAATTACAACTGAAATACTTTCTAAATTTAAACTAAAATATCCAAGTTCTATTTTAATGAAGATAAATAAATAAATTTGAAACTTTTTTCACAAAGGACTCGTAGTTTTTAATTTCAACCCTCTGCAAAAATAAACAAAGCCACGCTATATAGGCCAACGAACCCCAGCCGAAACTGGTGCGTGTGTGCGTGGCGAAGGTATTGTTTCTATGTCATTGTGTGCGTTCATTATACTGATGGCTATTGATCAATCTCAGCTTAGATACATCATGGCAAATGATGTGTATTATGAAATGTCAAATTACAAATATATATAATATATTATAGAAATATTAAGAATATTCATACATTTATACATATAAGTATATAAAATTATTTGATAAATCTTTTAATAAGAAATTAAAAATTTTGGGAGCCAATTTCAAATACACCTGTACCAGGAGAGCAGGTGTTGTATGAAGTATCGATCTTCTTAAGGGAACACTAAGCACATCTGTTTACAGAGTAAACCGATCGGCCCTTTGAACTCCGTTTGTTACTTATGCTTTCGGAATGTATTCCACTGAATTTATATTGAAATAAATAATACATTAACCCCTAAATGGTATACAAAGTCTTTTTAGTTTTATTGTAATGGGAATTTCTAACTTTAATCAGGTTCGAATAAGTGCAACGCAGGCACAATGGTTTTTGGAGATTGCGCCAGTTTTTAAGCAACGTTGTGCCAAATTTCATTAGGTGTCAGCTACTTTGGAACTAAAATATTGCTACATTTTATATTTTAATTCTTTATATTTATATAAGTACAACGTATATGGAATATAAAAATAATTAAAATTCATTGAATAGTATAGCTTGAAGTGTAAGCGAGTCAACTCGCAAGTTCAATATTGACTCGTTGTCTGGCGCTGCTCGTACGCTGCACTGACTCATGAGAACCTGCGGGTTTAACTTAAAACATCATTTCGCTTATTCAAGGAAAAATAATGATAAATTAAAATTATATATAAAAAATAAATAACTTTCATCAATCTTTTAATACATTTTTTTTATATGACGCAATTGTTATAGTACAATTACATACTTTGATTATAAACCAATATATTATTATTTATATTTTCATTCAAATTTACATACATACAACCCATACACACATATTTATTTACATATATATAATACATACATACATACACACCGATTATAAACATTCTGCATTCGCCGCATTGCAACACCAGGGGCACATAAGTATTGTAGTATATCACATCGCTCAGAGCAAGCGAGGACAGACGGAAAAGCGACAAATTAAATATGTATTACCACTCAGCGGCTAGACCAGACTTTTTAATGCTGTGTACACAAGGGTTATTTGGTTTTTGGGATTGATTCTTCTGTTAGCAAATCTAGAATTGTAGTCTTTTAATTACTAGTTCTAGATTGATATAGCGTTCAAGATTAAAATGTTTCTGTGTAATCAAAAGACAGTAACAAAAAAGCTGGTTACTTGTTCTAGTATACTTACTTTATTATAACTCTAGTTTTCAGCTCTTGGAGGTCAAGATTTTTATGACCTCTTCGACAATAATCGTTATATCTTAGTCAATTTATATAAAACTATAATGAAATATAACATCTAAATTTAATTTTTCTCAGACATTATTGGTAAAAACTATACAAATATCTTCTAAATAAAATAATGTATTTGTTAAATTAAATTATTTCTGTAGAAGTTTCAAAGAAACATTGTATTACACTTTTACCACCATCTAGAAAAATCATTTTTTCATATTATTGAAACCAACACTCCAACAAATATTATGATAAGTTAATAATTTCTTATTTTGGTAAATTTTGAACGTTGCTTGAACCTGATTTAATTATTTCTTAGAAATATTAATTCAATTCAGAACTTAACTTGTTATACAAAATATATGCAAAAAGAAACATATACACATATGCCAATTGTATTTTGTTTAGTCTATTTCATTCGTAATCAAACAAATAGTTCCAAGAAACAATTAAGTACTCTGAAAATCATGAAAATAATTCAAATACGTTTTTTCAAAACTAATTAGATGAAAGTGATGAGTATTATTATAAAATAATAATAATAATAACACCTAACTACTGTATATATAAATATATATATAAATTATTTCATTATTTCCGAAAATTTTTATAATAAAGTTATTGAAATATTATAAATTATAATCTATAAAAAGGCTATTTTTAATTTCGGGATTTTTTTAAACGACCATTATTTTCCAGAAAAGAGACGTCGACGTTACTTTTTAGATTATTCTCTGCTTTATCTCTCCCCCCTTTTTGGGTAAGACATGGACAAAAGTCAGTTTTCCATAACTTTGTTTGTAAATTTATATCACTCAATTATCTTATTATAAAGGTTCATAAAATCTCCCTGTGTATAAACCTTGAAGGCTGTCAAGGCGATTGATCGTCGGCCCAAGATTAATTTGGTAATATCCGTGCTTGCAAGGATATTGAATAAGCTCTGTCTCAATTAAATGAAAGCTCGAATGGTATTATGTATGTATGATAACTATAATATATAACAAAATTTATAACTTCTAAAGATAGATCAACTTATTTTTAATAACCTTTGATGACATACAAGTTAAATCAATTTGAGAATGTGAAAATAGAAGTAAAAATAAGTAAATAAAATAATCTGACAATATTACTATATACAATTAAAAAATAATAATTACTGTACTGAAAATTTTGAACCGTGACATAAAAATAATTAAAAACAATTATACAAAAGAAGATGACTATGTATTATATTTTATATACAAAAGCAAAATTGATATAAAATCATTATACGGACATAAGAAGTCATTGCAATACATATTATATTAAACAGATAACGACAGAAAAATCTGTTGTCGACATTTCTTGAAAGAGTAATTGATGAGATGAAAATGGTGTACTTCAAGGAGTTATGTTGTCACCTTTACTATTTAAAATTTTCATTAATAACATAACCCCGAAACACGACTTCTCGCATCTCATATATACAAAGGATTTGTAAATATACCTTTTATTATAATATGCAATTAAGAGATCATTATATGAGATCATCATATGAGATAAATGACCAATAATTACAGTTGTCCCTAAATCTTTTAAAAAATCATTTTATAGTTAGCAATTTTACTAAATTAATAATTATAAAAATGGGAACAAAATAACATATTATAAAACATCCAACAACAATAAAATGACATTAACAGAGCAATAACGAGATTAATTTTATATGCAATATATTCGATTATTTAATCTATGAAGATTATTCTTTATAAATACAATTTTATATAAGTTAAAATGTCAGTACATTTTTTGCTTATAACATAGTAGCAACATAATAATAAAGAATCAAAGAACCGAGCCCAGCCCTCATTACAATAAAACAGTGAAATTAGTTGATATTTTGAAAATCACCTCAAACCTCAAAATAACACGCAAACCTTCAAATGGACATAAATCAAGCCTGAGGCCGTTGTACCCGGCGGAAGCGGAAGCAAAGTCGATGCACCCTACGCACACTAACACAGTGCCTCACTCACACATAAACACAGCGCTTGTGTGCGTGACACGAATACAGAACGCGGAAGTACGACATTAACATATATTTTTCACTCAGACATGTAAAGCGCCTTACAATGTGTACACGTCTGAAACTCACACATGTATCAGAATGTTCTAGCATTTTGTGTCTGTGTGGGTGCCGCCTTGTAGGCACGGGGGTGTGGCGTAGTGAAGCTTTGAGCAGATCTGGGATAGTAAGTGGTGTGTGTGTGACTGGGCTGAGTAATGAATATGCAGGGTGTTATTTTTTTAAATATTATATGTTAAGTAATATATTTCCTAGTATATTTTAGAATACATTCTTTACATTCGGAAACGTACGACGTTTATATCTAAAGAAAATGTCATTAAAAAAAATAAATCAATACAAAAAAAAAATAACAATAACGTTTATGAAATCAATCATGTTTTTTTTTGGAATTGATATAGTATTCGATATTAAAAACTAAATTTACATTTTTTAACTTACTATTGGAACAGTATGTATAAAACTAGCTAGGGGCACGAAACGTGTTCGTGTGAGTGCCTTACTACGCTGCGTGTGCATGTGTGCGCGCCGCGGGCTCGCCCGGCGCACCCCCGTTCACGGCCAGGGGTCGCCGACCGCGCCCGGGCTACGGCGTAACCTCGCTACACAGCTACGGGCTACGGCTCGTAGCGTCCTCTTTTGTTTTAATTTCATAGCCTCATATATGAGCGCATTGTCTGAACTTATTGGGTCAGGTGCTTTTATAATTAGTGTATTTTTATTTGCACTGCTATAAAAATATAAATGACATATTTATGTGGTTTAATAAACTAATGGTATGCTGTTTTATATTTAACTCATAACTGTACGTACTTTAACTATTGCATGGGTATTGTTTTTAAATAATGGCTTCTGTTATGTATTTAAGCGGTATATTGTTAGGTGTACAATATTTTTTTTTATACACAACACACAAAACGAACAATAATTTAATATTTTTATTAAATAAAAGACACACATAAAAATCGATTATTTTATAACATATATTATAAAATCAAAGTAATCTTATATTAAAAATGAAATATAAATAAAAAAAAATATGCTAGAATATTTTAATGTAGAGTTTTAATTATTTGGAGTGATCTCGAGCTGAGGTTGCGGAGATAGAATGACTTCCATCATTGCATTGGATTCATGACATAAAAAAATATATACCCGTGAGAGTACTTAGAAAAAACGAACATATTTGAATCATATGAAATATTATTTTTTATGTTAATTAATATTAATTTTTAATTCAATTTGTATCAACTATACCCTGTGGTATGGCAATCTATGAACTAGCTAGAGAATGAACTGAAAACTATATAATAGTTTTCAGGCATTGTCACTAGCCTTATTAATTATTCCCGGGGTTAGTCTTTAACTTTGCTTTAAAGCGATTATAGTACCTAAAACCTACTTATAAGAGCTACAATTGCATGCAATACTGAAAAGCCGTCTTTTGATTTTAAAACTATTTTCAATCTTTGTATATTATTTTATTAAATGAAAACGAAGCTTATTGAAAAGTATGTTAATGAGGAAAATGACTCCTGAAAAGCAGTTAACATCTATTATAGAGTTTGAGATATATCGTGTGTAGCTTAGGACAATGGCCTGTGGGTCATCTTAAGGATATTTGACCTCAATGATATTGTTTTAAAAAGTTTTCTATTCGCTTAACTGACAGTGGGTTAAGAACTTATCTGCAAGGATAAAGTCTTTGTTATATTCAATGTAATTGCTGTTTTTAATTATTTATTATCATATACACATTAGTAATGAAAGTAGATTATATTATTATTAAATATAAGGTTTTATATATAGGAAATAATAAGTTTAATTAAATGTATGAAGAATTTTATTATATAGTACTAAAACATAATTTCCATATAAATCCACACGTCATAATAATACTCATAGATAGCAAGTCAAATAAATAATCAGATCAGATATTGAAACTGCCATTGTGACTTACTACCGCAACGTGAAATTTTTGCGCGGAAGACATGACGCCACGTCACTATTACATAAGAGGGGGGTTACGCAAGCTGCAGGGGGAGGGTGCGGTAGGGCGGTGGCGGAGGGGGTGCGATCAATGCGCGGGCATTCACCCGCCTGCAATGCGCCGCGACGCAGCGCACCGCCGCCGGCTCATGCTGCCCTGGTACCTCGCGCGCCCGTCTCACCCGGGAAATGCGTTTTTATATTTCCACGTGCTTTTTTTACTATGACTTTTCTTTGAAAATTATCAATTATATTATATATATATATTTATTATTATATATATTTATATTAACTGGTCTGATTATATATTAATAACAAATCTATTAGAAATTGGTCTACATAGTTATTATCATATTTGTATTGGTAATAAATAAATAAAATGTTCACTTTATTCAGGTAAAAATTGAAAAATTGCAAAATGAATCAATTAATATGAACATTAATTGTTATTCATAACAACAATAGCAAACGATACATATGTTGGTGTCATGTTAACTTTATTCAGGTAAAAATTGCAAAATTGCAAAATTAATCAATTAATATGAACATTAATTGTTATTCATAACAACAATAGCAAACGATACATATGTTGGTGTCATGTTAACTTTATTCAGGTAAAAATTGCAAAATTGCAAAATTAATCAATTAATATGAACATTAATTGTTATTCATAACAACAATAGCAAACGATACATATGTTGGTGTCTTCACTTTATTCAGGTAAAAAAATTGAAAGCAAATTTAATATATTAAGTTATGAAAATTAATTAGTATTCCACAATAGCAAGATATATATTGTAATATTCTTCATTTCACTACTTTGCCGTATGTTAGGTGAATAATCGCGTTTCGCTATGAGTATTAATCAAGGTTTAGGTATCGCTGTCTACGTGACTGTGGCTACGGGCGTAGACGTGCTACGGGTCTACGAGTAGCTATACATATTTATATGCGGAATTGATTTTGCCTCACTTCTGTGCAGTTTTAAAATACCCTTTGGGAAAAGATCGAGGTTGTTTGTTTTAATGTGAAATTAAAACCTGAAAGTAATGCTATAAGCAAGCTAATAATATGATCGGTTTTATTTAATGAATTTTAATATTAAATACATATATTAGGAGTGCGAACCAGACCTCAATTTTGACTCGCTGCGCTCGCAAAATCTTGGTATGTGTTAGCATATTGAGCGAAACGGTGTGTATACAGCATCGAAGTTGCATTTACAAAACGTCGAAGTATTCGATCTTCAACTATTCTCCAAGAAAAAGGAAAATAAAAAAAAAAACAAAAAAAAAACATTCGGCACGCGTATTTCATTGTAAAGCTAAATTTTCGCGCGAAAATTTTTTGTCATTATTGTCTATGAGATTTTAGTTTTTCCATGGTTATTTCTCAACGACAGAATATTAAAAAAAAAATTAAAACCACCACCAGACTGATGTGTAAATCATATGACAATATCTTCCAACATGTATATATATTTCATTTCTTTTATATATATGTAATAACATTATTTTATTTGCTCATAGCACAGACAGGAGATGATAAACTGCTAAGCTCTGTCAAAACAAGGCATCTAGGTCTCGTCTAGACTCCAGACTTGCAGTAAGACGTTTCCTTTTTATTTCATCTTTTGTGGTATTGTCTGTCTAATAGTTTCCTATTTCTGTAAAGGTTATATTAAAAATAAAGTTGAGATATACACAGCTTAAGATCTACCAAATTAAAAAAGCGTATAATTTAATATACACTGATATTATGTTGTATGATTCCTTGAAGTTTATTAATTTCTCTAAAGCGGTATTTTTATTTTCTTTTAAATAAAAACTGACGGCGGAACCCTGTTTATTACTGAGATGCTTCAAATGATTTAAACTTATCATTGTTATAGTGTATTTGTGTGCATATATTTTGTAGTGGCTTTCATTACCCTACTATCATTTTAACATAAAGAAAACCCTAATAAATAAAAAAAAATAATAATAAATAAAAACATTCCAATAAAAAGACAATAAATATTATTATGTCTTTTTATTAGAGTGTTTTTATTTATTTTATTTTTTCTGATCTTAGTATATTAAAAAGATGTTTGACAAGAGTGGTGACGGGTTGCTTTAGGTAATAAATTAGGAAGTCAGTTCTTAACTAATAAAAGTACTGAGATCCTACTGGATATTTTGACAATATCTTAAAAATTCAAATACTCATAATAAATGCCTATTTCTATCAACATAAGTTCAGACATTTTGGTGATCAGCACGGATGAAGAGGAAAATAGACAAACATTTTTTTAAACTATAGTTAAGAACAACTCTTCATCACGAATTTTTTTTTAATATGTAGTCCGTTTTGTAATTTTGAATCGCTTATTAAAATGGACACCGCAATAAAAATTATTGTCTGTGCGTACGCTTATCGGTTCTCGTTTTATTTAACTGAGTTTTGAAAACCGCATTGCGTGCTGTTGGGAATGAGTTACGGTTTTCTAGTATAATTAAATTTCATTTATATATATGAGAAAACTAACCTATAGTTAATTTTTAAAGTATATAATTACATATTAAACCGATTTCAAGGATTTAAATTCGGACTAAAACTGTCAAAAACAAGATAAAACTGTAGCAACTAAAATATATTTTTAGTACTTTGTATGCGAGTCAAAAAAACATCAAATAAAAATGTTTCTACAGCGCTCTGAATTACTCTGTAGAGTTTTCATTAATAATAGAAAAAAGCCTTTTGTATGAAGAACATTGCTTTCGGGTTCCGTAAAATTTCTTTAACATATAAAGCATTGAATTATTTGAAACGCCTTTGAAGATCTTACAATTTTTAATTTCATTATCAAAAGAAAGACAGTTTAAAAGAAATGTTAATTAGAAATAATCTATTGTAATGCAATACCGGCAGTCGCCAGTCCTCCGCAGACCTGACCTACCCTTCGCGGGCGCGCCGTGCTCTGTTAGCATTTACGTAAACCTAGGTATAGCTCTCAGACTGCCACTAAATTATACACCACTAGGTTTATTGTGGAGTCACTGCAACTGCGGACCTGCGTAAAAAGAACTCGTTTGCTTTACCGTTTTGAATGTGGTGATTCGTTAGGTTCAAAGCGTTAGTTGTCAAAGTTAAAGAGGACTTTAGATGGTAATACTATAATACTGTCTCAATTACGAGTTAGAAAATAAGAAATTTACAGGTTACAATTACAATAATCACAATAAATAATTAATAAATACTTTTATTTCATACTGTTTTTGATAAAATAATAATAAAAGCTTAAAGATTCTTCCCTTAATAATCTAGGAGTTTTGAAATAAATAATAGCCTGACATAAAAAATAATCTATTGCTTTACTCCTATTGAAATCTCATTAGAGATATATAAAAGCCTTGATGAGTACCAACACGGAGGGTATTCTTCGTTTCTTTTCCTAGGGCTCGCAGGCAATCCATCTGGTATACCCTAATGTTATAGCACCAGATGACCTTGATGTTGTCCTAACTCCCCTGTTAGCGGGCTCCCCTGCAGACAGTCTACAGTCTAGACATGGGGTTCGAAGTGCATTTTTCTGTCTGGACCCCTCCTCTGCAACCCTATCCTGCACTGTGTGCGTTATTTAATTTTTAAGAGTCTGGGCGATGTATTAAGCTATCACAAACCTATTTCCACAATATAAGGGTCGTAATTGAATAGCAGGTTTGTTGAACACCCAGGCTTTGATCTGCTTTTATTGGAAAATAATTTGCGAGGGCTTAATGCTAAGTGAAATTTGTTTTGGGTTCTATTTTCAATCCTCTTAATTGTTATGTCCGGTGCACTAGTGTTCAATGCTCATTACGACTGGGGGGTTAGTGTTTTGGAAGTTTAGTAATTAATTAATAAAAACCAATAACCAATTTGACTTGGTTTAAATTTATTATACAAAATAAAAAATGTGGAACTATATAAAAATTATGTCAAATATCAGAAAATAGATGTTCAGCTTTAGGTAGTAAAAAATAATAAACAACTAAAGAATGCTTGCCAAAATTAAATTTTAATAAATGGAATACTGTGTGCAATTCTTGATTTTTAATACCTCTTGGATTTTTAATTTAAAAATATATAAATAACTTTAAATTGGGATTAAGTTCAGTCATTGATTAAATTATAAAAGGATTATCAGCGAATATTTCTGAGCAATTAATTTATAAATATTTTAGCAAGTTATCTGTTATTTTCATGTCATTAAATTTTTTTTCGAAAAAATTATATCCCTAGAAATTTCATCTTTGCGATTATTCTATTAGAAATAAAAATTTTATTCAATGCTTACTGACATTTAAAGATAAAAATATTAAAAATTTAATTACGTCTGAAATTAAATTATTTACTAAGCTTCTCAAAGAAATGAAATACCGAAGGTTTTATTTGCAACTATTCATTTTAAATTCTAAGTACCTAATTTCATAAATGAGTCCGGATAACCAGGAATCGATGAGAGCAATAACCGGACTTAATTTAACCGGAACAAGTACTAGGACACTATGAAATAACAAGAGGTCGTCGTAAAGGCATTCCTCTCGATATTGCTCAGTATCGCGGAAGGCTGCTGCAGTCGGGGCGGGGCGAGATCCTGCCGCCCGGCGGTCTCCGCCCGGGCAATCGCCCCGCGGTTCATTATCAAAGTTCACTAGTACGACGCACACATCGACATCTCATTCTTTTGATACACACTAACACAACGGTGACTGAATTACGAAGACCTCCCCCTCTGCATATAGAACTGCTAAAACTTTTAGTCGACGGTTGTTTTCAGCAGATTGTCGCAGATCTAGTGCGGTTGGACTTCATGGCGGGTGTCGGAGCGTACCGATGTTCGGCGGAAACTCACGAGGCCCGGGCGGGAGTTTTGACAGCTCCCCGGAAAATCTGCACAGCGGAAATGCGCTGTTTCAATAGTAGGTGTAAAGTGCGGGGGAATTTGAACCTTATGACATCAATTATAAAACTTCGTAAAAACGATCTGAAATATCAGGGGATATTTCAAATGACCATGTGGGTTGTTATGGATATGAAGTATTCTTTGTTTTGAAGTACTCCTTAGTGCCCTCGGCATTCGATGAGTTTTAAGATTTAATTAGAAGATTTTTTTTGTATGTATTTTCATTGCTTGTTTACAGAATATTTTAAAAATAATAAAATATTTCTGAAATATACATGGTTTATTTTACAGGATTTGTCTGAATTTTGTATATAGTAAGAACTATGTATTTCCTTTGTTATAGTACAATAATAATATAATCTTTTAAATTATATTTAGAACACAATAAAATAGACGACATATTTTACGAATAGAGTTTGTCTACTTACAGAAATAGTATTACGGTTGCTATGACAACCGTCATACACAAATACACACTCACACAAGCACAAATCGTACACAGGTGTGGTCGAGGTACCAGGAGAACATGATCACGAAGAGATGAATTACAAACTTAGTACAACCACGTGTATAGTAGAAGTGATATATTCATTGCAGTTATTAGTTAGTTATAAAATATTTAATTGAATTATTATAAGCACTGGTTTTCCGGAAAATCAGGACTTACAAAAAATAAAGTAAAGTAGTTTATAATTCTAATTTAATATTTAATAAAATGTAATAAAATTGTTACAATGAACTGAACATTTGTATAAGGTTTCTTTTGCCTGACGTTTCCACCATGTTGCACCGGCCGTGGTCACTGGCTTTTATATTTATTGCAGTAATTATCTAGTTACATATTATTTAATTGTATTATTATAAGCACTGGTTTTTTGAAAAATCAGAAAACTTTAACAAAAAATAAGGGAAAATAGTTTATAAAAATAATTTAATACTTAATAAAATGTAATAAAATTGTTAAACTGAGCCTTTGCCTAAATTTTCTTTGCTTAAGAACTGAACATTTGTATAAGGTTGCTTTTGAATGTTCATAAAATAAAAGTGCATTCGAGAAGTAATTGCGGGATAAAGCTACCCTTTTAGGACTCAAATAAACCCCTAAAACCAAAGTTATGTACAGACCTCTTGTGCAGGGTAAAAAATCAAAAAGTATTGCACCGTATATTTTAGTAAGCAATTTGCTAATTACAATTGGCAGTCGACACTGAGGGGAGGCTGCAGACTGTTTCTGATACCAACAGTGGTTCCCCAAGTATAGTATCTTAATATATGTAATATATTTTATATATTTAGTATATAAGTCATCACTATCATAGTAATTAAATGCTAGATTTTTTCAATATTTCTGTCTTTTCATTGTATTCTAGTAGAGAAAATATATTATGTAATAAATACACTATATTTTTTATTAAAAATTATTTTTAAAGAACATATTAATAATTTTATTTATTATCTTAGTTTTATTTCAAGAAAACGTAAAAATTAATTAAAAAAAGTGTTTATTTTTAAAATACTTCTTATTTATCACGTGTCAAAAGAAATGTTAAGCTCGAGTTGTTAAGAGTTCGAGCACTATTAAAAAAAACCTATATAAATATATAATTGTACAGCCTTCAGCGCACTTTGAGAAGCTATGAAGCAGACATGCAATATATTTTTGATATGTACAGCATCCCGAGACAGTCTGGACCCCTCAAAATGAATACTACTAATACTACCCCTGATTGGGTTAAAACCAAACACTAGAGGGGATGTTTTTTTATTCTATAGAGCCTTCAAACATTGCTATTGTAATAGGGTTAAAGGTTTAAATATAGATAAAGAAAATAGATTGATGATTCCATAAAATTATTATGAAATATATATTATATACATTTTGCGAAGTATATAATAATGGCTTAGATACGATGGTAAATAGGTTTGCAGTTTTTGGCGGAGCAATGATAGGTATATGCTGTATGGTGATCGAAATGGGAGCTCCGTTGGTGGACAACCCATTGACAACCCATTGAATATATATAAATACAATACAATATATATTATAGTACAATTCAACACGTATAATCGAAATTGTTTTGATATACAAAATAATATATTTAAAAAGTATGTTCATATTTATATTACATTAAATCTATTCTATTAATATATATTTGAAAAGGTTTGTATGTCTTAACTAAACTAAGCGATGGATTTGAAAAATTATATCTTTAGGCTATCTATAACGATACTAATACTAGTTTCTCTAATATTAAAAAGAGTCCTTCGACCACGGGTGAAACCAGGAGTAACAACTAGTTCAATATAAAAATCGAAGATATGTTGAATATAAGATACTCATATATTGATTAATTACTTACAGCTTGGTGTTTTATGAACATTAAAATAAAAATAAAATGAAAGATATAAAAATAAAATATATTTTTAATAAGACTATAATAAATTCAAGTTATTTATAAAACTCTATATTAAGCCGTCTTAGTTTATTTTTATTTTTAATCCTTTAGAGATATAAATAAATTCAGTAAATTTATTAGAGAAAATTTCAACTCTTTCTGTATTTGGTTGGAATATTAGAATATCTTATATATTAATATCTTAAATTTCAAACACTACTTCCGGAAGGCCATCTTCCCAGGGCTCCAAACATGGCGGCACATCCGGCGGTCACCATGGTTACCAGCGTCTATCTCCCACTGTCATAGCCTTTCCCAGGATTATAAATTAATACAGAATCAAAATTATTGTATATTGTTTTAGTGAGTGTAATTCTAACTGAAGCTGAAATTATTAATTACATGTATAAAATAATAAATATACAATAAAAAATAACACAAAATGGCGTCTTTGAAAAGTATAAAAAAAGTGTTACCATTACGTGAATTTGTTACAACACTAATAAGATGTTTATCACTTAATATAAGGCAAAAACAAATGCATTTAAATAAAAATATAGTATAACTAACTAAAATGATGTAACTTAAATAATAAATGGATTAAACTATCAAAATTAACTCTAATCTTATCAAACTATATATTATGTGTATTTTTGATGTTTTTGTCGGATCTACAAAAAAACCTTATTAAAAATATAACTTCACTTAATAGAAAGACAGAGACACAGACAGATTATTATAATTGTTACATATAAAATATATATATATATATATATATATATATATATATATATATATTTTATGTTGGTCTGCTTGAAATATCAAAATCTTTTAAAATATAACATGAGATTAAATTTGTGTTTCTAAGGAAGTATTTTATCTATAAAGCTTATCTTCATCATTTACATTTAGTGCATTCAAAGGCAGTACTGAGCAAAGCGTTGGGGTAGGTCGCGAATAAAAACCACCCCTTACCCACGTGTTCCAATACACCGAGTTCCATTACACGTTTCATGTCCATTACGTCATGTTCAAGAAATTAAAATTTTTAAATCAATGCCAGCGTGAAATGGAACAAAAAAAATATAATTTGAATTTGGATTTTGCATTGGTGCGTTCGAGATACAAGTCCTTAAAGATGGCGGCAAAATTTATTATAGTCGAATTTGTTTTGTTTTCTAAATTTAAATTATGTTACTAATTTCAAAATGTCAGTGATTTCGAATTATAGCTACTCAATTCGTATAAATTCTAAAGGAAACGCAAATTGACACTCAGACACGCAGTAGAAATATATAAAGAGAGAAAACATACAACGAGGGTTGTTAATATTAAAATCCTATATTTTCATCTCGTTGTCTGTTCACGACCGCAGACTCTTCAGACCCGGAAATAAAGTGAAAAATATCATTGCATAATCAACCTTATTTTTATGACATAAAGTTCATTTTAGCAATACAGTGCATGAGCTGCTGCCAGCTAGTCTAATCCGGGTGCATTATACAAGTCCATTAAAAATTATACCTTCCGTGCTTTAAATAAGAGTGATTTTCGCAAAACCAATTAAAGTACATATGTTCTTATATTTAAATTCGACTGCACTTTTTCGTTTTATTGGTAATTCGAACTTTAATAATACTGAAGTAGGGTTGATTTTAGAATGTAACACAATATGTAGGCATTATAGTTAGTGGTGTATGCACAATGCATGGAGTGGTCTGGAGCTGGGAGAAGTTTCGATCGCGTCTGAAATGAAAGGACGCATTGGATCAATGCAATGCGAATATGACTCATTTGTATAAAATATTTCAAGACTAAGCATTTTCGAGTTTCATTTTTTTAAAACAAACCTACATATGAAACTCGAAAGTGTTTATATTTTTTTACTTTTTATAATTATTTATACTTTTTATTTTATGCACGAGACAGAAAAATAAATTAAATACTAGTAAAACGAAGCAGACAGGCGGAAAGAGAGTTCGGGACAGTAGTTATAATTTACATTCGTCTAGACTCTACTTAGGTCACATTGTTTTGTAGAGTGACTGCAAATTTTATGATTTATTTATATAAATCTCTGTTATAAATGAATCTTAGTGATTCATGTACATAATATAAAAAAAATATATATATATATTCAATGTGAAAATGTAGCTTATAATTAGCTTTAATTTTTTTCAGGACAAGCAAAATGCGGCAAGCCATGAAATGCAACAGCAATAGGCTTCACCGCATGTTAGAGCGAGGTAAAACATGGCTGCAGATTAAATAGCAAAATTTCATTTAAGCCTAAAATTATCCATTGTCTGAATCCCGTTGTGATTTTTTGCGATTGCTGCAGTTTTGTTTCAACCATTATTAAATTTTTATATAATATGTTATATATTTCATTGTTTTAGTATAACTAAAAATATATGATTGCTTCTATTTTAAGAGCATGTAATTTAATTTAATATTAATGAAGCTAGACAGCAAATATATAATAAAATTATGTTTGTTTGTTTAGCCATATCAAGCTTACTTTTATTTTCCATAGACAGGAAGACGATTACATAATCAGACATCTTAGTTCAATTGGTAGAACAACGAGTTTAACGGTAGCAGGTTTGAGTCCAGCTTCTGTCAATAGTTTTCATTTTATATTTATTTATTGTTAAAATCAAATTGTTCTAGAAGTGAAAATACTTGCAGGTGTATTACTAATCTTTGAGGTAATTATATTTAAAAATATATAATGACATATATTAAAATGCTCTATGTATTATTTGTTTATTTGTATACAATGATTATATTTGTTTAGTTTATTATTGTTATAACTAATAATTGAATGAAAAATTTAATTTAATTTAATTTAATTTAATGAAAATTTTATTGGGAATGAAAAAAGTGGTTTATAATCTTTTGAAAATCATGTAAGTTGAATAAAAATTACAAAGTACGTAAACTAAGTACGTTTGTTATTTTCATTTTTCTCGTTTCAAATTCAAATTCAGTGTTGATTTTTCACAAAGAGCTCTTACCTGGGTCCTATAGCTGGACTATCCTTTATTTCTTACACTTGACGCTAGATGGCAGTCACAAACCACTGCTCTTCCTCTTTGTTGATCTGATATCTACTTCGTCTTTTCTATTTCTTTATAATATATTAAATATAAAGTTAACATGTTCGTTAGTGTTTGTAATTCATATTTTTATAAATTATATGTTCTTCTATATACTAGGAGCTGAGCGAAGCATTGAGATGAATGAGTTTCACATACTTGTAAACTTATTAGAGTAAATTGTGGCTATAATCATAAGCCTAATAAGAACTCGCGCGTGCGTTTTCAAAACGTTCCATATGTTAATTCTATGGGACACACTTTGAACATTTAATAAAAAACTACAATCACAAATGTCACCAAAAAACTTCAGGACCTATAAGTCACTGTCCTCGACATCTCTGCTTATTTTCGACATCCTACCATTATTCATCTAGGAGGAGTAGCATTAGTAACGAAACACACTCTTGACCAGTAAGAGCTTCGCTTCACTCAGCTCAATAATTGTCGGAAATAAGTAATTTTTTCTCATGTTATACTAATAAAGATAAATAGGAATACATTTTTCTTGAGACGTCTCTATTTACTAGGTATGACACTCGTTTACAGAGAAAATACAAAAGAAGGCGAAAAATAACAAATATATTATATTTATTTATACTAGTACTATGTTGTAAGGGACACGTCATTTGGACTTCAGCCAGAAAACTAACAAAACTTAAACGTAAGAATTGCTTGTAATTCAATTATATTATACTGAAATATTGTTATTCCTTTACCATTAAATATTTTGATAATAATTTAATTTTAATTTTTGAACCAAAAAAAAAACTAAATATTTTTGTATTTATATAAAATACTGAAATATTTAATATATTTAATAAAGTTTTAGTATATTTTTATTAATAACAATCATTGGTTAGAAAGATTACTTACACACAAAATAAAACAAAAAAATGAATATTGCATTCAAATAATATAAAATTATCTTTATTAATATATAAATACAGAAGATACATGACTAATTAACTAGAAGCCTAATATTAATTGTCACAACATGATATATATATCTAATTATAAAAATGGCGTCTTCTGCAAGGAAGGATGTGAGTATGTTCACATTACTATAATATATTGTATTAAATAATGAAAATAACCAACACATGTTAATAAAAACGTACAATATATTGGGAAGATAGCTTGGAAAGGTGAGATTCTTAGTTGTATATTCGAATTTGATAGCTTTAAATCGATTTAACAATTTCATTGAATACAAGGTATTGGTTTGGTAATAATAAGTAAATACAAAGCAAACTAGTCCAGAACTAAGTAAAGCTTGTAGTAGTGTAATTGTAGATATACATATAAAAAGATATTCAGTAATACTATTTATAATGAATTAATTCGTATATTTGTAAAATAATCTTTTCATATTCCTATAAAGGCGATTTCTGCATAAAATTCTTTAAGGTTAAAATTAGGTTTGAATAAAATTTATACATATTTAATAATATGACTACAGCCGAATAATTATATATAATAGTAATCATGGATCACGAGAGTTTACCCACAAAAACAAAAAAAAATACAGTTTTATTTCATAAATAAATCTTTTTTTAAAGCTCATTATATAATCTGTCCATGTCCAAGTGCTGTCCATATTAAACTGATTACTTTTAAGCTCTCAAGTATAACAATGGTACAATCATGCAGCACGGAAGGATTAAGATTTACTAATCATTTTATGGGTTTCCTATACAGGAAATATATAAGAGGATTTTACTGTTGCATAGAAATGTTTATTCTTATGTGATTACTATTTTCTTAGATTTTCAAGAGTACACCTGGAGACATTTACATCTCGTCACCCATGAACACGATTGCTGCCAAGCATTCGAAACGTCGGGTTAAAATTAAAATGTAACCAAAATTATACGCGTGTTAAATCCGTAAAAAAATAGTTTTATTTTATATTATAATTTCATATTTAAATGACATAGTTGCTGAATAAGAGAATGACTGAAGAGCAGGTAATGTATTTAATAAAGTAAAACAGAGGTACTAATATCGAAACGAGAATTTCCAATAAAAGCGTGTTCTAAAGTTACTAAATGGAAGGCGGGGGGTGCGGGTGGGGGTGGGGGGTCGCCGGGGCAACCAGCGTTGCAGGAAACTGCACAATCGATGCCGGAGCCGCCAGACGCTCTGGATCAATGTGTCTCTAGTACTACGGCCCGGGAAACCTACCTGGCGTGTATGTGTGCGTGCGGCGCGCCCCCCCCGCTCGTAAACCACTGTTACCCCCCCCTTGACGTACTCTGCAACACACTAGCACAAAGTCTCAATTTCAGTGTAGTTGTGTGGAGTTTTTTGTATGTGTGCGTGTACTGTAGCCGAGTTCTATTTCCAACGTCGGGAAACTTGTGAATTGCTTTATATGTGTGTGTTGTTATTGTGCGCGTTCAGGAACGCCGGTAACTATTTTTTTTGTTTTGTTGTTATTATCGCTTATAACTCAGAACGATTATAATACAAAATTCATTAAAATAACACGCAAATATTTTGTACAAACTGTTCGTTTGTACAAAATAAATATATATAATATTTATTTCAATAAAATTACTGATTTTTATAAAATTTGTTTTATTTATTAATATGAACAAGCACACTTACAAATTACAAATATATTGGTCTTCGAAAGCAGTTGAAGCATCTTTTACAATACCAAGTCCTACGTGACTTTGGAGGAGCCCTCCAAGGATTACGGTATTCTGTAAACAGGGGGAGAAAATTTCTTAAATAAAACATAATAATAAGCTAAATTAATCCTTAGTTCTATCAATATTGAGTTTATTTTACAATAATAATTAGTTTAGGGGTGGAGCTATTGACATTATTTCGATGACTTGCGAAAATGAATTAAATGCGTCTTTAATGGATATTTTCTAGAAGATTCTAAAAATAGCTAAAATATAAAAAATATGCCAGAAATTAAAGAACATTGTATATAAAATAAATTATTTATAAGCCTTAATAATTAATTATTATATAATCATAAAATATTACTAATTAGGATTTTATTTCAACAAAGTATTGACTTATTAATTAATATTAATGTATGTTATAATGAACTAGCTCTAGCCTGGGACTCGTCTGCATTATTTATTATTTTAGAATATGCCTATAAGCATGAGTTTAAAAAGTCCGTTTAATCAGAAGTTTCTTTCATATGTAAACATTTTTAAAAGTTGAGTATATATAGTCTTTTTTGTATTTAAACTTTGGAGGTACATTATTACTATTATATATAGGTATCCGGTTGTACTCAAGTGTTCATGTTCAGAGCTCATGAATGTCCCGAATGGGTTCGAAACCAGTCAGACAAATTTCGATAGTAATACCGTGAGTACAGCCTAATTGTATGTAATATATAGTCTGTAATTATTTAAGATTTATACATTAATAATCATAATATTGACATATTATTCTTTGTAACGGGTATAATATTAAATATACAAATATACATCCCGGTGTTCAATGTCATGAAGGTAACATTATACCTATCTCTTACCATTACATTAGAGTGACAGAGACAAGAAACATTCAAAATAAAAACACTACAAAGTATAGCGAGTGATATTATTACAATGGTGTACTAATTATGAGGTTTTAATTTTAATTTCCCCGCAGTAATGCGTATGTAAAATTACTAGAAGAGACACAGAAATTATTAATATAATAATAATTAGGTCCGCCACTGCACAAGGTGGAGCTGAGCGAAGCATTGTTGCTGAATGAGTTTCGCATACTTATAAAATTAGCAGATTAAATAGTGGCTTCTAATTTTAAGCCTAATAAGAACTCGTGCGATTTCAAAACGTTGCACATGATAACTCTACGGGACACACTTCGACCATTAAAAAAAAACTACAATCACAAATTACATCAAAAAACTTCAGGATAAGCCACTGTCCTCGACAACTCTGCCAATTTTCGACATCCTATCATTCGTCTAGGAGAAGTAGCATTAGTACCGAAACACACATTGAATTCAATTAATTTTAATATCACTTGGCTGCTCATATGCGGGCTACCTGGACTAAAAGAGTACCACTGACTCAGAGAAGATTGGTAACCGCATTTCCTATGGTGAGTGACTCTCACTCACCATAGAAAATGTGGTTATATATATATCTCTTCCATCCTTTCCCATTCTCAATTTGGAAATTTAGTTTTATCATGAAAATATCTATAATAAAGTAATAATACAAAAAACCTAAAAAGTTTGTTAGTTTGTCTAATCTTTTTTTTGATTATGATAAGCAGGTTTTTGAGCACAGATATGCTATAGTAGCAGAATTATACGCACGTAAAACCACGAGGCATAGCTAGTAACATAAAAAAAAATACAGAAAATAATATAGAAGCCAGTTCCAGCAAATCGACACCACAAGACTCAGCGAACGCATTCAGGGTGCGACCATGCGTCATAGCAGAGTTCGTTTATTTCATACTTATTATTTCTATAACCTTCTAGATTGTTCTAGTAAATTCATACGTTTTACACAAAATAAATTTTAAAGAAATATAGAATAAAAAAAATATTGAAGCGAGTAGGAGTCGAACCCACTACCTCTGAGAAACCGTCCCGTCACTCTAACAATAGAGCTATTGTGCCACTGTTCCATTCGATGAATTTATCATTTATTATGACGACGGTGGTGACATCTATCACAAAACCAAGATATTATTGTAAAATTGTATTGCAATTTTCATAATTTCTCATGAATACAATAATCATATTATCGCTAATCGTAAACATTTTAAGGAACTTTTAGGTGGCTTCAAGAGATATTTGAGAAGTTCAATACTTTGTTCAATACACAGAACAATTAGAACTGAAGGCAAGTTCCTAGTCGTGGAACAAAGTTCAAGACTTCAACGAGTAAAACTTTTTATTCTTAGTTTTAACCAGTAATAGTAGTATTTGTTTATGTAAATATTAGTATATTTTATATATACTATGCTCACATAATAAACATGATATAAATGAGATTTACGGTGAGAAAGAGAGGGGTTTATATGGCTCACTCACTCACCATATGACATGTTATACTAGCTTTTAGCGATTTTCTATGATAAAGTTGTACACTTATTTAATAAAAAAAATAAACAAATAAAATATAATATTCATAAAAATATCCATATTTGTCGTTTATACTTAAAGCTGTAAAGTGCAACTTAACAATTCAACATATTTGACGTATATATTATATTATAATTTCACCTTCATACTAGGAAAGCCAATTCCGAAACGAATTTTGTCAACCAATTCACACGGCGATCGCATTTGCACTTGTTCGTGGGCTTCGAGGGAACTGTTCATCACTTATCAACGAGGGGATGGAGCCAGGTCCAACGGCGAAGAACACCACGAAACTCAGCGTTGATACCAAAGACAGGTAGCTCCTCCATTCTATTATTTCCCGCAACACAGCCAAAGAAGTTCTATCAGGATCCCCTGATAGGAGTCATCATTGCTATCCAGCAATGATGCTCTTACCTGTGACCGACATAAATCACAAACATGAACGCCATTACACACTCGTCAGTCTGTGTGTGAAAGGATTTAGAAAGGTGCCCTGTGTGAAATATGTACATAATATAAAATAAAGTGAATTACGTCTGTTTGAACGCATTAAAAAACTACAGAACAGATATTTGTACTTTTTCCTTCCACTATATAGTGTGATTTCTAAAGTTGAGGTGTTGATAATTCATTACGGTTTGAATAAATTGACAGAAGCATAATTATTGCAGAAAAGGTAACAAAAATCTTTCTAAATATCAACAAAAAATGTTGAACTTTTTAATTAGAAATAACTCACTCTTTAATATTGATAGAAAGAACCACGGTTGCTGTAATCCTCGCGTTCAAAGCTGCGCTTATATAGGCATATATTTACATAACGGTACTCACGTCAATTCTAGAGGAGTTTACCCGATCAGGAGCTATACACATGAACTCGGAACAGGTATGGCGGAATCGCGGCTATTTATTGCAGCTAAATTTGTTACATACATTAATATTTATTCCAGAAGCAATAGGGAGTTATGATTTAAGGTAATATCTTTCAAAATATATAAAATTATCATTTAACTCAAAATATGAGTTAAAAACATTTAGTACCAACATATCCCATTCCTTTAATATAATATATATATAATAATACTTTATATAATGTGAAATTATTTATGAATTTATAATTATAAAGTCCGTAAGAGGTAAAGAATAATTGAACTAGATCAGGGATGGCGAACCAAGGGCACGATTGCCACATGTGGCACGTTTGAAAGTCTTGATGGCACGCACAGAAACAAATTTTTTTTTTAATGTTACCTTTTTTGAATACCTATTACATTATACATTTTATTTTTAAAATATCGCATGAATTCTGTCGAAGAATATAAAGATGCATTACATAAAACTTGACGTATAGTTTCACAATCTTAACATTTTACATGAACTTTTATTGTGGCACTATTTAGAGAAGAGTTTTTTTTTACTTTTTAGCAGGGACATCACAAAAGGTTCGCCATCCCCGAACTGACCGCCTGAGGTCTGTTATATGATGTTTAATTTTATTTTAAATACTCTTTAGTTGTAATAACACAACCCTTCAAAATATTTTGATTATAATTAATTAAAATTCTATTATTTTGTCCCAATTCAATTCATTAGAGAATTTATAGTTGAGAGATTTGGAATAACAAACTCACATTAGTTTAAATATTGATCTAATATTGAACTGAATTGAAATGAACTTAACTGAAATTTTCGGAACTGAACTGTATGGAAATGAACTAAACTAAACTAATAGATATCTAACTCATAGTTATACTATTAATAAACAAATGTTTAATATTCTCAGAAGCATAGTTTTTAAGGCTACTAATAAAAAATATGTATGTGTTTTTGTCTCAATTAAAAAAAATAAATCTACCAAATATAATTAATATAAAACAGAGCACGGACGACTTATTTTTAACATTTATATTTATATGTACACCCTTACTAATAAAAATGTTTATAACCATTAAAACATTCTCTATTTGTCACTGTTACATCTTTGACGTAAGTCGTTAGTGAGAAAGTGAAATAGACAATAAGTTCTACTCGGTATAAATATTTTTATAAGTAAGGCAAATAATATATAATAATTCCTTTAAAATTAGTTTCATAATTTACTACAAGAAAGATAGTGTGACATTAAAAAAAATATGAAAGTTTCATGACATTCGTTTTATTCACACTTAAAAGTTAGAAGAAGAAATCATTAAACAAATAAAAATATAATAATAGAATCATTATATTTTGTATACAAATCCAAGACATTTATTTTTTTTATTATTTTTTATTTATCTTTTATAATGTTGAATATCATATTCATTTCAATTCATATTTTTATCGTACGCTTAAATTATTCTGTTAATATTTAATGAATTTGGAAGGGAGCCTGACATACAAAAACGTTAACAAGTTTAACGTTTAATAAAAAATTAATTTAATTCAATTATCTTTTTTTTTTAATATATACTTGTATGTTCGATTTTAAACTTTTAGAATCAACATAAATATATATAGATTTAAATTATTATTATTTAATATTTCAATAAACAATCAGTTATATATTTGGGCCTGTGGTTAGAGGTCTCACCTGCTACATCGTACATCGTGGGTTTGATTCCCACTCAGAACATTGTGTTTGTTGTTTCCGTTGCACACAGATAATGTCTTTATCGTAATCGTGTTTTTTTATATACATTATGAATTAATCCAATATTAATCAAAAGAGTAAATAATAAAAATTAATGTCAGCTATTGTTGTCCTAAACTGGCAGTTTCAGAGAAAATTTGTCCAAATCAATTATTTAGGTACATTAATATTCACAGATAACAATAAAGTTTTTTTTTAAAGTAAATAATGTTTCGGTACAGCTTAACTGATTCAAAATGGAGCTATTATCAATTAAAACCTCACTATAGATAAAATATAAAACAGTGTAAAATGTTTTAATATAAAATGATAAACTTAACTGGGACAGGTTTCGAACCTGCAAATTCTGCTATCGAAAAATCTCGGATATCGCAATCATTTTAATATTGTAATAAACTTAATATGAGTGATATGTTTATAGACAATCCGTAACATATTAATATATACTTCAAGGTCATTGGGGTTGAATATAGAGCAATAGGAAAAACCTGTGAGTAAGTTAGGACTTCCCCCAGGGTACCTAGAACTGAAATCAATATGGCGTGCTTCAATTTGAATACTGTTTGTTTATAATTGTCTATTATAAAGAAAATCTTTTGCGTTGTTTTTATCTCCTTAAAACATTTGTTCTGTTTTTTGAAATCTTTGACACATTAATACTTAGTAAAAATATTAAATAAAATATGTAAACTAGCTGTGCCTGGCGGTTCCACCCACGGATAAAGGATTTTATTTACTTTAGGACAACTAAGAGTAGAATCGTAATGATAGCCTTCCTAACGAACCTGTCTAATATAATAAGAAAGAATATTTCAACGAACAAACAAACAATCTTTTCTTTAATGATAATCTAAGTACAGATAGGTTTATTATATTAATATCCTATTTCTAAAATAATTTTTTTTTCGTATGTACTGCTAAAGCAAAAATGACAGATATCGCAAGACAAAGAAAGAACTATAGCTAAGTAAAAAGACTATTGAACATATTATTTAGAGAAAATACAAAATATGTTTGAACTTAAAGTTCAATTTAACTAATAGAAAACTTGTAAATATATTCTTACTAATATAATTTCTTTAAGTTTATTTGTTTTTAAATAAAAAAAAATCATAATAACTTTTCATAATAGTTATTAACTTTTAACTCTTTATATCTTCATTATTTGTAAAATATGTTCTTAAAACGAATATTAAAATCATGTATAATAAAGATATAACCGTTTAATCAGAATACAAATCATGTTCCTTACAAAAAGCGCCAGCCAGGTCATGGGAACGAGAGATGAGGTAAAAAATAAGGCTGTTGAAATCGCCGGAAGTGAGGGAGGATGTGACCACCGCAGGCCCCGCACTGATCAAATATTAATTACAATACGCAATGATATCAACATTTTGGGGTTTATAGTCTTATATATCATTTTATTATGGAAATTAATAATCAATACTGATCCAATTTTTGTTTTAAAAATATGTAATGTTTATTTTTTTTTTTTATGTAAACTTATACTATAACATATAATTATCCGGCTGTACTTACCTTATTATTAGCGGAATCGCGACGTGAACTGCCGCATGCGCAAAGCTCATGAATAAGGACCCCGAATGGGTTCGAAAGTAGCCGGGCAAATTCCGAGAGTAATAACGTGAGTATAGTCGGATAATTATATATACCAGTTTCAAACAAGTTTAAACATGGAGATGTTCTAATCTTGAAGGCGTAGAATCCGAGATTGAATCAAATCTCGGATTCTTTTATGGTGTACTTGTATGCGTAATTTAAAGATATAAATAAAATGTATTATAGTTACAAATTGATAATTAAATAATTACTAGCAAGGGGGCCCCGTCACAAGTGACGGATGGCGAAGTGGACTTAAGCTGCAATTATTATTATTATTATATTTGGTATTTTCATTTTATATTGCATTGTACTCATTTTTTTACATTAATTATACTTTATTTCCTCCAATACATCTACACTAAAAAAGCGCGCGCAAAATTTCCCCATGCAAAGTCTATGGGAAAAATTAATTTTTTGACTAATTACTGCAATTAGGCTAATGAGATTTGAGAGTTGTCACTATTTTTCAGCAGTGTAGCATAATGAGACCTTTGATTTGAGCCATCAACGATATTTTTCCCTTTAGTGGTTCTCGAGCTACAGTGTGCCAACGAAATCGCTTTCTGCATTAATATATAAGATAATAATAAATAGTTATTTTTGATTGAGTTATTTTAATCAAAATCTTGTTTTGTTATTATAATAAAAAATCGTTTATGGCTTTCGTTGCGCCCAAAATTTTGTGTGTGTGTGTCTGATGATGAGTTTGTGTATGTGAGTGTGTTTGTGTGTTTAAAACTTTTCTCTATAGGAATTCACATTTTGATTAGAGAATATAAAAAATATATATTATTTGTCAGAAATATACGAAATTTTTAATTTTTTTAAAGTATTGAAATATGATATAAGTGCTTGCAAAAGATTATTGAGCGAAGCCCTCTATGAGAGGCTTTTTTGCATTCTTTGTGCAAAACTCAATCAAAAACGGTATATCCGAAAATTTCCAAATTTTGCACACTAATAGACATCAATATGGCGATGGATTCGGTGTTGTTTGCACCTCGCTTCGCTCAATATGCTAACAAATACCGAGATTTTGCGAGCACAGCGAGTCCAGTTACAGTTTGTTTTTAATTTAGTAACCCTGACTTGTTCCAAACAAACACTCGAACAAACAAATGTATCTAAGTAAATATCAACTAAATATATAAACATACTCGTTGCTAAGTTACCAAGACACGTGTTTGTTCAATGTCATTCATTATTATATATTTCGTGATTCTATCACATATGTAATTCATATTTAAGAGGAATTTGATATTCTAATGTACTTGTAATCTTTTGTTTGATGTGAAGATTATGATACAAGTAATCTTTAAATTCTCTGAAGACCCTCAAGATTGATTTTCTATTAGTATGTCTCTTTTCTACAATCTTGAATAATAAATTATTTAATGAATTCTATCTTTTGATTACAACCTTGGAAATAAATAATTTTATCTATTGTAGAAATATAGTGTAGTGTGGCGTGGTGTGGTGTGGTGTGGTGTGGTGTGTAAAATATGTAATAATTAATTAAAATAATTGTAATTGATGTCATTACAAATTCTATAAAATGGCATGCGATATCTCAACGGTTTAAATACACAAATAAAATGTAGAAAAAATATTAATCACGTATAGCGATTAAGCTTTATTAAAAAATGTCCGTGATATATGTCTAAGTTTAATGACTCCAGCAATTATTTTCCTTTTAAAAAAAAATATTTCTATTTAGGAGAACTTATTATCTTTTTTGTCACTTTCTCACTAACAATTTACGTCAAAGGTGTGAAGGTAACGAAACAGATAATATGTTATTATAAGTATAAATAATTTTATTAATAAGGGGGTATTAGATTAAATTTGTATTCAAGTATACTTTAGCAATTCTTATAAAAATAAAAACTTAAAATGATTCATGAAGATCAAGATTACTTCTTAAGATGAAGATGATAATCATAAAAATTGTGGAATTATTCCATTGTTGCTGTTTCTGACTACGAGAATAGTAAGGGGGGTTCGGAGGTAATGGGCGCAGGAACTTCTATATCAGGGGAAGCCAAGCAGTTGATCGTGATCGACCAGTCAATCGCGACCCCTGAGTCAGTCGATCGCGGGCAAGGCAAAAAATAAAGGTACCTTCATATTTCCGTCATAAATATTACGAAAATTATTGGAGTATAGTTAAAAAACTTCCAATCGGTAGACTGCACAGAATTAGAAAGGCAGACAGTAGATCTTGAGTCCGATTGAGTTGGCAACCTCTGATCTATACATTTATGTGCTGGGCAATCGTAGTTGCGTGCAGCAGCTAGTATTATATATGTTTCAACGGGATTTTTATCGAAACATATATATGTGCTTGTAACTATAATTATTGAATTATTTTTTAATTTTTTTTTTTTTCATATAACTTTCAATATAGGTTTATATTAAGTTTCATTTCAAGGTATAATTGTGTATATAATTGTTCTTAACTCTTAAATCTTTTATATTTAAAAAAATATTTTGTGATATAGAATAGTTTTTAAAAATTTAAAGTTGAAGTATAAAAAAAATTGATATTAAAATTGGTGAGTGACATTTATACCAATATGATATATTTTGCAATGGTTCAGAAAAAATATATAAATTTCAACAGATCCTCCAAAAGACTCTCTATGCAGTATTTTTCAAAAGCATGAAATATTGCAAAACTATCAACTGCTCCGTAGGTGTAGGCTGCAGTATGCATTAATTCTAATCGATGACTCGCGTGCTTCAGACATGACCTGAAAAAAAAGTAATGACTTGACTCATCGAACTAAACCTTTGGCATTACCAGCGTTGCTTAAAGCTTTTCTTATTTGTTTGCTATTTTGGCTATTTTCAAAAAATATTTAATGGATAGTAATCGAACTGGCCACCTCTGGAATATTGTCAAATGGCTCTGCCAATTGAGCTACAATGTTACTAGCTAGCGTGGTGTCAATAAAAATTTTATTGTTTTATTAATATGCATACACTTTCGTGATCCATGATTACTAGTATATATAAGGAACCGTTGGAGGTAGATGACTAATTAACTGACTTACTGACAGACACTTACATCTCGTCTACCCATGAACATAATTGCTGCAAAGCATTCGATACGTCGGGTTAAAATAAAAAATGTAACCAAATTATACGCGAGTTTTGACCCGTAAAAAAATAGTTTTATTTATTATATATAATTCCGGCTGTACTCACGTAATTACTATCACAATTTGCCCAACTAATTTAGAAACAATTCATGAGCTCTGAGCATGGCGGATTCGCGGCGTGAACTAGTCCATTCCAAATACCAATAGTAATTAGTACATTAATAATCACAAAGTACATCCAAACTTGGACCAACAATCTATCATCACACAAAGAGCTACCCCGAGTGGAAATCGAACCCACGATCTTGGGATTGCATTGTCACTAACCACTAGAGTCTAGACTAACAATCAGTAAATTACATGCCCAATGAAAATACCTGTACATTTCAGTCATTTTCAGGTTAGCTTGTAACATTATTTCCGTGTACAATAAGAAATGTAACTTTAACAAATTTGTGAAATGATAATATATACCAAAATATAATTTATTATGATAGCAATAAATGTGATATTCGTATGATAATGAATAAACAATTCTGAAACTTTGTAAAATGAAAGTATATACGAATTTATAATTTATTGTGATAGCAGTAAATGTGATATTTGTATGATATTGAATGAACAATGAAACAAATCATCAATAAAACCAATCGAGTAGAGCACTTGATCTCACAACAAGTTCCGGTATACAGTTCTTTTGTTTGACTAATTAACGCACAGCATCCATACTATTTGTATTTTCACTGTTAAAATACAATTGTAGTACACTCTTTTATAATAATTTTATGATATCTAGGTAACTGTACGGTGGAGCTGAGCGAAGCATTGTTGCTGAATTCCACATACTTGTAAAATTAGCAGAGTAAATAGTGGCTATAATTTTAAGTCTAATAAGAACTCGCGCGTGCAATTTCAAAACGTTCCACATGTTCACTTTATGATACTTTGAACATTTAATAAAAAACTTCACTCATAAATGTCACCAAAAAAACTTCAGGACCTATAAGTCACTGTCCTCGACAACTCTGCAAATTTTCGACATCCTACCATTATTCGTCTAGGAGTAGCATTAGTAACGAAGCACACTTGTGTCCAGTAAGAGCTTCGCTTCACTCAGCTCAATAAACAATGTATCGTATCCAACATTGTAAATAATAATAGTGTAAATATACGCCCCTTAATATAAGACTAGTGTACACCTGCGGGTGTAAAAATAGTTCATTTCCGATGAAAGTATGAGAAAAACGTGTGAACATGTCCAAATAGCGAGGAGCCTGCGACAGATGTCTAGCCTATCTATCAGACAAATTTATCAATTTAATCTATTGGAATATAAGCTTTATTACAATGAAACAAGAGTGTATTATAAATTGTATGTGTAAATATAAGTTTGTATTGTCTCGTGTTACAACCTCAACATCCTGTAAGGACCTAATGATGATTTTTATAGAAAAATAAGTATAACATTACATAATTCATAGATTGTTTTACTTTTTTGTGAGATATTTTACATTGAATTTAGATCAATTAGTTATTTTTCAATCAAGTGCTTTAAAACAAAGAAATAATAAATTAAAAAATACAGATAAATTGTTTAAGAAAAAGCAGTTTGACATAATTAATATAAAAAACAACATTTCAACATTAACAAAATAATTTAATATTTCTGATATATCACTGTTTTTCTTATATTTAATAATAATAAATATAATAATTAATTAAAAAAAATATTGACTAACTCTTTTAATCCTAATATTAAACAATAATTATTATAAAGGTATTATTATTACGTTTTTTTTTATTGACAAATATGAAAACTTTTTATTTTTATTGTGCTCAAGTAATCCGCTCCCCTTAGTAAATTTATATAAGCTTATATTTCAAATATATATAAAATAAAAAATTCTTGGGCACGGACAGGGAATGTACCTGTAACCTCGGGAAACTTGAAAGAATCAATTTTATTGTATATCGCAGGGTTAAAAATATTTAGGGTCGATAAAGATGATTAAATATTAGTTAAAGACACGGTAACTCATTTGGTTGAGTAAGGGGAAGGATTCTCAGAGGACGTAGGTTCGAGTCCTGGCCGTGTCTTCGATTATTTAATTTATATTTTATTTTTGTAATTTAAAGAAGCCTAACGAAGCACAAAATGTTTATAGGTAACCAACTTCCGCCAGCCTGCGTGGATTCTATTATCTAACCGTGATCCATTTATTAATATATTAATATATTAAGTAAATATATGAGTTATTTTTACTCAATATATTGTCAATTTCCTGTGTTATTTATTTTAGCAAATTTTTATGAAACTTCAACTTGGTTATATTTCAGTTCATTTACAAAAATACATACAATTCAGTTCTTCTTACAACTTACAATATCAATATTTTTTTATATACAATATATTTTTGAAAATCGTATTTTAATTTGATACATACAGACAGACAGACGAAGCTGGAAGACTTAAATATTTTATAGATTTCATATTATCAAACTTAATAACTAAAATACATATACTATATGATTATAAAAATTATCTTATACCTTCAATTTAAAAATCTGCTAAGAGTTTAAGAAACCCCAAAATATGTTCTCAAAGAGATTACTAGCTCCCCCCAATTTGGCTCTAAGGCATTCAATGTTTACACTAAATTATATCCAGTCTACAGATCAAAGTCCTCTGAGATAAACTTTCAAACGCATTTTCTTTCAGATAATAATAAAGTTGTGCTAAAATTCATTTTAGACAATAAATTAAACTGTATAATCAACGTGTCAATGTTTTTTGTAGTCTCTTAAGAAAAGAATATGTGTAATTGGTTTTATATTTTTTGTGAGAGTGTGTGTTTATATGCATGTGTGTAAAGATACTTTCACATAGTAATTATAGTAAGTCAGGTGGTTAAGAGATTGTTTCAAAAAATATTTACTTCATATCAGTGATGACTTGTATATCCATTTGAAGAGTCAGGGGAATAGTTTTATAAGTACTGTTAACTATATTAATTCATGCTTAAATATATATTTATATATATATAAAATCGTTGGTACTGTTTGTTAAAAAGTTTAGAAATTCCATAAATTTAAAACCTATATACAGTTTTGAGTAAAAAATTATGTAAAAATCGCATAAAAGCGAGTTTCTTGCCTGAACAAGAAAATCAAAATATTACTATGTTAACAGTTTTTGGTTCAACATATATATTTTAATTCTATAGCTTTTACTGTTAAATGTGTAATCTTAATAAGAAAATTAAGTAATAAGATCGTTACTAAAAATTAAATCTCTTGTAGATGAGATTAATCCTTATATTACTAGGAATTCTTCAATGAGCTTTATATTTTTTTTAAACTAATCCTGTTATTCTCTTATATATTTTCAATTAAAATACATATTTTTTAATATTATAAAATTATCTAAGTAATTGTTCCAAATGTATAATTTTTTTAAAGCGGAAAGGTTTCATTTGTTTAAATCAATCTTCGAAACTGTTGCATTTGAAAAATTCCTTCTAATTATAACATGAAGGTTTATGAAAAATACCATAGATTATACGCTACTGCTCTTAGTTATCTTAATAGTAAATAAAACCGTTCATACGTGGGTATATCCGCGAGTAATAGCTAGTCAAACAAATTTATTTATTTTGATAATTTTGTTGTGGAAAATAATAAGACAGGATGAAAACAACGTGTGATTTAAAACAGATTAGTCAATAAATGTATTTAATTTTTAAAATTACATTTAGTTAATTATTTAGTCACTTTTTCATGTTAATTCGTTTAAAAGATATATTTTTAATTGCTCTGTCGATGTAACTGTGGGTGTGTAATTCTTATTATTAAATGTGTGACATGACCACGATGATAGCTACTATCCAGCTGCTCGGAACTTTTCACAGAATAGTGGATATAGATGCTGGAGTTAAACTATCCACTAAGTATTAGTTCTAAAGAATTATATTTTTACTGAAAATATTAATCTAGAATAAAATAAATAAGAGTAAAATATTAATATACTTCTAGATTTGTTAAAATTACAAAAGATTAAATTGAAATTATATTTAAACATGTATGGGCATGTCAATTAAATCCTTTAAATACATAAAGAATGAAAAATGTATCGACACAAGCAGGCTCCGAACCCGTGAACTTTCTCTATGATCCTGCTCATATTGAAAAATTTTTCAATTTCAAAATGAAAAAAGGTTTTATACTTTTTATTAGGAATAATGTCAATGTAGTGTACATTTTTTGTAAATCATTTTACGAGTGTTTGATCAATCGGAAGTGCTCAGTGTAAAACTTTTTCATGTTGTTTTTAAGTTAAGATCTTAGTACTTAGTAATTATCTCCCTCTATCGTTGCTTTCTTGTTGTTTTCACTCCCAGAACTCTTTTCTGCTGATAGGCTACTGTAAGATCAGTATTTCATATAAGTATTTAAAGTAAGTTTTCGTAGAACTGCGGTTTAATGCGCAAGCGATCTGGTGTCGTTCAACTATGACTGCAGCGGCAAATGTCTGATTAGTTGGTATCTACTTTAAAAGATCTTCTATGCTGTAAGAAGCCTCACACGTCTGCCATACACTCTCATCTCCCTTGGGTAAGGGCATGTACACAAAATATTTTATATTTAAGAAAAAAAAGTTAGTCTTTAATTCAAAGATTAGATCTCATTATTTTAGATCTTTGCCAATACCAAGATTTTTGTGCTGGTATTATTAAAGTATATTTTACATTATATTTTGAGATAACTTAACTTTTTAAATAATGCATAAAATTGACTTGTATAAAAGAATATGTCTGGCACATGCTGTTCTAAACATTTGTTTTACAACTATTTTATATGAATGAACGATATAAATCTGAATATTTTATAATAAGTTATTTTTGATATTTATGTATGAAATTACTGTAAATGTAGTTACAATTGTATTTATTGACTTATCTTTATAATTATGTCATTTTATCTATAGTGTCAATTTTATGTAATTATTTCAATTAAATACTATTTTATTATTAATTTTACATTTAATAGGTTCTATAACTTTGTATATCGAATTTGTTCGAAGCATGAATATAAAATAGTTCATTCTACAACTTGATAAAAATTATGATAATAAAATATAAGAATTAAACAGACATAAAATGATTAAAAATAATTTCGGTTGTAAATCTCCATTAGTATTTGTCTTTGGTAAATTCAAATTTTATTTAAATTAGTAGTAGTAATTGTAGTAGTGTTGAAAATCCATGTAGTATGTATTGTAGTATATAATAAAGGGAATACAAGGTAAATAAAAGAGTTAGATCGAAATTTATAGTTTATATTAGATTTATAATAAGATATGTAGTCTACAAAATTTCACAAATTTTCACAACGTTATTTGAACCTAAAGCGTCTACCCATTTTATTATGAAAATAAAATCATCGAAATCACTGGATCTACGTACGACGGGGGCTGGTTTTACGCAACCATTATTTTTTAAAATATAATCTAATAGGCAGTTTCATTCTCGCGTATCATTACATGAGTAAGTCAAAAACTAATAACGGTAAAAAAATAAAAAAATATCAATCCATAAAAACAGCCCCCCGTGAAACAACAACGTCCCATACAAATACAATTATATTTATTATCGTTATATTTAACTAGAGTTATACAGAATAATGATTCCTATGAAATATAATTATGCATTCTTTAAATTTATTCAATATAATAATAATAATAATACTTAATAAGTATCAATAGGTAATGATTAGTCAATGTCGTGCTACAAACTACTATAGTTTATAATAATAATAATAATGAATGAATCGTATTATTTCTTTATCATTTATTACTTTAAATTTATTACTCGATATTACCACTAAACGAGCGTACGGCAGCCTCGACCCACGCGTCTGCGCGGGCGCACATAATCACAAAAACATCGTCAACACATAAAATAATAATCAATAATAATAATCGTACAGATAAAAATCATTCATAAAAACATTATAATAAAAATCTAAACATTAAAACACACTTAAAACAAACATTATATTAATATTATCGTAATCATAGTGTGTACGTATGTATAATATCAGTTAAGCGAATAATAGTAGTCAAAATAATGAGCATGGCGCGCGGGGGGGCGCGGGGGGGCGCGGGCGGCATTACACTACACTACAATACAATACAATACAGTACCGACACAACAACACACCGCACTCCAACCATTTCCTATCAACAACACATTGGCTAAGCCGCCTCGCGCTCGCTGCGTCTGCGGCCACTGCCCGCGCCGCCCGTCCTCGCTTACTATTATATTACCGTATCTTAATACTTTATGCTACTACGTTAGGTAAGCTTTATAAATTTTCGATTTCTCATTTATGCTATCAATAATAATAATTATACAACTTTTTTTAAATTTTTATGTTTTTTTCGAAATTCTATCGTAACGTACCTCGACTCTCTCTGTGGCGACGAGCGCGCGGGCGCTCGACCACCTAATAAAAAACGTTCATAATAAGAAAATATATCGTGAGTAACTCTGCCGACTTACGATAGGTACGGCGCGGCGGATGGGCCGTGCCGGCGAGGCGCCGACTTTTGGCACCAGGATTTCGATTACGCGACTTTTTTTTTAAATATTTTCGTAACGATTTAAGTAAAAAAGGTCAGTCCCGCATCGGCGGGAACTCGGCGAGCCGAGTTACGGCTTACGATAGAATGCGGATGGCTTGATGCGTGGGAGCGGCGCAGGCGGGGCACGGCGCGGCCGTCGCCACCAGCCGACTTGCGCACTCGTAGCAGAATAGGTTGTGGCCGCATGGCACCAGCGCCGCCGCCACGCCGCGCTCCGAGCACACGCCGCACGTGCGTGTCGGAGATGCGGCCGGCGAGGGGCGCGGCGGGCCCCATGCCCACACGCCACCCGCGCCCGGAGACTCGAACGACGGCGACTCCCCGAGGCCCTCGTCGCGTTCCGTCGACGACCAGATGCCCAGCAGATCACCGAGTCGCCCCGACGAACCGCCCGACGAGCACGATCCGGCCGAAGAGAATGCTGCCTCTTGCTCAGGACGCAGCAGCGATGCGAGTCCGGCGCGATAAAGCTGCGCCAGCGGTTCGCCCTCTGCTCCCGCCACGGCACCCGCCCCTGTCGCCCCGTTGGCTGCACCAGTGCGTAAAGCAATATGCGCTTCGATCTCCTTGCGGGCTGCCTCTACGCTCTCGGGAAGTCCGGTCACCTCGAAGACAGGTTCGCGTTCTCGCGACGGCGTCACGATGTATGTGTGCGTGGTGTGTTGAATACGCTTGATGGTAGCGCCTTTGGGTCCGACCACCAGCCCCACAACGCGGTAGGGCACACGCACCTGAGCGGTGACATGGCCGGGTGCGCCAGCGGGCGGGGGCGGGGCGGCTCCACATTTGCGGGAAGCTCTGATCTGAGAGAAGTGCTCGGCGGCGGAGAGGATCTCGCGTTTGGCGCGTGCGACGTCTTCCTTACGGCCCGTCACCACGAACACGGGCTCCTCACCGCGCACCGGTGTTTTGATGTATGTGTTGGTCTTCGCTCGCAGAGCTTTGATCTTGCAACCTAAAACAAGAAACTAAGTTTCAGTATTTATTTATTAAAGATAAAACATGAGCATTTATCCAAATCTAATTATCTTGGTTTATAAATAGTAAAGCAGAAAATCAAATGGCGCCCAACTTGGGACTTTCGTAGTGGTTACGAGAGTTCTGCATACACGTGAACAATAGTATTACATTATAGTGCCGTGTTGACAATATGACAGCACTGCAGTCGTTCGAGACATTATATCTCGCGTCAATGTGAGCATAGTAAACCCTCTCTCCTCCCCGGCTGTTGCCATGCGGATAGTAGATACGTCAGTCAACGGCTGATCGCCGTAGAAAACACACGTCCAACATTTTTGTTCTACACATAAAAGAAACTTCTGACATATTATATACTAATCAAGTCAATTAATAGATAGACTTTAAATAAAAAAAAATATCCACTGTAAAATTAATATAATTTATCATCCTACAATTAAAACCACGTGGTAAGGTGGATGTACTCGTCTAACTCGTGCCCGTTGTATGTCTGTCTCGCTCGTTACTCCAATGCGGCAAAACAAGTAGCGTGCAGTGTCCTGTGCGAGTTCCCTACAATCGATAGCGCGTACTTTAAGATGCTCCCTTCAAAATTAGGACGAACGGAACCTTTAATATTCTTGAAAGTTGAGATGTTTTAACTAATTAGAGAGTTTGCTTCAAATAATAAACATGGTGTAAACGGAGAAAATAAAATACGAAAAGAAAATAAAACCGCACTTTATTATTTATAAAACGCGTACGCAATTAGTGTAAGTTAAAAGGATTTCTAAAAGATCAGCATCATCACAAATTGCAAGAGCGCATACGAGTGGTATCGCTTTAGTAACCAAACTGTAATTTCGAAGCTTAAGTTTTATGTGTGATACCGAACGCTGGCACCTCGCCAGAGATACAGAAAATGTACAGCGACTTCACTTACTCGTAGAATAGGTTTCTCTGGTTCTCATAAAATAAAGTCTTAAATATTTCAGTTAAATCGAAAATTCACTTAATACTTTGAAAAATGTTTATTAATTTAATTGTGTTCATTATGCCTAAAAAGATTTTATTTTCAAATCAAAGTAAGAAAATGTATAAATCACAACATCCGCATGTAGGCTGTACGGCTTAAAAGGGGGTTGAAATTTTTTTGAATAATTTAGTACAAGGCTCATCCGCAGAGCATTGTTGCCTTAATAACGACGCCGTCAAAGCCTTTGCATCTCTGGTGTCGCGTGTTGTATTACAGTATAACTCTAGTTAAATAAAACTTTATGTACAATATTCACTTTCATTCATACGTAATTATATAATAGTAAACAATAGTGTAATCGTAGAAATTATGTTGATTCCGATAAGGGTAAAAACAGTTTAAAACTTAAAAGATAAGGTTTCTCAATAATTAGACGCCTCCACGCCGGAAAGAGATAGATTCACTTCCATCTCTTTCTCGCGAACGAAGCATCTCAATATTTCACTCCCACAAATTCTACCTTCGAATTATAGCAAAGTGTGAAATAATTAAACACAATTAGCCCAATATTATTACACGTTAGTAAGAACATGAGGCTATATTATTATTTGAATGAATAAAGTTTTCTGTAAAAGAATTTGCTACTAAATTCGAAACAATATATTAAAACGTTAATAAAATATTCAATTTGATACAAACACAATTGAACTGAAATGTTTGTGTAAATTATCTAAATTAAACATACGGTTTGATACATTTAGGGCGAATCGTTTATTATTTATTACTGAACCTACGAGGTTTATTATACAGACATTTTCATAACTGTTCAGAATAAGTAAAAGGTAAGGACATAGTTTTAATCAACAATGATTTTTTATTAAATATTGAATAAATTTAAAGTTATTTCGAGGAAATAAAAAGTAAGAACTGCACTATTGGAGTAGCTATTCAATTAAAACCCTACTGAAGCTAGTAGCAGTCTCGTAGCTCCTCTCACCTACATTCGTACGCGCGTAGTTCCGTAGCGGCCACTGCACTCTACGCCGTAGAACCGGGTCAATGCGCCTCACGCTACGGCTTTTTTATGATTAATATTTTTTTACTACTGACAGTAGTATTCCATGATTTAATGAGGGCGTATCCACTAATTGAAGTAGTCATTTAGTTCTTCCTGCTAAATATACTAAATATAAAATAACGTTTTCTTATCTTTTATCTAAAGAAAATGAAGCGTGTATTTTTGTTTCAAGAGTTTGGACGTTTTCTAAAATTTAAGTTTAATTTGAAAAACTTTTATACATTAAATTTTAACAACTAGATGAAATAAGTACTGTTTTAGAATGTTTAAGCGCAATAGAGCCTACTTCAATCATAATCTTATATATATATATATATATATATATATATATATATATACTAATGTTTTCGAACACAAGAAAAAACCATGATAATGTACAGTTCTAAAACACGTACTACAACTATATATGAGAAGATGTAGTTCAACATATTTTATTTCGACTCATACTTTTCCAACTTCTATGACACAATCCTGATGTCATTATGACCTCTCCAAAAGTTTACACTGTACATACCAAGTTTCTCTATTCATATGGAAAAAGATCAATTTACATAAAAAAAACTTTGGTAGGGGAGAATACGATATTATTAAAAGTATTTTTCTACGAGGTACTAGGCGAGCAGGAACCAGCACGTCGTCATAACAACGGCAGCTGGGGCAGCGAGCCCCGACCGACTTCGAGTTTTCGAACGCACGCTACAACTGTTTCTATACATTGTTATAGATAATGGGATCTCAGGAATGCTTCGGTATCCATTTTGCCTTTTAATATGAAGGAATTCGAATCTATCGTTATTATATTCATTATGTTCGTAATGTAAATACATTTTTCATGGGTTTAACATTGCTTTTTTATGAAAATGAAGAAATAAAATGTTGACTGTTGTTTTATGGGGATAGATGAAGTATTTCATCAGTGGCTTGGCTGAAAGCCAGTGATGACGCAATTTGCTACAAACACGGGTCATTGTATGGAAAAGATCATTGCGAGGTCAGCTTTGAATAAGAAAAGACCTCAATGGTAGAGTGGATACGATCGATTAATGATTACTTACGAAATTGTATACCTGAAATTATAGGATACTTATAATCTTCTATATATATATATATATGTATACAGATATACTTATACATATACTTTTCCCGCGTAAAAATGGGATAGAAACTCAAGTGGAGAAATGTCGCATGCGGTGTTTCAGCGACTGTGTGCGTAGAGGGTGCAAGCGGAGCGTGGGCGGGTGGAGAGGGCGAGGGGATGCAGAGGGAGGTGTGTGAGGGCGCGGCGCCTCGGGGGCGCGTGCTCTGGATCGATAGGTCAATGACCGCGGCCCGGTGCATTGGCAAGCTGGGAGCCCCTGGCTACCGCCGTCACGAATTTAACCTACATTCTAACTAATTGCGCGCGGTAATCACCTTTTAGGTTTTTAAGTATATATCTAATCTATTCTTCACGTTTTTGTTATTATGTATGTAAATAATCAAAAATAAGAAAAAAAATTTTTTTGAATAACAAATTAAATATTTTTATGAAAGGTTTATAAAACTATAATATTTGCTTGATTTTTCGTATTAAAAACATTATAATTAAAAGTATTAAGGTTGACTAAGGGATTTTCACGAGTAGGAAAACGGGCTTTTCCCGGTGTTTCCCGCGGCCATTGCACTCGGCTTACATAATACTAGGGCTACAGAGGTAACGAGGAGGTAACGCAAACAAACGTGGCGGCGTAAGTCAGCGACCCGCCGCAATGCGAAAGAACCTTTACCGGTACAACAATAGGCTTCTTATTAAAACGACTCCTGGTTAGTAAAGCGTTGGAATGATTAATGGTGATTCTTTAGCGCGGTGAGGAGTGAGGGGGGGGGGAGGTCGGGGTTGATCGAACTGAAATTGGTAGCGTTCAATGTCCACCTGATATTTGTTTATAAATCACAGCTTCTAAACGATTGATCTTACAACTCCTTACAAAAATTTCGGGAAAATTCTAGAAAATTCTAGTCTAAAATTTTGTACCAAGCTTACAAATCAAAGAAAACGAACGTTTAAAATACATTTTGAATATGGAACAGAAGAATGAAGAAAAATATTTTAAGCCAGATCGGCTACAATCGAAAATCTGTCTTGTCATGTGTTTTTGTAGGTTGAAATTGTAATGCTGACCAACCAGACAGTACAATGTTGTCCGCATGACCGAGACGACGTACTCAAGTAATTAGAGACCTTGTTACATTAGAAATAAACCTTAATTTTGTTTATGGTTGTGTAAACTTGATACTTTATGTGGATGATGAGTGCCACGTGGCATTTAGGGATAGTACTACAAGTGGGAGAGAGAAGGAAGATGATGTTCTTTGCAATAACCGAGATAGAAATGTTTGAGAGGAAAGAGAAATGGTGAAACGAGTAGGTTATTTTAGTACGGTTGTCCTTTTTTACGACAGCTGATGTTGCGAAGAAGATGTCTTCGATTATCATTCAATCCTGACAAAGTATTTCCTAGTAAGCTAGTAAAAGACTATCTTTTACTTTTTAGTAGATCCAGAAAATTTGATCTAACCGAACATTTATCTAATTTAAAACCTGCATATGTTGACACTCACACGTGAATTTGTTTCCTAAACAATGTTGCTATACAATTTTAATATTTAACCCCCAGCAACCCTTTGAACGAGCTTCAAAGCTTTTATTAGTCAGGCCAGTCGAGTTCGTAGGCGGATTTCAAATTCAGATTATTGTATCTAAATACCAAAATATTCATTAATTAAAAAAAAAAATCACCTTCGACTTACCTATCAGCATCATTGAAAAAAACATAAATTAAGATCACCAAATAAGAGAACATGTACAATACAAATTATGTCCCAATGTACTATATGAAGTGCTAATTTTTGCACTTGCAACAAACTTGCATCTTGAGTCTGCGTGTACGTGTGAGTATGTATATGTGTGTCGGAGGCCGTTACACTCATGAGTTAATTTACAAATACATTCATAAATATTCATTTGTTTTGTTTATTTCTCATCTATTAAGACCATTTTTTAAATCTTATTTCGGTAAATGATCATAAATATCCTTGAAGAAAAAGAAATATATCTTTAAAGTTATATTTTTATAGAGTAAATGTATATGAAATAATAAGTAGCTCATAAATTTAATTAAAATGTTCTATTAACTATAGTGTTTTATCTAAAACGGGCGATAAAATATTTCACTTAAAAAATATATTTCTGCACCATTTAACCTCTAACCTTTACTCTCTCTTCTCTCTTTTACTAATCAGGCTAAAATTTAAAACAAAAAGTAAAAGTTTATTCGATTTGAACTCGATTCAGACTTGGCCTTAGGCCTTATAACCTTGCTTTGATACTAGAAGTTACTTTTACTTTCAGAACTGTCTCACTGAAAATAACGCGTTGAAGTTACTGAAACATTCATGTAATGCCTTAGAGAGCCATCTTAGTACACCGACCTTGGACTAGTAATTAATTTTAATAATCTGTTACAATGAATACTAATTAGGTAATAAGAAGGTCAGTCATTAAGCTGAAAGCCTCCTATTAGATTAGATTACTAGATCTAGAATAGAAAAGAGTTTAGACTCCCTTTGATGTGAAACTGGATAATTACCTGGAATAAAAAAAAACAATTAATATTTACATTCGTGTACATATACAGGTTGTACCGTAAGTTGATATGAAGATGCAAAAGTGTACCCAGTTCATAATAGTTATTTGAAAAAAATCTGTCATGATTACTCAATTGTATAATATATAATATTATAAATAATTTCCCACTAATATTTGATGATTTAATTATATTTAAATATTTGTATGTAAACATAAAACAAGTTCATACATGTTATGACACACATTCAAAGTCAATAAGTTTGTATGGGTTAGTAATAATGTGCTAAAGTAAATCAACAAATTGTATTTACATTAAGATTTTAATGTAATTTATCCATAATATATGCATACATACATTTTAAACTGTTATGAGATTAAATAATTCTCCAACAGCGCTAAAAAGCAACACCTTTCAAAAACGCTTTTTAATTCAGTGGTGCCTTTTTAAAGATGCAAATAACACTGTATTCAGTCTATTTAACAAAATCTTCTCGAGGTTTCAAATTGTCACTAATTATATACTAGCTGTGATTCGCGTTTCCACTCAAACGAACGTTTTTATGTACTATTAGGATAAGTAAAAGTATTATTGTAATTCTAGATAGTCTATAAACCTTTCTATGAGAATCCGAAAGTTTCAAAATTATCTCGAAGTTTCTCTATCACTATCGCTTTTGAACAAACAAACTTTCTGCTTTATTATATTAGTATAATTTTATGAAATAAATTAAAGAATTTGGTATATTATGAATTAATAACGAATAAGGAAATCCGGGGTATAAACAAGTTATTTTCGTCTATCAATACCCTAATTAATAATATTATTAAATGGCTCCCTTTTTCATAGGTATTTTAAATATTCGTATTTTCTCAATATACTTGTGACGTCACTCAGTTAATTTCAAGGTCAAGAAGCTCTCGACGGTTAAGTCCGAATATTTTAATTATTTAATGTTAAATATTTATCATCTAGTATAGTTTTATGTTTGAATGAAGATTGTCTCATTAAATCAGATTTCAAATCAAGTATTTAGTATAAATAACTATAAACTCAAGGTTATCAGTGAAATGTCATATTCGTTAAATGTTATTCGATTTCATTGACACTACATATTATTCTAATTTTAATTTCTGATATAATTAATTAACTTGAAAGACTCAATGCCATGCATAACTCCTTTTAAACATGTATTTTTAATTTAAAATAATACACTTCTAGGAGATATATTTTTTAATAAACATTATCTATTACACGCGGAACAATTTTATTGACCAGTACGATTACTTAAAACAATAGCGTAATTTTAGATATCCTATATATAGCCTTCATCATAAATCTGACTAACAAAATCAAAGAAGGTAAAAATAATAAAAATGATTAGTAAATTTTCGCCTTATAATATTAGTATAGATTCGTATTTTTTGGTGCAACAATGATACATAAATCGCGGCAGACACTTAAAATCAATAAATTCGCTGGATTATATTTTACGAGACGCTTTACAAGCAATGAAATGTACATTTCCTGCAATCGTTTAATCCTAATTAGTGTTTAATAAACGACAACACTGACTCAAACCTAAACTGTCTGAGTGTCTCAAGCGTCCATTCTAGTATATATTGATATAAGTAATCATAAGATAATATCTATTTTTCGGCCGTTGATTGCTTTAGTGGTGGGTTGCTGAGTCAACTGAATCAAAGGTCGTGCGTTTGATTCCCAAACGTGACAGCTGTTTGTGTGGTCCATAGATTGCTGTTTCGAGTCTAGGTATTATTTGTGTCTGGTTGTAAAATCTTCCAAGATACATAGATTATTTCTCAGTGCCTAAATCTACTCTATCCTTAAAAATAAAAAAAAAATTATTAAGTTATTTAACAAAGGAGTGTCAAATTTATTTAATGGATTCAATTGTTATCGGATTTTAAACTTTATGCTAATCAGCTAAACAATTAAAATTATATAAGGTAATATTATTATCTGAATACTGTGCATTCTCCTGAGGGACTCGCGAGCTAAGTAACTGATTGAAAACCCGATACATTTTAACTCAGTGAGTCATTTAACAGGTAAGCGCTAAAAAAATTTTTCAAATATTTCCTGCAATAAATAACATATAGCTTAAGATCTGTCTGTGGTTTTATATTAATTTTGAAGGATATATAAAATTTTAAATCAATTCTTTATTTATGCAAATTGTTGGTCATATGATAATAATCTATCATTTGTGCTAACCGACGAAACTAGTTGTTTAACGAATTACATAATAATTCTGAACACGTAGGTGACCTAGACTTATGTAGGTATTACAGATGTTTTTTAAATGGGCTCAAATACCCGAAACTAACCGGATTCTAAAAAACCTATGTCATTTTATTGTATATGATAAAATCTTAAAAGAATTTATTTGCTTTAGTACTCTTCAAGTACATTGGCCTTTCAAAAACTCATATTTTTGTTACTCTTCACGAATTTTTATGAAAGTAATATATTTTTTTTATATTAATATTTATAGTACTAGGTCACCAGAAACACAAGGTATACATTTACAGTACTCATTTATATACCAAATTAAAAGTGAAAACATACGAGCACACCTTACTTCCCAGGAGTTGACGTCTAGTATCATCTGCTTCCCTGGTGAATCTTGTACGAGTAACCAAAAAAATGTAGGCAACTTAGTTTTTAACTCTTTTAGTGCCAAGGAGCGCCGTCGCGCTGATCTCGCTAGTTGTGAAAAATCCCAGCATCGCGATAGCGCTCCTTTTCACAGTTCACTCTATTTCTGTTATTTTCTTGTCAATAAATATGTAGTATTAATTTTTTTGTTTTCATCATCTTAGTAAGAAATCTTCTGAAGAGAATGTTAAAAAAAATATGAACGTTGTTATATTGTAACGGATATGGTGAATATCTATCTGTCTTGTTCATATAAATTCTTTATAATAATGCACTTTTTTTACTGGCATTTTTAGCATATATTGGTAAAATGTTAATGGCACTTAAAAGGGTTAAGCTATTCAATATTAACTATAAGTATTTTTGACAGTCCAGAACTATATGATTTTGATTTCATACTACCGGGACAGATAAAGACTGAGGGTTTATTAATATACAGAATCATTAGTCCCTAGGCAGACTGTAGTTGTGTTTGACCTATATCCATGCCCTTACTGTACTCTATTATTAACTAGCCGATCACTCCCGCTTTGTCTGTGAATACTTAACTATGCGATGTTAAACTGAAAATAAAATAGATTTTGAAGGCAAGAATGTATAATTACTAATTAAATAATAGAGGGTTGATATTCGAATTTATAACTATTTTACGATCTAATATAATCTAACCTACTAATTATGAAAAACTATTAAAATTTTCTAAGTATAGTTTTCTTTTTGTGGTCATTTTATTTATGGAAGACAGTTCATTGATCTCGGCTACGTTTATGAATCAGGTGTGAAATTACGTAGTTACGAACACTGAACATGCTGAAGGTTATTACTGCATTGGATAATGGGCCATAACTTTCGCTGATAAGAGTCAGAATCGAGTGAAAGTATTTCGGGATTGTAGGGATTGTATCAAATGACGTAACAGATTTGTAATATTGGGTCAACAGTATTGGAAACGAACGTGACAATAAATGCAATGGCAATAGGATACACTGACTTATAAGATATTTTTACATCCGGAATATATTAATTATATAACTATATTAAGAATATTTACTCAAATCTTTTATATAATGTAAATTTGTAAATATGTATAATATTCGCAATCAATACATCTGATATGTGACACCCGGAGATAAAATCTAAAGTCCAAGGCCAAGGTTGTACGGCTCTGAATTTGTCAAGCGAGGCCTTTTAAAGCCAAAAAATCTGGTAGATTTATATGGGATTGGATAAGGCACGTTAAATGAAGTAAAATATTTTGTGGTGTAAAAACAATAGTTAATTATCTTTTACGAGGTGTGCTTGTGGGTGAATGTACCGTGGCCCGATTGGCCCGCTGCCAGCTCTCACGGTGAGCTCCTAATCACCTCTCGCTCACTTAGTTTGCTCCTGATAGCTCATAAGCGCCTGGTACTTGTGTAACACTCAGTGTTACGGTTACTTCCTCCTAGTCTCATCTTTAATGTGATTTATGTTGAACATTCAAATGAATCAGCTTTTGCCATTTAAGTCTTAGTTATAATAAGTATTTGGGGAATAAAAAAAAATATCATATAAAAAATATTTCTATATATCAATCGATGCGGAATTTCATACTGAAAACTGACACTCATAACGAGGAAAAATTTTCCCTAGAAGTTATGAGGGAAAAACTACAAATTAATTAATTTACATTAAACATGTTTAATAAGGGTTTTAAAAGACTAGTAAACTTGAAAAACGATCCAATAACAAAATATTTTAGCAAGATTTTCTTAAAATTAAGGAAATCTTTACCAAAGGAGATACATTTTTTGTGGGTCGGTAAAATATCAAAGTTGATTTAGGTACTAGTAGAATGTTATAGCTAACATAAACAACCCGACGGTCACGGTTAATAAAAATTAAGCTATTATCGCCTTTAATAGAGAGACGTAGTGTCTACAATTCCACACATTAATATGTTAAACGGTCGCGTGTACCAGACCACCGTGAACTAAGATGTTGATACATACACATTTAAAACATTAGATTTCGTTTCCGTTTCTAAATACGTGAGGTCAATCTTGGAAGGTTACATAATACATTATGCGCAAAAATGTACAAGTCTCAAGGAAATTCGCTAATTTTTGATTCCACTTATCTTACAATTATTCTAGTAAGTTAACTTATAAAAAAAAGCTTTTCTGTAGCTGAAGGTCTTAAAAGTACTTTGAACTTTAGGGAACTAGATGGAACGCTATTTGGCTTCTCGCAACCTTTTAAGTACAAAACACCTGTTGCAAGGAATTGTCTTTGTCTATCCCTACAGGTTTTTCTAGTTTACTTCATATATACATAAAGCATATATATTTTACTGGTGTTTATAAAATGTCCTCTGACAAATAACTAAACTTACTTATTGAACAATCTTTTTAAAGTAGTCAAATCGATATAAATATACGAAGTATCTACCAGGGCTGCATGAAAAGTGAGAAGTAAGAGTAACGTACCGAAAATGATTCTATTTAGGAGATCACTGAGTTACAGTACTTTGACATCTGGCCCGTGATGTCGGCTCGGGTTTTACGGTCTGCTTCGATTATATTTTCATAAACATAAAATAGGAAAATTCCTAGATTTTGTTTCTTTATATTGTTATTTTTCTATTTACAAAAGATTCACGTGTTGTCTATACAGAGTTCTCTAATAATTTGGCAATATTAAGAAATGAATACTGTATTTTCTTTAAATATGAAGGTCATTAGAAAGTAACCAGCAGATGAAGGTATATTTAAATAAGCAGAAAAGAATATGTTGTAAAGTAAGTTGTCGTCTTTGTTGTGCAAACCGTTCATTGTGATGGTACCATCTACCACCCTCGTTCTTTACAACCGTCTTGACATATTATGTTAAACAGCATTGTGATTCAGCAATTATGACAATCTCGCTAATTTTACGAAAAAATACCCGTTAAACGAATTTCTTAACATAAATAATTATAATACAGAGAACTTTTAGGTTCTCCAAATGAGGTTACTTAAATATGTTCTTCAATATATCTTAAATATTATTTGATTGCAGAGTTAAAAACTTAATTTATTTTAGGAACAACTATCTACTCCCGCGCTCCGTGTGGTCGAAAGCCGAGTAATTTGCAAATATCATTAAATGGGTGGAAGACGACCCTCGCCTACACACACACACACACACACATCACACACACACATACACCTACACACCAAAACACAAATGTGAACAGTGAATATTAAATATAGTGAAAGTTTTGACATCCTGATTTTTGACATCTGATAGCTGTTAATTTTGATATCAAAAGGAAACAAAGTAAATTACAGTGATTATTATAATCCCATTATTATACGCAATCATGCGATAATGAGAAAAATAACTCCGTTCACTTCCTTACAACAACAATAATGAAATGTAATATTGTTTAACCGAATTGTGATTTACGCAGTAACAGCAGTTTATACGTGTTAATATTAAAGGTCAACTTCACCAGGATAAAGTTACAGAAGGAGGTAAAATGAAGTATTTAAAAATACTCTTTCGTGCCACCGCGGCTGCTCTGAGCCCGAGTTATTGCGCACACCAAGTCTCATGCTGGGCTACAGCGTACTGTGAAACTCGAGCCGAATCATTAAACATTTTAAGCATGTTGACATGACAGTTCTGATAGTGTCAATCAGTGATAATTTATTATAATTAGGCAAATATATTTGAATGATAGGATGGATAGGACTTTGCTAATGAGTTTACACATGAGAATTCCATCCAATCTAAAGTTGGCGCCTCTAGCTAGAAATAACAGCTTTTTATGTGAATCACGATTGATGATTACAGATTCCACACGTGGTACCTTTGATAAAGGATAATGTGGTATTCTTTACCCCCATATTTAAAGCTCAGCCTGGTTGAAAAACGTCATTTTAAGCGTTAAAACATTTACAAATATAACTCTGACTTCTCAGAATGGCTGAACCCTTTGCTTTGCAACTTCCATGCGATCCTCTACAAACAAACATATTTCTTATTATTTACTAAGCTATTGAATGTAATTATACTATCGATTGTATTTTGACGGCGGAGTGTCAAAAGTTTTTGCTGAGCCGTCATTATGACGAATTGAAATTGCAGTGTACGGCTGCGGTTCTTGTAACTAACACTCAATTAATTTTGGGTTTGATTTGACAGCTCCAAATTACTATGGTTAATCTGCAAGAGGATACAAATATATAAATATTTAGGTCAAAAAAAGTGTTAAATTCGCAAAAATTTTCTAAAGTACGATATCCATTACTGGTTGTCGTTGATAGTTTGATAGGAGTTAAGTACATCAGAGGCGATGTAAAAGATCAGCTGTGTTAGCAATGACGAATGAGGGGTTGATGAACGCCAGTCTATTTCGGAGCGACTAAATGCAGACGGTTCACCGAGTGACATTTCGTGAAGCTAGGTGCATCCCTACAATCAAAATATACATACTTTTGGCGACTTTATTATAATAATATTACATTAAATATGATGAATAATTAACTGACTTAAAGACAGACCTACATCTCGTCTCATGAACACGATTGCTGCAAAGCATTCGCAATGTTAAAATTAAAATGTAACCAAAATTATACGCGAGTTAAATCAGTAAAAAATAGATTTGTTTCAAATTGATAATAAGAAGTTTTGTATGGTTTTGTTTTAAGGTATAAGAAACCATTTTATTAGTTAATCCAATCAGGATGTTTTAGTAATAACAGGAACATTCCTAAAGTGAGTTTGTAACACATTCTGATTCGAGCCGCAACGCGTATCAAATTAGATTAAACTGTGTAATAATTAGTGCGATTGTATTTATAAGAAAACGCACGATCTGATAGTTATTCCATCAAATTCTGAAGGTTATGCTAGAGGCCGGTATGGGTTTAAAATGTAATAAAATAATGTGCCATACATATTTTACCAATATATGTTAAGAATACCAGTAAAAAAGTGAATTTTTATAGATAATTTATATGAACAAGACAAATATTCACCCATTTCCGTTACAATATACCAATATTAATAATTTTTTCAACATAGCTTCAGATATTCTTCTGCTATTATAAAAACAAAGCAATTGAATACTATATACTTATTGACAAGATAATTACAGAAACAGTGTGAAAAAAAATGCTATCGCGACGCTATCATTTTTCACAACTATCAAGAACAGCGCGACAGCGCTCCTTGGCCGTAAAAGGGTTAAGTCATAACGCTACAAGTTTTAGACGTCAAATCGAGGGACGGACCATTAAACAAAATTGATTCATATCGCGAACGGATTGAGTTTCGAACATTTTAATTAGGCTGCGAATGCAGGCGATAGAGTTTCGCGTTTCTTTGTAAAAAAAGCTCGGAGCGAGATTTACCTTTAACTAAAAAGATTTATTTATTTTTATTATGTTTATTTATTTTTATTTAATAATAAAACCTGTGGCGTAGTACAGATAAAAGTATTTGATTTTTTTTCGAATAGACAGAAAGTGATTTTTGCTATCTCCAATGATTTAATTTTTACAGTATATATTAGTAATGATATCAACTATTTATTAACATAAATTGATGTGTGTCCAAAGCTTTATATAAAAACAATTTTAGATATATTTGTATGGTATGGTTTTATTTCCTCATCAGAAAGAACCATTTATACCACGATCTGATCAGATTAAGAACTATATTGACACGTATTATATTAAATCACCAGGTCATTGACCTCATGACCTAACCAGGATATCTAACGTTTATGAGATATTTCGCACGCACTTGGATCAGGCAAGTCATCATATGATTCAATAAAAATCAAATCAGTAACAAATTTACTAATAGACGTAATAACTACAAAAAAATGGAAACTCGTTTATTTTAATAATAACTTTACATATTAAAAGTAGGTCTGAGAAATATGACTTTATATAAAAAAATACCACGAGAAAACGATGATAAAGATATTATATTAAAACTCCTGTCCAGATAACAGTGGGGCTCAAATGATAACTGGATGATATAAAATTATTAAGTAAAAGTGGCTGGTACCAGAGTAAACAGAGCTTTCATTTTTACTCGTCCTCGCATTCTATTCAGGTTTGGGCGTCACTTTTTCTTTCGTTGCAGTTCTAGGAGCTTACCTTGACCTTCGAGGCGATCGGTCGGAGAGGCCATTCACCCAGCACCGCGCCTCACCGCTAGCCTTCCGCAAATTATATGATTCCTTACTATATGTAGTACATTGTACTAATTTACTTTATATAACCAAATAATAAGATTTTATTAAATAATATTTATTAAGTAATTCATAATTATTATACATAATTTATCAACAAAATATTAGAAGTATTTGAAATGTTATGCAATCTTAGTAATAAAATATATCATATAAAATAACTACTAGAAATTATTTGTTATTGTAGAAGTAGTGAGATTATTTAGGTAATAAGAGTATAATCCTTTGTAAACAGAAGAAAATGACTTGAAATGAGATGGAACCGCCGGTACAGTCAGACATCTTGAGGGGCGCCTCGCCATGCATGACGTTGTACGTTTCCGTTAATACACACAGCGTTGACGCTTATCTAACATGTCAAGGACAGAATTAATATAATAAGTACGGTTTCCTTTATAACACTTTTGATAACGTTATTTATATATACGTTTATTGGTCAAAAGTTCCTGATTAAAATATTCAATCAATTGTAACAGTGTTTTTTCATTGACCTAGCCTAGACTAGGCGCGTACCTCTATTTTGAGTCGCTGCGCTCGCAAAATCTCGGTGTTAGAAATTGAGCGAAGCGAGGTGCAAACAGCTCCGAAGTTGCATTTACGAAACGTCGACACATTCTGTCCTCAACTATTATTCAATATAAAAAATAATTGAAATCTAAAAAAAAAGAAATAACTTAAAAAAATTCGGCACGTGCATGTCGTTGAAAAGCTAAATTTTCGCGAACAAATTTTTCTCATTGAAGTCTATGGGATTTTAGTTTTTCCGTGATAATTCTTCAACGACATCGAATATTTGAAAAATTTTGAAATTTTCGGATATAGCGTTTTTGATTGAAGCTTGCAAGCTTTGTGCACAAAGGATGCAGAAAAGTCTTTCATAGAGAGCTTCGCTCAATAAAACTTTAAATATTTTACGCTTCATCGCTGACAGCAGTAAGACACTGTTGATACGAGCACTTGAATATGTGTGCTTATGAATGGTAAATACATTTGAGCGTACGCGAATCATTCAATCTCTTCACTTGCGACGCAACGGTCAAGGGCGTAATACATCGCCAGCTTGAAACATGCCCAAATTAATATCATATAACCTACAGAGCTATGTAGACTAAATAACATTGTTTTGAAATTAAATCTTTATTTCTAGAAATTCGTTATATTTTTATATTATAATCTATTCTAAATTGGTAAACTTAATTCAATTCACTGTTAATAAATTTTATATAAAACTTCGGTAACTATAACGCGGGTATTAACCTCATATACATATTTTTAGGATTAATCAAGAGGATTTTGAACATTTCGTACTAATCAGTTAGGTAACGGCAGCGACTGGTAAGGCCACATGCTGCCACCACGTGGTGGCGAGACCTTCGCGCGGACCACCAACTCCTCGGTCGTTTACTCCAATTACGTAACACTCGTGTAACTCGCTATATAATCGACGGAATTTTTATTAACTAATTATTCGCAATTTTTTATAAGCGGTGAAGTCAGCGGATATCGCTAAATATTCAAGCATTGTATCACTCGAGGCTAATAATAACGGACAAAAAAAAACAAAATAATCTCACGTCGATATCTAATGACTTCAAATGAAATGCACATGAGGTATAGTTCAGATGAGAAATGGTTTTAGTTTTAATATCGGAGGCTGCGAGATGCCACATTCCACGGCGATGAGTGTCCCGCGGGGCTTCATAGGTCCATCGAGTTTTTCTTCCCCTTTTTTAAACATAACTTAGATTTTATTATAGAAACATAGCGCCAGTTTGTACGACGTGTTAAGCGTCATCGCAGCCTGGAGTCAACGCCCAGACGGATTAAAGAGCCGATTAACGAGCACAGTTTAATTTATAACCGGACAAATAAAAGCTCACGGAAGACCGCCAGCGCAGGCGCAGCTCGCGGGCCATAAGTCATAACTGAAATGTCAACAAAACACTGATGTGTATCTATCTCTTTTTTGACCATTTTATGTCTTACGGCAGATATTAAGCTTTGAGATATATATAATATATATGTTAAAGATCACATGATTACTATTAAATATAATTATCCGGCTCTACTCACGTTATTATTATTGGAATTTGCCCGACTTGTTTTAAACCCATTCGGGATCCTTGTTCATGAGCTCTGAGCATGGCGGACTCGCGGCGTGAATTGTTAAAATTCCATTAATAATAACGTGAGTACAGCCGAATAATTATATGTAATAGTAATTATGGATCACAAAAGTTTATATACAAAAATCATATGATTATTACTATAACTTGAAACAAAAACATTAAAACAAATATAAGGACTTAGGAAGTTAAATAAGACGCGTGACTTTCGTAACTGCCTGCATCTGTTTGATAAGAACGATATTGTTATCGGGACCGGAAAACTTGGTAAGATTCGCCGGTGAGGCCCCAGGGAGAGTGACTGATAAGGAGGTTACACAACAGGCTAAAGCAGCCAAGGTCGGGGCAGATGTGGGAAGCACAAGCATGTCGTTCACGGCTTATCTACACTACAGGAATGTTTGCTGAGCACAAATAAGCAGCGCTCGAAGCTCGGCCCGCTCCAACCACGATGTTTATTAGGTGTGAATGCACTCGCCGGCGTGAGAATTACTACTACGTATTAGGAACAACTGCGCGATAACAAACACGTGGTAATCTACGTTACAACAATGTGTCAGTGTAACGAGCAATATCTAAAGTATATTTTGGCGGTTGATTTTATTAAGATTGTTCAACTAAATGAGATGTACTCCGGGAGGGCTTACAATAAAAAGTTCACGCGCTCGGCAGGAGGCGTGAGGACGCGTCGGCTAACATTCCAAAACAGATATTTATTTTTAATTATGGCAATGAACGCTTAAGATGTTTACCTTCGATTTTCAATACGAGACATTATTCTTATGTTTATTATAACTGTATTGTAGCTTTACGTTTAGTTGTAAATATGCTGACACAGCGAAAATTGTTCGCAGCCTGGAATGCGGTCACAGGCAGTGGGTCAGTGTACTCGGCGGGAGCGCGCTTCGCCGGCATCCCTACCCCAAAGTCCGCCACTCATAATTAAAATGACATCAACAGCGTGGGAATATATAAATGCCAAATTAAACGACCGGTCTGGCGGGAGCATTCAGATTGTTTAACGTTAACGAAACCACATAAGAGTAAACTTAATAAACAATGAAACTGAAAGCCGCGGGGGTAGCGTCAACAAAACGACGACTATGCCGACGATCGCGATGCGTCAGCGCAATGCACTTCTCCCGTCCCTGTCTCGGCGCACTTGTCTTGATATAGCTGTCCCTATCGCTCAGGGGGTCAACATGATCTTGGCATTGCCTGTCTCGCTCCTGCAAGATCACTCGTTTGTTTGAGGAAGTGAATATCGCTCTTACGGGATCGCTCTGCTGGCTGCTGCTTTGCATACCATACCGAGAGGATAAGACAAGGTTTAGAAGCTAATACGTTTAGTAATTAAAGACTCAATGTTACGGAAGGTGCGCGTGTGGTCGCGACATTTCCCCCATACCAATGAGTGATAGTGCAGCCGTCTCTTTCGCGGCGGACCTTGTCGTGCTGTTGCTCCGGCCAGGTTCAATATCCCAGACCTTGGACGATCGAGAGTAGGTACCCGCAATGGCCAGTTGAAACTAGTTACCCATACCTACCTTGCTATAATTTATAATTTAGTATCTATTTATAGCTATATTGACTATGTGAAACAATTACGACTGCTAGGGACAGCAGGTTGACTAACAGATGTTGATTATTTCGTCGTGTCTTTGTCGGCACCTACAATCGCTCTTGGGGTCACGTTTTGACATATACGACTTAACATAAAAATTGGTTGTTTACGGTTCCTATACCAGGAAAACTAATGAAGCGTCGGTGGTGGGCGCCCGCGTGGAGCCGTCACTACTCGCACCCACCTCAAATATACGAGCGCCAATTAGATGTCGGGCGCATTGCTAAAATATAAATATTAGTAGAACCGACAAAGGTTTTTAATCACCGATCTCGATGCTTTTTATTCCTTTTGCGGTCCAAAATTACAGTCCACGAGTTCGCTCACCCCGAACGCCGCGCTTAGGGCAACTATGCCCTCGTGTATCGTGTGAAAAATTGCTTAAGATTTGCTTTTATTACTTATAAGTGGGATTCGATAAGTATAATTTTACATCCGGTCGAATACAAATTATTTTGGCACACGCACGAGCATTATCAATAAGATTCTTCGAACAAGGGTCGGATAGCTCAGATATCTTCATTGATTGTAAATAGAATGATTAAAAAAAAAGAAAACGAAAGCGATGCCCAGCGGAGTGCGAGCCGCGAGCGGAGCGCATCTGAGTGCGCCAAGGTTGCGTAGTAGGGCGGCGACCGGCGTGCGGCGAGACGGCCGTGACGTCACGGGCGCCGGAAACGCTTCTCCGCTCATAGTTACGGTTACATTTTGATTTTAGAAGAAAGTGTTTCATTCTGCGTGGGCTAGGTCAGTTACTGCACTTAGTGTACTCGTATTTTGAAATGAATATTTACTTTTACTGCTGCCATTATTTACAAAAGATTATTACCGCGAAAAATGAAATATCCAAGAAAGGCGACCTCGTGGTGTCATGTGTTTTTGATAAACATATTAATTGCAATGACAATACATGTTCGGTGTTAAGCCGAGTATTTATATATTTTAAAAGGATTAAGAGCCAATTTATGAAGTATGTTTAATATATAACTTACGTACTCCCGTGTGCAATAGCGAAGGATATTTACCTGAGAACAAATAAAAATAAACATTAATGACTACATTGCAACTATAAAACCATTCAAGTAACATTTTTACTGCGCAGATGCAATAAAATAAATGTAAACGACAATCTCAGAACAACTTTTTTTTCAAAAAAAAACAATCGCCCATATATCGATTTGATTTTTTCTTTAATTCGATAAAAGTTAATATTAATATAATATTTTAATGTACTTGTTTGGTTATTTAAGATATACTGAAAAATGTGTTAAACAAGATGCAATCAAAATACAAACATGATGTTTGTTTCATCTCCATTGACGTATTGATGTCTTGAACAATCGACTCCTCTGGAATTTTATTCTTACCAACAAATTCTTAGTTATGTTACGTAAATATTGAGATTTTCTTAAGAATATTAAGGAGATTATGAACTTTATACAAAAGATATTGTATTAATGATTGCGTAAATTGGTAAAAACTATATAAATTCTAATAATACAGAGACCATCTTGCGCCATGTCATGAATAATAAAGAGTACTCCACTAGAGTGATGAATATTGAAGCGACCGATGCGTCAGCATCTCCCTTTTAGTTAAGAAATTATATAATAAACAGTTATAACCAAATCACATAGACTGGCACCTGGCAACTAGATGTACTTGTTAGTACATCTAGTTGCCAGGTGCCAGTCTATGCTCCAACAGCTGGTTTTATCGCCAGTTTGGAGGAGTTTGTATTCAATTTGTACATTCCTACTAGACAAAAGCATATAAAGACGTGAATAAGCTTTAAAAGTGGGCACGACTTGCTTAAAGAGTCGGCTTAGCGTTTGCGTTTCCGATAGACGAGTGGCGCGGTACACGCATGTCGAATACAAAGTGAGTCACAGCAAGCCCAGCGTAGAAATAACTTAAATAGAACATTCTAGTCATATTTGTTTATTTTCGTATATAATAAACATTACCACTTACATATAACACCATATTTATCACTCAGATTGATGAAATATTTACAAATTTAACACCATTTGCGAAGATTCTAATGTCGAAGTCAACTGAAGTTTAGTAAGTTTGATTTGAAGCACGCCAGTTCTCCGTAACATCCAGCATTACATCACAACAATCGTTTAAATTTTAATGTTTTGAAAAGTAATAAAGTTTTTCTCATCAGTCCACATTATCGTTCATTCGGACATAATTCAAGGTACGCTGGCAGTAAAATTAAAAAGAAGTAAATTCCGCGGTGGGCCCACGAGTTCAATTAGATTTCGCGAAATGCGAACAATAAGAAATAAAATCAGCCCTTTACGATTTTTCTGTCAGGCTCCGGTCATTGAAGATCGTTAAATCAGGAATGCAACGGAGCTGATGCAGCTTAAAGACGAGACGAGAGGCCGCCGCGAAACGGCCGCAGTGAAATTTGACGGGGTAGTTTATTACTGCAGAAGTAGGTCACAAGCGTTCAATGCCGCCAGTACTTCGGATGGAGACTACGCGACGCCACTTAACAAATTAACAAGATATTCTTTATATTTAATTAACGTGGGAAACGATATTCGCAATATAATTTATGCGGAAGGCTCTTTGGCGGAACGATTGGAGCAGATTTTTGATTTGGAAACATAGAATTGGCAGGCATCCGTCGCACAAGAATACTCGCGGAATGCAAAGTGGAATCTGGATTGGTCTTTGTTGCGGATTCCCAGACGTCGGCGACGGCGAGAGGTAAAAAGCGGTCACTCGGACCGCCTTTTAAATTATGAGCCTCGATCGGGTTATTAGTTGTCGAAATGACAGCGGTGCTATGTCGAAAGCAGCCCCAATGTTACGCTGTACCGTTACAGAACCCTATACAACTAAAAAGACGAAGGGCGATAGGGTCGAGCATCCAGTTTCTGATCGTATTCTCGATGTGATTTAAATTTATGTCCGTTAAGGAATGTAAATTAAATTCAACACAAATCATCTCTTATACAAGCGCTCTGTTGAAGTATGTGTAAATTAATTTGGATATCAAACGGGAATCGCCAGCTATAAAAATTGAACGCACTAAGTAACATTGTTATTGAATGACATATTGAACGCCCGCAAAGCAATAAGTCAACGACTTGCCAATGAAATGAATGGAGCCCCTTGAGCCCTTACTAATTATAATAAATAAGCCATCGACGCCTCAAGTTACCTAAACATGATTAATATATATCTTAATTAGTTACTAATCATTTTTTACTGGCATCTCATATATAGTTTGAAAGAAATCTTGTACTGCCTTACTCATAAAAATATTCATACGCATTACAACTTATTTTCTGTTTTGTCACTTTCACACCTTTAAAGTGAATCGGTAATGAGAAAGTGACAAAACAGATTAACTTATAGTATATTGTAGTAAATGGGATAAATTCCAATAAGAAAACAACAAAAACTTAGAAATCTAAATTCTGAAGACGTATTAGTTTGGCGTAGGTATAAACAATAAGTAATGTAAGGAGCAGACAAGGCGTGTGATAAAGTTTATTTATAAGTGCATAAATAAGATAGAAGGTCGCGTCCGGCGCCTCATCAGGGTAGGTCGGGGACGGCGAGGTCCAAATCGCAAGTCTGCACCACGCCTAATCCGACTGATACACCAACGTGAGATGATTGATGGGCAATTACGCCACGGCCTTCTAATTTGTATATTCATTTATTTGAACGCCTAGAGCCATAACTGTTTTTCCATTGTGAGTCAAATAATCAGCTTAACCGTCTTTAAATTCGTAATATTTGACCTCTACGTTATAAATAACAGACCTTGATAATGTACTGCACATTTTATTGTCAACTCCAATAAGCACAATGAATTATTAGCAACTTATCTTATTATAAGTGGAAATTAATCATTTTGTTGGAGAAGTAGAGAGTAACTTGATCAAAATATACTTGACTAATAATAATAATAATAATAATGGAATTTTGTTACTTTTTTTTAATTTAAATTTTGTTTTTCAACAAGTTTAGTGTACCAGGACAGCATGAGAATGGCATAGGTTGTGAAATTGCGTGTGACCACAAGACATCCGGCAAACAATCGCGCATGCGCCGGACCAAAAGCTCGCCGGATGCACGTAATACGTAGATCGCGAGAGTTTATTGGTTACTAGTACTCGCCTGTGGCTTCATCTGGGGCAGTGATTGCAATTGATATTACCCAGCAGATATAATTCAACTTTTATCAAAACACCCAACAACTAAAACCCTGTTATAAAAAAACTAGAAAGAAGGATTGGAATTTAATATAACTGAAAAGTTTATAGAATAGAATATAAATAAATAAAATAATTATATTTCATCAAGAAACATATATGTTTTATTTAATGTTAAACACATAATGTATGTGATGTTTTAGTGTAAAGGAATTGTATTTTAGAGAACAATATAGTGTAGTTTATAATAAATGAATAAATATTATTTATATACAGAGTGAATAGGCAACTATGTTACGGGTGAGATGTATATGACTGGTACTAGGACCGCATACGAGTATAGGTGGTATCAAATGAAGCGGTCTATCAATTGTCACCGCAACTAGTGAAGCCGTGGATGTGTGGGAGTCCAGATCTGGTTTGTCTATGCACTTGTCAACTGAGAACGCTTTCTTCTTTTTGTAGCCCTAGTATTATTACTTGAGATTTTTTCTGTTATGATAAGTACAAAAAAAAATTGGTTAAAATTACCGGAAATTGCTTTCAACACAAAGTATTGAAAAAAAAAGACAAAACACCGTTTCTTCTCTTTCAAGCAAAAGAATAAGAAAACTTTTGTTCTCTCGTAATTTTGAGGATGAATGGCTTTTTTGAGTAAATGGCCATCATGCAATTCTCTTATTTCTCAGCTAAAGTAACATAATTTTAAATTTAAACTTATTATATTTAACTATTTATTACACACGGCCTTCAACACATAATGCTTGATAGGTTAATTGCTGTGAACAGATTACCTTTGGCAGTTTTTTTCCGCAATCCGAAATCTCCGTGGTCTTTATGATTCATAATTACAATACGGCTGAGAGGCAATCATCGAACCTGTCATTATACTGTTCAAATAACTACCTATTTATACATTCACATATAAACCGATCTATTATGGCGTCTATTCGTCCGCTCAAAGTTCCCCTCCGATATATTTATTTATTAATTGGCAAATTGCTGTTGAAATTAAATAAAGATGGTTGATTTATTACTGTTTTTGACCGTAACTTTTTTGCGTAAAGAATAAAAAGAGTTCTCTTAATAATATTTGCGGTAACGGAAGATTATGATTAATATCGATATTTTTTGTTGGCTCAGATTATGATTTGGTCATTATGCACCTCCATCAAACGGTTCGCGTGTGACCTGCGCCATGCGTTGACGCAACTCGCCAAAAAATATGAATCTCATCTTATTTGGACGTCGCATTAAATCTTATGAAAGGTCAATTTACAGAGATATTAATATGAAATTGATATTAATTCTGCTTCATAAATAATGTACGAAAGATTTTTTAAAGTGTAAATTAAATTATTATTTATATATAACAACATTTGTTTGGCGTATCATATAGACATGTGTATAGCGTCTAGTAAAGGTATTATAATAATACGTTAATAATACGTCTGGTCTAATACGGCGAAACCGTTTTTTTACCCCCGCGGCTCGTTGCCATGTCTGTCTGCTTATTTATCCCGCCCAGTTTAACTAGTTCAAGGTTGTTTGTGATTTGATCGTGAATGGGGGGCATTATTTTTGTTTGAGATAGGTCATCTTTAGGTCACCGGAGTCACCCAAGCCGGAACGTACCCATAAAATAATACAAAGACTTGTATTGACTGCTGTATGTCTGACAATATTAATTTTTATATAAAAAAATAACCAGTTTGCGCACTAACATATTGGTCTATTAGGAGACATTTATTATAACAAATATACCTCAATAAAATATCCAATTTAAAATTAATTACCTACTTATGATAATAACTTTGAGGTTGGTCCGAAAACTCAGATTTAATTGCTACAAAACAACAAAAAAAATATTCGAATGACGATATTATTAAATTATTTAGTAAGAGTTCGTTGGACTTGCATTTGACTGCTTTATATTGTCTTGCACCTGATGAAACTATACAATCATATAATTTATAATCAGAATACCTAGAATTAGAAGAATCTTGGTACACAAGTCTAACTGAAAACGAAATATGATTAATTGTACTCATGACGTCAGCTTCAAAGCACTTACAGATCATTTGTTACTCATACGAGTCGGTTTATTTGAAATACATGTTAATTCAACAGTATTAATAATAATAAATATACCTTTCTAAACTATTAAAAACACAAGGTCTTGTGCATGTATTAGTTTTTTAATTGGCAGACGCAAAGAGCATAAAATTGATATTAGCACAGACCACCTAACGACCGAGGCAATGTGACTTACAAGTAACATTGTTAAAAAAGCAGCCCACCGGCGAACAGTAAGTCATCCATGTGCATATATTAAGCTAATCTGCACGAATATCAAAATATATGTCAACTGGCGGGCTGGCTTTGATCTATGGACGGTCTTAGATCAGGCTAATGAACTAAATAATTGAAACGTTTAATAAATTTTATATTCTCAATTTACATGTTTTTAGAAATAATAAAATTATTTTTTTTAGCGAAGCGAGCGCAGCGACCAACACTCTCTATGAGAGACTTTTCTAAATCCTTTGTGCAAGCATCAATCAAAAACGGTAAATCCGAAAATTTCGAAATTTTGTACACTGATAGACATCAGTCTGGTGCTGGTTTTGTAATTTTTTTGTTAAAATATTTGATGTCGTTGAGGAATAATCAAGCGAAAAATTAAAAACCCATAGACTTTAATGGGAAAAATTTATCGCATTTTTTTAATATTTATTTTTTATCTTGAAAAATAGTAGAGGACAGAATACTTCAAAGTTTTGTAAATGCAACTTTGGTGCTGTTTACGCTTCGCTTCGTTCAATATGCTAACACATACCGAGATTTTGCAAGCGAGTCAAAATTGAGGTCTGGTTCGCGCTCTTAGTTATAAAATAATGAAATATCTCAACAATTTCATGCTTTGAGAATGTTACATTTTTTCCATCCATATTCGTATAGGCATGACGTTATTAGTTTTTCGTCTTAAAGCGATAAACATCTAAATGATTTTGGAGCCGCTTTGTTCGAGATCGATGTTTATGTGAAATAAATTGTCTCAAGACACGCCGGCCACATCAAAGTTCTATGATTAAATGTTGGGAACTCGACAACCAATATAATTTGCCCTGCGACTTCATTCACATTCACCTATAATGAAGTGTCTTTATAACTCCAGCAGGGTCATAATACACTGGATTGATAATAAACTAATTTCTACAAAATGTCGCCATTTTAAATCGAACATTCTTTAAATATCAATACCGCAAATTTATTGCCTTTGGGCTTTGTTTGCAAAATATATTCTAAGTTATAATTTATTAGTCACCTTAATTATTTTTAAATTTAAATTATGATTATAATAAAAAATTATAATTTTCTGTGTGACTAGCGTTCACGGTCAGGCGAGCGCGTCAGCTGCTCCAGTCCCTATTCTGATACACTCGTACGTTCTACCCCTAATTACGGGGAGTGGGTTTCTGTGTCAACACAGATTAAACAAAAGGATAATAATACGTTCTGGGTAATTTTTGGTACATTGTAAACAAAACCTTTTCAATGTTTTTTATTAATATGCAAATATTTTTTGTTTGTTTCTTAAATCCACAACCTCGTATTCAATGATTATATATATAATTATTAGTATTGCCGTATCGGTACAGTAAAAAAAGGTTATATCATTATTAACTCAAAAACAATAAATTGAATACCATACTTTCACTCACGTTTCATGTAGGTTTCTTTACGAAACATTAAAAACAATATGGCGGAGAACAAAGGTGCGTTCAAGAGATTCCGGTGCAAAAACAAGATCGGCTGTTGGAAATAAAGATGAAAAAAAAATAATTCCAAGAAGCGTTGACCGTTTTGCCAATTATATTAAAATTGTTGTTCAATACTGGAGGGGTTAGCTATTAACATATACTTAGTTACGAGCGTTTGAAATTATAATATCACGTCAAAAATTAATGATTGTAACCAGCAATCTCGACGTTATTGGAACGTTACTTTTTTGATTCTCTTTTAATCCTTTTAGTTCCAACAAGCGCCGTCGCGCTGCTCTCGCTAGTTGTAAAAAAATGCTATTGTCGCGATAACGCTCCTTCCTTTTCATAGTGTTACTGAAATTTTTCGTCAATAAATATGTAGTATTCAATTTCTTTGTTTTTTTATTCGTAGTATAAAATCTTCTGAAGAGAATGTTTAAAAAATTATTAATATTAGTATATTGTAGCGGAAATGGTGAATATTTGTTTTGTCCATACAAATTATCTATAAAAATGCACCACTTTTTTACTGGATATTTTAGCACATATTGGTAAAATATGTATGGCACTAAAAGGGTTAAATCTTGTTGCATATCGCATGCCCGCTAATTGTATTGCCAGGGGCTATCGTGTGCTTAGTTTTATAACCTACATAGATATTCAACAAATCATTTGTCGCTTAAGTATCGATGTTCACGATGTTCTTGTCAGACTCGATTCTAAGGACTATTACTAAGGAATGCCGCCCCACGGCTCTCGCTTTCAGAGACTTCAGATATAATCATTTTATTGTTTATTAAAATTTTAAGTTTTAAAAGGCCTTCCAAAAATTATACGTTATGTTACATTGTATCTTTTAAAGAACCCGCAATCAGCGATACAATTTTTCAATTACATAAATTTGTTAATAAAGAAGTGCGTGTCTCATATCTGTCATATTATTCAGACTCCCAGCCCCAGGTGTCAATTGTAATGTTGTAAAAGAGGCACATTATTGCAGTTTTAAATATTACAGTGAAAACGAGATAGATGCATGCTGTTTCATTATGAGATATGGTTTCGAGTTGGAAATAATTTAAAAAGGTACCAGGGTTGCATGAGTTATCAGGCGGCTTGATCGGACGATGTAAAAACTCAAGTTAGCGGCAGGTGCGAGTGGCAGATGTAGACATGTAACGTAGATATGAGCTTGAAATATTTCGTAAGCTTTACATATTAACTGTTATTCTTAATATAATTATCTAACCTTTTACTAATAATGTGAAAATAAGATACAAATTAATCTTATTTTATGATTACAGAAGTAAAATTTATATATAATGCTTCTGAAAACGTATATTTTTTGGCGTGTGACGGACACGTGTCGCACGTAACCGCAAATACTATTAATGACGTTACGTTACAGTTAGAAGCGTTTCAAAAACAAATTGTTTTCCGGCGTCTAGCAGCAGATGTCGCCCTTCCGCCAGCTGTCCCCATCACCTCTACCGGAACCACTACATCATCCAACCCTTGGAAATTTCCACCATTAAGACCATTTAAACCAAATATATCAAAAGGTGAACCGGACTCGAGACAACCAATCTTTAGGTACTTAATTACCGACCTCCAAAGCCGGCAGGTGGCGTATGAGAGCAAAAACCGTTCACAATAATTAATGACGCGAAATAATGTACCAGCATACGAGACGAAAATCTAAAGGCTGGCGACACGCACCGCTCAGCAACTCGACACCGGCCATTGAACATTTTCACGAGGGAAATATCAGTTTACATGAGCCCGCCACCCACTATGCTCTACGACTCAACTAGCTCCTCGCGCGTCTGCAACTCTGGTACTTAATGCCAAATTTAAAAAAAAAACATTAATTAACATGAGCCCATCTCCTGAACCTAAAGTAACATGAGCCCATGTCTTTACGATACGTAAACAAGATTCAGTTACGACGCCCTGTCATGAGTTCAACAACCCGCTAAGTTCAAAACTTCGAACATATCTCATTTGAAACTTGCATTTAATTTATTGCCAATAGTGTAGATAAGGCAGGTAACAATTGAGGGCAGGTAGACCCTTTCACTGGAATTTACAGACCCAAGTTAATAACTGCCCGAGTCGGGGTCTTTGAGAACAGCTTTTTTTCAGTGATCACATACAACCAATAGTTACGGTTTTTAAATATTAGAAAATTTATTTTATTTATTAAAAAAAATACTATATATATTGACGAAATTTTTAAAAATATTTTCTGAGAATCTAATCACGAAAACTTGAGATATAATAAATTTAGTATATTTTTCTTAAATCCCAGGAACTATAATTATTATTACAATATTTCCTCTACTTGATAACAAATTGATAACCTTACATCCGCGGCGTATTTATATGAGTTACAAATATATGAAATAAATAGTTATTAGATATATATATACCTTTTTAAGTCGTTATTGAGTTATAATAAACCTTGAAATATTAATTATTATCCACAAAAAAATACACTTACTTAAAGTTCCACTATGACCCTGGGTTTATTATAAGGTGTGTTGTAATTATTTAAAATAATATATATTTAACAATCATAAAAATATTTTATGGATTCGGATTAAAAAAATTGAAGTTTTTTAATATTTAATATAAGTAAGTAAACAATTTTTTACGTATATTAACCTTTTTAGTGCCAGGGAGCGCCGTCGCGCTGCTCTCACTAGTGAAAAATGCCAGCGTCGCAATAGCGCTTTTTTTCACAGTTCACTCTCTTCTGTAATTTTCTCGTCAAGAAATACGTAGTATTCAATTTCTTTGTTTTTATAATCGTAGTATAAAATCGTCTGAAGAGAATCTTCAAAAACTTAAATGAATATTGGTATATTGTAACGGTAATGGTGAAATTGTTGTTCATGTAAATTATCTATAAAAATGCACTTTTTACTGGCATTTTTAGCATATATTGGTAAAATATGTATGGCACTAAAAGGTTTTAATATTATAATAGGCGAAGGTCATTCACAACTGTCATTTTTAAAAAACCGTTATGATCTCACGCACGTTACAAACGGAAAGAACAACTGTCGAACGTACTAGTCGCGTCATATTTGTATTCTAAATTTAAAATATTTTATATTCCAAATTTAAAATTGATTATAATTTTAAGATGGCCAGGTGTAATAAAGTATGCGGGTCAGCAGCTGATCTTTTTTTAAACTTGAACCGAATGTTTCTTTTTATTTATATAGCAAGTTCTATACAAATAATTATAATAATATTTTTTAATGTTACAGTATCACATAAAATTAATTTATATATAATGTGGATGATTATTTAATAAAATTAAAATCTATTAAAATCACAATAAAGTATTATTATAATAAAACGAGTTACTTGGTTATTTATATCTATATAGGAAGTATTAATTCAAAATGAATTGTAGTTTTGTTGAACACCAGGTGTATTTCAATATGTGGGGGACGGTTTAAAACGTAACAATATAATAATATTGTGAGAATTAAATATTCAATATAGGAAACAAGAATGTACTTCGATTTCTTGTAAATTTATTATTAATAGCGAACATTTTTTTTTGTCTCATACTAGTTTTTGTCTTACAATTGGAAATAATGAGAGGTCATTGACCTATATGAAAATAAGGAATTAAATGTTTACTCGTTCTACCAAAAATGTAATTCTAGAATTGCGTTTTTAAATATACAGAAAGTAAATAATTAAAATCGACCAATCATTTTGAAAATGGAAGTCTTAATAAGCCAGTGATCTTAACGGATACGTTTTAAGCAAAATAAGCGTATAATTAAGCCTTTTAAAATTTAACAAGAAATGACATTCAATTCTTTCAATTTAGCTATCAATAAATTTAATAGTTGGTCAAAGGCAGGTGCGAGAAACGGTTGTAAGAAACGGTAAGACGGTTAGCAGATGCTAACTTTTATAATTTGTATTAGTATGTACTAGGATAGCATAAGTTCATAATAGTTTAACGTTTTACAACAGGTTTTAATTACTCATATAGTTATTATTTATCTGCTATAAAATAAACACATGTAGTGCTGTCGACTAGATATTTTCAACTCGATTTCTCGCATCTGCGTCCACTTCAACTGGAGGCATGAACATCATTAACTATAAGAAAAATATTTTTTCCTGTACAATAATGTAGTCCGAGACAAATTAATCTCGAAGTGAAATTACAATCGCATAGTTCTCGCAAAGAATGCATTATAGGAGTAAAGCAATCAAGCTGCCGGGACGCTTATTACGTTCAGGATGAGTAAATCAAAATGTGAGTGAGTTTAATTCGCGGCGCCGCCTGACACGCTGAGATGGATTGTAGTAAACATTAGTGCGGGAAGCATATCGACTTGTCGCCCTACAGTGCGTCGACTGACTCTGCGATACGAAACATCTTTCATACATAGGTCTGGTGCACAACACTAGCTCCAAAGTATCACAGAATAAGCCTCATTTCACTATCGAGGTCCGTTGACGGGTAAGACTCAATAACTGTACCATAAATAATCGCTCGCGTCGACAAGTACACGTCGCGAGACGTCTGGCATTCAATTTACAGCTTAGAAGCGAAAGGGCTCAAGGTCCACAATTAAACGGAGGAACTTACTTTCGCGCCGGATTACGAGTTTATTCGTGCTGCCGCGGCAATTAGGAAGTCATTCATTAAGGTCCCTAAGTTTCGCAGACGTGGGGGTGCCAGCTCAGTGTGACGTCAGGATTCTCTTTGGTCATAAGCTGATAGAATCCTAAGTTAATATTTCAAAATATTTCTCAGCAACAACTTCAATAAATTCTCAAAAGTTGGTTTGTTTCTGATCCCGCGGTTCTATGGCGCCACCGCTTTAGAAACAGGAGCGAAAGAGACAGCGTGATGCGTTTGTTCCTTAAAATATCTCTAGAATCATCGTCGATTTTGATACATGTCCGTAGATCTCATTTCCGAAAGCGCGAGAAGGACGCAAGATGCGGTTAGTGGCGTTCCAGAATGCATCTGTCAAGTTAAACAAAAAATGGGGTCGTGGAATTTCGGGACGACTATGCTCCGGGACACATGCTCTTATATTTTTTTACGCTAAAGTTTCATTCAAAAATTGTCAACGGATACAGATTTGTGTAATCTTGTTTAAGTAATAGCCAGTCACTTAACAAGCGATCCAGCGACCCTTTGGATGGTCATTTATGGCTTAAAAATTAACTAAAGATAACTTATGACTTAAAAATTAACTAAAGACAACTTACGACTTAAAAAAGATTAAGATAGATACCGTTTAAACATTTCAATTTGCTTTTCTTAGAGTTAGGAGCAGGACGGGACACATTGACCGCATGTACTAGGCGTGCAGAAGTGAGCAGGAGTGGAAGCCTTGACCCTGAGTGTGGTGGCGTCGACCGAGCGCACGCCGGCTATATTGCGAATCTTCGATTTCCTCTCACTTCTCGGCCAGTGTTGCGATCTTAGTACTCGCTACTCACACGTGTGATTTACTTACTAGATTGTTTTCTCTTTCGTTTGTTCGTCCCTCTCAGATTTGATTAAAGGTTAGCTACTTGATAAAGAATAATTCAGTCCAATTTCGTAATACTTATTAATATTCTATATATCAATATTAATAATATCCAATATAAGTGTGAGAAAATAAGTAGAATACATCAAAGTCTAGTTATTATATATAACATGAGAATCAAGTTGTGAAGTAAACAGAGGCCTAAATAGGGGTTGGCAGTCATTGATGTGGAACCGGTCCTAGCGCTCGTCATAAAACCGGATCGGAACAGACAGGGATGAATTACCAACGAACAGATTAACAACGTTACGTTAACATAGACATTAGAAAATTTATTCAAGACATGTTGATTTAGCTTTAAAAAGCGCGTTTAAGCAACATTGCAAAATACCGAATTCACAAGATGCAAAACACAGACACCGCGCCACTACAAATCAAAGCAACAAACGCGCCGACAGGAGGTTCGATCGACATCGAGACAATCCGTACATCGACAATCGACATCGATAGTTGAATCGCTGCGGGTAGTCGACAACCGGACGTGACGTCACGCCGTGTCCGTGCGTAAATGCGAGAATTTTAAACAACCTTTTGGTATATTGCGTTGTCTCAAACATGTTATTTATATAAACATTCGGTACTAGTTTTATTGTCATGGGCTAAGGTCTACATTGCGAACGTAAAAGAGAATAGAAGGATATCTATTTTACATTCATGACATATTTTGTGGATATAAGGTCGTTAGTAATTATGATTCGTTGAGAATTTAAAAATTTTGCTGTTTGAAATACAAAAAATATTTTTAATAAGTTACCTCCTATTTGAGCAGTGTTAAATGGACATATTTTTTTTTCGCAAAAAAAATCTCAGGTAAGCAAAAGCGAACCTTTATTATAAATAAAAACTTCCACGCGAAAGCACTTGTGTGTTTCAAAGAGAGTATTGAATTTCTACCATTCTACCATTGCATTGTGCCGAACAAAGATTAAATTCAAAAGATGTTCTTCAACTTTAAAGTTCTAAGGCAATAGAAACAAGATATGTTGACCGTATATTATATATATTATATATCATCACTTAATAATATAAATAGTAAGTCTTTTAAAGATTCGTATTTACTCTAGAACATTGTATTATATTTAAATGTACATACAAATATTAGAGTAATACATAATGGACTCAATTTTAGCAAATTTCTTATATTATTAATATAACAAATATGAAACTAGTACTAATATTAATATAATAAAATTTTTGAAATCGGTATTAATATTAATAAAATAAACTATTTCTTAACGAACAAAGAAAAACTGAACTATTTAGAATTAAAACACAAACAAACGAGAGCTCGAATGAAACGGCCTAAATATAGCGATATAACCTACATTACTATACGAAATGCGACGCAGATGGCACCTTGTCGCAATAAAGGGCCTCGCTGTTAACATTTTTGGTGGAGCAAAGCGGTCGGTAGTTGAGTTAGACAAGGTTGCAAGTGTCGCGACTGGCCCTGCTTTTTTTGCTTTTACGAGTCGGCTGGCAATGCAACAGACATACATATAGTTGACTATAATTATATTATTGTTCTCGGGAAAGGTTTCTGTTACGCTGTCTGAGCTTTGGGTATTTTGTGCAAGTTCCTTAGATCATTAATATAGATTAGATTATTTTTATAGATTATTTTAAAATATAAAAATATTTTTGTAGATACTACTGTGATATATCAACGGATTCAAACCAATTATTAACATTAAAGTTTCGAGTATAATATAAAAACTTTTTAATTGAGGGTAGTTTTATATAACGCTTTACTATATATATACCCTATTAAGGTTAAGAAAATAACTTACAAAGCATCAAACTACCATACAATTAATTTTTTTCGCGAATCCGGTGAATATTTCAAAAAATTAGTCTCAGATAAGCCGGCGTCGAAGCAGCTTTGTCGGAATTTTTTACCAAACACTCGAGAAAAACTACATCCCCGAGGGTATCATTTTTTGTACCGCCTTTAATTAGAGAATAGTTTTTTGACCGCATCTCGGGTAGACTTCGATACAATATCCAATTTTAAATGGAACACATATATGCATTTTATTTTATATAAATTCTACCTGTCTACAAAGCTACGTTCTACGATATGAAATCTCAGCCGCTACGAAATACCTACATAGCGAGTGCGGTAACGAGCGGTGTTACCGCATATTATGAGATTGCGGGTAAACAAAAACATTACTGACACAACTATATCGGGGATAGAACCATAGGAATTTGATCGAACATAACCTAAAAGCGAGCGGCACGTGTGCCCTTATATAAGGGTGGCGCAACTCGCGAAAATTAGGCACGACATAACCTCAACGGATAGGGGAGACCTACCTTGTCTGCCGACAATCTCCGCGACGTGCTCCGAAGAAGGCACGGGCACGCACTCGGTCATGTTTTGGGATTTCTTCGCGCGGTCGTCAGGCGGCGGCGCGAAGCCGAGCGGACTCGACAGGGGATTCGTCGCCGGCAGACTCTCGCCGAAGTTCAGCATGCTCAGCTCCAGGGCAAGCTGGAAGGCGCGCGGGTCCTCTACCAGCCCGCCACCGAGGTCCCCGAACAGGCTCGACGGCATTTCCACTTGAGAAGTAATCTTGTCGGTCGAGGAGAGGTTTCCCTCTCGAGTCACTCTTAAAAAATGTAGTGTACGTTCGATCGTTTTGTAGCGCCGCGTCGTGTAACGCAACACACGTGTGATGATAGCGCAGCGCGGCGGTGAACTGACTCGCCGGCCGGCGGGCGCACGCGCCTTGCGTACGGGGGGCCGGGTGATGGGTGGTGGGGTGGGGGGTGAGGGTGCGGGTGGGGGGTGGCGCTGCACCGGGATGCGACGCAGCTTCCGCCCGCCCTGCTCCCGCAGACACGGCCGGATCACGCTTGACACGTCGCAGGTAATTATTTCGCCCGTGTTAAGTATACCGATTAATTATTAGGCCCTTGAACCAGCTAATAGATAGTTTTAAAGATTTATTAAGTTCTTATCCATCATAATTATAAACAAATAACGGAAAATAATAATTATATAAATATATTTTATTTTATGGTAATAAAAGCCAAGCCTTGTTCGTAATATTTATTTAGATATATTTTAATTGTTTTAAAATTAAAATTAAACCAGTTATTTATTAAACTGTTGCAAAATTATATAGCAAGTTACTAATTTAAATTATTTCAATTTTATCGATATGTTTTTATCGTATACATATTATAAATATAATGCAAATATATGAATATATATTTATATATTATTAGAATATTAAATTATTGTACAACCTTAATAAAATATTTTTAATTTATTTTATAAAGGTTCAAATCGTCACTTAGAAGTAACACTGAAGCAGACCTCAGGAAGTATAATACCTACAGAGTCCTCTAGAAAATTTATGGAAACTACCCTGTTAGAACCAGGGTTGACAGTAATAAATATCTTACAATCTATTTAAAATAATGAAACAATATTTAAAATATTCAAAAAAACTTTTTTTCGAGATTCTTATTATATAAAATAATTTTATTTTCTCATACTTTTTTTTTGTTTGTCTGTTTGTGTTAAATAAATAATTTTTAATAATCTATAAATATATACAAAATATACATTTTTTTCTGATACAATTTTGTTTTGTTTGTGAAAAGAAACAATTTTGATTATTCTGTATTCTATTCAAATGTTAAAAAAATATATATATTATTTTCGTATGTTAATAAAATTAATTATTATGCAAGAACCTTATGAAAATATTATATTTCTTCAGTTCTTATATATTTTTAGATGTTGTAAATGAATAGAGGAAAGAAGCTTATGGCACTGTTTAACCTTCTATAATAATACTCTTAAAGATTTTGTACCAATTAACTTATATTTTAATTTCATTTCGTTTACTCGTTTCCGGTGACTATACTTGTACATTAATGAAGTTTAACTTCTCAGTTATAAATAATTAAATTAAAATCTTATGGTTTCTTCAGACGGTAACATAAGTTCTTATTTAAAAGGTGAATATTATATATTTTTTTTACAATAGAAAGTACCTTATATGTAAAATAACAAACCTATCTATCTTTATATAAAAGTTTCATTAAAATCTGTTAAGTCTTCCGAATATCTGTATATCAAACAAATAGAAATGTGTGGTTTTCTTTGTGACTATGTACTTATATAAGTAGTACTTTATTTTGAAATCAAAGTCTTATTAACTTCAATTATAATTTTTATATAAATTCGATATAATGATACAAAGCTTGCAATTAAAGTACATAAAAATCTGTATCTGTAAATTATAAACAACCCTGTCAAAGACAAAAATTTTAACTTAAATATAGACCTTATATTAAAGCAGTACGAACTAAAATGGCACAGCAATAAATCAACCCTCATTATTGACGGGTGCATCAATAACCAGTACTTAAATACCTCTTTAAATATTAAAATTCGTAATAATTATTGAATAGAAAAAAACAACATTAAAATATGTATGTGTGTCTAGAATAGATCACACACACACACACTCACACACAAACAATATAATATATGACAAATGTATAGAAATGGAAGATAGCCAAATAGTTTGATTGAACGCCACCAGAGTTACTAACTTATATTAGAAATCTATCTTATGAACAGATTACTACAAAATTATTATTTTTAACTTATTACATGTTTTATGTTTATTTTTTTATTAAGGCTTTTTACACCCATTGGTGTTGTTTTGTGTGTGTGTATCAGCCTTATTAGTTTTTATTTTAATTCTAAGTCTAATAACAATAATTACGTAATCCTTATAAAAATATTTGAAGGGTATTTGTATTTAATTTTTATATGTCAAGCTAAAATACTGAACTAATTTTGATAAAATTTATTATGTTACCTTATTTTCTGAATCAGTATAAATTGTTATAACAATAAATGTTCACATTATTACGAGATAATACAAGATTATTTGTTATCCAAATGAAACAAATAATATTCAGGTAAATTTTTTATTTTTTATTTGGGAGGGGGGAGGGGGTTGCAGATGTAAGTCTCCAGTGGCTAGCAACACCTATTTCTCTAATAATATCTCTATTAATTTCTGTAACCTTTACGCCAACATTTACATTTTACATTTGCCAATTATGCAATGCAGGTGTAGGAACTAGGAGCACTTACTATACTATACTAGACCTGACCTAACGAGATACAAGGAATAAATTCTAGCTCCGCCATTTTGGAAAAATAATCTAAATTATGAAAACGTTATGTCTTAAATAAATAATGTTAAATTAAAGAAAACATTGTTATATTTTGTTTAGGTTTCATTTCTTGAGGTTCTTTTGGTTTCTGTATACTTATATCTTTTTGGTTTATTGTTAACATATTAAAAATATATATGTAGATATATTTTTGAAAGGTTTTTTTAACTTTGTAGTAAATTCAATACATAATATCAATCTGTGATCACAAATCATTCCTTTAAACTGTAAAAAATAATTCAAAAAATAATGTCACTTAATAACAAACTGAACTCTAACAAATATATAATAAACATACAATATAAAAAAAAATAGATTTTCGTACAAAGTACCGCATCGAAATCTATTTTCCACAACAAGATTTATTATTAAGAGTACTACAGAAGAAAAGGGTTGTACAAATTCAGTTACAACAAGGCCTAGTAAGTATTTTAACATTAAGGTACAAAAAAAAACAGAATATACATCTATAAGTTAAATTAATACTCTAAGTTCCATTAATAATTTGAAATAAAATTGATAAAAATAACTCGTACATATATAATTGTATTGTACGTCTTCAATCATAAAGCTTGGGTTTGATTCTTTCAGAAAATTAATTATAATTGTATTACATAAAGATATACATTTATATGTTATAGAAGAAAATATATAAAAGCCCCGATCCACAGTGGGACAGTGTTAAACACCTGAATTAAAAACCCATCACAGTCCCACGAAAATATATAACGTGAATGAATAGTTTAATTAAATCTATTTGTGATATCCAGGTGATGTACAGACAGATATGACGTTTAAAAACTTACAATGCTTTTGTAAACAACGATAGGAAGGTTTCACTCAAGTAACACAATTACTTATTACATGAAGGTAGGTGAAAACAGGGCTTTTTGTCCACTTTTGGGGTGACCAGCTTATATATATATCAACCTCAATTTTCAACTATCTATATAGATATTCCATCTCAACATATTATAATAATAAATAAACATACAATTTAAATTCAAATACGAGATAACACCAACGATTGTAAATTCTTAATTCTCGAAAAAATTATAAATTATTTTGAGACACATATAGTTAATGATTGTTCCTATATATTATTATACCATAAATATTCTAATTACTTTACTGTTGTATATTACAAAATGGAGTTCTATTAAAAAGTATTAAATAATAGAAACTTCCCTAACAATCGCGTGAGAATGTCCCAGTACATCGTAGTCACCCTCTGTCTCAAGTTCACGAATAAGTACACGGTACAACAATACTTAACAAAAGTGCGCAGGTACAGATTTTTTCTTGGCCCCTTTAAGAACATCTGCTTATAAAACGCCGGATAGCAGATGCGAGACTAACTATTGTGCTCTCCATTTTTTTTGGCTGTGTTCGAGACGAGCGGATGCGACTCGTATGGAGAATCAATTTTAGTATCGCAAACTTCAGAATTTGTTAAGTTTTTGTTAATTTCATCGGAAATGTGGTTCCGCTGCAATATGAGACTTATTCTAGGATTCAGGCCAATTGTAATATTATTATTTTTAAATCTTTATTACCTCAAGAAGATACAAAAGGCGGATTTAATGCTAAAAATATTCTTTGTCAGTCAGCGAAAAACAGAGTTAAATAAAAACAGTTAAGAGTAAACATTCACTAAATAACTTAAACCAAGTTACTAATATTATAACTTAAAAATAATATATAAAATATTATATTATTTTTTATGAGTATTTTTGAATTTATTTTTATATAAACAAACATTAGTAATATATATTAACTATAAATAGTGACAGTAATGGCTAATATATGTTTATTACATCAAAGAATCCTTTTCTAATCTTAGAACAGGTAACTCATTTCCTAATGATTTAATAAAGGCCCAGTTTCCCCAAATTTTAAACAGTAACGCAATATTTTAATCGTCAGCTTAACATTGTTTTGAACTTTTTGGATCAAAGGGTTCGTTTTTATTTCGACGTTAAAATTACCAACTTTCTAACCACCGACAACTAAGTAAAGACTTATGTTATTTAGAAAAATACTTGGTTAACTTATTTCAATTTATGTTTATGAAAGAATAAAAGTATAATCACAATTTTTAGATAAATATAGGAAAGAAAAAATATATCGATATGAGCACGAATTGAATCCGCGACCTCTGGGAATCTGGAAAGAATATAGAAAGAAGAATACTTATATTTATTTAAAATTAATATAATCGCCATTTTGGGAATGTAAAAAAAATAACTATGACAAAATTTTATTGCCTCTAAAAAACTTAAAAAAACAAAAGTAATCAATACAGAAATTGTAGATAAATATTATGAAAACAAAATGGCGCAGTATCCATTATGTCATAACGAGATAAAACAGGAAAAACCGTATTAGTATGTGGAAATAAAATAGGATTGAGCTTGAGAAGTGATTCCATCCCCATCTGAGCGAGCTTTAAGGGTTGATATAAGGGGAGCCCTTGAAGTTCATTGAACTTTGAACCAATTTCTTCAAACCCTGGTCTATAGAAACGTTACTTGTAATATGTAATTTAGAGCATTATGAGATGTTTTTAATTATAATATCGTTTTTGGATTTTTATTAAAAATATATACAATAGCTGTTTCAATTTTATCTTATATATATCCATTTGTTGCAGTTCTTTTTTTATTGTAATTTTATTAAACAAATATATATACCCATAGTTAATATATATAAAAGCCATCGCGTAATAAAGTAACATACGAGTCATAAAACATTCGATTCTTTATGTATTTGAAATGTCAAATATATAAAAAATTCCAATACTTTATGACACGGTATCACATGAATAAAAAAAAACTTTTTGACTATCTGTCACAAATAACAGAGCAACATTTAAAATAATTATTTTTTTTATTTTTTACTTGCCCTCTTTGCTATTTTATTATATTACTAAGATAAAAAATATATGTTGTTCTAAACAACAATATTCTTGTGGTTAAAAAATATCCTAAACTTTATTTAAAATAATTTATATACCTAGTAGCAAATTGAAAAATGTTTCTGCAACCATTATCAAATTTTAGATCAATTAAAGTATATAAAAATAAAATTCCCACAACATAAATCTCACCCTCGGTCCCGATAAGATTTGCTTGCAAAAATTTCAAGGCGTTGACCCTAGGCTGAGGTCTGTGAGGCCTTTCTCATGCACGTATAACAGCTGTCGTTGCACCCGGCCATCTTGCATTCACTTATTTTCTTGGCGGTTGACTGTTGACGAATTCGTGGGGACTTGTTAAGTTCATTTATTTAGTCTACATTTTATTTGATATTAGAAATAAATTAAGTGAACTCTTTAATAATGTTTTGTTTATAGACAATCAACATTACTTAAAAGCATTTGCGTCTCTAAATTAAGCATACTTGATTTTTTTTTCGTTTCGATTTTTTAGAAAACATTATCTTGTAATTACAAGAAATAATAAAGGGCTTATTGTTTTTAACAACCTATAATTAGTGAATGGTAATATTAATACCATTCGTTTAAAAAGCTTAACACTTGCTTTATCAGTGTTAAAAAAAAGATAAAACAAACAATAAGACACAGGTTCAGATAATATTGTAATTGAAAATAATCTGTATTCAAAAAAAACATGACATTTGTTAAAATTTTATTGGTTTAGTGATAAGATAAAATAAAAGAACAAACTAAGTGTTAAGTCAAAATTAAAATTAAAGATATATAATTTTATACATTATAAATTATTTTATACATATCCGTATACCAGATATAAACATCGTAGGCTTTTGCAAAACGGAACGTTATTTACGATTAAAAATATTTATCTTCTTTTGGCTTATGTATTTTCTTTGGTATCGGCTAATCAAAAACATAATTTTTGGTGTTGTGAATGATAATATAAACATTACATTTAGGACTCTGTTATTGTATGATTTCAATGCGTTGTATAATTTTACAACCGTAATTTCTCTGTACTTTAGTTTTTTTTGTAGTTTTAGTTTTTTTACCTGTAAATTAAGGCCGTTCCTCACAATACGAGACGCGTATTGTTCATTGAGCACAGAGATAAGAAATTGAAGAAATAAAAAAAAAACTGTTGTATTATAAACGCTTACCTGAGTTATTATTATTATGCTATTCATTCAACGAAGCATAAGAAAAGGTTTGAAGAATGTCTTATATAAGCATTTTTATATAACTTCGAAGTCGTCATTTTGTCTATCAAGCTTTGTAAGAACAATTTGTACAATTTTAATAGATCTTTTAACGCGAAAACACAACGAAATATTGAGAAAATACAAAATAATATAAAAGTTTTTCTAATATTTATCTTCTTGTATTCCTTAACGAAAATATTATTGGTCAAATAGATACTTAGCTATTTATGTAGTAGGTATTGTACGATTCAATCGTTTTATTATTACCTTTTGTTACCTTAGAGGGCCCCAAACGAAAATGGTTGTTATAAATATATATATATATATATATTATTGTTTCTTGTCAAACGAAATTACGATGATAATTCAATGAACTGATTGTGGGATCATTACCAACAGGTAAATGATTATATTGGTTTCACAGGTTATTTCTTATTTATAAATTGGGCACTATATATACTTATATGAAGTG